>OZ037721.1:10539065-11941565 GCA_964035505.1 Watsonalla cultraria | reverse complement strand
GATGAAGAAAGAAGTCGCCACCAGAAAGCGTAGGATCCGTTGTGCAGCGCCCGATCGTAGGGCCAAAGTCGTCGGAGAGTACCTGGAGGCCAAGGGCAGATACGAAGCTGCAGCCAGGGACGCCCAGGTTGCAAGCTGGAAGGAGTTCTGTGGGAAGCAGGACAAAGAGGGCATGTGGCAGGGCATATATAGGGTGTTGGGGAAAACTGCCGCGAGGCAGGAGGACCAACCCCTAGTGAAGGACGGGATTGAGATGACCCAGGCCGAGTCCGCTAGATTGTTGGCAGAGACCTTCTACCCGGAGGACCTTGCGAGCGAGGACAATGCGGACCACCGTCGGACCAGAACAACAGCCGAGCACGTAAATGGCTCGGCTCATGATGAACAACATGACCCGCCATTTACGTTGCACGAGCTGAAGTCCGCGGTGGAAAGCTTTGATCCGAAGAAGGCCCCCGGGTCGGATGGATTCACTGCCGACATCTGCAGCCAGGTCATCTCTAAAGACCCCGAACTTCACCTTGCCCTGTTCAACAAATGCCTTGAATTGTCCTGCTTCCCACGCACCTGGAAGGAAGCCACGGTGGTCGTCCTGCGGAAGCCTGGCAAGGACGACTACCGTGACTCCAAAGCACACCGGCCCATTGGACTTCTCTCAGTAATGGGGAAGATCTTCGAGAAGATGGTGGTCCGAAGACTGCAATGGCACCTGATTCCCCGGATGAGTACTCGCCAGTACGGATTCATGCCCCAGAGGAGCACCGAGGACTCCCTCTATGACCTTATGCAGCACATCCGTGGTAACCTAGCCGACAAGAGGCTGGTTACCATGGTGTCGCTGGACATAGAGGGAGCCTTCGATAGCGCCTGGTGGCCTGCGATCCGAGTCCGTCTGGCTGAGGAAAAGTGTCCGGTGAATCTTAGGCGTGTCATTGACAGCTATCTTTCGGACCGAACCGTGAGGGTGAGGTACGCCGGTGAGGAGTACGCCAAGAGCACCCACAAGGGATGCGTACAAGGCTCCATCGGCGGCCCCATCCTCTGGAACCTTCTTCTCGACCCATTACTGAGAGGACTCCAAAGGCGAGGCGACTATTGTCAGGCATTCGCCGACGATGTCGTCCTCGTCTTTGCTGACGACACGGCGCTGGAGGTCCAGCGACGTGCCAATGCCGCCCTCGAATATGTCCGGGAGTGGGGTGTCAAAAATAAGCTGAAGTTTGCTCCGCACAAAACAAAAGCGATGTTGCTCACAAAGAAGCTGAAGTTTGACACGCCACTCCTGAGCATGGGAGGGGTCGACATTGGCGTGTCCGACGAGATCAAGATCTTGGGGCTCACCATCGACAAAAAGCTCACGTTCAACGCCCACACCGCAAACATCTGTCGGCGGGCGTTGAACGTGTACAAGCAGTTGTCCCGAGCCGCCAAGATCAGCTGGGGACTCCACCCAGAGGTCACCCGTATGATCTATACGGCTACGGTGGAGCCAGTGATCTCGTACGCCTCCAGCGCCTGGTCGTCGGCAACCAAGAAACTTGGAGTGCAGAGGCAGCTGAACGCAGTCCAGCGAGGATTCGCGCAGAAGTTGTGTGGGGCCTATCGCACCGTCTCCCTGAACGCGGCACTGGTGCTGGCTGGGATACTACCTCTCGACCTCAAGATACAGGAGGCAGCCGCCCTGTATGAGGCAAAGAGAGGAGTTCCCCAGACAGTGCTAGGCGATCGGGAGGTGGAGCGAAGAGTTGCCCCCACCGAAGCCCCGCATCCGGCAGTCCATATGTGCCTGGAGTTCGTGTGCCTGGTGGACCAACAACAAGTGCAGGACCGCGTCGATCACGCGGTCCAAGTATACACCGATGGCAGCAAGATTGAGGGCAAGGTCGGGGCCGCACTGTCTCTGAGGAGCAGTGGGGTCGAGACTCGAGCCCTCAAACTCAAGCTGCCATCGCACTGCACGGTCTACCAGGCGGAACTCCTGGCCATATGCCATGCCACGAGGTTGATCCTCCGATGCGGTGAGGCTCGCTGCGCGATCCTCAGCGACTCGCGTTCCGCCTTGGAGACGCTGGTCAACGCGAGTTCCCCCCACCCCCTGGCTGTGGAAGCCCGGCAGAACATCCGCCAAACCACACTCCAGAACAGGGAAGTCTCCCTGTTCTGGATCAAAGCACATGCGGGGTTGGAGGGGAACGAGCGCGCGGACCAGCTGGCCAAGGAAGCTGCCCTGCACTCGAAGAAGAGGCCGGAGTATGACGGGTGCCCGGTTTCATTCGTCAAGCGAGAGCTGCGCAAGCACTCGCTTGACGAATGGAACCGGAGATATAAAGCCGGCGCAACGGCTGGGGTCACCAAGACGTTCCTTCCCGACGCTGTGGAGGCGTACAGGATTGTCCGACAGCTCCGCCCAGCGGGCGTGTTGACGCAAGTGCTCACGGGGCACGGCGGGTTCTCCGAATACTTGCACAGATTCAAGTGTAAGGAGGACCCATCGTGCTTCTGTGAGCCGGGCGTGAGCCAAACCGTCGGACACATCCTCGCCGAGTGCCCAGCCTTCGGGAAGGAGCGTCTCGATGCAGAAATGGAGATGGGCTCCCAAATAACGAGGGGAAACCTCGGGACATTGTTGCGGGATCGAGGCAACAGGGAGAAGTTCCTGCAATTTAGCGTAAGGGTGGCGACTAGAGTCGCTACACTTAATAAATAAAAGAATACGTAGAAGCAAAATTTGGACAACTTAAAATTATAACATAAGCAAAATTATTAATAGTAAAAACTTTGAAATGTTAGAAAACTTGTGATATAATGACATGTAAAATAAATAATAGTAAATGTAGTGAAAAATTGTAGTAACGACAAAACAGCAAATAAACCTCTAATTATGTTAGAGAACGTGGAAGGGCCTAAAGGGCCGTTAAAAAAAAAAAAAAAAAAAAAAAAAACCTAACCTAACCTAACCTAACCTAACCTAACCTAACCTAACCTAACCTAACCTAACCTAACCTAACCTAACCTAACCTAACCTAACCTAACCTAACCTAACCTAACCTAACCTAACCTAACCTAACCTAACCTAACCTAACCTAACCTAACCTAACCTAACCTAACCTAACCTAACCTAACCAACCAACCAACCAACCAACCAACCAACCAACCAACCAACCAACCAACCAACTTATTATGTATTTTTTTTTTTTTTTTTAACCAAATCGCACTTACATACTTTTGAACATTTATGAATGACCAAATGCGGTGCATTGGCTAATAAATAGTATAAAAAAAAAAAAAAAAAAAAAAAAAAAAAAAAACGGCAATACAAGCAAGAACGCCTCTTCTGGCGCCGTGAATACTTTTCTTCATTCCTTACATCAGACGCTTGTTACCTCTCAATAGCGCGTTTCAATTCCATCATTAAATGCTACAGCGCCATCTTGTGTGTATTTGTTAGCACTTACATTATGTACGCAGTAATTATAATTCTTATATTAAGAGGAAGGTTTATGGTTTCGAAGAAAAAGGTTTAATGGGATTATTTCACGAACCGAATTGTCCTACTAATGATGGAGAAAAAAAAAAAAAAAAAAAAAAAAACGTAGTTAGATTTCAGTTTGTATGAAGTGGTGCTTTCGTAGTCTCATACCAGTTATAGTATATCACAAGCCAATACAAATAATAGAAGGTATTTTCAATGTAAAATATTATATTAGCAAACAGAAAGCAGACATAAGAACCGCTCGCGGGTCACCTAATGGCCGGTAGGTGAGCGAGCGGGCGGCGGCGGCAGGCGAGGGAGGGGCGGCTGGGGGGGCACGGGGGGCTACTTGCGGCGGGAGAGCAGGAGCGGCGGAGGAAGGGGAGGATGGGGCGTGGGGGGGACCCTCGTCCCCGCCGTACTCTGCCGCGTGGTCGCCGTATTCACCCGCCTGTGGCCGACCTCCTCAATTATATTTCTTAACAACGAGTATATCGTGGCAAATGTGTTGATCCGCCATCTTTGGAATTCAAACACAATCCGCCTCCGAAAAAGTATCAAGAAATTGTCAAATATAAAACGCTAATACATAGCAACGAAATCCGCAGAAGTTGAATATTATTAAACCTAGATGTAACCTTCGTCTCAAGTATAGTATTGTAAACTGTCTATAGGTAAAATGTAAGCTGTAAGTGCCCGCCATGTTAATGCTTGCAGTAGGTATAATTTATTTTCGACAATGCATATACCATTACTACTAGCGTAACTATTGCTATAGTGAATCGGTATTCAGACTGCCCTTCTGTCCACCCGTAGGATTGAGGTGCAGGTAATACGATTATGTGCGAAGTGAGTCAGGCAAGAACTCGGAATTCATTATCAAAAAATTAGAGTCGCATTGTTTTAGGCATAAAATAAGTTTTTGAACCTTAAAATCGGCACGATTAGGCTCAAACTCCAAAGCAGGGCGTGTAGAGGGCGATGCGGGTGAGTCGAGCAGCACCGTCTCACTACTAGCTGCACCGCGCCCCTCCGTCGCGCCACTCCGCGCCGTCACCTCTCGCGGCGCCGTCGTACGCGTTACGCCGCCTGTATGTAACAGCGTTCCTCAATCTCACAATACGAACTCAATTTGTGTATCCAAATCCGCAATCTGGGTTATGGGGTTGCACGCCTAATAATAAAAATACAGGGATCATATGTACCGACGGGTCGCGCCGGGGACGACGGACCGGCAGCCAGCGCAGCCACTGGTGGCAACAGCTGCCGCTCGGTGCACATCTCGGCGCACTCACCGCCACTGAACGCAGAGAGATTTTGAATTAGCTATTGGAGTCGACTACTCGGCTCATATACTAGATAGTTTATTAATTGTATGCTTACCGGCCGCAGTCGCGCAGCGTATGCGCGCAGTGCAGGAAGCGGCGCCAGCGCGCCACGCTCTGCGCCACGTGCACCCGCCCACACTGCCCCCCGCCCTCCTCTCCGCCCCCCTCGTTCTCCTCCCCGCTCCCCCCATCCTCCCCCCCGTTCCCCCCGGCCGCCGCCTCGAGTCCTTCCTCAGCCGCGGGTCCGCTCACGACACCGCATAGCTTGCCGTCACACACTATACCCGCACCCCAATCGTTCTGTTCAATACATACACCGGATGAGTTAGAATTTTTACTAGTTCATGTTCTCTTACTAAAGTACTAAAGGATAGTTTTATTCTAGTAGGACGTGAGTTCGCGAGTGTCACCTCGCAGAGCCGGGGCCCGACGAGGCAGAGCGGGCCGTCGGGCGGCGCGCCGCACTGGCCGGGCGGCCGCAGCGCCGCGCGCTCGATGCGCAGGGCGCCGCGCGCCGCGCGCACCACGTGGCACGCGCGCGGCGCCGAGCACTCCGCGGCGCCGCGCGCCACCACGATGGGCCGCGCGCCGCCGCCCAGCGCCGCCTCCAGCTCGCCCACGGCCAGGCCGGCGCGCGCGCCCAGCGCCAGGCGCGCCACCCGCCGCGCGCCCCCGCCGCCGCCCGGCCGCGCCCACAGCGCGCCCCCCGCCCCCGCCCCCGCCCCCGCCCCCGCCCCCGCCCCCGCCCCGCGGCCCCGCGCGCACCGCGCCGAGGTGAGCACGGAGCGCAGCGCCAGCAGCGACGCGGCGCACCGCCACCCGTCCGCGTGCTCCAACACCACCTGCACACACACTACACGTTACGATTTCTTCTTTTTTTAACATTAAGCCGAACCAAAACTTAAAAACGATATTTCGCCACACTAAGGTAGTAGGTAGCTATGTTTAATTATGGTTGAAATCACAAAGGGTACGTCGTATGATACGTATCCGATACCTACGTGAAATGTGCTTTATCTGCAGCGAAAGTAAGTATGCCCTAGTGAAGGTACCTATATACAGACGCATTCGCGTACCTGATTGTTACTAAAGACTTAGCTTATAGTTCAGTATCAAATTAGTGGAGGTAGGTACCTCGCACCTACCTACTTACTTAGCTTCAAATCGCTTCGAGCTAGGATATTGATGCTGGCATGTATAATCTAATAGTAATATTGGTGCAATAGAGATTACCGTGAAGGGCGCGGTGTCGGTCTCCTCGTCATCCTCCGCAGTATCCTCCGCCTCGGCCGCTTCATTCTCTGCATAGGAGTAACATAGTAACATATGTAGCCGTAATAGGTATAATAGAGTGCAGTACAATGTGTGCGAGTGTAATGCGTCACCGGCGAGTGCCGCGAGCAGCAGTGCGGCCAGCAGCGCGCGCCGCCACATGGGATGAGAGCCTTGTACTGAACAAGGTATTCCTATGAGCGCTCTGCGTACTGATTTGCCTGCCGTCTTCTGGCTCCTTAAGCTACCTTACCGGTTGTCAGTCGATCCCTTGTTCACTTCTGTCATCTGAACTGAAACCTATTATTCTGGCATCGTAGTATTTTAATGTCAAACTGAGATGTCAAATGAGATTTTATTAAAGGCTTAAACCTTTACCGTTCTCCCAGCGATTTGTCGATGGTGTTAAAATGTTTGATACAAGGATAGGGCGTTCTCACAATGGACGATAACTGTAACTACGCGACAACCGGCCGATGTCGTCGGACGTCGATTGATTAGATCACTTATAGATAAATGCTTTTACACTGTGTACGTAATATACGCAAGAGCTACTGCGGCACGAGCCCCTAGCTCCTACTAATTGTGTCAATAGCCACTTCATTTTTGGTGCCCGGTGGCGCACACGCGCAAATGTCGGGTAATATAACCATTTCCGGGTTCAAATCGTAATGACAAAAAAAAAACGAATCAATGTATGAACAATTAGTATATTTATTTGACAATAGAGGCGGGAGGTGACGTGTGTGGCGCGGCTCGGCCGTGTGAGGGTAGCAGTTCCTCGGGCAGCGCGTGCAGGCGACACTGGCGCTCCAGCAACACGTCCGCCAGCGACGCCGCCTCGCCGCCCTCCCACTGCGCGCCGCGCACCGCCAGCCACTGCAACACACGCACTGCTACACGCCGCCCGCCGCCGCCGCCGCCGCCACTGACTGCCACTCACCTTGTGGTAGGGGTGTCGGTCGAGGGCGGCGTAGAGCGCGTGCTTGGTGCGGGGACGCGGCGCGCGGGCCTCGGCCTCCAGCCGCAGCGCCCACACCAGCGGCCCGCCGCCCGCCGCCCGCGCGCACGCCGCGCACACGCGAGCCGCGTCTGCACACACCACACCATACAGTGCCCCGACCGCGCCGCGCCACCTCGCGGCGAGCGGGGGTCGACCGTACCTTCAGGCTGCCAGTCGGAGAGCAGCGCGCGGCGCAGCGGCGGCAGCAGCGCGGCCAGCGGGTCCCCCGGCGGCCGCAGCGCGCGCTGCAGCCCCTGGCCCGCCGCCGCGCCCTGCGCCCACACCGGGGTGCCGGCGCTCACTGGAACACGCCGGAGGTCTTCACACGTATCGATATCTCTCACACAATATAAACTTACTCGACCGAAGTCCTAACTCGCACGGATAGGTTATAAGAATGCGGTACCGAGCGCGAGCAGCGGGTTGTCGGGGTGGAGGTGTGCGAGCAGCGGCGCGGCGCGGCGGTCGAGGGCGACGAGCGCGGCGGCCGCGTGCTCGGCGTAGCGGCGCGCGCGGGCCGAGCGGGCGCGGGCGGCCAGGCGGGCCGAGTGCGCCGCCAGCGGCCCGCGGCCCGGCGCCGCCGTCAGCACGGCCCGCGCCGCGGCCCACTCGCCGCCCGCGTCGGGCAGCAGGGCCCACAGCGCGCCCTCCTCGGCCCCCGAGTCCCGCTCGGCCCACTCGCCGCTCTCCGACTCCTCGGTCAGGTCCAGCGAGCGCTCCAGTAGGGCACACTGCTCCTCGCACTGTCGCCGAAAGAAACGAACGTATAGTTTAAACATTTGCACTCCGCTAATGCATACAATGTAGAGTATCGGGTGGCGCCCTGACAGTTGCCCCGACAGATCCGGGAATTTAGCATATTAACATGTGTGTCGGGCATAAAAATTTAATCTAAATAGTCTGTGGCAGACGACGGTCCGAACGAACGGCACTGATTATTGCCATTTAACTGTCAAGAAAGACAAAATTTCTTAACGTGAAAGATTCAGAGAGTAAGCGTAGCGTGATCTGACCGCTTGCAAGGCGTCGTCCATGTGTTGGGCGGGCGGCGCATGGTCCAGCAGCTGGGCGGGCGGCGGCGGGCGGCGCAGGGCGGCGCAGCCCACCGCCCAGCGCCCCGCCGCCTCGCCCGACACCTCCGCCACCACCCTGGCGGGCACAACAACATCATCACACACGGCTCTCATATAACACTATCACTTAACAAAATACAACTTACATTTTATTCGGAGCGGATTGTCGGAGGTGGTGTAATATTGTACATAAGTTTTTTAGAAAAACTGGTTCAGGCCCTGCTGGGATTCGAACTTGCGTCGCTTGCGTAGCAGGCTAGTGCTCAAACCACAAGGCTCATCATCTCCCCGGCCTTATCCCATACATTGTTCGGGTCGGCACTTGTTTCAACCCGATGTGGCTGATCACCTGATTTTTATACGAAGCGACTGCCATCTGACCTTCGCAACCCCATTTAGGAGGAAAATCTGTGATCTGGGTTAAACCAGTTGTCAGGTTATTTTTAGGCCTCCGACTGACCTGTAACGATTGCCAAAGATGTTAAATTGGCAACCGGGACCGACGGCTTAACGTGCTCTCCGAGGCACGGAGGGAACTCTGGCGGTCACCCATCCAACTACTGGCTAGGCGTATGGTTGCTTAACTTCGCTGATCGAATCATATGCGCAATAGCAACTGTGCCACGAGCTCAAACCACAAGGCTACTTTTAGATATTACTAGATCTAGTATTATTTTTTACTTTTACCTAGCTAGATAGAGCAGATGATGATGGGGCTCGGCGGGGTCTTTGGTGGCGGCCCTCAGCGCGTGCAGCGCGGGCTCCTGCCCCGAACCGCCCAGCGCATGCTCCAGGCGCGCCCACTGCGCGAAGCACAGCGCGCCGCCCGCCCCCCCCACGCCGCCCGCCCAGCGCCGCAGCACGCCGCGCGCCCGACAGCGCAGGCGCGCGCGCTCGGCGGGCTCGGCCAGCGCCGCCAGCGCGGCCAGCCAGCGCAGCCGCCAGCACACCAGCGCCGAGCGCCGCGCGCCCTCCAGCGCCGCGCAGCCCGCCTCCCACAGCGCCTCCAGCCACGACAGGAAGCCGGCGCCGTCGCTGAGCGCGTGCGGCGGGTCCAGCAGCAGGCCCAGCGCGCGCCGCGCCTCCGCCGGCGCTAGTCGCGCGCCGTGCGCCGCCGGCAGTCGCCGCGCCGCCCACTGCAGCGCCACCAGCCGCTCGCCGCACGCACCCTCCTGCGCCGCGCCGCCCAGCGCCGCCCGCCCCGCCGCGCTCGCCCCCAGCAGCGGCACCTTGGCGAGGCGCAGCGCGTTGACGGCGAGCAGGAGCAGCGCGTCCGGGTCGGCGACGGGCAGCAGCAGGTCGGCCACGTCGGCGGGCAGCGGCGCGCGCTGCGGGTCGGCCGCGGCGCCGGCGGCCGCGCGCCAGTGCACCGCGGCGCGCGCCCGCTCCGCGCGCACCCACACCGTGCTCAGCGGCAGCCCGCTCGCCACCAGCTGCAACGCGACCGACTCGTGAAGCTCCGGGCGCCGCGAGCCGCCGACCGGATGGACCGGGCCGACCGGGCCGCACCTCGTCCTCGCGGTCCTGGAGCTCGGCGTCGAGCGCGGGCGGCGGCGGGAAGGCGGCGCGCGGGAAGTTCATGGCGGCCACCAGCTCGAGCAGCAGCACGAGGCGCTCCCACAGGCCGGCGGCGCGCAGCGCGGCGCCGTACTCCAGCAGCAGGCGCGGGTACAGCGCGGCGGGCGCCCGCGAGCCCAGCGCCGCGCGCAGCGCCGCCGCCGCCGCCTCGGGCCCGCCGCGCTCGCCCGCCGCGCGCACCAGCCGCTCCCACGCCTCCACGCGCGCCCGGCTGCCCTCCGCCTCTGCACACGCCCGCATCCATACATATAGAAAATAATTCGCTTACTCGATAGATAGAACCTTTCGAGTTAAAGATTGTTAACTATATTTATCCTTTTCCAACCGATCTCTAACCTACGTTTGATAAAAATGGACGGATAACGCCAATCGGTGTGTTATGCATTCATGTGAATATTTTAATCGTTTAATAAGAAAATATGGAATAATAGTACCGACTTGCATTTTTTGACATTTAATCAACCTCTCGATTGTGAAGTAGTGATATAAACTATATCGACAACATGCACGTATCGAACGCACAACACTAGTGAACAAACTGAAAATGATGAAATTTTCTTAAAGCATATGATCTATCTATGACATTGTTTAACTTTGGCCGCATCAGTGGGCCCACTCGGGCGGGCGGCGGGCGTACCTCGGTCGATGTCTGCGCGCAGCCGCTGCAGCAGCGCGTCGTGCGGCAGGTGCAGGCAACGCAGGCGGTGGCGCTCGGCGCGCAGCCGCGGGCCCGGCGCGGCGCCCGCCCCCTCCTCGGCCACCGCCAACGCCTCGCCCTCGGAGCCCCAGGTCTCCTGTTTTTGGTCATATAGAAACCAGTTTTAGAGGATAAACTACGATCGCTACATACCATGAGCAGACGTACAGGAGGGAGGAGATGTACCTGGAGGAACAGTAGGTGGAGCCACAGGTGAGTGTCGGCCGGCGAGCGGGCCAGCGCGCGGCGCAGGGCGGCCACCCTCGCGGCGGCCTCGTCCCCCTCGGCCCGCTCCCCGCGCGCCCCCCCCGCGCCGCCCAGCGCCCCCCGCTGCCAGTACCGCGCCCGCTCCGCGCCCGCCGCGCCCCGCGCCGCACGCCCTCTACGCCGGTACCTGCATGGTGCACTCATACACTTACTGGCTGTCATTTACTCGTACACTTACGATTCAGTCAGCATTAGACAGTAGATGCTGAGAATACAGCTGGATTATTTATTATATAGACACACGGGATGTCTATGCAACGACTCGGTGAAGTGGAATGGAATATTTTGTTGCCAACCACCACTAGATATCCATTTTACGGCGGGTATAAACAACATAGTATGTTTAACAGGGATAAGGAAATTTTTATACAAATTCATAACAGTTTCACAATAGTTATCTACGTAAAAAACATAGAAGATAATGGTGGAAGAAAAAACTTAATAAAATTGAGTCTATACTATGATGAGGTAAAAACAAAAGCTTGGTAACTTTTACCTTTCAAGTGTCAATATGTGTTTCAATTCAAGGTACTTTTGAAGTATATATAGGCATAAGTAGGTAATATTAAATAGGCATTAAATTTTATTACTTTAATTAATTAATATAATACCAAGTAAAAGGCTCAAAGATAGTATCGTAATGAGTGCATATAAATAGTAAACAAACATGGGTCAGAGTGCAACCCTTGCATGTAGGTACTGACTGCGGGCGGCCGGGGTAGTAGAGCGTGGAGACGCGCAGGTTGCCGCGGTCCAGCTTGGTGTCGAGGTAGTAGTCCTGGCCGGCGGCGGGCGGCGGCGGCGGGAGGCGCGCGGCCGGCGCGGGCTCGTCGCCGTCACTCTCCAGCAGCTGCACCTCCCGCGCCAACGACGCCGCCCCGCTCTCTTCCCCACACTGCGTGACCCCTACATTCACTGCAAACATCATTGCACCACAATTGTTATAGTATAAACTAGTAATCCGTTCTTACGTATAAGTATATGGTCATGTTACCGTCGTTGAGAGGCACATGTCGGTCTACATCTTGCTGATGCTGAGCGTAGGCCGGGAATAACGACATCAAAAAAAAAAATAATAAATCAGTTCAACAATAAACTTTTATTTACAATCTTGGAATCACTAAAGTATCAGCGACCAGATTCTCAATTAGCTATTCAATAAATATAACATCCAACAATTTTCATCTAAAGCATCTTCGCATGTATTTGTAATTAATATTAAGGAAATTTGCTTTGCACAGATCCGAATCAGATGTTTTGTTTGCTTTGTGAGTGACATTGACAGGAAGACACAACACACCATTAAAAATCTCTGATAGGTACTACCACAGACAAAGAAAAAATTTTTAGCTTATACTTGAAATCATAGATAAATAAATAATTTCGCTTACTCAATAGATGGAACCTTTCAAGCGGAAGATTTTTAACTACTAGTTATATAAATTAAAAATATAATAATAATAATAATAATTTTTTTTTAAATATATTGTATTTTAACCTTTTCTTACCAATCTGCACCCAACGTGTGATAAAAAAAAAACAGACAGGATAACGCCAATCGGTGTCTCTTCAACTGCGCGTGTCACCACCATAGATATAGAAAAAAAAAACTTGAGAGGTGACAAGTGACACCCGGATGGAACGAAGTTATATATATATCGTCACCGGAAAGGCTATAATACTAAAGCGCCAAATGGCCATTTTACAGTAGAGCGATTTAAAGTTTTTTTTTTAACAAAAAAATTCATAACTCTTTTCCTATAATTCCAATCGAAAAACAGTAAAGGAAAACCAATATCGTGAATTCATTATCTATGTACTGAAATAAAGATTTTCAGCATATTTCCTGTAATCCAGGAGATAGCTGTCGCTTTAGTACTAATGCTCTGTATAGTTCGTAAGCAGAAATTACTTATCTCCGTAATAATGTTTAAGTGCAGTGAACGAAAAGTACTAACAAACCACATTTCTCGAAATGTTTGTTAAGAAAAAGTACTAACACGCATTTCGGATAGATTATACACTCAGTAAATAACACTTAAACACCATAAAATGTGTCAAGACCGTATGGAAAAATGATTTAAAGCACAATTAGATAGTATAATTGTAATGCCAAAACGACTTAAGTAACAGATAAAGGATCAAAAATTAATCTTTTTTTTCTTAACTGACATACTAACGTGTAAAACCTAGCAATTTGTACTAGCTGCACACTAAATTCATAGGAATACCAACTCTTATTGAGTAACGTTTTTGATTCGAACTTCAATTTATGCTTTCCTCGTTATTACTTACTCTGTTGTTAAAATCCTGTAATAACATTCGTACAAAGTTATTTTTTTCAATAAAATAGTTAAGTGTTTAAATAATTATTTTTTTAAATATTTTTTCCAATGGATAGCTGACGCTAGGGAGAAGAGTATAAGTTGGAACATATATGCCATGACGAGAAGAAAAATAGAGTTAGCTGATGTACTGGAAGTAAGATTACAAACGTAGTGTATCTATAGAAGATGAAATTCAAGGGTTCAAAAGCTAAAACTAATGATAAAGGCTACAAGCCATATCACACAGGAAGGCAATACAAACCAAATTGCATATGTTTGATATTAAACTGAATAATGTATGATGTATGGGAAAATAATGAGTGATAGGATAATTTTTGCTAAAATAATATTTGAAAGTTGACATGAATGTAATGAAAGTATGAAGGCATGTTTCCACTTAAAGCCGGAATTGATGACTCAGCGAAAACATTTAGATGTTGAGGAAGTTTATGTAGGAAGAGAGATTTAAGTGGTGAAGTTAAAATAATAAATTGGTATTGTGAAGAGATTACTCTCTCGTACTTGAAGATTGTTCTTGCTCTCGCTTTTTCGTAGTTAAAATTGTACCTATACCATGATTTAAAGAAGATTCGAACATTGGGGAACCTCATAGTAACTATTATCTGCTGACTTTGACTTTGACTTTGACTTAAAAGTTACCATGATTTTCCATAAATTTAAAACTTCTTAGCCAGAAGAAACAAAAATTTACTATAAATAAAGGGTCCAGAATCTAGCATATTCACATGATGGATCTGGACTGTATAATAGACAATACCGTTTTAAAAAACTCCGCGAGCAAGATGCAAAATATCTTAAGCATGTTATGTGTATGAAAGATGCAGCCATCTTCTGTTATAGTATACTATAAAACGTCTTTGAATGATGCTAGTGAGTGGAACGGTATATCGAATTAGAAACTAGTGAATACAGATATGATTTGCCGAAATGTAGAATAAAGGATGAAAATGTGATAGAACTATCCGGTACGGTAAACCAGTAGAGATGAAAGATGTTAAAAAAAGGATGAATGTAAGTGGCTGACCCTATTTCATAATAAGCTGCGCTAGCTACATAGCTCTTCATACATATGAAGAGGTGATCTCCAATGAATAGTGCAAGCCAAAGCTCGTACCCATTTTTCACAATAAGGCTGATGTACTAGACGCCAATTATTATGAAATACTAAAGCTCGTGTCCCATTAGTATGAACATTTGGGTAGTATGTGTGGTGGTAGTTACCATAGTAGATGTAATTAAAAATAGTATGATAAGAGACAGTTGCAAGTTGAAGAATGATGTGGTGACCAGAATTGAAAGAAGTATTTTGAGATGGTTTGGACATCGAATGGATGAGTGAAAGGCGATTATCGAAAGAAATTTATAGAGCGAATGTGAGTGGAAGTGTCCGTAGAAGGCGTCCAAGGAAGAGCTAGCCTGACCAGATTAACAATATTTTTCAGAAAGGTTAAATTCGGAGTACGTGGGCTTATGTATGTAGTTGGTGGCATACCACCAGTGGCATGTCCAGTCCTGCGAAGATAAACTCGGGCGATGTACGATAACCAGTTAAATGTTAAGTGTTAAATTTGCTTTGCGACTTGGACAAGGCTATATAAATCAGAATTTACTCAGGATGGACAAAACAGCAGCAGGTCACGGGGACAATATTGGACTACCTCTTCCTCTATAAACTGTAGGAAATAATATGCAAGACAATAATAACCCCTGCTGGTATATGTATGGATCTGAATATAGAGCTACGAAGGGGAGGGATGAAAGGAACTAACAATCAATTGAGATAATGGATGTGTGGCATAACTAGAATGACGGGATTAATTTAAAAGGGAATGTTTTATGTAGCACCAGTAATTAAGTTGAAGAACAAGCTTATGCCATGGTATTCGAACAGATGAAGACAATGATGTGAACAGTTTCGTCTATGAATTTGTATAGTAATTAATGGTAGAGGAAGACCTAAAATAATGGATGGATTGTGAGAAATACGATATGCGTAGATAGTGAGTCAATACAGAGATGATTACCGATAGAGAAATGCAAGAGCAAAATATTTCGCCGTCCACACATAACATCGAAGAAGGGTACGAGATAATTATCAATAAAATTTAGTTTTATCTCGCAAGCTTAATTGATAAAAAAATATCTTCATTTAAAAAAATCATGGTATAATAGGTCTATTTTATTTAAAAGCCTGTAAAATTATTATTATAAGAATTACCAAGCAACTAAGTAGGGTGTTTCAAAGTTAGAGTTATTTTTTCAATAAGATAATGAGTTTAGAACCTTGTTTAATTATATTACCAGCCCGTGGACTTTGTTTCAATAAGTTTGACGAAGAAATATATTATATTTTTAATATTTTACAGAAGAACATCATTTCCATTCATTCTTTTCAGTAGAAATTGATTGAAACTAGATTGATACCCAAAATTAATAGGCAATTTGAAGAAATATTTTGTAGATTGGAACATCTTTTTACTAACCTAGTCTGCCAGGGATGACTCTCGCACAAAATTCTTGGTACTTATCTACTAGCAATCATAACAAAACTTAATTCCAAAAGACTAAACGTAATATTTTTTGTCATTTTTTAATACTAAAGGAACCTTAGTCACATTTTGGGTAAAATTTACCATGCTTACCATACTTATGCGTCGATTACATTGAATGCAACACTTCTTAAAAGAAACTCAAATACATAGATCCGTAAAGTAAAAATACTAATCACGTCTCCCGTCAGAAAAGTGCGTAGACAGATTAAACTAAAGCGCCATGTTCATCAATACCTGCATAAAGCAAATTTACTAAACAACCCAATCCAGGTATGTTTGCAACCAGCAAAAAATACTGAAGTGACTATAATGATACAAACTACAGTATTTTGACTTGCTTAACAAGGAAAAAGTGGATAATGACAGTGAAGAAAAATACTTAACTGACAAATTTAAAAAAAAGGCTAAGATTTGTATTACGTAAGGATTTTTCGTTGAGTGGAAAATATGAAAAATCACATCATTTTCAGGTGCTGAAGCGCCAAAAATTGGCTCCGATCTTTATGAAACCTACACCAATCGACGCAGAAAAAAAAATCCAGTTCAACGATATATATAACTCATATTGGCCAAAATGGCGCTTTAGTAGTTTTGCTTTTCCGGTGACGATATATACTAGCTGTGCCCCGCGGTTACACCCGCACTAAAATATGATTTGCTTTTGAATTTAGAATTAAAGTGACGTTACAACTTTTTGTAAGATTTTTTTCCGTCTAGCCCCCTTTCACAACGCGCGATAAGGAACTTCGTTCCAAAATTTCGATCGCCACTTTCTGCTGACAGCTGCTAGTTAACCGACTTCGAAAGGAGACAATTAATCGAATTTCGATTTAGAGATATGAAATGGCGGTCACCCATCCGTCTGGTACTGGTTAGGCGTTGCTTACTTAACTTCGCTGATCGAATGATATGCGCAATAGCAACTGTGCCACGAGCTCCTCCTATAAAAATTTATTATATTAAAACGATCACCTTGGGTGCATTTGAATGCACATAATGAAATATCTTGTGTGGAAGTTAATACAGTTAGCAATTTTGCATATTAGTCACACGGTACTGATTTTTTTTTAGTTTTGTCTATACCAATAAAACAACAGAGTACAATATGCCTATTATTTATCATTTATACACTCATTTCTGTACACACGACACTTTTGGTTTAAAACACGTATGCGATATATGTTAGGTGGATATTCTTGAAAAACTAAATTATTAAGATATTGCACGGCTCGCCTCTTGGATATAAAAACAAACAGCTGTCAGCAGAAAGTGGCGACACTCGCAGTTGAAGAGATACCGATCGGCGTCTTCTGTTTATTTGTATCTCATGTTGGTTGGAGATTGGTAGGAAAAGGATAAATGTAGTTAAAAATCTTCCACTTGAAAGGTTCTATCTATTGAGTAAGCCAAATGTTTTCTTTATCTATGGGTGTTAATGATAAAGAAAAGAATGTTGAGTGAGTGTTTTTTTTTTCATATCTATGTGCACGGCTTTTATAATGATATTTCCAAGATGAATTGTTTTATTTTAAAACATGAAACTAAAAGTATTGAAATTGTGAAAATACAAATAAAAGTACATTATTTCCATTTAATTTCAATTTAGAGAAAAAACATTAACCAATTTTTTATCATATAAGAAAAAATGGAAAGACGATGTTCCAGCACAGTGTTCAAGGCTAAAATATTAATTCACTGAATCGATTAAGTGCTATTATGTATCGCTATAAAAATTCTTTACATGGAGTCTAATTATTGAAAAATAAAATTTTCAACGAATTTGATTGTACAACAATTATTGTCAGTGGACTACGAAGTTAGCGAATAGGGGGGCGAACTTTCCATACCATAACCAATTAAATTTTAAATTTCTAGATTTCTACTCTGTGGCTCGTGTTGTGCTCTCGTCCGTGTCCGTGGGATAACTGGGATATTAGAGGTTATGAAAAAAAATAAACAATTAATTCATGCAATATAATATACTTAGTTGTAATCGCAATAGTGTGAATTGCAATAGAACAACGTGACAATAGTAATAAATTATTATTCAACGACAAAATAATTAACTATAACCCACCACACCACCCACACAAGATCACGGTCCTTACTCAAGATGGCAAAAAATAATTCCAAAGGGGGCAAAGCTAAATCTAGCGAAGAAATATTCTCCGGCTTCCAAAACTTGCGAGCAGAACAGAGGCAGCTGGCGGGCAAGATATCTGAACTTGAGATGGATCTCAATGAACACAAGTATGTATATGTTGTATATATTGCTTTTCCTTCTAGCTACATTGCCACTGCTTCCGAAACACGACTTATCCTTTATTTTAGTTTTATTGATAGCATAACCTGTGAAGGTGTGCTTACTGTACCCATGGCAATAAGATTCAGTGTACTTTATTGAACTATTCACATTTGGATGATGATGTTATATTTAGACAACATGAAGAAGTTTAGCTTGTTGCTAGACATCATGAGAGGATCCCTATGTTCAGGAATGGACATAATTCTGAATGGAACAATACAGTAGGAATACTAGTGATGTGCCAACTCAGAGTACACACAAATAGAGTTAACTCGAGTTAAAATTCAGCTAACTTGGTTTGATTTGAGTTACACAACTTGAGTTCGCTGGAAGAAGTTGAGTGCATGATTTGAAAAAATCAATCTATAAAATTATTGTAATCATCGGTGTCATTCGGTCGATGCAAAGAAATTGCACTCTTTCTTTTCATTAACTACTCAAGTGAACTCGAGTTGACACATCCTTAAGTAATACTAGGTACTAGTTTCTTCACACTTAATACACAAAGGGTAGCCCATGAGTATGGGATAGCAAATATCCAAAACAAGAAAGAGTATCCGACTGGGCTCCTAAAATTTTTCATATGTACATAGTAGCAGGGATGGTAACATCCTTTATTTCGTTTATTGTTAGAAACTGTGACCAAAACTATAAGAAAGATACCTATTTCACAAGTTTCAGACAGTATTGTAAAGAGACAAGAGTGTAAATTAAATTAAATTCATAAAACTTATGAATAAAATCAACAATTTGTTACTTACTGTTTATGTTTATATTTTACTTCAATCTATTATCCATAAACATATTTGAAACCAATATAATAATCCCTGTATCCATATCCATATCGGGAATATCACATCCATAACTTTCCTGGGAAGTAGTATCCACTAAGAACAACTACAGAAGAAATAGCATTTCCAATGCTTTAGTAAATGCAGGGGTTACTATCTAATATATAAAATTCTCGTGTCACAGTTTTCGTTGCCATACTCCTCCGAAACGGCTTGACCGATTTTGATGAAATTTTTATGTGCTTATCCGGTATCTATGAGAATCGGCCAACATCTATTTTTCATCCCCCTAAATGTATTTTATTATTTTTTAGACAAAATTTTTAATTTAATTTTTTTACGATACAACATACAAAAAATATATACAATCCTCAATTTTCACCCTTCTACGATCAACCCTTATTTTTTAATAGTCATTTTAGGAATTTAATCATTTTTCCTCCCCCATATATAAAAATGAATCCCCATTTCCCTTGGTCACGACATTACGGGTGAAAGGCTGGACCGATTTCGATAATAATTTTTTTGTCATGGGATGATTGTCAGGGGATGGTTCTTATGAAAGAAAACCTAAGAAAATTGCGTGGAAAATTTGAAAATTTCATGATACTTAACCACCATATTAAATTCTTTCTTTCTTCTTAAATTGAACCTTAGCGCTTTGGACAATAAAAACTTTTTGATGTAACCTTATGATGTTTGACATAGAATTGACAGAATACGTGCTGCATTCTCATAATTAAGACAGGACAACGTCTGTCAGGTCAGCTAGTAAGTTATAAGTTTGTAATGTATATAGTATGTGTATGTGTATGTGTATTGCAGGATAGTGATAGAGACGCTGCGCGGCGTGGACGGCGCGCGCAAGTGCTTCCGCATGGTGGGCGGCGTGCTGGTGGAGCGCACGGTGGGCGACGTGCTGCCGGAGCTCGACAACAACTGTGCGCTGCTGCCCCAGGCGCTGCAGGCGCTCAACGACCAGCTCGCCGCCAAGGGCCAGGAGATCAACGACTACATCGAGTGCCACGACATCCGCGTGCAGCGCGTCGACCGCCCGCCCGCCGCCGAGCCCGACCAGCCCGCCAAGACCAACGTGCTCGTGCCCACCGCCTGAGCCGCACCTCCATCCCTTGACACCTCACTCGCACCGCATCTAACATGATGCGATCCATATCATGTGCGTTCGATAAACATAAACTTCCAAGGCACAACAGAAATAATTGTACTACTGGAAATTGACCAGCTGTTTCCGGGAGACTATTATTTTTTAATAAGGATTGCAATAGTTTGTGAATCTTGATGAATGCTTTAAATACTGTGTATGCATTATATTATTTATTATTGGTTAATTGGAGTATTGCTTGTTATCATGTACAACAATATTGGAGCCCCACGGTCCTATAGTGCTGTCAGCGTGCCACTCACATACATTGAGAGCTTGTAAGGTCATATAGGTGAGGTTTTCTCTCGTAGAGATTAATAGGCATTACACACACACATGCAGACTAGGAAGTCACAGACAGATGTATTGAATGTGCCATTATATGTATACATGCTATAAATTAAATTGGAGAGGATAAAAATATCCATCATAATATTGAAAATAACATTTTATTTTGTAACAAAAATATATAAACTTTGTATTACTAAATTCTATTTAAATAATAATTAAAATATAGAATACATCTATAATGCGTGAAAACTAAATATTAAAAAAATAGATTTCATATTACCTTGACTGATACTACTGAGTGATACTAAATATTGAATAAGGACACCAAGGGTCTTATTCAACTTATAAACAAATCGTTAAAACGATTCCCTGTAAGGCTAGTAATAGGATTTCTTCAAGTAAACATTAGTAGATTCCAAAACACGAATTGGTTCACTTCCACATTTGTAATATTAGTAGGATGTATGCACAAGTGTATGTTGCACTCATCTTACTAATATTAAAAAGGAGAAAGTTTGTGTGCTATTTATGTTTGTTACTCAACAATAACTATATATCATAATAACATATAGCCTATAATTAATAAAGATATTGTGTGTATTGATATCCAATATATGAAGGTAATAGTAAACAATCTCAGCTACTTATAATCTTGTTATTTCAAAAATCGAGCACATAACTCTTGAAACAGAAATAACAAATAAACACAGTTCAATCGGATTACTATGGAACAGTAAAATAAAGATTAATAGATAGATCACTCCACACAATATACTATGGAACTGGAGTCAAATGAATGAGTAAATCGACCTTAGACGTCGAACAAAACAATGCTCAGATAGATCTTAATAAGAAAATATAATAATGATCTGAGTTACAACATGCTGGCCATCCAGTATCGCCAATGCCGAGCCAGATTATGCTACTTTTACTGAGCTTTTAGAAGAAAATGTAAAACAAACGAGTCTTGTTTGTCACCTTCACATGCACGCTATTAATTACGGCGCGACTCATCGAAACAGTTTTTGGCCTGTTTCAGAGATGTGAAGCTGCTTCTCTGAAACAGGCACACGGTGAAGAAGCCTATGCTTGTATATCATACCATTACAGCATAGTGTCTAAAATATTAGGCACATTGAATTTGCTTAGGTATAATGTACGACTACCTTACTTACCATCACATGTTAAAATATCTATATTAACTATGAAATAACCATGACCAAAATTATAACAGCGACTAGTTAGGTAGCCGATCGATATCATCACAATATAAGAAGCACCCCAAACTATCACAATATATGTATAATTAGATATAGTATAATAATAAAGATTTTGCTTGCGTCCGATTTGATTTTGTTGAAGATTTCTTAATGTTCGTTCTTGGGTTAAACTTATCTATATGACACTTTTTGATACCTATAGGGTTGCGTAAGGTACACATAGGGCGGGTACACTTGAGCGGGGGTCGTTCAGTCAGAAGTGTGGGAAGTTGGTCGGCGCGTAGGTTTCTGAGGGGCGTAGCGGCGAGCGCTCCGGTGAGCGCCGGCGGGGGGAGGACTCCGGGGGCGCGGGGTCCCCGGGGGAGGTCGCCTGGGGCGCGGGGTCCCCGGAGGTCACATGGGTCGCTGGGTCCCCGGAGGTCACCTGGGGCGCGGGGTCCCCGGAGGTCACATGGGTCGCTGGGTCCCCGGAGGTCACCAGGGGCGCGGGGTCCCCGGAGGTCGCCTGGGGCGCGGGGTCCCCGGCGAGCACGGCGCTGGTGCCGCCCTCCTTGTGGTCGAGGCGCAGGTCGGTGATGGTCATGTGCTTGTCGACGGCCTTGCACATGTCGTAGACGGTGAGCGCCGCCACGGCCGCGCCGGCCAGCGCCTCCATCTCGGCGCCCGTGCGGCCCTCCACGCGCACCGAGCACTGCACGCGCACCGCCGCCTCACCCAGCGTCACGTCCACGCGCACCACGTCCAGCGGCAGCGAGTGGCACAGCGGGATCAGCGACGCCGCGCGCTTGGCGCCCAGCACGCCCGCCACCTGGACCGCGCACGAAACACTCGCTAGAGACGGAGCCGCGAACGGTTATGACTCGGAGGGGAGTATTATTTAGGGATGCATAATCACCTCGGCGACGGCGCGCACGTCGCCCTTGGGCAGCGCGCGGTCCCGCAGCAGGCGCATCAGACGCGGGCTGCCCCGCAGCGAGCACGAGGCCCGCGCCAGGCGCGCCGTCACGGGCTTGGCGCCCACGTCCACCATGCGCGCCCGGCCCTCGGCGTCTAAGTGGCTCAGCGAGCAGTACCCGCGCGCCCCACTCGCGTGGGTCGGCGACCAGTACCCGCGCGCCCCACCCGCGTGGGTCGGCGGGCGATACGCGCGCGCCCCACCCGAATGGGTCAGCGAGCAGTACCCGCGCGCCCCACCCACGTGGGTCAGCGAGCGATACGCGCGCGCCCCACCCGCGTGGGTCAGCGAGCAGTACCCGCGGCCGCCCCTCGCCGCCCCCCGCAGCCCCCGCGCTGTGAACCACCCACAACTGTGACGCGCGCGCGCCGTTACCCTCCTATCAGAATCATCGGCCGGTTGTCCATGCGCGCTAGATTCTGCATGCCTAGAACATCATAACAAGCGTCCGACATCCGCGATAGGATTCCTGGCCCTTTGTAACTCGCAAGCACGCGAGCTCCCATTCCTCTTTCCTCCCTTTATATTATGTATAGATACATCTACATACCTTATAAAATTTCTGCTCAAATTGTTACGTTCATACATCATAATATGTCAATCCGTGAGTTTAGAGGAGTGTAATAATAAGTTGTTTATAATAGTTGTGTGAGGTGACTCACCGGCGTGTTTGGGTTGCTTTTTGCGCAGTGCAGCGCGCACCAGATCGGCGATCTCTGCGTCCGAGGACCCCGCGCGCGCAGCGTCCCGCAGCGACACCTCCGCCGCGCCGAACAGACACACCTGCACACATGCCTCGCTGCACACACTGCCACAAACATCATTTACTGGCGTAGCGACCGTCGATAGATACCTTGAGGTTCCCGTCGGCCGTGAGCCGCAGTCGGTTACACGAGGAACAGAAGTGCTGCGTCATGGACGAGATGAACCCCACGCTGCCCGCGTACCCCGGCACCTGCCACACCTGCAAGGACTTTTGCGTTACATTTATATATCTACTATCGCAGCTGCAAACACTGGGAGATCGTAACTCGATATTAGTTTCAATACTGATACCACATCTACCAATAACATACCTAAAAAATGGTCGTTTCGGTAGCCTTACGGATGGGATGAATAATAAAAATGAAGCGTACGACTTGCCTCGGCCGTGTCGTGCGGTCGGGGCGCCCGCGGGCGCAGTGCGGGGTGCCGGGCGCGCACGGCGGCCAGCGCGGCGGCGCGCGGCACGAGCCGCTCGTCCTTCCACTGGTTGCCCGAGAACGGCATGAACTCTATGAACCTGCGCACACGCTCCACGATACACTCTGCGCCCCACTGACCTCTGCTCCACGAATACGCTGGACCGGGTGCCTTGTGGCCGATATACTTAGCTGCCTGTTCGATTCGCGTCATTAAATCGCTTTTGTCTGTAGCGAGCACGTACCGAGAGGGTAGAGAAGATAGCGAGTTATAATGTAGAACTCAAAAATTAAATCCTAAGTATTTATACATTTTTAAGAAGTAGGTCTCGCGCTTTAAATATATTGACACAGACTCATAAAATAACTACTACGCATTCAAAGTCCACGCTCATAGCTCGTGACGGTACCTGTAGATGACTTACATTTTCAAAATAAGAATACTTATAATAATAAGGTAGTACTTCGTCACTAAACACACAGTGTTTTGTGCCAAATGCATAATGATGAGGTCTACATATTAGCCTCGGCGGTGTTTACTCGACCGAGCCGCGGTGTGTTCAGCGGCCGCCCGCTGACGTGCTTAACATTATTTCCACCCACTTGGATACATAATACATAGGTAGGTAGGTAAGTACTTAATGTTTTATCATTAAGGTGCGCCGCCTTGTAACATCTTCAAAAAGATTACAAACAACGGACGCAAGCTGCCTCAATTGCGAAAATCTTATCCCTGAACCTCGCGGCGAGTTCGCACAGGCACCTGTCGGTGCTAGCGAGTGTTTAGGTTGTGAGATGCGAGCCGTGCAGTGTCCGGTAGGGAGGAGAGAGGGAGGGAGGGAGGAGGGAGGGAGGAGCGCGCGGTACTCACCGGACCTCCACCTCGCGGTCGCGCGTATACTCCACGAAGTCACAGATCTCGTCGTCGTTGAACCCTGCAACAGACACAGCCGCGCCAGTAGACCAGTGGCTGGTGTATAGAGCGTATTGCACATAGGTAGGGCCTTGGCGTGGATTACCGTTCTAAATTCTGGGCCGCCCGAATGGGGATTGTACTTTCCAAAACAAAACGGTGGGCAAGTTATTCATTCAGTTTAGGCCCTGGTAAGGCACTTATAAATGTCGAGAATTTACCACCGGTTCGAAAACTAGCCTGAGAAGAACCGACAAGAAACTCAGCACTGACTGACCCTCTGGTGTCAGTTATGTTCATAGGCTGCACTGGCCGGCGGCCGCTTACCATTGGGCGGACTGTACGCTACTATATGCTATTGAATAAGCTAGCTAAGCTAAGTATTACATATTTTTTATACTTGTCGTTATAGTATTTGTTATTATAATATAGTTATTACGGATTATGTATTAGGTATGCAGCTCCGGAATCAGGCCAGGAGATCCCGTAACATTAATCGTCGAATGTCTTACATGTCTCATCATTACCTAGTGACTAACTGGATATTCTTATCTCCGTTAAGCAACGTTTATCTTATCACTTCCACTCCATCCCAGGTTTCTGTGTGCATTGTGTGGGTATTCTTGGGTATAACTGAATTTTGTACAAATCAGCAGGCAAGTAAGTAGTCTGATATTGTAATTAACATCATTCACACGGGCCGGTAGCCCAGCTGCAGTTCTCACCCTTCATGAGCACCGTGTTGACCTTCACGGGCCGGTAGCCCAGCTGCAGCGCCAGGTCCACTCCGGCCAGCACGCGAGGCAGCCCCTGCACACACACACTCACATTTTCACAACTCAGCGCACCTCCGTCGCGAGGTTGCTATGAATGTATCTCGCAAAGTCGGGTGGAATGTTGACCTTTTTGAGTTTTTTTTTTATTTGAACCAATTCGCTCCGCGACACGGACCTAAATGGTCAAGCGCGAGCGATATGCCACCGTCTTCGTTCGTAGCAAGGAAGTATGATGTGTAATGTATAATACCGCGCGGCGGGACATGTGTTCGTAGCGGTCGGGGCGCAGCGTGTCGAGCGACACGTTGATGGCGCCGAGGCCGGCGCGCTGCAGCGCGGGCAGACGGCGCGTGAGCACCAGCCCGTTGGTCGTCAGCGACACGCTGCGGATGCCCTCCACGGCGCGCAGCGAGCCTGCGGGCGACACACACGTCAGCGGTAGGTCCCGGCGGCGGCCGTCGTGGCGGCGGCGGGCACGCACCGATGACGTCGGCGAGGTCCGGGCGCAGCGTGGGCTCGCCGCCCGTGAGGCGCAGCTTGTCGACGCCGAGCGCGGCGAACACGCGCACGAGCCGCTCCAGCTCCGCGCGCGTCAGCAGCGACGGCCGCGGCGACAGCGGCACGCCCTCCGCCGGCATGCAGTACTGGCCTGCACACACCCGCCGCGAGTGCCACTTACGATCAATTCACCCACGTCCCCGTCTCTCTAAATCTACCTACTTCTTATATAAGTAAAACAACTAAAATAAGTTATGGCAAGTCCAAAATGCAAAATGAATTATGAAGTATTATGATGACTACGAGCCACTTCACCGATAGGAAAAAAAATTGTGTTACCTAAAAGATTCAATAATTGAACAAGAGTTGGGTAAGCAGGTATGTTATTAAGTTTTTTGTAACCTTGAATGATTTGATTGATTATTGCTCTTTGATTAGTTTCTTATGCATAAGTTTATTTGTATATAAAAAAATGTGAGTAGAAGGAGAAACATAGTCCCTCGATAGAGGCAACTGGTGAAAGGTTGTAGATTTCCAAAGTTCCAAAGCTACAGCTACTAATATTGGACATTTTGAACTGTCTGTTTGTCCCTGTTGGTGTAGTGGTTGCAAGCTCTACAGCAGAACATGATGTCCTGAGTCGGGAAAAGTGTTTTGTTTCTCAGTCTGGTGGTTCCCAGTAGCAGCCCGAAGTCTGCATTAGTGTCCATATAAGGGCAATACACATGCTCCCTATTTTAAGGGACTTAAACACAGCTGGCTAATTGTGGGTGTATCAGTACACCTTTGCCTACCGCTTTGGCAAATACAGGTATGTCCTGAAGTATGTACCTAAGTATATTTGAAGTGTGTTAAATAGTTTGCATGGGAAATCTATATAATAGTTTGCACAGGCGAGGTTGCGGGCGGAAGCTAGTCTCAAAAATGAAGTTTAGTACCTATACCATAAAAATGAATAAAGAAAATACCACTTGGGAGCAGCATGAAAGATGAGATCAAACCTGTATTGAATCGTTTAAAAGAAGTTACACACATCTCAAGTTGCAGCGCTCCGTGAGCGAGATGCGCAGGTAGTTGTGGCGCCGCCCCAGCGTGTCCGCCAGCGGAGCGCGCCCCGCGTCGCCCTCCGTCGGCGGCTGCACCTTACAATCAATGTACTTCAATATCCGTAGCTCCTTACAAATACTTCACACTATAAATAATAACTTTAAAACTTACATTACTAAAAGATCTCGAAAGACTTGATAACCCTGTACGGCTTGTTGGCGTCGCACTGAACTTTAAAGTACCAGGCACATACTTTATTTTATTGATAAGTAATTTCATTTTCTCTTATCAGGTAAGTATTCGGCACGGGTATTCGGTGAACTTTTAATTTTTCTCTCTAAAGAAATAATTGCATATCCAACAATAATAAAATCGCAAACTCAAACTGATTTGAAGAGTGCGATAACTTATCAACTTGTTTAATTTTCATTCAACCATAAGTGTTAGTAGTGTAGTAGTTGCAACTAGCAAATAGTTAAATCACATTTAAAAACCGTTCAAGGCAAATATTACATTAAAGAAACAAAAGAACAACTTTAATAAACAGACAATCAATCGTATGATCACAAAAAGAAACAGCTGACATGCAGTTGATTAGTGGTACACGACACGACTATTTAGTTCAGTTAGGTTGAAACTTACTTTTGTACAGTTTGAATATCTGCGACTTGCGATTTCATTCAGTGTTGCCGACTCTGATTTTGAAAAATGCGTAGACGGAGTTTGACAAATTCGGGATTTAGTAAAAATAGCTTATAAAAATTTTACTTAGGTTATCTCTTGTTGGTTGGGTATGTAGGACATAACTACTCTAGAAAAAAAAACAAAGTCGCAGTTTGTATTTACTATCTTCTTAGGCGAACTAAGTGTGCGTTTGTTATGAACGAGACGTTACTCAACTTCTTTGCGCGAAGGTATAAGTACGTACTGGTAATTACGCCCATTTAGGCTAATGAGACCTGTTTTGGAAATTGTTGAGAAATTAAATAAAAACTTAATATATACAAGGAACAGTACTTAAGTTGAGAAATACGTAGATTCTGGACTGAAGTTAGGAGCTTAGGAGGAAAGGCCTAAAATACGTAGATCTACTTTAAAATAATGAGAGTTGACAACGCTGATTTCATTACTTGTCAAAAATGACATGATTCTGACAGGCAACGGTATGTTGATAGATATAAAAAAAATTCGCTCTTTATCTTTGGTTGAGTCAACATTGTTTTGTTTGTTGACACTTGACATTTGAGTTTGTTTTGTATGTAATCTGTCACATTATATTATTATTCAAATATTCATTGCAATTGTATAGTGTTATATTTATTTTTACTGTAACCACCGACTTTTAGTTCTTGTATTAAATTACAATCATAATTCAGCTTTTAACTTTGTTTAACTGCCGTGTATGGTTAATCTGTTTGCTGTGATCACTTGCAAGTCAGTTTCTTAAACTGCACAGTTACCGAAAATTTGCACTATTTTACTGAGTTGCAGCGTGGTTGTGATTGTCACAGACTGCTAACCAGTAAAATAAGTGTTTGGGGGTGACTGCTTGCATCTTCTAATCATTTCATATCAGTGAGGAGCTAGTGTTTTTTCTCCATGAAGTTCGAAGAGACGGTGTTCCCGCGGGAGTGGGATGGCAAAGAGCCGGAGCTGGTGAGTATATAGTTCAATTCACCCATTGGTGGGCGTAGCAACCAGAATTGAGTCAGAGAATCCAGTGGGCTCTGAGTTGTATTATCAGACTTCCGCTTTTACCATTTCTTTAATTCCATTTATCAAGATATGAGTTTTATTTATAAGCACATTTGTACATGTACATGAGAAGGCTATATCCAGTGCAGTAAAGATTTAGTGCAATAATGTAAGGGACAAGATGTGCAAAACGGGGACAATGTTGTTTCACTTAAACAAATCACTGTACTAAATATGGTGCAAATAATGTATAAGCTGAAAATATTTCTAGTATCATAGTGAGATGGGGCCTGATGCATGGGTATATTGGTTTCCCGCCAAGCTTCGAAGATTTTCAGAGTGGAATGTGGGGACCAAGAGTGATAATAGAAACATCAAGATGCACTTTGTTACTACATAACTTGAATAACAACATAATGAATCATTTATTTTAGAAATACCAGTCATATCATAAGTATCTCAAATATCTCTTCATACCAGCATTGCCATTTATTTGGCAAGTCGGGATTTTGGTACTTTTTGAGTGAAAACAATGAGATTTTTCGTTGACATTTAATATTGATTTAAAAATCAAGACGTCCCACCAAAATTGGGATGTCTGGCAATGCTGATTTATACATATTCAAAGTCCTGTAATTATATACATTGTTAAACATTTATTGTTTGGGGTATTCATAAAATGAGTGGCAAAGGTGGGCGGCCCCACGGCGTCGGACGCGGCGCTGGGCGCGCTGCTGGACGACGCGTCGCCCGCCGACGACGACCCCGAGCGTCGCGTGCAGCGCCTCGGCTCGCAGCTGGCGCGCCTCGACGCACTCAACGTGGGCGGCATGCTGGCCGCCGCCACCGAGGGCCACGGCGCCGGCGCCGCGCTGGCCCGCCGCCTCGACGCCGGGCTCGCCGCCGGCGCCGCGCTGGCCGCCCGCCTGCGGCGCTGCGAGGCGCTCGCCCGCGGCGCGCCCGACGCCGTGCACGCGCGCTCCGGCGCCGCCCGCGCCGACTCCAACGCGCGCGCGCTGCTCGCCGAGCTGGCCGACACGTTCGCCTGGCTCGACGCGCCGCCGCTGCGGGAGCTGGACGGGCCCGACCCGTCGCTGGGCTCGGGCGCGGGCCGCGCGCGCGCGCTGGCGGCGGCGGGCGCGCTGCGGGCCGCGCTGCGCGCCTCAAGCCGCGCGCCGCCCGCCCGCCTGCGCCTGGCCGCCGTGCGCGAGCGCCTGCGCCGCCTGCAGCGCGCGCGCGACCAGCTGGCGGCGGCGCTGGCCCGCCACCTCAACAACGCGCTCATCCACCTCGGCAACGAGGCGGCGCACGACGCGCGCCCGCACCGCCACCACGCCGAGCTGGCGCCCTACGCGCCCTTCATGCGCTGGCTGAAGGACATGGACGAGAAGGCGTTCGAGGCGCTGGCGCGGGTGTACGCGACCACGTGGGCGCGCGTGTACGAGCGCGAGGTGCGCGCCGCCTGCGACTCCGCCCGCGCCGCGCTCTCCTCGGCGCCGCCCGACCGGGCCGACGCGCAGCTCGACTCGGTGGGAGCCGCCGCCCCTTCGTCACTCCGCGACCTTTCGTTTCGCCTCATGTTCACGGAACTCTTTCCGCTTCCCAGGTGTTGAGTCTCGTCGAGTCGCTCTGTAACGCCGAGCAAGACTTTTGCATTCAGTTCTTTTGCCTCGATATGGACGTTAAGGTGAGTCGAACGCACCCGGTCGTAGTCGTATTTTATAAGTAGGAAGGTATCGTTCGCAAGCGGTAAGTATGGGGCGGGACGTTCGCAGGGCGACGGCAGCGACGGGGAGCGCAGCGAGAAGAGCGAGGGCGCGCGGCGGGCGTCGGGCGAGGCGCGGCGCTTCATGGGGGAGCTGTTCCCCGCGCTGGAGGCCGACCTGCTGGCGCTGCTCGCGCACCTGGAGCGCCACGACCCCTAGTGAGTGTCGCAGGTCCCCGCCGTCCCCGGGCGCGGGGCGGGCCGGTCTGACCCAGCGTGTTGCAGCGGGGCCATGCGCGCGCTGGCGTGCGTGGGGCGCCGCGTGCTGGGCGGCGAGGCGGAGGGCGAGGCGCGGTGGGCGCGCGCGGCGCTGGCGGGGCTGGCCGTGGCGGCCAAGCGCGGCGCCGACCGCTGCGTGCACGAGCGGCTGGCCGCGCTGCCCGACGCCGTCAAGCAGGCCGCGCGGCGACCCAAGTGCGGCCTCTTCTCCTTCATCCAGGTGACGCTCGATCCGCCCGCCCGAGATCGATATCGCCGACCGAATAATGAGGGCACGCGCCGCGGCAGGATCTCGAGGAGATGAGCGCGGCGTGCGAGACGATCTTCGGCGCGGGGCGGCGCGCGGACCTGGAGCGCTGGTACGTGGCGCTGGCGGGCGGCATGCTGCGCGCCGTGATGGGCGCGGCGCACCCGCGCACGCCGCGCGCCGTGGTGCAGCTGGAGAACTGCCACCGCCTGCACGCCGTGCTGTGCGCGCTGCGCGTGCCGGCGCTGGACGCGCTGCGCCGCGAGTGCCGCGCGCGCTACGCCGACGCGCTGCGCGCCTACGTCACGCAGTACTTCGGCCGCCCGCTCGAGAAGCTCACGCAGTTCTTCGAGGTGAGCGCCTCGCCGGGGGTGTCGCCCGTGCGCGCGGCCCCGAGTGACGCGTGTGTGTGTGCAGGGCGTGTCGGAGGCTGTGGCGGGCGGCGCGCGCGAGGACGAGGTGTGCTACCGCGCCGCCTTCAGCAAGCACGAGCTGCGGCGCCTGCTCGCCATGTACCCCGCGCCCGAGGGTGAGTGCCCCCCGCCCCCCGCCCCGCCGCCCCCTCCCGCCGCCTGTCCTGACGCAGTGTTGTCCGCAGTGCGCAAGTCGCTGCACCGGCTGTACCGCACGGTGGAGAAGCACCTGAGCGAGGAGGGCGGGCTGCTGCAGGTGGTGTGGCGCGCCATGCAGGAGGAGTTCATCGCGCAGCACCAGGCGCTGCAGGTAGGTAGCCGGGCCCGTGGGCGCGCTCCTCGCCGCTGGGCCGAGTAGTACAGGTGTGTGTCCGCAGGCGCGCATCGCGGCGTGCTACCCGGCGGCAGGGCTGTCGCTGCCGCTGACGACGCAGCACATCCTAGACGCCTTCTCCGACATCGCGCGCGAGCACTAGCAGCGAGGAGCACGTCCTACGCCAGCGCTGAGCGGGGAATGACCTGACGACACCTCCACACTCATTTATTTTCACCTCACTAGAACCGTTATGTAAGCTCAGGCTTAGGAGAAAGTCCACGAAAGGATAGGCAGAGGAGTTACAATACGACACCCATACTATAATAGATGATGAGAATCCAAGACCCTGAGTTCATTAGAAATCGTATTTTTTCTCCCATAGTTGATATTTGCAAGTCTATATCATCCTAATTATCTAGATTATCAATTACATCCATCACCATACTTTATTTGATCAATAAGATGAAAATATTTAATTATTTATAGATCCTGCAACACAGTTTGCATCGGCAGACTTGATTGATTCTATGAAGTGTCAATATTCTTGTTACTTTTGTAAGTTACCTAAAGGTACATATAAGATTAATTATTATTGTGAATATAGATTGATACGTAAAAATAACTTATATAATATCTGTAGGTAGGTACTAAAAATATGCATATATGTATATGGAATAATAAATTACTCATTGAATGAAATGTGTGTTTGTTAACTTTATTCTATGACTAGAATGGCCAATTCACTGCCAATTACCTACACTAATTAGGCATTCAAGATATTAAAATCTATACAGATAAATAAAATTCAAGTCTGTTGGTAATGAAGTCTAGGCTATTCAGTAGTTTTTGTTTGAAGGAGTAACAATTATACTTATTCACAAGTTTTCACATAAATAACCATAGTAGGATCTAACTAAATGAACTAATTTGTCACTTACTCCTTCATGGAATTCAAATGCTCTTTGCAGCTCTGTTTTCAAATTGAGAATGCATTAGCAATAAAAGTCAAGCCAAAGCTATTTATATATTTAATTACCTATAATACATAAAAGTACAATATTAACATAACACTTTGCAAATAAACAAGACATTGTAGCTTGTGGCCGCAATAGGAGTGTTGCAGTTGTTTAGTAGTGGATGCTGGAGGCTTAGTCCAGGGACTTGGGGGGGTAGTAGTTCAGGTACACCAGACCAGTTGCCTTCGCCTGAAACCAAAACATGTTCTTATTACAACCAACACAGATACATAGCAACACATTTTTCAATAACAATGATAATACATCTGATTGTTCAAAGTAGGACTAAATCAAGCCCAAAAGGGTTAGTTACAAACATACAAGTGAACCTAGTATAAAGCATGTACAAAATAGAGGACAGTGTTGGTGCCGACAGGCAGCCACTCAGCGTGTGACTGGCTCATCCCCCGTCCAGTTACATATCAATTCAGATCTACTACATCTAAGTATACATATAAATATAATTGAAGTGTCTGTTTTGAAGTGTAATACCAAATTAACAGCATTTCACTAAATGCTTATGAAAGTATATACAATGCCTCAAACTCAAATATATCTTTATTCGATTAGACTTTATACAAAGTACTTTCAAAAAGCCAAAATAAAAAAGCATTTTGTTTTAATTTTCAGTCTGTCTATTTGATCTCTGAAACAGCTGAATCTAATTTTAACAGGTGTAAATTAGGAAAATTGTATTAAAAAAAAATTGGCAGTGTTAAATAAAGCTACTTATAAAATTAAGTGTATGCAGGTGAAACCACTAGGCATGGCTAGTTTATAAAAAGTAGATTCAGCAGTCAGCACATACCTACATGATGTATCTAGTTGCAATTTATACTTGCATTTATTTTATAGATGTGTATAAATAAATATGGGTATCTCATTAACACATTCACTGCTAACATTTCAACTTTAATGTAAATTCTCTCACAGTTGGATATGCAGGTGCATTGTTAGCAGTGAATGTGATAAAAGCAAGAGGTTTTTCATAAAGTGAGAATGTAAGTACATACATATGCTAGGGTAGGCAGAGACCACCTTTCGCCACATGCTACGGTTCTTACAGACTTCTTTCACTTCATCCACATTCATGCCACTCTTCATACACTTCCTTTGGCTAAGAGTGCTCTGAATATGACTGTAAGTACATGTGTTATAATGATAAGAGGGAAGTGTACTTACCACAGCAATGGAGAAGGCAGTGAAGGCCACTCCCATGATGAGCGCGGCGTTGTAGCGGCGCTGGTTGGCGTCGTACTTGGCCTGCCACGAGCCGCTGGGCACCGGCAGGTCCTCCATCGTCGGCGGCCTGAAGTTCGGGTTGTGGTACCGCCGAACTACGCATCAACATACCATTCATCACTTACATTATATCCAAGTCCTCACTATCTACTCACCACTGACAAGTTTTCTGTAGAGGTTATTTTCAAGTGTTATGTAACATCACAATAAATAAAATAAGAGAGATACTTAGCGATTAGTCACATTAAACACTATGCGGACAGAGTGCTTAGACTGTGAATATTAATGTCTGGACTGAAAACGGGAATCTAAGTTTATTAAAATGTGATATAAATGAGATCAATCAATAGGGTGAAGACATGTTCCCACAGTTACCTGTCTGTTGTAGAAGGCGCGAAGCGGCAGCCCGTGGTACGAACATCATTGTTTCGTTTAATGGGTTTGGTTCTTCTTTATCCGAAATAAACTTTAGGAGTTCACTTCACTCACATTTACGCCTTTAAATCGAAGTCGACTTGACTGACTGACGTGACGTTCGCAATGCAGATAACATAGCATGCGTTCATTAAAAAAAGTGGTAATGTTGCCGAATTACCACCACATCGCTCCAAATTTACTCTGTGCTCTCCAACCACAGTAAAAACAACAAAGATCAACGAAGTTTGAAAGCGAAATAGTTAACGTATTTTAGATTCTGGTATCATATTATAATAAATATTATTTATATTTACCAAACATTCATCAAATCTAATAAATTGACAAAAATAGGTACAATTAATTTTCTGTGGCCAAGATTGAAACAGAACATAGTCTTATCATTTTACAATGTAAAATCAAATCATAAGTATAAATAGCACAGAATACATAGGAACTTACTACAAGAAGTATGCAATCTAGGAACAAATTGTTCAAAATGACACACACAGACGCGTGCATAGATACAGAAAAAATATCTTTGGACGTGCGTCTACTACAAATCTCATATTAATTAGGTACTTCATTTACGTATTTTAGAGACATTTCTAACCTTCAAATTACTTTGAGAGTAAATAAAGCAGTATTTTTTTTAACTTTAAGATTGACAACCCTCACACAGGTTCTTAATTCATAAATTTGGTCTAGATTCCATACTGAGCTTACCTACATTCATACACAAAATCTATACAGATAAATAAAATTGAAGTGACTGTTTGTAATTCCTAAATAACAGCTTTTCACTAAATGCATATGAAAGTATACACGATACTGACGCTAAAAAACCAATTTAAAAAAATTTTCTCTGTCTGTCTGTTTGTTCCGGGTAATCTCTAAAACGGCTGGACGGGACTTTCACTGGTAGGTAGCTGATGTTTCAAGGAGTAACATAGGCTAATTTTATTTATTAAAAATATTAGGGTTCCGCGACAATAAGGAAGAAAGTAAATCTACGCGGGTGAAACCGCGGGGCACAGCTAGTAAGAAATAAAATAAAAACTGTGGTTATTGTCCACTTTTTAGCCGCGACGGTTCACTATATTTTAGGGTAGGCATGGACCTAAAAAAATAATTTGCACGTATTTTTTTTATTATACCTAAATAACACACAAGCATGTCATGGTATTCTTACAAATACAAAATATTGATTACTAATGAGTAATGACGATGATGAAAAGTAAAAACCGGTGGGCCTGGTTTATTGGTACCTTAGAGCCTGGTGACTGGTGGTTGAAATGTAAAGAGAGTGAGGAATGGATAAGGCAGCAGAGGTGGTGTGCAATCACTAAAATAATAATCAGTTGTCGCGAGAGCGCGGGGCCGCGGCGCTCGTGCAAGCTTAAAGTAGTATGAGCAGTAGGTAGTGGTTCCAAACTCATCGACGCGGGCGCACGCTGCTCCGGCAAACAGTCGAGAGCGCCCGTATGTATGTATGCGCTTGCGCAACTGACCCGTCTCTTTGTTTACCTCGCTACAGATTAGTATAGTGGTTTACTTGTTTCGAATAGTTAGTAGAGGTCGTGGGATGTTAATGTGGTTGTGGTCTATAAGCGCAGTGTGTAGTGGTCGTGAGACATGGAGTGGGTGAAGGGCCTGGCGGGGCGCGTGCGCGCCGGTGAGGCGCGCGAGGACGCCGAGCAGCCCGAGGGCGCCGCTCTGGAGACCGCGGCCGAGCAGCGCGCGCGCTGGTGCAGCGTCTACGTCATATACTTCACCATGTTCCAGATGTCCCTCGGCTTCAGCATCGTGCTCACAGGCGTCTGGCCCTACCTCGACAAGGTAGGTTCCAGCCTCTACACATGTTCACAACATTACATAGTTACCAAGGTATCTAGGTAATGTAATTCAACTTTATTCAAACCTACATACATTATTTGCTGAAATAAGAATATATTAGTAGGTATAAACGTAAAACCGTGAGTTAGTTCTACTTATACGAAAGCCCATTTCATTAATACATGTATTTGCTTCTACTAGCTTATACTAACAGAAATGTTGATGGTGACACTACCTTACACAGGCTTGGCTGTTGTTGTCTAAAGATCTCTAACATGTATGTATCTCTACCAGCTTAGCTTACCCCTTCATCGACATAAGAGTGGTTTAATCTATAGTACCTATCTACTGGCGCCATGGGCATCAGCAGCATCATTCCTTCTAATCTGAATTGTCAATCAGATTAGGATGGCTATCACAGCATCCCGGCTCGCGAGAGGATATCGTTATTAAATAAATATTGTAAGAGTGCAACTCGGTGTGTACCTGTCTGAGACGGTCGTGCGTGTCTGTCTGAACCGGTAGCCGGTCAGTAATCACCACATAATTGCCAGACTCCCTCAGTCGCGACACTATGACCTTCGCATGCAGCATTGCTCTTGCATCGAAGAGGTAAATACCTAATGTTGGTGGCTTATTTATTGCGTGTGCCTGCATATAATAGTCTCTGTCCGACGTGACTGTGTGGTTTGAGTTACCTGCAAGATCTGCAACACGAGACTCGAGTTCAAATCCCTCCAGTCTGTTTGCAAGACGTGAAGAGAACCATTTCCTTAAAGTTCATAGAGTCCGTATTATTTTGAGCTATGTATAATGAAAATGAAAATGAAAATAATAGATTTAGAATTAGTTAAGTTATTGACTTCATTAAACAATCGTCGGTGTGTAGGTATACATGTATATGTATAGGTAATCGGCGTATCAGTATGAAGGTAATCGGTTTTAATTTTGTAAGTAGTATTATGTACTGCAAACACAACAAACAATACAATAGTATAGTGTATCATGTAAAGGTCGATGTCCACCGCGGCAGCGCGGGTCACGGTGACGGACAAAGGGAGCCGCGGTTCCGTTGTATTAGGCACGGCTCCGTCGCACGCCATCCCAGGTTGTAACATCACAGGTTTCATTATACTACATACACCTCTCTCATAACATACCCCATAGTTCCATATGTGACATATATATAATAGGCAACGGCCGCGGATCTTGTGGGTTACTTATCATAATGTAACTACCGTTGGTGAACCTTAATACAAAAATAAATAAATAATGGACACTAGTACAATAGTGAGCTAAATTGTCCATTATGATAAAAGTGAGTAGTTACCAGGTAGGTAAGTACCTACAGCTTAAATTATATTATTGTGATAGCTCTACTCTACCATTTGCGTAAATAATATTTGTCGTGCTTCCTGCTGCAACTTGGTTCGCGTGAAACTTGATAAAAAATCTGTTATTGAATGAAAATGCAGCGCTCTTTTAATTAATCATTAACATGAATAATTACTACTATTGGCTTAAGATGGTGTAGACCTATCACACAATGTTGCATGCCATTGCCAACCGCTACAGCAGCGTGGCAAAAATATGCTTCTTCCTTATGCCAAGACTTATACGTGAAATGTATCTAATAATATATATTATAATAATTAGTACCATTCGAGCGCTTCTGTCACACCAATAAGTGCATTCATACAAAATAAATAAGTCACGTACCTGCCTCCCACCTACCTACCCATAATACACTGCAGTGGAATGACTGGCGATAACGGAACCAACAAACATTTAATTGTATCTTTTAAACCTTTAAATGCTACGTTCAAAGTGTATCTCTTACTGCACCCACTCGCTGAGGCCAGCCATATAATACACCAATAAGCTGGGCTCTCTTGGTCCGAGTCAGTTACGGTACAATTATTTTGCAACCTACTTTCGTCAAGTACTAATGTATTTTATAATTTGTGTTAAAGCAAATTACTGTTTCAGACTTTCCCAATCAAAAGCAGCATCTCGTTAGTATTGTTAATGTTATGGCCTCAGTATATTACAGATGGGTACTACAGATGGGGAATATTTATCAGTTTAGGTCCTTGTAAGGCACGTTATAAAATGTCATAAAATATAATCATGTTATAAAATAAGTCTCTATGAAGTATTTATCGTATCTCTTTGTTCATCTCGTACCTACTCATAGAACGAATAGAAACAATAAATTGTTTATCGCTAACGCAAATAACGCGAAATCCACCGTTATCAGTGAGTTGTGACAACTCAACAATGGAGATGAACTTATGAGGCAGTGTTTGTGTGTCAGGGCGATTACTCACCACACCGACTGTCGTCCTTTGTAGAGCTCTAACGCTACCGTGATAGCATGCACTGTTGTTTACTATCGTATCGTACGTATGGTGCAATACTGCTTACGATAACTTTACTTTACTAGGTAGTGTGTGCCGTCGATAACGCACAATGCTAAGTTAGTCACATTTGGCTATTTGACAAGTCGACTGATGCAGACAGAGTCAGATGGCCAAAGCTAAAACGCTGACCGGACAAGCAAACTAATATGTCAGTGTAGTCCGCAATGGTACTTACTGTGAAGAGAGTAGAAATTTTATAAATAAAAATCCCTGGACGAAACCATCTGTACAATGTATAAGTACATTTTATATGTGATAAGTCACACACTACACTGTACTGTGATAAGCAGTGATAACAAAGAACATTGTACACAATATGTCGATTTCGACCAATACTACTGTTCCCTTTGGCACATTGATAGGAGCCCATCGTCATCATCATATAAGGTCCGTGTAACATACTGTCCTCAACCAACTACTTATTAGAGCATGGCGTGACTGCATTGCTGACTGTTGATTAAGCACGTCAACCGCACAGTTGAGTGAAATGGTTAAACCAAGGGCGCGATGACTGCCTTATTGCAGCTGGAGCCGGGCACGCAGAAGGAGGTGCTGGGCCTGGCGGTGGGCGCCAACCCGCTGGGCCAGCTGGTGTTCTCGCCGCTGCTGGGCCTGTGGGCCAACCGCTCGGGCTCGGTGCGCGCGCCCATGCTCACTACGCTGGCGCTATTCGTGCTCGCCAGCACGCTTTACGCGCACCTCCACCTCACGCGCCCCCACGCCAAGTACTGGATGGTCTTCGCTAGGTTCCTCGTCGGGGTCAGCTCAGGTGAGACAGTAAAACACCACAGGATTGTATATTTTCCTTGAATCTATAATATAGACTCTATATTATTATGTTTCTCTGAGAAGCTCTCCGTCTCGAAAGTATATTATCATTCTACAGCACGATTGCACTCTACGCGAGAACTTTTGTGCCTGTAAGGTATGCAAGCTTCCAGCAAGAACATTAAAAACGTTTGTGTGTTTATTTGTAGCGAACGTAGCGGTGGCGCGGTCGTACCTGTCGGCGGCGACGCTGGTGAGCGAGCGCACGCGGTGCGTGGCGGTGGTGTCGCTGGCGCAGGTGCTGGGGTTCGTGGTGGGCCCCGCGCTGCAGGCCGCGGCCGCGCCGCTGGGTGCCGGCGGACCCTACCCGGCGCCCGGGGACTTCTCGCAGCCGCTGCGCCTCGACATGTACACTGCCGCGGGCTGGATCAACGCGCTGCTCGGCATCATCAATTTTTTGCTGTTCCTGCCCTGCGCCTTCCAGGAGAGGAAAATAGCCGCACGCGAGGCTATGTTCGCTCAGGGGAAGCATTCCGGTGAGCCTACTAACCGAAGTATTTCGATTTTTGGATTTTATGGAACCTACCTTTGTAACTCTATTTACGAAGGTAAAATTCAATCATACTGATTTATGGATGACTGTAGTTGGTCTCAGATTCAGAAATGTTTGCCTTTGCGCTATTTGATCTTTAAATGTTGATCTTAATTGTGTGTGTAGAGAGAGAAGCGCTTAAGGGTCTGAAGCCAGACTTGGTGAGTAGCTGGATGCTGGTGGGCGCGTTTTTCGTGCTGGTGTTCAACTTCGTTCTGCTGGAGACGCTGGCGACGTCGCTCACCATGGACCAGTTCGCGTGGAGCAAACGCGAGGCGCTCGAGTACATGGGCGCGCTCATGAGCGCCGGCGCCGTCATCGCCTGCCTCACCTTCGCGCTCATCGGTCCCCTCACCAAGTGCTTCGAGGAGCGGTCAGTCAATTCAGGACACTGGTCAAATTGTATATAGAGTTCACTCGTTGGCTGAGAAAAAGCTGGTCATTGTAGGCAATGGCGACATGATAATTCATTTATATATAATCAAATTTTATTGAGATGTGTAGAGTGTATCTACTCTGTGTGCAGCGCGCTTCTCGTGTGGGGCGGGTTCCTGCTGACGGGCCTGGCGTCGCTGCTGTGCATCCCGTGGGGCCCGGGGGGGCCGCCGCTGGCGCCCGAGGCCGCGGCGGGCGGCGAGGCGGGCGGCGGCTGCCCGGCGCGCGCGCAGCCCTGGTGCCAGACCACTCGCGGCATGACCCTGGGCCAGTTCCTCGCGGGCTACGCCTGCATCTCCGTGGGCTACTCGCTCGGCGTCACGCTCATACAGACTATCTTCTCCAAGGTGCTCGGGCCGAGGCCCCAGGTCAGTTATTTTATTAACTACGTAGATGGCAAACGAGCATACTTGCAGCTCCCTCAGTGGGAGTTAGCACTGCAATTTATGGGCCCTTTGCAACCCCCCCTCGAGGGGTCACCCGCTCACTCGACTGAGTATACCCGATAACAAAGTTGAGAGGATTCGTGCTCTCGATAAATAAGTGTTTAAAAAACACTTCCTAAAATGCAACAACTACGATTGGTCGCGTGCGGTGCTCTTTAAGATAGAAGCACCGGGCATTTCCAAAGTTCCTGGTGTACTTACTACTCGACCCATTTTGAAGTCGTCGCCCCTGCCCGTGAGTTAAGGGTAAGCCGAGGGTGGCGACAGTATATGAGGTGTCGGGCGGCCCAGGGCGTGTGGATGGGCGTGCTGACGGGCGCGGGCTGCGTGTCGCGCGCGCTGGGCCCGGTGTTCGTGGCGGCGGTGTACGCGCGGCGCGGGCCGACCGCCACCTTCGCCTGCACGGCGGGCCTCACGCTGGCCGCGCTGCTGGCGCTGCGCCGAGTGTACCCGCGCCTGCGCCCCCCCCCGCTGGCGCCCGCCGCGCCCGCCGCGCCCGCGGAGTCGCCCCCCGAGCTGCTCCCGCTCGCGCACTCCTCCGGCGACACCCACGGGAACACGTCACCCCCTACCTGATGCAGACCATTTAGCGGTACTAAAGCTCATTGGGGTTCATTATTGTGTACTCGTTTTGCAATGCAGAATCATAGCCATGGTGCAAGGTATTACAAAATGTATCCCTATACTATCATATCGGAGGTCAACATTCCACACACGGTATATACATAACGTTTATACGGTATATACATATTTGCGTGTGCGTACTTTCACTTTCCTTCCATCGTCGTAGCTGTCCTCGATGCCATTTGAATTAATTACAACTAAGAAGTCTATCCCCATACCTCGCCTCTCTTTAATACTGGAAAATGAAAAATAAATCTTAATTTTCGCCGGGCAAATGTCATGTATCTAACTGGAACCAACGATTGGTTAACGGCTATGCAACACTCCAACTGTTGGGACCGAATCAATTCTGAGAAGTGCAACATACAGACGGACTCTTATAAATACTATTTACGTGACGTTACAACTTTTTATATGGTCGGGATGTGTTCTTGGTGCGGTGAGCCAGATGTGTGCCAGAGGCGCTCAAGTATTTGTGAATGAATGCGGGGAAACGCGATGAGACGTCGTGGCTCGATGTCGGCGTGCGAGCGGTTGCCAAGTGTCGCTGTGACGTCAGCGGCACGGACCTGACGTTGCACTCGGTTGTTCAACTAAGTTTAGCCACACTGTGGACAGTGATATCTACGCGATGTGCCGCTTAGGTAGCGCTCCGGTGCGCATCACTCTCGTATAGATAAGGGGAAACAGAACAGGTAACGACATCTGTCGGCGGCGGGACGCACCTCGTTATGAATCGACTGATTATTTAGTTGACCTACTTGTATTCCTCAGTCTTGTTATCAGTATTGATATTATATTGTACATCACACTTTAAAGACATTATTGAGATCAGTGTATTATTGTTTTCAAAACAAACATTGTATTATCACCAATATAGGGTCTAGACTTTTTAACCGACTTCAAAATAAGGAGGAGGTTATCAATTCGACTGTATGTTTTTTTTAGGCGAACCTTTTAGTCACAGAGCGTCGGTTGATGGTACTCGTACATATACATTTGAAAACATATAACAAGCCTTACCTTATTTTTAAATTTTTTTCGTTCTGTTTTAAATCATTTTAGTTTTTTAAAAGAAAATAAGTAGGTACTGTCTTATGTTCCACATACCATCCAATAAGCATGGAACCATTAGTATCCTCTAACAACACTTTACCACAAATATAAGTAGAAAGTATAACGTGGAAAAAAATTTAAATGGTTCAGGGTTTCTTTATTTTATTTTTCAATTGCTATGTATCACCAACTGCTGCTCTGTGACAAAATGTGCTCTTAAAAAGTTTCCGCTCAGTAGACTGGAGAGCAAGCGTGTACAAAGGTGTAACAAGTGGACCCAAGTGGAAAAGAAATGGTGCGGACGGGTAGTTCGTTGTATCCGAATGTAGAATAATGTGCTCGTTGCTACGTGCAACAAATCATTATGTGTATAACTAGTGTAGGTATCTCTTTGTTCCATGTTATATTGGTCAGTACAGGCAGGTTCCATGACGGTGCAATACTGATACAAGTAGGTGTTACCGTAGGAATATAATAAATAATGTGAGTGCTAATGGAATTAAGTTACATTAAATCGTGAGTCAGTGGTGCCTACATTAGTATTCTTGTATATTAAAGTATACGTATGTACGTAGGTACTCACACTTTTGCTGAAAGTCTGGAAGTACTACTAAGGACTAACTGAGAGCACTCGATAGACTTTTAAAGATTTAGATTTGTTTTAATTGTAACATAGGTAATTGTGTTAATTCGAGGTGGCGAAGATGAACAAATAGGTGAATTGCATTTTTGACTCAATTAGCATGTATTAATGTGATGATCATATTTTGTTACATTAAGCAATAGGATGATTTTAAACCAATATATTTTTTGGTTGGAATTAAAGTTAAAGGGTAACACTGGGGTAATGAGAATATTTTTCTTCCCGATGTAAATGTAGGAATCATGTGAATCAGGTGACTATATAGGATACGCGAGAGGTGTAATAGTTCCATAGACTTTTGCATTACTAGTTACGTAGGTAGATAAAAACATAATGCGTTATAAGGTACCCATTGTCTTGATCAAATAGCTGAATACAATGTAAAGTTATAGCCGAGTTGTGGTACGACAGGCGCAGCGAGTGACGGGCCTGCCCTGTAGAGCTGACATGTTCCTAACGAGAAGATGACCGCTACACGTGTATTTCTCGCAGCGCTAGTCCTGTGCTACAATTATAGGTTTTGACATTGACTATATCAATTTCCTTGGTGGCCTTGGGGTTTGAGTAGTCGCCTGCTACGCAAGCGACGCAAGTTTGAATCCCAGCGGGCCTGTACCAATGAGTTCTTCTAAAAACTTATGAGCAGTGATTTCACACCACGTGCTTTACGGTATGTATAGTGACCGAGACGGCGATGGATTCACCCTCTGTCACTTAATTATATTTGGAGAAATACGTGGGTGTTGTAGTCACATCACCTCTGTTTACCCCTTCGGGGACCCTTCTGGGAGGGCGGGAGCATATTTATTTATTTTATATCGATTGCGTATTTCCCTAATGAGGTATCAGTAGGTACATTCCAAAATGAGGGAACTACGCAGGCGATATCGACTACGTAAAAACATGTTACAACTATACTTTGCGCACTGCAGGCGATGATAAGACTGAATTCGGATAAGGTGTATTATGATGTTAATGAATCATCAGCACTAGATCTTAGCTAACAAATATTGTTGCACTGGAACATTTGATCAAGTTGAATGCCTTAACTGGAATTTGCAGTTAAATCATATTCCGTGAGCCTAGTGCCTACTGTAGGATTATGTCGTGAGTCGTGCGTAATGATAAGAGTGTGTATAGTCATTGGTTGACTCGGTATTCCATTGTTGCAATATCCTTGGGTATACGCCTGAAGGCACCGGGTTGAATTGATACCTCTTGAGTGTCGTAGGATACTCGTAACTACAGAGGATACTTGTTCCTAGGATGTTTGCATCACCATTGTCGCTGAGTGCTAGATCTAAATATAGCGTCATACACCTTTACTAGTTAAGATTATTGTTTTATATTTTTGTAATTTCCGTGTTTACATACTTTTTCAATTGTATATGTCTAGGTGGGTACAGATGCTTTATACTTTCATAGTACCTGTTTTGGGTTGATATATAAATTGAATGTGATTGTTTGTTTGTAAGAGTGGTGTTCTCGTATATCAAGGTATAATTTCATAAGCACATAAGGCATTACTTTAAAAAAAAACGAGTACAAATTTTTAAGTAAACTAATACACAGGTATATTTAAATAAAAGTTATTCTTTTTATAAAAAAATATCTCTGTCTTTTTCTTATTACTAATAATAACCCTCCTGCACTTCTACATGCTGCGATTGTAATTTATACATATACCTGAGTACTTACTTAATAATGACAAAGCGGGACGAGGCTGGCAGAGCTCAGTACCTAACGAACACAGCTGAGGAAACCTCATACATCATATTATGCATCGACAACACTTTCATTACAATCGAACAAGTCAAGGTCGCGCCCTGCAGCTCCACAGACTAGACATACGTACATTCATACTAAACCTCAGCACCGAAGTGGTCAACACCCCTTGGTGTTTTGCCAACGAGGCGATCGGAATAGAAGCCACACAATGCACTTTGATAGCACTTCACTGCCTCGGCAGTCGGCCACTTTGTACACTACGTCTACGGTAGTAAGAAATCCAAAGCGAGCAGTCTGTGGTCACGTTTGTGCGGAGAGCACGAGCGGCGCGGGGGGCGCGGGGGGCGCGGGGGGCGGCGGCGCGGGGGGCGCGGGGGGCGCGGGCGGCGCGAGGCGCTCGGCGTGGCGCACGAGGGCCGGCAGCGCCGTGCGCCGCGTCTCGGGCACCAGCGCCACGCCCGCCGCCGCCAGCGCCGAGCACGCGCCGTACAGCACCGCCTGCACTGGCATACTCTGCAACGCAACAAAAACGACACCCCGTTAACACAAATGATTCAGCCGTATCTCAGGAGATACCTATCATTGGGCAGGCCAAATTGTGATGAGCTAGATGTGGCGAATTAAGAAAATTGCAAAATAAACAACGCTTACGTGTCAAGATAGGTCTCCTTAATTCCAGCAGAGGAATAATGAGGTTATTCAATTGTCATTAACTTGACTGTAGCTACATTTATCATGATCGCTCTCAAGAGCGTCCTTCTCACCAGTAGCGGCGTCTGTGGCGCGAGTATGGAGCCGATGCGTCCGATGAGCGAGCAGGCGGCCAGCGCCGAGCTGCGCGTGCGCGTCGGGAACAGCTCCGCCGTGAACACGTACACCGAGTTGAACGCGAACGTGATGGCCAGCTTCCCCACGAAGAACAGCGCCAGGCCCGTACTAGCGCTCATATTAACTGCACACATACACATTCAGTCGTTATTATTCATAAAATCAATTTGAACAGTTTGATCGAAACAAATGAAATTTAAATTGCAAATAAGAAATTATTATGAGACGGCCGACGACCTGGTGGCTTGACCTATTATGCATAAAAGTTATCAGAAACTAGGAACTCTTCAGTTAATTTAAAATTGGATATTCATAGGTAACTTGATAATAATTGATGTCACCATATTAGCAAAAACAAGCAGCCTTGCAATGATTGTCTCCGTATAGAGTTGCGAAGCTTTTTGATGTAAAATCTAGTCAATCTGTTTCGTACTGAGAGCGTATGGCGTGACGCAAGCGATCCCGCAGAGCAAGAACGCGAAGAAGATGCTCCACTTGCGGCCGAAGCGCTCGAGTGCCATCATGAGGAGCAGCGAGGCGACGATCTCCATCGCCATGTTGAGGGCGAAGTTGACGTACTTGTCGCCGGCCAGCGACACCGAGTTGATGGTCAGTCCGTAGTACACGAACGTGGTGGCCACCCAGCACCAGCCGCACACCAAGAACCGCCCCACCAGCACGCGTGACCTCAGCAACGCCAGCCACGGGTTCTCGTGCTGCTTCTCCTCTTCTTTTGCACTTGTCTCCAACAGCTTCTTCATTAACTCTTCGTCTAGTTTAACCTGAAAGAATGTAGTTGGAACAGTGCGTATACTGATAGCCTTCCTCAACTATCATCTAATACAAAACTACTACTTGTCGTACCGTTTCTTGTGAAGTATTTTTGTTTAATATTTAACTATGTATTATCGGTGGATTTTGCAACTCCTTCTTGATTTGGGGTGATTTTCAAGGTAAGTTGTTCTCTCTATTCGTTCTGTAGCTATGCATTTCCCAAAAGTAAATAAATATTATATTCTGAAATTTAATTAAACTAATTAAATAATAAGAAAATTATATACTCTAAAGATTATATTACACTTTGACTATATATATTTTTTAACTATTATATTATACTTGATCGATCACATTGAGGTCAATATTAAATAGTTTTTTAGCACGCATCGAGATGTGGTTCAATAAACGTGATCATACTTTGTTCCACTTGGCGGCGCTGCGCACGACGGCGGCGGCCTCTTCGACGCGGCCGCGCGCGTGCAGCCAGCGCGGGCTCTCGTGCAGCAGCAGCCAGTACAGCGGCAGCAGCAGCGCGGGCGTGTGGATGGCGCTCAGCAGGTGGCGCCAGTAGGGCGCGCGCCACGCCACCAGCGCGAAAAGCACGCCGCCCGCGCCGTACGCCACGCCCGTCGCGCACGCGAACGCCGCGCGCAGCGACGGACGCGCCAGCTCTACCACTGATCACCAACACTCATATTAACACAATTGGAACAACTTCATTGCGAATACACTGTAAAAGTGGCAAATGAAAAAAAGCATCAGAGCTCAGAGCCGCGAGTATACTTTTGATAGTAGGACAAGACTAGACTGTGTTAGGTGACTTTTTCCGGCGTGAAATCAAATAATTCTGTATAAAAGTTCAGCATCAGTAGATATCTTAATTATCATCTTCATCTTATCATCCTGTTTCATAGACAATTGTAATTAAGTTGGCCTATAAAGTATTATAATATTACTTAGAACTCACCGAATCGAGGGAAGTTTTTTATCAATTTTGATGAAGTGAAAGAAGAATGTAAGTAGGTATTGTAAGATGCAAAAAACAGTAGAATCCGCCTACCCCACTACAAGCATATTATACTTAAATAATGTCCTTACTCATGACGTAAGCGGCGCTGTTGAAGCCATATCCCAGGGCAGCCTCGAGGAACTCCAGCGCCAGGTACATCTGGTAGTTGATGGAGAACGCCTTCACGAGGCCCAGCACTCCCGCGCATGCGCTGAAGATACAGAACGCGGTGCGCCGCCCCCACCTGCGACACAGCAAAGAATAATCGAAGGCACACATTCCATTATGATTGAAACAAATTATATCCCATAATACTTGAAAAGGGAACTTAAGAAAAACCAGACGCTTCACAAAGGTATGATAAAATAAAGAAAAATAATCTAAATCATGCTAAAGAACAGGAAGAAAAATAGAATGATGTATTCTGTAGTATTATATACATTTTAGGCACTACTAGTAATTGTTAAAGTAATTTACTCAGACCGACTTAAATGTAATAAAAAAACGTGAATGTTGACTCACGTGTCCGAGACGTATCCGGTGAGCACGAGGGCGAAGGGCAGCGCCGCATTCCTCACGGTGCCCACCAGCGTGCGGAGCCACTCCCGACACGCCAGGTTGAACTGCAATCACAACAATATACACTACGACACGCCATTGTCGCCGGCGCGCTCACAGCTGCGCCGCCCACTTACACAATCAATCGACACATTATAAACGTGCTCACAGGCACACTCACAGGTTGGCTATTCAGGGTGTAGTGTGGGAAAATGTGTACCCGCTGGGTGACATTATTGTACATTGCAGTGGTTGAGACGAGGTAATCTTGACGACAAAGTATATAACGTATAAGTTTCACCAAGAAAGAGCTCATCTTACATTAGGTGCTGACGTCCCACTCGCCGGCGTAATTGGATGGGTTTGGGTGAGGATATAGGTACTCTGCACGAGTAAAGATGCCTTTTATATGATGAGGTTCGAATGCCTGAAAGTACGGGGCTCACCTCAACGTAGGTGGTCTCAGCGTTCTCGTATATAAATGTGTCGCAGGCAATGGTGTCGTTGTAGTGGAAGTGGTCGCGGTGGCAGGTGGAGAGGGCGGGGTCCAGGGGCTCGTAGCGGTCGCAGCGCGAGTCGGCCGGCAGCAGCGCCGACACCGTCTCGTTGACGAACGACCCGCCTGACCCCTCGCACTCCGGTACAGCACATCTGAATATAAAAGTAACATGCATACACAATCTATAAAGAAATTATATTTTCAGTTGCTCTTGTTACAGTAGAAATAATTTCTTGCGAACTTGAAGGGCATCGTACAATTCCTGAATTTGCCAATAGAGTTTAGTTAGAGCGCTACGCTCGTAGCGCCGTAGCTCTGACGATTCGTTGGGCACTTCAGTCTGTGCAAATAATTTCGCGATAGAAAGGATTTTATAATAATATAAGTACCCAATGTTTAGCGTACCTTCAAAAAACGACTTTTATTACTAGAAACCCATCTTTAAGCAGATCAGAGGGCGAAAAACTACAGTCCAATTTCAATATACAGGTTTTCTTTCAACTGTTTCTAACCTTGGTAATAACAATGTGAATAAAACAATGGAATAAAACCAGTTTTTTTACTTGATTGGGTAATTTACCGCCAATTTGAGTATAAGCATCAGATTTCAATTAACTACAACCCAATTAGTCTGCTGGTCATGTGATTAGTTCGCCACGCTCTCGACGATGATATTTCAATTGCTTACACAGTGCCTAGTGCGAGTTTTTCACTGCCGCTGTCACAAGTCACCGCGTCAAAGTTAACGCAGATTTGTATGGGATCGGAGCAGCGCCTCTGTCGGCCTAAACATGACACTATTGTGAGCCCATACAAATTTGCGTTTACGTCGACGCCATGACTTGTTACGGCGATTTTAAGAAAACTCGCACTAGGCCCTCTGTACGTTTTTGTTCTCAGCCTGCGCGTTGCTTGTTATGTTGATGCGTTGGATGTACCTTCTGTGGTCTTGTGGAATGAGCGAGTCAATATGATAAGGTGAACAGACGCACGCAATAACAAGGTATAATCCAGAGTATTAACATCTATACACGTGGCATGTCTGTCAGAGCACATAATCACTACGATGATTTATTGGGGTCTAAGTAATTCGCGTAATTACTGGCTAATTATATCTTTTATCAATTGGGTGCCTGTACTTACTTCGATAAACAATTTTCGTTGATTGTTGGAAATGTGTTATAACAAGTAAAGATTTTGTTTTGGATAGAAATACGTTAAATACACAACATTAAACAACATCGATATTCTGTTTAAATACCTTCAGTACAATGTTGCATCGGCAGATGTGAATATACCGCTGAATAAATAATGGTTTACCAGCGGAGTTCGTAATGCGCAGCTGTGTAGTTGTTAAACTAGTCATTAATATATTTTCTACGCCTGCAAACCGCTTAAACTAACTGCCACTAAGAACTCACTTATAAGAGATAAGAGAGAAATGGAAACATTTTAAGTTGGGGTGTTTTTATGAAACCACAGGACGTAGGATAAACCAGGTTTCATAGGCGGGATGCGCGCATGGACTGGCTCAAGCGCGCACCACATTGACCACATCATATTTTACATTAAGAGTTGCACGGTATGCCTGCACGCCCTATTAGGTAGTTGTCATGAGCTGCAGCCCGCTCCGCCTGCTATAGGGATAATGCGCCCAGCGTCCCACAGGACCGGGCACCAACGACGTGGGATATTTTTCTATTGCTTTCTAGAAAGCGACGTGCACAGACAGTAGGTACGTTAGACTACAATGATTACAGTAGTCTGTTATCATAATGACATTCTTTGGTACGTAGTCGTTAAGTGGCTGATAGCACGAGTCAAATTTCACGCTAATTACAATTTGTTGTATTTACATTCGCAACGCCGTGACTCCTCGACGGTGGTAAAGAGCATAGCATGTAGCAGAACATGTAGAGAGATTGTATAATGTGTCGTACAATACCCCTGAGGTTACACAAATGAAAATGAAAATGTTTAATCAGTTTTGACCCTGGCAAGAAACTATTATGAACGTCAACATAATTACCATCGTAACGGAAAGTATTAAATATTATTATTATATTACAAATTAACACATAATTTTAATGTAGGGTCGTGGTACACTTCGGCCCGCTAAATAAGTTCCGAATTCTTGGGCTCATTGTGACCTTTTGTGAGTCTGGTACTCATGTCGACACTAGACAATATTTTTGGCTGACAGGGCTGTTTTTAATGATTGTGATGACAATAACACTTGTTTTGCTTAGACACTGCACACCAGCCACGCGTTGAATATGGCACTGATATATATTTAGTATACTACATATAGGTACCTAACCTACCTACTAGAGCTACCATTCGTATAGGTGGCGTGCGCCAGTGCGCCTCTAGCTCCCAGCCAGTTCCATTGTAATAAGTGTAACTAGGCAAGAACAGGTGATAAGAGCGAGTTATCGTACAATCTGGTGATAAGATATAGACAGCGACACATCGGTGCGACGCGTCGGAGGCTGGAGCTCCATCACGCCGCTCAGCGTCACTACGATGGTTTGCGAAACTAACTCTAAAACTATAAAGATTACCCACTGAAGTCACAATTGAAACTTATACTTATACTTATGTAACCATACTCATTCTAATAGTAATTACTGCAACTCTCTAGACTGGGGAAAGTATAAGAGAGAAGTATATCTTCACGTGGGTATCACAGTTCACGATAATATTTCAGTTGTTCTGTCCCAACTGGTGGTGAGTGTTTGCTCACCGGAAGGGCACCTGGTCGGCGACGAACACATAGTTGAGGGAGTACATGGCGGCGAATATGTTGGGGATGCACAGCATGAGGAGCACATAGCGCTGGTAGAGGCCGAAGGGGCCGAGCTGGTCGAGCGCCGCCTCCAGTACTGCTGCGCCGTCCGCGCCGTCGGCAGCCTGCGGCGGCGCCGGCTCCGTGCGCGCTGCCTCGGCCATGGCGCCCGCGACACTACTGGCGGCGCGCACCTCACACCACTACCATGCACTGCAGCCTGATAACACCTTACATATGTCGCAGTCGTCGCGGGACACCCTCCGCGCCGCGTCGATGAACAACTATACGTGTCGTCTATTGTCACTTGCGCGGGCGAGGCGCAGTGCTTGTGTCCGTGGGCGTATACTCTTCGACCAACACACCATTCAGCACCTACTACACCCCACAGGAATAACTAAAGCGCGCCTGTAGCGGTTTATACCTCAATTCCAGTATGTCATAATGGACAGCTTGCCTTTGTCATGTGCTAGTGACACTACAAATGACCAAAATGTTTGGTTTTCATCAAAAGAGCTTCAATGTGACAGATCCTTAGACTACTTATACAATGACAGCTCAGACTGCATAACACACTAACAAAATATGTTAAGCTCGTTGCGGTACATGCAGGTAAACTGTGAAAACATATTGCAACCCTCTAAAGGCAATCAAGAATATCTATAGTCTGTCTCGTGGCAAGCGGTTATCTAATCTATACTTCTTCTAATATTATAAAGCTGAAGAGTTTGTTTGTTTGTTTGTTTGAACGCTCAAATCTCAGGAACTACTGGTCCGATTTCAAAAATTCTTTCAGTGTTGGATAGTCCATTTATCGAGGAAGGCTATAGGCTATATTTTATTCTCATAAAAATTAGGGATCCGTAAGAAATTATCACGAGTATAAAAACGCAAAGAATTGGTACCTAATAATGAGTTATTTGCTAAAGAGTTTTATCAACACGTCTCTTTATTCCGGGTAATCTCAGCAACGGCTGGACCGATTTTAACGGGACTTTCACTGGCAGATAGCTAATATTACAAGGAGTAACTAACTTTTATTTAAAAAGAACATTTGGGGTTCCGCGGGAATTAAATTAACTCTGCGCGGGTGAAACCGCAGGGCACAGCTAGTGTAGTATATGAAGGCTTGCACCGGAGATCTCGACTCCCATTCATTCACTTACTATTTGTATTATTGTCACTCCTCCTGATTTATTTATTTATTTATTTATTTATTGTTAACTATAACGGTTACACCAATTAAAATAATTAACATGAGACATACAAATATACAAAACAACTATAATAATATAAAATGCAGACCTTAAACACATTATGAAATAGAGGACACTCTCGCATACTGATCCTCGCAAAACTCCAGACACTCTGTTACAATTTTATTCCATTCGTCCGCAAACAGATCGCGTTCAGGGTTGGCAACGAGAAAGGCATTGAGCGCGCTCACAATGTGGCACACCGGGGACTGGGCCCTAGCAACTGTCCGGCTCGATGGTTGCACGAACAATTTGAGTTGTCGACAAGATCTATGTGCAGTGTGTCTATTAGGGACATTTAACTGACAGAACAAGTCGTGAAGTTTGAGACTGTCTATAGCCCCGTGAAGGACCTTACAGGCAAATAGAAGCTGATCCAACTCCCTCCGTACCTCCAGTGTATTCATTCCTAGTGCCCCAAGAAGGAAGTTTGTGGGATACATGTAAGGGTAATAGCCATATATTTTATTGTACATAAACCTGAGAAAAGCTTTTTGTACCTTTTCAAGTGCAAGTATTTGAGACGCCGTATGGGGGTTCCAGATACAGCTGCTTGCCTCCAACTTACTTCGGACAAGAGAGGTATACAAAAGCTTTATAATAAGAGGGTTCTGGAAGTCGCGAGCATTACGTAGAACAAAACCTAAGCGCCTAAAAGATTCCCTGCAAAGGGTGGAGATGTGTTCTTTAAAAGTAATTGTTACTTGTAAGTAGCTGATGTAATTGTGATAGCAAGATCCTGTGGTGGCAGTACAAGTGTGTGCTCGCACAAGTTGCGCAGGCGCTGGGATGTCACGGTCACGGCCCTTGTGGCTGATAAGTGTGTGTCGCGTGGGAAGTGATACTGTGGTTGCTAGAATACATTTAGCTCCGTCGCTGATTAGTTATATAACCCTGATTCCGCATTTAGCGATGGAATCAAATAAATTAAGCAAGTTAAATCTTAAAATATGTTATCTTCTCAGAATAGCACCTACGCATAAGACGCTTTGCTTGCTTCGCAGGTTAGCTCGTAACTAACTATCAGGTATACAATAATGTGAAATAATAACACGTTTCTCCTTAAATAATAGGGTAGCATATCAAAATATTCATTCTAAGTCCACCTTTGGAGTATTAACGGAGTTTTACGTTCAAGTTAGATTTCGTTGGGTCCACCGGCACACCTGCCTACCTAATGTGCATTGTAAGTTAATTTCCGAAATATGATTGTCTCTATATGTATATAACATGCATGTCGCAGTTGGCCAGTTTAAGTAACTGGTGGCGTTCTGTTTGTTTACATTTTGTGAAATCCACGACAGATAACAGTTTCATTATCAGTTGCCGGCTAAGTGTGTCGCCCCTCGTGGCTGGTAACGGTGTGATCGCTCACCTATTGTCAAATATATGTCTAAGACGTTAACCTTTATGTATTAATAACTCTATCATCATATTGTGTTAAAGGCTACTAGCCCAATTCGTATTTTTGTGTTTATCTTTAGGTGCGCACGTGGTGCGCACGCCGGCTGAGCTTCCGCGACTCCAATTACGCACTATGCGCTCTACTACGTCGAGTTAAGGATCGGAATGGCTGGATAGTGTAGTTCAGTAAGTGTCAAGCGGTCGGCTACCTATCTCCTTTTAGCTGTAGTGAAGTAGGTGATCCTGAAGCGGGGTGTGCGTGGGCGCCGGACGGCAGTGTGGTATAACTCGGTCGCGGCGGCGCAGGGGCACTGAGCCGCAGTCCCTCATCGTGGAGGGACGTTCGTCGCGTATTTACTCCACACCGACACGTGCCCAGTCACTAGTAGTAAATAAAGCTAAGCTGCAGTGGTCAGTCAGTAATAGTGTACATCAGGCGGCGTGTCCCAGTAGCTACCGTATAGTACAGTAGGAAGCATGTCGTGTGAGAGTATGAGCGAGGAGTGGTGCTCGGGCTGGGGCCGGTGGCAGGCGCGGCTGGCGGCGCTGCTGGCGCTGCCCGTGCTGCTCACCGGCGCCTACGGGACCAACTACGTGTTCCTCGCCGCGCACATCCCACACAGGTACTGACACTACTTGGCTTTTATTTTCTGTCACTGTACGTACACTTCACACAATAATTTTGGGGATTCTCTTTTCACTAAAATGTATCCCTAAAAATAGAGTGCCCTTAGACTTGAATCATTAAAATCTCATACCGACGCAATCATTAAAAATGCTTAATTTTACTGAAAATTCTATTATATTACAATTCTATTTTTGAGAAATATATTAGCGTTTTCTTAAAGATTATAATAAATTTCAAATGGAAGGCGCAGTATCCACTTCTAAAAATAATAATGTTTTTAAAGAAATTTTTAATATATTTGCCGTTGGTAAAATTAAGCAGTGTGCGCTACTAAAAGCTCGCGCCACGCTGTCTGCCCGTGTCGGACCAAATTATTTTAAAGTTTAGTAATATTTCTTTATGAATTCAGTAAGCCAGTATATACTTTTTACGGCTACTTCTAATTTAATCAACAATTTCTTTGTTAGAAAATCTATTGCATTGCATGTATATAACATATGCATATTGTAATACCGTATATATATTGTAATCCGAACCGGTGGTAGATTCCTCGACGTTCATAAGTGCCTTACCAGGGCCTAAACTGAATAAATCATTTTCATTTTCATTTTCATTTTTTCATTTTCAATGATATACAAATATAACTCACTAAAAAAGGTAATTAATAACATTATTTTTGATGGTGATAATATTAACACGTAAGAATGAGTGTACCCCGGCCGGGCGCCGGCGCACAGACCAATCCACTTCCCACTGATATTACACATTCCCCATCTAATATATTTTATGTAAATCAGTCTTTTCTCATAACGCTGCTATGCTGTTACTGGGCACAATTATGCAAATGTTTTATTCGATAAAACTACATCTATAGAGATCCGTTCGTTTGTGATAAAGACTGAGACACTAATTGGTATACAACAAATGCAGGCCAATAAACAAGTACATACGTATTTATTAATCTAAAGTAATCAAAAAAGCAGCCCTTCTTTCTTTAAAATACAGTTTAAATATCCCCATATTAAAAGAAGGTCAAGTGTATCACGTGGGTACTTGTTCGTGTTGTACGACATGTAAACAATAAGCTCGTATAAACAGTACGCACGAGAGCTTCACTGATATAGAACGGAATTGACTAATTATTATAATGGAGGAGAGCATCCTGTCTTGTGATTGTATGAGAGAGTGCGCGGCTCACATCTTTCTGTGATCAATTGAAAGATCATCCTTAATTATATAAGTTTTATAGCAAAACTATTTTTTTTCGCAATAATTCATAAGTTATTTCAAAATGAAAATGAATTTTGGACACGCCGACAGCTTCCGAAGTTTTTAGTTTAGTTAGTTTTCCCTCTTGCAGTTCACATAGAAATAATAAGTACAGTGTTTTGATCTATTTAATTTTGTTGTCATTGTTGAATATTCAAATATTTTAATAAAAAGTGTCGAACCTCAAAGTGATTGTTCTTGTTTTGTACCATTATGCATGAATGCTACAAAAACTATTCCTGAAAAAATGTTTTTAAATGTTCCCCAAGGTGACAAACGTCCAAATAAATGGTTTCAAGCAGTGCATCGTGAGAATCTCCAAGCAAAATCGAATCGTTTTTGACTTTTCATTATAGTTAAAGTAACTGATTAAGCTTCACTCCGAACTCGGTGTTCTGGACACACATTTTCAATATTATTGTGTAGTCACGTGTAATAGCCGTAAACGCTGTAAGCTATAACATTATGATATCAAAATCCTTATTGCAGTAAATCTGCGAAATGTCGACTGTATTTTCTTACCTCAACAGTTTACGTTGAACTGCGAAATAATGTATAGTAACTTTACAACGAGTAGGTAACCGTTATGTTTGTCATTTATTTGCAGCTTATAGCGCCATGCCGTTAAGTAGGTATGTTTATAATTCAAGTACGTTAAAATCTAAGTGTACGCATGTGCGTGCCTCCCATCCACAGGCATTCCCATTAGCAGTCAATCACCTAACTGATTTGCTGTTATATCCAAACTCGACACGACTAACTATAAGTAATGACATACATATTTTTTTTAATGCTATGTATTCCAGTAAAAGTTCATTGACAGTCATGTGTCGCACAGGTTTATTACTCAAATCAAAATTTGATGACAGGTAGGCATATCGAGATATTCCGCATTTGTGTGTATCTTCATCCTTACAGTGTGAACTATGATCGTTTAAGCAGCGCGTATTAAGAACTTCTTAGCTTTGACGTAAAATTTTACGGTACCAAAATGAAACGTCAAAGCTTAGTTCACTGCCAAAGCTTAAATGTCAAAGCTTGGTTCTTAATACACTGCGCCTCAGTATAAAGCTGCCTAGAGTAGTGTTGTATTAATTTACGGTGCGAGAAAAGGTCTACAACTGGCGCTGGTTCTGCTCTGCTCGTGTCTTCAAAATCTTGGCCCAACGATGTCATTCTTAATGGGCTACAGTAGCCGACTACCACCTGTCAGGTTGAGCTCTTTCTGTTTATAAATGTACATATAAGAATCAAGATATAATGGCTTATTGACACTCTTGTAGTATCTAGTTATTTATTAGAAATTACTGAAGGATCTACTTTTCTATGGCATGAGAACGGTCTGTGTACAAGGCGTCATATCTCCAATGGAAAAGTTCGAACGTCCAAAATCGGCAGGTTGTGTGAATGTGTATTAGTACAACCTATGTTGTTTAAAAGTAGACCTGTAGAATGTAGGTAGTATGTTTCCCAGCGACCCTCCGTCCGACTGAGCTACTTTGTGGAACCCGTGGTGAGGTATCTGTTACTGTCAATGTCCGCTGTAGGTGCCTCGTTGCTATATTATACTACGGACATTGTATTCAACATTTATGAGAATGCAGCGCTGGCCTCTCCTATCCGCTATCATGGTCTACGGAGCCAAACAACATGTTAATGGAAATGAAACCGCTGTATTGAGGCACTAGCGGACGTTACGCGTAGTTCCCGTTTCCGTGGGAGTACAGGGCTAAAATAATGCCTATGTTACTCGCTGATGATGTAGCTATCTATTTCTGAAAGATTGATCCAGTAGTTTCGGAGCCTATTAAATGCAAACAAACAAAAAAACAATCAAATATTAGTTATTTATAATATTAGTGTAGATAATGACGCACTTACTTCTAAAAACAACTATTCAATTGGTGAAGCCATGACTGATGATCCACGTTACATTAAACTTAATTCAATCTTCCTCATTACATGAAATAAATAATTAACAAAAGCAATTAAGTATGTACGTACTAGCTTTGAAATTAGTATTAATTAATCTAAAAATACGCTTCTATTAATTTATTTGTGACTCAAGGCTTACCTGTTTCAAAATAGTAAATACTTTACATATTTAAGTAGTTAATGTATAACTTTATTATGAAGTTGTGTTGTGTCTCGGTGTAAGTACATTACAGTAAACATGCCTGCTCTAATGTTGTTATGGTACTTCTGTTGGGGCGACCACTGCGATAAGCCGCTGTCTTTGACATTTATCCGTAATTTTAATTAATGCAATAATTATATTTACCGCAACACTGTTATGCCTGTGTGTAGGTACCATTTGATAAACAACACGCGGACAAGTTTCCTTTGACATGTGCGAAAATAATTATTACAATTAACTACCTACATATAATTATTTTACAAAAGGAATTCGAAAATTATTCCTTTCGGCGCCATTGCTGACTCGTAATGTACATAATAGTTATATATGCATATAACTATTAGCATTTACGCTTATTTTTCATACGTAATGCAGAATACAGGTAATCTCTACATGATTCCAATTTTAGTGTAGCTCTTTAGAGTAGCTCGGGTCATAGGGTCAATCCAGTGCTTAGAGCTATTAAAGGATTGATTGTTCAATTGGGAACAATGATCGACTTACCGAGGAGATATGTTGAGTGGTGAGTCGAAGATGATGTGGCATTAGTACACTGATGATAACAATCACACCAGGGCTCATTCAGTGCCATTATACACGTACCTACTACTATTAGGTATACAGTTCCTTGTGCTGAATGAGTGGGAGCTATCTCCCACTCTAAACCTCCCTATCAAAGCAAACATTATACCAAAGGGAGAAATACTTTTATCTATTTATTGGTACTTAAATAATAAAACAATTTTGAATATTTTTCACCGTCTGTCTGTTTGTTACAGATAATCTCTGAAACGGCTTGAGCGATTTTAGCGGAACTTTTACTGAGACAACTTTTTAATTAGGAGTAACTAAGTCTACTTTTAATTTCAAAAAAAAAACATTAGCACTATTTTATTCGTTTTTTTTTGCAATTGTTACGCGGGTGCCGACAGGCACAGCAAGTTTACCAATAATTTAAGATGATTTGACTCGACCTATACTCAGCCAAAACAACAATGAAGATATACACACATAAGCTATTGTTCAGTGTGTGTAAGTGCCGAGATGTAAAGCTGTCGGCGCGGCGGCATCGCACCATGCGTAGTGTTGATAATCTCGACACCGCACACGTGTTCAGCACCACTACATCAGTAGGTACCGTTGGTGTTCTCCGTCGCACTCGAGCACCACGCATCAGTCGGCTCGTGTCGACCCTTGGCGCGACCCTTGCCACAACCACATGCGCCCAACCCATTGACCGGTTGCTATCTAACTAGGCGAGTGTGCGACGGACAGGGCACGTCACATTGTTATATCACACTATTGCAAAATATCATTGCGTCTATTTTTCGTTTAGACAATTCTGTTATCATTTCACTTCAATATATATGTTTTATGCACAAGAAGTAAAAAGGTATAGGTACAGTCCATCGGTACAACACCAATCGCTATGATTCGTGTATTTACTTTTGGTTAATGATAATTTGGCTACCTAAATACTGCGAAATGCAGTATTCGAGATATATAAAACTACTCTAAAAGTTTTGGAAATCGTACCTACTAGGAGAAGAAGCTTCAATCAAAGACAAGCATCATAAAAATTGTTTCCACATTGTATTACTGAATGAGGCGGCGGCTGGTAGTACTTTAATGGTTTCAGTTTTTATAACAAACAATTGTATATTTTTTATGGGATTAATAGAAGGTGGAATTCCTCACCGCACGCAGCAATTGTATAATAAGCTAATTACAGTTACAGCACAATGCACACTACTTATTGTTGGTTTAGTTTTTGCGGATCAGCCGCGTTGTGGATTATTCCAGTGCACATTCTCTCGCCTTGAACTTGACTCATTGTAACTGAATATCGCTGAGGTTGATTGACGTCACTCGCCAGGCTCCTTACACCATCATGACGTCACTGGATAATAAGTGCTCGGGTGTGAATAAGGCACACGAGAACTAAATGCCTAATAGCTGAGCCCCGTGCTTTCACACGCGGCCGCGTATAAGTTAACTCATTTTCGGATTATTATATACCCATAGATATAAGAATTTTTAAAATATAGTTCTGTAAACTCTCAAACTTTACCTCTTTGTAATATTAGTATAAATGAGGACCTCTAGGATGGTCTCAGTCTAGACTGTAGTTATATAATCAGCGCTCCTATAGCTATAGACTAGAGTACATGTGGAGGCAGGGTGTCGTGACGTGCCATAGTAAACAGTAGTAGCGTGATGAAGCGTGCGTGCGGCGCGTGTTCCGCCCACCGGCGCACGTGCGGCCGGCCGCCGCGGCGCGGGTTGTAGAGCTTCGATAAACAATGCACGGGGAGCCCATCGCTGTGGTGGCTGACTGTTACTTGATTGTAATCGTAGCAGATAGCGTTAATAATCAGCGAATAGAGTTATAGTCATCAACAGTCTATTAGTTAACGTAAATAGATTGAAAGTACCTCGACAGGAGACTCATCGAAATTATTTTGTTCATCCTTTTCATTATTATCAATTCAATTATTACTTATTTTTAATGGCATTTTGTCCTAAATCTAAATCTCGGCGTATAAGTGGTGAGAATATTTCAATATTAAAATGTATCAGGTTTCCCTTACAATGTTGTGTTGTGTACTATTAGCATTTCACAGTGTGTACTCGTATAGTGTGCGCTCACCGCACTCAGCTAAAGTGAGCCGTATGTGCTCGTAAGTCGGTTCCCGCAGTTCTATATATAGCTCCACGCACCACTCATGTGATATCTTTCTTTCCCACACAGCACTCCCGGTATCCTTGGACATGGGATAACATGTAAAAATAAATAACAATTATTTATAGCTATATTGCTTGAAAAATATATAGGAAATTATGGTACGTACCTCAGTCTGAAATGACGAATTTTATTCACAAAAAAATACGAATTGAAGGCTAGAACGAGAGAATTATAGATGCTTTACTAGAACGTTGCATTGAGTCTTCTGCACGACAAACACACACAGGTCATTAAACGTCGGTCCTAAATGGTACACTAACACCATTAATGGTGTTAAATGGTGTATACCGCTAATGAGTATCTCCTATTGTTCGTAGATGCGAGGTCCCGGAGTGTGAAGGCAGTATGAACAGGTCGTTTGTGGCGCTCGAGGAGCAGTGGTCCCCGGAGTGGCGCGAGTGGGCGCTGCCCGCGGAGGGCATGGAGGGCCGCTGCCGGCGGTACCAGGCCCTCGACGACGCCTGCCAGCCTGACTCCTTCACCAACACCACGCTGCCCTGCGACCATTACGTCTACCAGTCACGGAGCAGCATCGTCGCTGAGGTCTGCTTATTTCCTCTACTGTTACTGCCACTTTGTACTTGGCCGAAATGAAACGTCAAAACTAGAAATAGCGATCATAGTTGGCTCTCCGGTGTACGCTATCCCTTAGGACACTATAACATATATCACATTAGGCTATATTTACAATGAACAGGAACATCTTTACTCAGTGTTACCTACATTACCTATTATGACCGATCAGACAAGTTCTCCAGTCAGTTAATCAATCAGTTTACAGTTTATTATTGGAAGTTCTTGCTCTGTATACAACTAAAATCATTATAAAACTAAACTTTTCGCTCTTGTTTCCAATTAGATTTTCTACGTACTATACTGTCGGTAAAAAGTCACGAAATACTTACAGCTTGTTGTTATCACAGAAATACTTACTCCACTATTGTTGTCAAGTGATTGTCCTCAGTGTCTCATTGTGACTGTTCAACTGTTTCAATGGAGATTGCATTGTTAACTGTCTCCGAGAAGATAAAAAACGTTTGTTTGACATTCAATTAGGCTGTCAAGGTTGAGGTATTTCGATCGATATATTTTTTTCTACACTCGATGTCAAACAGCCTAAAGCCTGCCTGATGGCAACTGGCTCATGAACAGCTTATGAAACCTTGCAACCGCAGGATGATTCACGCGTGCTCAAACTTCTTCTTCTCGCACAATAACTCTTCATTCTTAAAGTTTAAGCACACAAAAATAAGTAACGCTGCCTGTGGTACCTCGAGGAATATTTTCTTTGAACAATCAATTACAGCCACTGCCTCTCATAACGATGCATTTACTTTCTTTCTTCCTAGTATATTGTTAGTGCGATCTTCTGTAAGGTGTGTCCTGGATGCTAGTTTTTGATAATTAGTTGCTGCAACAGTATAGCCGGCAAGATACTAATTATATCACTCAACATCCAGCAGCAATTGCTGCAATCTTACAGTGTAGCTTACAGCAATATTGCCATGAGCGCAAGTATTCATAAGCAGGGTATGTGACGATGTCGGTGTGTTCGTTGCAGTTCGACCTGGGGTGCCAGGAGTGGAAGCGCGCGCTGGTGGGCACCGTGCACAGCGTTGCGATGCTCATCTCGCTGCCCGTCATGGGGTTCATCTCAGATACGTGAGTTACATACATCACACACACGCACACGCAAACTCAAGGGTAGAGTCTAGTCTGTGTTGAAAAATAGTTTTAAAAAATTGCAACCCGAAGTGAGACGAGGGCGGGTGGCTAGTTTATATTATGAACGGGAAAAGGGTGGTTTCAGCAGTCACATGAGGAGAGCATGTATCCGTTAAAAACACATAATCACTTTGCGATCCAACTGTTGTGTGGCGACATCTTATGTAAAAGTAAGTTGTCTGACTGTTCTAAATACACGGCTTTACTGCAGAACCGATTTTGCTGAAATTTTGAATACAAATTGCATTAACCATAAGAGTATTAAAACCGTGGTTATTAATTCTCTAATATAATTAGTCGGTATAAAAACTAGTATTTTTATAATCCAAACATAACTTGAGTGTACATATTGCGTATCGCGTAATGTAGACTAGGTACTGTCAATCAATATACTGCAGCGCACATGCGAGCCTGGTCCTTACAATTATATTAATAGTGATTAAATGATCCAGTCACTATAAAAATAACAAGCTATAATCACAGTTGTGGTTGATTTAGTTTATTTATATACGTTATGTACTTGCTCTGCCCACCATTCGACTGAGACTTTCCCCATTAGTAAACTGAATGCTAGTCTGCTGTCGTTCGACCGGTAGCCACGTGTTTGAAAGTGGGCGTATTTATGTATATCACGACAGAACGTTGATTCCTGAATAGTAAATCTATCGGAACCACCTGTCTGTCTGAGTGGCTTGTGTTCGAATTAATCTGTCCATTTGATTGTACGTCAACGTAGGTAGCACAAAATAAACCGGCCATTATTTTCGACAAAAACTATTATCAGATTATGTACATAAATAGTGCCCTTGACTTTTACTTGCAGAATGCAGTAGTATTTGTAAATGTGCAGGGGTTGGTAGTTAGTGAAAAAAATATATACTGATGACTTTAATGTAGGTACACAGTATTGTATATATCACATTTTACCGACTTTACTTTTGATCGGAGATCTCCAACATCGACCGGAAGGACAAATAATAACGATGACAGAATACTTTTATTCATATGCATTGTATATATGTGGCCCGTATTCTTGAACCTTCAGCAATACAAGCTTAGTTGGTAGTTGTGTTCCTATTGTAATATAATGAGCGTGTTGCAGGTGGGGGCGGCGCGCGGCGCTGGTGGTGAGCGGCACCGGCGTGGGCATCCTGGGCCTGTGCAAGTCGTTCGTGCCCTCGTACCACACCTATCTGCTGGCAGAGCTGCTGGAGACCGCGCTCGGCGCCAGCGTATACCCCTCCGCCTTCGTGCTCAGTAAGTTCATTACATACATCATAATCAATGCTGTTGGCCTCTTATTGGTTTAAAACACAATGTCATGAATTAGCCGCAACTTTAAAGATTTTATGGGAAGATAATAAGTGAAATAAAATTTGTTTTGAATAGTGATAGAGTGGCTGAGTGTGGAGCACCGCATCCTGGCGAGCTTGGTGCTGGGCATCCCCCTGGCGTTCGGGTCGGCGCTGCTCTCGTTAGTGGACTACCTGACGGGGTACTGGCGCACGTGGGCCCGCATCGCGTACCCGCCGTCGTTCCTGCTGCTGCTGTACCCGTGGCTGCTGCCGGAGAGCGTGCGCTGGCTGACGACGCGCGGCCGCATCACCGAGGCCGCGGCCATCATCAAACAAGCCGCCAAGTGTAACCGCTCCCTCCTGCCGGATGACGCGCTCCAGAAGATGCTGCAGCACGAGAAGGAACAGTTCAGCCAGAGGGACCCTCAGGACGATGAGGGTCTCTTTACAGCTCTTATCAAGTTAGTAAATCTGTTTGAATTTCCTTTCGTCTTGGTTGTAGCCTGGATTTTTCAGTAGACTTTGAACGAAATCTACGTTGCTTCATACATTGGAAATTAAATCGAATAACGGATAATATCCACATAGTGACTGGAACGCTAAAATATTGTAATCCATAGACTTCCTACTATTAATATAATATTCATTGATAATATACTTCCTTTAATTAATAAAAAACACACCGGAGTAGGAAACATGTTGTGTCTGTTCATGACCTCAAACCGAACAGTTGAATATAAAACATGAATAAAGTAGAAAGTGCCATCACTAGTAATTATATAGTATGCCAACGCAATGGAATACCAAAGGGTTCCACTATGGTTATAGCACGGCGCTGCCACTCCTCTGATGTAAGTAGGTTTACTCAACCTTACACCTTACACCAAGGAACATAATGCTACTCTAAGGTAGTATTATTTGGCTGCGATCTGCTGTAGAGGTACAGTCCTCAGTCGGGCAGCCCTGACTTTTGAACAGGAGATCCTGTTATGCCCTATCTCTCTTTCTACAGCTGCAAGATTGATAAATAAATTAACGAATACTGGTGTTCGAAGACTTGATCCGAGTTCCTCATATGAAGGCGTCTGTGTGCGTGAGGTGATTTCGTCCAATGTTTGAAGTGGGCGTTATGTGTGCGTTTGTGAGGAGTCATGTGACACTCGCCCCTGTCACCGGCCGCACCGCTGGGACAGGTCCGCGATACCGGCTCACCAACACGACGACAGTGGCCCTTCACATCGAGCTATTACCATCTGAACTCACAAGTGTATTAAAACTACGTTCAATGTAATGTTAACATTGCTACAACCGGAATTCCTTATATGCATATGGCAATTACTATCGCCATACTAGGTTTTAACTATCAAATACTTGTAACAGATCTTAGGACATAATACAATTTTTTTAATGACTTGACTGCGATTGATGTCTATTCCATCTGATGGTAGTGTGGATGAGGTCGCAGATGTAGCTCGCTTGCCCGTCCATAGCCTATTCAATCATGATGAGCCTCAAGTTGGGCGGTTCAGGGAACACTGACGACTGCAGGAAATTTCAACCATGAGTGGGCATTAAAAAGTGATGCAAAGTGCTTTGTTTGAATAAAAGGTATGTCCCCGGTATCAGAGTGAAAGCTTCACACACGCTTTGTACGGTAGCAGAATGGAGAGGACTGGTTCCTGAGCACCCTCCGAAATATATCAGTTGAGGCAACTATCAGGGCTACTCGTGAAGTCGACCACTGTTGCTAGGCATTATGTGGCTCAATGCAAACCTACCCGTTAACATATCAAGTGTCAATAAATAATCGAAGTTATTGAGTGCGGTGCTGGGGCCTCTAGCTGCGCAAATAACGATTGAACGAACTGGTATTGGTGTTAATTCGTGTTTAATTCAATAATAATGGGTCCTAGAGCAATTTACATAAACCGATGTGCGTTTAGATCGTTTACCTCTCGATGTAGTACTTGTTGGAGCGAAGCACACATGTGTAGTCACGTGGTTTGTCGGCGTGCCCGGTGCTCATATTTATGCTCCGATGTTTGTATTTACGATGCTTTCGAGACTAGATTGTACATTTGAAACGGATTTTAAACGGCTATTTCTGAAGAGCCCGTTATGCATTAATCTTCAGAAGTAGTTGCTGGGCAGTTCCAAGTAGTACCGCCCAGCACATATTCTATGGGTAGCACCCATACGGGTACTGCTTGTTTGCAAGATACGACTCCACTTCCTCGGTGGTCAAACTCCCCGCAATACATATTTGCATAGGCAGACTTTATGCCATAGGCATTTTCTACCAGTCAACTTTTGGGTGATGCAGAAAGAGACATAGCAGGTGTAGAAAAGGAAGGAAATAATAAAATACACATTCTGAAAAATGCGAACACAAAATATGATTCGAATCCACAACTTCCTGCAAACTTTGCAGTCGCTCCACCAATAGAGCTTCGTGATTTTAATTAGTCGTTTCCTTGCATGCTAGCGCACTTGTTTGACACAGTGTGTGTGTATTGTGCGCAGGTACGGCGTGCTCCGGCGGCGGCTGTGCGTGTGCTTCGTGTGGTGGGTGTCGGGCGTGCTGGTGTTCTACGGGCTGGCGGTGCGGTCGCACGCGCTGCAGGGCTCGGCGCACGCCAACTACGCGCTGCTCTCGGCGGCCGAGGTGCCCGCGCTGCTCGCCAACACGCTGCTGCTCGACCGCGTCGGCCGCCGCCCGCTGCTCACCGCCGCGCTGCTCATCACCGCCACTGCGCTCATCGCCCTCTCCTGCCTACCCGTAACTGGTAACATACTTACAATACTTCAGATGCTTGAGGAACAATTTAAATAGCTCACAGCTTTTCGATATCTTCAACTACTCGTAAATGGGTTTTATGATGTAGCTAGTATCTCAAAATCAAATTTATTTATTAGTAACTAAAAAAGATTCATTTTTGATAACGGCTCTTTAAGACTCATGCTTACCGCTTAGCTTGAAATATGACAATATGAGGCCCTAAACTCATTGCTGTGTCAAAATCAAAATCAAAATCAAATATATCTTTATTCGATTAGACTTCATACAAAGTACTTTCAAATCGTCAGAATGACACAATTACACAGGATTGTGTGACCACTAGGGTATTGAGGTTTTCGGTAACAATATTTATTAATTTGAATTGACTTATATGACGCAGGTCTCTAGCTACAAAAGAGTATATCCGACTTTGAAGTTTAACGTGACGAGGTTGAGTGAGAGTTTGATGAGATCTAGTGACGTATGGATAGTATAACGTGTGATGTTTTCCAGCGAGCGTGGCGCTGGGCACGGCGCTGTACCTGGTGGGCAAGGTGGGCGCCACGATGACGCTCAACGTGCTGTACGTGTACACGGCGGAGCTGTTCCCGACGCGCGCGCGCCACCGCCTGCTCGCCGCCTGCTCCATGCTCGGCCGGCTCGGAGCCATACTCGCGCCGCTCACGCCGCTACTGGTCACTACACTATTGCTTTTCAATTATTTTTTTCACTATAACAGTGGCAAAGAAGCCTGCAGTCTGCCTCATAAGACAGACCGCATACTGCTAAGATAGCAGCCACTAACATTCTAGTGAAACATTGTGAGACTAAAGCCAAGTTACTCAACTTTTTAATTCAACGACACTAGGGATGGTCGCCTGGTACAATTCTCCATTTTACATTGTAGGTATCGTATCTGGTAATAAGCCATTCTTTGAAGGTGGCCTTAGTACCTATATAATATTCATAATATAGTATAGTATCGAATCTAAAATTATCAAATAAAATTAGTTTTTATATTTTCCTAAATAAATAAACGTAAATTTTAATGTAAAATAGGAGAACACCGGAGAGGACAAAAACAGGACACTTAGGAATTTGGTCGTCAACTAAATTACGAAATGTTAAAGGCAGCCCGTTGATGTCTTTCAAGCAGCTATCAGTGATAGGTTGTGCCGCGCCGCGCCGCCTCCGACCTCAACTCTATAATTAATTTACCTTTTCAAATAAGATACGATTAAGATTTCAATAAGAAACGTTTAATGCTTCAGCCATGAACGTTCTTCATTTAGTTGAAATGATGAACATTCAACGGCCTATCAAATTTAGTCCTAAAATCTGGATGTTTTACATTACAAATGAGAGGCGTACTGTGATTGGATGTTTTTCAATGTCTACTACTGGTATGGTATTTAAGCACTTCAGGTTGCTACTGAATTCTAGCACTTACTTGAGGTAAGCTAGTGTTTGAACTAAGATGAATAAAACTTATAGGAACTTCTTAAGTTTATGTTTAAAGTAACTCGGGACTTTAAACGATAATATTTTGAAAATAACGCATCTTGTCGTTTCGATTTGGTTACACCAATCTATCAATCGTGATATATATAGTAATATGGTGATAAGTCCCGAATAACTTTAAATACGATCATTAAGGCGCGATAGTTTAAGAAATATTACTTCTAATACATGTTTGTTGAGTAAGGCGCAGTAATATAGTGATAAGTAAGCACGATGTTGTGTGTGCAGGCCGTGTACGGGGAGTGGGTGCCGACGTTGTTGTTCGGCGCGCTGCCCGTGCTGAGCGCGCTGCTCACGCGGCTGGTGCCCGACACGCTGCACCGCCGCCTGCCCGACTCCTTCAAGGACCTCGCCGCCTCCGACGCACCGCTCACCGTCTGACCGCATAGCAGTGCTTATGTCATACCCCTCAAACACATTGTACCGAGACATATGACGACTCGGTCTCTCAGACTCTATTTGAAAAGTATATTTTTTTATAAAAAACATCCCAATCCCAAAAAAAGGCAACTTACTTGTTAGAACAAGGCTTGTATTTTTAGAGTTCCCCAGCAGATTGTGGGAGCTAGCTTATGTTTCAATTTAGAAATACCCTCGCCCTTGTGACTCTACTACATACATGGAATTGTCAGTGAAGTGTCTGGGCTCCAAGAGCGAACACTAGATACAACTGAACACTTATTGATTTGTTTCATGCTCAGTATTCTACAGAGGGTATAATTATATTAAGCACAGTATTCATATTATGTTTGCATATTCATGCAAAAATGCATAGGAGTAGGTATAGGTGAAGCATCACCTAATTTCCACCGAAGACACCAACGTGTCTTTCGGCTTATCTTGAACATATCTCCATTACCGAGCATTTATTGTATTTTCTTATTTTATTATTACGTGAAATTGTTTCACAATCAAAGATTTAAGAGTTAAAGATATTAACAAAGTTAATGATTATTATGTTAATGAAGGCAAGAGTGTGATGTTAGTATAAAAGACAGTTAGTATATAAGACAATATTGGAAGTTGTGGAGCATAGCTCATGATCTCGTGCGGAGGAGGGTAGCTTACACCGCGCCAGTTGACAACTAGCGGCTGATGTTACCATAATCATATTAAACATTAGAAACGTACTTGTGTTGTTTATTTTATTATACATACCTCTGCCACCGCTGGCGCCTGTAAAGTACATCAAAGCAATAAGCTTAAAGCGAGGCAATGCACTTGCGCCTGATAATATTTAAACAGCAATAACCAAACGTTTATCGTTGGGACTATGATATTGAGGGTGTACCATGTTTTACCCTCAACTCGTGACTCCTGGCTGGTCTTCAATGAGCCATACAAACGGCGTGATTGGAGCACGTGCAATGATGGAGATGCCTGCTTGGGGAATACCCCAGATCCCCACGGTGCGGGCATTCCATCATTGAAGCGTTAATTTAAGGGACAAGGTGCCTTTCAATGAACAATTGATCTCGAAGAGGAAGGTAAATACCTTTTTGAAGATCGCAGTCAAATGACATCACTTGAGCTCGATTATCCTGTTGAGTGTACAGTGTGACAAGAATCTGAGCAATGAGAAAATTCATCATCTTTGCTATTTACTTGCTAAGTGATTCCAATCAACATGAATAAAGTAAAAGTGCTTAGTGACACTCCTAGTGTTTCATTATTTCATAGGCTAACGTAAGCGCTTTAATTGATTGTCACTTTTAATGGTAACTATTTATAGTGGAGTCGAACTCGCATTCCTTAGGTTTAATACCACTGCACCTCTCGGCTGTCAGGCGGTAACATTGGTAGGTGCATAATATAATAATGCGAGTACTATTACTAAATGAATGATACTGAAGGTCGAGTAACACTTGAGTCTAGGGGAGAACTAATGAGCTCTAGCTTTTAATATCTGTGGCTGATTGAACTATAATTGCAATCAATTTCTTGTATATATTTGTATAACAAACCTTCGCTCGCTACGTGGTGACAGGGGAACAATGAGCTACATTGACAATCAGGTGTTCAGTGTGATATAATAACACAATACGCGGTGTTTTGATTGACAGCGGTGGCCGTGACCCAGTGGCTGCTTTCTACCAGTGGAGCGGCCCGGGGCGCACTCCGCCGCGGACGAGCTGAAACACAAGTGCCCCGGCGCGGCGCCTGCCTCACTGGGGCGGCACTCGCGACCATTGATAACAACGCACTCAGCCCTTCAGTACAGAACACAATCACTTGTCGAGCGCGTCGCGTACCACACAGCAAACGTACATTCGAACTGAAGTGATATCGACTGATTCTTGAACAGTTCTCAGGAGCTAGGAAAGTGATATAAAATATGACTGTAGAAGCAGCTAAAGAAAACCAAAGCGATCAGTCAAATAATGACGACGACAAGAAAAAGGGAGCTAATTTGAACAGTGACGTTAAAACCAATAAGGAGAAGGCAAATGAGCCAAATGTTCGGAACAACGCGAGGGACGCGTGCGGCGTGGACGCGGACGGCGTGTTGCGGCAGCTGGGCCAGGCGGGCCCCTTCCACCGCCGCGTGTACTGCCTGGTGGCGCTGGCGGCCGTGCAGGTCGGCCTGCTGCACACCACTTACATATTCCTCGCCGCTGACGTGCCTTACAGGTATGTACGGGGTTTTATATTAACTTCAGAATTCCTTTTTGATCTATATAAATTGATTTCAGGCGTGTTTAATATTAACTTGAAAAGCCTACAGAAAACATGTAAGCTTTTCAAGTCAATATTAATTGTGAGTGCGTTATTTAACGGGTTGTCTTTTTGGTGACTAACCGTTGGCCCCGATCCTCCAGGCTAAGAATGTACGGTTTTGCTCATTGTGATTTTTATAGATTGTGGTAAAATAGAGCTGGGCGTGAATTCGTAAGCAGCAAGTTATCTCACATGCGAAAATTTACGTTTATTACGAAATAAGAGTAAAATGCTGTGGAGGTAATAAAAACGTATTCAAACTTGTAATAATTTATAACTGTTGAATGGATACGATTGCAGCAGCGTGACATTTTTTACGGTATAACGCATTACCGATGATAGGCCTCAGAGCGCGCGAGGTTAGCTGGGCCACGTTGAGTGTAGCCTCGCCGGCTACCACCGGCTGGGAACTATCAACAATTGCTCCTCATTATACAGGCTGAAGCCAGAACTCGGCTACCATGGTTATCTTAACTTGCAAGAAGACATGTAATTATTACCACACAACTCGTTTTACATGTGCCAAATGTACATTTTAATTCACAATGTTTATAATGTTCTATTGTTGTATTGCTGTGTCGATTTGTTGAGTGTGTCCTGTGTGTGGATGTAGCTATATCTACGTGTGTATAGTGGCATTCCAATACGATAACAAATGAACAAAATCAAGGCATTGTTAACTTTATGTGATTTAAGACTTTAGATTTAGAGTGCTGGTTGCAAACATAATATTACTATTACCTATCTGTGTAAGATTGTAGCAGTTCATTTCTCAACATTAACTTGTTGATCTTAGCGCAGACCAAATTATTGAATATATAATAAAGTCTGTACCGACGATAGTCGGTATGATTATCAGATAAAGACTGATTGTGTTTTCTGAAAGGACAGAAAAAACAACATTTAAAGTCTTTAATTATCTCTGAAGAATATTTCACTAAATGTTCATTTATAAATGTCATTAGCGACAGTTTGTCATCAGTGATATTTTCCTATCCTAAATTCTTAAAAATAAATTAAACCATAAAACCATATAAAGAGTTTTCTTTACAAATATAATTATGCTCATACTATCCCAGAAAGGTCCCCGAAGGGGTAATCACAGGTGTTAAATCAGCAGTGTGTCATAGAAGATGATTAAGGGCTATATGGCAGATGGTGAGTCCATCGCCGGTGTTGTCTCTGGCACTATGTACTAGAGATGTAGTGCCTGAGATACATATGCTTTAACATTTTTTATTTGTATCTTCTGTTATGCACATCTCTGACTGGGATAGTCAGAGAGTATCCTCAAAGGTGACAAAACTTTTTGGAGAATTTTCTCTCAAAAAATGTAAATAAGAGTTTACACCAAATTAACTCCGTATGGAATTGAACCTGTGATTATACTAGTTTATCCGACAGGACAGGCAACCAACAGCCAACAGTTTTTTAATCTGGTAGGTTGCAACAAAACATGAAATGTACCAGATGCCAGCTGACTTGCTTGTTGGATCACCGGTGGTAATTTGTTGTAAGTGCTTATCCAGGGCTCAGCGTAAATGAACATTGTAAGTTTTCGGTTTGGGACTATGCAACTATTGCGCTGTGAGCAAATCCGCCATAAACATGTGTGCACCTGCCATAGTAGTACAATAACACGACACGAGTGAGGACCTGTGTCAATAACACCACATCCTAGATACCGAAACATGTTATACTGCCTTACTACTGCAATCATAATGCAATTATTAGTCTTCACTTTCATTGCTAGCTTTCTTCAAAAGTAAGCGCCCCAGTCGGCACTTGATTCATCCTGATGTGGCTGATTACCTCATTATTATACGAAATGACTGTCATCTGACCTTCGTAACCCCTTTTACGAGGAAAATCGGTAATCTGGGTTAAACCAATTGTCATACTATCTTAGGCCTCCGATTGACCTGAAACGTAGCCAATGATGTTAAATTGGCAACCAGGACCAACGGCTTAACGTGCTCTACGAGGCACGGAAGGAACTCGGGTGGTCGTCCATCTAATTACTCGCAAGGGATAAGGTTGCTTATAGTAGGGGAGCCCAAACGGGGAATTCGTGTTTAACTTCTATGCACAATAGCAACTTTGCCACGAGCTCCTATTTTGGCAATAAAGGCAAGAGGTAGAGCCCCAGTCGTCGTCCACACATTTGTGACACAAAGTAAACTTGCATGTAACACTTGCACTCTAATACTTGCATTTTCAATAATACCTAAATAATAAGAACCACGAGACACAGCACGAGTGAGTGTAGCGTGAGCACACAATGAGTGTAGAATATAAAATTAGACACTCATTCGATCACCCATTGGACATACATTGTGGCACTCCTTTCTATTGCTGTGTTATCGATTTGTGGATACTATTAGAAAATGTCAACATCACGAAACTTGTTATGCCTGTGTTAGGGAACCTGCTTGTCTGTTGAATCATGGAGTCATGTACATTATACGATTCTCAACCAATTTCATAAAGTGATGTCGTGTAAATTAATACTTCTCGACAATGGTAACTAGTGTGGAGTGGAAAATTAGCCGCTTCTATAATAAATTTCCAACCAAAATTGTAAACTTGCCCTTCAACAAATTTAAAGAAACAATTAAATCAGTTTTGCTTGAAAAAGGATATTATACTGTAAGTGATTATATTTGTGATAAGGAAGCCTGGGATGTACCTTTGTCTGATAATTTTTGTAAATAATCCCATTGGCACTGCACTTTTGCTACAATTAATTAATCTTAATTTTTGCTTTGACTGGCTGGAATTTGCCATGCTCACATATATTTGTAATATTTTTTTAGTTTTTATTTTTGACAATTGAGCATTGGAACTGTGTCCATGGGCTTATAGTTGCTTGAGTGATTTATTTAGTATTTTTTAAAACTGTATAATATTCTTTAAAAGAGTAATTACTGAGTTTCTTTCCAGGTTCTTCTCAGTAAAAGCAACCTTCCGAACCTGGCGGTAGCATGTATAATCCTGTGTAATTGTGTCATTCTGACGATTTGAAAGTGCTTTGTATAAAGTCTAATCGAATAAAGATATATTTGAAATTGAATTTGAATTTAGAAAAAAATTGTATAATAAGTTGTAGCACATAGTGCTAGTGCGTGATGGAATCGCACGCTAGGTGCACTAGTACGTGCTAATGTGGATGTATGAAGTCCGGAAGTGATCGAACGGTTCATTAGGTAGGCTAGGTAATGATGGCTCGGTATGGCAGGCCAGCGGACGGCGCGGCGCAAGGTTGATGGATGCGACAAGTTCGCAGCCGCGCCGCACAACGCGACATACACGCTGCCAAAAAGGTCGCGCGCACTTTAACGGTAACTTAAACATTAATATTTGGAAAGTATATTAAAAGTGCGCTCCGAACAAATTAGCAAGTATGTCTGGAAGTGGCAGCGCTAATTGTGGCGTGGACACGGAGCGGCTGATGTGCGAGCTGGGCCAGTTCCGCCGCTTCCATGTGGTCAATTATGTGCTGCTTGCGCTCCCAGTGCTCTTCGCCGCCCTCTACGGCACCAACTACGTGTTCCTGGCTGGAGAGGTGCCTTACAGGTCAGATCAGCTACTAAAAAATTTATATTGGTATGAAAGTTCAATAGCACCATCTATTTATTACGACGGCTTATAAGCTTAGAGATCAGTCGGGTCGGTCAGGTCTCTTAGGTCTCTGAAGTCGAAATGTGTATCGTAGTGTTTGAGACTTCTTCAATTTGAGTGGAATTGTTGAGTGCATTTGATATGTTCAGTTACTGAGTGTGAGGAGCGGTAGGTGCGTCCCCTGGCCCTGACCCCGCAAATATGCGTCTTCTCCACGAGCGCGACCTCACTAACACAACTTTTACTACTAGTATCGATGTATCGGATCTCAATGCTATGTTTATTGTGAAAGTTTGGTTGCTTCTATAATATCACGCAAAATCGGCTGCATGGAATGAGATGAAATTTGACTAACATATAAGTTTTTTTTAATAGGTCACAGAATAAAATTAAGTTCCTGTTGGATTAATATTAATTATTATTATATTATTATTATGATTATAAAGAAAATAAAATGTCAATATATACAAAAGATTATTCTTATACGTGGTGGACACATAATTATAAACATTTAGGCCGATGATTAATTAGTTTACTCGAAATGTGTAACAGGACTATAAGTATAATGTATGTATATGTGATGTCTTTCAGTAGTATAAATTGAAGTCCCCATTTCCATACAAAATTACACCGTTTGACCGCGTCGTTCATCTCAGCTGCGATACGGACATAACTAACATGCAGAAGATGAACTTCGATAGGTTTATTATTAAGCTATTAATCCTAAAAGTCTACCTTTTCTAATAGCTTAAAAAATAGTAACCTGAAGTGAAGCGAGGACGATTGGCTTGTATAGATATAAGCAGCGCCTGACGGTTGTCACTAATACAGTTTTAAAAATGTACTCTTTAATTTACTTTCAAAGTGAGTAATATAGTTTTGTCGATTTGAAGTTTCCATACTGCTTGTTATGTTTGAGCTTATAATTATGTTTTCTGTGCTGTTGTACTGCAAAAATAAATATGATTTTAATTTCTTAAGAGCGTTGACTTCAATAAAGCCGTTCTAAATTATGTTTTTTTTATGAAATAATTGGTTTTATTTCAAGAAAACAATGAATATTTAACTAATATCTGATATTTTCCCACGGCTCGATGCTTGCTGTATTTACAAACAATGGACTTACAGTGTAATATATGGTAACTAGCCTGTAATTTAGTTAAGAGTCTATACACGACGGCCATTCTGTATATCTCATGAGTCTATTGTGATTCCAATTCAAAGTTTGAAGATTGTTGTACAATGCTAGATGCCTCGACTCTCCCTCTATAGGTAGGTAGTTACATCTCCGAAGAAGTGGTCCATAGGTCATTGCACTCCAAGATGCATGGAGGAAGCGAGGATCGCGTGGGAATGCTGCAGCGGTATTGTGTTAGGATTGGTGCGGAAGCAGTTGGTTACCGCGCTGGTTGCGAATGCATTGTTATTCCGCTGCCTCTTGAGATGATAAGCTCACTGCACGCGACAACATCCTCATTGACCGCTTACAATAACCCTTTTGATATTTAAATGGATAATCAGATCTTCAATTGTAACGATATCATTGGATTATCTTAGTTGCTATTCCGCCGCCTCGTCTATTTAAGGATAATATTTCAAGGTCAGTATTACTGTTGATGAAGGCTGAATGCAGCACCACTCCGAGGGAACTTAAGGCGCTAAGCGTGACACTTGGTGGCTTGGTAGAGCACAACTGGATCTCCAGTACAAAATGTGTGGTCCAAAAGATTGCAGTCAAATACACAAGTTCTACTGCATTTTTGTAAAGTCACCGAGGTATTGTTGGAACAGCAACATTTATTTATTATAGAATTAGAAATGACCAGTGTCACTTTTAATGTTGCTCTTGAAATGGAAAATAAGATTATTTCAGCTGACGATTTCAATTGAGAAGATGATGATGGGATCTATGTCTGAATGTACCAGGAGTCTCTGTTTCGGAAAGTCTAATCTAATTTGTTTATCAATGCGGGGAAACGTTGAGCTAAGAGTTTGGAGATGGGTGTCCCTTCAGAAGGTCAAACAGTGGCTGTACAGGTAGTCAACATTGTAATTTCACAATAATTGTGCAACGAGACAAACATTGATCTCAGTGGTCTGACACTACACGTGGTACAAACGGCACTCAAGCGAGCTCCAATACAAATATCATGTGTTAGCTTGGAAAGCAGTGATTGACCACTGTTTTCGCATTTTGTTTGTAAATTTTGCACTCCATAGATAGTTATGCTTAGTCGTCCTTCGGTGGGAACCATTGATATGGGCGACTGCGATGAAGGAATGAAAGCCATAAATCTTTTAATTCATTAGTGCTTAGTCCTCACTGTGGCGACAAGATTAATATAGTATAAGTAAAAATAAATATAATCTTAAGGACCTTATTTTTACAGTTATAAGTTTAACGTAGTATTCTGCAAGCAATTTAGTTCGTAGCAAACCGTATCAAAAGGTATTCGCTTCTTTTATTTAAGTCCTCGGCAACGCTCCCGCAACTTAACTACTTTAGATATTGATAAGTTGTCAGATTGTGTTCTTTGTGCTTCAAACATTAGTAGGCTGCAATAACCGCTTACTTACTTCAAGTTTTTGTTAATACTCTTTGGAGCACTCAGTTTTAAACTTTCCAGATTTTTTTTCCAGATTATTAATGATACAAATAATAATATCATTAGACTAATACTATAAGAATGAAGCACAATAATACAATGCTTTTGTAATTATATTAGGTAGTTGCGATCCCAAAGTCATCAGCTTTACGTAAATAGTCATTGTAAATACTGCAATTACGGAATTAGAAGAACATAAGAAATAAAGGTAAAAACTAACATATACCCGTCTCTGAGGCTGGCGCGAATAATTGTCCTTAGTTTACTGAACGACTCTCTCGTACATATCGTGTTGCTCTGAAATTAATATGTAACTTACTACGAAGCGGAATAGGTACAGGGAAGAGTTTCAAAGGTCCTCTCGTCCCCTGAAAGGATAGGTCGGGATTCACCTGTGATGTTAGCACACCTCTACCAAAGACATCGTAGAGATACAATTCTAGTCCCGCGCTCTGTAAATTGCTAGTCTAATTTGCACATAATAAATAATAGTGCATAGATTTCACATTGTATTGTAAGGCATTCATAGAAATAATCTACTGCTGACGCTACTTGCTTACGTTGCCAATCATAATGATTGGCAAGTTTCTGCCTGCGACTTCGTCCGCGTGGAATAGTCACTTTTGGCTAACGCAAACTTTTACTGAGCGTGATGATATATAGGTACTCTATGGTCTTCCTCATTAAATGGGTTATCTAACACTGAAATAAATTCGCAATTCGGTCCTGTAGTTCTCGAGATTAGCGCGCTCGAGCAAACCAACAAATTAGAATACGAGTAGATGTAGGGCAACACATTTAATATATTCATTTCCCGTGCTAAGTACTGTACCCTTAACGTCAATGTTAAAAATACATAGGTGACGTGAAGAATACTCACGATTGCCTATCAACTAGAACATATACAGAGCTTACCGAGATGGACCCTTGTGGGTGCGACTGAGGAGGTAGGAATCGACTTTTAGTAAAACGCTTGCATCTTATTTTGTTTCCATTGCATGGTTCCCAAAACACTCGCCATGACAGAAGAGACTTCCCAATTGTTCAACATGACTCTCCCTTGCTCGTGTGAGCGGTGCGGCACTGAATGGTTGTTTTGCTAATATGTCGGGTTCGTTAATGTCCGGAAGATGACCATTATTGTAGTGTATTATCCAAACTAGCTTCTGAAGACATACTTGTACCTCTTATGACACGCACTTATCCTATTAGTCGGTATGGTACACTTGGTTCAGTACTCTATGATATTACAAGCACATAATAGATCACATGACGAACTCGGAACCATTATGCGCCACTTGCCAAGACCGCTTGTAAGGCAAATGTAATGGTAGTGTGTCCTAAGTGTGAGCTCTATATTAATTAACCTTTGTTTTTCTAAAATTAGCTTGGACTAGCAGGTAGAAGGGACATATCTGGAACCGTGCTCAGTGGGATCTTGATTTGTGCCGCAGACAGTTGTGCCGTGATCTAAGTACCTACACTCCTTCAATATCATTGATACGTATTATACTGCCCCTGTACACGTAGCTACGTGGTTATTTATAATGGATATTGGAAAATCGGGTATTATGATCTCGAGGACAATTTTGAGCCCAGATGAACTGCACGTTGTGCGGACCCCAAATAAAATGGGATAAGGGTAGGAAGATGATGAATGTATGATACACGTTGTTTCAGATGCGTGGTGCCGGAGTGTGAAGCGTACAACAGCTCAGTGTACAGCCCCCCTTGGGTGGGCGACGAGCTGCGAGGGCTGGAGGGTCGCGAGGCGCGGTGCGTGCGACGGGTACCCGACGATGCCTCCCTGCCCTGCCAGGAGGGGACCACCTTCTCCGACCAGACCACCACCTGCGACCACTGGCTCTACGACTCCAGGGATACCATTGTTGCTGAGGTGAGGGCCTAGTCCACCCTTCCTTTTAATATTATGTGTGTGACGGTTGTTTTATGAAGAAGAATAGTGCGGTTTTTTAAGCTATGATGTGATATAAGACTAGTTTACAGTTGGAGCAAATTATTTATAATCATTGGTTATGATAGCGTTGATTGGCTATGAGAGAACCTTTTGAATTTGTATTAATACTTTTTTGGATTGTTGCTGAGATTTACTTGGTATATTCGATCGGCTCAGAACTTACTGAGGCAATGAAATGGCTCGGGCAGCGTGTGCATTCGTCCACGGAGTGGCGGAAGCAGCCATCTTCACGGAGATCTGCGAGCACCTCAGTATCGCATGCCTGGTACTTGTCACAATATTACGCTGTACTCGCACGGTCACCGTCCAGCAGCTATACGTGAATATACGTACTGCTCATACATCGTTGGGAACCAAATGTTATTAAGTAGGTTCTACTATCTTATATTTTGTTTTTAGGTATAATATTTTTGAAGGACGGTTGCCATTCTGAAAGAGAAATTTCGAATAAATCTATTCTTTATCCGAGATTATTCTGTACGGTCACCAAAGACTATTAGAAGACTTATCATGTCCAATAGCAATAGTTTTCTACTTAGTCCCATTAAAACCGTGTATTACCAACCCAATAGCTGTATAGTTTACCCAATATCTATGAAATATTAATGAGATCAATCTCGGCGGATTCATGCAATCCAATGTAAGAGGAGTGTTATCTCCGGATGAGTGCGCCGGTGTTTGCTTGGCGCCGCGTGAGTGCGCTGGGCGCCTCCGAACAATACGCGGCCTCGACCACCGCGACCTGTCCTCTCTCTCTGCACTGTTTACTTTATTTATATAGCTAATTTTAGCACCAAGCAATACGAGGATCGCCAATCACTCATCTAAATCACTTTTTAGGATGAAAAGCAATTAAATTTATTTGAATATTTCAACTTCCGCGTCTTCGTCCGCGTGATCACGAAAGGTTCTTTTCTATATCCCTGACAACATTTTATGATTTTGCACGTGACAAACAAACAAACTTACTTTCTTATTTATATTAGTAAGGATAAGTGTGATAAGTGCGGGGACACAGTGTCTCTACATTTCGATGTTATGTCTGTACGGCGATAATAAAATCTCTTAACAACATTTAAGTAGCTCTGCGAAACCTTGTCCACTTATATGAAGAGTGGTTAGCTACATTTGCTAGACCTCCAACAAGTGTTTAGCTCATCATGGTATCAGTTGCTACTATACTTGAATAGAGGTCGTCGTAACGCACTGTGGACTCAATTGTAAAATAATCTTATCAAAATGTACACCAATGTTAAGTAAATAGTTTAATTTTAAGATGAACCTGCACTTCCTCATAATGAATTTAAATATAAACAAACATTGTAGGGCATTCGTTACAAGGATGATAATATTATATTACCTGCACTTCGATTCAATGTAAAACATATTTTCAACAATGAACGGGTTTCACCTGCGTTTCGTAACGAATAAGCACTTGTAAATCAAAACGAAACCAATTTGAACGTTTGTGAAATCAATACTTCTTGTATATGGTCGAATCGGTATGGCATAGGGCACCACTTATTGACTCCATCAATATTTATAAAGTCCTCGTAATTCGTTTGTTGGACGAGGTATAATAAGTATTTTATACGTAAGTGTTCATAGTAGCATACTGGGCGGACGCTTCTATTACAGTTTCCTCTCTTTCCACGTTTACTTAACTTATTTTAATTTCTCTCACATTTATTTTGAGTTTGTTTTTAATTACAGTTTAACTTGGCTTGTCAAGAATGGAAGCGCACTCTGGTTGGCACGATCCACAACATCGGGATGCTGGTGTCGCTGCCCATCCTAGGATATATCTCTGATAGGTAACATACTAATTCCCACTTACCACACGGACAAGTACCATCTCTAACCATCAAAGTAAAAAACTTCTTCATCATAACCTCGCGTAATATCTTTGTAGTAAAAAAGACGATTTGGAATAGGAAAATGGATTCACAAGGCCAACTAGACTTAATCTGTTCACTATGCATTCGTTGTATTTTCCTGTTGTCTGATGGTGACAAATTTTAAACGCAGGTGGGGCCGGAAACGTGCTCTTATACTGAGCTGTACGTTAGTTGGGGCCATCGGGTCTTTGAAGGCCTTCTCAATATCCTACGAGATGTACGTGACCGTCGAGTTCCTGGAGACAGTAGCCGGCGCCAGCGCTTTTCCAGCTGCTTATATTTTGAGTTAGTAATTACTATAGCTACTGAGTCTATTTTAGATTATAAATATCAAGTGTTTATCACAGCATGTCCTTATGTATGTTACAGCCATTGAATTGATGGGTCAAGACAAGCGTGTCCTGACGACTGCCTTCCTGGGAATCATGTTAGTAATTGGCGGTCTCAGCTTCGCTCTTCTGGCGAAGACATTTGCCTATTGGAGGACGTTCATCCTGGTGGTGTACCCGCCGTCGCTGTTGTTCCTCTCATATATATATCTACTGCCAGAGAGCATCAGGTGGCTTCTGTCAAAAGGACGCAAGGAGGAAGCCGTTGAAATAATCACTAAAGCAGCCAAGTTGAATAACGTGACGTTATCTGACGATATATTAAAACAACTGAATGAAGACATGAAACCCATCGAGGAAAAACCAGACAGTGAAGAGGAGTCGGGACTATGGATGCAGGTGCTGAGGTCTCCGATCATAATGACGCGGCTCGCGATCTGTTCGTGGTGGTGGATCACTTGCACGTTCGTGTTCTACGGTCTGGCGATCAACTCAGTGTCGCTGGCGGGGAACAAGTACACCAACTACATGCTGGTGGTGAGCGTGGAGGTGATCGCCGTCGTCACCAACGCGTTGGTGCTCGACAGGATCGGCAGGAAGCGCACATTGCTCATAGCGTACACTGTCTGCGGGATCTCCTGCATTGCTATCACTTTTGTTCCTGAAAGTGAGTATACATCTACATATATACAAGTTTGACTTACTTATTCCAAAACTAATCATGGCATCATAGACACTACCAAAGCAAGTTATCCTTGCATCCGCGTACATGGTTCTACACCTAGTGGATAAAAATAAAACATCGAGAGACATAAAAATAAAATAAATAATTCAGGGATGTATGCTGGCCTTTGCTTTGTTATGTCAAGTCACGTTATGGAAGGGTAGTTGTAAATTGGCCACAAAGTTATTCACATATTTTAAACATTCGGCACATGAAAAGCTTGAAACTGTTGTGATTGGTGGACATTATTTCCAGGTGTTCCGTGGCTGGCCACCGTGCTGTACCTGGTGGGTAAGATCGCGATCACGCAGGCGTTCAGCGGCATCTACATGTACACGTCGGAGCTGTTCCCGACGCACGCGCGCCACTCGCTGCTCGGCTTCTGCTCCATGGTCGGCAGAATTGGCTCCATCGTAGCGCCACAGATGCCACTTCTGGTAACGACTCATCATTGTAACAGTTTATAAGTGGAATCAAGACCCCAATAGTAGGGACATGTCATAGATAGATAGATCAATAATAGTAGAGTGTTTTAAATAATTCAAAAAAATCTAGATTTTTTTATGACTCCAAGGTCAGCAAATTTTATTTATATACCAGTATTTAATGGCGTAGTCCCTTACGAAGAAAATAATATTGCGCAATTCCAAGGCAAATCCTGTCACCTTTACGATGATAGCCCCTCTCATGTTCAGTGCAGCAGACACTCATGCGTATCGACATTTCGTATATAGTTTACTAGCTGTGCCCTGCGGTTTCACCCGCGCAGAGTTAATTTAATTCCCGTGGAACCCGAAATGTTCTTTTTAAATAAAAGTTAGTTACTCCTTGTAATATTAGCTATCTGCCAGTGAAAGTCCCGTTACAATCGGTTCAGCCGTTGCAGAGATTAAAACTCTTTAGCAAATAACTCATTATTAGGTACCAATTCTTTGCGTTTTTATACTCGTGATAATTTCTCAACGAAATGTTGATTGGAATAAAACAAACGGTATTTTACTTCTACATGAATACCCTTGATAGCATAATGCATAATTTGCATAAGGATTAATATTAAGATACACATTTAACGTAGTTTCTTTCTTCAGACGATTTAATATTTTTTATTAACATAAAAGCGGTTATTGTGACTTAACTATGATAGTTAGATATATGCTCTCGCGGACTTTTTTGTAGATCTTAATAAGACCTACAATTCCGTAGTACATAATTTTGTGCTATTGTCAATAGTTTTTGCAGCGCACGCATAAATAGATTTTCTATTTACACCTTGGGTTACAAATTCGCAATTTTCTTACGGACCCCTAAACTTTATGAGAATAAAATATAGCCTATAGCCTTCCTCGATAAATGGACTATCCAACACTGAAAGAATTTTTGAAATCGGACCAGTCGTTCCTGAGATTAGAGCGTTCAAACAAACAAACAAACTCTTCAGCTTTATAATATTAGTATAGATATCGTCTTACCACCTAGGCATCAGATCAGCATCGCCTCAACTTGAGGCTTTCAGTACTATTGCACCGCACATTTATAAGTATAGCCTACCACCACGCGACATGCTCGCAAACTAGGCAAGGGGGTGACGATACATTTTTTATATGTCTGTGCTGAACTTATAGTATGTACTGAATATTTGTAGGCGATCTACGTGGAGTGGCTGCCGTCGGTGTTGTTCGGCGGCGCGGCGCTGGTGGCGGGCGCGCTGATGATGACGACGCCGGAGACGCTGCACACGCGCCTCCCCGACACCATCCAGGAGGCGGAGCAGATCGCGCGCTCCCCGCACCCCCCCACATCCACGGAACACAACACACACGAGATGCAAACCAAGACTAGCTAACCCTCGTTGACGTGTTCATGCGTGTCCTCTACCACTACAATATCACTGCGATGGACCTTTATCTACGGAGTTCAAAGAAATAGGTTTTGTAAGGTCAGGGACACTCTCGGATTGGCAGTATTAGTTTAGTGAGGTGTTCGTTGCAATAAAGGTTCTCTCGTCCTTGTGTCAAGGATTCGTAACGAGATACACGACATTGTTAACCTGTTCGTAGTGTTATTATGAAGGATTTTATTTATTTGATTGTTTTGTACAACAGAACTAATGTATTAAATGGTATACTTACTTCTAGCTCAGTGATAAAATGTATTGATTAATGTTTTTATCAAAATTATGGAAAAAAGTAATTTATGTTCATTTATATATTTATTTGGCTGACTGTGAAATGGTGTGTAATTAAAGAGCCTTTTAAAACAACAATATTATATGCAGTTTAAAGTATTCGATGCGTGGTGGATATCATACCCAATGAGTTTTATACGAACGAAATGTCGTAGCATGTAAATACCTAACTATGTTAATTTATTATTAATAAAGGCAATTTTAGATAAGTATTGTTTGAGAATTTGTAAAAGCAGTCGGATTTAAAAGTATTCTATAAATAATAAGAAAAAGCTTCTAAAAATAGTATCACAAACAAAAAATAGTAATAATAAGGTATCTTTTATATGCGGACTTTACATCCAACATTGTAATTAATGAGATACTTAAGAATAAATATTTTCCATCAGATACTTTTAACGCGGCCCGTACCCAGCCGACGCTATACTTTTACATTAATATTTATGAGACATTAAAATTTATTATAGTTATTAACTGTATTTGTATTTATTTGGGACAAATATAAGAAGAACGACGTTCACTACCGTATCCACTCGACACCGAGATCAACGGCCGATCCATTCAAAAATGAAACCTCAATGAGCCTAATTTTATGAATGTAGAAGAAACACACCTATGACCCGTTTTTCTATGGATTTTATTATTAGTAGTTTTATCTCTTTATCTCAAACTCAAAAATATCTTTATTCGATTAGACTTTATACAAAGTAATTTCAAATCGTCAGAATGACACAATTACACATGATTATACATGCTACCGCCAGGTTCGGAAGGTTGCTTTTACTGAGAAGAACCTGATTTTATAAGCATTAGTAGTTTTTTGATGCCCTAGATTTAAGGAGGATGTATATGATTTTATATTAACATTTAGTTAGGGACGGCATGAGTGGTAGGTATAAGTGAGCAGTGTATTGTGGCGCGCGGTGAATGGTCCGCACCGACCCAAATACCGGCATCTAGTTTTGATCGTAAAACTCAATGGTTGTGGAATCGCCGCTCCCGATATATCCCGCTCTCCATGATCCAGTGCTTCACGCCGCCGCGGCGCGCGCGCACCCCATACATCTATGCCATGTAAATATTTGCGCCGCGGTTATCATAACACGCCGCCCCGCGCCGGACCCATCATGACTTACATTTAGGAGCCAAATGGTTATCAACTGCACACGATTTATATTGTTTGGGATTTTGGTTGTTTATTAATATTGAAATGTTGGTGGTCGTAAGTCAATACAGAACAAGTGGAGTGTAGTGATGTGTGTGGAGTGTATGAGTGGTGTTTGAGGCGAGTGTAGCAGCCATGTCTCGCAGGGAAGTGCGCGCCGGCGCCGCCTACCCCTTGCCCCCTCCCAGCAAGTGTGCCAAAGTAAGTGCCTCCCAGGCTCTCTACTGCCTAAAGTACCAGATTTACGCCAACATCCACCATGCCTGGAATAAACTGACCATGCAATTTTTCTGTAACTCTAAAAAAATAAGTGGTGTTTTCTGAATCAGAGGTCAGCTGTACACATCTTTCACTCAGCTGTACACTTTTTTACAAAGATTTTCCATCCATTTGTCAAAGTGTTCGTGATAAAGTAAACCAACTGCCGCCAGTAGATGATAGGTATAAAGAATAGGAATAAAAACTTTGTTTGTGCCAATTTGCCACACCGCCGTCAATAATTATGTTATGACTACTATGAGGAGACAAGCGGATTGTATTATAAATTTAGTATATGGTTATAATACAATTTGGTGCTACACTACATACAGTACTAAATTATTAAGAACGGTCTGTAAATGTGTCAAATGTGCTATTTCGTGAGCGGATGTGAAATAATCTGCTTCTGTATATTCCTGGAGTCTCTATTTTATAAAGATCATTCATTAGTCGTGCAATGCTCCAAGCTTCGTGTACCTATACTATCGGATACGATTCATTCACACAATACAATGACGGTACCGTATCATGACTCCATGAACACTTATAGGTATTAATTCCTACATTATTACAAATTGAATATCATAACAAGCTTCAATCCAATGGACTTGTGGACCTTGCGGTAGATATTATTTTGTTCCAACACCAAGGTGGCAAAGAGGCGAGGAAATAAAACATACGGCCTCCTTGATGGAGGGAACTAAAGGGTTTCCACTTCCTATGGATGCTTTGAGCAACCTTTACAAACTGCATGAAGACTTCCATTCTTCACAAAAATTTTTTAATCAGAATAGGAATGTAAAAAAAAAAACAACACAACAAAAGAGAAATAACATATAAACTTACTCATTAGGGTCAGCTACTTAAGTCATTGTTATGAATTCCTTGGTAGAGAAGTAATACAAGTTCAGTAAGTGGTGTAATAAGTGTTAGTGGCTGGTGTTAGGTGCTGTACTACACGTGGAGGCTGTGCTCGGTGGTGTTCTCGCACTTCGTGATGATCAGCCTGGTGGTGGCCTACTGCATCCTCGGCGCCGTCACCTTCGAGAAGCTGGAGGCGCAGCACGAGAGAGAGGTACTCTCAAATTCAAATATATCTTTATTTAATTGAACTTTTAACAAATTACTTTCAAATCGTCAGAACGACTTAATTATACATGCTACCGTCGGGTTCGGTAGGATGCTTTTGCTGAGTAGAACAGCACATACACACACATATCATCGGTGCTAGTGTGGCGGCGCGCCATCAATCATGAGACCACCAAACGTGGATTAATGCGTGTGGATTACTAAATCTACACACATTAATTCTGGCTACCAAGCCATTCATTGCATACCTTCTGGGTTGATATATAACGCCTTGTAAATCTTCACGGATTAACGAAGTCATTGTATTGAAACGATGTGTTTCAACTCATTGATGTGACACCCCATAGAATATCTTTCATTGGTGCCTCACTCCTTTTATTTGTTACAAGCTATGCTTCGTAGTCTTACCCAAACAGGATTAACAATGTAAACAATTTTAAAATTATCACTATGCGATAATTTTTCCAGTTTATGTAACATCCATTTATGCTTCGCTCCTATCGGTCGCAGCGTGATTTCATAAAGCTAGTTACTATTGTTCATTAGTCGAACCCTTCCTCGACTAATGAATTATCCAACGCAAAAATATTTTTTCAATAAAAATCAGTAGTCATCAGCGCGTACTATCAAATAAACAATCTAACTCTTCTGCTTTATATATATTACACATATCACAATTATCGAATTTAAAAATAACAGTAACAGAGATAAAAGGAAAAGTTTGCCATTATGATACCTTAGAAAAAATAATTTTGTACTACGTAATAATAAATCATTCCTTTGAAGACGTTCATTTCAAAAACAGTGGCCCAATAAAACTAAATCAGGTTCAAAACATTACAAAATAACAACATAAATATTCCATAATTCAAATGATGATTAAAAGCTGTTATTTCAATGAACCTAAGAAGATGGGCAAAGTAGTATTGTAGAATAGTGTCATTGAATCACGTTATAATTTATTGTGTGGTGTAAATACAGCGTGCGCGTGTTAGGCACACATCAGCAAGTTGTCTGGCGAGGGTAGGTGCGGACAGCAGTAGTCAGCGCGCGCAGAGAGATCTGTCCATCGACACCTCCTCGGTTACTGTTTACAACTACGCAGCGTGGGAAACTTGGAACGAATTTGCCATTTGACCTTTGATAATAATATTGTTTCTATTTCATTCAGGATAGTAGGACCTATTTATGTGACTTGTTTTGTGCAATAATACAAAAAAATAAATAATGCTTCATTATTTTACTATCTACATGAACACATTCTAGTGTTAACTATTTAAAAAAAAATTATAAGCTAGTTTTAAATGAAATAATGGAAAAAATATTTTTTCATGAGCTCCTTAGATGCCCATTGCAGATAAAATAACTAAGCCACATGATCCGCCATATTGGAAATAGAATGACGTCACATAACTAAGCACACATTGTCATCCAAACGTGTGCTTAGTGCAGGAACTGAACATGAATATTAAATTTCAGACCAATCAGTTAAATGTATCTTATTCAAAATTCAGTTGTAAGATTCCATCCAGGCAACATACCTTCATACTTTGTAAGTTAAATAAAAGGTTGTAAAAATATTCAAAACCAATGGAATATTTTTTACCGTTCGCAAGTTTGTTATAATTTAATTGCTACCTACTTACTGTTCGAGATAAAACAACACATTTCCAGAGGCGCAATCCGATAATGTAAGTAGTGCGTTGATATAGGAGCACAGTGTGTGTTGTAGGTGAAGACGAACATATCGCAGATCCGCAACAACACCACGCAGACCATTTGGAAGATGACGCGCCGGGAGCCGCTCCTCCACGAGCTCAACTGGACCTCGGAGGTCGTCGACATGCTCAAGGTTACATACACATTATGTCACTATGTCATGAATCTAATGCATGTGCGCCTGATATACCTATCTTCTCAAAAACACTAAAAAATATCTTTATTCGATTAGAATTTTAACAAAGTCCTTTCAAATCGTCAAAATGATATAATTACACAGGAATATACATGCTACCGCCATATTCGGAAAGTTACTTTTAATGAGAGCTTCAGAAGCAATATAATCGTAGATATGAGTGGCTGCCTCGTTGGTCCAGTGGTCGCAACGTGGGTGCTTTTCAATCTGTAATGTCCCGACCCCTAATACATGGGACTTAAACACAACTGGTGAAATGTGTATTTGTATTACAAGAACACCTTTTCATTCCTCTTTAAGTAATTATATTGAGTAGGCCAAAATATGTATATGCACACAATGGATACACAATGGACTTATTTCGTGATTCTTCAAAACTTATTATTTACGTGCAGCAACATCATAGGTTTGTTAGTGTGTTTTTATTTTTCCTAACCATTAGTATTATTATTATCAGTGTATTGTGTCCCGCTGCTGGACAAAGGCTGCCTTCCATTTCTATAAACATTGAAAGAAAATATCTAACTTAGTGAATATAAATTACTTAATTTTAGGATTTCGAGAACGCGATCCTGCTGGAGATGAAGGTGCGCGGGTGGGACGGCAACGAGAGCACCGACCACATCCAGTGGACCTTCACCGGCGCGCTGTTCTACTCCATCATCGTCATCACCACCATCGGTCAGTGGTCTCCTTATGAACTATCATAATACACCACTTTAGATGTCCCGCTTGTATTCAAGCGAGCTGGGGCTACATTTAGGTTGCTATAGCTTTTTGAGGTGGCGCTGTGTATAAGGATTCGATTTTCTCATCTATGTAATGGTTACTCCATGTTTGATCGTCCTCTAAATAGCTGTAATAATTGTTTGAACACAATGCCTAGAGTTACAACAGTCTATAGATCACCGTATATCATTTGTATGTCTGCAATTCACATTTGTATATTGAAGAAATACACACAAATCACTAAAAAACTTCTCCATTAACTTGCATACTCGTAGAATGCGGGGCTCTGTTTGTTTGGTGTTACATTTTAATCGCAAAATATTTACGCATACGTTTACCTAGATCAGGGGAGAGTGATGGATTTTATTATTCTTTCTACTCGTATGATGTAGTTTATCGTAGGCGCACTGCAGTTTGAGAAAGATTTATTGTTTCTCATAGTTAGTACGTTAACTAGGAACCGAGCATTTGGACACACTCAGACCATTTGTCTTCAACTTGCTGCTATTATTTGTATTATATAGCGAATCAACGGCGTATAAATTCTAATAGATTCAACGGTCTTGCTATCTATATTTATATATCATTAAAAGGAAATATTTGTTTGCTTGTTTGTAACAAATTGACTCGTAACTACTGGACTGATTAAAAATAATTTTACCAATTGAACGTTACATTATAACTGAGTAGACTGGCTTTAAGGACCCCTAATAGCACGCGCGCGCTGGTGCGGACGGACACTAGTACAGAATAAAGGTATGTAAAGCTCATTATTATAACTAGCTGTGCCCCGCGGTTTCACCCGCGTAGATTTAGTTTCATGCTTCATGTCGCGGAACCCGAATATTTTTGATAAATAAAAGTCATCAGCTACCTGCCAGTGAAAGTCCCGTTAAAATCGGTCTAAGCGTTTCAGAGATTACCCGGAAAAACAGACAGACAGACAGAGAAAAATTTTAAATTTGGTTTTTCAGTGTCAGTAGCGTGTACTCTCTCATATGCATTTAGTGAAAAGCATATTTAGTATTAGTAATTATAGAATTACAAACAGACACTTCAATTTTATTTATCTGAAGTATGTATGTATGTATGTATATGTATAGATTATACTTACTCAGTAGTTCATTCTACAACATTTTCGTTGAGAGCTGAAGAACCTGAATAGTTTGAAAAGTGTATATTATATTTGATCTACGCTTATAAAATGGGCTAAACATATTTCCCGTACTTAACTGTTATTTATATCATTTCACTTATTTTGAAAAGTCACTTTACATGTGCCGAATCTGACACACTGTTTTGTAAATTATGTCTTTTTGTAAGCAATACATCAAACAGACTAATTAAAGAAAAATTCTTAGTGTTGGAGTTGGACAATAATGAGTTGTGTACGGTTGTAGAGCAGCTCGGTCCATTAATCTCGGCGAGCGCGTGCCTCGGCCGGCCGACGCGGCGCCTGCGACGCTCTTGGAGTGCAGCCAACGGCCGTTTGTCAAAAATGTTTCTCGCATTCCCTCCAACGATGCCAGCCGCTATATATATTTTTTTTCAGTAATGAGACACGTTTATGACAGGTGTATTTCCAGGTGTACTCAGGTGTTGCTATGACCCTAAGTCTTACGATATTCAAGCCTTGTACAAAACTCTTGCGAAGACTTTTGAAAGGCTGATATACGTTCGGATTTTAAAGAATACTTAATATTGGAATGATACATTATGTAGTATTACATTAAAGTGTTCCCGCAGTGGGATCCGTGATTCAACAATTCAGCCGCTCTGATGTAAGCCACAGAGTTGCTGGATTTAATTGTTTATTTACGAGAATATGTATGATCTATTGGAAACTTCGTAGTTTTTCAATGTACCATAACTTTGAAATAATAAGATGGGCTATAATGTCAAACACGGTGCAACGACTTATATACAAATATTTTATTATACATTAGGTAACGTTGTGTTTTTTATCTCGTTGGTGTGGTGGTCGTGAGGTCGGAAGACGTGGCATCGATGTCGGTGGTGGCGGAGGGCAGCCGCTTGTACCGCGGGAACCCTGCGACAGAGGCCACGGTGAGCCGCGCCACTCACACGATCACGCTGTTAGACACACCGCCTCACGCGATTCTACCCGCAGTTAATGGCTACATCACACACAAAGCACGCCACACTGTTGGACAACCCTGTTCACATTTAGCACTTTGTTAGATAAACACCAAAGATATTTACATACACCTATCGCTGCGAGTACTCGGCGTAAACAGCAGCGCTCACACGTACTACAGTTAATATACGTTAGACACACACACATACACATACACTATTTACCGTAGTTATTGTATCCGAAGGGCCCTATCTGCCCGGTGGGTCCACCCGGGCCCACCAGCACACCTCGCTGACGGTTGTTGCCGTAAAATCCAGGACCACCTTGACCTAAAACCAGTCCTCGTTGCCGCCCGGGTCCTATTATACCCGTGGGTCCACCGGGTCCGACCAGCACTTGTCGCCGTCCGAACCCGGCGGGTCCAATAATCCCGGTAGGTCCTCCTGGTCCCACCAGGACTCCTCTCTGCGCTGACTCGCTCATCCTCACATCTCCTGGCTTCTTGTTATTACCCTGGGGCCCAATTAATCCAGTCGGTCCACCTGGACCTACCAACACCGGTTTGGGACGTGAAGGTCCAATATTCCCGGTGGGGCCTTCTGGCCCGGAGAGTACGGCGGGGATGGGTCTTTCTGGGTTTCGGTCCATGATGCCGAGTAGGGCGGTCTCGTGGCCGTGTCCAGGGCCGAACAAGCCGTTGAGCTCGGTCCCGGGCGGCGGCGGGAAAGGCCGTGCTATGTTCTCCTGCCCCGGTAGCAGCATCGGCCGCTCGTCCTCGATCTCGCTGAACACCTCTGAAATACACCATTCAATTCACTTTCAGTTCCACACCATTCAAGTACATTAACGACGATCAACATTATTCTGACGTTTTACCTGAACCTAGACCGCCGCGATTGCCTCTCTTATAACAGCAAAGATATTTGCCCGCGCCGCAAGCACTCTGAAAATAAAAAACATTGTTGATATTACTGGCATTCAACATAAGCTTGAACTGTATGCTGTTATTGCTAGGGTGGTAATTACAACAGCATCCTGGCGCGGCACGCAGTCTGGTGTGGAGACGCACTTGCAGTAGCGCAGAGACTCTAGCGTTCCATCGTTCGGTAGCCTGGAGCAGAGAAACGTCATGAGTCCATTGATGACAATTTTGACAATCCTTAGTTACACGGAAGAGAAACAAATCGGGAACTTTGATAGGAAAATCAATACTGATAAGCTAATCGCTCGAGTGCTTTGGAATCGCTTTTTATTTAACTTAAGATGAATGATTGAAGACTTGATGGAGCACCGAGAGGCGAGTGTTGCCCAACTTTGTCACATACCCTGGGTGACGTCAGCCATAACACCATTATATATAGTAGTGTTTCAAAAAGGGACAATAGAAACTTCAGAAGAAAATACCAGCAGTCGAATCTGTCACCATGAACGTAGTAGGTGTGACCATGTTTTTAGTTATCAAAAGAGGGGTCAGTCAATCATGCTGTACATGGCATGACTCCGTGAAGCATGAACTGGTGATATCATACCCGTTCTGCGAGTAGAGGAGTTGTGGGTCATGTCTGTAGGGCGCGGGATGAGCCTGCACCTTGACCGGGTACCGCCCGGCGCCCTGGGGCCGGTTGTAGAACCCGTCCGTCTCCGATGGCTCGGCGAATGGCACGTCGTCGTCTTGTACTCTGTCTTTGAGTTGAGACCTGGAATTGAGAGCATTCGTATGAGTATGTGTTTAGTACATAAGCGTCCTCAAAGTTTGCGTATACCCTACATCGATAATTTTTTACACATTGATCACATCTTGAAGTACATGAAAATGAAAATGAAACGATTTAATCAGTTTAGGGCTTGATACGGCATTTATGAATGTCGAGGAATTTACCACCATTCAAAGTTTAACGCTATATTTTTTAGTTGGTGGTAATCAAAAGACGACTTTTAAATCAACATCTGACAGATTGGCATCTGAACCATTGTTGGTGAAATGAAGTAAAGTGATCGCTCACTCCTCGAGTCGGTTATCCTTAGTGCTAGGAGTGGTCAGTCTCCTTGAAGATCACCCTCATAATATATTCTTCTTAATTATGAGTATAGTTATATCCTCCACTCATAACGACCCTTCAGTTGAACAACATTAATCAATATATAATTTCATGAGTCTAGATAGTCTGTGCGAGATTGGACTAAGTATATTTGGACCGAAAATCTAACGTAATAAGTGTATAGTAATGACCAAACATGTGGGTCACCGGTAATGGTCAAGCAATAAAACAAATACTCAGTATCGGAGTATTGTATGCGGAGCAACGTGAGGTAACATCTAGTTAGCGCAACTAGTAAAAGTTGAATTTTTACAATGTAATCAGCCGCTGGCTGTAGGATTTTGTAATTTTAATGGATACTGATATTGAAACTTAGGTGATTCATTGTTGAACTACTTCTGCAATTCCGAGTTAAATAGTAGGCCCTTACCTCGCCTACTAGGTATTTAACTAAAGCATACTAAAAAAAAATATGTTAGTAGTAATGCGGACGAAGTCGCGAGCAGAAATTAGTGCAGATATATTGACAGGCATTATCAAGTTGAAGTATTGGAAATCAAATGCATCAAGCCACTGAATTACGTTTCCATCTTGTAAACATTGAAAATGCATGGCGGAAAAATAAAATTTTTGAATTAAAATAAGGAATTTGAATTTCTGAAATCCATACACAATAGTCCCTCAGGGATGTTCCCCAATGTATTGATGACCTAGTTATACAGACCAGCCGATGTTTCTTCAAAGCTGGTTCCCTTTGTTGTTATTGGTAATGTAATCAATTACATCAGACAACGTGAGTCATCGGAGGAACAATCAGATCATCGGAGGCAATTACAGCCAATTGGATGTTTTTATAATGTTAGTTTGACACGCGATTAGTTGGTGCTTAGCTCAGATCCCGCTGGTTATTAATGGGTCAGGGCAAAAAATCTAAAATGGTTTTGTTCTTTAAATATCATTATCAATAATTGAGGTTACATAGTCGGTACTTACATATTTTTTGTGCAACAAATTAAATAAAAACATGAAATATTTATAATATTAAACAAGTACAGTTCCTTCGAACCATAATATACATATACAATAGGGGATGGAACCTAGTTCTCTGAAATAATACAGAAGGCTTAATGTACATTAGTATATCAATAAATCTGCATAACTATCGTCACAACGAAACATCAAGAAAGAAAAAATATCATAATATAAAAACCTATATCTTTCAAAATGTTCTAATGATGTGTTGACTCATTAATCGCTTTCTTGGACCAAAATATTCGCACGCACTCCATCTGCGTGGATGTTACACAACGCGACCTTGGCATTACACACATACGGCTTTTGTTTGCGAATAAACAAGCTATTAAAGACTTGTGGACGAATCCACGTGAATTGGGACTTCCGAGGGAAATTAATGACGCAAGTGATCTATTGTGCTGTCTCTGAAACTGATAGTGAGACGGAGACTGCGCCCGCTAAGGTATTGGAACCCACCCGAGTGGAACCACCATTGTGCGAATACCATACACTACCATTGTTGTGGCACTGATATCTTAAATGAAGCAATTCCTTCGCACGTGAGAAGTAACTAAGAAACTAGATACTATAACAATGTTTAGGTAATGTTGTACAATAGTTTTAGCAACACTGCGCAACAGATACGGATCTAAAAGACTACTGTTAAAACGTTCAATTCAACAAATTGTATATTGAAATACTATTAGTGATAGATGTCAGGATATGGTCGACAGAAGTACATGTTGTCATAATACTCGGTGAGATGGAACTAAAAAGAATGACAGAGCTATGTAATGTACATGTACAATTTCAATTGGAATTGGTGAAATGTTAGATACATATAGTGTGGTGGTTATTTAATAACAGTAAAAGCTTATTTAAGATTGTGAATGTAAAAGCCTCGAATTCGAAACCCTTTATAAAAGGGTTTTTCTGCTACTCTTTGGAAGGTGCAGAGGGCAATCAAATGACACGTATTAAATTTGAGGCATTGACAGGACTCACTTTTCATTTCGATGTGTTGCGTCTCCGTCGATGAATTGCACTTTGGTGTCGATGCGCAGCGAGGGCGCCTGCGCAGTGTCCGGCCACGTCCACTTCTCCCCGGAGCAGGAGCACGCGCTCGCCGCCACTAACACCATACACCATGTCACTGGAACACACAACATTATACTCACCACCTGTTTTATGAGCGCTGGGGGCCAATTATTATTATTTAAGCAGCGCGTATAAAGAACTTAGCTTCGATGTTTATTTTACGGTATCAAAATGAAACGACAGAGCTCACAAGTTCTTAATGCGCTCTGCTTAAATCGATGATGTTAGGCCCCCAGGTCGCTAACACCTTTAGGAACAAGTAGCCCCATAAACTCCCCACTTATTGGTGCCTCCTTGTTTAATGCACAGGAAGAATAATGAAATAATCATGTTTAGAGAGTGGTCTCTCTCATGTTCAGCTCATTAGAGCTCCCAATCATTACTATACACCCGAAAACACACGTAAAGACAAATATTTACAAATGAGTATAGATAGATATCGTATCAGGCGTCTCCTATGGCAGTGTATGCTGTAGAGGCTATGTGTGCGCTGGGACATGTCCTTGGGCCCACTGGCGAGGAGGGACTGCCGCCCAGTACTCGTTGCAGCGCAGTTGAGTCACTCGCTGCGCCATCCAGCGCCGCACGCTCCAAGGCTGAGTTTACAAACATATCTGCCTCTGGATACTGCGACTGACATCATGCTGTTTTGCTTGCGATATAAAATATCGTCATATTGTTTGTTTTGGAACTGCATTTTGATTAGCGGTGAATAATGCTGTTTATAGTTGCGTGCACTTGACACTTTCAATGGTGATTGTGTGACGTCTTCCAATGCCTTTGTTTTGTACGTTATCTTGGCGATAATTTGATAGATCGTTCAGCTGGGACGTTTGCTGTTAGTTGAGGGTTGTAATTAGTGCAGATTTAGGTAAATACAAGAGTCATCCCTGTGACATTGAAGGTCGCAGTGCTCGACCGTAGTCATTAGCATCACCACTACAGAACAATGCATAGTTATTATCACGATTATCTGGTCAGATAGCATCGAGCAAGACCTGAGTGACGCTAAATCACGTAGGTATTATCATTCATCTCATATTCATGTCAGGGATTTGACATATTATTAAGAAAAAAGGGTTACACTAGAAGTTCGTTTAGTGCAAAAATAAGTATACTAGAAAAATTATCAATAACATATAATCTTAACTTGATACGTTAAAGTTCTTAAAAATAGCCCATTGTCCATAATTTTGCACCTAATAAAATTAAACTGAAAATGACTTGTTCAGTTAAGGCCCTGACAAGACACTTATAAATGAACGTCGCTAAACTGACTCGCATTGCAAACTTCACGAATTTTTATGAATCTTACACGACCGAGTCATCAATGAAAGAATGAAATCTAAGTAACGCACCCAGTGGTCGCACCTATGGGTAATGATATTTGAACCTTATATAGATTACACGTTAAGATCCCTGCGCTTATCTGCCGGTAATATTGGCACTCTACATTGCGGCTTTGTTTCTTACACAAGTTAATGTATAGGTTCAAACCACAAGCATGTATCGGAGGTTAAGCGGTGTTGTGTGTACCGGATTGGGAGTGCGCCGTGGGCCGGGGTTGCGCAAGCCGCTCAAGGACCCGTGGGGCAATGCTGCCTTTTTGAGAAATGTCTGGGTTCACTAGTATTGTAATTATGATTAAATCACATTGCTTATGTTTCAAGTCAATGACCTTGTTGTTTACTTGCGTGTGAATTAGTGTACACTTGCATAATTTTGGTCCAACACTGGGTATTCGTTCCTCTACTTCTTGAAATTATTTTGCGTGAGTAAATATTGTAGGTTGCGAAAAAGTAAGTGCTCAATTAAAAAAACATCGGTTAGTAAAATTATAAAAACCATGAAAGCTCGTTGATGTCTTTTTAAGGACCTTATAGACCAGGGTCTAATATTAAAAAAAAAAATGTAATGCACTTCTTGTTTTAAAAAAATATATAATGCTTTATCTTAAAAAAAATAAATATTTTTTCTTTCAAATAGTTAAATGCAAGGACAGGTGCCGTAGATTTTTTTTTCGAAGATCATCTCCCTGGCCTTATCCCATACATTGTTGGGGTCGGCGGAAGCGACTGCCATCTGACCTTCGCAACCCCATTTTAGGAGGAAAATCTGTGATCTGGGTTAAACCAGTTGTCAGATTATTTTTAGGCCTCCGACTGACCTGTAACGATTGCCAAAGATGTTAAATTGGCAACCGGGACCGACGGCTTAACGTGCTCTCCGAGGCACGGAGGGAACTCGGGCGGTCACCCATCCAACTACTGGCTAGGCGTATGGTTGCTTAACTTCGCTGATCGAATGATATGCGCAATAGCAACTGTGCCACGAGCTCCTCTTTTTTTTCGAAGATAAACATTTATTTATTTACATACAAAATAAACTAATTTATCTTTACCCCCCATGGGGTACAGGCATGAGTATATTATGTATTTATGTAATAAATAAATATATAATCAAAAATGAAAACGCAATACTAACCGTAATCCATAATTGGGGGATGGCACAATCGTAAACTGAACTTCAATTATCTGATACTATTCATCACAGTTATAATAAATATAGAAAATATAATATTAAAGAGTGTCTTTTTGAGTGTGTGTCGACCGCTCTGTTCGCCCTCTGTCGTGTATGTAAGCGTAGTGCGCCCGGCGCGGGACATTTCAGCGGTTCGAATGGTGCGTTCCCGCAACCATCGCCCGCGCCGACATCAGCTAAGAAGGCACTCCGAGCAGCATCGCCACACTGTTACGATACCACCTAGTCACTTGAGTGTCGAAAGTGTTACTCTTACGCCTGATTGCGCTTTATAATGAGCAAATTTTTTTGTAATTTTACTAAGGTGAAGGTGAAGTAACCCTGACGTTGAAGTAGTTTTTTGTTTCTAATGCGTTTGTAAAATAATGAATACGTATTATGCTCGAGATTTTTATAAAATGGAATTACTTATCTACTGCGAGTACATGAAAGTAAAGCTACAATCTTGACGTATATGTAAAATAAAATCTATTTCGCTATACGAGTTGCTGAAATATAACATACCATGATTCGTATGTAGTAATACCGTCTTAACAATGTTATGGTCGGTTTGCGGTGTCCAGCCACTGCACCGCCGCCGTCACAAGCTAAGGTCACGCTGCAAGCTGTCTAATCATCCGAGAACTGACGGTCGCGGTTGTCACTTACATACATACATATGCTCACGCCTGTATTCTCCTAGGGGTTAGGCAGTGGTGAATTTATAGTACACACATATTTCGCCAGTTATATTTAAGTCCCACGTAGTAGGGCGCACAAAACACAAAAGAGTTCAGGGACTCTAATCATTTATTGCATTGCAAATAATTTAAACTGTCTTTTATGTGTTTGAGCTGCGAAGGAAATGAAACGTAGTAAATAATAATGAAAATAATTTTGAAACATAGTAAAGGAGGAATGTGATATTGCACATTTGTTTTTATACAGGATTTCACTGGGAGCTTCATATTTGTCTATTTATCCCCGCTTTATAAGTAGGCTATTATTTTGTAGTGAGAATCGAAACGTTTGCAAACGCAGGTGCACAACTGCTATATTCCACTGTTTGCAAGCAAATAAATACCCGTGGTTCCACAGCTATTGACTCACAGTGGGCCCACGGGTATTTATTTTTCCCCGTAGACCCACTAGCAAACAGTGGAATATAGCAGTTAGCGAACTAACCGTCAATAAAATACAGTGGAATTGAGAATCTCATCCTTTATTAAAGTCTGTTAAAAATACCCTATTATAGTATTTGCAATAAATTTGAAATTCATATCTTCAATATGTATAAGTATGTTCCAAGTTGCGTGTTACACCTCGTAATAGTACTAATGATTTTTAATTCGAATATAGCATATACAGCTGTGTTATAGAGATACATTACAACGAATGAGTTAAATATAACTTTACAAACAACTTTGTTTCGGTAGGTAACATTTATGACAGAGCTTTGGTCACGGAAAAAATATAATATCCTATCATACTCGTACAAAAAATATGGACAAGTGATTTCCGTTCAATGTTATATTACTACCTACCTGCTTACTTTAATTACCAGGAACTAAAACTACCTTTAATAATCAATTTTGAAAAGCTCATAAACATACAACTCTGAAAACGTGCCATATATACCTTTGTAACCCTCCTAGGAATAGTAATAATTGCTCTACGGTTCTACATGGATCTTGGTATGGTAGCAGCTGGTACCGCAGGCTACATCATTAATTAAATAAGCTAAAAATCGGAACGGTTCCGTGGAACGGAGTCTGAGGCTGAAATACAATTTTCCCATATGAAACCTATTCATTATTCGTCGGAGGTGAACTTTTTTATATTGGTTTCTTAGATCACCGCAATAGAAAAAGACGAATGTAGTGCTTGATACGGCGATAGACTCACCATCTGTCACGTTGGCACTTAAACATCTCCGGTGAAAAGTGGGTGCTGTTTTTACAACACCTCTGCCTACTCCTTCGGGGAGTACTGACGTGTGTATATAAATGTTTATGCGGTGCCCTACACACATGTGCTCGTGCCTGTACACGGTACCTAGTGCTTGCTACGAGGCAGTTAGCAATATTAATAAATATTTTTTTTAAATATTTTGAACCTTACAAAATTTCACATTGGGCTGAGCTTAGTGGATGAAATATTGTAATACCATAAATTTAGGTACCTGTACTTAAAATAATCAAATAAATTAAAATCCTTTAAAAAACTTTTATTTAATCTGGGTATTATACAAGGGGATGTTTTTGAAACCCGTATTATAATTCGACTTAGATAATCATTGCTTTATGAGTAGTTTTTTTGATATCAAACCGCCTAAGTTTGGTCTAGACTTGGTTTAAACCATGATTATAAGAGATATTAATATTTTTCTGATTTGGATTAAATCTCACCCAAATTGGTGTCCTTAGAGAGATTTTTAGAAAACCGGTTTAAATATTTAACTTTTAATTTGAAGTAAGTAAGAAGTACAAAATTGATTCGTATACTATAGGTACCAAATAATTACATTTTGGTGAAGAGGGCGACCTCGCGTGTATCCGTTTCAATCGGCGACGGAAATCGTTTGGATTTCACAAAAAACTACTAAATGGCTACCGGGAAGGCTAATCTGATTACTATCGTGTCATTATTGAATCAACAGGCACACTAAATCACAAATACATACAAAAGGGCAGCTCTTACACACAGGCAATACTTACATGCGTATTGATGTAAGTTAAGATACTATTGAAGTTGGCCTGACTTGATCCAAGAATCCAGAATCCTTGTATGCGCGTGTCTGCGACGATTCTAGATATTGATCTAATACTACTGAGTAAAAAGCCGGGCTTGAGTATGTCATTATTTTGTGCCTTTATTGTGGCTATCCTTCTGATGCCGAATGGAGCAGCTCGGCCAAGGTTAGACCAATTTTATTGGGGCGATGATATCTGTGGGAAAATACCAAGTTCACTCACCATTTTCGTCTATTATGTGTATTTTGGTTTGGTTAATGCAGGCTTATTAAAATTCATACTGATTTTTATTAGACTCGCATTTGGAAGGTCACCCGATATTAATACCTTGTTGAATTGTCCGAATAATATATATACTTGCTAAGCTTCCACGTCGTCGGATAGTAGCAAACAACCGGGAAATACAGGCCTCTCGTGATACGCAAACTTTTCTCGTTCAGAGTGCCTAGTACGAGATTTCTTACAATCACGGTCAAAAATCATCGGAACAGCGCCTCTGTCGGCTTAAAGATGACAGTATTGTGAGCCCATACAAATCTGCGTTTACGTCGACGCGATGACTTGTCACGGCGGCAGTGAAAAACTCGCAATAGGACCTCAGAAAGCCGGCTTTGCTATTCACCGTGACAACGCTATCAGCCTTCTTAGCACTTTATCAAAACAAAATGATTGTCATTAATATAGCTTTATTAGCGGTTACAGACTGATTGCGATAAAATATTATGTAACTCATAATAAAGGATTCTTGTAACCAATTTTTTTAATGTAATAAAAAACTAAGTATTACTTAATTTACTTAGTACTTTGCTGCATGTCTTTAGCAAGGTTTACGTGAAGATGTGCTTACAAATTAATGGCACGCAATCACGCGGTACCTGTGAATCAAACTCTTACAATATAATGTCTAGTATCCGCTACCAACTTATTATGAAGCACTTGTCTAGTACTTATTATTATGCCAGGTTTTACCTAAATACATGTTGAGTCTCTTCTTAGACCGTGACCTACTTGAGCGCTACGCTAATAATGTAATAATTAATTTGAAAATATCGTTTGTTTGGCTTAAGAATAAAAAAGTCTGTATTCTTACAATATTATTTTTCTAATAAATTAAGAATTTATGATCATATAAACAGATACAAATAAAAAAAAAGGGTAAAAATTACTTGCATCGGCCGGGAATCGAACCCGGGCCGCCCGCGTGGCAGGCGAGCATTCTACCACTGAACCACCGATGCTTGTTAAAAAGTAGTAAATTTTGTGAACAGATTATCTTTTAGCTGCGCTGGCGCAATCTGTCCGCCGCCTACGACAACTTTCAACTTTCAACGACCAAATATACCATAGAGGCATTATCAATTGTTGGAGATTAGTTTCGTTCGCGTAAAATAAACGATACTACTTCTGAGTAGTTTGGAGTTTCCTAAAAATGACAGGTTATTTCTATTTTATTTTATTTATTTATTTAACCTTATAGAACGGCTTGAATCCACTTAAACTAAAGGGAAAAAAAGGAAATATGAATATATTAAATATAGTACATATTAGCTTCTGCCAGCGACTTCGTCTCAAGCAAACAAACAAACTCTTCAGCTTTATACATTAGTATAGATCAATTAGCATAAGGACCTTGGTTACAGGTTACGGGCACATTGCCCCCAAGACACAGACCGGCAAAGTGGTGACCATATTCTACGCAATCCTCGGAATTCCGCTGATGCTGCTCTGCCTCTCTAACATCGGTGACGTCATGGCTTCCTCATTCAGGTTTTATTACAACCAATTTATTACTTAACATTGCTTTACAACCTTTGGCGCCTGATATATTTTCATTAGCAATGTATCTGTGAGGCTATTGCTCTAACACGACTCAAAGTATAAAGCTGTAAATTTTGTAAAACTTCTCATCTCACCCACCAGAGTTAGAAAGAAAGAAGGGAGAGACTTCTTCGAATTTTAAAGATATTTCTTGACGGTTTTCGTCATTGTACGTAAAGCTAGTGTTTGAGACATTTTATTGGTAGGTTCAGACACAGACAACGAGGCGTGATTGAACTCACCTGAGGTTGGTATTTATAATGTGTGTTGTGTAGGTTCCTGTACTGGCGCGTGTGTTGCTATGTGTGCACGCGGCCACCCAAGAAGCGTCATCGACATCACCATCAGTCCATAAGGTAATGTGACACTTAAATCATTCTTATATGTATATCAACCCAATATTTGGATTTTTTTGTAATCACAAGGAGCCGGTTTGTAATTATTTATGTATCACCATTTATTTATTCACCATTACAGATATTTAAACCTAATACACAATAATATTTTAGTATTGCTTAATTCTATGATTATGTTCTATTAGTAATGAATTGTAATATCTGTCAGGCGGTCAGTCCGCGGCGGCAGCGGCCGGGGGTCAACTCGTAGAAGGCGTCCAATAGAACGCGCGCAGTCCGACACAGATTGCAGGTTATATTCATTGATCTCATTGATACCAGTATACCTAAGTACTGTTGCAGTGTAAACTCACCTCGACCTAGTTATAAGTATTTACTAGATATAAAGACACTTCTTACATCTAATTGTTTCATACTTCAAATTCGTGTCTCTATCATCTTTTAGATTTGTAAAAATACAATGAAATGTGCAGGTGCAAACCCGTGAACCGGATTGGCCTCAAATACAGCATTTTAGGTCGGAGAGACGGTGCAGTCGGTCTCAAATTGCAGTCTATGGAACGCTTTTAAGAATCCTATGTTAAGCATTGGACGCCTCCTGGCTAATGTATCCATTTGTATCCATTAGAGCTATAATAATGTGATTAGGTACCGTGACAGCGGGTACAGCAGCGGCCGAGTGCGCCGGTGCCGGCCGCTGGGCCCGCCGCCGGGGCACACGGCCTCCTTGCCTCGCACACGGTCACAGCCTCCGCCACATGCCAGGAGACATGGTAAGCATTGAACATTCATTTTATACTAGGCCATTCCACGCTATCCACGTCGACCTTAATAACATACCTTTGTAAAATCTGCAAAGTTGTGACGTCTATGATATTATAACCATTTTGTATCATTGATAAATATTTTTTAATTTTTGCTTCAATTAAAGGATCTCGAGACCCAGAAGATCGTTCTCCGGTGCGTTTTGAGAAATATACCAGAGATACCCACGACGAGGACGAAGGTGAGTAAAGGAACCAATTTTTAAGTATACATACTTTAATATTACAATAAATTAATAATTATCTCTTTTCGTTGTAGAAGAATTTCCAAAAATATCTCTCCCGTTGCAAGATTTAGAAGCAGCGCTGAAAGATTTAGAGGATCACCAGGTGAAGGCGTCAAAGGCTGAGCTGCGCAGTAAGTCCCTCCCGCGGCCGGCCAAGAACAAACCTGAATATGGGCCGCGACGGGACCTCGACGACCGATATTACGGTCTCGATGACGACAAGGACATGTTTGAGATGCACGACCTGCATGACGTCGACTATGAGAACTACAAGGAGAGGAAAGCTTTGGAACGGGAGAGGGGGAAAGAGAGAGATGAGCCGTACGGATACAGAGACCGCGGCTACGACCCTGAGGACGAAGATTACGAGTTTGACTCTCCCCGGGGGAGGCGGCCTCGTCGAGATAGGTAAACCTCCACGTCTATCATATTATAGTTTATACATTAGGGAGGTGGAATCAAAATCAAAAATCAAAATCAAAAAGTTTTATTCAACATAAGGGACACTTGGAACACTTATTGAACGTCATTTTTCTTACGCTAACTTAAGTTAATTTACTCCTAGTTACTAGTTAATCAAAAGGGGAACCTTGGGTCAACATTATAAGATACACTTATTCTTTCCAAAGAAACTCTAAATCTTTATTTTCTAGAAGAACGCAATAATCGTGGCCACCAAGTTAGTGTACACTGGTGGGGAAATTCAGGGTCGGGAGTAGCCTCAAAAAATAGTGCCATTATATTTACAGAAATATAGGACATTGTTTTTGGTATGCTAGCTTGACGTGAGGCTTCTCTCGACCCTGAATTCCAACATGTGTACGCTAGCTTGACGGACACCAATAATCGTAGTAAGAGCATGATATAATTCTGATTTACTATTTTGGTTCAGAGCGGATCGTGGCCGTTCGGAGTACTACGAGCGAGATCAGGATGATGTTAGTATGCCGCGCCACGGTCGGCGCGCGCGCAGTGCCATCTATGAGTACGAGCATCACTGCGAGGACGAGAGAGAGGACAGGGGGACGGGGCGGGGTCGGAAACAACTACGCCGGCTTCAGACTGTCGATGACACTCATTGGCGACCCTACCACAGATATGTATGAACTACTTACCTATGCTGTCTATGCACTGTTTTTCTCCGGAGTCAACTCAACGAAGACGAATGGTCCAGCTAAATATAATGATGGTTGAAGGCCTACAGAGAAAAACACAAATTTCATAGACGCAGTAGAAGGTGCTATTTGAAATTAATTAGTCTCTATTGTATTTTAGACACCATCACCTGACCGAGACGAATGGAGCGATGAGATAGCAGTGGTGCCTCGTCGCAAACCACCTGGTCAGTGGGAGTAAATTTACTTTATTATCTTTAAGTACTCAGTAGATGTTTTCTTACCAGGTTCTTCCTAAAAAATAACCTTCTGAACTCGGAGGTAACATTTATAATTTTGTATAGTGTAATTTGTTTTGTTCTGCTGACGATAAGTATTTTGTAAGAACTCTGTCCAAATAAACATATTTTTGATAGCAAGATAAGTAGTCTAACCAAGATGTCAAGTCTAAGCCTGTTGGCTTACATATAAATTATTTTGTCTTGCAGTATTTCATAATTCGAGGCAGTCGGATATCTACGCTCCGCCATCGGATGTGGCTACAAAGGAAGAGGTAATTAATCCATGTTACTGTCGTATACATCTATACAGATAAATAAAATTGAAGTGTCTGTTTGTAAATCCAAAATAACAGCTTTTGACTGAATGCATATGAAAGTATATACGATACTGAAATGAGAAGAAAGGGCTGGACCGATTTTGATGGGACTTTCACTGGCAGATAGCTTATGTTACAAGGAGTAACTTAGGCTACTTTTATTTAAAAAAAAAACAATGAAATAAACTATACGCGGGTGAAACCGCGGGGCACAGCTAGTTAATTATAACAATACAATGTCATCTAACATTAATATACATATTAGGTACTCACACAGTGAGAATTCATATATTTTGTGCGAGACGTATCTATATACTTACTCGGATTAGTAGGTGGGTATGGTATTTTTTTGGACTTCAGTTTCGTAAACAATATCTTTAAAACATTTACGCCTGACACGTGTGCTTTGTATGTATTGTATGAGTAGAACATACAATAATATTTTGATTTATAACTATCAACACAAACAAAGTTTATCACAATTTGCATTTAAAGGTGACAGATAATGCTCTACCACTGACTGACCCAGATAAATATTAAAAAGCACTGCTATTCTGTGAATCCAGAATGAATCCTAACCTCCTTTCCTAACTGTACATTGTTGGTTTATGTATAAAGCAGTTAATGATTGTAGGTTTTTGTGAGATCGTTTCAGAAACAAAAACCGACTCTGACCAAAAAATGTTGTATCCAAACAACAGTAGTGTGCTTGTGGGGGCTGGTCATCTCAAGCTACGCATTTAGATATAAATAGAACTACTAGACTTTTCTTTATGTTAATTTTTATCGACATTTGTACACTGGAACTGTGTCCATGGGCTTACATTTCTCAAATGATTTATTTTGTTGTTTTTTTAAATTGTATAATATTTTTGAAAAGAGTAATTACTGAGTTTCTTGCCAGGTTCTTCTCAGTAAAAGCAACCTTCCGAACCTGGCGGTAGCATGTATAATCCTGTAAATTGTGTCATTCTGACGATTTGAAAGTGCTTTGTATGAAGTCTAATCGAATAAAGATATTTTTGACTTTGACTTTGACTTAGTATAGACATTTATTTGAAGATGATGTTGTGAATAGATAAAGCCAGTGCCGATATGGCTGTGCGTGTTCCTGGTGGCGTCGTACATAGTGGCGGGCACGTTCCTGTTCAAGCGGTGGGAGGGCTGGGCGTACCTGGACGCGGCCTACTTCTGCTTCATCACGCTCACCACCATCGGCTTCGGGGACTTCGTGCCCGCACAGGTACTTACTGCTTACCATCGATACACCTCTCTCATACACCTTTTATAAGGTTATCACTTTTAACTTAAAAAATATACAGTCGCATTGAGAACCTCATCCTTTATTTTGAAATCGGTTAAAAGGAAGTGAAAAGTCGGTGTTAAATTTCGTTTAGTACTTACCAACGTATTTGCATGTTCCTTGACTGAATCGGATGGACAAACGCACAATTCATTCATTGAATTATCGACGCAGTATTATCGAAATACTGCCCTGATTATCTAATTAATCTAAGCATTTACTTTTCATTTTATGGTGCCAAAATGAAACGTCATAATTTATAAGATTATATTTGGCCCTTCTTTGAAAATTAGACAATAGTTTTAAATATGGCGCTCAAGATAGGTGTCCAGTAAAGATTGTGTTGCAGGATCTAGTGTTATGCTCAGTGTTGCATACTGAGGATAAAGCAATACCCTGAAATAGAAGGGTAGTTTCAATAAGCGTGTATGTTGTAAGTTGTAATAAGTGTGTGAGTATGTAAGTGTGTTGTGTTAGGGTCAGCGCGTGGACGACGCGGCGGCGGCGGTGCACTCGATCGCGCTGTGCTCGCTGTACCTGTTGTTCGGCATCGCGCTGCTGGCCATGTCCTTCAACCTGGTGCAGGAGGAGGTGCGCGCCAACGTCGCCTCGCTCGCCACCAAGCTCGGCATCATCAAGCCCCGGGACTCGCACCAAGACTCCGATACTGACTACTGACTACTGACTCACCCACTCCACTCGTAGCCGACGACCAAGGTCACTTTGAAGGAGACTTCCTTACACGGGGATCTCTATAGGGGTTGAGAGATCTTCAGGCGGGCGCAATGCCCCTAATAAATTATGGAAGGGGACTTTAAAAGGGAGTTATTTTATGTGTCAGGTAGTTAATTAAATTTCTACATAAAAACCAAAGGTAAATTTTATAACTATTTTTTTACTATAAAGGGATATGAGCTTAGTGATCGGACTTATGATCTTACAAAAGTAAGTAAGGTCACGGCAACATTTATTTTTTATTAAATGTTGCCGTGTACAAACAGTATTACCTAATGAATAACATGCTCTATGAAGAAAGCGTTAGGTATTTACATGCTAATGCGGTACATTATGTAAGTACTTAATCCTTAATTAAAGAATCGCCTTTCCGTGATCTGTGGTGCAATCTATACTGATAGTTCCTAACTAACTAACTAAACGGGGCCCTCGATGTAAATTTTTTGGACTACCTAGTGTTTGTTTTTGTTGAATAACAATTCGATTATTAAAAAATAAAATTGTATGTCACACGTGTATCTTCATTTATTTACCCGCCGATAAAAAAATATAGGTGTCTATTTTATAATAATACAATTTTGTAAATATACTGAGTTTACAAAACTATAAGGCCTGAAGCACGACGACCGGATTTTCCTGACGGCGTTTACCTGTATCGATTCAAAAACTGGCTCACAAAACGTTCGGATCGGAAATACCGGCGGAGCGTGGCCCATTGTATGCGGAGCTCGTGCGAGGTTGCCGGTCCCACGCCGGATGGCACCCGTCCGGTGGCCGCCGCCCGCCCCGCGCTCCCCTCCGACGCCCGTCCCACGAACAGTGCTGCACGGAACGGCAACCTGTACGTACACGGCTTTGCAAATTATTCGTTTCTTTCTACTAGAAATACTGGATATAAAAGTGTTTTAGCCAAGTTTTCACATTACGCATCTCCTCTACTCCTGTATTTACTAGTAATTAATGTTGTTGCAAGTGACGTGTGTTGCTGAGAAGGAAATCGTAACGTCATTTTGAAACCGGATCATTGTGCGAGGTCATGTCAGATTCGGACAGAAGTAGCCACTGTCGGTGAGTGTACAAGGAAGGACAATACACTAACTTATTGATGAGTTTCAGATGATCTGTAGTAGTAGACAGTAAGTAGGCTGGTGGGTAAATCTTGTAAACTAAGTGAATTATTAATATTTATTATTTATATTTATCATTTATGTTTTCCCCTCTGTGTTATTCCATATTCTTTTAGACACTTTATTATTCAAATCTTAAAGAATGACAATTTGAATTAATGAAAGTTTAACGAATAGCAATGTTATTCTACTTAGCAGCTAAGTACTGCACAATCAGCTACCTACGACTGAAAGCCAATTACACCAATGAAGACTAATTTAATCTATATCTACATAAGTAAGTACATAAATACAGATAGGTACAGATAAATAAAATTGAAGTGTTTGTGATTCCAAATCTACTTACCCGTATATGCGGTACTGACTTAAAAAATACAATTTGTAAAAAAAAACTGCCTGTCTGTTCCGGGTAATCTCCGAAACGGCTTGACCGATTTTAACGAGACTTTCACTGGCAGATAGGTTATGTTACAAGGAGACACACTACAGAAAAGGGCTATACGATCTATATATAATTTGGGACCGCGAGAATCGTTAAGGGAAAAATTTAAATCAATTGGAATTTTGACAGGGGCCTCACAGTATATTTTAGCTAACTTATTATTTGTGCATCAAAACATTGGATCGTTTCAAAGGAAATGTGATGTGCATAACGTAAACACAAGACACAAACATAAAATTGTAGTGCCTGCGCATCGCCTACAAAAAGTGCATGGCTCATTTTTAGGACAGAGCACACGCTTCTATAATAAATTACCAACAAAAATTGTAAACTTGCCCTTCAACAAATTTAAAGAAACAATTAAATCAGTTTTGCTTGAAAAAGGATATTATACTGTAAGTGATTATATTTGTGATAAGGGAGCTTGGGATGTACCTGATAATTTTTGTAAATAATCCCATTGGCACTGTACTTTTGCTACAGTTAATTAATCTTAATTTTGCTTTGACTGGCTGGAATTTGCCATGCTCACATATATTTGTACTATATTTTTAGTTTTTATTTTTGACAATTGAGCATTGGAACTGTGTCCATGGGCTTATAGTTGCTTGAACGATTTATTTTGTATTTTTAAAACTGTATAATATTCTTTAAAAGAGTAATTACTGAGTTTCTTGCCAGGTTCTTCTCAGTAAAAGCAACCTTCCGAACCTGGCGGTAGCATGTATAATCCTGTGTAATTGTGTCATTCTGACGATTTGAAAGTACTTTGTATAAAGTCTAATCGAATAAAGATATATTTGAGTTTGAGTTTGAGTTTGGGAGTAACTACTTTTAAACAAGTATAAGGGGGACACCTATGAAATTAACTATACGCGAGTGAAACCGCGGGGCACAGCTACTTAGTTATTAATTTAAACAAAGAACACGTCATGAATTCGCTCCCCTCGCAATAGTACATAATTTTTTTTAATTTCTGGATAAATACTTATGTAGGTACTTAGTTACTTCCATGGAGAATATTCTTGTTGAGTAGGCATATAGATTTTTTATTTTTCTAAATTTACTGGGTGTCTTCTTGACCTTAAAAATCTTAAATAGTACTAACTTACCTAACAATTTCATACAAATGTATAAGCGGTGCCATCTTGCAGTAGAACAAGGTGCATCTATCTCTAAACCTTGATACTCTGATAGACCATAATATTTGCCAGGCTGGGCGAGCTGCCGTGCAACCCGGTGTCGACCAAGGAGCTGATCAAACAGATGAGCAAGTACCCCAACCTGTGGGACCGCTCGTGCGCTCAGTACCGCGACCGGACCGCCAAGGAGAAGACTTGGAAGATCATCTACACTCACTTCTATCCAGACTTCGACTCGCTCAAAAAGGCCAGTCAACTAGAAATTGGTAATTAGCACTAATAGTCTGTTTTTTCCTTTTCACAAGTAACATAAATAATAATGTTCCGACATTATCATACAGCGCCATCTAGTCCCAAACTAACAAACTAAGCAAATCTTGTATTATGGGAGTATAATTATATACTGTTTTTTTTTAAATAAATGTTTATAATACATACAAAACAACCAGACTGAAGGCCAACACAAATGTTCATCACATAAAATATTTGCCCGGACGTGAGAATCGAACTCGCGACACGTGTAGCAGTAAAATGTACTAACCACTACACTAACATTGTTTGAATTTTATTTTTGTATTTCCCACTTATGACACGCATTTTTTTTTTAGAATGCATGTACTTACCTAAATTTTGTAACATGATATGTTTGGTTGGTCCGCAGGTCACCTTATAACGAAGAAGTGGAACAACGTGCGCGACGCGTATAGGAAGTCTCTGAGGCCTGGCTCGCGGACGACCAACCGCCCCTACGTGTACGCTAATCTGCTGACCTTCCTCAAGGTGCACGTGCACGACGCTGACCCCAAGCCCGACAGATCCACCGAAGACGTCGACAACGATGATTCCAACTGGTGCAATGAGGTGTTCATAGACATTGACAACGACCACGACGTCAACGGCACCCCGAGCGAGCTCGAGCAACCCAAGTTAGAATACGACTACACCTCGAGAGCGGACGACATCAGTGAGGTCAACATTTCCGACGACAATATAGTCTCCGTCCTGGCGAGCCTCATCAAGAAGGAGGAGGACGAGGACCGAGCCTTCTTCAAGTCAATCACTCCGGCGGTGAAGCGGCTCTCGGAGAGTTCCAAGTTCACGTTTAGGATACAAGTGATGAAGTTACTGAACGGTTTGCAAATGAACGACCGACGCGGCGTCAGCCTGACGAGGAGGTCTACCCATTTGGAAAGAACAGCGGCAATGGAATCTGATAGTGATTAAGTGGAGTATTGTGAATAGTTAGTGAATAAAAATACTTAAATATAAACATTTGACATGCTCTATTTTCTCATAGTGTTTTTCTGTCTTCGCAATCTTAAACAAATAACGTTACTTTGTGTGTTGTCACGTGAACAACATGTATAGTAATCAGTCTGCTTCGGCGAGGACATGCCATCCTACATCGAGCTGGGAATTGTAGCAGTTCAGATCGTTGGCATTTGGGACCCTGAGATATGTTTGTGTAGGTAAGTTAATCAAGGATGATCGAGTGTGAAGTGAAGGTTAATTTAATTATTTAAATACGGAATGATACAATACTTAATTCTATTATGAATTTGCGATAATGTAGTTATCGAATCCATTATTTGTGATCGAGGCCACTTATATCACATTGTAAATCATGATTATCCTTTGATCTTCAGCTAATACCGATACGTCATATTGTAATTATGTGATACGAGTTGTAAAGTATTCAGTTTGGTGAGAGTGTGTTTGTCGGGTCAGTTGTTATTTGTCCGGTGGTGAGAGTAGGTAAACATGTCCAAAGAGGAGAAGGGTGGCGGTGAGGGCGGGGTGGACCTGGACCAGATCCTGGTGGAGGAGGTGGGTCAGTTCGGTCGCTACCAGCTGGTGACGCTTGCGCTCGCCGCACTGCCGGTCATCTTCTCCGCATTCGCCTCCGGGGAGTACATCTTCACTACTGCCAGGATACCCACCAGGTGACGTATACAATGAGCACACAGACCATTTTACCTGGAATATTTTCAAAAGCATTGTTTACGAAAACGTATTTGAAACATAATATTTAGTTTCCGTAGTTGTTGAGACGCTTTGAGAGGTTACAGAGCGATGTAATATGACCTACAAATCACCATCCTCATTGTCATCATCATCATCATCACCTGCAAATAACCAACAATACCGATATCTAACGTAGCCAAACGGAAAATCTTTATATATATTTATATTTACACTGTAACTGGGCGCACTCTGTACTTACATTGCATTATTTTGATTTAAATTTTGGTACATTCTATTATACAATTTATGGTCAGTACGTATGGTTTCCGGACAGAAATGAAAGCTAATCCTGAATTTGTAAATATGTTTGGTTCCATAGATGTTTGCATTATGCATAACTGGTTACCCTAGCAACTTAGTATCCTGAATGATATAGACCTAGTCTAGTATGTGCTTATTGGTACCTAGTTTAGTGATGTATAATGGTTCCATAATACCCTAGGTAAACAAGTCTACACATACTAGAAATCATCACCACGATCCACCTGAGTAATAACACCAAATTATGATAAGGTCAGATACCTTTGTAGGCCCTTTATCTGTATAATTAAACGCCAGTACTTTTGTTGAATTTATTTATTATTACGTTATCTTTATATGGGGTTGACATAATTCGTTAATGTCACATTTCAGTTCACGTACAATATAAACGACGTAGGGCCATACTAAGAGCCTCGTGTGAGTTTTTGCTCACTGCCGCCGTCACAAGTCATCGCATTGACATAAACGCAGATTTGTATGGGAACGAAATAGTACCGGCCAACAGATGGCGCTGTTTCGTTCCCATATAAATCTATTTTAAGGAAACTCGCACCATGCACTCTGGTACAATGGTAAACATTAACTGATGATGTGTTGATCGCACAGATGTCTGATCCATCAATGCGACGGCGCTCAGCCACAGTACGCTCCGTCGTGGGTGCTGAACGCGATCCCAGGCACCAGTTTGGAGTCGTTCGAGAACTGCGAGCGCTACGTGAATAGCACCAGCCAGACCGCCGTCCAGCCCGACACCTGTCCCGCGACACTCTTCGACCAGTCCCGCACCGAGGACTGCCAGGACTTTGTCTATGAAAACACCGACACTGTTGTTTACGATGTTAGTATACATGCATTAACCACTTAATAGTAGTAAAGTCTCAACCATGTAAGATATTTTGTACGTCGTTCGTACTCATAAAGAGTCTAATCAAATATTGACTCGAGGTAGTGGAACCAGAAAGAATTTTAAAATTTAAAGCGTCTGTAATACTGTATACCTGGCATTCACTATCTATACTATTATTATAAAGCTGCAGAGTTTGTTTGTTTGTTTGAGCGCTCTAATCTCAGGAACTACTGGTCCGATTTCAAAATTTATTTCATTGTTGGATAGTCCATTTATCGCGGAAGGCTATAGGCTATATTTTATTCTCATAAAAATTAGGGGTCCGTAAGTAAATTGCAATTTTGTAATCTAAGGTGTAAAATCGAAAACCTAATTATGCGTACGCTGCAAAAACTATTGACAATAGAACAAAATGATGTACTACGAGTTTGTAGGTCTTATTAAGATCTACAAAAAAGTCCGCGAGATATGTAACTCTCATAGTTTAGTCACAATAACCGCTTTAATGTCCATAAAAAAAATGTATCGCCTGAAGAAAGAAACCACGTTAAATGTGTATCATAATATTAATTCTTATCCGAATCAAGCATTATGCTATCAAGGGTATTCAAGTAGAAGTAAAATACTGTTTGTTTTATTCCAAAGGGACATTGCGTTTAGAAATTATCACGAGTATAAAAACGCAAAGAATTGGTACCTAATAATGAGTTATTTGCCAATAGAGTAATCTCTGAAACGGCTAGACAAATTTTAACGGGAGTTCACTGGCAGATAGCTAATGTTACAGGGAGTACCATGGGCTTTTTATTTAGAAAGAAAATGTAGGGTTCCGCGGTAATCAAATTAAATCTACGCGGGTGAAACCACAGGGCACAGCTAGTAATCAATAAAGTACGAAACGGTTGTAGAATGAATTGGAGCGAATACCAGGTTCTTGTTTTCGCTTGTTTAGAGAAGTTCGAAGATAAAACTACTTATTCCTTGGAATGAATGACTTATTCCAATAATTACTTAGGTAAACAAAAGTAAAGTTGATAAGTTTTAATGTAATCTCTGCTACTACACATCCGATTCCAAAAAATCATTCACCAATATTTAGAACGGACTTGCAATGTTGACTAATTAAAGTACCTGCGTGAGAATTATCATAATTTAAACCATTCATTTTGTGTTATCCCAGTTCGGGATGGCTTGCGACGAGTGGCGACGGTCTCAGATCGGTTCCATTCGTACGATTGGCTCGCTGCTGGTGCTTCCCATCACCGGGTACATCTCCGACCGGTGGGGCAGGCGTGTGGCGCTCACCATCAACGCATTCAACACTGGCTGGATCGGCCTCGTGCGCTCCTTTGTCAACTCTTACGAGTGGTTCCTCGCTCTGGAAGTCATTGAGGCCACCGTCGGTGCTGGGGCTTACTCTTCCTGCTATATCCTCGGTAGGATTCAAATTGACATGAAGTTTAAAAACACATCTTGTTGTATATTAATTCATTAACGATTACTTATTTATGGTTTCAGTAACGGAGCTGGTAGGCCCCAAATACAGAGTGGTAGCTGGAGCAACAATTTCAACCATGTTCGCAGTTGGACAAATGATCCTCGGTCTGATTGCGTGGGGAGTGCTGCCCTGGCGGACACTGACCCAAGTCCTGTATGCGCCCCAGCTTCTAGTAGTCAGCTACTTCTGGATTCTATCCGAATCAGTTCGCTGGCTCATGAGCAAAGGAAGATATGAGGAATCTGAAGCTATTCTAATGAAAGTAGCTAAAATGAACAAAAAAGAGCTCTCACAAAAATCACTGGAAGCGCTTCGAGCGACTGCAGAGGCTGAACGGAATATGGTCAAGCCAAAAGAGACGTGGTTGCCCATCCTCGTGGTGAGATCGAAGACGATTCTTTGGCGGTGCTGCGTGTCTCCCGTCTGGTGGATCACGAACACGCTGGTGTACTACGGGATGAACATCAACGCGGTGAACCTATCCGGGAACCGGTTCTTGAACTACGTGGCGGTGGCTGCGGTCGAGATCCCCGGCTACTGGACCGCCATCCTCCTGCTCGACCGCATCGGCAGGAAGCCCGTCCTCATCTGTGCCTACTGGCTCTGCGCTGCTTGCCAATTCGGATTTGCTTTCGTTCCTACTGGTAGGACTTACATAATATATCTCCTCTTGTAAGAATTTGTCAAATTTAAAAGGAATCGGACCATACTGACTTCAGTTTATTACTCGATTTATTTGAAGAAAGACAACATTACCTTTAGTTAGACGAATAAGTTATAACAACTGTGGATTTTCAGACATGAACGGCCTGTCACTGTTCCTGTACCTGTTCGGCAAGTACTGCATCGCAATAGTAATGACGTCAGTGTACGTGTACACTGCGGAGCTGTACCCCACCAAGTACAGGCACAACTTGTTCGCGTTCTCCTCCATGGTCGGTCGGATTGGGTCCATCACCGCGCCGTTGACACCTGCACTTGTGAGTACACCCTTGTATATTCAAGTATCCTTTAAATTTGCCATAAATTCAAAATTTTGGTTTGCCAGGAACAGCCCAAATACATTCTTACAACTATATCTTTTCGTTTCTAACATTTGCTTCTTTTGAAATTTGAGTATTATTTCCAAAAGATGTGAGATACCAAGGTTCGTCTAGCTTCATGCTAGACGAACCTTGGTAACGGTCTAGGAAGAAACGGAATAAAGCGTAGTTTCGTCAAGAATTGCGTGCTCTCAATAAAACATAAGTACTATTATGACATTGTTCTCGGTGATAAGGCGTAGGCTAGGTAGTTCACGCATGTTAGATAATTTTTATAGCATACCACGTGTTGTACGTAAAGTATTTAAATAGGGATTAAACCATAAACACAGCGAGTATCGTAGGACATAGATAAATGTTCGCAAGTACAGATAGCGATAGTGTTATATCATAATTATAATGGTGTGTAGGTATGTATGCGCACGCGCTTGTCGGAGATAACAATCTGAATTAGACACATTCACACGTTTTACATTTTGGTATATTATATTTAATTTAACAACTGCTACCCTTTGGGTAATGAATATCAATGTTCTGTTTCTGTATTTCTGAATATGAGTTGGCAATTTTATTGTAAGCATTGTATGAAGATGTGCGATACTCGTTTCAAGAGATATAAATAAAAGCTTTTAGTGATCATATCATTGTGTCCCTAGTCATGATATTTTTGACCGACTATTGTTTACTGTTTTTGCAGGATATTGTTGTACGATGACACCTTCATTTGGGATTTTCAGATTTATATAAGTAAAGCAAATTGTTTTCACTTTTTATATAAAATTATCAATCGACATGTATATAAAAGTTTGAAAAGTGAAAAAAATATACCTTTACCGTATTTTTTCTATGGAATTTCTAATTTTAATCGGCTGATATATAACCGTAGGCGCTGACAGTGTGGGAGGGCCTGCCCTCAGTGCTGTTCGGGTCGTGCGCGCTGCTGTCGGGCGCGCTGATCTTCACCACGCCGGAGACGCTGGGCACCAAGCTGCCGGACTCCTTCGAAGATGCTGAGAACCTCGGCAAGAAGCGACGCGCGCCCGCGCCCGCCTGATTGATCTCATCACACTTTATTTATATCGAATACATTATTTATATTACCTTCTTAAAACGTATTTTTTTTAATGTTTCATAGAATGCAGTATGCGTCTAACAACTCGACAATGATGTTAATAATATCCATACCAGCTGTGTTTACATTATTTATAAGATAAATCAACCTTTAATTATCATAACGACCGAACGATCCAATTTACTTGCCCTTGTTATTATTTTGACTTGCGCTTTTTGGGAGCCCTAGTCATGATGGAACTGCATCAGACTGTCGCTTAGGCATTCATGCTTACATAAGCACTAGTGGTGGATATCGATATAAGTACCTCTGACATGTCCTTAGGCTGGGTAGACATTATTTCCATTGTGCATGCTCAAACTTTCTTCATGCATGCAGCATGCAAAAAGTTTGTTCTTTCTTTGAGTCCGTTAGAGACTTCCACTGCGTTGGGAGTTCACTGCAATTCGAGCCAAAGATTGTCAGACACACGTCACAATTGATCAGCTCACAGTCTAGCCCGCTTTAATTGAGCGACCTTAGGTACTACGTCAGTATTGTATCGGTTTACTATAGGCCGAGCATATATTAGTATCGGTGTCATGTGAGAGAGGGCATACATGAAATACAAAGCTATGTGTGATGGCGCGCGCGCTGCCAAGTGCGTGTTAATTTTAGCATTCTGCAATTATGTAGATAACGACATAATATTTCAATAATACTTTACTCGTACCTATTGTGATCGTTATGAAAAAAATTAAAAGTGAAGTTTGTTTTTCAATATTATTATTATCTTTACATACTTAGTACATATCTGATGATAAGGCACAATTGGTGCGTGTTAAATTATCTGTGCTATTAAGGTAATATTTCGTGGTTTCCGGAGTGTTAAAAGTGATATATATGTCTTTCCATAGTATTGTTATGCATCGATATGAAGCCAACCCAACATTTTGCATGGCAACAATTCATAGTAGGCTCAGATTCAGACGACAAACAGGTCTAAAGATCAAGGGAAGCGATTTGTATTATCTGTAGTTACATTGTAACTGTACCGCGCGTATGGTACAGCCCTATATTAGGTGCTGGCAGTAAATGATCACATAATAAGTAATTGCTCATATTTTCTCAATTCACTGCGACAATTGAAACAATCATGCGATAGTATCTATTGATTATTAGTTTGTCCTTCTTTCACGAATCGATTTAAGTAATGTGACGGCGAAACTAAGTAGAAGTGGTTATCAATATAGATCAACACGTGGGGCGCAGCTAGTGCCAATAGACCTTTCTTTGCCCCTTAGCATTCCCAATTAGGGTTTTGCTAATATTTTAAGGATTTACTGATACCTACAGATTTTTAGCGGAGGTATTATTTTGGAGATGTTGACATTGGGTTATTGAACTGAAAACTGAGGGGAAATCATCTAGGGATTGATGATTAAGTTGTCTATTATTTGAAATGAGACCTTTCATAACGTACAACAGTAAGCAATTAGTAAGGAAATTTTGAAATTGATGTGAAGTTTAAAGGTCACTGGATACCCAGCGCAGTACGCACGCACACACTCACACTGTTCCTATTTTGCACATCAATTATTTACTTTCATGATATTTGATAATTTCATGAAATTGTCGAGGATGTGGGCGAATCAATGATATTTTATGGCCACGACACATACCTCCCTAATCGAGGGGTAATCCGATCACGTGTCTAATGCGTATAATTAAGCTAATCAGCTTTGTTATCATCGATAATATTGTAATTTCGTAGGTACAACATTAATAAGCTTTTTATAATCTACTCGTATATTATTATTTATTATCATTTTACGATTATGGCTTTGATGGAATGCAATAAAAAAAACCCTCTTCCCATTAACCTTGAAATAAGAAAATAAATTCTTCAGCGTCTGATATTAATACATAAGTAGGTAGCAATATAACCATTAATACCCTAGAAACACGGCCGTTTGACATAATGAGAAGGTGATATGCTTAACTAAAAATTGCTGGTTTGAATGGAACTGGTTTTTTGCGGAAATTCTAATGTTTCTCAAAACACTGTTTATTGCGACGGGCCGTATGTGTGTCCTAAGTTCTGACTTAGGACACACATTTATCAATTAAATTACCTCATTAATCATATTATATTTATCAACGAAAACTGTTATCTTAGCTACCTACCAGTGATAGCTCTTCGCTTTGCTCACACACCACAAAACGGTTCATTCTGGCAGGGCTCGCGACCCGCGATTCGCACCTGTTCACGAGACGTTCTTTATAACTTGAAGGAGTACTTAGTCACAATGGGGGACAGCCGTCGAGGCAGTGAAGCTCCTCGCACCAGTGCCGCTAGCAAGAAGGGCCAGGGCTCAAGGAAAGGCAGCGTGTTCGTCAAGCCCATCGACCTGGATGATGTCCTCGTCAACGAGCTCGGCCAGTTCGGTCACTTCCAGTTCAGGAACATCCTCCTCGTGTCTATCCCCATCATTATGTCTGCCTTCATGAGCGAGTATATCTTTTCTGCAGCTGCTATTCCCCACAGGTAATTAGATTGTTTTATATTTTCATAAAAAAATGGATCATAATAGTTGGCCGTAGTTAACTATGGGAGACCAACCAAATTTGATAAAACCGTGAATGTATTCACACGTAACTTAAAAACACTTAATATTCAAAGTAAAATATAGCAAAAGAATTCAGGTAGCTGATAACTCCTATTGGGCAACCTTTCATGTTTTGTAGCAATTGTGGCAAGAATAATGTACAACAGGTATTTGTGCCCTTGCCGAGATATTTTGTACCTTAGTGTTGGATGGTACGTATGTTTCTTGTTGTTATCTACGGTACCAGCATTGCTAAGTTTGGGACCAGGTAAATTGGGGGGTGGGTAATTGTAGCAACATACACTTACCTTATGAATACTAACGGCTCTCACCATAATATATTACAGGTGTCAAATACCGGAATGTGGGGAGACAACAAAAAACACATACTTCGATCGCGTCTGGCTCTCAAACGCTATTCCAGAAACGTCCAGTGGGTTTGCCAGTTGCGAACGGTACATGCCTGTCGGTCTGGACAACGGAACAATCGACGTGTGCCCGATCAGCTTATTTGATCAAGAGAATACAGTACAGTGTGATGGATTTGTTTACGCTAGAGACAACTCGGTTGTTTACGATGTGAGTGAGATCTTACTTTTATGACAACTGAGTTACAACTAATTTTAACCGTCTTGCAATGTCCTGATTCGATGCAACCGGCTGAAGTGTCACTGTGTTTCAGTTCGACCTGGGATGTGAGGACTGGCTGCGTGCCTTAGCCGGCACGCTGAGCAGCGTGGGCACCTTGCTCGTCCTCCCCATCACTGGCTACGTGTCAGACAGGTTCGGCAGACGCGTAGCTCTTGTCATCAGCGTCTTCAACTTGGCTCTTTTTGGGCTAATCAGAGCTTTCTCTGTCAACTACCCAATGTACTTGGCCCTACAACTGCTACAAACCACATTGGGAGCCGGAACGTTCAGTTCAGCATATATTTTTGGTATGACGACATTAGGTGTCAATACAATGTTGGAATATTCAACAAAAATATTATTTTATAAATACATGTGATATCTTTGCAGCTACTGAACTGGTCGGTCCCAAGTACAGAGTGGTAGCAAGTGCAACATGTTCGTCCATGTTTGCGGTGGGCCAGGTGGTGCTGGGAGGAGTCGCGTGGGTGGTCCAGCCCTGGCGGTACATGATCATGACCCTTCACATCCCATGCTTCCTCATCATCATCTATTACTGGATCCTCACCGAGAGTGTGCGCTGGCTCATTTCCAAACAGAAGTTTGAAGAGGCTAAAATTGTCTTAGAAAATGTTGCCCGAATCAACAAAAAGCAAATTAGTGAGCGATCTATGAAGGCCCTGACGACTCCTCCTCCTGTGGTTGAAAAAACGGTAAATGTGATCACTGAAATAACTGAGGCTTGAGGTCAATCATATAAATTAAATCAATAATAATATAAATTCTCGAATGTGTGCAGAGAGCAGTTATAAAAGGAAAAATAAGTGGTCACCTCTAAATGTAGGTATCATAATTTACATTTTGCAGGAAGATGAAGAGCCCACTCCGAGTGTATTTAAAGCTATATTAAGCTCGAGCGTGTTGCTGCGTCGAGTGTGCACCACTCCTATCTGGTGGATCACCACCACCTTCGTGTACTACGGCCTCTCCATCAATTCCACCAGCCTCTCTGAGAGCATGTACCTCAACTACATCCTCGTGTGTGCTATCGAGATCCCTGGATTCTTCACTGCTGTCTTCATCCTGGACAGAATTGGTAGAAAAGCGACATTGTCAAGCGGATACTTCTTTAGCGCTTTGTGCAACATCGCCTTTGCATTTATTCCTAACGGTGAGCTTACTTTTTTTATTATGTAAGATTATATTCATGTCGTGATGTTATCTGTTGGATATGTTGTTTGATGTCAATTGCATTTATATGAGAGGTAGATCAACATATGGTAGCATTGACATTGTAGAGCGTTGATAGTACCCAGCGACATTGTTTTATTAGATTTGCGTTATCATTACACCCACTTATCTGAAGATATCAGTAACTTAGTGTTATTTAAGTAAGGACATAATATTACGAGTGCATAAAGTGGATTTAACAAATATGGCAAATATTAACATGGAGAACAAGAGTATAGAGCACAATCAAATGTCAACACAAATTAAAGAAGAGGGCATACTTGTTTATCAGCTTGATGTTATTGCCACGGAACGGTAATTAGACGGGATTTCTACGATTAGATTATAGCTTTGAATTGATTTTGTATTGGCATCTCAAGGTTGCTATTTTAAAACCCCCTTATCTTAATTTGTCTTTTTTTTTGCGGCAGATATGACAGTTCTCCGGCTGGTAGTGTTCCTGCTGGGCAAGTTTGGTATTTCTGTGGTGTTCACGTCCCTGTACCTGTTCACCTCGGAGCTGTACCCCACGCAGTACAGACACAGCCTGCTCGCCTTCTCCTCTATGATCGGGCGCGTCGGCTCCATCACTGCGCCGCTCACGCCTGTTCTGGTGAGCTTCACTTGTATTACACTCAAATACTTTTACCGTATTCGGGTAGAAAGTTCAAAGTGCATCTTTATCCACTGCTTTATGGTAAGAATTATTCATCGCTGGCCACCATTGGCCATTAGCATTACCACGAGGACAGTAGTGTACGTATATCATCAGACATTTTGAAACTCTGGTAAAGAAGCAGTACTCAGCAGTTGTAATAATATAATTATTTGTGATGGGTTGTATATTATTCCAGATGGAGTACTGGGCGGGTATCCCGTCCGTGATGTTCGGCGCGATGGGCTTCCTGTCGGGCGCGCTGGTGCTGACGCAGCCGGAGACCCTGGGCACCAAGATGCCCGACACGCTCGCTGAGGCCGAGGCGCTCGGACGACCTGAGTCTAAGATCAAATCCGACCCTTGAGCTCTGCTTTTAATTAGATTGCTCGGGCGTCGTAGATATATTATATCATCATTCTAACAAATATAACGCGCACTACCTGTATTGTTGCATACAACAAATTTGCGCTAGCAATTCCAGGTTTATATGACCGTGCCCTTATTGTTTTGTAAAATGATGATGCGTCGGGATGCTTGTGGCAGTGTAGTTAAGGCTAAGGGCGAGCCAAGCGCCACCAAGCTCTCTCATTAACATAAGTATACATTCTATGTAAACCGTAACAAGAACTAGAACAGTTTTTATTTGTTACAAAGCCTCTTTTAATACAATTTGTATAATTAATATGTTATTTTATTACCTGACTCAAACTATGTGTAAAATAGCTGTGTATTGTTGTTTCGTCGGCGTGCACAATATATCCTTTGCGTGTCGTGTATATACGACAACACTAGATGAGATCTTATTAGGTTATTACTTAATTATCAAAAACAAAAGTTAAAAGACGTCCAATAGCCAGGAATCGTATAAAGACAACCAAAGTCTACAATAAAAATCTTTAATAATCGTTTAAAATCACTCACCAATATTCTTTCCTTCCCGTTAGGAATTGAACCTGCAGTAGGAGGAATCTAATCACACCAATTTGTTACTACATATTAGATGTCTATTAAAACTCAAAGTCGTTTACCACGCTTACGCAACCAAATATATATATATAAGTATCAGACTATAAATAATAATACGCATGTAAATGAGATATAAGACATGGAAAATGTCTATGATGGTAATTAAGACGCAAACTAAGTAGTTTACTACGATTGTAGTTAGACAACTGTCGTCTGCCGATAACGTCGGGTACATATATACCGCGGTAGTAGTCTTTTATATTAGTTGGATCTTATGGCTGCTGTTGGCACTGATAGTGCAGAGCCTCGTGGCAGCGTCCTCGACCCGGGCCCTATCGACCTGGACTATGTGCTCACCAACGAACTGGGACAACTCGAACGTTTCCAATTCAAGGTCATCTTACCGGTATTTTTTCCCATTGTCACAATGGCAGTTACTGCCATTGTACTGTACTTGTATCTTTACCGCGGCTGCTATACCTCACAGGTACGTGAAAATTCTTCTGAATTGGTTTCGGGGACATGTTTGAGCCAGATAAAAAAATCTGAATATTCCAAAATACAAAACTTGCTGATTTGACACATTATTATGATGATCCCTTACAATGATGATGCCTTGTCGGTTTCAGATGTCAAATACCGGAATGCGGTGAGATTACAAAGAGTACCCTGTATGAGCGCGATTGGCTCTCGAATGCGATCCCTGAGACTGGCAGCGGGATTGTGAGCTGCCAGCGGTTCCAGCCCATTGGGGCCCAAAATGACACCCTCGACTATTGCCCCAACACGCTGTTCGACCAGGAGAATACAATACAATGCGACGGTTATATTTATGCGAGGGATAATTCTGTCGTTTATGATGTGAGTACCATTTTATATATGATTGTAAGATTTGAATAAAACTTGGCATGCTGGAACTACAGTCAACGTCATCAACTTTCGATCTCAATTGTTTTTTTCTCAATTTCCGCAGAAAATATTTTTTCGGAGGTACGAATCCCACCGGACCAACCAAAAGCTAGATCAACGCACACACCCTTGTTAACCGATTTAGTTAGACGTTAAGAAGGGGAAGTTTAGGAGTTCTCTTGCAATATTACAGAAAAAGTAGATCTATAAAGTTAAAGATACTGCGATAGCAAGGAGTTGTATTTAGGCTAATTCATCATCTTCCTGGCCTTATCCCATGTATTTGGGGTCGGCACTTGATTCAACCCGATGTGGCTGATCACCTGATTTTTATACGAAGCGACTGCCATCTGACCTTCACAACCCCATTTAGGAGGAAAATCTGTGATCAGGGTTAAACCAGTTGACAGATTATTTTTAGGCCTCCGACTGACCTGTAACGATTGCCAAAGATGTTAAATTGGCAACCGGGTCCGACGGCTTAACGTGCTCTCCGAGGCACGGAGGGAACTCGGGCGGTCACCCATCCAACTACTGGCTAGGCGTATGGTTGCTTAACTTCGCTGATCGATTGATATGCGCAATAGCAACTGTGCCACGAGCTCCTCTATGTATTTAGGCTAATTATTGAATTTAAAGAAATAGTCACATTTTGAACATTTTTTCTACTTCACAATTGACACCAGCAGACAATGTCGTGAACCGCGATGATTCAATTACTTTAATACTACTTAGATGTAGTATTCAATTAATTACGACGAAAAAAACATAAAAAGTAATATACATAATGCTTTTGAGTTCGACCTTGGATGTGCCGAATGGTTGCGTGTCTTAGCGGGTACTTTTAGTAGCGTGGGGACACTGATTGCGCTCCCAATCGTCGGCTATATATCTGATCGTTTCGGGTTTGCATTTGCATTAAGTATCTTCAATTTAGCACTTTTCGGCTTTATCAAAGCCTTCTCGGTGAACTACTCAATGTACCTGGCGATGCAATTATTACAGACTGCTCTTGGAAGTGGAGCTTTCACTTCATTCTTGGTAAGATTTAGTTTTATATCAAACTAAAAAGAGTTTAAATAAAAAAAATTGTCTATGATTAAAATCAAACTACAGATTGCTAGCAAGTAATGTGAAAGCGACCCATTTTATAGGCTCATTAGAAAAATGAGTGCAAAGAAAATACAGTTCTATAAAAACATTTTTTTAGTGATGGAGCTGGTCGGTCTTAAGTACAGAGTGCTAGTCAATACAACTTGCACATCTATGTTCACGGCGCGCCAGGTGATACTGGGATGTAACGCGTGGTGGGTGCACTCCTGGCGACACCTCACCCTGGCAGTTCACACACCTATATTTCTCGGTGTCTTTATCTACTGGTTCCTACCCGAAAGTGTACGCTGGATGCTATCCAAACAAAAGTACGAAGGAGCGAGAGCTACATTGGAAGAGATTGCTAGAGTAAACAAGAAGGAGATTAGCGAAACATCCATTAGAGCTCTATTGACTCCACCAGCTCAAGTACAAAATAAGGTTATTACAAGAGCAAATTAGAATATGTGAACTCTGGATGATTTATCTTTTTAGACCAGGCTACCTGTATCTATTTAAAATTAAATTTTATTCGCATTTTTACAGGGTGATGAGCAGATTCAAAGCATGTTCTAAAACTATATTCAAGTCAAGAGTGTTACTGCAGCGCGTGTGCAACACTCCCATCTGGTGGATCACCACCACCTTCGTTTACTACGGGCTCTCCATCAACTCCACCAGCCTCTCTGACACAATGTACCTCAACTTCATCCTTGTATGTGTTATAGAAGTCCCTGGATTCTACAGCGCTGTCTTTATCCGCGATAGGATCGGGAGGAGGATCACGTTATCTGGTGGATTCTTTTTCAGTGCCATGTGTAACATTGCCTTTGTATTCATTCCTGATGGTTAGTATAACAATTTGAGTAAAAGTATTTATTTATGTAAGTTCGTCTGTAAGGTATTATTGTATTATTGTTATATCCGTTGACTGGCACCCGTAGTACAAGATTTTCTTTGTCTGGGACTAGATAGCGGTGTGAAACGTCACATATTTTTTATTATAAGTAATAAATTAATTTGATTTGATTACTTGAAGCAACACGGTGTTTTCTTATTCTTATTAGATCAGACAATGGCTCGACTGGTTATATACCTTATGGGAAAATTTGGTATTTCTATGGTGTTTGGGGTATTATACCTGTATACCTCGGAGCTGTACCCCACGCAGTACCGACACAGCCTGCTCGCCTTCTCATCCATGATTGGTCGTATTGGCTCCATTGCTGCTCCACTTACCCCAGTTCTGGTGAGTTCAAGCAATCTCACATTTTCATTGGATATTTTGTTGTGGTTAAGAATAGTATTTTCGACTCGATATGCGCGTTGGGTATTCCTCTGAAGTTTTTACTCATGGTTCTTGTTTTGTGCAGAACTCTTAGCTTCTAGAAGTTTAGAGTTAATTTGAAAAAATAAAATGTATCTATTCTAAACGGGAACTACCTAGATGTTGTTACTCGTATTAACGGTTCCACGATATTGTTTGTTGACTGTATGGTGTATAATCAACCAGATGCAGTACTGGGTGGGCATCTCGTCCGTGATGTTCGGCGCGATGGGCTTCTTGTCCGGATTGCTGGTGCTGACGCAGCCGGAGACCCTAGGCACCAGGTTACCGGACACTCTTGCTGATGCTGAAGCGATTGGACGGCCGGAGTCTAAGATCAAACTGAATGGATAGTTCTAACTCTTATTTATGCTTCAAGAAGTCTATGAATCCACCGCACCAGCACGCTGCATCAACACTATCTACAACTTCGTACGCCTTCCTAGAACGGTACCGTAAAGGGTCGGCAGAGATGCTCCTACGCGTTATTTCACCGGAGATAATTAGGCACTGTGTCCATCACTTCCATTTCAGACATCTGCAGGATTCCTGAAGATGTCTTGCTTTATTTATCAATGCAATCCGTTTCGTAATTCAACAGTTTCTCAATAAGACCAAAGTCCATAAAATATAATACTTAAGCGAAAGAGATAAGCGAACGTTATTGAGCTAATTGTTGAATCCTTCTGTTGATTGATACAAGTGGTTATAACGTATTTGTTACGGTAAATTTCGAAATGACCTGCTAACAGTTCCATTGGGGTCCAAAATGGCACCCTCGACTATTGCCCCAACACGCTGTTCGATCAGGAGAATACAATGCAACGATTAAATTTGTGCGAGGGACAATTCTGTCGTTTATGTGTGAGAACCATATTTACTTATAAAATACAATAAAAGGTCGAATTCCGATTAAGCACTTATAGAATATTTAATTTTATTTCATTCTGGATTGAATCCAAGTGTCTTTAGTAGATACTTGGGTCAATACAATATGAAATATTTTTTCCTGAGGTAAAATATACCAATTACATTAGAGCAAATTTAATCTGGTTAGACATTTATAAAAACCCCACACATTGGTATTCAGCACAGCTCTCGATAAGATCTTATTAAGTAAGTAACAAATTGCTGCAAATATTTCATAGCAGGTCTATTTACTGGTGAGCATGGCCACGAAAGGTGCCTTAACCAATTAGAAGCAATTTGATAAATGTTGTGACGTTGTTTTGAACGAACTTATCAAGAGTATAGTTATAAAAGTACTAGCTTCCACTCGCGACTACGTCTGTGTGGAAAAGTTACTTTGGACTAATCACTCATGCCAACTTTAACCCGCAACTTCAATTAGTTGCGTGATGACATATACCCAATAGCATACCTCAATAAATGGACTATATAACATTGAAATATTTTTTTAAATCGAACCATAGGTTCCTGAGATTAAAACGTTCAGGTAAACAAACTCTTCAGCTTTATATATTAGTAAAGATCTATATTATTATAAGTATCATGTAATAATTGTAATACTAGAGGACGTCCAATAGCCCCGTAACAAACAAACCAACAATAGAATCACACAAATTTCCACCCACACAGTAAAAGTCTAAATAGAAATCTTGTTTACCACAAACAAAGATCTATATTATGTATCAGATAATAGATAGTACTAAGCATGCATATGAGATATGAAGCATGGAAAAAGTGTTAGATGTAACTCAGGCGCAAACTTAGTAGTCTGCTACTGCAGTTAGACGACGGCCGTCTGCCGACGACGTCGGGTACATACCATCGTGGAAGTCTTATATTATATTAGTTGGATATTATGGTAGCTGTTGGGACTGATAGTGCAGAGCCTCGTGGCAGCGTCCTCGGCCCGGGCCCCATCGACCTGGACTATGTGCTCACTAACGAACTGGGACAACTCGGACGTTTCCAAATCAAGGTCATCTTACTGGTATTTTACCCCATTGTCACGATAGTAGCTGTCAATGAGTACATCTTTACCGCTGCTGCGATTCCTCACAGGTACGTGAACATTTTATTATCGGCTAAGATGAAAAAAAACTGAAAATGTTCAGTTTAATTTTTGTTGAATTATAGTCCCTTACAATGATCCCTTACCGGTTTCAGATGTCAAATACCGGAATGCGGTGAGATAACAAAGAGTACCATGTATGAGCACGATTGGCTCTCGAATGCGATTCCTGAGACTGGCAGCGGGATTGTGAGCTGCCAGCGGTTCCAGCCCATTGGGGCCCAAAATGGCACCCTCGACTATTGCCCCATCACGCTGTTCGACCAGGAGAATACAATACAATGCGACGGTTACATTTATGCGAGGGACAATTCTGTCGTCTATGATGTCAGTACCATTAGATATTTTCTTGTGCTTGATACTACGGTCTACGGTCCTGGTACTACGGTTCAACATTATTGATCAGCACATTTAATCGCAATCGTAACGTTTTTACCGTAAAAAAGACGATTGACGTTTAGTATTTTCTGATGTTACGAATCCCACGAGATCAAATAAAAACTGGATCAACTCACAAACCTAACGCGTACACTGATTTTGCTGAGAGGTAAAAATGGGGCAAGTTTAGACGTTTTCTATAAATATTTAAGGAAAGTAAATATTTCCGAAGTCAGGGATGCTGGGACACCAAAGATTTGCATTAAGGCTATTCTATGGAAAGAAATAGTCGGATGTTGAAGAATTTTTCCATTTATCAATTGACATTCAGGGGACGAAGTTCCTGATACTTTATCTCATATTTGTGCAGATATGAGATAATATATCGCGAATCGTCAGGAAACCTCCACGTACTTGAATACTATGTAGCTGTAGTATTAAGTTCATTACGATTTAAACACATAACTAATTATATTACTCTTTTCAGTTCGATCTCGGATGTGCAGAATGGCTGCGTGCCTTAGCGGGTACTTTTGCCAGCGTGGGGACTCTGATTGCGCTCCCTATCGTTGGCTATATATCTGATCGCTTCGGGCGAAGGTTTGCATTCGCATTAAGTATCTTCAATTTAGCATTTTTTGGCTTTATCAAAGCTTTCTCAATAAACTACCCAATGTACTTGGCGATGCAATTATTACAGGCGTCACTTGGGAGTGGAACTTTCAGCTCTGTATATATCCTTGGTAAGATTGAGTTTTATATTATTATCCTTGGTGTGCCTCGCGGCTTATCGGAAATTAGCCGGAAGGAATAGACCGATAGATGGTCTATCCTTGTTTCATTCTTATCTACCTTTAGATCAGAATAAGGTGGTAATTATAAAAATCCTAGCTGAAGCGAGCCTTTAATCTCACTCAGGCATATCAGAATAATGAAATAAAAATAAACAAATATGCTCACGCCATCCCAGAAGGGTCCCCTAAACGGTAATCTGAGGTTTCCTCACGATGCTTTCCTTCACCGTAAAGCACGTGGTGTGAATAACTGCACATAAGGTTTTAAGAAAAATCATTGTTACAGACCCCGCTGGGATGCGAACTTGTGTCGCTTGCGTAGCAAGCAACTGCTCAAACCCCAATGCTATCACGGCTCATGTATTTACTCTCAATATATTATAGTACAAAGATGACAAAATGTTTTTTAGTGATGGAGCTGGTCGGTCCGAAGTACAGGGTGCTAGTGAATTCAGTTTGCGTATCCATATCCACGGTGGGCCAGGTGATACTGGGATGCTTGGCGTGGTGGCTGCACTCTTGGCGACATCTCACCCTGGCAGTTCACACACCAATATTTCTCGGTGTCTTTATCTACTGGTTCCTGCCCGAAAGTGTACGCTGGATGCTCTCCAAACAGAAGTACGACGGGGCGAGAGCTACATTGGAAGAGATTGCTAGAGTTAACAAGAAGGAGATTAGTGAAACATCTATTAAAGCTCTCTTGACTCCACCAGCCCGAGTACATAATACGGTAATAAAAATGCATTATGTAATAGAGCTCGATGTATTTGTGAGAATTCTCAGAAAATGTGTCAATTAGAATACGTGCACTCTGATTTAAATCAATTCTCATTTTCAACAGGGTAATAAGCAGAATCAGACCTTGCTCAAAACTATATTTAAGTCAAAAGTGTTGCTGCGGCGAGTTTGCACCACTCCCATCTGGTGGATCACCACCACCTTCGTTTACTTGGGGCTCTCCATCAACTCCACCAGCCTTTCCGATACAATATACCTCAACTTCATCCTCGTGAGTGCAATCGAGGTCCCTGGATTCTTTAGCGCTGTCTTGTTCCTCGATAGGATCGGCAGGAGGATCACGTTATCTGGTGGATTCTTTTTCAGCGCTATGTGTAACATTGCCTTTGTAATAATTCCTAATGGTTAGTATAGCAATTTGAGTTTTTTATGTATGTTTAGATATAAGTTATAATTGTTATATCAGTTGACTGGCACCCGTAGTACAAGATTTTCTTTGTCTGGGACTAGATAGCGGTGTGAAACGTCATGTATTTTTTTATTATAAGTAATAAATTAATTTTATTTGATTACTTGAAGCAACACGGTGTTTTCTTATTCTTATTAGATCAGACAATGGCTCGACTGGTAATTTACCTTATGGGAAAATTTGGTATTTCTATGGTGTTTGGGGTATTATACCTGTATACCTCGGAGCTGTACCCCACGCAGTACCGACACAGCCTGCTCGCCTTCTCATCCATGATTGGTCGTATTGGCTCCATTGCTGCTCCACTTACTCCAGTTCTGGTGAGTTCTCTCACGCCCGATCGCATTTCAGTTGGATATTTATTCGTGGTTAAGAATTGTAATCGACATACGTGTTCGATAAAAATATTTCCTTAAGTTTATAGCCTATAGACTTCTCTAGCTTCTAGGAGTAGAAAAGTAAAAAGTTTATATATACTTTTTATTTTAACCTTACCTAGAACTTTTACTTTCTGTTCCACGATATTCTTTCCTGACAGTATGATATATCATTAACTAGATGCAGTACTGGGCGGGCATCCCGTCCGTGATGTTCGGCGCGATGGGCTTCCTGTCCGGAGTGCTGGTGCTCACGCAGCCGGAGACACTGGGCACCAGGCTACCGGACACTCTTGCTGATGCTGAAGCGATTGGACGGCTGGAGTCTAAGATCAAACTGGATGCATAATGTATGAATGCTCATGAAGACAATGAATATGGAGGGTCTACCGCATCAGCAGGCTGCAGCAAAACTCCCAACCACTTCGTACTACACTTTCGGTTACACCTTCCTAGAAGGACCCTAAGGAGTAGGCAGAGTTGCTAGATTATTTCATCGAAGATTGGTGCTGAGTCCATCACTTTCTTCTCAGTCATCTTCAGGTTTCTTAAAGAAGTTTTCATTTACCGCAAATCACATGGTGTATAGCTGCACATTTTAGAAATACTCATTGGTACTAACTACAATAATTGAACTTGCGTCGGTTGCATAAAGGCGGCTACTAAAACCCTGGTACCACTTGGGCACCATTAGACGAGGTGTGGGCTTGCTTGCATTTGAGTGGTTTTAATATTTGTATTTAATTTCACTCATTTGTGGATGTAAACTGTTTCAAAAATGGAATGTTTAAAAGTGCCAGTAAGTCTATAAAATAACAGAACGCTATAATAGAATGATATTTTTTTTATATGTATTATTTGAGTAAGTAAGTGTAAGACATAAGATAACGTTATTGCGCTAATTGTTATTGATAAACCTGGTGGTGGTAAGGAAAAGTGGTATTCATGTAATTGTACCTGAAAATTAAAATACATATTGTTCATTGCGTTTTTATAAACTTATTATCCGTGTTACTATCGTATATTATTCGCTCTCGTTGTAAACTTTGTGTAAATATAATGATAAGGTATTCACGGTGCAGAACAAGGCAGTCATCTATAGATGACTGTCATGTTCGGTCACACGTGTGGCAGCGGGAAAAGTTGAATATAATAAAAACAAGAAAATATACTAAATGAAAAATCAAGTACTATTAATCAACCCTTGTTATTTGGGTTCGGTCCAATGCGATCTTCTCTTTTCTCTCTATCAGCCGTCATATCTGTATTCACTCCCATTCTAACCATATCATTTTTCACAGAATCCATCCATCGTTTCTTAGGACAATTACTTAACTACTAAAGACGAATTTGCTACATTTTTATAAAAATATGAGTATTATCAGTTCATTGGTTGGCGACTATGGAGTAACACCCAGGGAGTGTTACCTCGTCAATGGGCCATTTCACGGCAAGGTGCTGCTTCCCATTCCCTTTCCCATCATCATCGAACTGCTAGCAGTTTCAGCCCCTCAGGGTCCGAAATGCCACGCTTGACTCAGTAGTCGAGGCCCCCCCCGCACGCTGTTCCATCAGGAGTATAGACTACAATGCGACGGTTATCGATACGATACTATTATCAAAAGGAAAGGTTTATTGGTCATCACAAAATAAAAATCATTACAAAGTTACATTTTAAGCAAGTAGTTAGGCGGACAGAGCTACGGGAGGAAGCAGGTATTATATTATATTCTCTAAAATGTGATACAACGCCCACTATACATAATATATAGGTAAATGCTAATATAAACTACTAAACCCATTTTTTTTGTATAAGAGAATTTCTTTGTAATCCAATGTGAGTCAGTCATACATAAGTTTCTTACAGTCAAGATTTGGGCTTACATCAGGAACTTATCGTATCAGTTTGCCACAAAACATACAAAAAACATCTTAACTATCACGTTTATATACAACCAAATAAAATTAATCCGATAATACACTCAGCTAGGTAAATGAGATAATCGAGTAAGGAATCGCTGATGTTACTAACACGCGAATTAAGTTATCAGTTACATTTGTAGCGTTAGATAGTTGCCGCATGTCGACAACGTCGGGCAAGTACTATTGTGATAGTTTGATATTAGTTTGGTTGACATTATGGCTGCTGTTGGGACTGATAGTGCGAAGCCTCGTGGCAGCGTCCTCGGCCCGGGCCCCATCGACCTGGACTATGTGCTCACCAACGAACTGGGACAACTCGGACGTTTCCAAATCAAGGTCATCTTACTGATCATTTTCCCCATCATTATGACAGCAGTAATACAGGAGTATATCTTTACCGCTGCTGCTATTCCGCACAGGTACTTGAACATTTTGTGGTAAAAGAGCATTCGATTCAACGGTTGCGTAAAAAAGATTTTGTAGAAAATATATTACGGAAAAATTCTAGGAGTTAACTCCTCTGTGGCGTCATATTTTATAATGATTGTAAATTTCATCGTAGATGTCAAATACCGGAATGCGGTGAGATTACGAAGAGTACCCTGTATGAGCGCGATTGGCTCTCGAATGCGATCCCTGAGACTGGCAGCGGGTATGTGAGCTGCCAGCGGTTCCAGCCCATTGGGGCCCAAAATGGCACCCTCGACTATTGCCCCATCACGCTGTTCGACCAGGAGAATACAATACAATGCGACGGTTACATTTATGCGAGGGACAATTCTATCGTTTATGATGTGAGTCATATTTAGCTTTTATTAATACGGTAATAATGCGTATTCTATTCCAAGTAGACAAAGGCGCTATCAGAAGCTAGACTTTGATTAAACCTAATAATATAATTAATTCTCATTTCTGAACTATGATACTAATTATATATATTCAAGAATACAAAACAACAACTAACGTTTTATATGAATTGCAGTTCGACCTTGGATGTGAAGATTGGCTGCGTGTGTTGGCAGGCACACTGGGCAGCGTGGGGACTCTGATTTCGCTCTCTTTCCTCGGCTATATATCTGATCGCTTCGGACGAAGGTTGGCGTTTGCAATTAGTGTCTTCAATTTAGCACTGTTCGGGTTTATCAAAGCTTTCTCGGTGAACTATCCGATGTATCTGGCGATGCAATTATTACAGGCGGCACTTGGAAGTGGAACCTACACATCTGCATATATCCTTGGTAAGACATAACTTATACTTACGTATACGAAAATTCTGAAACTTAATATAGCTTCTATTACAGACTGACATATTCGCTTCATCAATATGTTTATTCCTGTCTTTGCTATATACTTATTTACTTCTAATCTAATAATTATCTCCTGTCCACCTATCTAATGAAACGAGTACAGTGCCTCTGAGTTTTATAGGGTCACTATAACAAAAATTGTTTTTATAGCAATGGAGCTGGTCGGTCCAAAGTACAGGGTGCTAGTGAATACTAGTTGTATGTCCTTGTTCACGGTGGGCCAGGTGTTACTGGGATGTGTCGCATGGGTGATCCACTCCTGGCGACATCTAACCCTAACTATACACACACCACTGTTTCTCGGAATCTTTATCTACTGGTTCCTGCCTGATAGTGTGCGCTGGATGCTCTCCAAACAGAAGTACGAGGAGGCGAGAGCCGCCTTAGAAGAGATTGCTAGAGTTAACAAGAAGGAGATTAGCGAATTATCATTCAAAGCTCTCTTGACTCCACCAGTTCGTTTACATAATACGGTAATGAAATAATACATTGTTAAAAACACGTAACGTTTTACTGATAATTTACAAAATTCAAATTTCCAAACTTGCCATTAGGAATTGAAATCTTTATTTACTAAGTTTGATCATTAATTATATTTTTTACAGAATAATGAACAGAAACCAAGCGTGTTAAAAACTATATTCAAGTCAAGAGTGTTACTGCGGCGCGTTTGCACCACTCCCATCTGGTGGATCACCACTACTTTTGTTTACTTCGGGCTCTCCATCAACTCCACCAGCCTCTCTGACACAATGTACCTCAACTTCATCCTCGTAAGTGCTATCGAGATCCCTGGATTCTTCAGCGCTGTCTTCATTCTCGATAGGATCGGCAGAAGAATCACGCTTTCTGCTGGATACTTTTTCAGCGCTTTGTGTAATATTGCCTTTGTGTTCATCCCGAATGGTAAGTGTAGAAATTCAATTAACAATATTATATTTATTTAAAGTGTTGTCATTGTTGCTCTAATGATGATGTTCTTTATTACTCTTGTCAGATCTGACAGTAGCTCGACTGGTAGTATACCTTATGGGAAAATTTGGTATTTCTATGGTGTATGCGGCGATGTACCTGTATACCTCGGAGCTGTACCCCACGGAGTACCGACATACACTGCTCGCTTTCTCCTCTATGATTGGTCGTATTGGCTCCATTGCTGCCCCGCTTACTCCTGTTCTGGTGAGTTAGTCCTCTCTGATATACGATTTAGTTTCAGTTCGATATGTTTAGTTTAAAACGATGATCTCAAGCTCCAATGCCTGGTAGAATACTCCCAGAAGCTTTATTTATTTTATTTGTTTTCTTCATTCAGATGTGAATGAAACAAAATTTGTACATATGCTCACGCCTGTATTCCCCGAAGGGATAGTTAGATATGTTGTTATAATAAGACCCACTTTTCACCGAAGATGATTAAGTACCAACTTGATATATGGAGAGTCTAACGCCGTCTCAGGCACTATACATACGTCTTTCAATTACTTCTCCCACACTACAGTGCGAGGGTCTAATCCCCAGTCGGACGTATGTATTTCGAACGGGTGTTCTTGTTTTGCCCTACCTCTTATAAAGTCAAGTACGTACCTAAAGCGATGATGTCCAGAGGTTGTGAAGAGCCGTTCTATAAGATCGGCCTTTCTTATATCTCTTGAGCAATATTGTTATAAAGTATTGCGCTATATTGTTTCATAATTGTATGTTTAATCAACCAGATGGAGTACTGGGCGGGCATACCATCCGTGATGTTTGGAGCGATGGCCTTCCTGTCCGGAGTGCTGGTGCTCACGCAGCCGGAGACACTGGGCACCAGGTTACCGGACACTCTTGCTGATGCTGAAGCAATCGGGAGTCCAGAGTCTAAGATCAAATTAAATGCATGATTTCAACTTGAATTCATGTCTCCTGAAGTTAAGTAATTGTATGAAGTTAACCGCACTAGCAAACGGAATCACACTGAGTACCTACATCATAGAGTCAGGTGAGCGTGGTACCGTTACCTCTAGCATTTATTGCGACTATTCTGGTTCAGCATTTGCATTCAATTTTGCGTAAAAGATTTTTGGCATTTAGACGGCTCTCTATGATCAACTTCTGTATATCAAAACCGAGTAAATCACCCAAAAAACATTTATCTTCGCTGCACTCTCTGACTGAATGAGCAATACATATGATATCTAGTAATTTTGCGATATCAGATATAGTTATTAGTTAGTCACACTGCGACCGAGACAACCTGAAATCAACCAGAGAGAAGGTTGACCAATGATAGAGCAAAACATAGTATTGCGAAGACCTCTAATAAAATGGCGTGAGGACAGAAGGATGGTCATAGCAAGTTATAAAACATCCGTCCGGATCTGATATTAGTGCCCATTTAATGGTAATAGGCTTCAGTGGCGTGCATTGCATATAAGCAGGTAAGCAGAAGTTACAATTTGTGATCACTGAATACACTCGTGTCGTGTGTGCGTGTGTTCGTACGTGTATCTTTACCAAGACGTACGTACCTACGCCGCGTCACATAGGTATGTACTTAACCTGCCTACCTAACTACTTATTGTTTATGCCTACCCCTCTGAAAATCCAATGCACGCCCCTGATAGGCTTAACCCTATTACATGGGAATTAGACACTGGTGAAATGTGGGTCTGTCCATCCAAATATGTCTGTTAATATTTTATTGATTCTTTGTTATCCTAGTGATGAATAATTATTGGTACCTGAAAATTTAAATAAACATTTTTTATTGCATTTCACAAACTTTATGTCTGAACTTCCAGTGTATATTATTAGCTCTCATAATTAATACTTATTTATGCTGGCAATCGAAGCTGGATATTAGTCACAAGTGGTATCTACTGTGTACATTATTGTGGTAGGGCCGACGTGACTGAGTGGTTTGAGAAGTCGCTTGCTGTGTTTCTGTTTCCTAAAAACTTAAGTTTAGGGTCACCACAAGCTTCACGGTGTAGATAAAAGAAAATGTAATAATATTTGGCAATATTAGCGTTTTACTGAACACACATACAAGTATAGAAGCTATGTGAATGATCTGCTGTTCGAAATTCACAACTGGCCGACTGAGGACTGTACCGCCACCATATAAGATCGCATTCAAATAAAATGTTTCCTTAGAGTAGTGAGCAAAGTAGCCACTCTCGGTGTTGGTTGTGTTACAGGCTGAAGTAGCCACTTACAATCAAGTGGGATGGGGGCCTACCATCATCGGTTTAAGCAGACAGCTTTAAAGAATTCTGAGTTTGACATTTCATTTTAGTACCGTAAAATTAAATGTCACAGTTAAGAACGATTATAGTTGGCCCCCTGTACGCTTGGTGTGTCACTTTTGTAGTCTTAACGGATGAAACCACGGGGCATAGCTAGTTTGCTATAAATTGTCTACATTTTCTGCTGACCTTCAAATAAACCCAAAGTTATCATATGTAGATGATTAAAGAAAAAAATCTTATCTCATTAAACGTGCAACTCTTGTATACAAGATGTCCCAAAATGCAAGTTTAGTAACTATATAACTTTCTATATATCATGCCAGTGTACATACATTTAATTCTACGGGACCAGGGGCCTTACCATAAGCTTTAAGACATTACTTTAGCCTGCCAAAAAAATAACATATACCAAATCAAATTTGCCTTAGATTATTTTTTATTCTAGTCATAAGGCCGGCCATGCCCTGGGGCCTTACCATGAGCTCTTATTGCCATGATAGTTTCACTCATTTATGAGACAGATGTATGTGACGTGCATACATCTGTCACTGTCGCACAACTGAATTAACATTGCAATAAGAGCTCATGGTTGGGGCCCTGGTTCCGGTTGCTCCTTTAATATTGGGATTTAAATTTATTTCGAGTATTTCTTAAACACTTCAGATGGATTTTTTTTCTATAAGTAATATATAAGTTTCTTTGTTTTAATATTCATTGTATTTAAATATAAACCTGAAATAAAAAATACCAAGCAGAGATCGATCACCCAGGTAATATAATATAACAGAGATAAATATTTATCTTCATTTGATAGGAATCGCATCTCTGTGCAAATCGTCTCAATTTTCAGCAGATACCTACGCTTGTTACCGGCAGAAACTTGTCGTAAGTGAAGTTTTTTAATAAGTGTTAGATTGGCTGGTGACTATGGGCACTACTGAAAGTGATGATGTAAAGCCTCGCGTCGCGGGTTGTAGCCCCATCGACTTTGACTATGTGCTCATCAATGAGCTGGGCCAGTTCGGGCGCTTCCAACTCAAGGCACTGCTCCTCATCACCTTCCCGCTTATCCTGACGGGAGTGGGCAGTGAGTACATCTTCTCCGCTGCTGCTATTCCTCACAGGTAACAATGGTCTAAAAGTACGATCACTTCTCGAACTGAACTCTAATATTAGTTAACATTCACCGAAGCTGTATTTTGCATTAAGTATAGACCGTGTAGTTTCTAGATTTTACCGAAAACATTTATGTTAGTAATATTCCTGTGAGACAACTATGATCCTTTATAAACCGTTTCAGATGTCAAATACCGGAATGCGGTGAGATTACAAAGAGTACCCTGTATGAGCGCGATTGGCTCTCGAATGCGATCCCTGAGACTGGCAGCGGGTTTGTGAGCTGCCAGCGGTTCCAGCCTATCGGGGCCCAAAATGGCACCCTCCACTATTGCCCCATCACGCTGTTCGACCAGGAGAATACAATACAATGCGACGGTTATATTTATGCGAGTGACAATTCTGTCGTTTACGATGTGAGCGGGTATTATCTTTAAACATACAGTGCCACAAGTGTCGGTTTTGTCATGAAGCAACGACAAAGAATTAAGTTGCAAATCAAACCAAATTTATAACGAAATCATAATAAGACATACTTTCAAATGTTCAGTAGCAAGGGGTAGATTATACATGATATAATTTGCTGTACTTGCTTTTGGTATACATGTACCATTCCCGTAATCTTTATAAGTATGTCGTAATTGAATTATTTCAGTTCGACCTCGGCTGTGCAGAGTGGCTGCGGGCCCTGGCGGGCACGTTTGCGAGCTCAGGGTCACTCATTGCGCTCCCTATCGTCGGCTATCTTTCTGATCGCTTTGGGCGAAGGTTGGTGTTCGCTATTAGTATCTTCAACTTCGCACTATTCGGCATCGTCAAAGCATGCTCAGTGAACTACCCCATGTTCCTTTTCGTTCAGCTCCTAATTTCTGGATTTTTAAGTGGGATCTTCACTTCCGCGTATGTCCTTGGTAAGAAAGGGTATTTTGGCATGAGCTAGATAATTACAGCCTAGTTTATAAAAATATTATCCAAACTTGCAACTCCTATTTGCCTCCTTAGAGGTGGAACACCTCTCCAAGAACACACTCCAATTTTCATAATGATGTTCTTTATGACAAGTGGTTTAGGCTGTGTGCTGAATCCAGTAATTCAAGACTTTTATATTTATAGATATACGAACTTTTTTTTAGTGATGGAGGTGGTTGGTATCAAGTACAGAGTGTTAGTGAGCACGATTTTCATGTCATTATTCACGGTGGGCGAGGTATTGCTGGGATGCGTGTCGTGGTTGGTGCAGTCGTGGCGGCAGCGCGCCCTCACCATACATATACCAATGTTTTTCGCCGTCATCATCTACTGGTTCCTCAATGACAGTGTACGCTGGATGCTCTCCAAACAGAAGTACGAGGATGCGAGAGCTACATTGGAAGAGATTGCCAGAGTCAACAATAAGGAGATTAGTGAAACATCTATGAAAGCTCTTCTCAATCCACCAACAAAAGTAATTATAAAATCACTAAGATGTTTCATTACTGGTACTAACGATACATTATAAATTATTTCGTATAATATCGGATATGAAACATTATGTTTTATAAAGAGGTTTTGCATTCGTGCCATATTAGCATATAGCATATGTTTATAGAATAGAACAAAAATAATTCATTAAATGACAGAAGAAATTGTTGTTAAGTTTGGTACGAGCAAACACAGCGTAGAGAAATAGGAACAAAATAACGTAGACACCTATTCCAAGCTTGCTTACCTTTTGAATGAATTGTATTTTGAATTGCAAATCGCGATTCATACACACGGGTGTTTTAAGAAAGGAACGTTGAGTACGAACTGATATTTTTAGTACTAAACTTCAAAATACCTGTATCATTTGATGATGGACTTATTTATATTCTATTCTATAAACATAAAAACCTCCGTAACTATGGCACCAACGAAAAACCTATACCTTGGTTGATTTAAGGCTACCATCCAACTCAATTATTCGATAAAATGATTGCTAATTTTATTCAGAGTGAAGAGCAGAAACCCAACACTTTCAAGACTATATTAAGTTCAAGCACTCTATTGCGGCGCGTTTGCACAACTCCAATCTGGTGGATCACTAGCACTCTGGTATACTACGGACTCTCCATCAACTCCACCAGCCTCTCTGAGAGCATGTACCTCAACTACATCCTCGTGTGTGCTATCGAGATCCCTGGATTCTTCACTGCTGTCTTCATCCTGGACAGAATTGGCAGGAGAGTCACCCTATCTGGTGGATTCTTCTTTTGCGCTCTGTGTAACATTGCCTTTGTGATCATTCCTAAAGGTTAGTTAGAAAAATCACGTTATCATGTTCTTATTTATATTAATTGTATTGATTGAGTATGTTGCATGTCTACTTATAAGTTTTATTATTCAATAGATTATCTACTTAATAAGGTTTTCAAATAAATAATGCTCTGTTGCCAGATTACATAGAGGTTCGACTGGTGGTGTACCTTCTGGGCAAGTTTAGTATTTCATTGGTGTTCGGGGCGGTGTACCTGTTTACCTCGGAGCTGTACCCCACGGAATACAGGCACAGCCTCCTCGCCTTCTCCTCCATGATAGGCCGTATTGGAGCCATCGCTGCTCCACTCACTCCTGTTCTGGTGAGTTCAACTGAACGCATCTTTTATTTGGTCACATATTGCGACCAGGTGCTGGGATGTGTATTGATATTGTTCATTTGCTGTCTTATCATCACTAGCCGCCTGTTTTATCGTATGGATTTATGTCAGCGCAATATTTTTCTACTTTCTTCTCACTAGTCGTAATCTTTCTACATCCTTGGATCCATGGCATCTTTCGCAATGTCATCCATATAGTTATTGACCAAAGTGATGTTCATTTAATCAGATGGAGTACTGGGCGGGCATCCCGTCCGTGATGTTCGGCGCGATGGGTTTCGTGTCGGGCGCGCTGGTGCTGACGCAGCCGGAGACCCTGGGCACCAAGATGCCCGACACGCTGGCTGAGGCCGAGGCGCTCGGACGACCTGACTCCAAAAATCAAACTGAATGCATGAACACTTCTCAGTGGAGCCCAGTCAAATAGAGCGTGCAAATTCATAGCAGACTGATTCATTAAATTATTTGTATGAGTAATTAACATACCAGATAATCTTATTATAATAATCCCGGAGATGCTTGTTTTAATAAAGTGATCCATTTCAATAATGTTACGCACGGAAAAAGTGTTTTGTCCGTTGGCCGATGATGAGGGCATTTATACAATAAACATTGACCTAGGAAATAGTTTTTAAATATAAGGATTTAAATGACTTGTGGCGCAATCTTGAGAGTCGTCTGCGTGACCAGCCAAATTGGTTCAGCTGGAATGGAGATTCCCCCCAAGGGACGACAATACAATTATTTAGATGCGGGTAAAAATAGTTATCTATGCATACAGTTAAATAAAACTGAAATGTCTGTTTGTAATTACAAATCAACAGCATTTCTACAATATTAAAATAAAAAAAATAAAAAATGGGTACTTTCGCAATATCCCGTTTATTTATAACGACAAGTAAGGATGATAAATGAAACACCGTGTCACAGCACACGGCATTCATAATTATGAAAGATATAATTTACTCATATCGAGAACACTGTATTAAAATTAGTTAGACACAAAACAACATCTGTAATTAACTTTACATGCAACACACTAGTGTTCATGTAGCCAATACTTCATTCATGTTAGACATAATGTATGAAACAGATATGAAATTTCATACTTTAGGTGAGAATCCTTTTACTTATTATTCAACTATACCTATGTGGTAGTAATAAACTTGACAAACGAATACAATAATTCACGAACGGTCTGTCTGTAAGTATTTATTGCAATAATACAGGATGAACTGAATGTTACCTTTTATACCGAGGTTTGTTTAAGTGATACTGTAAATGCGTGCTGTAAATATTATAGCTCCCTGTATCGTTGGTCTAGTGGTCGCAAATACTACTGTTTTGCCATCAGTAATTTCCCAGTAGCAGCCCAGAGCCTGATTAGTGTCCGATTAATAGCAATAGGCTCGCCCTCTATTACATGAGACTTAAACATAACTGGCAACATTTGGGTGTACTGTAGTACATAGCTGTCTACCTCTTTGAATAATTCAGGCGTGAGCATAAGTACGTACATTATGGTATGATATATTATGACAATCGTGTTAAAGCTGCAGCTAGATAGTATTTTAACTAATCATCGGAATCCCCAAAAACTTTAAGTCGTAGCTACTCACGATAAATATTACATTCAATTAATATGACTTTATTATAAAGGTTGGTCAGGAAGACCTCTCATATCGTGTAACATTTTCAGTATCGCCTATGCTCTATAGCTAATAGCTTTCGATATAAAATACGGCATTCGGGGAAACTTGTATTTAAAAAAAAAATAACAGAGCACATACCTAATATATGCTACAATAACTACTTACTAGATACCCACAAGCGACATTCATCGATCATCGCAGTACACTAGTCTAACAATACAAGTTAAAATGTCATTTACATATTACATACGTTGGCAGCTTCAATATCACCCACATTACACTACAGATATTATATACAAAAGTGATCGCCACTTTGGTGGGTTTACCATAATCATAACAAGTACTTACATGCAATATACATTCAGCTCCGATCATCCCCTCCTAAAGCTATACTAGATACTTATTCATACGTAAATGAGAGGGACCCAAGAATCAACGAATATAGAATTAGGTGCCCAACTAACCCAAGACATTATTATTATCAATAGTGTCAATAATAAACGATCTTAGATCTCTACACAAATATCATTTAACAAAATAAGATCTATATTCCAACCTTCATACTTAACTATTCTTAAGGCACATACTGACGTCATACGCTGCAATATTCACAGGCATCACAGACTATGTCTGTGTGCATTCCCTGTACGATACACTTAACACTAGCACGTAATGTTTATTTGCCGTGTGTGACGGTGACAACATGCGGCACCGGCGCCTCTGTGTGGCTCGGCGCCTCTTCCGGCTGGTTGTCCAATTTCTCAGCAGCAGAGACATCATCGGGCAGCGCTGTGCGACTAGTGTCGGGCAGAAGTAGGGCTAACGCCGCCGGCCCCAGTGCTACCAGACCGAACAGGATACTGGGTAGACCGGACATGTAGCGGTCCTAGAATAACAGACATTGTGCTAAAATTAAAATGTGCTTAAGAAACGGCAAATCCATGATTGAAGAGCTTTATGCAGAAACGAATGTTGTAGTATAAGGACTATAGCAGTCTATATCGCCCTATATCGGAATCGGACTAAAATGTATTTTGATGAAATTGTCAGGAAAGTGTCCAAACAATACAATTCGGGCCTTGGAGGGAAAGTATGTCAGTAACAACGACTTTACCTAAATAAGATATTAGATATGTATATGCAAATTACGTTGAATTTGACTTACCAGCAAAGGTGCTTGTGGCGCTAGCACTGAGCCGAGCCTGCCGACAGTGTTGGCGATGTTGGTGAGTGAGTTGCGCGACGTGGTCGGGAACACCTCCATGGCCACCACATTCATGGAGAACAGTCCGTAGCTGCTGCACATCTTACCCGCCAAGTAGAACAGCAACGACGCCCACCATACCGCTGAGAAACATATGCAATTCATAAGTATTATATACGTAAAAACTATACCTAAGTTAATGGGATCTTGATTATATCAGAAAGAGCAGGGAACATCATCTACATGATGTATACTTACATTTAGGTATAAAAGCAGACGATATGAAGAATAGTCCGCAAAACACGTAAGCGATGCAGATGGGCGCTTTTCTACCGAAGCGCGTGAGTGTATAGGCAGTGATGAGACGAGTAGGCACCGAGACCAGCAGCAGGGCGGAGAAATTCATGTACTTGTTGCCCGATATGTTGGCCGAGTAGATGATGGTGCCGTTGTACACGAAGGTGCCGCAGAGGAAGCACGCAGCGATAAGTGCAACCCGCAGCAGGATGGTCCTCGATCGGAGCACGGACAAGATGTGCGACTGCTCTGGTTTTGGGTTTTCGTCCGTCTGAAGCACACCAAAATTTGCTTTTTTCAGTTCAAGTTCCAATTCAAGTTATTTGTATATTTTTGGGAAATTATATGAGAAAGTATAACAGACATTAGGTTACAACGGTGTGGTTCAGGACCTCACAGAAGATCATAGGAAAATAATGCTACAATTGAATAGTGTTATGTTCCACAAAGTAGGTAATGTGCGAATGACGACTCTTGCCATATTTAATAATTTTTTTAATAACTACTGGTTATTTTTTTACATGAATTAGTTTACCTGATCAACTTTCTTAGCTTCTTCGGTAATTTTAGACAGCATCTCCTTCGCTTTGCCAGAGAGCGTGATATTGTTGATCTTAGCGACCTTGTTGAGGACTCGTACAGCCTCATCTTTCTTGTCATGGGCCAGCAGCCACCTGACTCCCTCGTCTACGAGGAAGATGTAGAACACGACGACTAGTAGAGGAGCGTAGATCGCGCGCATCAAGTGGCGCCAGTAGGGCACCTTCCACGCTATCAGGCCAAAGAAGGCCGTTCCGATCGAAGACAGGATGTCGGACATGCACGAGAACACTACTCGTCGCTTCTGGGACACTGACTCTAACGCTAAGGAGAAAACAGAAAGACATCAAAATAAGTTAAACATGGTTTTGCAATTTTATTATTAAGGTTATTTTATGTGTGCATTTTGGTTTATAGTATCTACTTAATTAAAATATCTATTTAAGAAACCGGTAATGCCTAGGATTAAGGTGGTTCTTTGCTTTAATCTATTAAACTAAGCCTACCATGTCATATCATAATAAAGATATCGGACATTTCATAGAGCTGTAAAATTCTAATCGAATTGTATAATTTAATTTTACAATTCTATGAAGTAACCGTAAATCTTTGAGATACAAGAGAATGAGTACTTACACAGCACCAGGGACGCATTTCCATATCCGAACGCAGTCTCAAGGAACTCTAGTACTAACAGCATCCAGTAGTTGACTGAGAAGGACTTGGCCAGCCCCACTAACCCGACCACTAGCGGAGTGCCCACGATGATCACTTTCCTCCCGTAGCTGGAAATTAATAAAGTTATATCGTCATACCACCACATCAGGATTGCCAAAGGTCTTAGGCAGAGATGTTATCGCCCATTTTTCATTGAAGATGCTAATGTGCTAATGTGACAGTTGATGTAATTCTTCTCAGTAAAAGCAACCTTCCGAATTTGGCAGTAGCATGTTTAATCCTGTCTAATTGTGTCGTTCTGACAATTTGAATGTAATCAAATAAAAATATTTTGATAAAAAATTTTAATGTTGATTGGACTTCAAAATTCTACTCCTACATAATAAAAAGTATGACTAACTGCACTTAATAATGTGAAGAAAATTATTGGTATATACCAGTAGAATTGAAACTTGCATCGTTTGGGAAGCAAGCGACTACTCAAGCCATTCGGTCGCCATGGCATTACAAAGATAAATATGTATCAATTTAAACGTCGCTACACGCGGTAAGCCAGTGGATGGAAATGCTATTTGTAATACTTATGATCATAGTAAATAGACTGATGTCCATTTATGGTATAATGTGACGCTAACTGAAATCGGCGGTTGCTGTGTATCTAGTCCGCAGTGTGTCAGACCACTTGATAATTGTTGCGTAAGTGATAACAGCTCAAGCTAAAACTATTTGCTTAACTTATTCGTATCTTTGTGGTAATCGACCTTAACTTCATAATTGGTGAATAAACTTGCAAATTTAATATTTATTTTACCATAGATTAACTATCTAGCTATATATTTGAGGATCTATATTGTATACACATTATCATACCATGAGAAAAACATTGTTCTCTGCCATGCGACGCAGGTGTGACTTCCCAAAAGGATATTGAGTACGCAGATGATATAACACCCACTTTCCAATGGTGACTTCATCGCCATCTTCAGAATCATTTTTCAGACCATCGAAGGATTTTTAATCGTTTTCACTTATCATAAAGCTCATGGTATGACATTACTCAACATACGTTTTTAAGCCGGTGAGATCTTAGAAGAGAACTTACGTAGCTTGCAGTGAGGCCACTACAAAAAACAGTTGGGTACAACTGCTCTCGAGAATCCAGAGTCACATACCGACAAACTTTTTATCACACCCTCAAATCAAAGAGTTCGTTAAAGGCCTAGTATGTTTGAAATCGACATTAAAATGCATACAAGACTAGGCGCAAACATAATGAATGCTAGAATTAAATGTGTAAAGCAATATAATCACCAGTCAGATATGAACCCGGAGATGACGAACGAGAACACCAGCCCGAGGTTGTGGATGGTGCCGATTAGCGTGCGCTTCCACGGCTGGCAGCCGAGGTCGAACTGGAAACATTACAGACACATTCTGTTACCATGAAAGACAAATTATCATCCTGAATTTATCCTATAAATATTATTTGCTGACACTGCAATGCTTTCCCCATTTATTTCTCTTTATCAATCATCATAATATCTGTGCTCACTTCCTTTCTAGGTATCACAATCCACATGGATTAACTAAACTTTTTTTGCTACATTGATTGTCCTCATCACTTCGCTATTCACAATTGAGGTCAATAACTTAAGTATTTTGATTGAACTATTTATTTTCTGACTTACACCATGGAGTGACATATTGCAGTGTGAATTTTTTTTACATTTTCAATGTAGTTCACATGAATTAGACATAATTGTGTTCGATTACAGGTGTTTCAAGCCTTGGGGGTTTATTACTCTACCATAGCAAGTGTAGTAAAAGGCTTCGAACCCATTGCAGTGGTATCAAAAGATTGTTTATTATAATAAATATTAGCCCCATTTTTTTTTATAAAAGTATGTATGTTGTATGTATTCATAGACAGTCATAGTAGTCTTTTATCAACCCATTGATAGGTTTGTTTTACCTTAGAGGTGAACAACAAACAGTGGTTGGTAAGTGGCACGTTGGGCACATGCCGCACGCGCACATGTGCACAATATAATGTGCATTATTTGACGGACAATTTGTACTTCCTCCAAGCGACGGGTCAACCGTGAACTTGAACTGATCTATGGACATCGCTTAATGATCTCGTCAGGGTTGTCAACCGCCAACTGTGTTATACTGTCACATTCGTGTGTTCTATGACTGTCAATACCGTCGCCCTTCAAATTTACAGGTTGTTAGGTATTACTAATTAGACTAACAAATTAAAAAGCCTTCGCTCTGATTCGGATCGAAGGTATATTAAATTCATCATTTGGCAAAAAATTAAAATAGATTTTTTATCGTAATTAAATGATATTGCTTACTTTTACCAGATAATCCTACAAGAAAGCAGTGTCACTGACTCTAAAGCGAAAATTGATTTCCTGTTTCATTCCTTCCCTGAGGCTCCGGGAGGTACAAAATGTATATTATGATAGCCCTAAGACTACCTCAAACATTAACAAATAACTATGTGGTCATCACAATAGGCAATTTTAACAAATTTATCGGTTCACCCGTGCGGCCTAGTCCGTACATATAAACTCTATAGCGGAAACCTCGTCATCACCCGCAAAGCTAACATTGTACGAGCACCACATAATAACTGTTTCCATATTTAGCGAGTCATGCTAATATACAGTAAATATGCTTACACGGGTAACATGCTATTTAATGTATATTGTATGGCCTCTAATCCTGAAATTAAATTACGTAACTAACGACTACCAATGAGAAATTAAAAAATATAAGAGGCCGGTAAACATAGGTCAGTAGTTGGCATCTGAATGATTTATGGATATAAAGGTTATGATGATAACCGCGAAGAAAGAACGAGAGCTGAGATTAAAGCACGTGCAGCGTGCGCGTTTTGAACATAACGGAATGAAACAATAAAATACCTAATGTTTAATCGAGTTGATTATATTAAATTGCTAAGCGCGCTATTATAACTAAGGGGGTTAAATTCTAAGTGGGGTGCCTACTACGTGAAGAGCTAGGGATGATTGTGGATTTCACTATATAATTTATTCAGTATTCTAATGTATGAACTCACCTCGGCAGCCACGCTGTTATAGTCATCATACACCAAATGTTCGCAAGCAGTTGTTCGGTGATCATTGAAGTTATCAGGACGGCAGGTGTCCATCATCTGTCCATAGCGCGGTAGGCTGGTGTTGAAGGCTTCGTAGGGGGTTGGGCGGTAACATGAGTCACTCGCGTTTGAGAGAGCGAACGACTTCCACGATGAATTGAACTGCCCATTGTCTGACCCCTCGCATTCCGGGACGTAGCATCTGGAAATTATATTGACAGAGTCATAATATATGCTGATAATATTAGTTACAAAAGTGTGTTGGGTTTCTATCTAGTGCGTTACAAATTAAATAAGAGGAGAAGAAATACATTCATCTAAAGAATCGTTTGAGGCTATGTAAGTTAGTACTGGAAAAAATGCAATCAAAACAACTAAAAACAGAGAAATTAAAATTCCACAGTTGCAAAGTTAATCTTCGGATACCATCGTGTGTGTATAGCAGCCAGTATTGGTCACGACCTCCTTTGTACGACGCGTGCTTGGAACAAAACCATCGTGTCAGATGGAAGATCCCCTTATCACGTTTGGAATAACATTTCAATATTTAAATCCCACGTCAAGTGACATCCTATTCATTATTATTTCTACACAATAATAATCGTTTCAAAACTAATTTGTTTACGTTTGAGATTGACGTCACCGCGTTATGTTTTTTATTTTGGGCTATCTTGTGCTTGCGGCTTCACTCGGGTATTGTTTGTACTTAGGAGGTAAATTTGTTAGTTTGTAGGTTTGTGTCTTTATACTGCATGATTTTTGAACCATCATACATGTGCTGACGCCAGTATGCCCCGAAGGGGTAAGCAGAGGTGTTGTGATAACAACACCTGTTTTTCACCGAATGTGGTTAAGTGCCAAGTGCCAACGTGACAGAGGGTGGGTCTATCGCCGTCTCAGGCACTGTACATAAGTCTTTGAATTATTTCTCAGACACATTATGCAGGTTGCTTCAAGATGTTTTCCTTCACCGTAAAGCACGTGGTGTGAAATCACTATCAACGAAACAACTATCAGATTTTCTTCTAAATACAAAATACACATTCTTCAATTATCAACATCCAAACTTTCGGCATCATATAGCTTTATGACGCGTGTTTATATGGAAACACGTGTACCTGAATATAACGATAGCAATAAATAGTTTGATAACGAGCGATGTACTTGCAGCAACTAATTACTGTGTCTGTTTCAAAATACTGGTGCTAGCTCATGACTAGACCATCGGTCATGAGACCAACTGATTTATTCCGTAACTGGTCCCACAATACTCGCGGGACAGGGGCCTTACCATGAGCTCTTATTGCCATGATAGTTTCACTAATTTATGAGACAGATGTATGTGACGTACATACATCTGTCACTTTCGCACAACTGAATTATCATTGCAATAAGAGCTCATGGTTGGGCCCCAAGACCCATATAAATTTTCAGCAAAAGCAATCTTGAGAGCCCGGTGGTAACATTTGTAATCCTGTATAATGTATTTATTGTGGCCTTCTGACGATTTGAAAGTACTTCATAAGAAGTCTAACGAATTTATAAATATTTTCGAATTTAGAGTATATTTTTTGAACAAACAAAATTACTGTTGATTTTTTAATGTTAACTTATCAAAGTTAAATATCTATTTAAGAGCGTTGAGTGACCAAAATTTATGAAGAGAGTAATTACTGAATAACTCGACCAGCTCTCGACTTTTAGTTTGCCTACTGGAGAAACCATCCCATAAAAAAATACAGCTATTATTCATGTATATATTGTATATTCTAAGTAACAAAACAAGAGAATGAAATAAAACTATTCATATCATCGCTTAACCGACCTACTAGTGAGATACATAATAATACGATCATCTAACACCAACTGGTAATTATTCGCTTTAAAATACATTTAATTTCAATAAATTCCTTCTAATTACAATACTTATTGATCTATTAACTTAGTGCAACGTACTGTACTTTAAAACCTAGTGCAACGGATAATGTCTATATGGATTGGTTCCATAAACTAGAAAGCGTAATTCACAATCTTAATGGATCTGTTATTATATTAGGTGATATAAATTTAAATAGTGCCTCTTTAACTGTAAATAATTATTATTGTTACTTTCTGTCATACTGTTGTCTGAATGAGAAGAATGGTATTGTGAATCTGCATGGAGGCCTATTAGATGTGGTATTAATCCAGGAAAGTGCTGACTTCCGTATTTCCCATGTGACTGCCACCGAAGGCCTAGTCACACCGGATGCCTACCATCCACCGCTGGACATTGAGGTGAGTGTCGACGAGGCTCGTCATGAATGCGCTGCTCCACCTAGCAATATACTTTCGGCTAGAGACTGGAACTTTCATAAATGTGACTACGAGTTGTTATATGACCTTTTATCTAACATTTCCTGGGATAATGTCTTGCAGGCCAATAATATACACTTAGCTGTTCAATATTTTTATGAATCCATTTACAATATTTTTGATTCCTGTACTCCCAAAAAAAGGCGAAGTAAAAATAAATGTAGGCGATACCCGGTCTGGTTTACGAAGGATATTATTATTGATATTAAAAAGAAACATAAACTGCACCGAACTTGGAAAAATACTAACAACATTCATACCTATACTTCATACTCCAACCTTAGAGCAAGTATAAAATCTCGTATCACCTTTGCCTATAGCAAATATTTACAGCGTATTGAAGATGACATGAAAATGAAAATGAAAATGAAAATGAAAATGATTTATTCAGTTTAGGCCCTGGTAAGGCACTTATGAACGTCGAGGAATCTACCACCGGTTCGGAAACTAGCCTTCTGAGAAGAACCGGCAAGAAACTCAGCTGGCATCATGTACATTTCATTACACAGTAAAATAATAATAATTACAAAAAAAAAAACATCATAAATTATTCACAATAGTGAAAATTGTATCAGCATGCATGTGTAAAAAATAATAATTAAAAACGTAAAAACAATACCAAATGATTTACATATCATGTTTGCATACCATGTCATTGCCAGGAGCTACTTGTGCAGAGTTTTAATTCCATATGTCTTTATCATTTATGTAATCCGAAATTGTATAATAAGCTTTCTTCATCAGTACAGTTTTAATGTGTGTCTTAAATTTATCATAATTTAACGCGTTTATTGACTGTGGGATTTTATTGTAGAAACGAACACAATTCCCCATGAATGATTTATTTACCTTTGCTAACCTGAATCTAGGAGCTACAATTTTGTGTTTATTTCGTGTTGAAATTGAATGAATGTCCGAGTTTAAATTGAATAGATGAATATTTTTTTTCATGTATAGCAAATTCTCATAAATGTACAGTGACGGTAGGGTGAGAATATTTATTTCTTTAAATTTATCTCTAAGAGAATCTCGGGGGTCCAGCGAGTATATTGCCTTGATGGCTCTCTTTTGAAGTATAAAAATTGAATCTAAGTCTGTTGCGGAACCCCATAACAATACGCCATATGACATGACACTATGAAAGTAAGCGTAGTAGACTAATCTAGCAGTATCAATATCCGTCATTTGTTTAATTTTTCTAACCGCAAACGCAGCTGAACTAAGCTTTTTTGACAATGCTTCAATATGGGCGCCCCATTGTAATTTAGAATCTAAGGTAAGACCTAAGAATACTGTGCTTTCGACCAACTCCAATTGACTCCCAACTAATGATATATTTGTATCTATTTGCGATGTATTAGGTGGTGAAAATCGGATACATTTTGTTTTTTTAGAATTTAAAACGAGATTATTGGCATCAAACCATTTTGAAACAGATGTTAGAGTTTCATTTAGTGCCTTAAGATCTTTGTCTTTTCTACTCACTTTGAAAACTAAAGATGTATCATCTGCAAATAGAACAATATCACAGATATTTTCTACAACAAGTGGTAGGTCATTGATATACGCTAGAAACAGGAATGGGCCTAGTATGGAGCCTTGCGGCACGCCTGTTTTGATTATTGACCCCTTGGATGTTACACCACCGACGCCAACTTTCTGATGACGATTTGATAGGTACGAGGATAAAAGGTCGAGAGCATTTCCGCGAATTCCATAATAGTTTAGCTTAAGAAGTAGCGTACGATGATCCACACAGTCAAAAGCTTTAGAAAGGTCACAGAAGACTCCTACTGCGTCATAGGCGCCCTCCCAAGCCTCAAAAATGTGTTTTATTAATTTTGCTGCCGCGTCCGTTGTTGATCTACCTTTAGTGAAGCCAAATTGGTGATCGTGCAAGATGTTATGTACGTTAAAGTGAGCTAACATCTGATTAAGCAGAATTTTTTCAAATATTTTGCTAAGCGCGGGAAGAATCGATATAGGTCTATAATCAGAAGGATCTTCTTTAGAGCCTGCTTTAAATATCGGTATTACTTTGCTATATTTCATAATATCAGGAAATATACCTTGATCTATACATAAATTGAAAATAGAAGCTAATGCGGGAGCAATCGTTATTATAATAGATTGGATACTTTTAATTGAGAGTCCCCATAAGTCCTCCGTATTTTTAATATTAAGCGATTTAAATGCCTTCATGATGTCAATAGGACGTACATGTTTAAAACTAAAATCTGGGAAGCTTTTTCGTAACGATTGTTTCAATAAGCTTTCAGCTGTATTCGGACTAGAGTTAAGATGTTTGGTAGTCTCTGTGGGAATGTTAGCGAAAAAATTCTCAAAAGCAGTTGCGACCTCTAACTTATCCGATATAATACTATCATTGATTTTAAGCTTACTTACTTGCTCTTTAGTTTTATTTCTACCAGTCTCCCTGTTTATAACTTTCCAAACAGTTTTTATTTTATCATCAGAGCGGCTAATTTCACTACTTATATGTTTTGATTTGGCAATCTGGCAAACTCTTTTAAATAATTTTGAGTACATTCTAACGTGACTATGAAAAGCGACATTAGTTGTTTGGGCTTTCTTGTGGTATAACTCATATAAAGTGTCTCTACTTTTCCTTATGCCCTTGGTTGCCCAGTTGTTGAACTGTAATCTGTTATTTAATTTATATTGTTGTTTAGGACATGCCTTGTTGAATTCTGTACATATGACATCATGTAATTTATTGAAATATTTGTTTGGTTCGCGAGACTCTGCTTTTTTAATTTTTAACTCAACATTATTTTTAAACTTCAGCAGTCTATGGACAGAGAGAGGTCTAGATTCCCTAAAAGATTTAGAAGGTTGCCTACTACATTGCAACTCAACTAGTTGAGCCATGTGGTCAGATCGAATTCCACTTATCTGAGACTGTTTTATTATACTACCATTAGTTATTACATTATCGATACAAGTAGAGGAAGTGGCCGTTATTCTCGTGGGCTCATTAAATACAAAGTCCAGGTTAAATGATTTAAAAAGAGATATAAATAAACGCGCCTCAGAAGACCTTCTTAAAATGTCTACATTAAAATCACCACATATCAATATTTGTTTATTCGTTCGAAATATTTTCTTAAGAATGACCTCCATTGTAGAACAAAATGAGTGAATATCAGAGGATGGAGGTCTGTATACGCATACAATTATATAATTATCCAACTCTGCACAAGCCGCTTCACAGACTCGCTCTACAGAAAGACTAGTAATATCCTTTCTCTCTTTGGACTTAAAGTTACTATTCAGTAAGATGATGGTACCACCTCCCTCCGCTGAGAGTCTGTTATAAGAACTGGCAATGGTATAATTAGTAATATTAAACATCATGGTATCTGGTTTCAACCAAGTTTCAGTAAAACAGAGAAAATCAATAGGTATTTTGTCTAGTAATAACTCTAGATCAAGAATTTTGCCAGAGAAGCGGTTAATATTCTGGTGTAGCAGACGCATAATACATGCACCTGACTTCTCTGTTGTCTGACTTAATGGTTTAAAGAATCAATAAGATTGGTCACAGTGCTAGTAGAACATCTATCTACCACTGGCTCGTCACTTAACCTATGCTTTGTTATATTGGCTATAACAGTGTTAATATTATAAGCTAACAATGTAGCAAGCTTTTGTCTATACATCTTGGGAATGTAAAGAGATTCCCGAGTTACCTTTACACCACTAATAAATTTATTAGTGTCAAACAGTATGTATCGTTCATTATGACACGTCATGTTATGCAATAAGCTATTTATGTATGATAAATGCTTGTTCTGTGTCTCAGTATAGCTAATACTATATGGAATAGTGCACAATACAACCCTGCCTACATGCAGGTTTGTCAAGTCCTCAAAACTATTAATTAATTCCCGTTTGGTAATACTAGGGTTTTGTCCAACTAAGATTATGATTGTTGTGTGACTGTCATGATTGTTTTTAATTATTTTATTTACAATTTGTCTATATGAAGCTCCTGGCATACAGTAATTTATTACAGCATGAGATAATTTATTTCTTAAATAGCAACTAAAATCCCTACCGATTTTATCTGAATACATGACCGTTTTGTATTCTGGTGGACTTGAGTTTATTTGTTCCACACTTTCATTCAACTCAGCAACCTGCAACTTGCAGGGCAGTGGCAGCGGCTCACTATTGCAGGATGGTGGTGATGGTGATGATGGGGGCACACAGTCACAAGTGTGTTTATTAGTCAATGACTGAAAGCGCTCCTCATTGTAATTACAAAGATCGACTAGTTCGGTGGTAGCCAAAATGTGCTCATCTATCTGTTTCTGAGCACTAATGTATCTGTTAGTTAAATCAACTAAATACTGTTCTTTGCTCTGCAAGTCAGATTGCAATCGTTGGATGTCAGTGTCATATCTTAAATTTAAGCTAGATAAACTGCACTCATAAGAATCAATTGTTTTTCTTAAGGATAAACAGTCTTTTGTTAATTTTACATTTTTGAAAAACTTTCTATGATTTTTAATTAATTTCTTAGTTTTTTTAATTAACCTATTATACCTAACATACTTTTTTAATTTATTATGGCTAGACATATGTACATTCGAAGAAACATCATCAGTAAGGTCAATAGTAACCAGATGGTCGGTTGGCATGGCTCCGGAGTCGGTGTTTACCAGTTCATCGTAGAGGCTGAGCGCGGAGGTGGTCTGGTTGATGTCCCTCTCTGTTTCCAGTTTGGTCACCTGTGTGTGAGCAAGACTCAAGCTATTCTCCAGTTCAGAGATGCGAGTCAGGGCCCTCTCGTGGGTGTCGCTGCACTCATTGAACGATGAAACAATGTTCTGCAACTGGTTCCGCTCCTCCTCAACTACAGTATATTGTAGATGTAGTTCGGCCATTTCCCTCTTCAACTGACTGTTTTTCCTATTGATATTAGATACTTCCTCTTCACTCTCATCCCTCTCTTGTAGGAGTTTGTCGCATAGATTTTTAGACAATTTTAGTTCTTGCAATGTTTTCCTGAGTTTGTCCTCTACATCCCGGGCTGTTGCTTTACGGGTCATCATGGTATTCATTGTTGTAGAGGACTGGAATGCAAATTAAGAGACGTGAGAGATCTGAAGCAGTTTAAACTAAGTTGTTTAGTTGTTAGGTACAGTAAGTAATGTGTAACCACAATAAAATTGGTAGTGTATATGTATATTTTAGCACAGTAATAGCATTTAACGGGTAGAAGGTAGTGTATATCTGTCTGTGGCGATAGTATTTGTCTTCAACTTTACTTCCACTCAGCGTGACCATATTCAGTATTTTAATACTTTTTCGGTATATTTAATCGATTTTTCCAAGCATTAGTATTTTTATAGGTATATTGGCAGAAGTCAGTATTTTTGGGTACATTTTGGTTAAAAAGTTATGGCAACACCGTAGCAGTTAATTGATGAAGAATATAGAACTCTTAAATTTGATCGCGAAGTGATTTGTTACAATCTTCGAGCACTAGCTCACCCCTATCTTGTGAACAATTTTGGGTAGAAGTTGGGAAAATTTCTAACAGTGATGGCACGTTCAAGTACAAAAATTTAACTTCTTTTAGTAAATCTCTATTATGTATACCAGTATCGAATGCTGCATGCGAGCGCATCTTTTCACAGATAAATTTAATAAAAACGGTGCAAAGAAACAAATTAAATAACAAAAATGTATCAGCAATTATTAAAACAAAGCAAGGCGTAAAAGATCAAGGCGGTTGTGTTAATTTTAATCCTTCAAATAAAATGTTAAAATACAATTCTGACATATACTGTGATGATGATTGAATAAACTTTAAAATTTTGAAAATCAGTATTTTTATTGGTATATTTTCCGTGTGCAAGTTGGTATATTTCAGTATTTTTTTGAGGTGCTGCGGTATTTTCGTAAAATATAATCTGGTCACACTGCTTCCACTAACAAGTCAAGTAAAGTGAGATTGTCACTGGGCCAGGTGTGTATTGGACGTTGCTCATAGGTTATGAGCAGTGTTATGTGGAAGTGAGGGATGTAATGTGTGGTATTATTATGAGTAAACAATTATAAAACACTATACTCCCCGGGTTTTAGTTCCGATGAATCACTATAGGTTTGAAACTTTGAATAACGTCCGTTGTTTGACAGTTAACACAAGTCGTAATTTTAAAGTTGTTATTGTGACGAAAGTATTGCGAGATTTACTTCACGAACACTTTTGGTTAATATTTATACACTAATTAATAATTATTAATAAGTTTTATCTTAATCTATTACTAATTTTAAGTTTAATTACAATAAAATTTACGGAGACGTAAAGACTTGACAGTTCCGGCCAGTGTTGCCAGTATATATCATGGGTACCAACCCGCGTAGTTTCTGGAAACATATCTCAGACCTCCGAACCAAGGGTGGATTTGAACCTAGGGTGTCGTACGAAGGTAAGGACCTTCAGGGCACACAGGCAGCTGATGCATTTGCCTCGTTCTTTTCCAGTGTCTTTCTTCCTGACATACCAATTTTGAATTCAGACAAAATTTCTCATCTTGATAATAACTCAAACAGCAATGTTATACATATTCTGCCTATTACCCAAACTGACATTGTCAACGGAATTAATAAACTTAAAGTAAACAGTGCCGGAGGTCCAGACAATGTTCCACCTGCCATTCTTAAATTAGGGAGGAAATTTTTTTGTGCTCCTCTTCGACATATTTTTAATTTAACCCTCCGTACCGGTTCTTACCCTTCACAGTGGAAAATATCGAGAGTCACTCCCATTCCAAAAACATCTGACCTTACTAATGTAACAGAACATCGCCCGATTGCTAACTTATGTTCTCCAGCCAAAGTCTTCGAATTTATCCTCCACAAGCATATTTACAGTCAGGTTGAGAAATTTTTATGCGACGAACAACACGGCTTCAGAGCTAAACGATCAGTTAACAGTAACCTACTCACATTGGTTGAATTTGTATCCGCACAACTTGATAGAGGTAGCCAAGTAGATGTACTCTACTTCGATTTTAAGAAGGCATTTGATAGAGTCAATAATGACATACTGCTGACGAAGCTAAGCGCAATAGGGTTCCCACCCGGGCTTCTTAAACTACTCGCTGACTACCTGCGAGACCGTCAGCAGTATGTCAAACTAGGTGTCTATGAATCCCAGCCTTACCATACGCGTTCTGGGGTAAGCCAGGGTTCAGTGCTTGGTCCTCTGCTGTTCCTCATCATGATTAACGATCTTCCGCAAGTGCTCAAGCACACTAAGTGCCTTCTCTACGCCGATGATTTAAAATTATACTGTGAGATTAGCTCTGAGGCCGATTGTCTAGCGATGCAATCTGACATCGATGCAATGTGTCAGTGGGCCCACTCAAATAAGATGGAATTTAATGCATCTAAATGCAATATCATGAGCTTCGGTCGAGCACGGCACCTCATAGACTATGACTACCAACTCGTAGGAAACCTTATATCAAGACCACAACACGTGAGGGACCTGGGTGTCATGTTTGATCGTAAGCTAAACTTTCATGAGCACATGGAGTCCGTTGCCAAGGATTCATTTAGGCGTCTGGGATTTGTTCTCAGAAACACGCGTGATTTCACCAATGTGCAGGCTTTGAGGATGCTTTTCTGTGCTTTGGTCCGTAGCAAGCTCGAGTCGAGTGCTTGTGTGTGGAATCCACACGAGAGCAAATACTCGGTTCAGCTTGAAAAGGTGCAGAAAGCCTTCCTCAGATACCTTTATAAGCGAGTTTACGGATACTACCCTTACTTGTACCCTACACAGTTTCTTCTTGGTAGTCTAGGGTATAATTCTTTGCAGGTCAGGAGAAAACATGCGCAAATGATAACCGGTCTAAAGACAATACGTGGTCACATTGATGCTCCTTCTCTTCATGACGAGTTGTGCCGCCTCTACGTGCCAAATAAATACTTGCGCGGCAGAAAGCACAAGTTATTCTGTGTGCCCGCGAGCCGCACAGTCGCTCGGGCCCGGTCGCCGGTCCCGCGCACTCTCGCCGCATTCAACACTTTCCTGGATAATCATCCTGAATGTGATTTGTTTGCGGATGAATGGAAGAATATTTTGTCTGTATGTTTGGAGTTTTGTGAGGAGACTGCATGAAAGTGTTCCTTTTTTTTCCCTTTAGTTTAAGTGGCTTCAAGCCGTTCTATAAGGTTAAATAAATAAAAAAAATAAATAAATTAAATGTATCACCTGTTTCATTTTCAAGGCCGTGAATAAATCTTAATGAATAAATGATCATATTATTGTTATGCTTTCGCTATAAATGGATCCAAAACTGAATAGAAAATAATAAAAATAACAAAAGTATAATAAACAATGTTCGTCCATTATTCCTAACGTGCCTTTGTTCAACATCTTGAGTCATTGAAAGCCATGATATACAGTTTACTACATAACAGTTTTCATAATACAGTTTAAAATTATATTGTTTGTGGTAATATATGTTATAACTAACTAGCATCGCACAGTAGTGTTATATGATTTTAAAACTAGCTGTGCCCCGCGGTTTCACCCGCGTATCGCTAATTTCATGGGTGTCCCGCGGAACCCTAATGTTTTTTTTCTAAATAAAATTAGCCTAAGTTACTACTTGTAAAAATAGCTTCCAGCCAGTGAAAGTCCCGTTATAATCGGTCAAGCCGTTTCAGAGATTGCCCGGAACAAACACACAGACAGACAGACAGAGAAAAATTTTAAAACTTGGTTTTTTAGTGTCAGTAGTGTGTATACTTTCATATGCATCATATATCATAGTGAAAAGCTGTTATTTTGAAATTACAAACAGACACTTAAATTTTATTTATCTGTATAGATATTAGCTTCGTCCGAGTGATCTAAATAATATATAATACTATAATTTGTAGATATACATACATTTTACCAGGACTTTCAATGGCAGCTTGTTTAAGTGTGTGGCAAGTGGCAACATGTTTCAAGGAGTAAATTCATGTCTTAATTTATTTATAAGAAGGTACGGTGCCGCGCAATAAAGCCATCCATTAAATGCTGTCTACGCGGATGAAACCGCAGGGCACGGCTAGTTTTTAATATTACTAACAACCCACCCTATTATACTATACTAACGCCCTCGCTTCTTTTACTATTCTTCTTCACTATTCCCTACTATCTATAAATATAATATAATATATTTAGTTATACACCATTTTGTATCTCCTACATGTAAGTAAAAAAAACTGTATCAGTATCCGTGACGTAGTTTAGAAGATCAATACTTTGAAGTAGACAAAACAGTACATACATATGCTCACGTCTGTATTCCCCGAAGAAGTTGGCAGAGGTGATTAAGTAGTGCCAACGTGATAAAGGGACAAATTACAGACAATATAATATTTTTTGTAAATGGCAACTTCATTGTTATATATTAAAAGGTAGTATAGATACCTATATCCGACTTCAGCAGCGGTGAACACGTAGTTGAAGTTGCACATGGCGAGGAAGGAGTCGCGGAAGGCGAGCAGGAGCAGCAGCAGCAGCTGGTACTTGCCGAAGCTGCCAAGCTCGCTCAGGATGCCGTCCAGGTTGAACTGGCTCTCCGACTCCTCCGCCATCTGTACACACACCACACACATAACACACACGAGACTACATGTTTAGAACCGTAAAAATGGGTGACAATCAAGCATACAGTCCATCTGATGGTAAGCGGCTGCTGCAGCCTATGAACGTGACCAACACCTAGGGGGCACTTGCGTTACCAAGCTAGGCAGAATAAAGAATGAAATCGTCTCAGCCATCACATAAATAAAAAAAGTTAAAAAAATATAATGTGTAAATTTGCGTAAATGTATCGGCTTGTGTTTATATTTACATTAATTGGTCATTAATCTAGAGCCTTCCATCCATTTCTACCATCATCAACGCGTGCAACATTAATTATTGCCAGTTTACACCTATCGTCTCAATGTGGGATTTTTTTTAGTAATTTATCATTGAAAACTAGCTTTGCTTTAGTTTATTCCCAAAGTTATTATCACTGGGAGTATTTAGTTCCGTATTATATTTAAATATACACTTTATATAACACTACTAAATGCCTATCCTGGGCCTCATCAGATTGGAAGAATTTAAACATTCAAGATGTTACACTGAAAATGAAATATATTTATTCAGTATAGGCCCTGGTAAGGCACTTATGAAGGTCGAGAATTTACCACCGGTTCGGAAACTAGTCTTCTGAGAGGAACCGGCAAGAAGCGTAGCCAGGCATCATGTATATTTCATTGAAACAATATAAATCATCATACAAAAATCTCATTTGATAACAGGTATAAATATTCACAATAGTGACAAATTAACTCACCTTAGGCACTATTGATTAACAGTTCAAATTAGATGGTTATTATTTTGGTTCAGTTAGTAATATAAGTCATTAAGATTATTAATGCTACATTACGCAATTAACAAAATAATCAAACACTTAATATGTACAACTTTTTTATTTTTTATGAAATTTGATCCTTAGAGTTGAAAGTATCAAAGGAGAGGTTACAAATAAGAGCTTATGATTTACTCGGCCGTCCAAACACACAATACAAATTACACAAAGTACTCCGTGTAAGATATATGTTAAAGTAGATATTGTCATAGACTAGGCTTTATAGGAGAATTTGCATTTGCCTATCTTACTGCGAATAACCACAACTAAATAGGAAATAGGTAAATACATTATAGCTTCGTCCGGATTAAGCTCAATAAAATCCAATAAAGTGCTCTACTATAACAAATCATATAAGAAATTATTGCAGAGATGGTACATTTTTTTATGTTATTTATCTCGTTTCATTTAGCAAAATACTGCTTGCGTTGGTTCTTTGTGCGTGAAATAAGACAATCCAACAAATCTGAGCTCCAAACTTTTACATTCATGTTTTAAAAGTGGCAAAACATGTAATGTTAATGATAGAAGCACTAATAGATAATTTTCTTCTAAATCCATTATTTATCATAATTAATCACAAAATACTCTGAATAATATAAATATGATAATAATGTTTTTTCTACTAACCTTGACCTTGGTATCCTTGGCGACCATCGCAGCGGCGCGCTGTGCGGGCTCATATCTGCAACAAACATACTCTATGACCATCTGCTATTACAAATTAATGGCGCGTGCGCCTCTGTGTAGCAATTAATAACTCATAAACTGATTATTTATTCCTATTTTGACGAATTTTTTGGTTGTTGTAAGTACTACGTATAAAAAGTTAGTATAATACATGATTTTGTGACCCTCGCGGCCCCGGTATCAAATTAAGGTACCTAAAACCGATTGGCAAGTCCCAAAATATACCGACTTTGTAATTTAATAATATTATATACTATTATATACAATTTACAATATTATTATGCATATAAAATTATGTAGCATACTGGTGTGGGACTTCTCACTTCCTACAACAATCATTAAACTGTAATAGAACCAGCTATGATCCACCTGCATAAATAACGCCAACATGAAAATCAAGATAGTTCAGAGAATTAAAAAAAGGATGAAATAGTCGAGACGTTGATGTTAATTGGTACAATACGTTAAGTAATAGGAATTGTGTAAGATCAATTAAGGTTACGAAACATGGTGACATTCGCAACTTACACACACTATTATACCGTCACAATGCCTATTATACTTCCTATTTTCATAGTATTAATCTCGCGAACTGAACTGGATCTTTTATGTAGCCTGATCGTAAATATGGGAATCTGGAAGTTTTTTCGCCATCTATGAAAAAGATGAACACTTTAACGGCCTCATTGATATGCAAAGGAAATCGTCAGCATTAGAACATGCCCTATAATAATAAAGGTGTAGTAAGGGTGCTGATGCTCGCATCTCGATAAATTAGGCTTACCTCACGGCAATTTAAATTTAATAATCTATACATACGTACATACAGATAAATAAAATTGAAGTGTCTGTTTGTAATTCCAAAATAACAGCTTTCCACTAAATGCATATGAAAGTATACACGATACTGACACTAAAAAAAATGAAAAATAAATAATAGTTTAAAAAAACTAAAAAAAACACGCTTTCATAAAAAATCCAACTAAAAATCAGAAAATAAAATTTAGTAAATTTGAATAAAGAATATTGTAAATTAGAAATGAATGTACATTTTTGTAAAAATGCGTGGGGTGCATAGTGTTAATAATTATAAACATTTTATTGACAGATAATCATCACTTTGATAATCTAATATCTTAAAAAGCGCATTGAATACACCCCACGCTTTTTTACAAAAATGTACATTCATTTCTAATTTACAATATTCTTTATCCAAATTTACTAAATTTTATTTTCTGATTTTTAGTTGGATTTTTTATGAAAGCGTGTTTTTTTAGTTTTTTTAAACTATTATTTATTTTTCATTTTTTAGTTAAATTTTTTAAACTATATATTATTTAGTTCGATTGGCTAACTATCAACCGCCCTCAATACCACAAACCGCCCGCACTAGCTCTATCTCTCTTACTCGCATGCAAAGGATGCGGAAAGAAATTAATTAATCCTGGCGAATCTAATTAGGATAATCGGATGCTTCGATCGGATTATTGCATTGTCATCGACTTTTGACAGGTGTGCAAAGTTTGAATTAAATCTGATCGTACAAAGTAGGACAAAATCGAGCTCAAAGGGGTCGGTTACATACATACATACATACATACAGGTGAAGCTAATAAAAGCGTGTTAATAATAAAAACCAAAGTTTAAAATGTTTCTCTGTCTGTCTGTCTGTCTGTCTGTTTGTTCCGGGTAATCTCTGAAACGGCTAGACGGATTTTAACGGGACTTTCACGGGTGTTTCAAGGAGTAACTTAGGCTACTTTATTTATTAAAAATATTAGGGTTCCGCGACAATAAGGAAGAAACTAAATATATGCGGGTGAAACCGCGGGGCACAGCTAGTTTTAAATACAAGCTTTTCTCATTCATGTCTACTGCTAAGAATATTTACATAATAATTCACAAAAATTGTCAGAAAACAACTTACAATGTTTATCCAAAGGCGATATCCGAGCCGACGATCGAACGATATATCACAAACAAGATATGACAGACTCACACAACCAATAACCAATAGTGACTGAAACCGTGGTACATTTCTCTTGGTTTTATACAATGTGGACAATTCAGTCATAACTAAATCATGAGCGTAATTACCCTACAGAGCGTCACCTGGTGAGTCCGAGCAAAGCCGGGCGCCGGGAAGGAAACACACGCCCACACGCCGCCTACCTACCTATAATGTATGAGGGAGTATGAATGAATATACTAGTCTGTATACTACTGACACTATACTAAATAATGTGTGTCCTAAATGAGTGTCTACAGGATTCAATATAAATGTTTCTTTAAAATCATGCAGATTCTTCTCAATTTAGAAAGAACCGAACAATTGAGAACATTACAGTTCAATATTCCTAAGTGTAGTTTTTTTACCTTTGCGGCCTAAATTACGAATATTCACTGTCGTGGAGGACGCGGGAATTAATGTATGAAAGTTTATTTTTCAAAATGTATGAGCTGTGGAGGTCTGGGAATAAGCCATTATAAGCTTACTAAGCAGTACAGACCTGAAGGATTTACTGTTAAAGTCAAATCGAAAATCATTTGAAATTTAGTAAAACGTCTGTAAAACACTTAAATGACGTATACGCGATCATGACGCCTTAATGACATTACGCCTGGGTCGCTTATAATCTCGTAGATGCTCGAGTCTGTGTGAGTGCGTCCTTTCGAACGATTTGTTCCTAGATTGCGTACTGCTTGTAGTACGCTCATAATAAAAAGTGTAGAAATATGAGGTAGCGTTATAAGACTGCAATTATCTGCTAGATGGGAGAGCAGCCCAATTTAAAAAAAAAACAGTTTTTCACTTTTGTTCCGCCTGGTATAATTTAATTACTAGTCATCTCTTCTATTTCCCTACAAAGGATGTAACGTTACCAGTGGCTTAAACGTTTTGCTGCCTAGGCTAGTTGCCTTCAATCGCAACGACACCTAGTCCCACTGACTCAACCAGCAATGTATTGAAATGCTGCAATTCATTTCTGTGCGCTATGTATAGGTTTAACATATTTCCTTTTGTAGAGGAACGTTAAAAAGTCAGGTCTTCATCTTTTACGTTTCCAAAGAGAAAAAAGCGCAATACGCAAGGTCAATCGACGACGTTCGAACGTATCAAAACCTATAAGTAAGTAGGGTTCTGTTTCCAACTAATACTGACACACCACTCGTCGCTCGCCTTCATATACTAAGTGGCCTATGTTTATGGTAGACGAGGCAATGTTTTAATAATCACTCAGTAAGTACGTCCTTGTTAAATGTGTATTCTTCGTGAAACTAGTCATTTCTAGATCTGTGATAAAGTTCCTGATTGTTTATACAAACACAGTAACACCTCGCGGTTTAGCAAGTTGAATATTTTGTGTTTAATACGTGCATGTAAGCACGTGTAACCTTCAAGTGAGTGATCAAATGAAGTTAAATCTCGAGCAAAATGTTTTGATTATTGTACTGCATCGTTGGTGTAGTTGATCCTGGGTTCGATCGGCAGGTAGGGTGTTACTGGATTTTCCACCTGTAATTTCCCAGTAACAACCTTAGCTGAATTAGTGGCCGATTAATTTGCTTTAGACGCGCCCCCTCTTATGTGACATAAACAAAACTCGAATTAACATAAAATAATTCACCTCTGCCCCTTCGGGGAACATATATATGCGTGAGGATAATGTGTATATGTTTAGTAAAGTTATCATAAAAAAATCAATATCACAAGAGATGAGAGATGTTGCCCAAGTGCACTGCAGCTTAGGGTCTTAATATAGCAGTAGCTGTGATGTGATCAGTATAAATAAGCTAAGGCAAGTGTGAAAAGTAAGAGTGTGATGTGATGAGGCGTGTCCGTCACATGTTTGGGCGCGCGGCGGCGCGGATGTTTACAATACATATCGAGTTGGTGAGCATTGTTCACGGACGACCACGCACCTGCAACGATATCATACTAGCTTATGAAACTATACTCACGAGTTGATCAATTACTTTTATCAAGACCACAGATCAAAACAAAAGTGATGAAAAACCATACAAGGCAGACCTAAAACTTTACCTCATCATAATATCAGTAGTACATAAATATGCCTGTATCCCATGGGGGTAGGCACAGAGCACCGTTCACCACATGCTACGAGCCTTACATACTTATTTCGCTTCATCCACATCCATGCATTTCCTCATACGATTCCTGCGGTTAAGAGTGTATCGTATTTGAACTTTCTGAAAAATATTATTAATTTGGTCTTCCTTGGACGCTCTCTACCGATACATCCGCTCACATTCGCTAGAAATTTCTTTCTTTCATCGCCTTTTACTCATCCTTTCGATATGTCTAAAACTAGTTAACAAAAACAAATATTAGTAGTATTTAAATTCATATTATTGTGTATGTAGGTTGACTTTGACCATTGACAAAATAGTTCAGACTCTGGGCAACGTGTCCGCCACACACGTACTTACTATGCAATCCAACATGACTTTAGTCATACTTTCATATCGTTAAATGGTGAATATAATAAACCACAAATTGAACATAATTGATGTCAACGATGTTGAGGAAATATAATAGCCAAAGGAAGGTTATTAGGTGAGTAATAAACAAAAACCACTGGATTTCAATTGCAATACCATCTTTGTATGAGACCGCAGTATGAGCGCAGTTTGGAGTTTAGCTCCGATTGTCCCTCGCCTCGTGACGTGCTATAGCTTGCGTACTTGTTACGTGATATAGCGTAAGAGGAAGGTGCTGTATTACAACGGCATTAGTATAGCGATCGGTAAGAATGATTCACCATGTATGCACTCATCCATCCCTTCCTTGAGGACTATGCACGGATGTCTTAAGGAGTGGACGTTCATCAGCTCGGTGGTATTTTATTTAGAGGTATTTTTTACAAAACTGATTTATTTAATTGCTTTAAAAATGTAGGTGATGTGCCTTTTCCTTTATCCTGACTAACTACACATATTTGGATCTATTAGATTCACCAAATATTCTACAGAATTATACGATTGTTGACACCATGCGTCCGGTCGAGAAAATGCAGCCTAATGCCTCACCTCCGTTCGTTCATTCAATAAATGCGCGACGATGAATGCGCACTCTCATGTTTTTTTATAATATGTTTTTATTGAGGTTTGATCGAAAAAAATAATTAGGTTTTTCAATCTGTAAGTTCCCCGTATCAGCCCAGGGTCTAGATTAGTGTCCGATTAATGGCAATAGGTTCGTCTCCTATTACATGGGACTTCAATATAACTCCTAAAATGTCCTCGCTCTACCCCCTCTAACCTCGATCTACGCCAACCCCTTCAGGGAATAGCGTGAGCATTATATTTAAGTTAAAATAAAAGAAAAACAAACAAAGACGGTATGCCTGTAACTGTAGGTTCAAAATCACATACCATTTTGATGCCACCATGTTTTGTGTAGACGTGAAGTCGGCATCGACTCAAACTTGAAACTTCGCGTAAATAAGTCACATGTGTCTTAAGATAATTAACAACGAATTTATTTTTAAATGGTGATTATTTACTTTGTATTTAAAATGCAGCACAATAAATACATATTATTCACTATTATTGCCGAAAAGATGATTTTGATTGTTTAATGTAACGCTTTCCTAACGTTCACACAAAATAAGGAAGGGAAACACTAAGGAGATATTATGATTCGGAATGCCTCTGAACTCTCACGGGAGCACGTATATTATGTGCCCTATTTTGCTTTCCAACAAACACTAGTGATTAGTGATTAGTAGAGCTTAACACCATGTGTGATGATTCCTGGTTTTCAAACCTTGCGTCAAATAGTGAACGAGGAAATTACGTAAAATATTCACCACAAAGTGTGTCCAAGACAGATTATTCGTCTTTGACACGTCAATAGTATTCAGGGTGTATTATGAAGTGGTTTTCCTGTTAGATTGTTAGCAGTCCCTTGTTAAAAGTACTATGAGAGTATTTTGAAAATCCATAGCACTAACGTCACTATGTTGCATGGTTCACACGTCACGCGGGAACCGGTGTACGTCACAAACAGGAAGAATAATGCACAAGGCATTTGCTATTGTTTGTCACATATTAGAAGAGATATACAATAACTCATGCTGCGTTATTCTGTAAGGTTTCTCAGCGTAACACGCGACATCGAGTGTCGAATAAATACAAAATTGAATTTTATCGCGTATGTGTTGTGTCACAATTTCCTATGTTTGAAACCGACGCTCGACGCAGAGTTCGCCGCTGAGAAACCTTACAGAGAACTTACGATGTAAGTACAGGTGCCATCACGAGTTATAGCTGACCTTGTACGCTTAGTAATTGTATGAGTCTGTCTCTGTCTGTCTATATGGCGCGGTGCGAGTAAAAACATGCGCAGTACGCCCACTATTTTAGTTTAGTGCCCATAACTCGTGACGGATGGAAATCGGGCTGTATTTTTGAACACGATACTTATGTATAAGCTGCTTGGATCACCATGTGGGTTTGACAAGTTTCAACGTTCACTAATTTCGTTGCGTATTCGCTCGGCTGCAAATGTATTGATACTTTTTCTTTTGAATTGTCACACAAATTTCCATTATTTCAATCAAGGGGAAATTAATGCTTCAGGCACAGCTGGGTGGCGACATGCATGGAGGATACAAGCGACTGGGTCCACTACGAACCGCGGTCCCAGTTACCTGACAGTATTTTAGGAGATTTATTAAGATAACAAAAATATTAGACGTAAGTTGGTATGGAGCGCGCTACGACCCGTTGCAGCGTAGCTCTCAGTTCACGTAGAAGTGCCGGCTACGGACTACGACATATACGAGCACGCGGTATATGTCAACAAGGTAATCCTTCTACTTATCTATAATTATGTATATTGACGAGTTTGTAAGACATTTACTTTCATTTACTACTTATTATTTATAACTGTTTATTGTCTGTCTATACAAATTTATTTATTATAAATAACAAAGATTATAATGAATTACAAAAAGCTAACATGTGCGCTATCACACGTTTGAGCACTGACTGTGATTGCGCAGTACCTAGTCATTTTACGAACTGTCTCTGTCTGTCTGTATGGTGCGACGTAAATATAGCGCTCATCGCTCGTGACGGTATCATTCAAGCATCTAATAATGTATAATCACTAGTTGACAAACGATTCAAGTTCTCTTTCACCGGAATATAGCAAATTTTACACGAAGTAACTTAAACTATTTTTGAAAGAACATTAGGGTTCCGCGGGCTGTCCTTGAATGTGACTCTACGCGGGAAAAGCCGCGGACTCAGCTTTTTTCATAAAATTATGTTGAACGGTTTTTCTATCAAAACCATATAGTACGAGTGCTATGAGTATTATATATAAGAGACTTAAGAGTTTCTGAGTTTTTGAGTTCGTTTTTAGAAAAACTCACCGCCGGGTGAGTTTTTCTAAAAACAAACTCAAAAACGTTTTGGACTACAAATTTATCTCTAACAGTCGTAATTTCAAACTTCTAAGTAACACATATAGTGTTTGAAGATATAATGACCACCATAAATTAAAAGCACTAATTACCTACTAAGAGCTATCGTCGTAAATGAGTAGGTATATATCAACTATACCGCGGTACAAGTGTGTTTTGGACATTCATATTCATTTCTACTAGGAGACAAACGACTTTGGTTCATAAATGATAAAAATACCAATAAATAACAGAGGACTCGTTCATCGAGGTGTCTGTACCGCAACACAATATTTAGTATTTCTATAGACTGTGTCTGATTGGTACAATACCATCATCGGTATAAGCAGAGCGTATTAAGAGTATGAGCTTTGTCGTTGCTTTTTGGTACTACTAATTGTGCCCCGAGGTTTCACCCGCGTAGAATTGCATGGGTGGCCCGCGAAACCCTGTTGTTTTTTTAAATAAAAGTAGCCTAAGTCCCGTTTTAATCATTTAAGCCATTTTGGAGATTACCTGCAACAAACAGACAGACAAACGGACAGAACACGAAAAACTCAAAAAAAACAATTTTCGGTATCTACCGTATATACTTGCATATTCATTTAGTGAACAGTTGTATTTTTTTCGATTACAAAGAGACACTTCAAGTTTATTTATCTGTATATATAGTAATATAATCTATACATCTATACAGATGTATAGATTATATTTTCTTATAATAGATAATTCTTCGCACTGCTTAAACGATCATACGAGAGTTGGCCCCCAGTGCCTCAAATATAGGTTTTGATACGTTTGAACGTCGGCGCTTGATCTAGCGTGTTGCGCTTTTTTGGAGACGTAAAACTTCCTACACTCGCCGCTTGGGGCGCTTTTTAACATACAAAATGAGGAAAAATACTCAGACGATATCGTCAGCGAAAACCATGTTGCTATACATTATAAGCTTTGGAAACAAAAAAAAACAGAGTTACTTATATTTATTTATTACAGTCAAAAATTCTTAGTCAGTTAATTTATATATTCGATGCGTATAGTAGTGTCCGTTGCACCTAGCACGATAGATGACAGTCATCGGTCGCGTGAACTCGATTGTTTGCGCATGGACGACTACAATAGCTCTATTATATGAGGTTTTATAAACACACTAATTGATGTGAGTACTAGTTAGCATAAAGTCAAATATATGTTCAACGTGGTTCATATGGCAACTACTACGCGATAGTCTGTCGGTCAATATTAATGAGGGTGACACCGATCGAGAAATTGGTTCACGGTGTCAAATGACGTTTGTGATAACAACAATGACGATTGACTAACATGAATGAAACAAAAGATGTTTGGAAGTAGAGCTCCCTACGAGTCCAGAGATCCTAACCCACATTTTTGGGAAGGCCACAATGTAATGCACTAGATATAAATACACATAAATAAAATTATAGAGTTTATTCCAAATTAACAACATTTCACTAAATGCATATTAAAATATATACAGCACATAAAGAAAAACAATATGATATTTTTCTCTTTTTCTGTCTGTTTCTTCTAGTTAATCTCAACCGACTGGACCGAATTGAACGGGATTTTCGCTGGCAGATATTTAATATTTCATGAAATAATTTAGGCTATTAAGGTTCCACGACATAAATTCTACGCGGGTGAAATCGTCGGGCACGCTAGTTTTAAATACGTGTGTGCGTGAAAAAATATTTCAATGAATGAGTAACTACATTAATTCCTGCATAAATGTATAGTCTTGTACTTAATGACCACATAAGTTCTTTAAGCTTTTCAGACAGCTTTGTCTGGACTTTATAGTACAATCGTTAAATATACCGTACGCTTTTAGCGCGGAGAAAGTCGCAAAATAATAGCTACATACTTATTAGTGGCTGGAGTCATAGAAAGGCTAGAATAGTGATGATCTATTGTGTGTAATAAATAAAGAACGGTAAGTAACGGTACTTTACTATAGTATCCACCGGGTCTAAAGTCAAAGATTAATGCCGCCGCTTCTACGTCAACATGACTTTAGCATTCCATATGATAACAAATTAAGCACTTAAATATGCGAATATTTGGTGAATGCCAAGTTTTAAAGGTTCCGTGCCTCCAAATTTAAATTGATACACATAATTAGGAATGAGATTAAAAGGATCGGTAACTCAAGCCTGCTCTGCAAGAGTCTATAGCTTTATACTTCCTTTTTTTAAAAGGAAAATTTTTTTTCAAGATAGAGAACAAAAGCAATCGACATAGCTCAAAGAAATAGCAATGTGATGTGCCAGTGGGCTGGACATATCTCACGAAGAACCCACAACCGCTGGGGTAAACGCGTTCTATAGTGGAGACCGCGACTCGGCAAACGTAGTGTAGCACGCCCTCCGGCCAGGTGGGATGACGATCTGCGAAAGACTGCAGGCAGATGTTGGATGCGGCAAGCTGAAGACAGGGCACTATGGCACTCATTAGGGGAGGCCTATGGCTAGTAGTGGACTAACATAGGTTGATGATGATGATGAATTAATTATCTTTCAATACCCGACTGTCCTGGGGAACAGCCGGGTGAGATTTATACCAACACATTATGCATTTTTGGGTTTACAAAGTATTCACTATTCTGACATCACTGCACTTAAATTGTCAAAAATGTAATTTAGAGCAGTTACAAATGAAACAGTGAAATTCGAATTCCAAACCATCTAAACTTGCATCACTTGCATAGCGGGCAACTATTTAAACTACACAAACACTACGGCTCTTAGTTTTTTTAATTTTTATATTTATTGCTTTCTTGTTACAAACTTTAAAAAAACTTTATCTTATTTTGAGATAAATGGTCATATTTTTAATACTCTCACAAACTAGTTTTGCCCCACTATAAATAATTGTTCATAGATAAATAAAACATTGTAAACAAGTATCTGTGTTGTCGTGAGGTCGATCAACCGATGTTGTAGTAACCTTTGTATTTTCATCACTATCTGCAAATAACTAGTCCATTACATTTATATTTATAGCACTTTAATATCAGCCATTACGCTCATTTGTTTGATTACATCATCAGCCTAACATCAGTACACTACTTGGCCTAGGGTTCTCTCAAGTTCAGACTTTAGCACCTTTTCCACCCACTACCAGACATTTGTTAACTCCACAACAACTCAAAACATCATAGACCAAGCTTTAGCGGTATTCAATTCAGAATACTCCTGCTACAACTGGCTGTCGGTGGCGACCAGCACCACTGACCCTTCTGCTTATAGTGACTGTGGTCTGCTCGAATGCAAAATTGTTCCAGATTTCAGTAAAACACCAAACACTGCCGCGTTGTTCACTAAGGTTTCTCAGCGTCACACTCGTCGTCGAGTGTCGGTTTGAAGCTTATCCTCTACGAATAATGTATAAATTTCTTATGATTGAAACTAACGCTTGTCGTCGAGTTTCACGCTGAGCAATCTTAGTGACCCAAGCTCACGGGGAACAGTATGGTTGCATTTTTTGGCCGCAACCATCTTTGAGGTGGTACAGTCTGCAGTCTGGCAGAAACGAGTGTGGCGTCCTCTTGTGATTAAAGTAATTTATCTGTTACTTTTGTACCGAATTTTGAATAGTTAGTCAGCCATAACCCCAAAGACATTGGAACTGCAAAAACTACTCAGGTGCTAGTAACTATATGGAAAGTTGACCATATATAGTGCGGGTCACCAAAATACTACTATCTATATATATGTATGTAGGTATAGACTAATCAGAGCTGAGGTCTATTATTACGAGATAACGGCATTGTACCTAGCCCGCTATATCATTGCTAATATATGCCACATACAAATTGTATACACGTGGATATAATTTATGTTAATTAGTAGGTGCTTAAACTTTTGTTTATAAAACTATGAATTCAAATATCAAAAAGCTAAGTGAAAAATTACTGAGATAAAAAATACATTTTATAAAACAAGTGGCAATTCATTCCGTTAAAATCACAAAAAGCTAAATTAAGCTTTTCAAATTAAATGAGTATGCTTATTTTTAATTTGGTAAATAGATTAACAATTTTGAAACGCATATTTACACAGCATAAAGATTACCTACTTAGTTTACCAGATTTTTTCTAATATTGGCACACAATGTCATTATTGCATTAAAAATTTTATTTTAATGATAACACGCTCATGTGGTAGCAGACGTGTTTCAAGGACTATACACACGCCTTTGTGTTACCTCTCTGGGATTTTTTCCTCACTATGTTTTCGTCCACAATAAATACTTGTTAATTTGGAACAGGCCGCTGAGATTGGAACATGGTCTAACATAGTCTAGGCAAATACACAAACTGTGTCGACCAAATAATGTTATAATTGTCGTAATTAACGAAACTTAAGTAGATACTGTACAAAAAAAGAAATTTCGAAAACATGATTCATAAGTTAAATTCAGAACTTTTGTACAAAAAAATATTTTTGCGAGCTTTTTGTTAAAATGCCGGGAAGGTACGAGGGAATGAGCTATTTATATCGAAGTAAGTCTCATTGTATAAGACAAAGAAGATTGTGTTCTAATTACGCACACATAATGATGTACGTATGGTCTTACAAAGGGCACATGATATGACTCAGCACTATGAAATATACAAAGACAAGTTAAGGGCCACTTTCTTCAACTGGATATTCTCACAGAGATTATTATCCCATTCGACAAACTTCGTCAACATTAACAATAATAACTCGTTTGCGGACAAATTATATCGTATGTATCCAGCCTGGTACCACTACCATATCAATACAGATAAATAAAATTGAAGTGTCCGTTTGTAGTTGCAAATTTTCAGTCCTTCACAATTTTTTTTCAGTTTTTCTGGTTTATGTCTTAATCGGCTCGAACTTAGAAATATGGGTTTCGTGACATAAAGGTAACTCTTAAAATTATATCTACGAGGGTGAAACCACGTTGTAAATATATAGCAACATGGCCACTTCCTATATCCCTATATACATGTCCTCGCGCGCGCTCCTTCCGATGCGGTTGTTGACGTCGCTTTGTTTACCAACAATGCCTCGTGGAGCAAGACATCTTCACTTGCGTTCATATTGAGATCACCTGCTTTGCTAATATGCGGACGTTTTAAAGCATGAAGAGTTAAGGAGGTCGCTATTGAAATTGATTTTAAATCTTCAATGTTTGTCTAAATTAGTTTCGCCTTCCAACCCCTTACATTGATAAGATGAGCACTCGAAATGTGATCACCGTTTTTCTACGAATCAAATATTATTAGATTTTATTACCCCTTTTACAGATTTATTGAATCTATTATTTAGTTGAAAGGAAATATGTCCCCATAACTATTAGAATTAAGTAATTGGGAACATTTTATAAATTTTCTGGAATATGTCTCAAAATAAAAATATATACAAAAAAGCTCACCATGTTAAATTTAAGTGAGTATATTAGAGCACCACTGAACTGCACTGCACCTTATATTCAGTTACATGAAGTGTATATTGCACTGCACTCTGTAACGGCTGTAAACCATACTCTAAGTAAGTATGTAAGTAATTCGCGATGTTCGCGTCGTGGCCACGTGCGGAGCGCGCCTGCTACTCTACCGGAATGGCGTGCAGCCGACACGCATTTTACAAAAATATACTTTTCATATCAAAATTATACATTACGACCCTAAAACCGCACCAGAGGCCTTACCAGAGTTCTTATGCTATGATAGCTGTGCCCCGCGTGTGTAGTTTCATCCTTACTGTCACGGAACCCTAATATTTTTAATAAATAAAAGTAGCCTAAGTTACTTCTTGAAACATCAGCTATCTGCCAGTGAAAGTCCCGTTAAAATCGGTCCATCCGTTTTAGAGATTACCCGGAACAAACTATTAAAAATATTAAAACTTGGTTTTTTAGTGTCAGTAGCGTGTATACTTTCATATGCACTTAGTGAAAAGTTTTTATTTTGGAATTACAAACAGACACTTCAATTTTATTTATCTGTATAGATATAGATATGTGTCACAGTTAATAATATAACATCAGCTACCTGCCAGTGAAAGTCCCGTTAAAATCGGTCCAGCCGTTTCGGAGATTACCCGGAACAAACAGACAGACAGATAGACAGACAGACAGACAGAGAATTTTTTTTAAACTTAGTTTTTCAGTGTCAGTAGCGTGTATACTCGTACTTTCATATGCATTTAGTGAAAAGCTGTAATTTTAGAATGACAAACAGACACTTCAATTTTATTTATCTGTATAGATTATAGAGAGCCGTGGTAGCCGTCGGGTTTAACCCCGTGAGTTTTTCTAAACACCGTAAATACATAAATGTCACCCCACCTACTTTACGGTGAAGGAAAACATCGAGATAAAACCTACATCAAATAAGTCTGAGAAGTAAGTCTGTCACGTTGGTACGACACTTCGGTGAAAAACGGGCGTGAATGACAAAATCCGTTCATCCATGTTAAAGACACTTATTTATTTATTTACAGAAGATGGCAATACACGTCAGTCAGATCACTTTGCTCGTGCGAGTGTCAAAGGCGTTGAAGCATAAGGTATATTATACTAGCCTTCGTAGTGCATTTCAACAAATGGGGCAATATGGGCCCAAATGCTAAAAACAACTAATGCCGCACAAATTGCACATTTGGGAAAGGATGGTTCCATCGCAGGTAGCTCAGCTTGTAACAGCTACTGAAAAGGCATATTGAAAGTGTGTTTTATTATTAAATTTAAGGTCATAATAATAGTGCGCTCTATGTTGTGTGAAGTACAATTCCAAGGTATACCAACATATTCACGACCTCAACCAAACACAATATGGTTGTTGTTATGTTCACGCTTTACGTTTGTTGCCAAGTCGCTCAGCCTCCTCCATGGTGTTGGGCAGCGTGGAGCCGAGGGTCTCCGGAGTCAGGAACAGCAGCACTCCTGACACCAGGGACAAGCTGCCGAACATCGCGAATGGAAGCTTGTCCCATACCGCTGCGGCCTGAACACACATTCAAATCACATCTTTAATTATTAAGATATATTCACTGAGAAGTCATCGTAAACATCGACCAATGGTAAATAGTGGTTAAATTATGAAGGTTCTAGATTATACGTAGTCAGTAATAATAAAAGGCGGCTGCGGTAATTTCCCATCAGATATATACTTACAAAAGCAGGCGTGAGCGGCGCGATGATGGCGCCAATCCTGCCGACCATGGAGGAGAACCCGAACAGCCTGTGCCTGTACTTGGTGGGGTACAGCTCCAATGTGTACACATACACCGCAGTCATCACAGCTGAGATTGAGCAGTTGCCCACCAAGTAAACGGCCAGTGAAAGCGCGAACATGTCTATAAATATACAATTATAGCATATCAGTGGTTCAGTACACAAAATTAAAGGTGCACAACGGGCAACGGAGTGAGCTATGTCGGGCATATCCCTGGAAGACCTTGAATCAAATATTGGAATCCGGAAATGGGAAAGTCACTTGAAAAGATGGGAAGATGGATGGCGGTAACCAAATGGTGGCCGAGAAAAGGGCAAAGACCAGACAGACCACCAACCCGGTGGAACGGCGATATCGCATAGACGGCTGGGAAACTGTGGTGGAGGCTAACTTGGACCTCGAGCAGTGGTGTGTAACAGAGAATGCCTATAACTAACAGTAGATGCATGTAGTTCAGTTCAGTAAACTTCTAGAGCGGAGATCACACACGGAAGGCCTCAAACTAGATGGGCAAATGACTTGGTGAAAGTGGATGGTAAACCTAGTTGCAGCCGGCACTTTGGTCACTCGTTATAGAAATTGATGGTGAGGCCTATGCCCAACAAAAGACCAACATTGGTTGAATTAATATTGATGATAATGCTTTCCATCAGTTATTGTATTAAACAACTGAATCCATGATTTCAAAGTTTACGTCCCCATCAGTTATTGTATTAAACAACTGAATCCATGATTTCAAAGTTTACGTCAGTATCAATGCCATCTCAAAAGTCATATAAGTAACGTTAAATTTACGGCCAATCAATGTTTTAAAACATAAAATGATTTCCCGACCCAGACCGATTTGTATCCAAATATACAATGTCTAGAAAGTCAAACTTGGGTCATATTGTGTAAGATACGATAAGGCAGATGCTATCATGATAATATTGCGCGACATGATACATAAATGGTGTTTCTAGCGTCATTCAAGACAAGTTCATTTACGACATTACCGTCTAAAATTATTGAAGGATGCGAGTGAGAGATGACTGAAGCAAACAAGAATCTCTCGAATGCCGTTATACTTGAGTATACTTGAGTCGGCGTAGACGTCTTCTTTGCAAGTACCAATAGAAAAATTACTCGCATCAAATTATAAGTACAAATACACTCCACAGGCAAATACAGTAATTGTCAGACTTCCAAAGGTTTAATTGGCGCCAACAATTATAGAATTACAATTTATTAAAGTTGTCCAATTGGCTATCGAAATTGAAGCCAAAGCGTGTTCGTGAGGTATTGCATGTTCTTGGATCAGGGAATAGCAAGGCTAGATTGTTCGAATAATGAACAGGCTAAGCGAAGTGCATCACAAGCAATAGCACCTGCGTCGCGGACCCGTTTTTATTTCACAATTTGAATAAATATTCTATTCTGTTATCTGGAATATTAAAGATTTATTATAAACGTTTACTCACCATCGGGTATAAAAACGTATGCAAACTGGCACACAGAGCAGAGCCAGAAAGACGCCATAAGGACAGGCTTCCTTCCCAGGCGGTCCAGTAGGAACGCCGCAATCCACATTCCGGGGACCTGGACTGAAACCACTGCTGAAAAGTTCAAGTACCGGTTCCCCGCCAGGCCTACAGAGTTGATCGTCATCCCATAGTAGACCATCGTCGCTGTTATCCACCACACTGGCGCCACCAGACACGTTATCAAAACATTCTTATGTCTGAACACTTCCACTATTAGCCATGGTTCACTGGCTTCCAGTTTTTCTTGTACATCTTTATCCCTCATCTCTTGTTCCACTGTTTTACGCAATGCATCCAACGAAGTTTGACACAATTTTTTCCCGTTAATTCGGGCAATTTTATGAAGGACTTTCTCAGCTTTCTTAAAACGCCCATTACACATGTACCACAGAACAGACTCGGTGAATAGCCAAAAATACGCGATGCTCAACAATTGAGGTACATAAATAGCAAGCGTGAGCTCCCTCCACGTTGGCAACGCCCACGCCAATGTAGCCAGTAAGATCTCCCCTACTGCACGACCACTCTTTATTGAAACTGACAGTATAACACGATGCTTCGGCCCCACCATCTCCAGTACTGCAATAAAAATGTCGTGAGGAAAACTAAACTACAGAGGAGAATTATACCACTTTAGTACGTTATATTCCTAGAGGATGCAATTAACTGGTAATGAATTCATGTATAAACAAAGAAATCATATCATGATCCCTCTCCTTGCCCCTATCCTACTCAAGAGTGAAATAATATTTTACGTATACCTACTCATAATGTAGATGCAAGAGAATAAAGCTCCTCCAAAAGTGCTCTCAATGATCACGGATATGATGAAGGTAATGTAAGAGTTGGTCCAGTACCGGATGGTACCGAGCCAGGCGGTGTTGATGGCATTGAAGACGAGCGCCGTGCGTCGGCCCCACCGGTCTGATATGTACCCTGTGATGGGGAGGGCGAATAGATTCCCCAGCTTGCGAAAAGACCCAACCAGAGATCGGAGCCAGTCGTTGCATCCCAGATCGAACTAGAAGTCAACAAAAATTAAATCAAGTAATTTGGACACTGTAACATGTGTAGAGCATTGTACATAAGTGACAGCCTAGAGATGTTACTGTATTTGCATCTTGCAGTGGGTGAGGTATCCCAAACTTCTTTAGTGCTATGTTTAACATCCCTGCTGCATTAGCAGTTTACCATCAATCAAGTATAAAATCACAAATAATTACATCGTAGACGATTGTATCTTGAGTACTGTAGACGTATTGGTCGCAATTCACGATTGTGCTAGTGTCGAACAGTTCGGCGGGGCATGTGTCAGCGATCGCAAAGTCTGCAATGTTAGTGTTGTTGGCGAACCGCTGGCAGTTGTCGAAGGAGTCGCCGGCGGCCGGCACCGCGTTCACCAACCACGGAGGGGAGAACTCAGGACTGGCAGAGTCGCACTCAGGGATTAGACACCTATTGAAGTTTAGTGTTTAAAAATATCTGTCATCATATTCGTGACTTTCACGATTTAAAATTGTAGTGTATACATACCTAGTAGTGATCCTTGCAGCAGTGAACACGTAATCACTGCTACTGCAACCGATGGTAATGACTACAACAAAGCCAAGGGCCACATTTAGCAGCTGGAACTTTCCAATTTGGCCGAGTTCTTCCGTCAATATTGTATCCAGTATAGTTCTGGAATTTATTTCCTTAATTTCACCAACACCTTCACTATTCTTACCCATTTTGTTTGAGCTATGTATTACCACACGCGGTATCTGTACATGAAGAGCTCGTTCAGATGGATCTCTTTGTATTTATATTATAAATTGTTGGCTTCATATATATTTATATTTACACTAGCTGTGCTCCACGGTTTCACCCGCGTAGACTTTATTTTTATTTAATAGGTGGTCTTATAGGGGAATCCATTTCTTTCAAAATAAATATAGCGTCGGTTACTCCTTATAACACCAGCAGTCTCATTCCGTTTAAATCAGTCCAGCCGTTTCAGAGATATCCCGGAAGAAACAGATAGATAGACAGAGACAAATTTAAGAAATAGTTTTTTTCTTCTTTTTAAACACGTATACATTTAGTAAAAGCTGTTAATTTGGAATTGCAAACAGACGCTTCAATTTTATTTACCTATCTGTATAGATTTAAAATGTTTTATCTTATGTCAATGTTGTATTACAGCACACCACAGCTGCGGTAATCTGTAAGTGTGTCTTAGATAACACTACCTTAACAGATAAAGTTTTTCCGTCCTGGGGTCTACCACGAGCTCTTAATGCCATGATAGTTCCACTCATATTATGAGACGGATGTATAGGACGTGTATAATTCTGTATCTACCTGACGGTTGCATGCTAATGTAAGCTCATGATAAGGCTTCTACTTGGGTTACCTTCCAGCGTTGTCATAATACGAGTAGCACTAACAGTAAGCAGCGGAACACCCATTGTTCAACGTGGATCATTTTAGGACACAAACGACCATCCAAACCTGGCTGTAGCGTTATAATCCTGTTTATCATTTTTGAGTTTCTGAATATATTTAACACTTCTTCGCTAGAATTTAAGTGGATTATGATTTATCGTTATTCATATTATCACTAATGCTAAGGCTAAGGCAAGTAGTTCACGCTTTATTTTATGGAGAAATATTTTAGAAGGGCTAACTTTATTACTATCCCAAGAGATTCACACATTGATTCTAATAATATTGTTAACTGTAATCTATGTGATGACAAAAATAAAAATAAGATCCTTAGAATTTTTTGTTAGTTAGTATCCAGGCGAAGTAACATTGAGACCGCGGGGAGAGCGAGTGATCATGCTCATCCCCAGCAAGAGAAGATCTTCCAGCCAGGCGGGTGTCATGCCTGGGGAAAAGCGGCTCCAGTTGCTCTAGTTGGACACTTGTATATATACTGCAAAGCGTTTGAAAACTCTTATGACACGATTTAGGTTCACGTGTATTTGTACTCAAACTTCGCATTTGTTAGCGAGTAGCGCCATCTATGTAGCGAGTGGAGAAACGCTGCTACAAGACGTAAGGTAATTTTGTATACGTAGTTTTATCTCAAGTTGTTTACTTTGATTATCAGCGTGATGGTATTATAATGCAATATTGTATAAGGGTATTGCATTCAATAAAATAAATGTGGGCACGTGCGAGTAGGACTTCAAACGGGCTATGCCGTATTCATCACGTCTCATCCCACGAATATTTATTTCATTACTCAACCTATTTATATTCCTCACTCATCATCCAGCCATTTATAATACATAATATCGAATTTGCAGAGATAATTGAAATCAAAATTCTACATCACGATTCTTTATCCACGAGTTCTTATGCCATGATAATTAGACTCATAATATTATTTTACAGATGTACCTACATAAATGGCACAGCCAAACTATCTTGTCAGTAAAAGTTCATGGCAGGGCCACAGAGTGAATATAAAGTAATTAATTTCTAAGCTTGCGAACCATTCTGGCCATTCGTGAATGTGATGGTTACGCGTAAATGTTCACCCAGAAACCATCATATGTCAGCTAGCTCGCCTTGCTCGTGCGAGTGTCAAAGGCGTAGAAGCATACCCACACTAGCCTTCGTTGTGCATTTTAACAGATTGCAACATTGGGATAGAAAGGTTCACCCACAGGTAGCTCAGCTTGTAATAGCTACAGAAAAGGTAGTTTTAAACTGTGTTTTATTATTATTATCATCATAATAATGTTTCGCTCGATGTTGTGTGAAGTACAATTCCATGGGATACCAACATATTCACGACCTCAACCAAACACAATATGGTTGTTGTTATGTTCACGCTTTATGTTTGTTGCCAAGTCGCTCAGCCTCCTCCATGGTGTTGGGCAGCGTCGAGCCGAGGGTCTCCGGAGTCAGGAACAGCAGCACTCCTGACACCAGGGACAAGCTGCCGAACATCGCGAATGGAAGCTTGTCCCATACCGCTGCGGCCTGAACACACATTCAAATCACACCTTCATCAGTGAAATTATTTTAATAGAACTGTTTTAAAAATAATTGTGTTTGTAAAATTGTGGGGTATCCACAAACGGACCAGCTGTCTTTCCAAAGCCGTCGCGGTCAAAAATTAACTGACTATTATGACAGCTTAAGATGTGGTATGGTGTTATTCTACGGCATATACAATAAATTAACTTATTTTTAGGGTTAGGTTAGGAGTATTTAGCACTAGTGGCTTAATGCGCCTGGCATAAGGTAAGCGTTAATTGGCGGCTGGGATCATCGACTTACAAAAGCAGGCGTGAGCGGCGCGGTGATGGCGCCAATCCTGCCGACCATGGAAGAGAACCCGAACAGCCTGTGCCTGTACTTGGTGGGGTACAGCTCCATCGTGTACACATATATCGCAGTCATCACCACGGAGATGGCGCAGTTGCCCACCAAGTAGACAGCCAGCGAGAGCGCGAACATATCTATAAATACGTACACTACATCAGGGTTGGGTGGTTTAGTTCAGCTCCAAAGCGGAGACCACGCATGGAGTGCTTTCAACTAGATGGGCAGGCGACCTGGTGATGCTGGATGCAGTCGGAATTCGGTTGGAAATTGATGGGGATCCCTATGCTAAACAACCATTGGTTGAATTTTATTGATCTCAAAAGTCATAATATATCGTAAAGTTTACAGGCATTCAACGATTTTCATCGTCTATTTAAAAGAAAGTTAAAATAATAATGTTTCTACAATTATTTGCTGACTAAGACGAATTTGGATCTAAGTATGCAGTATCTTCTGGCTGCAATGTCAAGAAAGTCAAGCATAAGTCACATTGTCTAAGATGCGATAAGGTACAGTATATGAGTCCTAATCATGATAACAATCGCTGCGATATGTTTTTTGATGCTGTTGCTAATGCGCTAGCTAAGTATGAATTTCACGAGGTCATTCAGGGACTAAAGATATTGATGAATGCGAGAGAGATGATCGAAGGAAAGGAGTAAATCAATCCTGGTATGCCGTTGATGCTCTTTGACTTCTTCGCAACCAAGTTGACGTTGACGTCTTCTTCTTACAGACACTAATGGAAAAACTAATTATAAGTACAAATACACTCCACAGGCAAATGCAGTAATTGTCAGACTTCCAAAGGATAGTACTAAGTAGTTTACTTGAAGCTATAGTTTTACATATACTAAACGTAGCCAATTGGCTATCGAAATAGCGAGGCATAGGGATAGACCTGTATCCGGGAACAGCAAGGCAAGATGTTTGAATAACTTCGCTTAGCTGGTGATTATGAGCAATATCGCCTGAGCCGTGGACCTGTTTTTATTTAGCAGATTAAACAATATAAAAGATACAAATTAGTTAGGTAAATAATACTTAAAGATATATTATAAAGTTTACTCACCATCTGGTATTAAAACGTATGCAAACTGACACACAGAACAAAGCCAGTAGGACGCAATAAGGACAGGCTTCCTTCCCACGCGGTCGAGCAGAAACGCCGCTATCCAAAAGCCGGGCATCTGGACCCCAGCCACCGCTGCATAGTTCAAGTACCGGTTCCCCGCCAGGCTTACAGAGTTGATCGTCATCCCATAGTAGACCATCGTCCCTGTTATCCACCACACTGGCGCCACCAGACACGTTATCAAAACATTCTTATGTCTGAACACTTCCACTATTAGCCATGGTTCACTGGCTTCCAGATTTTTCTGTATATCTTTATCCCTCATTTCCTGTTCCGCTGTCTTCCGCAATGTATCCAACGAAGTTTGAGATAACTTTTTCCCATTAATTCGAGCAATTTTGTTAAGTACTTCCTCAGCTTTTTTAAAACGCCCATGGCACATGCACCACAGAACGGACTCTGTGAATAGCCAAAAATACGCTATGCTCACCAATTGTGGTACAAAAATAGCAAGCGTGAGCTTCCTCCAGTTTGGCAACGCCCACGCCAATACAGCGAGTAACACCTCGCCTACTGCATAGCCACTCTTCATTGACACTCCCAGAACAACACGATGCTTCGGCCCTACCATCTCCATTACTGTAAATAAAAAATAGTGTGAGGCCCTGAAGACGAGATGAGATTGATATCTATCCAGACCCATTATTTATCAATTTCATATTTCATGTTAACTAACTGTAAGTTCTTGGAACGAAAGTATAAAAAATCCTATCTGTATAAGCCAAATATGCTTAGAGCAATGTATAGTATTTTAGTTTTGTATTATGTCAATAGATGGTGTTGACACTGTTGACATTTGTATTTAAATCGCGCTATAGAGAGTCTCACAGTGGTTTATATATAAAACGTCATTTGTATAATAAAAAAAACTTTTTCCTCTTTGGTATATCGTCTTTAATTGTGATCCCAAGTACCTACCCGAAGGCCAGAGCAGAGTTTGTTCATGGTCCTTCGAGGAGCCGGATTCCGGCAGGGCACCTAGTTGGTGCAGGTTTAAAATACGTCACGGACGGTGGATCGCCGTCGTAAACGTGACGAGGAGGCTGAGGATCAGCCTTCAGGAGTTGGAGCTGAAGCTGCTGATGACCAGCTGCAGTTGGCGCTGGGAGTGAGAGCAGCCAGTTCCAGGGAGCCGCCGCGGTCGAAGGTGGTGGAGCTGATGGTCAGCACAGCATGCCAGGGTGGCATAAGGAGTGGTGATCGGGTCAGTGAGTGACAAGTGTCAAAAATTGTGAGTACATTTTAAATAATTTGTCAGGCAAAAAGGAACCTTATTGTAACAAGAAATTAATTGAGAAAATTGAACAAATTTGAACTTTATGTGTTAGATGTTTTAAACTTAGAAAATTTAGTAGAAAAAATTGTAACTTAGAATAATTTTATGTGTGTAGTTTAGGACTTAGAATAATTTCGGAAAAAACGAAGGTACGGGGAACCTATGCCCAAATTCAGTCAGGAATTTTAAAATTAAAAATACTTAGAAAATTTTCATAAATTGGTTACGTCAAACTTGACAAATTTGGTTTTGTCATTAGTTGTCAAAAAGACGTGAATTATTTTTTACTTTTTATTTCAAATTTAAATGTTAAATAGTTTTGGTATAGTGTCAAAAGATAATACCATGGAGTCTTTACTTAATTCTCAGGAAGAAATTTATAACAGATTAGTAAAGTCAAAATTGAATTATAGTAAAAGTCCAAAGGAAAGAATTACTCGGCAATATTTAGAAGGGAGGTTGGAACTTTTGGATCAGTTGTGGCTAGATTTTTCCATAGGACATAAAGACTTAATGAGCTCTATATCTTCATCTAAAGAGATTGCTAGTAGAAGTTATATTAAAAACGAAATTTATGATAAGGCTGAAGAAATTTATTTTGATTACAAATTAGAACTAAAAACTACTTTGTCGGAATTTAGTGGTCAACAATTCGGTCAAACTGGTGGTGACAGCGCGGGCTCAGTTGATTCGAAAACTTATAATGTAAAATTACCTAAAATTCATATTCCAAATTTTTCAGGTAAGTATTCGGAATGGAATACTTTCCGTGATTTGTTTCAGTCCTTAGTTCATAAAAATAAACATTTGGAAAACGTTCAAAAATTAATGTATTTAAAAGGTTATTTAAGTGGAGAGGCTGAACAACTATTAAATAATATTCCGATTACAGCTGATAACTACGATCGGTGTTGGAGATTGTTAGAGGAGCGCTACAATAACAAGCGCTACATTTGTAACCATATTTTGAGACGTTTGTTGAGCCAAAAGAATATTATTGTTGAGTCTGCCACCGGCTTGAAAGAGTTGATGGATACCACGAACGATTGTTTATCCGCTTTGTCAAATATTGGCATTAAAACAGAAAGTTGGGATGTACTGATTATACATATTATAACGCTTAAACTGGATTCAGAATCTCGAAGGCAGTGGGAGTTTAAAGCAACTGACAACAACTCATCAGATGAGTTGCCCACTTATAAGCAATTCCAAGAGTTTTTAACTAATCGATATCGTGCGATGGAATTTCTAGATTCTAGGTCTGGTACATTGAATAGAATTCAAACTGTCAATAAAATGAAGGCAATGCATAGCTCAAATGTACATTGTGCCTTTTGTTCTGATGAACATAAACTTAGCTACTGTAAAAAATTTATGCATGAGTCTGTAGACTCTCGGCGAAGCTATGTCCTAGCTAATAATATTTGTTTTTGCTGTTTGGGGAGTAATCACTCTGCCAAAAACTGTCAAAGCAATTTTAAATGTCGTATTTGTAGGAAACGACATCATACTCTACTACACCCTTCAGGTAATGGTACGTCAGGGGATCTTAGTACAGTAGCAGGTACTTCTCAAGAAAAATCGTTTGTAATTAAAAATTCAAACTTAAATGCAGACGTTGCAGGAACATCGGATTCGACTCCGGTAGTTTCTTGTTTTTCAACAAGAAAGGTTAAATATAACCAGGTTTTACTTGCAACGGCTTTGGTAGATGCCAAGGGAAGGAATGGTCAATGCCTTACTATTCGTGCGTTATTAGACCAGGGGTCACAATCTTCTTTTGTGACTGAGTCCACGGTACAATTACTGGGCTTAAGGAAAACTCCAATAAAAAGTCAAATTACAGGAGTAGGTGGAGAACAACATTTTATATCCAAGGCTATGGTTAACATCGAGGTTACATCGCGTGTTGACAAAAATGTACGCATAAATGTGAAGGCGTATGTTTTAAGGTCCATTACCACATTGTTGCCTAACAACAAGGCACAAGCGGTTGAATGGAAGGAACTAACAGAGATAGAGTTAGCAGATCCTACTTATTATACGCCGAGTCGTATAGATCTGCTACTGGGGGCGGAGGTATATAGTAAGATTCTGCAGGAAGGAGTTAAAAGAGGGCCATTCGGCACACCAGTTGCACAGTCCACGTCGCTGGGATGGATTATTTCAGGCGCTGTGGTGGAAGCAGAAGGGTCTCCTGCAAGAATGAATGTCATGCACTGTCAAGTGGATGATAATGACATGCTGAAGAAGTTCTGGGAACTAGAAGAAGACATTCCATTTTCAAAAGAAAAGATGTATAGTGAAGATGAAAAACTGTGTGAAAAAATATTCAATGAAACAACTCGACGAGATGAAGATGGAAGGTATATTGTTCGGCTACCGTTCAAGTCGGAAGATTCGGAAGTTACTAATTCATTGCAGATAGCTGAAAAAAGGTTAGTTTCATTAGAAAGAAGGCTGAAGATTGGAGATCTGAAACAAAGATATAAAGAAGTTATTACTGAATATGAAACTACAAATCACATGGAATTAGTACCAAAGAATGAAGTAAATAATTCAAAGGCTATTTACTTACCTCATCATGCCGTTGTGCGTGAAGATAGAGATACCACTAAGGTGAGAGCTGTGTTCGACGCTTCCTGTAAAGGTGCTAATAATAAGTCGTTAAATGACCATTTATTGGTAGGTCCACCGCTTCAGTTACCATTAAGGCACCTCGTGATGACTTGGAGGATGTCTCCTATTTGCTTAACTGCTGATATTGTTAAGATGTATCGGCAGATAAAGGTGGACAGCAACGATGCGGACAAACAGCGCATTCTATGGCGAAATGAAGTGGACGCAGAAATGAATCATTTTAGAATGCTAAGAGTGACATTTGGAGTAGCTTCTGCACCTTATCTTGCGGTAAAGGCTTTACAGCAAGTAGCTTTAGATGAAGGGGATAAGTTTCCTGCAGCTGCTAAAAGGGTTATAAAGTGTTTCTACATGGATGATTTGATGTGTGGATGTGAGACAGAGCAAGAAGGGATTCAAATATATAAGGAAATGAACGAACTATTAGCTAAAGGATGTTTTGAGCTACAGAAATGGTCGAGTAATAGCGATAAACTACTTAATGATATGAAAGAAATGGAAAGGAAGAAAAATAAAGATAAAGAAGTAAAAGATGCTACAAAAGAAGAGTTAAAGATAAAGACAGATGAAGTGATAAAAATAGTTGGACTTACCTGGAACCGCAGTGAAGATTGTTTTCATTATAAAATAGATTTTCCTCCTTTACATGAACCTGCAACTAAAAGGTTGATTATTTTGGATATATCACGTTTATATGATCCACAAGAATGGACTGGACCAAGTTTAATTATAGCAAAAAATTGTATTCCATGGTTAGCGGGTTTAAGCTGGGATGAAGTAGTACCCAAGGAAATATTGAAAGATTGGCTTTTCTACCGCGAAAAAATGAAGGATGAAAACTTACCAAAACGAAGTCGTCTCCGGGCATTGATCACTCCTGCCGATACAAACTGTGAATCTACGAATGTGAGCACATTACGTAGATGGCAGTATACACAGAGGATGCTGCAGGATTTTTGGTGTCAGTGGTCAAGGCAGTATTTAACTAAATTTTATCAACGTTATAGATGGTCATCTCAAAAACCCCAACCTAAGATAGGTGATGTCTTCGTTGTGAAAGAGGATACTTTGCCTCCTAGTCGTTGGTTATATGGCAGAGTGGTTGCGACCCATCCAGGTCAGGATAAAATTGTTAGGGTAGTTACTCTAAAAATAAAGAATGGCACCCTCAAAAGGCCAATATCAAAATTGTGTATTTTGCCTGTTACCAATTAATTATAATGTTTATGTTCTTGAGTTGAAGCTTAAATATATTTTAGTTTGTTTGAAAAAAATGTAATTGATGTTATTTTAGTTTTATATACATTTGTCATGGTGGGCGATGTATTAAAAGGACAAAGGTTCAATTTGTCCTTTGGTGGGCGATGTATGTATAAGCCAAATATGCTTAGAGCAATGTATAGTATTTTAGTTTTGTATTATGTCAATAGATGGTGTTGACACTGTTGACATTTGTATTTAAATCGCGCTTTAGAGAGTCTCACAGTGGTTTATATATAAAACGTCATTTGTATAATAAAAAAAACTTTTTCCTCTTTGGTATATCGTCTTTAATTGTGATCCCAAGTACCTACCCGAAGGCCAGAGCAGAGTTTGTTCACTATCGAATCACGATCTTGGACACGATATTTTTATTTTTTATTGAAATGTTTCCTGCACAACATTTTGCTTACGCGGACTTAAGGCCGTAGGCACTTTCTACAAGTCGACCTTTGGGTGATGCTGAGATAAACATAGCAGGTAAAAAAAATTTACAGATTGTGCTCGAGAGAAAATAATGACAATGATCGTATTGTAGATGTTATTAGTATATAATTAATACATATTATACTTGTATATAATATTCACTTAAAATTAATAAATTAAGAAATACACATAATATAATAAGTAAGTTATTATGAATATATCAACCTCCGTGAATAAGACACAAATGCAAAACATCACCATGTATACTTACTCAAAATATAGACGCATGAGAATAAAGCTCCTCCAAAAGTGCTCTCAATGATCACGGAAATGACGAAAGCGATGTAAGAGTTGGTCCAGTACCGGATGGTACCAAGCCAGGCGGTGTTGATGGCATTGAAGGCGAGCGCCGTCCGCCGGCCCCACCGGTCTGATATGTACCCTGTGATGGGGAGGGCGAACAGACTCCCCAGTTTGCGAAAAGACCCAACCAGGGACCGGAGCCAGTCGTTGCATCCCAGATCGAACTAGAAGTAAACATTTTAATCAAAACATTTGAAGATCTAAATAGTAATTCGAAGATATTAATATTATACAGAGGAAAGGTTTCTATATATGTTTCTAACGAAATGGCTCAAAAAGCACTGGACTAATTTTAAAAATTCTTTCACCATTCGATTGCTACATTATCATTGATTAATATAGGCTATATTTTATCTCCGTACTCTCACGGGAACGGGAACTACGCGGGTGAAACCGCGTGACGTCCGTAATGGTCTTAGATATGTAATGAACGTTTTATTGCCATGATAGTTTGACTGTGGGATAGTGACATATTTATACATCTTATTATGAATCGGTCTGATAATCATTGTCAATATATCAATTGAAGGTCATGGTCTTGAGGTTTAAGCTATACTTGTAATTTTCTGTTCCTTCAGATGGTGAGACGGTGAGAAGAATACCATACCACCTGGTGCTGAAATTCTATGCTTGCGTTACAATTTCATAGTGTAAAGAACTGAATGTCACAAATAATTACATCGTAGACGATTGTATCTTCAGTACTGTAGATGTATTGGTCGCAATTCACGATGGTGCTAGAGTCGAACAGTTCGGCGGGGCATGTGTCAGCGATCGCAACGTCTGCAATGTTAGTGTTGTTGGCGAACCGCTGGCAGTTGTCGAAGGAGTCGCCGGCGGCCGGCACCGCGTTCACCAACCACGGAGGGGAGAACTCAGGACTGGCAGAGTCGCACTCAGGGATTAGACACCTATTGAAGAATTACGGTTTAGCGATTAAGAATATATTTATTTATCTATCTTAAACGATAACTTTAACAATTTATTTATGATAATGAATACATACCTGGTAGTGATCCTTGCAGCAGTGAACACGTATTCATTAATAGCGCAGCCGATGGTTATAACCACCATAAAACTAAGGGCCACATTTAGCAGCTGGAACTTTCCAATTTGGCCGAGTTCTTCTGTTATTATTGTATCCAGAATAGTTCTTGAATTCGTATCCGTGATATCACCCACATCACCCACAACTTTATTATTCTTACTCATTTTATGTAGGCCACAACGTATTGCCACACGCGATGTCTGTAAATTAAGACCCCGTTAAGATAAATTTCTTCGTATTTATGTTGTAAATGTTTGACTTCATTTGTATTTATGTTTATATTATTAAAGCTTTATCTCTGTTTTTCTGTAGCTGCGGTTATCTGTAAGTATGCCTTAGATAACACTACCTTTGCAGATGTATGTACGTTGAGAATGTCCTGGGCCCCTACCATGAGCTCTTGTTGCCATCGTAGTCCGCACTCATATTATGAGACAATTGTATATGTCACCGTCACACACAAACTACTATGGTAATGAACTCTCACGGCCAGGCTTCGAGTTGGGTCACCTTCCACAATTGCTGCACAATACCACTCTACCCGTGACCGTATGATATTATACAGAAACACTTGAGTAAAACATATGAATATACCTATGGCTATGGGATACCTACAAACGTCTTCGAATTTCTTGTTAGTTATTTGTCCGGACTGCACTGAGGGAAGGCTTTGTGAAGTGCCCAAAGGTTGACTGACTTGCTTGCCACGTATTGCTTTTACTGGCATTAAGTCACTGTGCAAGTACTCACCCACCAGCGTCTCAAAAACACTGCCCTATACATATTTAACTCTTGGTCGGTGTGATTCGTGTGAATACCTTTACGTACATAAAAAATCCTAAAGTTTGGTCTGTCCATCCTACAATGAACGATTGAGAGATAGTAAGTGACATAAGGCTATAACAGATAGTGGAAACATTTTAATGATTACCGCAAAAGATATTACATTAACAGATCGATTCGAATTCTGCCATCAACTGAAATGTTTATGATGATACAAATGAGAATAAAATATTAGTCTGGAGCAGAGTGTAGAGTATTATTTTTGGAGGTATACAGGTGAAGTCGCAACGAGACGTAGAGTGATTTAGCATCTATCGTTTTATGTCAAGTGGTTTACTTTGATTATCAACACGACAATATTATAATGCTACATTGTATGGGAAGTAGGTATAGGTCCTTCAATGCTTACAATACGATGGTTTAGTACAGTAGTTTGGAACAAGGCAATTTGAAAGTAAAAACTTTATTACATTATCTTTTTATAACATTATCATTTTGAAAGTAAAAATTATTTAATTTATTTAAATATAATACATTTTGTGGTCTCTTTTTTAGCACTGCTTCTTTCAATTTCGCTTTCAATTGAATAAACCCAAAGTTTGTTCATGAATAATTTCATATTCTTCGATAACTTGTTGTAAAAAGTGCAGCCCGTTCTTCCAAACAATAAATTGATGGCTGATATTCAATATTATATTTACAAAAGGAAATACAACAAAACCAATACTGAATAATAATAAGATAGGTTTCAAAATAAATATCTTCAAGAGCGATAGTAATTAACAAGACCAATATATTTTCAATTCAAGAGCAATAATAATGAATTCAATAACAACAGCAATAATAAAAAGTGAAATTGAAACAAAAGAAAATCGAATCTATTTTTAATTTAAACTTATTCTTATTTTTAACTGTCGAAGGCCAGCAGCAAAATAGGTCCTGGCCTTCTTGAATGTTACAATAAATTTAACATCAATCATAAAAAAATTATACATAATACAGTGACGATAAAGTTAATAGTTTCTTCATTCCACAGATAAAATATTGCTATATAAATATTGATGCAATTTATCCTTTAAAGTGCCAACACTGGAAACCCGCAATTTATTGGGCCAAACCAAAACACATAACTTATTGTCAATCTATGAATGCATAAATTGCGGCTCGCCAGTGTTAGGACTTTAGAAGATACTTAATTGGCATCAAAAATACAACATAGTACAGCTGATGACTATGATTGCATTATAATGAACAAATATATAAAACACTGCAAGATGGAAAATATGCAGTTGACTTTAATGTAAGTATATTGCACACTCAACATTTAAAAGTGATATAAAAGCAAGCTCTGAGTAAATCTATACCAAGAGTTAAAAGAGTACATTCCTTGAGTTATTTTTTTGTTATACAGTTCTTATTTTCAGAATTTGCTTACTTCTTCAAAAGAACAGAGGTACATTGGAAAGAAAGCGGTGCGTACTTCTAGAGGTAAGTTATATAGTATTATATAGTAACACACTAAAAATGCATATTTAAGGAGGTACTGCTGGGCAAACGTACATTATTAGTTAGTACTGGGGCCTTCCCATTACACACTCACTCTCACACTGCGCCCTAACAGGGTTTATGTTGGTTACACATAAATGTAACAATTATAATTAAGTTTATGTTGTATCATGTAACTAACTAATTGCAATAAATATATGAATATGAATATGAACCATGAGCTCTTATTGCCATGATAGTTTCACTCATTTATGAGACAGATGTATGTGACGTGCATAGATCTGTCACTTTCGCACAACTGAATTAACATTGCAATAAGAGCTCATGGTTGGGGCCCTGGAGACGGCGATGGACTCAACATCTGTCACGGTGGCATCTAAGTATGTTCGGTACGTATTAGTGTTGTTACACCTCACTTACACTTCTGCGATGGCATGACCTGCTTGCGAGTAATGTATTATATATTTATTTAATATATGTAGTTACCGACTGAATGATATGATGAATAAATTATCGTAGCTACTGAACATCTTTGTCAACAAAGATCCATATACAAAACAATAAATAAGTACTTACCAAACAAAAATTTCAGCGTTAGGAAAGGGGGGGGGTAAAACATAGGTAGCTCAGCTTGTAATAGCTATCGAAAAGGCATATTGAAAGTGTGTTTTATTATTAAATGTAAGGTCATAATAATAATTTGTTTCATGTTGTGTGAAGTACAATTCGATGTACACTGGGTTTACCGACCTCAACTATACACAATATGGATGTTGTTATGTTCACGCTTTACGTTTGTTGCCAAGTCGCTCAGCCTCCTCCATGGTGTTGGGCAGCGTGGAGCCGAGGGTCTCCGGAGTCAGGAACAGCAGCACTCCTGACACCAGGGACAAGCTGCCGAACATCGCGAATGGAAGCTTGTCCCATACCGCTGCGGCCTGAACACACATTCAAATGACACTTTCTTCATTTATTTAAAAGAAAATATATTCCTTTATTGGGATCATTATTTCAGCGAAATCATCATACAGTACATCAATCATCGAATCTTGGCTAAATTATTATTATTATCCAAAAAAATCCTGAGTGAATAGTTATTGTAAAATTGTAGGGTGTGTCCAACCGACCGGCCTGTCTTCCTAAGGCCGTTGCTTTGACTATTAGGACAGCTTAGGATGCACTATGGTAGGTCTGTAAACATAGGATCATATACAAGAAATTAACTATTTTTAAGGTTATGGTTAAGCGCATTTAGTGCCAGTGGCTTAATGCGCCTGGCGTAAGGTACGCGTTAATAGGCTGCTGGGATCATCGACTTACAAAAGCAGGCGTGAGTGGCGCCGTGATGGCGCCAATCCTGCCGACCATGGAGGAGAACCCGAACAGCCTGTGCCTGTACTTGGTGGGGTACAGCTCCATCGTGTACACATATATAGCAGTCATCACTACGGAGATGGCGCAGTTGCCCACCAAGTAGACAGCCAGCGAGAGCGCGAACATATCTATAAATACACGATACAGTGCATCAGTGTTTGGTGGTTCAGATCAGTAATGGTTTAGAGCGGAGACCACGCAAGGAGGGCCTGCAACTAGAAGGACAGATGACACGGAGAAGGTGGCTGGTAACGCTAGTTGTAGCCGGCATTTGGTCACTCGCTTTGGAAATTGATGGAGAGGCCTGTGCTCAAGAGTGGACAACCGTCGATTGAATATATATTGATGATTTACTTACGTCTGCGGCGTTGCCCGCATTGTATTAAGAGTTCCTAATACATTAACAAAATAGCCTGCGTAGCCAATTATTCGGCGTTGATGTAGCAAGATACTAAAGAAAAAAAAAGACAGTACTACATTTACGGAGTCTATTTCTTACAAACAAACAAATAAGCCAATCTTGCCTCTTTATAATATTAGAAGTACATTAGTAATTTTATTGTAAGTCCAAAGTTTTGTTCACAAAGATTCAATGAATCAATATAAATTAAATCTCAAAAGTAACGTAGCGTTGAGTGTACGGCCAATAAAAGACTAAATATAAATGAAATCCACCATATAAAATGAAAACTGAAAATGTCCTTTGGATGCAATGTCAAGAAAGTCAAACATGGGTCTTATTGTATCACATGCGATAAGGCAGATTACAGCATGATATCATGATGATGAGTTTACTGGTGCAGTAGTTAGGTATTCATTTGAAGTCATTGACACTAGCTGATCAGGGACATCAGCAAGATGTTCGAAGCACAGGACTAAGTCCACTCTGGAATGCCGTTATACTCTCTCTGACTTCTTCTTAAGGGAGTTGGCGTTACCATTTCTTACGTGGAGCAATAGAAAAATAACAGACAAATGCAGTATTGGTATAATACCAAAAGACTACTGGTTTACTATATACTATATTACTTTTACAAAATATGCTAAACGTGCCTAATTGACCATCATGATCACAAACAAAGCTTGGGATGTCTGCACATGAGTTCGGGAGTAGCAAGGCAATGTTGTTTTTAAACTTCTCTGGACCTTTTATTATAACCAATAGCAACTGAGCACGGTCTTTTCAATTCGAGATATTGTATAAATATTCTCGAAAAATATCAAACCTTTTGTCTGGAATATCAAAAGATTTATCATACACGTTTACTCACCATTTGGTATGAAGACGTATGCAAACTGGCACACAGAGCAAACCCAGTAGGACGCAATAAGGACAGGCTTCCTTCCCACGCGGTCGAGCAGGAACGCCGGTATCCAAAAGCCGGGGACCTGCACTGCAGCCACCGCTGCATAGTTCAAGTACTGGTTCCCCGCCAGACCTACAGAGTTGATCGTCATCCCAAAGAAGACCATCGTTGCTGTTATCCACCACACTGGCGCCACCAGACACGTTATCAAAACATTCTTATGTCTGAACACTTCCACTATTAGCCACGGTTCCCTGACATCCAGATTTTTCTGTAAATCTTTATCTCTCTCTTGCTCTGCTGTCTTACGCAATGCATCCAACGAAGTTTGAGATATCTTTTTCCCGTTAATTCGGGCAATTTTTTTGAGTACTTCCTCAGCTTTACTTAAACGACCATTACACATGTACCACAGAACAGACTCTGCGAATAGCCAAAAATACACTATGCTCACGAATTGCGGTACATAAATAGCAAGCGTGAGCTCCCTCCACGTAGGCAACGCCCACGCCAATATAGCCAGTAAGACCTCGCCTACTGCAATGCCACTTTTAATTGCAACTCCCAATATAACACGATGCTTCGGCCCCACCATCTCCATTACTGCAAAATAGAATATCGTCAGGAAAACTGAAAACTACTGAGGCGAATGAAATCACTATGTTTTGGAAATTATAATTCTTTAAAAATTGAGCATATAATAAACTAGTAACTAATACATACATAAAAAGTGAAATAATATTATAATCATCACTCTCCTGCCCCTGTCCTACTAAAGTAGTGCAATAATATAAGTAACCTATACCTACTTATTATATAGACGCACGTGAATAAAGCACCTCCAAAAGTGCTCTCGATGATGACGGATATGACAAAAGTAACGTAAGAGTTGGTCCAGTACCGGATGGTACCAAGCCAGGCGGTGTTGATGGCATTGAAGACGAGCGCCGTGCGCCGGCCCCACCGGTCTGATATGTACCCTGTGATGGGGAGGGCGAACAGACTCCCCAGCTTGCGAAACGACCCAACCAAAGACCGGAGCCAGTCGTTGCATCCCAGATCGAACTAGAAGTCAACAAAAAATAAATCATGTAATTTGGACACTGTTACATGTTTATCTAGAGCATTGTACATAATTGACAGCCTAATGAAGAAACTCTCTTTGCAATATTCTGATCTTGGAGTCGGTGAGGTATCCAGAACTACTTTGATGCTATGCGTCTTATGCTTGCGTATACACCTTGAAAGTATAAAATCACAAATAATTACATCGTAGACGATTGTATCTTGAGTACTGTAGACGTATTGGTCGCAATTCACGATTGTGCTAGTGTCGAACAGTTCGGCGGGGCATGTGTCAGCGATCGCAAAGTCTGCAATGTTAGTGTTGTTGGCGAACCGCTGGCAGTTGTCGAAGGAGTCGCCGGCGGCCGGCACCGCGTGCACCAACCACGGAGGGGAGAACTCAGGACTGGCAGAGTCGCACTCAGGGATTAGACACCTATTGAAGTTTAGTGTTTAAAAATATCTGTCATCATATTTTGTAAGATCACTTTCGCGGTTTAAAATTGAATTGTATGCATACCTGGTAGTGATCCTTGCCGCAGTGAACACGTATTCATTACCTGTGCAGCCGATTGTCATGACCACCATAAAGCCGAAAGCTACAATTAGCAGCTGGAACTTTCCAATTTGACCGAGTTCTTCTGTTAGTATTGTATCCAGTATAGTTCTTGAATTGATATTCTTAATTTCACCAAAATTTTCATTATTCTTACTCATTTTATTTACGCTTTGTATTACACACACGCGACGTCTGTACAATAAGATCCCGTTAAGATGAATCTCATTCTACATGTATATGATTATATTACTTAAGTTTTATCTCATATCAAGGCTGTGTTACTATAGCTGTGGTAATCTATTAGTGTGCTTTAGATAACACTACCTTTACATGTATAGTTTGTACTTTGAGAATGTCCTGGGCCCCTACCATGAGCTCTTTTTGCCATGATAGTTCCACTCATGGTATGAGACAGCTGTAATGTCTTATATTAGTCTGTTACTGTTACACACAAACAATTATGATAATGCACTCTCATGGCCAGGCTTCTATGACCGTATGATATTATACAGTAACACTTGAATAAAGCATGTGAATAAACTAATGCCTGTGCGATATCTATAAACGTCATCGAATTTCTTCTCAGTTGTATGCAGGTTTTATCGTTGAATTATTGTGTTAAGACTGGTTCTGACTGCAATGAGGGAAGGCTTTGTGATGTACCCGATAGTCCGCTCTGACTGACTCGCTACGTATTCCTTTAATGATAAGAACTCACTGTGGAAATACTCACCAGCATCTCTACACCCATACATAATATTGAACTCTTGTGGTGTAAATTGTGTGGATACTCTTGCTTATATTGAAAATGCTAAAGTTTGGTCTGTCCACCCTACAGTGACACAGTAGATAGCAAAACGCGGCATCGCTTTATTCTTAATTATAGACAAGGACTGAGGGATGGAAAGTTACATGAGGCTATAACTGATAATAGAAACTTTATAATGATTACGACATCTATACGAATTCTGCCATCAACTGATGAAATGTGATTATAAAATTAAATTTTATAATCAAAAATAATTTGTCTTTTGTTTGGAAGCAAAGTCGAAACAAGGGGTAGAGTAATTTTGTATCTATTGTTTTATCTCAAGTGGTTTATTTTGATTATCGACTCGACAATATTATAATGCAACATTGTATGTAGCAGAAGGTATAGGTACTACAATGCTTGCAATACAATACAAGTTGCCACGTGCTCTTAATGACAAACAAACCGGTTAAATAAGTACTTCCTGGGCCTTCTTTTTTAGGTTTGAAATAACGATTTTCGCCTATGGTGTAATTTGGTTATTTATATTTGTGTATAGTATTCTTTTAAAAACAATAATATAATGCTAATGAAGAGACATCTTGCCTTTAATAAAATCTTATCCGATACCGCTTACTTAACAAATAGTAATGACATAATTTTTCCTCTCTGTAGTGCGTGTTATATGTGTATGACAGCCACGTTTAAGTCTAGGATCAACGTTATTTATATTATACTAGCTGACCCGACAGACGTTGTCCTGTCTTAATTATGAGAATGCAGCACGTATTCTGTCAGTTCTATGTCAAACGTCATAAGGTTACATCAAAAAGTTTTTATTGTCCAACGCGTTAAGGTTAGATTTAAGAAGAAAGAAATAATTTTATATAGTGATTAAGTATTCTTAAATTTTCAAATTTTCCACAAAATTTTCTTATTTTTTTCTTTCATAAGAACCATCTCCTAACAATAACGAACACAACAAAAAAAATATTATCGAAATCGGTCCAGCCGTTCACCCGTGATGTCGTGACCAAAGGAAATGGGGATTGATTTTTATATATATAATAGATCATTCTTCACTATAAAGTTAGTTTGCATTCAGCGTTTGACTCGTTTCTTTACGAACTTCCTACAACCCGACATCTTTGTGAATGTTAATATTTTCAGCCTCGCTCATGGTGTCGGGCAGCTTGCAGCCGAGGGTCTCAGGCGTGACGAAGATCAGCAGGCCAGAGAGCAGAGCCATGCATGCGAACAGCAGGAATGGCAGCTCGTCCCACACTGCCGCGCCCTGGAAGACCAGACATATTTGATTTTATTAGACATTAGCTATGCCCGCGGTTTAAGGGATATTTTTTCATCTTTTTTGCAACATTCTAGCAATTTATCCATCACTACCATTGGTCAAAGTGTGATGATATATTATCCTTAAGCCTTTTTCAATTAAAGTTTAATTTACAGTGCCAAACAATTTTATCTGAATCTAGCTGTGCCCCGCGGTTTTACCCGCGTAAATTTAGTTTCATACAAACTTTCATCCCCTCTTTTATCTCCTTGGGGGTAGAATTAATCAAAATCCTTTCTTAGCGGATGCCAATGCATCTGTTATGACGTAGCAGATAGATACCAGCATGCCAAATTTCTGCGCCATCTGTCCAGTGTTTTGGGCTGTTGATAGATCATTATGTCAGTGAGCCACCTTTGAGATAAATATATTTAGATTCAAACAAGTCCTGAGATTAGAACGTTCAATCAAACAAACTTTTCAGCTTTATAATTTAAGTAAAGACTTACGTCAAAGCCTGTTTAGACGCCTAAGTATACCACACAATATCAACTACGATAAATAATGAACCAATCTTACGAGAGCCGGTGTAAGCGGTGCGAGGATGGAACCAACGCGACCCATCATGGAGGAGAAAGCAAACAGGCTGTGTCTGTACTTGGTGGGGTACAGCTCCATCGTGTACACGTACACTGAGGTAGCCACCAACGCTATACTGAACTTGCCGATCAGGTACACTGTGAGCGATGCACCGTACAGACCTATGAAAATAATTTTACACTTTGAAAGAACATACTTCAGCATATACCTGCAAGATACCAAATTTTACTCAGACATAATCGTCACTATAATAGTTATTTAAAATTCTGGTGATTTTTCAGAAAAAGCATACCTGTTGGCATAAAAATGTACGCAATTTGGCAAGCAGCGCATGTCCAAAAGCCACCGATGAGGACCGCCTTCCTGCCTATCTTGCCCATCAGGAACACCGCACTCAAGTTCCCTGGGATCTCTACTGCTGACACCGCAATATAGTTGAGGTATCGATTACCAGACATGTTGACAGCGTTAATGGACAGCCCGTAGTAGATGAATGTTGTCGTGATCCACCAGACAGGAGACACCAGGCACCGCGTCAAGATCTTCTTGTGACGGAACACTAACATTATCAACCAAGGTTCCGATTCTTTGTCAGCTTCCTCCATCTCCTTTTTCTTTCTCTCCAGCTCCGCAGTCTGCCTTAACGCTTGCAGAGACTTCTCAGATAACTGTTTCTTGTTGACTTTGGCGACTCTTTTCAAGATGGCTTCCGACTCCTCAAAGCGCCCTTTACTCATATACCAGCGGATGGATTCATTCATGAGCCAGAAGTAGCTGATGGTGAGGAGTTGCGGGACGTAGAGCGCCAAAGTGAGGTTCCGCCAGTTTGGGACAGCCCAGGCGATGAGAGCCAATAAAACTTGCCCGACGGAGAAGAACGAGTTCAATGCAGCGCCGGCTGCAACTCGGTACTTGGGCCCTACGAGCTCCATTACTGCAAAGAGATTAATTAATGCTGCTTTAATGATATTAATTGCACACGACAACTCAATAATAAAAATATCTTCTTTGAGCAGAACACTGTATAAATATACCGGCAGTTATTGATTGTTTTATATTGGTTGCATAGTCTTACACATAATATAAGTGCATGAGAATCCTCCAGAGCCAAATGTAGCCTCAATGAACTCCGAGACCGAAAATCCGATGTAAGTGTCAGCCCAGTAGCGGACGAGGCCGAGCCAGGCGGTGTTGAAGGCGTTGAGGGTGAGCGCGGTGCGCCTCCCCCAGCGGTCCGACACGAAGCCCGTGATCGGCAAAGCGGTCAGCGTGCCGAACGTGCGCGCCGACCCGATGAAAGAGCGCCGCCACTCATCACATGCCAGCCCATACTTTAAAAGAGGACAGAAGACGCGTCACTTATGATTTTATTACTGATGTTATTGAGAAAGTTAAGTTTTTGCGTTGAAAGCGTACAAATTAAAGTGTGACTCACGTCATACACAACAGTGTGGGTGTTTGCATAAACATAATCGTCGCAGTCGAGGAGCCTGGTGGTGTCGAAGAGGTCGGCGGGACAGGTGCCGGAGAGGTCGACGCTATTACTGTTGTTGGCGAACCGCTGGCAGTTGTCGAAGGAGTCTCCGACGGCCGGCACCGCGTTCGCGAGCCACAGAGGGGAGATCTCTGGGCTCGCAGAGTCGCACTCCGGGATCAAGCATCTGGTTGTATGTAAACATTTTCACTAAGTGAAATTATAATGCTAAAAAAATTTATTCGATCAAATTAAACTAATACTCCTGATAATAAGAATCTCTTACAATGAAAACTAATGATATTCCTTGAAAAGGGTTCAAGAAGTCACGGTTTACTGTTTCACGTGGGCGATATCGCAACCAGAAGCTATTATCATATTTCAACGAGAAATTCCTAAACTAAATATTTCATCCTGATAAAATATCAGTAAAATGTACAACCGATTACAAGCTTAATACTGTACTTCAACTGATAACATAATTGTTTATTATCAAAAATTCAAGGTGGATACCAGAAGGATTGGACCATTGGGATCTCATTAATAATAATTAGTTCTTTCGCATTTAAATCACCCTCCTGTTTCTTTCCATGTCATTTGTTGTCGGTGCGGTATTGTCGTTTCCTGCGAAATTAATTATTTATCCCCTAAAACCTTAACGTTTAATGCTATATTTTTAAGGAGCACCGTCGAATAATATTGAAATTGTTTAATTATAATGTTTTAAGTACTGTTCCTTGTATATATAATTAAGTTATATTGAATAAAGGTAATAAACATATAGTAATTAGAATTTTAGTAATCTGACATTTTGTATTTTCCTCTATTTCAGTGTTAACTTAAAAACAAGATTCTCGTAGGAGTTAAATCGACTATCAGTTTTTGAAATAACATGATTACCTGGTAGTGATCCTAGCTGTGGTGAACAAGTACTCGCTAGCCCCCCAAGCCACAAATATCACCATAATGAACGTTAGCACACATGTCTTGAGTTGATACATCCCGAACCCTCCCAGCTCGTTTGTGAAAATCATGTCCAAATCTATTTTCTCTGTCACTCCTCCCCTGTCCTCTTCTCCTGACTCCTTCCCCCGTTCCGGCGACTCCACCATAGTTCCTATTGTGTCTCCTACAACTGCTGCACACCAAATAACTCTACACGGGAGGTAATCTAGATTTATGGGTGCCTCGACGTCGCTGATAAATTTGTTACGGTATCGGATTTAGGAATTTTTAATAATATATACCTATACTTCCGTCATATGCCTGCAGTATTTAGTGGTGCTATACCAGTCAAAGGGCACATATTGGTCTCAAAGTCCAATAATATTTCAGTACGAACTCCAGATCAATACTATTGTAAAGAGAGCGGTGTGATTTAGATTTCCGTCGTAAGATATTTAACTTTGAATAGTAGCATACATGTGTGTACCTATCTTCGTGTATCGGCATCGTAGTTATACATACAGGTGTGTTTTGAATTCTAGCTATATTCACAGTGGTTAGCAAAAATACTTTTATATGATTTATGTTTTTTGAATATTCATACAACCTTGAGTCACGAACGCAAAAACATTCTGTATAATACATTAGTATCTCACCAGGTATTCCTATATCGAGATGAAAAGTGGGATTATAACGTTATTACATAATAGCACTTCTCTTGTGGTGTGTGTATGTGTTGTTATCTTGAAAGTATGTATACAAATATGTCATTTGTAATCACTTTTCTAACTGCACTCTAAAAACATTTAGTATTAGTAATTTACGGACTCTGTTTATATACGACGACGGTAAACGATTACTTTATACTGCAATGTACAATATATAATTGTTTTTTGTCCCTATAGAGAAAAATACAATATAAAATAAATTTTTGTTTCTTTGATATGAAAATCGAGTCGCTGTCCAATTAATAAAATGATTTATTAGAAACGTCTCACAGAATCGCTAATTCAAGAAGCTCCTTAGGTACCACTTTCGATTTATCTTGCTTGTGATATTGTTGTTTTGGAAAATAATAGATCATCGGTAATACATAATATAATGTAAAGTAACTGGGGTTGGACAGGAAACGCCAATACGCTGATAATTGATAAGAGTTAATTCTGTCCAACCATTTAAAAATTATGCATGAAACTTAGGTAATAAATAAATTATCAATAATGCGCAGTGTTTGTCATCATACGATTGTTTATACTGCTCATAGGTACTTGTTATGCAAACATATTAATAGGAGCCGCGGTGGCCGTGACATTTGAGCAGTCGCCTGCTGTTGTGCAGCAAGTTCGAACCCCAGCGTCTGCACCAAAGAGTTTTCTAAAGACATGAATGCAGCACCCCACGGTGAAGGAAAATATCGTGAGACAAGGCAATCTTCTCAAATATATGCAGGCAATTGCATAGAGCCTGAGACGACGATGCACTCAGCAGCTGTCACGTTGGCACTTAATAATTTTCCGTGAAAAGTGGGTGGGTTGTAATAACAACACCTTACCTATCTACCCCTGTGTACCCCTTCGGGGAATACAGGCGGAATATGTACAGTTAATTTGATCGCAATTGATAGATTGGCGCGCGGGTATGCCCCTAGCTCATAAAAGGAGCAATCGCGCTAATCGGCGCACACGTCTAGAGAAATCGTTCATTTGCGAATGCTGTATCAAAATTACCTGTCAACTAACTGTGTACAAATAGAGCCGCTTTCCATCATGTCGAGTCTTGCAGAGTTCTACTGTGAGTAAGACAGTACTGTATTTTAATATAGCATAAGTAAGCACGCACTTTGGTACTCCATTTGTTTTCTTGCCTGAAGTTGTTTTTCCATTTCTATAAAAGGTATTTCAATTAGTTAAAAATTTTAAATAAACATTGCGAGTGTTATTTATTTAAATTTAATTATAAGTACCTAATAGATTGTATTCCATAGCTAAACTTAACTTAACTTAGTATGTACCTTATGTAAATTTGACTATTAGGTAAGTAGAAAATAAGTAAGTACCTACTCCATAAAGCTTTCTGATTTCTACAGATATTGTGACAGTAAAATAGCTTGTATTTAATTCGATTCATCCAAGTTTAAAAGGCAATTCCCCAACGCTCCTTATTAAATAAATTATATACACATATACTACGGCTGCAGTAGTGTTTGTTGCTAGTTGATCGTTGAAAGGTACAGGCTTAATCGCTTTCTCTGAAAAACGAAGCTTAGGAAAGTTCGTAAAGTTCCTGCAACGGTTCTTATTGGTTCTAAAGTACGTTTAAACACGATCTGCTAGAAAATTCTTTAACGTTATTAAACATTATCATTATTATTTTATATTAAACCAACTTTAGTTAAATTATTTAACGTAGAAAATTTTGAAATTGATTAAAAAGCGAAACTCATGCTACGTTTTATTTTTGTTCGTTTGCGAAGTTTCTTTTTCAGAGAAAGAGAGTAGAGCCGGCTATTATTTTATACCTTATACCTTACCTAACAGTACCTACCTTTATAATATCACTGACAACTACGTCATAGATCATACAAGCCATTCCGATATGAAGTAAAGTGTCGTATATAAACCATTCAGTCTCCCCCCGATCCCAGAAATTACCTATATCATACATACCGACACATTTTGCTGATTAATATTTTCCATATCGATTGATATTAATTCAACAGTGGTGTCAGACAGACAGTCGGAACTTAACCTAGATATAATGAGTGGGTTTTATTTCTTTTCCGACTCAGGGATGCCAATGTCTTCAGCCTCGCTCATGGTGTCGGGCAGCTTGGAGCCGAGGGTCTCAGGCGTGACGAAGATCAGCAGACCAGAGAGCAGAGCCATGCATGCGAATAGTAGGAATGGCAGCTCATCCCATACTGCTGCACCCTGGGAAAGAAATGAAATTACAGCTTTGTTAGCAGCGAGGGTGTGTGAAACCGTCTCACCAGCCATAACGATCATACAATATCTAGGCCAACTGCAGCTTTAATAGGGGTTATAAACCAACCAAAATTATAGTTAAACACTGCACAACTGAAAAATAGTTATCATTTTCCATGCTTCAAACGAGAAAACCTTTAGATATCTCTATTAGCAATTTTTGCGATATTTAATTTCATCAGATTGTGAATAGGCTAATTCAATATGTATGTGATCTGATCGCTTGGAATGCATAATTAGAGATCAAACAAGTTCCACGGATATTTGAGGTGCATAATAATCTTCAATTTAAGAACAAAATTCTTACAATAGCAGGTGTGAGTGGCGCCAGCATAGACCCGACCCGTCCGATCATGGAAGAGAAGGCGAAGAGGCTGTGCCTGTATTTGGTGGGGTACAGCTCCGCGGTGTACACGTACACTGACGTCATCACCATCGCGATGCTGAACTTGCCAATCAGGTACACTGTGAGTGAGGCGGCGTATAGATCTGAGGAAGAAACATTTCAAATCATGAGGTTACAACTATTTTGCATTACTTGGCTGTATAGATAATGTTCTTGTATCATGAGCACTGAAAATAAGCGATTCCATTTACTTCATACCTGCGGGCATAAAAATGTACGCAATCTGACAAGCAGCACATGTCCAGTAAGCTCCAATTAGAACTGGCTTTCTGCCAATCCTTCCCATCAGAAACACAGCGGTCCAATATCCAGGGATCTCCGCTGCTGACACCGCCACGTAGTTGATGTATCGATTACCAGACATGTTGACAGCATTAATGGACAGCCCGTAATAGACGAACGTGGTCGTGATCCACCAGACAGGAGACACCAGGCACCGAGTCAAGATCTTCTTGTGACGAAACACTAACGTTATCAACCAAGGCTCCGATCCTTTATCGGCTTCTTCCATCTTGCTTTTCTTTCTCTGCAGCTCCGCGGTCTGCCTCAAAGCTTGTAGAGACTTCTCAGATAACTTTTTCTTGTTGACTTTAGCAACTTTTTTCAAGATGGCTTCTGACTCCTCGAAGCGTCCTTTGCTCATGTACCAGCGGATGGACTCGGTCATGATCCAAAAGTAGCTGATAGTGAGGAGTTGTGGGATATAGAGTGCTAAAGTTAGGTTCCGCCAGTTAGGAACGCCCCACGCGATGAAGCCCATTGTAATTTGGCCCAAGGAGAAGAAAGTGTTCATGGACGCGCCGGCTGCGACGCGGTACTTGGGTCCCACTAGCTCCATCACTGTAAGGGATACGATACTATTGTTAGAAAAAAGTTTTACTCCTACAAGAAATTAAATGGACCCGACGGGAATTTGAGTTTCGGAAGTTCTTTAAGTGGTGCAAATACGAGACAGAAAATTAAACTGTGCTTTTGTTGAATATAAGCTTTGGCAGATGAATTGTATTATGTTCGTGCTCATAATGCTCACTCAGCCGTTTGATATTGTGTTTTGTAATTTTTTTTAAATGTATATATCTCATGTTCGATATGATCATACGTTAACATTATAATATCACAGGTTCACAAATACAAAGAAAACAATGCGTTGATAATATTATATTAAATTGCGGTCATAAATTACCAATTGTTCGCTGAAAAGTATCTTCAATAAGCAAGAACTTATCAGTTTTATTTGCAGCAGACTGCAGATATACACAATCTACTCGTATACGGATGTCATATATTATTCTATGGCGTGCGATACGACATTTTATTAGGAAGTATGTATTGATTAAGTTCGTCGTGATAAAAGCATGGTTCTGATTAGGTACCATAATCAGGTACCCACAAATGTGGTATCATAGGAAATAGAACTAAATCCCATTTCTAGGTCATCGTAGAATAATTGTTTGTTGTATGATCAATCACTGTCATACATTTTAGGACCATTATCAAAGTAAATAAATATAACAAGTTACATAATAATAAAAACTATGACTTATTTACGTCCATCAGCTATTTGTTAACGAAATAAGAGACAAATAATTTCTCAGTTCTCTACTTGCTCCTCTGAATGACTCTTGTGATTGGGCTTCTAACTCGTTGTTATTTCTCGGAGTTGGAATATTATGTAGATAATTAGTACACCAGATTCTACAATAGACTCAAAACTTACACAAAATATAGGCGCATGAAAATCCACCGGAACCGAAAGTAGCTTCAATGAACTCAGAGATCATGAACCCGATGTAAGTGTCAGCCCAGTAGCGGACGAGGCCGAGCCAGGCGGTGTTGAAGGCGTTGAGGGTGAGCGCGGTGCGCCTCCCCCAGCGGTCCGACACGAAGCCCGTGATCGGCAACGCGGTCAGCGTGCCGAACGTGCGGATGGTGCCAATAAAGGAGCGGCGCCACTCGTCGCACGCCAAACCATACTTGAAAGAATAGACCATAACCACATCAATGATTCTGACGGAACAGACTTCTCAAAATGTATTCGAAGAATTTTTATTGAGTCCTAGTTTGTAACATTAACTCATATCCGATAGCTCACTGATAAAGAAATAATGTTCTCAAGCTCCTAGCTTACTCATAAGGCCAAGTTGCAAGGATTGCATACAAAGTGGTTAATTTGTACGTTTCGCACATAGAGTATTTACTTGAAGATTTTCCTGTCATCCTAATGACGACGAATAAAATGTTACCGAATAAATATAGCTCAATGTTATCGTAATTTCAAAACCATGGAAAATAGAGAAGTAGGAATGATGGAAGAGTTTGAAGAACAAATTTGGACACGTCTTGCAACGGTACTCACGTCATATACAACAGTGTCGGTATTCTCAAAGACGTAATCATCGCAGTTAAGGAGCCTGGTGGTGTCGAAGAGTTCGGCAGGACAGGTGCCGGAGAGGTCGACCCCATTGCTGTTGTTGGCGAACCGCTGGCAGTTGTCGAAGGAGTCGCCGGCGGCCGGCACCGCGTTCACCAACCACGGAGGGGAGAACTCAGGACTGGCAGAGTCGCACTCAGGGATAAGACACCTATTGAAGAATTCAGAGCAATATTAATAACTTGCAAAGTAAAACTAAAAATAAATTTGTCCCTTTTTATATAATGTGATGTAGTCTATTTATTGAATGACGTTCTTTAAAATTATAAATTGATTAGAAACAAGGCTAGTATAACCATGACCAAGTTTGTAATGTACTTTAGATATTATTTTGCATTCTACAGCTGACTGATTTGTTAGGCTCGGTGGCCGAGTGATGATCTGACAGGTACAGATCATAGTTGCATTCCCCGCCAAAAATAAAATATTATCCTGCTTATGTTATAGCCTAAACGTACCTAAGTATTTATCGAAGATTTATATTTACTATTTATTATTTAGGTTCAAATTTAAGATATATAGGTAGGTGAACAACAGGCGCGCATCGCGTTGACGTGTCATAAAGTGTGCTGCATTATTAAAATCGTTAATAGCTGTAAAAACTGTACATTTGCTAAGTGTCGTTATGCTGTGATAAGGCCACAACAAGTATCTATGGAACATTGAAAACTGAAGTCAAAATAGTGAATAATTACTAAAGTTATAATCATATTAAGGTCTAAAAACAATTCGTGCATCGTAGCACTGTGTTGATTAGTTGGAATTAGTCGCGTTCTGTGTTTATCTGTGTCATTACTGCACTACGTCACAACGAATCGCGCACGAACAGAACACAGTGCTACACTGTGCTCGAGATCTGCATGAGCGTGGTCGATAGTTGGAAAGGATCGCGTTCTGTGTCGTTCTGTGCCTCACTTGTGGAACAAACGAGATGTCAACAAAAAACTGCGCCGGTTGTATGAATGCGCTCAGTGGCAAGAGCCTGCAATGTTTTAAATGTAAACATTGGTTCGATATTATTTGCGCTAATATACCTGAAAAGAGATACAATCAAATGAATATTGAGCAACGAAACAACTGGAAATGCCCTGGGTGTTTAAGTAAGCAACCAAAAGTTGATAACACCAATACACCGATTCGGCAAACAATAAATTCTGCCTGTAGTCCGTCACCCACAACACAAGATACAAACATAACAATACGCAATAAGCCCTCAAAAAGTCACGCCTTTGACTACGAGGGTGATATGTTAGTGACCGACATCACCAGTAAGTCACTACGAGATATGATCAGACAAGAAATTGGGTGTGCACTCAGAGACACGGTGAAAGATCTAATAAGCGAGCAGTTCTCTAAGATGAACGATTTGATAGCAGAGTTCAAGGAGTCCCTTTCGTTTTATAATGGTAGATATGAAGAATTTAAAGTTATGTTGGAGGAAAACAGTATTAAAACTCAGGCACTAGAAAAAACTAACTCCTTACTACAGCAGTCGCTCGCTGCAGTGACAATTCGGATGAATACATTAGAGCAACACGCACGTTCCAATAATATTGAACTGCAGTGCGTGCCGGAGCATAGGTCCGAAAATTTAGTTCACACAGTGCTGCAGCTAAGTAAGGTAATTAAATGTGAAGTCAACGAAGCAGATATTCAACTGTGCACTAGAATTGCCAAAAAGGATACAGAAAGTTCGAGACCAAGAGCTATTCTCATAAAATTTAATAACCCTCGTTTGCGGGATACTTTTCTTGCTTCATCTATTAAGTACAATAAAAACCACACAAGCAACAAATTGAATTCAAGCCACCTGGGAATAGCAACCGACAAGCCGACACCGATATATGTCATTGAACATCTGTCTCCTGAAAACAAGGCACTTCACGCGGCAACGCGCATCCGAGCCAAAGAATTGAGGTATAAATTTGTGTGGGTCCGTCATGGCAAGATATTTATGAGGAAAGAAGAATCATCACCTACTATAGTCGTCACAGATGGAGAAAAACTGAAGTGTATAACTTAATTTTATTTAATAAGTAATAGGCTAGCTATATTTTTCTAAAATGTTACATTCATTAGTATCAAATGTTATTACCAAAATATCAGAGGTTTGCGAGGCAATATTGCTGAAATTCGCCAACATATACTCAACTCTGAGTTTGATGTCTATGTCTTAACTGAGACATGGCTCTGTCAAGGTGTGTTTGACTCTGAATTATTTAATGATAATTTTTCAGTATATAGAAGAGATCGCGAATCATCTAGTTTCAACAATCACAAGAAAAAAGGCGGTGGTGTCCTAGTTGCAATATCTAATAAACTAATTTCACATCGCAAACTTGAATGGGAGAGCGATTGTGAAGACTTATGGGTCACAATTGAAACACAGACAAATAGATTTATAAAGTTATGTGCAGTTTATCTAGCTCCACCAATCCGCAATGAAATTGTTGAGCATTTTATAAATAACTGCAATACTGTTATGGATTCTGACTCTAATAGTCAAACTTTGATAGTGGGCGATCTCAACATGAGTGGCATTGAATGGAAGCAAAACAGTAATAGTAATGATAATGAGTTCTACACTCCATGTAATTATAATCACTGCCAAATTTATGATCTACTTCTCGAATTCATTGCTCTTCATGATCTGAAACAATTTAACGGAGTTAAAAACTATCAGAACAAAACGCTTGATTTAATACTCTCCGATATTAATGCAATAAAGACTATCAATTGTCAAAGCCCTATCAAAGATATAGATAAATTTCACCCGGCTTTAGAATTCACCCCAATAATGCCTGTTATAAGTAAAATTAAGCCCAAATTAATAGTCAAATTTAATTACTATAAGGCCGACTATGATACTATCACCAAAGACCTTAATGATATTAATTGGACCAAAGAATTTGATTCGTGCATTGATGTAAATCTTATGGTTGGAAAATTCTATGAGGTAGTAAAAGGAGTTGTTAAGAAAAAAGTGCCTGAAAAAACAACCTATCGGGGCGCATACCCACCATGGTACTCATCTCATTTGATACGAATGCTTAAACTTAAATTAAAACTACGTAATAAAATAAAAAAATATAAAAATGAATTAGATATCATTGAATTCAATTACATAAGAAAGGATTGCGGTATACTAATAAAAAAGTGCTATAATAACTACATAGAAAAAATTGAAAATGCGATAAAAAATCATCCAAAGCACTTCTGGACACACGTAAAAAACATTCGCAAATGCAGTTCTAATTACCCGTCACAAATGAACCTAAATGGTACAAGTGCGAATAATGCCAAAGACATATCTAATCTCTTTGCAAAACAGTTTTCATCAGTATATAACCTACACGGTCCTATCAACGACTCAGTCCTCAATAGTATACCGATATCTGTAAGACCTGATATCAATCACTTTACCATCAATGTAGAAGATATAAAAAAGAAACTCTCTCAGCTTGACTTATCAAAAGGCCCAGGTCCTGACAACATTCCTCCAATATTTTGGTCACGTTGTGCACGTCAACTTGCTTTTCCATTAGCACTAATCTATAATAGGTCTCTCCAAACAGGAATATTTCCAAAAGTATGGAAAAAAGCCAAAATTGTGCCCATATACAAGAATGGAAAGCGAGAAACAATCACCAATTACAGACCTATTTCTATTCTCTCAACTCTGTCAAAGGTTTTTGAATCGCTTGTCTACCCCATTTTTTATAACCATGTAAAACCATATTTATCAAGAAATCAACATGGATTCACAAACAAAAAATCAACAAGCACCAATCTAGTGACATTCATTACTGATCTAGCATTAGCAGTTGACCAAGGAAAGCAAATAGACGCAGTCTATACTGACTTTTCTAAGGCCTTTGACAAAGTTGACCATAGCATTCTAACAAGAAAACTTGAATCTTTTGGAATTACCGGGATTATATTAACATGGTGTAAATCTTATTTGGAAAGCAGACCATCCTCAGTAGTGATAGACGGTGACGAGTCTGACCTATTCCTAGCCTCTTCTGGAGTACCACAAGGTTCAAACTTGGGACCGTTATTTTTCAATATATTTATTAATGATATATCAAACATCTTAAAATATTCTACCCCGTACCTATTTGCAGATGATTTAAAATTTACCCGAGTCATACAAAATGAACATGATTCTCAATTACTTCAGTCCGACATTGACAACTTAAACGAATGGTGTGTATTAAATAAAATGAACTTAAATTGCGAAAAATGCTATCATATCAAATTCACTCGGAAGAACTCTAAAATACAAACAGTATATAATATACAAGGAACTATATTAAAAGAAGTTAATTTAATCCGCGACTTGGGAGTTAATATCGACAGCCACCTACGTTTTACAGACCATGTCGATGGCGTACTTGCGAGTGCATATCGATCCCTTGGGTTTGTGCTTCGAATGTCAAAGGAATTCAGGAAACCCTCAACTACTATTTTATTGTATAATAGTTATGTTCGTAGTCGGTTGGAGTACTGCAGTACAACCTGGAATCCAATATACCAAGTGCATATTAACAAGATCGAGAGGGTACAGAAGAAACTTATTCGTCAACTAGCCTTCCGATTCAAAGTACGGCATCCTATAAATTCATACAATCAAAAACTTGTACACTTCAAGCTTACTTCTCTCGAATCGCGTCGCACTGTATCAGACCTAACATTCTTATATAAATTATTTAATAATGGTATCGAGTGTCCAGACCTGCTCTCTAAGTTTAGCATCAAAGTACCGCACAAAGTACCGCGACATCCCCGACCGCTCCTCGATGTCCCCAGATGTCGAACCAACCTTGCAAAACATTCACCGGTTGCAAGAATGTCTAAAATATACAATGACATATCCATCGGCTCTGGAAACATAGACCTTTTCAATAACAGTTTGAGAGATTTAAAAAATGGTATTATTGCGAAACTGTCAAGTTGAACCACAGAATGTAGATTTTGATAAATGTAGTAAACAATATCGTTATGTTAAGTAGTAATATATTAATGCATGCTGTGATTTCCTTTAATTGAGGAAACATACATATTGAGACCTTTTTGTATAATTAGCTTTAAGCTTGTAATTATGTATTCCTTGTTGGAAGTCCAAATTTAATAAATAAATAAATAAATAAGATATAACACCCTAAAATGTCTAATAAGTAGACGTCATGATATTCAACGCAATCCAAATTAATTTGGTGTTAGCAGGTATCGTATTGCTCTGTCATTTCAGTAGCTTGAATATTTAGCAACGGACTTTAAAATGCTCACAATGTCTAACGAGATTTAGATTCCGTACCTGGTGGTGATCCTCGCAGTGGTGAACACGTACTCGCTGGCCCCCCAGGCCCCAAATATCACCATGATCACCGCCAGCACCCACGTCCTGAACTGGAACAGCCCAAACTCCCCTAATTCCTTCACCAAGATCGTGTCCAGATCTACTTTCTCTGTTGCCCCTTCCTCCTCCTCCGCCTTCACCCTCTCCCATTCCGACTGAGACATGGTTGCTGGTACTGTGCCTCCTACAACGACACTTCGATGAATAACTGAGTCCAGGAAATAATCTAGTTTTATTTATACTTCGACTGATAAACGTAGCATCGTATCGCACGCAACGCCATATTTAAATGAAACATAGGTACCTATATAGGAGGCACTATGTATATAATTTTATGAATGTTTAGATTTGAGTTCTCATTCCATTTACGCGATACTCATTATTATATGGGCATATTTGATCAAAACCTTTTGACTTTATTACTCTTGTCGCATACATTACTCACGCATGGCTAGTCTCAAGATGAACTCTGCTCAATGCAAGAGCAAGATTGTCTATAAAACAAACACATAGCAGTAGTATATTTGATTTTGTCTGGTTTTATAATTAATATTTTTTTTATGGATAGTCGAAAACGAACAAGAAGACAGGGCCGGGTTAACACTATCGGGGCCCCTAGGCAATGCTATTCTTGGGAACTCCTTAACCTTAACCATTTTCTTACTTTTTAGAATATATTTTTCCCTCTTTATTCTCGGGCATTTGTTTCCGCCTTTTGGATAATCCGGTCCTGCAATTAAATGTTGCGGGGATTCGACTTCAAACCCGCATCCGTTGATTTGTCTAAAGTAAATATTAATATTATATTTGTGTTAAATTCACCTAGCCTGTATTTTATCAGGAAAAAACTGAGTTTAGCTGACAATCCCTTTAAAGTGTAATTAAACGAGTTCAGCCCGATAAAATTCTCAGTACCTAATCAACTCGACACAAAAACAAACATGTTTTATATCTTCGATCGTAATCGAAGGTTTGTTAGGAAGCGGATGATAATGACCAGTAGGGAAAGATTAATGTAAATCAGGTTTGTTTTGGATTAACGCTATTTTCCTCAAGTGTTTCTCGTTACAAGAAGAAAATATATCATTATCATCCTCCTGCTCTTATCCATGTTATTTGTGGTCGACGCAATATCTTTGTTCTTTTCAATTTCGCTCTAAGTATCTTTCGCTAAATCTGCTTTGACTCATCTAGACATATCATCATGCAGACAATCCATCCATGGCTTCTTTTATCTTCACATCTCCATGGATCCATCCACATTCATAATCAAATCATACTTGCCCATCCTCCACCCTGCGAATGTCTCCCTCATGCATGCTATTTGCCAATGAAAGCTCCGTTAAAATCGGTCCAGCCGTTTCGGAGACTAGCCGGAACAAACAGGCAGGCGGACAGACGGACAGAGAAATATTGGTTTTTTCATGTGCGTATCGTATACCTATACTTTCATTAGCATTAAGTGAAAGCTGGTATTGCAATTACAAACAGACACTTCAATTTTATTTATCTGTTTAGATATAGACTAAATAATCCTTGTTTAAAAGATGATTTAATTGGATTGGACATACTTTTAGTCAGAGTTTATTTTAGTTTTCGTTTAAACTATGTTAAGTAATTTTTTTTTTTTTTTTTATTTGGGTTCACCAACAATTTGTTACATTTATACATACAGTTGTTGCATCTGAAACTTATAAACTAAATGTACAAATTACTTATAGGTAAACACAGCTTGCATAATATTAATCGTGTACAACTTAAAAGAAGACTAGTAAATGTTTGAGTGGATCTCTGTGTGTGTGTGAGTGTGTGTGAGTGAGTGTGTGTGTGAGTGTGTGTATTTGCTATTTTTCGTGTGTATGTGTGTATGAATGTGTTTTAAGTATTGTTATTAAGTGTGGCTTATTATAACTTTGATTCGAGGTGTGTGCGTATATTTTTACAAAACATTTTCGGGGAGTCAAAATGGATATCAGAAACATCACTACACTCATTTAGTAACCTGCTGAGACGTGTAACAGGAGAATTTGCACCAAGTATTGTTCTACGCAAAGGAGGGTAGAGAGGTGTTATTAATAATGAGTTTAAATTTCACGCAAACATGAGCTTTACAATTCTAGGCTCCATAATTTCTTGCACTTGCATAAAATATTTGAGCACGTGCCATTTCATGAGATAAGGACAGCTTAATCTTCTTTAATCGCCGCCTATTTATAATAACAATAAACTGTATCAAACTCGCTATTACTTTCATTCTGATGAATAGACATTTTATACATTTTGAGGGCACAATGAAAATGAAAATGAAAATGAAAAATATTTATTCAGTTTATGCCCTGGTAAGGCACTAAGGTCGAGAATTTACCACCGGTTCGGAAACTAGCCTTCTGAGAAGAACCGGCAAGAATGAAGAAGCAATGTTTTGTTTATTTATGATTAGCTGTGCCCGGCAGTTTCACCCGCGCAGTCTTGAATTCAAGGGTGATCCGCAGAAGCCTAATGTTTTTTTAAATAAAAGTAGCCTAAGTGACTCCTTGTAACATTAGCCATCGGCCGTTAAAATCAATCGAACCGTTTCGGAGAGTAGCCGGAACAAACATGCAGACAGAAAGGATAACAATTTTTTTTTAGTACCGTATATACTTTCATATACATGTAATGAAAAGCTGTTAATTTGTAATAAGAAACAGACACTTCAATTTATTTATATGTATAGAAATAGTTTGAGTACATATGAGTAGCTATACACGTGTTCATAATAACATATACGAGCATTAGCATTATATGTCTTACTCCTTCCTCGTTCACGAGCCGCACACATCGCATACCAAATATGGTACCATTCATTGACGGTGGTATAACCAGAGAGAATACTTAATTATACATTTATAATAGGTAGTGCTCACGCCAGCGCAGAATGATCCCCGAAGGGGTAAGCAGAGGTTCTAACAATAACCACTTTTCAGCTATGATGAGTAAGTGCCAACGTATTAAGTTTATTTTTGCAACTAGCTTCTGTCCACTATTGGTCTTTGCGTGATGATAAATAAAGCATAGCCCTCTTAAATAAATGGGCTATTTAGCATTATCCTCACGCTTCGCTAGTAGAAACGATACCAAATGTACGGAAATGACATATGTCACGCGACTGATTTGTGTCACTTCCATACATTATTTATCGTTTCTATTAGCGCAAGCGCCAGAGAATGCTACTTTGTCTAGGCCTACGGTATTTCTAGAGATAAGCGCGGTCAAGCTAACTAACAAACTCTTCAGCTTTATATATTAGGTATAGGTAACGACAAATGGTGAGTCCATCGCCGTCTCAGGCACTAACTATACATATAATTCGTCAATTACTTCTCAGACATATGCAGGTTTCTTCTCGATGTTTTCCGTCACAGTAAAGCTCGTGGTGTGAAATTACTGCACTATATTAGGGTCCGGATACTCATCAGCTTTTCAAAGAGCTTGCACGTCGTCTGGTAGAAGCCTCTCGTGACAAGAGAGCTGGGGCTTTTCTCGCTCAGAGAATCAGCATTGCTATTCAACGTGGCAATGCTGCCAGCCTTCTTGGCACGATCCCGAGAGACACCGACTTGGGACAAGTTTTCTACCTTTAATTAGTTTTAAGTACTGTTCCTTGTATATATAATTAAGTTTTTATTTAATAAAAATGTAAGTAACTACACTATAGTTTTTATAAAAAAATGATTTTTTACCACCGTCTAGGCTTTTTTACCCAGACGGTTATAATATATTTATTACAATATTGGTATTTATGATTGTCGATAAGATAATTGTCAAGGTGCCTAATAACTGCATATTAAATATATTGCCCATATTACACGCGAATTTGAAAAGTGATCCAATATTAGGTAGGGTTATTGGATGATACGCACGAAATGTGCCAACCGACTTTTTGCAATATGTCTTACTTTAGTGTTTACTAAAGTCAATTTGAAAGGTACTGCGATGTCATATTGTCGGAAAAGAAATTCAATGAAGGTATAGACATTATAATGAAATGCAAAAATATTAATTACAAATACTACTAGGTATAAAAGTAAGTACTTATGTGAATTAATCTATACATCTATACGGATAAATAAAATTTAAGTGTATGTTTGTAATTCCAAAATAACAGCTTTTCACTAAATGCATATGAAAATATACACGATACTGACGCTAAAAAAACAAGTTTTAAAATGTTTCTGTCTGTCTGTCTGTTTGTTCTGCGTAATCTCCGAAACGGCGGGACCGATTTTAACGGGACTTTCACTGGCAGTTAGCTGATGTTTCAAGGAGTAACTTAGGCTACTTTTTATTATAAATATTAGGGTTACGCGACAATAAGGATGAAACTAAATCTACGCGGGTGAAACCGCAGGGCACATCTAGTTTGAATATTTAACTTTTGGTACAAAGATGATAATTGATGTGTGCATCATCCTGTTTTTCACACAATAAATTAATACGCTTCCGTTTTTACCAGTCACTTACAAATATTATATAAGTGAATACCTTTCACTTAGCATAAGTCTCAAAGTAAATTACAAAGCGAATACTTGGTACAAAAATAATAATACTTTACATAGCTGTGCTGTCAAGTCAACCAAGTCTAGTGTAGTGTAATTATGATTGCTCTGCAGTCTGCCCAGAAAAGTAATAGTGCGATGCATTTTCACAGAAGGTAAACTAGAATTATCACCAATTTACACATTTTTATGACCATCTTACACCCTTAATTTAAAATTAAATAAAAAAACTGTTTATAACAATAATTTATTCATAAAAATAACTACCTATTATTTACATATATTACATATATTAATATTGTCCATTCGTTACTTCCAATATAAGTATCTGTCGTCGGCAAATTGTATTATTCATCTCAGAAAGTTAGTTTCCGAACCAGTGGTAAATTCCTCGACATTCGTGCCTCACCAGGGCCTAAATTGAATAAATATGAAAATTAAAATGATAATTTTCATATTGACTTCATTATTTTGCAAATGCTAACTGGTTTGTAAAATGCCATAAGCAAATGCTAAATGCCTCTTACTCTCTTCTCTAGTATTTACCGACGACATGTACATAACTTCTTACTCAGGCCCTTCAAGGGGTAATACGCTCTTACAAATACATCAGGATTAACCCTGAAGACAGATTTAGGATCTCACCCAGTGTGACCATCGACTGTTTGTTAATAATTATCATTGGATAAAGAAATATTGCATTCATAGAATATAATGTCGTTTGGATAATTTTAGCCTTAAGCTATATTTTGTCTCCCATTGCCAGTGTAAGAGCAACTCCTCTCATCTCAAACCAATTATTTCAAGGAAGTATGACTAAACTAATGATTTATCATTTGCTCACTAGGGTTATGACTCTCATAATAATAACCTCCGTTTGGAAAATACTACAAAATTTGTTTCAGGCGTGTAACAAACAGAATAAATAACTTTAACTGGTACTCAAATATGACAGTCTATTAACACGTAATTAGCAGGAAATCTCATGTGCCATAGAGACTGAGGGTCCCGACTGCTAGGGACCAACTACTACTGGGACTAAGACCCAGGTCCAACGATACAGGCTGCTCATATCTGACAACTTATAAATAATTTGACTTTTATATCACTCCTTTAAAGGATGGACGATAGCACTCTCTTAAAAAATATGACGCGTAAAGCGTAAAGTCAAGAGCATTCATGTGGTCCACCACGTGAATGCTCTTGACTCTTCTTAATAATTCGTGCCACATATGCTCTTCCACGCAGTCATGTCCAATTTGCTTGTACCTAAGCCCCAAAACTGGGCTTTATATCTGTCTTTATTCGTGCTATAAAATTAAAAAGAGACTGACGTAGTGTTTGTGCGTATACCTACTCTGGGTAAAGTTTTGTCAAAGGAGAATAGCTATGTAAAGTAATGTCGAGTCTAATCGACAATAACATCAGTATGTGCCCTAGAACGTGGCGCCGTGGCGATGTTCTCCGCCTGGTGCACGGTGTCCGGCAGCCGCATGGCCAGCGTCTCCGGCGTCAGCAGCATCAGGAAACACGAAATGACCGCCATCAACCCGAATATTAGGTACGGCAGCGACTCCATATACGCCATCTGCAGTCATCATATCATATACATTAATTAAAAAAAGGGCTAAACACAAAATTTAGTAGGTATATGCTAAATCTATACTAATATTATAAAGCTGAAGAGTTTGTTTGTTTGTTTAATTGTTTGTTTGTTTGAACGCTCTAATCTCAGGAACTACTGATCCGATTTCAAAAATTCTTGTAGTGTTGGATAGTCCATTTATCGAGGAAGGCTATAGGCTATATTTTATTGTCATAAAAATATGGAGTCCGTAAGTAAATTGCAATTTTCTAACCTAAGGTGTAAAATCGAAAACCTATTTATGCGTACGCTGCAAAAACTATTGACAATAGAACAAAATGATGTACTACGGGTTTGTAGGTCTTATTAAGATCTACAAAAAAATCTGCGAGAGCATATATCTAACTCTCATAGTTTAGTCACAATAACCGCTTTAGTGTTCAAAAAAAAAAATTATCGCATGAAGAAAGAAACAACGTTAAATGTGTATCATAATATTAATTCTTATCCAAATCAAGCATTATCCTATCAAGGGTATTCATGTAGAAGTAAAATACTGTTTGTTTTATTCCAATAGGATATTGCGTTTAGAAATTATCACGAGTATAAAAACGCAAAGAATTGGTACCTAATAATGAGTTATTTGTCAAAGAGTAATCTATTAAACGGCTAGACCAATTTTAACGGGACTTTCACTGGCAGATAGCTAATGTTACAAGGATTACCATGGGCTTTTTATTTATAAAGAAAATTTAGAGTTCCGCGGTAATTAAATTAAATCTACGCGGGTGAAACCGCAGGGCACAGCTAGTTTATAATAATGTTCCAGATTCCGTGAGTGTTTGCAAAAACGCAGATTCGTCGTCATCTTTCTACAATAAGGTAGTAGACTATTAAACTCAGAAACACACATTGATAGTTTCATACAAAATAATCTTCCAACAATGATTCTAAGCTCTATCTAAATCTTTTTCTCTAAACAACATCTGAAACCTCAAAAGTTTTGACACCCCTATACCGTTTCAACGATGAATATACTGAACCAGAGTGCCCACTAGCTTTCTCGGAAAACGTAACTTCGTCTGAAAATTCTCATAGTTACTACCACGGTTCACATTCGATATAAAATTACGTCCGAACATGTTCTTGAAGAAAAAATTTTAACGTACATAAATTCTAAGCGAACGAAAATTTTAGTTTGATAAAAAAAAGCGAACTACGTTTGATTTTCGTTCGTTTGCGCAGTTTCGTTTTCGGAGAAAGACACTAAACCGCCTGATGATGATGTGATAAGAGTGTAGTAAGACCGATAAACCAACAATACATGTGTGCCGATGCTAGTAATAATACAAAGCTCAACGATGGTCACTGTGAACTACATGATGTAGACAAGAGTGTGGTGGGACCGACCGACCAACAGTGGTGTCTGCTGGGCCACCAGAGTGCCGATGCGGCCCACGGAGGAGCAGGCACCCATCATGGAGTGGCGCGCGCTCGTCGGAAACAGCTCCAGTGTGTAGATGTAGATCGAAGCGAACACCATACTGATTGACAGCTTGCCAATCATCGTCAGCGATATCCTCACCTTCGCTGTTGACAACCCTTACTGTGGGTGCGTCTTTGTAATCTATTAACCCTATGTATAGTCCTTTCAGATCTCAGAAATACTCCAGTTGTGTTTCAAATGCCTATGCAGCTAATTCATACATACATATGCTCACGGCTATTCTAATGGGTTATTCCAATAATCCCTACTGAAAATCCCCACCAGTGGGGAATAGTAGAAAAAAAGTCCAAGAATCCCCATTGAGATCGAAACCAGCTTGGAATGGGGATTTTTGGACAAATTTTCCACAAATCCCCACTAGGTTTAAAATTAAATATGAACAACATACTGTATAAGAATGAGGAAGAAGTTATTTTAGAAATCAAACAAATGCATGTAATAAGGCAAAGCCTAAATTTTAATTATTTAATGTTGAAGAATGAAATCAAATCATAGTCAAAGCTTAAATAAGTATCAATTATTAATTATTTTTGAACTATTGTTTAGTTGTAATTACTGTTGAGACCTTTTTTGATATTTATTCTTTTTATGATTTTATGTCATCATTTCTTTTTATTTTTGTAGTTAATATTTTTTACTTAGCAGTTTTTCTTTAAAATGGCTACTACTTCAAGTTGTGTTAATATTAATTAGTTCAGCACTGCCCTTGCTACCACGTGAAAAAATTATAGACGGTTGTTTTTATGTCGCGTCACAGAGCCCAGATGATGAAAATGAAAATGATTTATTCAGTTTAGGCCCTGGTAAGGCACTTATGAATGTCGAGGAATTTACCATTTGACAAAAGTAAAGAATTTAGAGAATACATGCTCATTCAATGGTTACAGGGTTAATTTATCCTTCGTAAGACACTTGCACAGGGCACTTGAGATTTTAACATGCAAAACACAATTTCATATATATCAAATATGTAAATAAAATATATAAAAAAAATGAATATTTAAAAGATATAATAAAACATTATTTAAGCTTTGACTATGATTTGATTTCGTTCTTCAACATTAAATAATTTAAATTTAGGCTTTGCCTTATTACATGAATTTGTTTGATTTCTAACATGACTTCGCCTTCCTCATTCTTATACAGTATGTTGTTCATATTTAATTTTAAACCTAGTGGGGATTTGTGGAAAATTTGTCCAAAAATCCCCACTCCAAGCTGCATTCGATCTCAGTGGGGATTTTTGGAATTTTTTTCCACTATTCCCCACTGGTGTGGATTTACAGTGGGGATTATTGGAATAACCCCCATGGGTATAGGCAGAGACCACCGTTCGCCACATCCTTACATAAGTGTTAGCGAATATGATCCCCACCAAAAGCAGTTGAATACCAGAGTCTTAATCTAAATCTATTCTATTTAATATATACTTTATGACGGTTTCTGCAATAGGAACAAAAGTGTTGGTGGTATATTGGGATCAGGACAACAACAAGAATACTATCTTGACTAAACATATTACTTACTTGATCGCTGGAGTCTTGGAAGTAGTTCGAGGATTTCTTGTGGATCTATATAAAATGCTAAAAAACTTTGTGGTTTACAACTGACCAGTAGCGGGGTCTGGGGCGCGACGAGCTGTCCGATCCTACCGAACATGGAGCAGGCTCCGAGCGTGCGGTGTCGCACCTCCGTCGGGAACAGCTCCGACGTGTAGATGTAGATGCTGCTGAATGCCATGCTGATGCACAGTTTGCCCAGCAGAGACAGTGACGTCATAGCCCATGCCGCAGCTGAAATGTGCAAATACTATCTACAACTACATACATGAGCTACGTGATGATAAATAATTCTAAAAGTAACTGAGCGCCAATTCAGCGTCAACCGTAAGCACGTCTTCATACAATGTATTAAAAAAACTATATGCTTGTGACTTTTGCTTAAAAGGTTATACTAACTATGGAACTGGAGCGACCTTTCTCCGATGTTGTGAAGCCTCGTCGATCTAGGATCTAAATACTAATTTCGTTGTGTATACAATACTCACTGGAAGGAATGAAGGGTAAAGCAATGAGGGCGACCCCACAGGCGAAGAAGGCAGTCATAATGGAGCCTTTCCTGCCGAATCTGTCTAGAGTCAGCACGCTGATGGCGTATCCTGGGATCTCCACCAGTGATGTCAGAATATAATTCACATATTTATTCCCCGCGAGAGACACGGAATTTATCGACAGTCCGTAATATATAAATGTAACGGTGATCCACCAGAAGGAACAAATGCACAACCGAGCCATAAGAGTCTTCGATCTCACCACTTGCAGCATCACAGACGGTTTATTGGTCTGTTCCGAGTCAATAGCCCGCAACATCGGCTGTGGACTTTTGATTTCCTCTGGTTCTTCTGTGAGCAGTTTGATTGTCTCCGGAGATAGCTTCTTCTGGTTGACTCTCGCGGCCTTGAATATGATCCTGGCGGCCTCTTTCTTGTTGCCCTTGCTAAGCAGCCAGCGCACGCTCTCCTCGACGAAGAAATAATAGAATATGAAGAGGAGGGACGGGAGGTAGATGACCAGGGTGAAGGTGCGCCAGTACGGGACGCCCCAGGCGACCAGCGCGAGGAGCACCTGGCCTATTGCGAATGTTGACGATATTATGTTCCCGCCGAGGACGCGCCGCTTGAGGCCCACCATCTCTAACGCTGGAAATAACGTAATTACTACGTCAAATCTTGGTTATTTATAAAGTAGAATTATTCTAACCGACGGCGTAAACAGCCGTTTTATAGAAGCGAAATGTATAGCCAGCAATAAAATTCTTGTTGCATTTGAATCGTCATATGAAGTAATGACGGTCGCAAAGTTAGACGAAATTTTATACATCGCTATACTACTCGCAGTTGTGAACAATTCATACCAATTCTCTTAAATCCTTAAGAATAGCACAGCGTTATAGCGTTACCTAAGACGAAGCCTGTACTATAGACTCCCGAAGCGAAGGTGGCGTCGAGGAACTCGAAGCAGAGGTACATGATGTAGTTGGTGGAGTAGGCGCGGATGAGGCCGATGATCCCCGGCGCCACCGCCGTCACCACGAACGCGGCCCGACGACCAAACCTGGAAGCATAACAACACATGTAATACGAGATCCTCTAAGTTGAAGCTATGCCATTACCAGTTTTCTGCATTTAACTCTGGATTATCATGACAAGTCTAGATAATAGTTATTTCGCATCATGCTATGCCATAAGATCAAGTGTAGCTTTTGGAGACCTCTGATATTATGTAGGTGCGTTAAATATCCCCAATGCTCTAGATCCATAACTTTAATCATCTGTCACTCAAACCATTCTACATACAAACGGGTGGGAACATGTTGACTTTATGAGAAGTCTATCTTAATTATTAAGACCTCAAGATCATAATGATTTAATAACCGATTAAAATGTAAATCCTAACTGTCCCTAGACATGAAACTTGCAGTGATCTTGGTGAGGTTTACAAAAACTATGTTAATACTTACGCATCGGAAAAAACAGAAGTAATAGGGAGAGCGAAAAATAGACCTGCACTATGGATAGTGCCGACCAGCGTGCGCTTCCACTCTTGGCAGGCCAGGTCGAACTGGAAAAGATACCAATTGTATTTAATTACAAACTAGTAAGGCTTATTTTATACCATTATTCTCATTGGTCCACACACTACTCATCGCTTATACCAAGAGGATCAATAAGTAGTTCGATTTTCGAATTTATCGGATCTCTTCCCCAAGTAATTCTAATTACTTCGATAGGCGTTCTGAAATACTTAAAAATTAAATTTATCTTTTTTTTATTATCTAAGTATGAAATAATGTCATTTGTAAAACTTCTGAACTAAATCACATTCGTAATCAGAATAAGGATCCAGAAAAGAGTTGAATGTGATAATATTGCGATCATTTGAATATAGGTCGATCATATATTTCACAACATGTGTTGTGGCTATAACCCAAACTGTTGCTTTCACAATAATTGTGGCTAACTTGCGTACTTGATTAAAGGATTAGTTTCATTTGATTATCAATGTGACTTTATTATTATAAATATTGCTTAATGTAATAAATAGGATTATTTGTTTAATTTTAATTGTTCTTGACTGTAATGATAATATCTTAACATATTAGAGGTGGCTCTAAAAGAGCATTATCTCGCCTCTCGAGTTTTTAATTCAATTAATATTTACACCTGGTTAACTTTGAGGAACATAATATGATGATTCCATATGATTTATATTGTTTCGATGATATGTACATGATGCCTGGCTGAGTTTCTTGCCGGTTTTTCTCAGAAGGCTAGTTTCCGAACCGGTGGTAAATTATCGACTTTCATAAGTGCCTTGCCAGGGCCTAAACTGAATAATTTTTCATTTTCATTTTCATATTCATAGTTGTGAAAAATAAATATTGTTCTGCAAATGTTAGATACTAATACAATCCTTATATTAAATTAGTCGTGTCGAAATTCCAAGTCGGACTAGAAATTAGGGTTAATCTATGAAAAGTAAGGCATCTTTGAATTTGCTATATTTAAATTTTTCATATTAATGAAACAATAAGCAATTAATAACCATTAAAACTTCTCCCGTAGATATATTTAATACTCGTAATAAATGTATTATGATAAAGAAAATAACAGTCGGGGTTTTCCGAATTGGTTTTCAGATTGCGAGAGCGCATGTCTAATCTAATAAATATTTTCAATTAATAATAATAATAATAATAATAATGTTTATTTTCACAAAAACCATTTACACAAATCTTATGAATTCCCTGACTTCTGAGCTAGGCTTGAATGCCTGTATTACAGAAATCAGTGTCTTCTCACATTAATTTTCCTAAATAATTTCTGTGATAACAAGGTACACTAGAAATGCAATATATTTTAAGAGTATATTTATTTATATGATAGAAGTAAAAATGGATGCAACTAAAAATCGTGTGTGTGTGAGTGTGTGTTTGAATTAATAAAACATTTTAATACTGAAGTAAATTGCAATTCGTTATTATAAATTAAAGTGGATCTTAAAGCTAGTTTAGGCTTAAAATTGATTAGTATTGTACCAACGATAGCTATAAACACTATTAAAAAATATTTGTATGACTTAAACACCTATTTTGTAAAATAGTATAGACATACATGTAACAAATATATGTAGGCAAAGGTGTAATACAACATAAACAACACCCACTTTTCACCGAAGATGATTAAGTGCCAACGTGACAGATGGTAAGTCTATCGCCATCTCAAGCACAAAAAATACGGCTTTGAATTTCTTCTCAGGCATATGCAGGTTTCCTCACCTTGCCTCACTTGCCTTTGGTGGTGTTTCGTGGCAGTCATGTCGATGGATTTCGCTTTATAATAGTATCACGCTTATGTATATGAATCAAAGCCAAAGTCAAAGTGAAAGTCAAAAATATCTTTATTCGATTAGACTTTTTACAAAGTACTTTTAAATCGTCAGAGTGACATTATTTAACAGGATTATACATACTATCGCCAGGTTCGGAAGGTTGCTTTTACTGAGAAGAACCTGGCAAGAAACTCAGTAATTACTCTTTTCAAAAATATTATACAATTTTAAAAAACAAAGTAAATCATTTGAGAAATGTAAGTGCAACTGACCTCTGCAACGATGGTGTCATTAGTTTCATATATCCAGGAGTGGCAGGTCTGCGTGTCGTTGATGTGGAAGCTGGCGGGCAGGCACTCCTCAGCCAGAGGCACCAGCCTCTCGCAGCGGCCCCCGGACTCGGGCAACGCGAAGATCCCCCACCCGTTGGTGTCGAACTCTGGGGGTGTGGACTCGCACTCCGGGACCTTGCATCTATCGACACACAAGAGTTAAATCAAATGATGATCATACATATGATCACGCCTACACACATATCATCACGAATGATGAGTTGTTGTAATTAGAACACACACTTTTTATTATGTGCCAACGTGACAGATGGTAAGTCTAACGCCGTCTCAGGCACTATACATACGTGTTTGAATTACTTCTCAGACATATGCAGGTTTCCTCACGATGTTTTCCGTCACCGTAAAGCACGTGTTGAGAAAGGCAGCTGGGATTCGATTGCGTAGCAGGAGACTACTATAAAATCACGTCTCTTAAAAATGTATGGTTCGATGCGTTATTTCCGTCGTTGCTACAATAAAATTATCTGTACCCAATTTTATAAGATTACTGTTAAATATATGAAATATACAGATCAATGTGAATGGTCCAAGACAAAGTATCACCAACAGTTGTTAACATCACACGTGCACCCGTATAGAACTACCATTTTACACACGTTGTCTGCGACTATAACATTTTAAATATGAATATGAAGGTTGTAAGCGAGCTACCGGTCGATACCAAAAATTGTAGTCACGCTTTTCCTTTAGTTACAACTAGCGGACGTCACGTGGTTTCACCCGCGTAGTTCCTATTCCCGTGGGAGTACGGAGATAAAATATATCCTATATTAATCAGTGATAATATTGCATTCAAATGGTGAAAGATTTTTTTAAATCGGTCAGTACTTTAGAGCCAATTCGTTACAAACATACTTAAATACAAATCTTTCCTCTTTATAACATTAGTATATAGTATAGATAGCTTACTTTTATTTAAAAACTAGCTGTACCCCGCAATTTCACCCGGGTAGATTTAGAAGTCACTCCCTGAAACATTAGCTATCTGCCAGTGAAAGGCCCGTTAAAATCCATCCAGCCGTTTACGTGTGCAGTCGTGACCAAGGGAAATGGGGATAGATAATATGGTTCCGCTAATTAGGTTTAGGTTTAAAGAATTCATTCTCATAAAAACTAACAAGTTCACTTACAATGAGATAAAGAATTCTTAATATCTAGGTAGCAATATATACAAATAAATGCTCTGGTTTACAATAAGTCTATATCGTGTATACATGTTTCTTAAGTCTACTTTTGAATAATGGGATACTGTTACACTCCTTAACTTCGTTTGATAATTTGGTATACAGCAATTGGAGCCTCTTTCCGAAACGGCTGCACTAATTTTAACGAGAATTTCATTGGTAGATAGCTAAAGTTACAAAGAGTAGCATAGACAAGGCACTTTTATTTAAAAAAAATTTGGTGTCCGCGGGCTACCCATGAAATTATATAATACCCGGTTAGCTAGTATTTAATAAATATTCTCATTATAATAAACTGATGCAAAGCAGATGAGAATAAGGAAGTAATAAGCCGCTTCACCGCTCTTCATTCGGAGAGGATCATTAAAGAACAGATGCTATAGTTAACGAAGGAAGACACGACCTCGCCTACACACAGGTGACAAAAACCGACCTCATTCTGCTTCCTTATTAAAATCTCAGTAGGTTAGGAGTACCTCGCAGCTGTAGGTACTGCGTGTACCAACATTGCATCTTCCTGGGAGTTCCGCCACGTTATTTACTTAGGTTTCTCAGCGTCGAACTCGACGACGAGCGATGGATTCAATCATAGGAAATTGATACATAATACATCTATACATACAGATAAATAAAATTGAAGTGTCTGTTTGTAATTACAGAATAACAGCATTTCACTAAATGCATATGAAAGTATACACGCTACTGACACTAAAAAACCAAGTTTAATTTTTTTTCTCTGTCCGTCTGTCCGTCTGTCTGTCTGTCTGTCTGTCTGTTCCGGGTAATCTCTGAAACGGCTGGATCGATTTTAATGAGACTTTCACTGGTAGGTAGCTGGAGTAACTTAGGCTACTTTTATTTAAAAAAAGTATATGGGCTCCGCGGGACACCCAAGATATTAACTCTACTCGGGTGAAACCGCGGGGCACAGCTAGTAGAGGATAAGATTCGATTTCGTATCTTTAAAAACGCGGCTGCTAAAGGTATCGCTTAAGGGGATTTATGGAATATTTGCCTGGTATGGCCCGCGTAAACTTTTTGAAAACAAAATTGTCTAAGCTAGGCCTTGTACCACAAAAATGTGTCAAGAGCATTTCCATTTCATGAGAAATCTAAACGAATGCGGTTCCTCTCTTCAATAATTCACAACATACATTAACATATGCTCACGCCTGTATTCCCCGAAGGGGTAGGCAGAGGTGTTGTAATAACAATACCCACATTTCACCGAAGATGATTGAGTGCTAACGTTACAGATGGTGAGTCTATCGCCGTCTCAGGCACTATACATACGTCTTTTAATTACTTTTCAGACATATGCAGGTTTCCACACGATGTTTTCCTTCACCGTAAAGCACGTGGCGTGATATCATTGTACATAAGTTTTTAGAAAAATTCATTGGTACAGACCCCGCTGGGATCCGAACTTGCGTCGCTTGCGTAGCAGGCGACTGCTCTAACCCCAAGGCCACCACTGCCTAATTCAGTAGTATTTAATAGCATTCATAGCACACATTGTAACGTTATCTATATATTAAGTAAATAATTTCTAAATATAATACTCCAACCGGTACGGGTCGGCACGCTCAAGTGTAGATACGTGCCATGATTATGTTTAGATGTGATAATACCAAATTATCTATATTATCAATACGAACGTTACATTTGCCAATAATCTTATTCAGGTTTTGTTTTAAAAACCTAAGCGATTTCCAAAACATACTTAACATACATACCTATGCTCACGCCTGTATCCCATGGGGGTAGGCAGAGACCACCGTTCACCACATGCTACGATCCTTACATACTTATTTCGCTTCGTCCACATTCATGCATCTCTTCATATACCTACTTCCTTCGGTTACGAGTACCATCGATACCTAGTTTAAAAAAAAAATTCATTCATTTACGTGCATAAAAATGCGATGAATGTTTTCGCAAAAACAACATCACTTAATTTAGGCCCCAAGTTGAATTAGGTACCTATTAATAAAAATCTACGTACTTTCCTTATGCGTGCTCATTGCCGGTTACTTATAGATACATATGTAAATAAAGCCCACCCCAATTGATAGTATCGTAGTAGTAATTTAGTTCCTACTTACTAAACTGTAAAAAATGCTTGCATTCACCCACGTGGTATTTTATTTCGTTGATAATCCCACAAGAAGCACAATTACGTGCCTGATTTGTTTCGGGATATTGGTAATATGTATAGTATAGTATCCGTTAATAATAAGCATTAAGGGTGGCAAATGTATAATATTAGTATTGTTATAATAAAGGTAAGTATGGCATTAAATATAGAGAAGTAGGGAATTCTGTGGGATCTCCTGTTGGAATTTCGGAGCCGCCCGATTGGTAGCTACACCTCCACCTTACTAAAGATCATAGTCAAATAATACTACTTTAGGGTAGTGCTGTGTCCCTGCGGTACTTTATGGAGGAGTGGAGTCGCTGTGCTAACTATAGTGGTACCTGTCAGTCTTTCATGACGTTGGCACTATGAATAGGTATATAAAAAGATCGCAGTGGCATACTTTTATCTTTACTACTCAAACTCAACTCAAAAATATCTTTATTCGATTAGACTTTATAGGAAGTACTTTCAAATCGTCAGAATGACATAATTACACAGGATTATAGATGCTATCGCCAGGTTCGGAAGGTTGCTTTTACTGAGAAGAACCTGGCATGAAACTCAGTAATTACTCTTTTCAAGAATATTATACAGTTTTAAAAGTACAAAATACCTACCATTACCTTATAAAATACCGTATAAAGAATGGAATCACTGTGCCAACATAGTCAGACATGAAGGAGAGTATAGTTATCGCAGTCAAGAAGTATAGTGTCTGAGACGACGATAGACGTTCGGTGAAAAATGGCTGGTTTAAAGCCTCTGCCTACCCCAACAGATTTTTCAGAAAACATTCCGAAAAATCGTGAGCTTATAATTTATTATATTTACCTTCGTTCTTGTATTCGTTGTACATTTTGTCAAACAAATTGCTTGCTATCGTATCGTTTGGACCGGTCAAAAAAATGTTTCAAAACTGATCTATCTCTCTCTCTGTTGCTATCGTTGGTACCCATTATGAATCGTAAGATAAAACATAATAGACGCACAAGATTTCTGTCCACGTGCCTGACACATCAATATCGGAACAAGTTAACGAAACGCTGTAAATTCAATGACTTACAATTACGATTAGAAATAGCCTTTTGACGAAAGTGCCTATTGTTATCTATATACCTACAAGATTTATGAGCAGGCAAGTATTCAATAAATGTTGATGGCCAGGTATTAGAATCTGATTATTTTGATCGAGTCGAAGTGATAACCAACAATTTTTAAATGAAAATGATTTTCAGCTTAGATCCTGGGACGTCATACCACACATAGGGACGTCGCAAAAATTAGAAAGAAATAAATATTATTTAATCATTTTTATTATTATTTATTAATTAGGCCACTAACAGAATAAATACTACGACATGAACTAAAGAAAACAATGAATAATAAAGGGAACACGAAAGGATACTTATAAGCGGCGCCTTATTTATATTATCCACACGAGAGCAAATACTCGGTTCAGCTTGAAAAGGTGCAGAAAGCCTTCCTCAGATACCTTTATAAGCGAGTTTACGGATACTACCCTTACTTGTACCCTACACAGTTTCTTCTTGGTAGTCTAGGGTATAATTCTTTGCAGGTCAGGAGAAAACATGCGCAAATGATAACCGGTCTAAAGACAATACGTGGTCACATTGATGCTCCTTCTCTTCATGACGAGTTGTGCCGCCTCTACGTGCCAAATAAATACTTGCGCGGCAGAAAGCACAAGTTATTCTGTGTGCCCGCGAGCCGCACAGTCGCTCGGGCCCGGTCGCCGGTCCCGCGCACTCTCGCCGCATTCAACACTTTCCTGGATAATCATCCTGAATGTGATTTGTTTGCGGATGAATGGAAGAATATTTTGTCTGTATGTTTGGAGTTTTGTGAGGAGACTGCATGAAAGTGTTCCTTTTTTTTCCCTTTAGTTTAAGTGGCTTCAAGCCGTTCTATAAGGTTAAATAAATAAATAAATAAATAAATAAATTATTTGTAAAGTTTGTACCTGTAGTTAAGATCACCAGCAGCGAAGATGTATTGGCTATTGTAGACTGCACTCATCAATATCGGCAGAGCAATGAGGCCATACGTGTACATTTGGTACCTTCCGAACTGACCCAACTCCGAGAGTATGTGGTCCAGGTCTATGATATCATCATCCTTTTTCTTCGTCATGGTCACTGTTGGTCACTGGTTCATTCCGTGCAGACGAGAGTGTCACGCGACGCACGGCACTCGTCTGCAGCACTCTGTAGTGAGACTTATCATGACGGCCGCGCACCATCCCTCCGGCGCGGAATAACACTAATCTTAAATCGTATTTATCACTTATTATTAGGGATCACTGGTTGGATAGCAAAACGGCATCGTGTCAGACGGTCGACGGTCAGCCCGACTATTGACTACAGTTGTCTGACACTACACTCGTGAAGAATGTCCAAATACCTACATGTCATTAAAAATATTTGAGGTAGCTTACTGTTTCGTCCGGTACGATAGATATGTTATATTGTCTTACCTTGAAATTTCATGAAAGAATTTTCGAAATCAAATGAAATCAAATCAGTATACAATTAGTATGCATACAAACTTTCATATTTAAAAATGTTACCTGTCTTGTTGTCATGATAATTTGGTTGTGTCATCAGAGCCATCTTTGCCATGTAACGAAGAAAATTACGTAAAATTTCGTTCACACGAAATAAAATGAAAGAATGCAGAGCTAAAGTGGGAACGTATTGTAAAATACTTTATTATAATTCCCGACTGATGTAGCTCGGCTCTTGTGGTCCAGTTCCCGTGGCCTGCCTCACATTCAATGCCAATGTCAATAAAAACCTGTAGGGAGGACTCGTTGATTGAATATTCAATGGAGATGATTGTCGAGCGATTAATAATGAGTATCAAGTGAATTGAATCTTTCACTCTCACCCACCGTGCCCGCCAGCTAATTAGCTCGATATCATCGGCTAGACTTCGCAACAATTTTATCATCATTGTTATATTTAATTTCATAAGTACCTGATAAATATGTATATTTAAGAGATGGGCAAGCCATGTCAACGGCACGTGTAGCCAAATTGATCACCTGCAGTAAAACTTGTTGTGCATGGCACACATCATTGTCAGACCTTAGGCCTGTTGAGTCCACCTGACTCCTGACAGCCAGTCTCCGACGAGTTAATTATAATAAAGAGGAGAACGTGATTAACTACGAAAGACAATAACGACTTAGAACTGTCTACGATATTGCGATATAATATAATCGCTCAAAGTCTTTTCAAGGCAGAGGCAGCTGAAGGTTAACGTGGGCCTACAGTGAACCTTCCGAAGGCAGATCCTCATGCGGACCCACTCTCACGTGTAGGATGTGAAAGTAAAACCTATGGACACGAATTCAATCGATCTTCAATACCTATGTGTTATGCTGGGTTTCAGTAGGTAAGTACGATCACCGAAGATGATTGATTATGTGCATCGGCGTCTCAGGCACCATACGTCTTTTAAATTACTTCTCAGACAAGGTTTCCTTACGATGTTTTCTATCACTGTAAAGCACGTGGTGCTACCTGTAGGTATAATGGCTAAAGTTTTCTTATGTTTTTACTTCATTTCTTTTTTAATAATAATAAAATTTTAAAGTTATTAATTCTTTGTGACTATGTTAAATGTATCGTTTGCTGTCAAATTCCCTTACCTGTAGTTGAGATTCCCCGCGGCGAACACGTACTGGCTCCTGTGCATGGCGCACAACAATATCGGTAACAGCATGAAGCTGTACTTGTGCCTCTGGTATCGCCCGAACTGGCCCAGCTCCGACAGGATCTGATCCAAATCTATACGATCCTTTATTTTGTTCATGACCACAACTCAATTACTTACTCGACCCTAGTAACTCATACGAATAGGTTAGCAAACCCTCATTGCGTTAGCACATTTCCATCGACACACGCCGTTTATGGTACAACTTTTGTATGCTTAAATTCTATGCTTTAGAGTCAAATAAATTGTAGCTGAATTCTGATTTTATTTAAGCTTAAACTGTACGACATGTCCTCGACAACTGACATTCAGTCATCAACGAGTCGATGTCATCAAAAAGGAAAAAACATTTTATCTTTGAAACGTAGTTTAAAGGTGTAGGCCGGTTCGTCCGGGAAGGCTTACTTCCGAACTATCGTAGAACTCCTCTTTATATCAGTCAAGGAGACGAAAAGATCCCTTGCTCTTAACATGAAGAAACAATGTGTACTAAGTAGTAGTAGAAGTAGACTACCGGAGCGGAGGGAAAGTTCAATTTTTTTAATATAAATTGTGATCAAAATTAAAAGAAAATAAAAACAATAGAAGGTATGTATTAAGTAGCTACTTAGTGTACCTAGGTCACATTAGAGTCCTACACGAAATATCCTTCTGATTATGTAAGTAAGTCCCAAATAAAGTACTACATGCATACCTATTTGAGTACTAACAATAATTTATTTGTGCAAATCTGTCAATCAGCCTCGTAAGTGACCGAATTTTACAACTAAGTAGGTGTCCTAGTGTTTTACCTCCGTTAATATTGATGTCAAGGTTCTAGTTCATTTAAATGCTGCAAGTGTGACCTAACGAGACACTTAAATTATTCTGTTGTTAGCTACTTGGGCCGCAATGCTTGTGCGACACCCTTGCTTAAATGTTTGGTAACGTCACCACATCATTCATTTCCTTTCCACCTTTTCCGTCTCGGGAGTAAAGCGAACTTGATTTATGTACCTATACAATACCCTCCTAAGATAACCACTAGGTAATCCCGGTAGGGGGTGATTCCCAAACGGCTCACATTTCTCGATTATTTACCACATGTTATATGGGAACGTAAAACTTCCTACACTCGCCACTGGGGCGCTTTTACGAGCCTTATACAAAATGATGAAAATATGCAAAAGCAAAATACAAAAAAACTTGTTACTAAATCTGTAATCAATCTAGGTTAGGACAGCACCATCGGCCTACTTCAGTTCCAAGGCCGCTGTGAAGTAGGCACTAGACATATATCTAGTCATATCGTAATAATACTGATGCAATAGATAAAGGCCATTGATCCCTATCCAATGTCACCGTAAACAGTGAAACCCATATATTTTGTAAGTAAACAAGCATTGTAACCAGTGGCTATCGCAGCTTAAGAGCAAGTAAAGAGTAATTGTTGAGTTTCTTGCCCGAACCCGGTGTTACCATTAATAAACACGTATAATATATTTTTTGTGTTCTTTTAATGATTTACAACGAGTACTTTGTAAGAAGTCTAATCAAATAAAGATATTTTGATTTTTTTACCCTTTACTTAATCTTCTCTCGTCTTTAGTAAAGAATGGGATTATAACAAAAACTCTACTTAAGTTATACAATAATAAAAGCGTCTTAGCAATATGTAAATATGTATTAGTTAGAATGAATGAAACAAGTAATTAAGTAACGTAATATTTATTATAATATATTGTATTTCCTTAAACGTTTTATGTACAGTCAACATCAAATGCCAAGAACAACATCTATATTCGTATTAAAGTATACACAAGAGCCCAACAGGATTATAAACGCATTTATACAATGTATACACGGAGTGATATAGGAGGTATATACGTATCTACACGTCTCGTTATAAATTACATTCGATAGTCAAATGAAGGTACACGTAAGTATAACAAGTGCTACTTATATATTTGGGTAAAGACGATACAATCATGTATAATATTAAATAAAACCTGGATTGCACCCACTTCTGTAAGCTTCCAATAATTGTCTTTACTAATAATCACAATTCAACATATACAGACATTACAAAGATACTTATATACTTATTATTGTTATATTATTGCAATAGGCTCGCCCCCTATTACATGGGACCTCTGCCTGTTATACAGACGTGATCATATTATTTTTTGTTATATTAAATGAAATACACGATACATGTTGGTTAGTTTCTCCGGAAAATCCGTTTGTATACCTTATTTGGTATCTTAGTTATTTGATGAAGGAGTTCTCACAATAATGTTAACATTACAAATGATAAATCAAACCATATTCACACACCACAAAATAGGACATCTCTTTATCTGATTAGATAGATTCACAAAATGTTTCCACGAGAAACTTGACCTAATATCTAGTAGTATACTATTGCCCCGAGTAGGTATAGCTTATGACACGTTCACTCAACGCTTGAACTTGCTTTTCAGCGCGATTCAATAAGTTTTGATACTTTTTCGGATGTGAGTTGTGGTTGTGGTCTGCCAAAGATGGCAGAGTGCCTAGTGCGAGTTTTCTTAAAATAGCCGTCTCAAGTGATCGCGCAGATTTGTATGACAATAGTGTCATCATAGGCCGACAGAGGCGCTGTTCCGATCCTATACAAAACTGCGCTTACGTCGACGCGGTGACTAGTGACGGCGCACTTCGCTCTCTGATCAATTAATTTTGTGTCATGCCAAAACCCAAGGTCAAGCGACGACGTTTTCACATTAACAAAGTTATTCTTTAGGTACAATTTACAGCTGAATCAAAAGAAAATCTTTAGTAACAGTGTGTAAACTACTACTATGTATATATCTACAAGAATGTCGTGATTTAGTACAATGAACTGTATGATCCAACACTTAAGATTCATATCCATATGTTACAGCGTGCAACGATAGATTAGAAAGACTTCGACAATTAATATAAATGCTTCTAGTGAACGCCTGCGTGAAGCTGGTGCAACCCAGTGCGTCGCTATCGACGTATTGGTCATTTACAAGACATGTACATAAAAGACAGTATAGTATAGTATAAGTTATAATAAGTTACCAAACACTCACATTTACAATATTATATTTATTGTTTGTTGTCTCCTTTCTTCCCTACTTTAACTCTAGATGTAGATTAATGCCGCCAGCCGTTTTAAGCAATAAAAAAATACAAAAAATTCAGTTATAATGTTGTATGATCAACTCGTATGTAACAGATTACTATGTTAAGTCACATAATATGCTTCAAGAATGCGTAACGTACACTAAATAATAGCAATATATCCAATAATAGCCAGGGAATGTGATTGCGCCGCGCACATTCTTTGAAAATATGCGAAGGATATGTAACAATATCCGCGGATTTTAATTTCGTTATCGGACTTCCGCATGCATACTTTTATTGATAATGCATGCAAACATTTGAATTTTGACAATGACAGAAATTTGACATTGAAATAGTATCACGAGGTATTAAAATATATATACAGATAAATAAAATTGAAGTGTCTGTTTGTAACTGCAAAATAACAGCTTTTCACTAAATTCATATGAAAGTATACACGCTACTGACACAGAAAAACCAATTTTTAAAATTTTTCTCTTTCTGTCTGTCTGTCTGTCTGTTTGATCCGGGTAATCTCCGCAACGGCTGGACGGATTTTAACGGGACTTTCACTGACGGATAGCTAATGTTACAAGGAGTATCTTAGGCTACTTAAGATTTTTAAAAAACATTAGGGGTCCGCGGGAAACCATGAAATTAAAATCTACGCGGGTGAAACCGCGGGGCACAGCTAGTTGATTAATAAAATGCCTAGTTCCATCCACAAGGGCAATCAAATTTTAATAAAATAGTGATAAAGTTAAAATTCTTAGCGTTCCGGCGTCCACAATTTTTGACTTCATATACGTTTACATGAAGTTATTTTATCATATCCCTTTATAAATATGTTAATTATTAGGTTAACACAATCATATGACGTACACGACGTTGGCAGAGGCATATTTTCCATTGTATAGTTTTGATAAGTGATAACAATATTTGATCCGTCCAGCCGGGCTATTCTGTAACATAATATCTTGAACGCAGTTTCTATAAGATTCTGTCATATCAAATTGAACCTTACCGCACATACCTTTAAGTAACTATTCCGTAATATTACACCACTTCACTATCTCTTTGCAGAATTCTATGTTATGATTTGTACAGAATAGCGCAGTTGTCAGAACTAGCCTTGATATGTCAGCCTCTACGTAAGTTTTGAGTACGGATATACAAATATTTTCACGTTTTATTTTACATTGATATCAATGTCTTAAAAGCGAGCCGAATAAGTACCTAACTGCGTTTGGAAAACACATAGCTACGAAGCCATTAACACTTAGATATTCGCGTTAATTCTTACATAATATAACATAGTTAGACAAAACCCAGCCAACATTAACCGAAAACTTACTTAAAATCACAAAAGTATAGTCAATGATTATCTTAGCTAATAAAATAATAATGGGGTGGCAAAAATGCGCCACAAAAGTGATATTGAAATAATTGAATTACTTATAACGAGAGCCATAATGGCCTTGCGGTTGGAGTAGTCGTATGAACCGCAAGTTCTAATACCATCATCTATACCAATGAGTTTGGGTGAAACTGAGTGAATAAGACACGTGTGGAATAATAATTGACAAATTGTATACGAATGTTAGGTCAGCCAAGAGTTATATCCCAGTTTTAACAACAACTTTTACAAAACGAAAATTTCGCAACGGCTCAAGGGGTCTACTCTCTTTCTCCGAAAACGAACAATAATCAAACGTAGTTTCAATATCATTTTGTTTTTATCGTTCTGTTAATAATTTAATACGAAACGTAAAAAAGTTAGAAAACTTCCGAACTTGGAAGTAATTTTAGAACGATTAAAAGTCGTGGTAAGAACTTTCGGCCGAAACTTCGTTTTTCGGAGAAAGCGAGTAGGCCCCTCGTTATCAATATGCAAGAATCTCTTTGTTAGATTAGATTTTGTATCTCTTGACAATCATTTTTCACACTGAATTTGCAAACGAAAATGGAATTTGTTATCTTATGAAGTACTAATAGTCTTACTATAAGGGTTGTTTGGAAAGATACGAATATCTTGGAAATATACGACAGTTCCAATTACGGATATACAGATATAGGATATTAAGGGATTTTATTGTTTTTTTTAATAAATTTTTTTACATCAGATTTTGAAGCTAAATAAAATGCCTGATACGAATTACCATCGATCTTAAAATCTTGACGTGCTTCTAATGAGACTACACCACGATCTATGACAGAGACTAGCATGCAGTTATCACTATAAAAGCACTCATTCTTGAGCCCAGTCCCATATAACATACAGACACCAACTTAAATACATCCAGTCTACTAGATATACACTAAAATGATATTAACAATGTTGGCAAAAGGTATCTTCAAATTCTTAAATAAATAACAAATAAAAGTCATTTAAGTAGGTATATCGATAGTAAACACGGATTCGTTGCACCCTTTATGGACAATAAAGTATATAAGATTATTATTATTAGAACTTCAAAAAAACCCCTTCAATACCACAAATAACTTTATACAACAACCCCCTCCAAAACCTTAACCATTCTATGCCCGCGAATTAACCTATAATTACTTTGGTAGTTAATCTATACAGATCAACAAAATTAGTGTCTGTTTCTAATTCCAAATTAACAGCTTTTCATAAAAATAAAAAAAACTATTTAATCTGTCTTTCCGTCTGTCTATTTGTTCCATGTAATCTCTTAAACGGCTGGACCCATTTTAACGGGACTTTCACTACCAGATAGCTGATGTTACAAAGGGTAGCATAGAATACTTTTGTTTTAAAAAAACAGGGTTCCGCGAAATAAAGCTAACGCGGTTGAAACAACGGGGAACAGCTATCATCATCTCCCCGGCCTTATCCCATACATTGTTGGGGTCGGCACTTGATTCAACCCGATGTGGCTGATCACCTGATTTTTATACGAAGCGACTGCCATCTGACCTTCGCAACCCCATTTAAGAGGAAAATCTGTGATCTGGGCTAAACCAGGGAACAGCTATATCACATGAAAAATACCTCCTATTTTTTTTAAATTAAATCTTATTACGTTCACGATAGATGGCGCCTCGTGTATTAATTAATATAATTAACAGTATCGATTACTGCGCTACATTATATGTACGAATGCGCCCACGTATGCATAAATTGCTCACATACATTCCACGGGGCGCCTTTCTTAATTGTTTTATACGCTGCAGCATTTAAAATTCAACCTTAGACCCGATACATAAAGTCAGATTTTCAACAATACAAATAAACGCCAGTTATTTTAATGCATGTAACACGTGATTTTTTTTCTTAATTCCTCAAATGGGTAGGAAAATTTAAAAACAAGGATTCGAAGTCGCGGCTACTCAACACGTAACAATTAGAGGAGATAAGGAAGGTGTTTAAAATCACAAGACACGAGTAGTTCAAGTGTCAGAGCTACTGCACTGTTTGCAAGAGGTCGTGGGTTCGAAGCACGTCTAGTGTTCGTACTTTTCCTAACCATTTTAAGAATTTGGAAACAATAATTATAGTAATGAATTTGCAAGTAAGTTACAACGAAATTATTTATTTGAGTCATAAAAGTTTTGCTACGTGACACCCATTGGTCACATAAGAATATTCACACAATCTTTAGGAACACGACATACAACGCAAAAATAACGAACTACTTACTTCAACGATGACTAAATATTGACCTCAAACAATTAATTTCTACTAAAATATACAGCAAGTATTATAATGTTTACGCAATGTCAAACTGCTGGACGGGACTCGCACTTATCTTGGTGCGCACGTATTAATGAATTGAACTCATAACAAATAATTATGGTAGGCTTCATGGAAGGCCTGGGTCCACCAGCGGGCTCCGTCAGGCCGATTGATATGTTATTTACATACTATGAATTATTGCAATCATATTTTTATGGGAAAAGCTTTTCGTTCTGTGTCCTTACCCCTCATGTACTAATATACAGCACTCTTTGTCTAGACTGAAATATTAGAACTAGATTTTTGTTGATTTACTTAATAATTGCACATGATTTTCGTATATTTTCGGAGAAAAATCGTACATTTTCATAGGTTAAAAAACGTGGATCGCAATCTTAAAAGTATGTAAACTAACTCTAAATAGGTAGGTTAATTCAAAACCAAACATTTGAGTACAATAAGTACAGAATACGAAAATACTTTTCCCGAGCTCTTGCACCGATGACTCACTGGTTTGCTCAACAATGCCACAATTGAAAGGAAAGAAGCGATTACCGGGATCAATTCCAAGGCGTTAGTAGAACACATTACTAGAGTACTTCGCACGCACACGCAAGCACTCCCTACATAGAATAATTATACTTCGTCCACTTAAAATAAGGTTCGTTATTACTTAATATTGCAGTTTTACGAGAAAGGATTGGTTTACCAACAAACCTTTCCCGTTGTATAATTTAATTATCCTACGAATTTTCCACTATTTGAAGTATCTACTGGTTTCTTTCCGGTTCTTCTCACAAGGCTAGTTTCGAAAAAATTTCGACTGTCAAAATCCCTTACCAAGGGTCAAACTGAATAAATAATTGTCTTAGGCTTAGAAAAAATTTAAATTTTAAGAATTTTTGATAGTGTTCAGCTGAGATACACGTGGTTACCACACCTGTATGTAAGTTCAAGAATCTAGACTGTTTACCAGCACAATTTCTTGTATAATTATTATAACTAATAGTAGACATTTTTTTTAGAATTCATATTTTTTGTCTGTAGATTTTTTGAAAGACGGGAGCTGTATGTGTTACATAATATAATATTTGTTTGTGAACTTGTAGTAAGTTTAAGACGTTTCTAATTGCCTAAAAAAGGCTTGGAACAGAATGAATTGATTTCTAGAAATCGACAGAACCAATTTACTGTCCGTTAGTATGTCAGTTAATATGATATACATGAATACTTCGACGAGAAGATACCAATAGGGTAAGAATATTGTGGTAACGGATAAGAGTTGGTATTACCGATGACATCGATATCTTTCTAAGTGCACCGTAGACACTGAAGTAATTAGGTTGTTCGAGGTAGTTTTTTTAATCATTTTAATTGCATGTTACCACAAATGTATCATTTAGGAATCGCGACAAACGTCACACGAGGTAGGGAGAGACGCACGGAGTGCCTTGTGCAAGTTTTCTTAAAATCGGCGTCACAAGTGATCGCGACGACGTAAACGCAGATTTGTATGACATTACAATAGTGTCATCTTTAGGCCAACAGAGGCGCTGTTCCGCTCCATACAAATCTGCGTTTACGTCAACGCGGTGACTTGTGTCGGCGGCAGTGGAAAACTCGCACTAGGCCCTCGGAGCTACCTATACATTTGTAGATTTATAATTTTAATTGCATGTCACCACAAATGTATTATTTAGGAAACGCGACTAACGACACACGAGATAGGGAGCGACGCACGGAACTCCAGCGTGTGTCTGTATTTTTCCTGTCAATTTCGTCGGGTAAAGGTAAACAGTGGTGACAAGGATGTGTGGAGCTGGGAGGGATGGGGGGGATGGGGTGTATCAGAGGGGCAGGTGCAGCGCGGGCGCGTGTGGGTGGAGCGCGAGCGCGGCGGCGGCGGCGTCGGCCGCGGCGCCGGGGTCGCGGCGCGCGCCCAGCACCAGCGCCAGGCGCCGCCACGTGTCCGCCCTCCGAGGCTCCAGGGCGGCCGCCTCCCGGAGAACCTTCTCCGCCAACGCTAACCACCCTAGGTTGTAGTACGCCGCGCCTACCACCGATACACAGACATATAATACTTATATATTTGGAATATTTTAGTCTTTATTTTTGAGCATTGGAACTGTGTCCGTGGACTTAAAGTTGCTTAGGTGGATTTACTTTGTATTTTTGAAATTCTGAGAATCTTGCCAGGTTCTTCTCAGTAAAAGCGACCTTCCGAACCTGGCGGTAGCATGTATAATTATGTCATTCTGATGATTTAAAAGTACTCTGTAAAAAAATCTAATCGAATTAAGAAATTATTCACTTTGAAACTCGACAAAAAAAAAATTTTTTGTTGGCCTAAATATTATCACAAATTTCCACATTTTCAAATGCCCAGATTACAAACGTGTTCATGAAATTCTCAATGTACTCGTAATTTCATGATTTTGGTATATTTTAGATTTTGAACAGTTATCGACTTGTTAAAAATAGAACGTAATTTTCCAGTCTGGATGAAAAAAATCTCAACAAATCTTACAAAATCATTGATAGGTTGTCCGATGTAATGTCAGTAAGGAGCGTCACGTCGTGACCGTGAATTTATTTAATTTAGATTTTGAGCAGCTGCTAGTTGCCAACTGAGTTGTATATTATATTCTGACACTTCTCACTGACTGAATCATTAATGAGTCACGAAAAAGCAGGTAAAAAGCGCCGCTTTACTTGAATTATGTTTTGGCCGAGAGTTGTAAAATTAATGTAATTTTTCGATTTAAAATCAAATTTGTCTGAGACATTATTTTGCACCTTATAGGAAACCACTCCCAATACAAGACTTATTAAAGTGTATGACTCACCTAACTGCACGATACTGTCCAGATGCGTCGGATGTATAGCGAGCGCATTTTGGAAGCATTGCCGCGCCTCCTGCCACTCCGAACTGGCTGCGTGGACCATGCCTCGCTACAACAAACAATTTTCGCTAAACTCCCGAACAAAAGATAATGAGGGCGTCTTAAAATCATTACCCCCGTGCAATTGCTCTGATATGAGTGTGACCTCACCGTATACAACACGAGGTGACTGTAGGGTGTGAGCGTCGCTGCTTCTGACACGCATCCAGCCGCCGCGCTCACCCGACCTAGCCTGCACAAAATATACATTTTATTAGTTTTCAGATACAGAGTATACCTCATTTTGTCATTACATTTGAATGCTTCCTAGAGTCGTATTTGGAAATGATGTCTGCGAGCAGCAGCCAGGCGTGCGCCCTGTGGGGGCCATACCTGAGGCATATGTCTGCGAGCAGCAGCCAGGCGTGCGCCCTGTGGGGGCCATACCTGAGGCATATGTCTGCGAGCAGCAGCCAGGCGTGCGCCCTGTGGGGGCCATACCTGAGGCATATGTCTGCGAGCAGCAGCCAGGCGTGCGCCCTGTGGGGGCCATACCTGAGGCATATGTCTGCGAGCAGCAGCCAGGCGTGCGCCCTGTGGGGGCCATACCTGAGGCATATGTCTGCGAGCAGCAGCCAGGCGTGCGCCCTGTGGGGGCCATACCTGAGGCATATGTCTGCGAGCAGCAGCCAGGCGTGCGCCCTGTGGGGGCCATACCTGAGGCATATGTCTGCGAGCAGCAGCCAGGCGTGCGCCCTGTGGGGGCCATACCTGAGGCATATGTCTGCGAGCAGCAGCCAGGCGTGCGCCCTGTGGGGGCCATACCTGAGGCATATGTCTGCGAGCAGCAGCCAGGCGTGCGCCCTGTGGGGGCCATACCTGAGGCATATGTCTGCGAGCAGCAGCCAGGCGTGCGCCCTGTGGGGGCCATACCTGAGGCATATGTCTGCGAGCAGCAGCCAGGCGTGCGCCCTGTGGGGGCCATACCTGAGGCATATGTCTGCGAGCAGCAGCCAGGCGTGCGCCCTGTGGGGGCCATACCTGAGGCATATGTCTGCGAGCAGCAGCCAGGCGTGCGCCCTGTGGGGGCCATACCTGAGGCATATGTCTGCGAGCAGCAGCCAGGCGTGCGCCCTGTGGGGGCCATACCTGAGGCATATGTCTGCGAGCAGCAGCCAGGCGTGCGCCCTGTGGGGGCCATACCTGAGGCATATGTCTGCGAGCAGCAGCCAGGCGTGCGCCCTGTGGGGGCCATACCTGAGGCATATGTCTGCGAGCAGCAGCCAGGCGTGCGCCCTGTGGGGGCCATACCTGAGGCATATGTCTGCGAGCAGCAGCCAGGCGTGCGCCCTGTGGGGGCCATACCTGAGGCATATGTCTGCGAGCAGCAGCCAGGCGTGCGCCCTGTGGGGGCCATACCTGAGGCATATGTCTGCGAGCAGCAGCCAGGCGTGCGCCCTGTGGGGGCCATACCTGAGGCATATGTCTGCGAGCAGCAGCCAGGCGTGCGCCCTGTGGGGGCCATACCTGAGGCATATGTCTGCGAGCAGCAGCCAGGCGTGCGCCCTGTGGGGGCCATACCTGAGGCATATGTCTGCGAGCAGCAGCCAGGCGTGCGCCCTGTGGGGGCCATACCTGAGGCATATGTCTGCGAGCAGCAGCCAGGCGTGCGCCCTGTGGGGGCCATACCTGAGGCATATGTCTGCGAGCAGCAGCCAGGCGTGCGCCCTGTGGGGGCCATACCTGAGGCATATGTCTGCGAGCAGCAGCCAGGCGTGCGCCCTGTGGGGGCCATACCTGAGGCATATGTCTGCGAGCAGCAGCCAGGCGTGCGCCCTGTGGGGGCCATACCTGAGGCATATGTCTGCGAGCAGCAGCCAGGCGTGCGCCCTGTGGGGGCCATACCTGAGGCATATGTCTGCGAGCAGCAGCCAGGCGTGCGCCCTGTGGGGGCCATACCTGAGGCATATGTCTGCGAGCAGCAGCCAGGCGTGCGCCCTGTGGGGGCCATACCTGAGGCATATGTCTGCGAGCAGCAGCCAGGCGTGCGCCCTGTGGGGGCCATACCTGAGGCATATGTCTGCGAGCAGCAGCCAGGCGTGCGCCCTGTGGGGGCCATACCTGAGGCATATGTCTGCGAGCAGCAGCCAGGCGTGCGCCCTGTGGGGGCCATACCTGAGGCATATGTCTGCGAGCAGCAGCCAGGCGTGCGCCCTGTGGGGGCCATACCTGAGGCATATGTCTGCGAGCAGCAGCCAGGCGTGCGCCCTGTGGGGGCCATACCTGAGGCATATGTCTGCGAGCAGCAGCCAGGCGTGCGCCCTGTGGGGGCCATACCTGAGGCATATGTCTGCGAGCAGCAGCCAGGCGTGCGCCCTGTGGGGGCCATACCTGAGGCATATGTCTGCGAGCAGCAGCCAGGCGTGCGCCCTGTGGGGGCCATACCTGAGGCATATGTCTGCGAGCAGCAGCCAGGCGTGCGCCCTGTGGGGGCCATACCTGAGGCATATGTCTGCGAGCAGCAGCCAGGCGTGCGCCCTGTGGGGGCCATACCTGAGGCATATGTCTGCGAGCAGCAGCCAGGCGTGCGCCCTGTGGGGGCCATACCTGAGGCATATGTCTGCGAGCAGCAGCCAGGCGTGCGCCCTGTGGGGGCCATACCTGAGGCATATGTCTGCGAGCAGCAGCCAGGCGTGCGCCCTGTGGGGGCCATACCTGAGGCATATGTCTGCGAGCAGCAGCCAGGCGTGCGCCCTGTGGGGGCCATACCTGAGGCATATGTCTGCGAGCAGCAGCCAGGCGTGCGCCCTGTGGGGGCCATACCTGAGGCATATGTCTGCGAGCAGCAGCCAGGCGTGCGCCCTGTGGGGGCCATACCTGAGGCATATGTCTGCGAGCAGCAGCCAGGCGTGCGCCCTGTGGGGGCCATACCTGAGGCATATGTCTGCGAGCAGCAGCCAGGCGTGCGCCCTGTGGGGGCCATACCTGAGGCATATGTCTGCGAGCAGCAGCCAGGCGTGCGCCCTGTGGGGGCCATACCTGAGGCATATGTCTGCGAGCAGCAGCCAGGCGTGCGCCCTGTGGGGGCCATACCTGAGGCATATGTCTGCGAGCAGCAGCCAGGCGTGCGCCCTGTGGGGGCCATACCTGAGGCATATGTCTGCGAGCAGCAGCCAGGCGTGCGCCCTGTGGGGGCCATACCTGAGGCATATGTCTGCGAGCAGCAGCCAGGCGTGCGCCCTGTGGGGGCCATACCTGAGGCATATGTCTGCGAGCAGCAGCCAGGCGTGCGCCCTGTGCGAGGCCAGCGGCGCGCGCCCCCTGCCGCCCGACACCGAGGACGCAGCCTCCGACAGCGCGCGCTCTATGCGGTATACGCCCGCCGACTCTGCTCGGATTGACGCTGCAATAAACGAAGACCGATCTATATTAAACACTTATCACAGTCGTACGAGTATTTTTCTATAGTAAAGTTAAAATGTTACCGGCGTCTCTATTGCTCTGTGTGTCATCGTGTTGTGAGTCTGAGAGCGCGTCGAGCTCGGTGTACCCATTGTGCTCGGGCTCCGAGTCGGCCTCCGTGGAGTTCAGCAACAGGAGTAGTTCTTTGCCCGTCGCTAGCGCTGCCTGCACATAACAACAGTATCTGACGAACTATACCACCAACGAATAAAATGATTAAGTGCAATCGAAAAATTATTTGGTGCATTGGGTTATTGGGGTGTTTATATGATCATCAAAGGCGGCCACGAGCACAGCGCGGCGCCAGCCGTGGGTACATACCTCCCCGGAGTCCCAGGTGAGCTGCAGCGCCGCCAGGGCCCAGAGCGGCCACTCGGCGGAGGGGTAGTGGTCCCGCGCCAGGCGCGCGGCGGCCAGGGCGCGCGGCCCGCGGGGCCCGGCGCAGGCGCACGACCACAGCGCGGCGCCAGCCGTGGGTACATACCTCCCCGGAGTCCCAGGTGAGCTGCAGCGCCGCCAGGGCCCAGAGCGGCCACTCGGCGGAGGGGTAGTGGTCCCGCGCCAGGCGCGCGGCGGCCAGGGCGCGCGGCCCGCGGGGCCCGGCGCAGGCGCACGACCACAGCGCGGCGCCAGCCGTGGGTACATACCTCCCCGGAGTCCCAGGTGAGCTGCAGCGCCGCCAGGGCCCAGAGCGGCCACTCGGCGGAGGGGTAGTGGTCCCGCGCCAGGCGCGCGGCGGCCAGGGCGCGCGGCCCGCGGGGCCCGGCGCAGGCGCACGACCACAGCGCGGCGCCAGCCGTGGGTACATACCTCCCCGGAGTCCCAGGTGAGCTGCAGCGCCGCCAGGGCCCAGAGCGGCCACTCGGCGGAGGGGTAGTGGTCCCGCGCCAGGCGCGCGGCGGCCAGGGCGCGCGGCCCGCGGGGCCCGGCGCAGGCGCACGACCACAGCGCGGCGCCAGCCGTGGGTACATACCTCCCCGGAGTCCCAGGTGAGCTGCAGCGCCGCCAGGGCCCAGAGCGGCCACTCGGCGGAGGGGTAGTGGTCCCGCGCCAGGCGCGCGGCGGCCAGGGCGCGCGGCCCGCGGGGCCCGGCGCAGGCGCACGACCACAGCGCGGCGCACAGGCGCAGCCCGCCGCCGCACTCGGCGCGCGCGCCCAGGCACGCGCGCGTCGCGTCCTGCACACAACCAGCGGTCAGCGTCACGCCGCCCGCCCACTAGCGGCGCGGGGGGAGCCCTGGGCCGTCACCATGGCGTCGTTGAGCATGCCGAGGTGCATGTACTGCAGCGCGAGGTGGTAGAAGCCCAGGTGGTCGCCGTCGTCCAGCTGCGTCGCTCGCACCAGCAGCTGCAGCGCCGAATCGTTCGCCGCCTCCTTCTCCAAGCGACAGTTGGATTTCTGCAACATGACATATTTTAGGTTTTCGAGAGGCAAAGTATACACATAATACAGTTTGTACTTGTGGAGTAGAGTGCGCGGTAGTATGATGTAGTTACCTGCGCCTTCATCTGATGGCCGATGCCGGCGTAGAGGCAGCAGCGCGCGAGCAGCGGCCCCTCCCGCGCCTCCTCTATCTTCAGCGCCTCTTGCGCCAACTCTATGCCTTCCTCTATCTATCACCACAACACTATTGTCACACTTTCACAGAACCTCGAAAGGAGCAAACAATCTTTACACAAAAAATTGCATAATTTGTAATTCTGATCTAAAACAGACTGTCAAAAAAGTCTATACCAAATATAATATTTTTGCCTATTGAAGCTATTGCATTTTCATCGCCATTCCAGAAGGGGAGAGGTGTTGTAACAAAAACACCCACCATTCACCAAATATGAGTGCCAACGTGATAGGGGAGTCCATCGCCGTTTCAGGCACTATACATACGTTGTTGAATTACTTCTCTCACAGGTTTCCTCACGATGCTTTCCTTCACTGCAAAGCACGTAGTGTGAAATTGTAAAAAAATTAGCATAGTAGTATAAGAATGGAGTGTACCCAGGCCATGTGATAGCAGGTGTTGGCGGCGACGAGCCGGAGCGCGGCGTCCTGCGGCGCCAAGGGCAACGCGTGGCGAGCTACGGCACGCGCTCGGATCCCCGCGCTCCACGCACCCGTGCCTACACACACATACTCTGCTATACACTACTGTCCTGCGGCGCCAAGGGCAACGCGTGGGGAGCTACGGCACGCGCTCGGATCCCCGCGCTCCACGCACCCGTGCCTACACACACATACTCTGCTATACACTACTGTCCTGCGGCGCCAAGGGCAACGCGTGGGGAGCTACGGCACGCGCTCGGATCCCCGCGCTCCACGCACCCGTGCCTACACACACATACTCTGCTATACACTACTGTCCTGCGGCGCCAAGGGCAACGCGTGGCGAGCTACGGCACGCGCTCGGATCCCCGCGCTCCACGCACCCGTGCCTACACACACATACTCTGCTATACACTACTGTCCTGCGGCGCCAAGGGCAACGCGTGGGGAGCTACGGCACGCGCTCGGATCCCCGCGCTCCACGCACCCGTGCCTACACACACATACTCTGCTATACACTACTGTCCTGCGGCGCCAAGGGCAACGCGTGGCGAGCTACGGCACGCGCTCGGATCCCCGCGCTCCACGCACCCGTGCCTACACACACATACTCTGCTATACACTACTGTCATTCTATTCTAAATATCTCTGTTTGATTACACTTTTAATAAAGTGCTTTCAAATCGCCAGAACGAGTAAGTAGCCTAAGTTACTCCTTTTAACATTAGCTACTTGCTAGTGAATGTCCCGATAAAATCTGTCCAGCCGTTTCGGAGATTACCCGGAACGAACAGACAGACAGACAAGGAAAAATATTAAAAATTGGTGACAGACACTTCAATTTTATTTATCTGTATACATGTATAGATATAGATGTATAGATTGGTATTTTCTTATATATTTTTATTGAATCAGTGTCGTAATTGCTACCACCCCTGAGTTGGGTGTCGTTTTACAAAACCATAGCCTGTATATTATAAAAAAAAAATTGTCCCTAAATAATACCACTCAGATCCAGCTCCCTAGCAACGTCCTAACCCGAAGTCCGAGCCGCGCACCGTGGTACCCTTGGCTATGTAAACACAAATAAATACAAAACTTAAACACACACACATTTCTGTAAACTACTCCGTAGGTGGGCCATCCCGCGACACAGTTTATAACTTCTGCGGATGTCATCGATAGCTAAACTGTGCCATAATGTATGCCAAATAAACAAATTTATTATTATTATTATTATTTATTATGTTGCTTAATATTTAAGTTTAAGCTCGGCTGGAGGCCCTCGGGTCTCGCCCTGTAGTCCGGTTAAGCAGTGGAGGTAGCTCCCCCCTACCAACTGCGAGAGACCATATGCTAAAAAAGGTGTGGTACCGGGCGCATGGTGTGCGGGCGCCGAAGGGCGGGGCGCGGCGGGCGCGGCGGCGGCGGTGGCCAGCGCCCTCTGGCGCCACACGTGCGCGTGGCCGAACGAGAACTTCATGGCGCGCTCCAGCGACTCCAACAACAACGCCAGCTGACCCCACCGCGTCGACGCCACCGCTAACAGATCTGACCACCGACCGATCAACATTAACCCTCGAAGAACGTTAGTCCACATATCGTATTGCTATTTCTTTATAAACTACTAGCTGTGCCCTGCGGTTTCACCCGCGTAGATTTAGTTTCATCCTTATTGTCGCGGAACCCTAATATTTTTAATAAAAAAAAGTAGCCTAAGTTACTCCTTGAAACATCAGCTACCTACCAGTGAAAGTCCCGTTAAAATCGGTCCAGCCGTTTCGGAGATTACCCGGAACAAACAGACAGACAGACAGACAGAGAAAATTTTTTAAACTTGGTTTTTTAGTGTCAGTATCATGTATACTTTCATATGCATTTAGTGAAAAGCTGTTATTTTGGAATTACAAACAGACACTTCAATTTTATTTATCTGTGTAGATAGATTATAGATGCTATCGCCAGGTTCAGAAGGTTGCTTTTACTGAGAAGAACCTGGCAAGAAAAGTAAAAATAAAAAAATGACTAGTATAATGTGGTTTGGTCACCGATGACGGCGACGGCGTTCCCGAGAGCGTGCAGCCGGGCAGCCTCGAACTCGCCGCTCTGGGAGAGCACGGCGTCCCTCACGGCCATGGCCTCGCCCACCAGCAGCAATAGAACCACTTCCTCGTACTCGTTCTGCGGCACGAACTGCCAAAAATACAAACAAAGAGAGAATATCTATTTTTCGTAACACAAAAGTGCGACGCAGCATTAATTACAATTAGATTCAATTGCAAGTTTGAGTACATAATATATACGAGAATCTAAATCACGCAATAACAGTTTTGGAGAGCATTGCAGTATATTTAAAAGTTTCCAACTTTAACAGTGTTCCCGGTGTCCCTCAGACACGACACCTGGCTGGAAGATCTTTCCGTTGCTGTACAGGAATGGTAGCCACAATTCTATTTATAACTAGCTGACTCGGCACACGTTGTTTTGCCATATATATAAAAAAAAATTTAGGGGTGGACTACCCCTAACATTTAGGGGGATGAAAAATAGATGTTGGCCGATTCTCATAGATACCGGATAAGCACAAAAAATTTCATCATAATCAGTCAAGCCGTTTCGGAGGAGTCTGGCAACGAAAACTGTGACACGAGAATTTTATATATTAGATCTACTAGCGGACGTCACGCAGTTTCACATGCGTAACTCCCGTTCCCGTGGGAGTACGGGGATAAAATATAGCCAATGTTACTCGCTGATGATGTAGCTATCCATTTCTGAATACATTTTCAAGATGGGTCAAATAGTTTCGGAGCCTATTCAATGCAAACAAACACACAAAAAAAACAAATCTTTCCTCTTTATAATATTATTAGAATAGATTCTATAATCTATTCTCACTAGCGTCACAGACAATATTTGTATGAGATATTTTAGTTCATTACATACTTGCGCGTCACTGTACAATTTATCAAATAAATATTCGGCGAACCAGTAAAGCCTTACCTGATTAATAGCGGCGTATTTCTTTGGTTTCCATGGGCCCTCAGAGACGTGTTCCTCTCGTCTCCTCGTGAGGGTGCCCATCGCAGTCGGCGGCCGCGACACCTTCTCGGGAGCTTTGTACACCTGGCGAGACCATAACACATGTAATATTACAACACAAGATAGGATAAGATAAGGTGGATATTGGGCATATCATTCGATCAGCGAAGTTAAGCAACCCTAACACTAGCCAGTAACTGGATGGGTGACCGCCCAAGTTTCCTCCGTGCCTCGGAGAGCACGTTAAGCTGTCGGTCCCGGTTGTCAATTTATCATCTCTCGCAATCGTTACAGGTCAGTCGGAGGCTCAGACCCAGATCACGGATTTTTCTAAATAGGTTGCGAAGTTCAGATGGCAGTCGCTTCCTATAAAAATCAGTGATCAGCCGCATCGGGTTGAATCAAGTGCCGACCCCAACAATGTATGGGATAAGGCCAGAGAGATGAAGATGGATATGAGACTGGTGTAGGTGCACCGACCTGTCCGATGACCCCCCGCAGGAGGAGCTCGGCGAGCTGGCGGGTGAGCGTGAGGCGCAGCGCCTGCGTCGACACCGACTCCACTGCCGTCAACATCTCACGGTACCTGCGCAATTACATTCATTTCCAAATACTTCCAAAATAAATGCTCCTTATAACATTTATCTGCCGGTGAAAGTCACGGTAAATCAGTCAGGCAGTTGAGATTACCCGAAACGAATACAAAGAAAGAAAGGCAGATAGCATTTTTATCTTTACTTTCATACATACTTAGTAATTAGGCATTATAATTTAGCTATCATATTGGTTCATTCTTTGTTTTCTATGGGTTTCTACTTAACTCTGTTTGATATTAGATTAAGCATAGGCGTGATATGGTCAGTACCGCGGAAGTTAGCCACGGTCTTTTTTCTTCTCATATATTGAGTAGTGCAATGTAAAAGTGGTAGGGTATTTGAATTTCGGACCTGGGCACAAGGCCATACAGAAGATTGCAACTAAATATTTGATGCTATCTTAGAGTAATGTTGTACAAGGCCTTACAGAAGATCGCAACCAAATAATGCTATCTTAGAGTAGTGTTGTACAAGGCCTTACAGAAGATCGCAACCAAATAATGCTATCTTTGAGTAGTGTTGTACTTACAAGGCCTTACAGAAGATCGCAACTAAATAATACTATCTTAGAGTAGTGTTGTACAAGGCCTTACAGAAGATCGCAACTAAATAATGGTATCTTTGAGTAGTGTTGTACAAGGCCTTACAGAAGATCGTAACCAAATAATGCTATTTTTGAGTAGTGTTGTACAAGGCTTTACAGAAGATCGTAACCAAATAATGCTATCTTTGAGTAGTGTTGTACTTACAAGGTCTTACAGAAGATCGCAACTAAATAATGTTATGTTAGAGTAGTGTTGTATTCGTGCGGTAAGGTTCAACATGGAGGGGAGGTGGGATAAGAATAAGTGATGTGAAGAGTGCGACCTGTCGACGGCGCTGTGCAGGCGTCCGGCGCGGATGTGCAGGATGGGCACCCTCTGCAGCGCGGTCTCCAGCGTGGGCCCGGCGCGCGCGCTGGCGCCCGTGCGCTGCAGGTACAGCAGCGTCAGCTCCGACGCCAGCTCGAAGCTGCGGATCTGACACCACAACCGTAGGTACATTGCTCTAATTCTAATTACCTCTCATCTTTCAAATCGTAAATGACATAATTATACAGGACTGTACATATAGTATAATGGTAAGTGTAAGGTCCTATGTGTTTGCCTTGACTCTAAGTAGGTATTATGATATTTTAAGATCTATATTGCCTAGGCCTGTAGACAAAGTAACATTATCCTCACGCTTCGGTAATAGAAACGATACTAAATGTACGGGAATGACATATGTCACGTGACTGATTTATGTCACTTCCATACATTCTTTATCGTTTCTATTAGCGCAAGCGCGAGAGAATGTTACTTTGTCTAGGCCTACTGGAACGCATAGAACACACTTTATTTAGTTTAGAACTAGATGGCGGAAGGGGACAGTGTCTAATTATTATTAGAAAAAGTAATAAATATATAAATAGTGGTACCATTTCAGTTTCCCTCTCGGCCTGTTTGAACCGGCTCGTGCTGCCCGGAACTCCATTCTGCTCGATGCACAGACCCTTGATCGCGTACGACTCCGCCACTATGCGGAGACTGCGGCTGTACGAATATACACTTTATTTTAATGATAGTATAGTACAATATACACTGTACTTAGTAAGCGCATTGTTTTTATAAGAAACAATAACTTTCATATCCCCTCTTCTGCGGATCCAAGGGCAATTTATACTTAGGTATAATTTAACGAAGAAAATTAAATCCGTATTCTTTAATGACATTTTTCCGTAATGAAAAAAGATTCAATTAAATTTGATGACCAAAATTAGATTTAGCTTGTGTTTATAATAAATTTCTCAAAGTTTGTTATGATAAATATTTTGCCGTCACGAGTAAGCCGAAACATAAGCGCGATGATGTAAGCAGAAATGTTCTATGAATTATGAATTACGTAAAAGCTTATATCGCAGAGTATCAGATTATGTGTACCAGTCTCGTGCGGGACTGTACATCGAGATAAGTGACGTCATATCGGTACATCGGGGAATGTAGGTGATTTTACGATATCTTCAGATCTATGCCGACGCCTGCAGTGTAATAGTTTGTTATGATTCACCTGATTTTCTCACTAGAATAAGGTTAACTAGATGAAAAAGAGATGTGTAGTTACTCCCTGGTGAGGCTTACGAAACTTTTTAAAGTTGAAATAAAACCCGTTTCAGAAACGAGCATTCTGAAAGAGCGGGGAAGACAATCAAGCACATATTTTGGTATTTTTTTTTACTTTTTAAAACTTACTATTACTTACTATTTTTTTGAAATAATTGAAGATATGAAGCTATAAAAAATGTGGACAGTAGTTTAACTACCCAACAACAGATTGCAAAATTGTTTAGGGCCAGAAATCAAAAGCAAAATCAGACCAATATTTTAGCCTTGAAAAGGCAACACACAGACAGACAGACACTTTCTATATAATATTATAAAAATACATTTTATAAAAGGAAAATTACACAACAAATAAATAACAAGTTCTCAAGAACTCGAGAGGTTCGCACACAACATTTCTAGTAAGTAGCAAGCAATTTTTTCTGCTTCGGTACTTCAATATTAATTTATCAAAGTTTGCTTGTTAGGTAGTTGAGAGTTGCTCGACTTGACTTTATTTTTATAAATATATATTTAATGCTTAAAATTCTATCAATAAAAACAAATAAAAAAATATGTACAATATTTTTTTATGCTAAAAATTCTAAATTTCATGACATGTATGAATATTTATTTATTTATTTATTTAGCCTATTAACTATTTAACTTCCATACAAATCTTAGCAAGTTACATGACTGTGTACCCAGTACAAAGTCCTGTAGGGCTAAAAAGGCCACATTGGGAGAATCATAAGATGATCCGAATATGATTCATCATCGAAAGGACAAAATTGACACTTAGGTGCAATTCATATTATGATTCACGAATTATAAATATTTCGCAATTCACCTGTTTAAACACTTTCCTATGAAGATTCCTAAAATGGTCCACAAAATAGGATTTGATTTTGTGACAAGCAGAATCATAAAAGGTTAGTAAGGGACTAACATTATAATTATTGTGATCATTTGTGAATCAGGATATGAATTGCACCAAAATGCCCATTTTGTCATTTCGATGATGAATCATTTTCGGATCATATTATGATTCTCCCAAAGTGGCCTTTTTACACCTACTGACATCAGTCCAAAGGTACATTCAATAGCCGTGCGTGTACAAGGTCACTAATGAGTTTGTTAGCAATTACTCATCATGTGCAATTAACATTGCTGAGTTAGGAGACCATACAGATTTATTCAGATTTATACTAGCTGTGCCTCGCGGTTTCACCCGCGTAGATTTTAATTTCATGGTTGCCCGCGGATGCGTTATGCTTTTTTTAAAATTAAAAGTACTAAGCGAGCCTAGCCTAAGTTACTGCTTGTAACATTAGCTACCTGCCAGTGAAAGTACCGTTAAAATCGGTCCAGCCGTTTCGGAGATTAGCCAGAACAAACAGACAGAGAAGAAATTTAATAATAGATTATTCTATTTTAGCACTATGCACACTTTCATATGCATTTAGTGAAAAGCTGTTATTTTGGAAGTACAAACAGACACTTTAATTTTATTTATCTGTATTGATATAGATAAATCTCTTGTTACATAAATTGTAAAACATTTTTGAAAAGGTTAATTGTGGAGATTCCAGATGGGTTCTTCTCAACAAAAGCAACCTCCTGAACCCAATGGTAACATTTATAATCCTGAATAATGTATTTCTTGTGTCCTTCTGACATTTGAAAATACTTTGTAAGAAGTCTAATCAAATAAAGATATTTTGAATTTTGAATTTTATACACCTTTGCCAACTTTTTTTTTTTATTGACGCGGGGGAAACCTTCAAAAGGTCCTCGACCGCCCTGGGAGAGGCAGATCAGGGTATATGGGATTTTTACCGCACTAAAACCCCCCTGTGACTATCCTCAGTGCTCAGGGGGGACTCCGGGTAGTCTGATAGATCGCACCGGTGTCCCCCCACACTTTGCCGAGGCAGATCCCCGGGGCAGCTGCATTGCCGCCCCTGGAGACCTCGCTGTGGTTGGCACCTCCCCGGGCCCGCGGCTCGGTGGTCAAAGCTCCCACCCCGACCGCCGTCAGCAGGCCCTCCGGCCCCCTTTTAGTCACCTCTTACGACAGGCAGGGGATACCATAGCCAAATTCTTAGACCCTGGCTATTGGGTGACACCTTTGGCACCTAGCTATGTCAATCACCCACACATACAGACCCTAACTATGCTTGTTGTATAAAAAATATACTTACACAGGTAATTCCTTCTCTGTCAATGTATTGAGTTCAGCAAACTTATAATGCTTCAATGCATCATCATACGCTCCACACGCAAAGTTCAACTTCCCCAACAAGAGGTGAGCATCGAGAGCAACGCCAGCCTTCTTTCCTGCTTCATCCGTAGCTAGGGTCAAGTATCCCCGTGCTTCGGACAGTTCCCGTTGAGCCCGTTCTATGTTCTCTTTTGAAGGAGGCCATTCATCCAAATGGGCTTCTAGTTTCCCTTCACCGATTAAGAAATGTGCTAGGCTCTCTGTAAGTGAAAAGTTGTTTGTAAATATCTTATTGAGATAATTAATTAAGTTTGTGGATGGGAATCATGGAAGGTGCCTAATGACTGCTAGTAGAGTAAGTAGTCAAATCAGAATGGGCCGAGACTACACGAGTATATATTGATGTTTCACAGGAAAATAATAAAATATTAGCTTGAAAAGGAAAGCAACTAACTGAAAAAATAAATAGTAATTGTAATAACTATAATATGGATTCACACATTTCGGTCTTTTAATATTATATACTAGCTGTGGTCCGCGGTTTCACCCGCGTAGATTTAGTTTCATCCTTATTTTTGCGGAACCCTAATGTTTTTAATAAATAAAAGTAGCCTATGTTACTCCTTGAAACATCGGCTACCTGCCAGTGAAAGCCCCGTTAAAATCGGTCCAGCCGTTTCGAAGATTACCCGGAACAAACAGACAGACAGACAGAGAAAAAATTTTAAAACTTTGTTTTTCAGTGTTAGTAGCGTGTATACTTTCATATTCATTTAGTGAAAAGCTGTAATTTTGGAATTACAAACAGACACTTCAATTTTATTTATCTGTATAGACAGGCTAAAATTAAAAACTTTTGAATTTCAGTTCTAAGTATTGTTTATTGTTTTTTTTCTTTTTTTGTGCGAAATTCTTAATGGGGTTTACAAAATACATCTACTTACCAAGTTTCAACAATATAGTTCTTATAGTTTCGGAAAAAGTGGCTGTGACATACGGACAAACAGACAGACAGACATGATAAATCCATTAGGGTTCCGATTTTTGCCATTTGACTACAGAACCCTAAGAACTACTAAAACTTCAGCACATAAAATTTTCAATACAGCATCACTACCACAAATATGTTATTATTTTTAGATGCATCAATGTAATTAGTACTTAAGTATGTAAATCATTACCATACATAGTCAGGTCATGACCTCAGTAGATAATTAGCATAAGTTTACAATTAATTGAATAATACACAAACAGACATTGAATCATTATTAATAACAGCGCCAACTAGTAATCCTTGTGTGGTGGGTAGACATGATTCATGAATAATATCAAATATACAGATATACACAGTTAATTATTGTTTCTGATTGTGCAACCCTAGTGTAAATTGCTAAAACCATAGTAAAACTAATTTCCACTCAGTGACCTTGCAAGCCTACAGTCAGAGTAACACTGTATTCAAATACATAATATTAAATAGTGTAAAATATTGGATTTATATTCAGAAAATTTAACTGAATTTAAACATTAGACAAAATGTATTATAATATACATATTTATATTTTTCCTACGGCTCTGAAATAACAGTAGATTAATCACTACATACAATATTACATGAGGTTCTTACAACTGTTCTGTATGTTTATCATTCAGACCAATATCTATATTACAAATGCAGCTCTCCTCTCTCCTCCAAATTTAAGAATTTACTAAAGCCAGCCACTGCTGTTCATATATGACAGTATAGTCTGACTATTTATTCCTGGGCAGAGTACATTAGTAGGTAGTCACTGAATGTGTCTGCTGAACACGACCATAAAGAGAATGTAAATAGAGTTGAGTAATGAAATTAAGTAGCATAATGGTAACGTCAAGATAAGCCACAAAAAATAATCTTATTCAAGAACCCTCCGACTTCATCGTCTGAAAACTATCTGACCATACAGGGTGTCAACTTACCGTGCTGTGGTGACCTGGCCTTCAGCTGCAAGGCCAGGTCCACCGCCTTCTTCCAGTTAGACTCCTCACGACTCTTCTCGATTTCTGTCTCGTAGCCACGCACGGCATTTTTGCTCCTCGATGTCATCGTAACACAGGGTCACTGGCACGTCTTCGTCACACCATCGATTTCAAATAACACTTCATTCATACATTGCTAAATCCTGTCGAATCGAATAAGCAATAGGATTCCCAGGATTTCCATTGAAGGCCAAACTTGACAGATGACAACATAGGTACGTACATACATTCAATATGTAAGTACATATTCTGTCACAGCACCCCTATTCCTTCAGATTCTCTATGAATTTGTCTATGAAATAATATGAGCAAACTCATAAAACTTTAGCAATATTTTATAATATTACCTTTGAAGGTAGGTAAATTACATTTAGGTAGTTTTATTATTTAGTAAACGTTTTAGTGTGAAATTAAATTTCATTAATATTTCAGTCAGTAGCACCGTAAACGCAACGATCGTGGAAGAGATTTCACATAAACGAACGAGATGGCGTTAGTAGTCATTAAAAGAAAAGGCTTCGTATTTAAATAAATAAATTTGGGCTTGCATTTTATGGCATACCTAGAATCTACAATGAGAGGTCAGTCAGCCAGCAGTTTGTAAAAGGAACCGCGCACTTAATGGTTACTGAAAGTTACCTATAAACAAACCATTTTTGTGCACTGTCGATTTACGTTCGATGGAATTCATGTGCAAATTATGCCTAGGATGTTTGAGTTAACTTCTTACTAGCTCAATATTTCCCGTAATGCTCTTCCTCTATATCCTTTGTACATACTTCATTGATACTACTGATTGAATATCTAGTGAATTAAGTTCACGAAGCGAGTAGGTAATCAGGTATAATTTTACTCTAGATCTAGTAACTCAGCACGAACGGTGATTTACTATTTACCTAACAAGATTCCTTACTAGCTATAAATGTAACAATACCCACATTTTTTCCAAGTACCTAAATGTAGATATGAAACTTCGTAAACAGGTTTAATCCGCATTAGCATGACAGATGCTAATAACCAAGTATAAAAAGGGGATCATTCTCAACCCAGGATTTTATTGAGCGGCCATTATTGTTTGTATAAGGAACAAGGCTGTTGTATCATTTCCATCGCAAAAAAATGTTTTTTTACTTCTAACTTAAGTAAGAGCTTACGTCCATTCTCTATACAAGCAACAGGAGAGGGCAGGGCAGAGATGTACTTATAGTAGCTAGATAGGTAGGATTACACCCACATTTCGCCTCGCTAGCTAGGTTTACCTGTTAGGTACATCGGGTACCTAATAAAGAGCGACCTTATTGCCATTCATAAACTTATGGAAGATAAATACATTTTGCTTCAGAAATTGTAGATAGTAAGTTGATGGAAGACCAGCGGTGATCAGGCCAGCAGCACACTGAGTTGAAGCAGATTTCCAACAGATTTATATTATCATTATTACTATGTTTTTTTGCCATACTTTGTTGTAATTTGTAAATGCATACATAAGCAAACACGTGTATTCCCCGAAGGGATAGTCAGAGGTACAGAGGTGTACCTATAGTAGGTACAGCCATATTACACCCGTTATGTTAAAGTCCCACGGGCAGAGGGCGAGCCTATTGCCATTAACCGGGCACAATGTAATAGCTAGTAGATTGATATAATAACTTAACTGTTTATTCGTGTGTGGGCGTTCTCCACCCTCGTAGTAGTAGATAGCCCAAGTGAGTCATAAATTGAATTACAGCATGATTTATAAGTTTTCCATATTTGGATTAATGCCTAGTTAATGGCAATAGGCTCCATATTACATGCTACTTAAACGTTGTACAAAGTGAGTGCACTATAAAAACACCTTTGCCTACTTCCGAGGAATACAGACGTATCATAATATATATGTACCTATGTTACATAACGTTTGTCTAGTTGGTAGTACGTACATAGAGTGCAAGAGCGTATCCAATTTGTGAACGAGGCTCAAGGTGGTCAAATGTGGTGTGAGGTGGTGTCAGGCACGGAGATCGCCGAGCAGCACCGAAGATCAAAGGTAAGGATTACCGCGACAAGGTCGTCACACAACCTTGCTACTGCGAGGATTAACGCTACGCTGCCCTATTTAACAATGCAACCAATATGCGAGTAGAGAGGTTACGGTAATTATTGTTCTAATCATCCTTCTCATTCTACCTATCATTCTAAGACCTTAAGTTTGAGTACCTAAATCAAACTCGCAGTATTGTTTCGGTAAAAAATCTCTTATCCTAATTTTAACAAAACTAGGTCAGCGCTTTAGACGTTAAAACAGACAGACAAAAATTACCCACAAGATGGCGCCACAAATTAAATTATGTGTTAAACTATTTCGTTTTATTAATATTTGCTTTGCTCTCTGACACACAATGACTTTACCAAAATTACTACGCCACAACCCATCCTTATTCATGTCGTATATGAATGACGTAATGCTCCCTTTAACATACTGCGGGTTAGTAGGTAACGATAGATATACGTGTACTAGAACAGTACCACTGAATACATTCATGAGTTTACCACAAACACTACGAAATCTAGGAACAAACCGTTTGAAATTACACACTCATACAGATGCTCCTCGTAATGTCAGTAAGGGGTAGGTATGTTCCGTTCGTGTTTACTTAATTTACGTGTTTTACAGACATTTTTCTAAACTTTAATCAACATTTCACTGTCAGTAAATTTAGGAGTAAATAATAAAACCTTTAAGAGTGATAACCCTCACGCTCAATAGAGCAAACTTATACGTCTTGTTTCAAAACTTGGTCTAAATTATATACTGCTTAGTAAGCTTATATACATACTGTGACAGCAGTAAGTACATAGAGCCCATTATGCGGTACCATTGTCTGTGTCGTGTCTGTGACAATAATTTCGCTTTCCAGAAGGTTATCGAATGGCGCGTTCTGCGTAACAATGCGACTGAAACAACTTCCTGTGTGGCACATCCAATACATCCATCCATGTACATCGCATCCGGCCTTGGACAGTGTGGGGCGGTGGAGGCAGTACGCATGTGTTGTGGCGCAACACGCCGCGCTGCCTTTTAATACATCTAATCATAATACCTCTAGTTTTTCTATTACAATCCAAATGAGGCCAACTCAAAAGCTACTTCAATTCAATTATCTTTTACTATATAATATTATACGTAATAAAACTAATGTATAATACAAAGTTGAATTATAATTATGAAAATATCAATGAACACGAAGCTCATTATTAATTTTGTTTTCCATCTAAAAATATTGTTCATAACTGATCCTTTTTAGTAAGGACATATGAAATGCAGCAAAGCTGTGTACCTATAGGTACTATGATGTGTATAGGTAGATTATAAGATGCAGCTGGGTGCGCGAGGCGGGGCACGGGCCACGGGTCATGAATGACGCACCTGTGCGGCGCAGTCCGGGTCAATGTCGGGCCAGTCCCCCCTCGCACCCGCACTCCACCCTCCTCACCCACCGACCAAAATTGCCTCGGAGTCTGTACAGGCTGCCTGCACAAGCGACGAGAGCTATTGAGCCAACTATTGCGCTAGGGAGGCCACTTGGTTAGGAATGGTAATTTTGCAGTGCAATCATTATTTTGTTAAACATTTAGGCTTTCAAAGTATTTAACTGGTAATACATTCCATAGTAGCCCATTACGTTTTTGGGCATACATGTCATATCTGGGTCAGTGCAGTATGTGCGTTGAAATAGTTTAGAAATTCACACTTCACTTGTACGTAAGAAACGCAGATGTGCCTCTAATATAACCAAAGTGAACCTACCCTCGTGCATAGATGCTATGTAAGACTTAAAGGTTTTAAGCAAGCGTGTAGACCGCCTGATGGTAAGCGGCTGCTGCAGCCTATGAATGCTATCACCAAGGACGTAAATCGCGTATTGACAATTGTAAAAAGAATAAACTCAGTATGCGGTTCTATAATAAATCACGAAAGGGTCTATAGTAAGCACAGCGTCACTCCTTCTAGCACTTATAAGCGACCTTATACTCTCCGCACACTATCTGTTACTAAGGTACTATTAATTAGCTACTATCTTCTCTTGGGTGGAGGTAACGGAGATTCAGTTACATCCTACTTTTCTTTATATGTCAAAAACTCTGCTCCATACACTACTTAATATTATTATTAAATGAGAAAAGATTAAGTATTATTGGACCGATTTTTAATTATTTCATCACTAATACGATACACAGGCACAGTTACAGTACATCTCTGTGGTACCTATATTTACAATATATTACAATTGGATAAGTGTATGTCTGTCTTCTACCTCTTCAGTACCTGAAATTTGATATGGAGATAGCTTTGACTCTGAAAACACTGGGAAGTTTAAAAATCGTTACGCTTGAAATGTCGCAGGTAAATATAGATATATAACTCATAGTTTTCACTCACACTGTGCCCCTCACGCCTCCACAAAGCTAATAGAGCGCCATTCTAGCTAGCTCATTGATAGAAGCAATCCAGTGACTTATTGGACCCATTGATGTATACAACTGAGGGATTGGCCGTCAAAGATCAGTGGCTTGTTACATTACTAGGAAACTGAATTACGTTATTTACGATGATTCAACTTCTTATGGAAGTGAAATTGCAACTCTTGCTCCGTATTCTTAACTACAAGTACTTAGATGTGCCTTATTTTACTAATTTTCCTTTAAAGAAATAATCGTAAAATCTGTTTAGAATGGTCATTATCATATATTATCAATATTATTGAAATATGTACAATGAATATCACGATTACTAATAACACAATATTATATTAAGTACTTATCACTTATTATTCTCAGTATAAGCAACCTTCCGAACCTGGCGGTAGCATGTATGTGTAATAGTATCAGAACGCGTTCTGACGATTTGAAAGTACTTTATTAAAAGTCTTATCAAATAAAGATATTTAGAATTTGAATTTTTATTATATATTTATTTTTACCAAAAATGCGTATGTCGCCATGCAGTCCGTGTGTGCACGCCCTAAGCCCCAACGAACAGCTTTTCGTCAATACGCAAATAGGTTCGATGCAATTGGATTCCCCTTTCAATTTGCTCGCGCTAATGTAACGGCTGATGAGGGTTGCGCCGTGGACACGTTTCATAAAGTGATCATTGCATTGATTACTGTTTTTCCTTCAGCTTAGATTCATTGGTGAGCTTCCAAAATTATAAATATAAAAGTAAGTAGCCTTATAAGTTACTCCTTATAACATCTATCTGTCAATGAAATTCTCGTTAAAATTCGTCTAGCTAGAGATCCAGAGATTAGCCGGAACAAAAACCCCGACAGAGAAAAAAATACATTTTATTGGTAAACTTTCATAGTAATGCGAGATAACAAAAAATGCAAAATAAAAAAAAGGTATTGGAGTACCATTTTAGGTATCTAGTCGACACCTGCGACACGATTTCAAGAAAACTCGCACTTGGCACTCTGAGTGCCAAGTGCGAGTTTTCTTAAAATCGCTGTCACAAGTCACCGCGTAGACGTAAACGCAGATTTGTATGGGCTCACAATAGTATCATCTTTAGGCCGACAGAGGCGCTGCTCCGATCCCATACAAATCTGCGTTAACTTTGACGCGGCGACTTGTGACGGCGGCAGTGAAAAACTCACACTAGGCCCTCTGTGTACACACACCACTCTATTCCTTACCTAAGACCAATGTTACGAAACCATTGCTCTAGCAGTTTCAGAGATTATACGGCACACAAAGAGCTAAATAACTTAAAAATGAAATGCAGAAAAAGATCTATAATTTAACTAGCTGTGCCCCGATGTTTAACCCGCGTAGATTTTAATTTCATGGTTGCGTATCCCTAATGTTTTAAAAAAATCTAAGTAGCCTAAGTTACTCCTTGTAACATTAGCTATCCGTTAGTGAAAGTCCCGGTCAAATCCGTCCAGCCGTTTCGGAGATTACCCGGAACAAACAGACAGACAGACAGACAGACGGACATACAGACGGACAGACAGACAGAAAAAAATTTAAAAATTGCTTTTTCTATGTCAGTATACACGGACTTTCATATGCATTTAGTGAAAAACAGTTATTTTGCAGTTACAAACAGACAATTCAATTTTATTTATCTGTATAGATGTAGGTATTTGTATACATAATATGGTTTGGTAATGTTGTGTGCGCACCGTCTTGTCGGCACACAGGGGCCCAACCATAAGCTCTTATTGCAATGATAATTCAGTTGTGCGACAGTGACAGATGTATACACGTCACATACATCTGTCTCGTAAATGAGTGAAACTATCATGGCAATAAGAGGTCATGGTAAGGCCCCTGCTCCGCTGTAAGCCTTATTTAAACCTACTTTCATGTGGTAATCGCAACGCGCTCAACGACAATGACATTCTGTCTCTTCAACACTCATTTGCCTTCAAGATAATAGTATTATGCTTTAGCACACACCAAGAATTTGTCGCAGACGCCACCGGTTTTAATCTATACATCTATACAGATAAATAAAATTGAAGCGTCTGTTTGTAATTCCAAAATAACAGCTTTTCACTAAATGCATATGAAAGTATACACGCTACTGACACTAAAAAACCAAGTTTTAAAATGTTTCTCTGTCTGTCTGTCTGTCTGTCTGTTTGTTCCGGGTAATCTCTGAAACGGCTGGACGGGTTTTAACGGGACTTTCACTGGTAGGTAGTAGATGTTTCAAGGAGTAACTTAGGCTACTTTTATTTATTAAAAATATTAGGGCTCCGCGAAAATAAGGATGAAACTAAATCTACGCGGGTGAAACCGCAGGGCACAGCTACTATTATAATAAGTGTTGAGAGACTGCTTTTATAGAAACGTAAAGAAATGTAAAGTTTTCATTTGATAACTGATTATATAAACAGCTCTTATTTGATGATAATGTTAAATATCTGAACGCATTTCCAAATACCTTCCTTTCTACAATCAATAAGATATATTCAATATTTTTCATATTTACGAAAAGTTTCATGGAAAACTTACCACTGTGATATATTGCATTTGTTTAAATAAGTACATTACTATTTTACACAAAGCACAAAAATTAAATTTTACTTTTGCACCTATAAAATTATGTACCAACTAGCTGTGCCCCGCGGTTTCACCCGCGTAGATTTAGTTTCATCCTTATTGTCGCGGAACCATAATATTTTTGATAAATTAAAGTAGCCTAAGTTACTCCTTGGAACATCAGCTACCTACCAGCGAAAGTCCCGTTACAATCCGTCCAGCCGTTCCAGAGATTACCCGGAACAAACAGACAGACAGGCAGACAGACAGACGGACAGACAGACAGACAGAGAAAAATTTTAAAACTTTGTTTTTTGGTGTTAGTAGCGTGTATACTTTCATATGCATTTAGTGAAAAGCTGTAATTTTGGAATTACAAACAGACACTTCAATTTTATTTATCTGTATAGATGTATAGATATAGATTGACTTGAAACGAAATACCCAAGCAATAGAAAGCTAGCAGTAAATGAATATTTGAGTTGTTTTTTTATTTTTACCAACATCCGCAGTAATAGCACTTCTCCGTTATAGCTGGACGCAATTTGCATGTGTCGCGAATGTCCCAGTAGTATTGACCGACGCCCGCCCGGGACGCGGCCTTGGCACCATCCACCTCTATAATACATATACTTGAAGGAGTATCGCTCCTGTCATCAATTATGTAGCGTAAGCATTGAATATCACCGGGGGGCCACAGTTACTGCACATTTCATTCGATCAACGAAGTTCAGCAATAAACCTCAATCCTAGCCAGAAAATGGATGTTTGACCGCTCGAGATCCCTTTGTGCCTCGGACGTTAAGCAATAGATCTCGATTGCCAATTGTCAACTTTGGACATCAAAATTCTAAATATCTTTATTTCATTAGACTTCTTACAAAGCACTTTCAAATCGTCAAAAAGACACAAAAAATACATTAAACAGGAATATAAATGTTACCACCGGGTTCGGAAGGTTGCTTTTATTGAGAAGAACCCGGCAAGAAACTCAACAATTACTCTTTTAAAATAATATCGTTATATACAGATAGTCGAAAGCCTAGGAATGTGAACTTGAACCCAGGCTACCGATTTCCTTGCTTACGAAGGGTTTGCGAAGATCAGATGCGCTTGTGTAAGAATTGTTCAAGCTTTTTTGTCTTCAGTCAAGTGTATCATCCAGACAATAAGGTACATTAAAGCAAATTAGAAATATGAATAAAAAAATCTCCGTACACTATATCAACTTAACTCCAACATATGGGCGTGAGTCAAAGAGCCGTCATCTCGGTTTCCAGTAGTTGTACGTATGGATAAGGATTTCAATAACGCTTCTGTTAGGCATCAACTATCAGACGTATCGGATTCATTGGATTCCACCGAAATTCCACCAACAAACATTTATGTGACAATATAATAACGAGTATAATTTGAGTCGAATCGATGATAAATCAATAACAATATGAGCGCGGGGGCGTAATGAGCATGCTTCAGTGTTCAATACATATATTTTAACAGTATTTTAATAGTATGTAGGTATACGTAGCTTAGTGCAGGTAGTTTCATAGCCTCGGTAAAGTTCAAAAACTCCGCAGTGAAGTTTACAGCGCGATGCTAGCATCGGAGAAGTCTGAAAATGTTACCAACAGGAGAACGTGACATAAGAAGATCGACCCTTACGTTAGTAAGTACTTAAGTAGGTTTTAAACAATTTAAATAAAATTAGGAAAACGTCTATCTATACTGATAAATACAATTGAAGTGTCTGTTTGTAATTCCAAATTAACAGGTTTTCACTTAATGCATGTGAAAGTATATAAGATACTCACATAAAATGCCTAATTTAAAAATTTGTTCTCTGTCTGTCTGTCTGTTTGTTCCGTCTAATCTATGAGCCATAGGTGCGGAGCAATAATAATTGTCAATTAATTGCCAGGGTCGTAACCGACGAGATGAGTGCAGTAACTGCCGCTCCATCCGACTTTATGAGTCTTCATACCCAGTTTATGACCGACCTCCCAGCCCTCACTTTATAGCATAAAAAAGATTTCCATTAAACCCCGCGATATTATAAAAATATATTCTCGGAGAATATATACAGTAGATACTTATATATATTCTCCGGCCTTTATCTCACGGGGCTGCCCATTGGCTTACAAGGATCCTTTCTGCCACATTCCTGCATCTCTTCTTGCACTCCTTAGGTTACCAGATCAAAATTAGTTCTTATACTTAGATAACACAACGTCTATGTCTGTCTGTCATCGTGAACCCTTAGAAATACTTCTCCGTCAAAGTCGAAAGCTGGTGAGCATTTACATGGTTTAAATTATTTCTAACTATACTTCGCTAATTAAAGTAATTACTCGTGCCTTAGTTTATTGTTCGTATATTTTATTTTCGTATATGTAATTGTTTCAACAGTGTAAACAAACACCAGGTTATATTACGACAAACAATAATTATCATACTTTAATATCGTAATTAAATATACGTGCTTTAAGTATTATCTTTGATGTCTTAATAAAGTTATATTATTTCAGTAGCATTATTATTTTACCGTCCGTCTGTTGCCAGTTTTATAGCCTCAATATTATATTTTATACGTTTGCATAAGTCCCCCAAAAAGGCCGGAGCCTGCAGCTGGTTGGAATAACGCAGGGTTTTCACACATCGTGATATGAAGCTAGCTATGTTTTACGAGGATATAAAGGAGATCACTCGTGATAATGATACATAAAAGATAATATATCATTGACTCTCGTACAGAAATGCTCTCAATTATCTTTATCGTTCATCCATATTTTCAGATAAACTGGGGCCCAACCGTAAGCTCTTATAGCAATGATAGGTCAGCTGTGTGACAGTGACAGATATATACATGTCATTATACATCTGTCTAATAATATTTTGGAAATAAGTGGTCATGGTATACAGCACAACTGATGGTAAATTGACAATTCAGGTGACGAAATAAGTTGTTTGTATGTAAAATACTATTGCAAAATATACACTAGTGTTATAAAGATGAAAGATTTGATTGTTTTTTGTTTGTTTATTTGCATTGAATAGGCTCCAAAACTACTTGATCCTGAAAATTCTTTCAGCAATGGATAGCTACATCATCAGCGAGTAATATATGGTATATTTTATCCCCGTACTGAAACCGTGAACCGTACGGGAACGGGAACTGCGCGGGTGAAACCGCGTGACGTCCGCTGGTAATATAATATGGTGACTTGATTTCAAACGTGGATTATTACAATATTACTTGCATCTTTCACACACGTTTTGGTAACGGGTGTTTATAGGACTGTATCCATAGACACTCAATAAAAACATTCATAGAGGTCCACAGAGTCTATCGAATACACCCACAGATACAAAAGACGCAACTAATAGTCAAATGTATACTCTATGTAATACTCAACGAGGCTGCAGTGACAAGTCTTCAAACGTAACGTATAAGCTCTGATGCTTTTCTCATTTCACGATGGTTTCCTCATATTTATTTAAGCAAAAATTCCTTGAACCTCAAAGCTGGGGTCGTAGCGAGGTGAACAATACCCTTCCGGGCCGAGTGGGTTTGTCACCGCGAGCAATTTATGTCATCCGCTTTCATTACACCCCTTTGTGGACGGAGATTTATCTTGCGACTCCACCGACTATTTAAATGGAGCTTTTGTACGTGCACAGTTAAGAGTTGCAATAAAGTCTTCACATTTCATAATATTCTAACTATTTCAAAAGATGTTTTGGTTGTTTGAGAATTCCACCTAACATTATTTTAAGCTATGACATTTTTGCAGCTTGACTTCTATCTATTGAATAGAATCAAATCAAATCACATTCACCCGTCTGGGGGCCTACCATCATTGGTTAAATTTTCGTCAAAACCCAGAAGTTCTTAATACGCTCTGCTTAAACGATCATAGTTGGGTCCATGCAGCCTCCCGTGATGAAAGCCATGGATACACCCTATGAATAGGTACTGCTATGCTGTATTACAGGAATAAAGCAATTTTGAATCACCTTATTCGAATAAGCCGGTACCGTGCTGGCCGTGAGGTTTGTGCAGTCACCTGCTATGCAAGCGACGCAGGTTCTAATCTCAGCGGCTTGCACCAATAAGTTTTTCTAAGAACTTAAGTGGAGTAATTTCCCCCAACGTGCGTTACAATGAAGGAAACCTGCATATGTTTGGCTTTAAATGAAACGTGAACGCTTCACTGTTTGATAGATTATGAGTGGCTTAATTAAACGAAAAATTATTGAAAACTCACTACATTAATATTATACAATAGAACCTTTGAAATCCCAAAAGACGCATTGTAATGAATAACGAGCGTATTTAAATACAACGTTGGCTGGAAGAAGCCCAGTCATAGTTAATTAAATTACTCAGCCAATTTACCTACTTTTTTCTCTGCTAAGAAACTGGGTTACACTGAATGGGTGTTTTCTTTACAACATACCATTATTGAACTAGAAATGTGCTAATGTCCAACTTGGGAGCAATGGATTGAGATTATAGCTCGCAAATATGAAAGGTTTTGTTCGTGGAAATTAGGCAGTAAGCAAAAAAGGCAATTAAGAAGGTAATTTTTAGGGTTCCGTAATTCAGAAAAAGAAACCTCTATATGATCCAATTGAATTTATAATATTTCTTAGGAATAGCTTCAAGTAAATTGTATTTTATTATCTAATTATTAGAACTAAGTTAATTATATACTACTTCTTCACTATCTCGATATAATTTTGACCATAAAATAAATTATTCGGTGAAATACAGGATATTCTTTGATTTTTAAATGTTTATATTTCCAAATCAACAACATTTCGCTAAATGCATATGAAAGTAGAAACAAAAAACTGTCTGTTTGTTTCATCTAATCTCTGAAACGGCTGAACAGATTTTAACGGGACTTTCACTGAAAATAGCTGATGATATAAAGAGTAACATAAGTAAAAATTAAGTGTATGTGTCTATGTGGAAACCGCGTGACGTCCGCTAGTACACTATAAAGCCACGTCACCCCCGGTCAATATGACCCATTTAGAAGTGCACTTAGAAGTGAGCTCGGTTTCATGTAAGCTCGCACCGCGGGGCCCTCCTACTGTGAACACTGCCAATGACACGCTCTGACTGCACTGCCACTACGTTGACCTTGTTACAAACATTATAATAATAATAATAATAATAATATTTATTCATTTATTTACGTACAGACACTATGTTTACAGGTACACCAAAAGCGTTAGTGTAGCTACTTTATCAGAGTCACATACTACACTATCTATACATCTATATCTATACAGATAAATAAAATTGAAGTTTCTGTTTTTAATTTCAAAATAACAACTTTTCACTAAATTAATATGAAAGTATACACGCTACTGACACTAAAAAATCTGTCTGACTGACGTAAAAAAAATTCCTCACGCCATGCCAGAAAGCCCCCAAAAGTGTTAGCAGAAATGTCAGCCATAACTTCAAATATAATAAATAACTTCACTATTATAAACAAAGAAAGCGAGTTAATTGCCGCCTCATGCACAATACATACGTCTTTGATTACTTCTCAGACGTATGCTGTTGCCTCACGATATTTTTTCGCTTGTAAAATGGACTCATGGTTGGTAAGTTTACATTGCTGTAGGCCTAGACAAAGTAACATTCTCACGAGCGAGCGCTAATAGAAACGATACAAAATGTATGGAAATGACATAAAACAGTCACGTGACATATGTCATTCCCATACATTTTGTATCGTTTCCACTAACGAAGCGTGAGGATAATGTTACTTTGTCTGGTATTAGACCTTGCGTCGCTTGCGTAACCGACCAAGATGGAATTACAAAAATCATTTTCCAATATTATTGTTCGTGCAAATGTTAATTTCTTAACACAACCCCGTTCACCCCATCAATTAGCAGAACAAACAGTTCGGTGGGCTCCAAGGAACCTTTTAATCTCAAACAAAGAGACTTTGTACTCGGCTAAGCAAACTGGGCTTTAATTAGTTTACATTCGGATCAAAAGGCCAAACCGCACAATTGGCGAGCAAACGGCTAATCTGCCCTATGGCTATTGTTATTAAAATGTTCCCTAATATACAACTCTTATGTGATTAAAGTTCTTGATTATAAAGAGCTGTTGAGATTGCGGTCATTTTGTTGTTCTGAATCTTTTTTGTTTAGCAATAATATAGGTATTTAAGGTTAAGGAATTACTAAAGAATTATGGACTGGCGTATATCACAAACTTCCACGCTAGGCTATTTTGCAATAAATACTCAAGAACATGAAGTTGTTTTTCTCTGTCTATCTTTCTTCTTATATATAAAAATCCCCATTTCCCTTGGTCTTTTTTTCCCTTGGGACTTTCACTGACAGATAGCTGATGTTTCAAGGAGTGACTTAGGTTAATTTTATTTAGAAATAATATTAGGGTGCCGCGAAATAAAGCATGAAACTAAATCTATGCCCGCGAGCACAGCCAGAAATTTATAAATTGATTTCAAAGCAGACGAAGTCACATACAAAGACTTACACAATAATAAAACATACCTATAATAAAATAAAAAAATTCTGTTTACTACAAGCGAGTGTGCATAATGGGGCACATAAAAGTGTCTTAAGCGAGCTACGATGCTGATGTATGCTTAGTAAATACAATAACCATAAATCTACGCCGCAGTACATCTTGGTGCTACGGCGTAGCTCGTCGTAGCAAATTCGCTTTTCTTAGATTGCTGTGTGGAATTTATTTAAAACTAGCTGTGCCCCGCGGTTTTATCCGTGTAGAGCTAATTTCATGAATGACCCGCGGAACTCTAATGTTTTTTTTACTCCTTGTAAAATAAGCTATTTGCTAGTGAAAGTCCCGTGAAAATTAGTCCAGCCGTTTTGGAAATAGGCCGAAACAAACAGACAGACAGACAGAGAAAAAATTCAAAAAAATTTTGTGAGTATCATATTTAATTTCAAATGCATTTAGTGAAAAGCAGTTATTTTGGAATTGCAAACAGACACTTCAATTGTATTTATCTGTATAGATGTGGCATACAAGCAATCAATGCTAATGATAAGCTATCCTATCAATGTCCGGCTACAGAAGTCTATGGGCGCTAGCAGCAACAAGCAAGTCGTTCAACGGAGTTCTTATTGATTTAATACTGAAAGCTAAGAGGGTGTAAATGTAGCTAACACGAAGCCTTCACGTTCCCTATGATTTCACAATTAAACAAACTGTAACATAAAAAGGGGCCTATGATCAGCTTAAGCAGAGCGTATTAAGAACTTCTTTACTTAACTTTAATTGAACAAAGCTGAAAAGTTCTTAATACGCGCAGCTGGCAAGATGAACATTGCCCTCTTTGCTTAGTAGGTACGAGTGTACGTCTAATATTGTAACAAATCGTATTAATACCATTATTGCTGTAACAACTGAAAACAAATGCCTCCCTTGAAGCTATCTCCGCGGCGGCAACACAGTTTAATAAAGCTGGCGTTATACGCTATTATTTCACCTGGGAACCATATACCTTTATAACATCACCTTGGCTCACAGCGCTTGGAGAACATTATATTATATTTGGATGAAGTTAACACCTTATAAAAACCTTATGGTTTCATCTTTTCGCTTCTCTAAAGGGGTATGTGGTATTTAACGAAGGTGTTCCTAAAGTCATATTTAAATGAAGTTTGGTTCCAAAGTGCCTAGTGCGAGTTTTTCACTGCCGCCGTCACTACTCACCGCGTCTACGTAACTGCTTGTGACGGCGATTTTAAGAAAACTAGCACTAGGCACTCTGAATGGTTGGAAACGCATGCCGTATCGATACTGATACTTTGTACAAATACAAGCTGTATACTTCGTGGAGTATTGGAGGGCGTGCCGCAGATGTAAATTGAAATGATTCAGGGCCCACCCCAGTAAGGCACTTATGAACGTCGATAAATTACCACCGGCTCGGGAACTAGCCTTCTGAGACAAACAAGAAACTCAGCCAAGCATCATGGACATTTCATCCATACAGTAAAATGTAGGTTTTGGTGCAAATAGTTACACCAAATTGGATGCAAGTGGGTATATCAAGATTCTGCTACGAGTATAAGCGCAAAACACGAACGAAAACATCAGGCAGACATCCGTAGGTAGTGGGAAAGGCATGCGTGGACTGCACCTGATGAATGATAGCTATAATATTTATAGCGACCACTCAACCACTCAACCACCGTGGCTCAGAGGTAATCTATACAGATAAATAAAATTGAAGTGTCTGTTTGTAATACCAAAATAACAGCTTTTCACTGAATGCATATGGAAGTATACACGCTACTGACACTAAGAAACCAAGTTTAATATTTTTCTCTGTCTGTCTGTCTGTTTGTTCCGGGTAATCTCCGAAACAGCTGGACCAATTTTAACGGGACTTTCACTGGCAGGTAGCTGATATATCAAGGAGTAGCTTAACCTACTTTTTTTTTATATTTGGGTTCCGCGACAATAAGGGTGAAACTAAATCTACGTGGGTGAAACCGCAGGGCACAGCTAGTCTTAAAATATTACATGAAAATGTAAAACTAAACTTAACGAATTTTTATTTTTTTATTTTACTAGATTAAAATTAATGCTTGATTATTATTTCAACTAGATGAAATAAAACCGTAAAATAATTTTTCCATAATCTAAAAAATATATTATCGAGTCAAAATAAATCATTAATTTTGTAATAACTCGTAGATTAAATCATATTTTTATTGAAATAATGTGTTAATTTAATAATCGGATTGTGTGTCTACTGCACGCAATCGCGCACATAAGGCAACACACGCTACTGCGGTACACACGTCTGCGATTATGTAACATGCGTAACACTCTACATGTATTATTCCTGGGAGAATATGCTGTGAATATTGAGGAGATGCCTGACAAAAACAAAAACACTCCTTCAAAAAACATGCGCGAAATTCGCAGGTGGTAAAAGCTTCAGTTATGGGTTTATGTAAAACAGAGGCACGTGGCCGCTAACCACAGCGTGTGCACATGTCTGTTGTGTTTACACTCCGTAAACAGACACAAAGCTAAATATTTGCGGGGATTGTGGCGACAAAAGGTATAGTCACAGTCAAAATGTTTACTTATTAAATTTACAACCTCATTTATACCATTCGAAAAGAGCTCACTACATAGCTGTGAACCTTAATAATTCTAGGTGTGTCAACAATTTATTTTTGACTTGCTGTGCCCTGCGGTTTCACCCGCGTAGATTTAATTAGATTACCGCGGAACCCTTAATTTTCTTCATAAATAAAAAGCCCATGCTACTACAAATAACTAATTATTAGGTACCAATTGTTTGCGTTTTTATACTCGTGATAATTTCTAAACGCAATGTCCTATTGGAATAAAACAAACAGTATTTTACTTCTACATGAATACCCTTGATAGCATAATGCTTGATTCGGATAAGAATTAATATTATGATACACATTTAACACAGTTTCTTTCGTCAGGCGATTAAATTTTTTTTATGAACATTAAAGCGGTTATTGTGACTAAATTATGATAGTTAGATATATGCTCTCGCGAACTTTTTTGTAGATCTTAATAAGACCTACAAACCCGTAGTACATCATTTTGTTCTATTGTCAATAGTTTTTGTAGCGTACGCATAAATAGGTTTTCGATTTTACACCTTAGGTTACAAAATTGTAATTTACTTACGGACCCCTAATTTTTATGAGAATAAATAATAGCCTTCCTCGATAAATGGACTATCCAACACTGAAAGAATTTTTGAAATCGGATCAGTAGTTCCTGAGATTAGAGCGTTCAAACAAACAAACAAACTCTGCAGCTTTATAATATTAGTATAGATTGTATTGTTGAATATTCTGAACATTGAGAGCCAGTCATTTCAGTTTATTTTTGATTGTATTTTTGATTGTATTGAGTGCTCTTGATTATTGTGAAAGTAGAGATCGATAAAGTAAATTTTTAATAATTTAAAAACGAACTTAAACATGAAACCTTATCACGATATACATAGGAAGAAGGAAATTAGAAAGTAGGAAATTTTAAAATAATACTGAGTATTCAGATCTGTGTCAAGTGAAGATGGTCCCTTTACCTCGCTGAATCAGTAAAGGAATTCTCTGACCGAGATAAGATAGTTCTTCGAAAGGCCTGTCGAGGTAGTCCTCGACGGTCATCAGAGACGTCGACCAGAGGGCCTAGTGCGAGTTTTCTTAAAATCGCCGTCACAAGTCACCGCGTCGACGTAAAAGCAGATTTGTATGGGTTCACAATAGTGTCATCTTTAGGCCGACAGAGGCGCTGCTCCGATCCCATACAAATCTGCGTTAACTTTGACGCGGTGACTTGTGACGGCGGCAGTGAAAAACTCTCACTAGGCACTCAGAGCTCCTTAAAAGGATTTTCGCATTTCGTTCCCTTAGCTTCAATATCTTGAAGGTATACACAATTTATAAGTATAGATTATGTAAATAACTTTCGATTTCATTTCACGCGCGCCCACAGCCTTGTAAACAAACTAATATCGTAAAAAGTAAAGTTTTGTTTGTGTTTTAAGTCCTGGCACGAAAATAGCCGGTTTTGTTACAGAATCTTCGACTTTAGCGTCTCATAAATAGTGCTTACATTAAATTGAAACCCTTAGAAACGTCATTAACATTGATGTGTTTGGGTATTCCTTGTGGAAATAACTTAATATTCTGTACTGATTTATGATAGGAACAAATATATGTATTATTTGTAGCTCAATACATCCTTGATGTGGCAGCGAAGATGTCAATGAATTTCGAGTAAAGGGTAAGTTTGCAAAATGTTACGTAAAATAGCCCAGGGCATGGCCGACCTTAAGGCTTACAAATCACGCCGAAGTGCACCCTTCGAGCTCCGTGAAACCTTTATATACGACCTTCTCGAATGAAATAGTCACATATTGTTGTTTGCGCCCGAACACAAGGGATGGGAATGTTTACTTAGGTCCAATATACAGCTGTAATACAACACATAGGATGCTCTCGACGTCTGACGATTCTGAGGACATTTACACAATATGGTGTGCGTGGAAATGTGAGAACTTTATAACACCTAGCTACGCGCTTTGAAATACAAATATCTACCAGCTTGATACTTAGGTACCAAGACACATGCTACATTATCTGTGTGTGTTAATACAGTTGTAACTGGGAATGAAAATGAAAATGATTTATTCAGTTTAGGCCCTGGTAAGGCACTTCTGAATGTCGAAGAATTTACCACCGGTTCAGAAACTAGCCTTCTGAGAAGAACCGGCAAGAAATTAAGCTGGCATCATGTTAGTTTCATTACATAGTAAATAATGTGATGATTGTTTGTGGAAATAATGTAATTGGCTATCAAAGGGTGGTCTAAAAAGCTAATAGAATCTTCCGTTTGAAATTCGGAGCTGCCCCGAGCACACAGCACTCTCCCTTCCATGGAGCATTAGCGACCCTTTTCACCTTGTGAATACAACACTACTCTAACCAGAGATTAAAAAATATTTAACGTGGTTTTTTAGGCTATTAAACGCTTAGATGATAGATTGGAGAAATTCTCTCCTATTTTCCAATTGTCTACTAAAAATCAGTTCTTGTGTTCAGAAATACTATGTAAGTCATATGTTTGTAGAAGTAATTTTACCGCTTTTTAACCGACTTCAAAAAAAGGAGGGGGTTATCAATTCAACTGCATATTTTTTATATAAAATAAAATCTACAATAAACCTATTGAAACTATGTAATACATAGTATAAGTACCAGACAAACAATGAATCCGTAAGACCGCACTGGCAAAGGAAACATAAAAGCTGAAAAGCCCCATAGACGCATAAGTAGATGACTCGTGGAGAATACGTAATACTTAGCTATAACTTAGCTAAGTTGGCTTGCGAACGCCTCCGGAAATGACGAGAGTTCCGTCGCCGGAAGCGAAACTTGGATATTTAATATAGACTTCCCGAGCTCAGCCGGGAAACGCTATGAAAAGGTTTGTAAAATGAATTACCAATGATTTTCAATGAATATCCCATTTCGTTTATAAGGAAGTTGAATAACTTACATCCTTCGTTCGTGTTATTGATATTCTTTATAATTTGTTCTTGATAAAATGTTCCATGTAATTTTATATTTTGAATGATACAGCGCCAATGCCGTAGCGGTTTATGTGCTCGGGTCGATACATCGTGGTCCATGATACGATTACTAGATCGACTAAATTACGGTAATAAGTTAGTACCAGAGCGTGTTACGAACTTCTGAGCTTTGACGTTTCATTTTTGTACCGTATAACTAAACGTAAAAGCTAAGAAGGCCTAAATACGCGCTGCCACGAATAAAGAACGCGCAGCAAAAAATTGTGGTGCATGTTTTTATATTGGCCTCTCGCCATACGCATATATACTGAGACAGATTCTTAAAATGACTACTACGCATTCAAAGGTTATCGTTCTTAACTCGTGAAGGGACCCGTATGTTGGTAATAGAAATGAGCCTGAGAGACAGCTGCAGAGATTTAAGTGAAACTCGGGAGTTCCTCTTTTGATTACTCCTTCAAGGACCTATGAGGAAAGTCTTGAAGGAATAGATAACATGTTTATAGGGAGAGCGAGTGATCATGCTCATCCCCAGCAATGTGTTCTAGTTGGAAACTTGTATATATACTGCAATGCGCTTGAAAACTCTTATTGCGCGATTTAGGTTCTCTTATATTTGTTCTCAAACTTCGCATTTGTAGCGAGTAATGCCATCTATGTAGCGAGTGGAGAAACACTGTCAAAAGCACACCATTGTATGTCAGTACATAAACTTTTGTACAACGACAAGATAGCTAAGTATCACAAATTTTTTCTCGTTTACTTAAACTAGTCACAAAGTCCGCAGTTTCACCCGCATTGGGTGAATTTTTTTCGAGGAATTCATTTTTGTTGTAAAAACGTAGCCGTAAATGACTCTTTCTAACATTAACTATCTGCCAGTAAAAGTCCCGATAAATTACATTCGAGCCGTTTCAGAGATTATATGAGACACAAAGACAGTCAGACAGATAAACATATATAAAATAAGCTGTTAATTTAGAAATACAAACAGACACTTCAATTTTATTTATCTGTATAGATGTCTAGATCTAATTGACATGTCTGGTTGTAGTTCCGTACAGACGGGCGCCGGCGCCAATCACATCTCAACAACTCTTTCGAAGTATACCAATGTGTGGAAGTATAATCATAACATGTGTTGGTAGAGCGAAGGGAAAACTTATTCTTCACATTCAAAGACGTCGTCTCGGGAAGAAATATCGTTTCTTCTTCTCAAGATAAAGTTTATATTTAAAGTTATCTTCGAAAACGCACATCTAATTACAACAGAAACTTCAGCTGTATTTAAAATAATTTTCTGGTGTGGTAACTCATGAGTGTGTTCACACTTTTCGCCTGTGTTGTAATAGCATGGAGTGTAGGTACAAGATTAGGTAATATTCATAAGGAGTAGGTTTTCAAGGTTTTAATATGCATAAAATTTAAGCAATAACGTAAAAGTAAAAAGCCGGTATTAATTTAACAACGCGTATTAAACTAAGTATAACGTCTTATTCTGTACCATGCCATATTATGGTATAACTTAAAATATAATGTCAAAGCTAACACACTGTCCATGCAACAGCAACCCCACCGATGAAAAGGTATTATATAACATATTTTTCTTCTTATCATCCAAATTTTGCGACCCAATAGTTCTCGACGCTCGAGTAAATCCCCATTTAGCATCGTGGGCTCCCCTACTATACGAAGATCTTAATTCGCGCTGCTTAAACGATCATAGTTGGCCCTTTGTTGACCGTAAATGTCTTCATATATGTGGTGATAGAACAAACAGTAAGTTGATTAAAAGGGATGTATGTATTGCTAGCGACAGACGGAATATTAGGCGCAGTCCACGAACGTTTTATTGGCAAAGTTTACGTTCATCTACCGTCCGGCTTCGAATTACCGGCCCGAGGAATTTTATTAAAATCTCCCGAGCCACATTCCCGGGCAAGCCTATAAAAGAAGTCAAATAAAAATATTGGAATCTTGTCCGTCGGAATATTCATTAAACTTGGGTGATATTAAGTTTCCGTGCTAAGTTAGCTGGGCGGAACTGAATACGAATTGCTGACGCTTCTTAAATTGAGCTTCATTGTGATGTTCATTATGTTCAGAAGGTTTAGGGACGCGCAGATATGGATTCGATAACATGACTGTTTTGATTTATTATAACATGCAAGAAGGACAGGACCTTCTACAATCTTTATATATAAAAATGAATCCCCATTTCCCTTGGTCACGGCATAACGTGAACGGCTGGACCGATTCTACCGGGACTTTACTGGCAGATAGCTGATGTTTCTAGGAATGTTTTAGGCTAATTTTATTAAAAAAGCAAAATAGACGTTAAAAACTTCAAAAACGTCAAATATACATTATTTTGACAATAAAAATCAGAGTAAATTTTAAATACTTTGACAACCCTCACGCTCAATGGAGCAAATAAAAAACATAGGTCTAGATTCCTTACTACTTGTAAAGTTTAGACGGCAAAATTCATGGCACCAAATTACGCTGTCAATTGCTAAAAATGATGCTCTCCGTGTCATTTTTGTATCTATGTAAAAGTTAAACTTATATTAATACCTTCACCAGAAAAATATGGGTGGTTAAAGCTTCTAGTTAAAACCACGACGTCGCATAACAATTTCAAAATAGTACAACGATTTTTATGTCTTTTTCTTTCACAGCTTGTCATAAACCTTCAAGCAAACATAATCTCGAACTCAAAAAAAAAATTGTGCCTATTTAAATTTTTTTAAGAGTTCCAAATTCGCTACCGTTCACGATCTGTGAATATATCATACATCTAGTATGTAGTACATCTCTAATCCGCCGAGCAGGCCTTGTGGACGATGCGGCTTAACCTCAAACGCTGCGACAGTGGCTTGTGAAGCGTAACGTCCCGCCTGTCACCTCACCGATCGCCCCTTGACCCGGATGCGCCTCTCAACCTCTCAACCTCTCAGCCTCTCAGCCCATCGATCGCTGCCACTATCTCCCCGATATCACACTTCACTTTTTAACCTCGAAACTTGATTTTACACTTTAGTTCTACTGTATTGTGTTACGTAAAGATTAAGAAAGAGACTTTTCATAAAATTTAAATTCATATGCTGACTCTTGTATTTCCCGAAGTTATACGCAGAGGTGTTGTAATAACAACACCCACTTTTCACCGAAGATGATTAAGTGCCAACTTGACAGATGGTGAGGCTATCGCCGTCTCAGGCACTATATATAAATGTTTGAATGTCTACTCAGTCATATGCAAGCTTCCTCACGATGTTTTCCTTCACCGTAGAGCGTGTGGTGTGAAATCTCTGCACATACGTATATAGACAAACTCACTGGAACAGACCCCGCTGGGATTCGAACTTGCGTCACTTGCGTAACAGGCGACTGCTCAAATCCTGAGGCTACCACAGCTCTCATAAATTTAACAGAGTTTTAGACCCAAAGAAATGAGAAGTAATCTAGATTTGGGAGACGCAAAGGACTATATATTACTTGAAGGGGACTGTGGTTGTTAGGCGATAGGATAAGTTGCTGTATAGGTATTATAATCCAATACATAATGTAGATAGTTCATACAGGCCTGCAGACACGGAGATCGAACCGACGACCTAATCTATGTATTTTTCGTTGCAGTCAAGTTAATATTACATGATCATCTCGAAACAGTAATACTATATCCAGGAAAACATCGCCTTAGATTTGGTACATTACTTTAATTGAATTGCAAAGATAAACATCCACTTATTTTCCTTATAATTTTACTTAGTCCTTGCCTCGGAGGCTGTGGAGCAAATTGCTTCATACATATTAACTGAACGTACTCCACACTCTGTTCTTACGGAAAGGTTCACAAAATGCCTCGAATACAGTCATTGGTGTAGCTTCGGCCTCCTTACGTAACAATGAGTTTACTTAAAAATACAAAGCTACGAACAAAGTTACTAATTTTATTTAAGGTTATACGAGCCTCTTAAAACTTTTCCCTTTTGCGCTACCTTCTTTATGGGCTCGGAGCTGTTTTTGTGTTTCTTATTTTATGTCTACGTTCTGTGAATATTGAAATTGTTAGAATTTTGAGATGCCTTGAGAATTTTAAGACTGGTAGACATTTAATTCAAATATTAGTGAGTCCAAAGAATATTTAGTCGAATTTTGGATCGATACTTTCGACAATTGAATTATAAAAATAATATACTTATTTGATTCTTTACAAATGTCGAATAAGACAACATTACAAATTATAACATTATAGAGGATTATAAATTAAATATGCGCACGCCGTCTCAGAAGGGTGCTAGAAGGGGTAAGCAGAGGTGTTATAAGACCCACATCTCACCGAAGATGATTGTGTGCCAACATGATGGACAGATGGTAATTACATCGCCTTATCTGCACTATAAAGTATACATCTTTGAATGTCTTCTACGGATACAGGTTTCTTCATGATGTTCATCGTAAAGCTTTTGTTTTAAAAATCATTGCGCATAATAATAGCGAGTTTGCAATCAAATAGATTTGGGTATAATAAAATAGATACCTTTATTATAAACTGCTTTTGAAGCCCATCCGAGATCCACTGAATTCGCACTAAGAACGCTTCATGTATCACCATGGAACATATTTTACCATGGTTACAGGCGAAAATAGCCGTATCTGAAACATATATAGAGCTGTCTCGAGGATATGGCAGCAGTACAATTAAAAATGTATTCCGTTCTCCGCGCGAATAAACATAAATAAACAAATAAGGATGCAACAATATAAAGATCAACCCTTAGAAAGTGCCCGCACAGTGTAATTCCCTTAAGGTTCAGCTGTATAACACCGCTATAAACATTTGTAACCGCTTTTATTTGAGGAGAGCGATTCACAACGAGACGTAATGTGCTTCCGCGGTATTATCCCTATTTATTACAGGGACACAGATCGCAGCCATAAAACACTTTGTTGTGTTTGTGACAGCCCTGTTTTATGCGACAGACACGAACCACGTCATTCGTTTATACAGTTAATGCGGCAAATCACAAGTTTATAATTACTCGCAGCCCTAAAACTGAGGATGTCGCATACATGTACCTCATGTAATATTTACGCACACACATATTAACGCCTCAATCCCTCGAGGGGAGGTGTGGTTTTGCCACACTTATTTTGCTTGCACTACGTATACATTAGTGTGTAACTTTCACGTGGTTACGTGCTACAGTTAATGTTTTCTGTCATTTGTTCAATGAATTCACAAAGGTTCTGATATACTTTTATAATTTGAATAAGGTGCTGAGTACTTTTTTTATTATTTCTGGTTATTGTGGTATATGTATCCATTATCAATAACTATTATTCTCTTCGTTTCCATATTGTAAATAGTTTCTTAGTAGTAAATAGTGCATTGATTTCAGTCAGTAGGACATGGAATTGTTTAGGATATCTTATCTGTGTTTCATTGTTATTCTTTTCGTGCTCTGTTATCCACAAGCTTTGCTTATTTTGGGGTTAGGCGGCACTGTCAAATGTATTTATATACATACTACAGTTAAACTTAAAAGATTATGTTACGCGGATTCTCTGAGGGTAGGAGAGAGCAGAGCCCCAAGCCACCATAAAGAATATAGAGTGAAATGTATGTACAAAGTATAATTGAAGCGGCCAAAATCCCAGCTCGGTGTTAACAGCGCGCAGTTAGCTCCTCGCTACGACCCACTCTAATCCGGGATGTATCCTACGGGCCCGATGACGTCACGTGATAAATGGACACTCACCATCAACGCTCACATTTTCCTTATGACGTATATTTATTTATGGATGAAAGGGAGAGCTAGTGAATAAATAATATAGATAAGTTTCTTCCAACGTTATACACAAATCATCACCTTTTAGAAAAAAAATATGGAAAAATGTAAGCCGCCTTCATAAAGAGAAAAACAAAATTATTTGAAATAAATTACTTTCTCATGAAGTTGGAGTTTGATACTACATTAGGCACCAACTTCAAAAGTATATAATTCATTTCACTTAATTTTATTTTTTACTCTTTTTGAGTACAAAAGGGCTGTTTACAGTTTTGTATAATTTTTTTGCTCTTTTCACTGACTTTTTGCAAAGTGCACAAGTCGGTTAAAATATTAAAAAACAATAAGATCTAAAACTAAGCGCGTGTGCTTAACATTCACGTTCTAAAAACTGTGAAACGAGATTATATTCATAGCGATGTTTAGATTATAGCTGTGCTCATAGGGCACGTTCTCTGTCAAAATAAACTTACATATATACATATCCGTCAAAATCATTAACCTCACTTTTTCCTTTGCCGTAGTTGGGTAATGACGTACGTATCGAGATAACGGTGATATACCCAAAGTGACATGAGTAGCGTAGTTAGCGTTTCGAAATTCTCTTGCATTGATTCAAATTCAGTTTAAAATAATTCATTGTGTTTTGCAAATCAACTTATAAATCATGTTCATGCGATTCCTAACCTTGTAAAGCCATGTCTACCCGGTAGGACCAGCTAACGATACCTAGACACGCATTTATGGTATTTTTAAACAAGACTGTTTTTAATCGTTTCTATGTTGGTTGCGTGACAGTGTTCCAAAGGTTAGTCCTACGGCGGACATATCTCAGCTACGTTATTACGACGCGCGCTAATAGTTCCAACTTCACAAGGTTTTCAGACTCAATGTATCCTCCGTAGTATATTATGTTTATTTTTAGACTAGCTGTGCCCCGCGGTTTCACCCGCTCAGATTTGGTTTCATCCTTATTGTCGCGGAACCCTAATATTTTGAACAAATAAAAGTAGCCTAAGTTACTCCTTGGAACAACAGCTACCTGCCAGTGAAAGTCCCGTTAAAATCGGTCCAGCCGTTTCAGAGACAAACACACTCGGAACAAACAGACAGACAGACCGAGAGACAGAGAAAAATTTTAAAACTTGTTTTTTTTGTGTCAGTATCGTGTATACTTTCATATGCATTTAGGGAAAATCTGTTTTTTTTAATTACAAACATACACTTCAATTTTATTTATCTGTATAGATTGCAAGTTTAGCTATGCGATGAAAATATCCTAATGTTAGATTATGCAGAATCTTCTCTCTAATTATGACTAAGCCATATTAACAAGTATATCAAAAGCAAGTAAGCGTGCGTTTGTAGAAATATATAGAGCATTATCGTAATCCTACTAGGGAAGCAGTAATCCGAGGCGATAAGTGTCGGTGTAATATCTGTAAGGGGCCAGACGAGTCGGTATAATCCCCGGCCGCACTCAGCTTATCGGCAAAGCCTAGGACGCTCCTGTGTTTACTTCCATTTGAACATACATCATTAAGGAGCATATGGGCTTTGAAACGTCCATCCTTCTTAATCAAGTAGTTCAACGTTTTTCGTATCATCATACATACATACATATGCTCACACCTGTATTCCCCGAAGGTTAGGCACAGGTATTGTAATAACAAGACCCACTTTTCACCGAAGATGATTAGTGCCAACGCAACAGATGGTGAGTCTATCGACATATGCAGGTTTCCTCACGTTGTTTTCCTTCCGTAAAGCACGTAGTTAGAAATAACTGCACATATATTCTTAGAAAAACTCATTGGTGGAGGCTCCGCTCAACGCGTATCATCATCATACAATTTAGCAACACTCGTTATCAAAGGTACTACGGCACCAAAAATAATGTTTTATAAAGACGCGGATGAATCCATGAGCAGTATTTTACATACATACATTTGCTCACGCTTATATCCCATGTACCACAGTTATTTTGTTGACATTAAATTATTTTCAAAGGTCGGAAAATGCTTTACTCTCACTTTCTAAATCTATATCTATACATCTATACAGATAAATAATATTGAAGTGTCTGTTTGTAATTCCAAAATTAAAGCTTTTCACTAAATGCATATGAAAGTATACATGCTACTGACACTAAAAAACCAAGTTTTAAAATTTTTCTTTGTCTGTCTGTCTGTCTGTTTGTTCCGGATAATCTCTGAAACGGCTGGACGGAATTTAACGGGACTTTCACTGGTAGGTAGCTGGTGTTTCAAGGAGTAACTTAGGCTACTTTTATTTAAAATACAGTGCAACCTCGATGTAACAAATCGGAGGGGAACAAGAAAATATTCGTAATATCAAGTAATTCGTTGAACTGAGGTTTGTTATGTTGAGGTTAGATTGGTCTAAAATTCGTTATAAAGAGGTAAAAGAATAGTTTTATTCACCTCCGACCGATAAGGAACACCTTTTACGTTTCTGAGCCATTTTAACTTAAATCTTTAAGGATTAATGACGTGCAGAGGTGTTTACATTACCTTCCATCAAAACAACAATGATTACTGTACAAACAAAAGCGTGTCGAAACATGTCGAGACATGAATCACATTATAAGATTAAGAGTTATATTATTGGTGGAAACTTTATATAAAGATTTTGTGTTGGCAAAATTCGTTAATTAGAGGTATGAATACTTTTTCTTGATAGTTGAAAATTCGTTATAAAGAGGTTGTACGCAAAGAGTGTTCGCAATGTAAAGGTATATTTTATATTGACTCTTATGGACAATTCAAGGGGATTACGAAGAATTTGTTAAATCGAGGAAGTCGTTATATTGAGGTTCGTTATATTAAGGTTGCACTGTATTAGGGTACCTTGACAATAAGGATGAAACTAAATCTACGCGGGTGAAACCGCGGGGCACAGCTAGTCTAATCTAAATAAATAACCAAATCTAAAATTTTACAAGCTTTATATGCTGCTAGCAACTATTTTGATTATCAATTATTGATTATATGATTGCTTTGTTTACAATATTACGTAGTTTGGATCGATACAGCCGTATTCATAGTCTTTGCCACACATAACAGAGCCAGTGATGTTGAGTCAAGGTCGTCTGCAATAATAGGGAGACAGTCGTATTAGCACCGTCTAGGGATAACTACGTCTTTATTACACGTGAATACACAAAGATACACGTTTGGTACGTTACTAAAGAGTCGTTTACATGATATATAAAACGGCTATATCATCAGAGATCAGAGATTAGCCGGAACAAACAGTCCAGACTTCACAAAAAAATTAAGTAGTTTAATTTTGGATACTTATAAAATATTTTTTTTTTGGGCATTAAATGTGAACCATTTACTTTATCCCTTGTTCTTCGTACGTAACCATGTTACATAACTAGTAAAGTACGAAGAAAAAATATGCTTCGAAAAAAGCTATATGTCATCATCATCTCCCTGGCCTTATCCCATGTATTTGGGGTCGGCACTTGATTCAACCCGATGTGGCTGGTCACCTGATTTTTATACGAAGCGACTGCCATCTGACCTTCGTAACCTCTTTTTTGAGAAAAATTGGCAATCTGGGCAACCAGTTGTCCTGTAACGATTGCCAAAGATGTTAAATTGTCAACCGGGACCGACGGCTTAACGTGCTCTCCGAGGCACGGAGGGAACTCGGGCGGTCACCCATCCAACTACTGGCTAGACGTATGGTTGCTTAACTTCGCTGATCGAATCATATGCGCAATAGCAACTGTGCCACGAGCTCCTCTCTCACTAAAACTATATGTAAAATGTAGTAATATTCAAATATCTATTAAATAAAGCCTTCAAAACCTATATTAAGCCCCCAGGGCGCCTCCCCGCATATTGTAATATTGTAGTAGCATAGACATTAAGCCGAACACAGTATATAGTGTAATATTATAGTATGTAAACAGCAATTTAAATAATAGTGGCATTACGACGTACCGCTATTCCAATTATCTGTTAGTGTGTTTGCCATCCTCACTTATTTGTGTACGCTGTGCCGAGCTATATGCGATGACGTAGATATACTATAAGAACCGCTATCTTTATCCTTGATAAAAAAGCCTAGATTCCTCTCGAAAAATGTCTCCATCAGTGAAACGTAAAGCATAAGTCTTTGAGAAAATAAGCGATGATGGACTCACTTTCATGCTAGCACTTAATTATCTTTCGTAAACACTTGGGAAAAAATAACGTCAATTTTTTTTTACTAAAATGTAAGCCCGCCTACAAAATGAGCAAAATAAAATTATTCGAAATAAATTCACTTTTGAAGTTTGACCCCGACTTTGATATTTGGCACCAACTTCAAAAGTAAGTAATTTATTCTGAATCATTTTATTAACTCCTCCTTTTTTTAAGTCGGTTCAAAATATAATACTTTTTAGGGGTTTTGTCACGCGCACATAAACATCAAACACAAACAGGAGTCTAATCATCCCTTTAATTCGAAATAGCAGATAACTCGTTTGAATATTGTAAGAATGGTTAGTTGTAGGCAGACAGATATCTATACAGATAATAATACTAATACTGATACAGCTTTTCACTAAATGCATATGAAAGTATACACGCTACTGACACTAAAAAACCAAGTCTTAAATTTTTTTTCTGTCTGTCTGTCTGTCCGTCTGTCTGTCTGTCTGTTTGTTCCGGGTAATCTCTGAAACGGCTGGACGGATTTTAACGGGACTTTCACTGGTAGGTAGCTGATGTTTCAAGGAGTAACTTAGGCTATTTTTATTTATTAATAATATAAGGGTTCCGCGACAAATAGGATGAAACTAAATCTACGCGGATGAAACCGCGGGGCACAGCTAGTTTTTATATATAAGATTAGAAAGCCCGTGAGTGATACCCTAACTCTGCGAGTGTTCATACGTTCCTGAAGCACTGACCATCAGGCTATGTTTTGTGTTATGTTTGAAAAAGATTATTTAAGTATAACAATGTTGTTTTCAATATAAAGCTAAATGACCTGTGAAGATTCAAACAAGTCAGTTTATGACCTCTGCGACATCGTAGAGGTGCTACGAAGTGCTACGGGAAGCTACGAGACGCTACGAACTGCTACAAATACATTTACTACCTTACTACCCGTTCTGGGTTGGTTTTTATGGTCAGTAAGACGTAGTTACGTGCCTTTGATACATTGTTACACTTTTACGATCAAATTGTATGTGATGTGTGGCGTACAGGCCGTCTGGTGGGGAAATCTATACCGATAAATAAAATCGAAAGCATCTGTTTGTTATGGCAAAATAACAGCTTTTCACTAATCGCATATGTAAATATATACGGTACTCATATAAAAAATCTATTTTTTTTTTTTTTTTTCTGTCTGTCTGGACGGGACTTTCACGGGTAGAGATAATGTTACGAGGAGTACGTCACCCATAAAATCTACGCGGGTGAAACTCCAGGGCACAGCTTGAATATAAAAATGATATATACCTTGGCATTGGTAAGACACTAATAATAACTTCACACTAAAATAAATTCGATAAATTTCCAGACTACTGCAGCCTATGAACGCTTGTAACGTAACGCTTGTAAGTCGAACGACTTTCGTGGTTATAACCGTATTATCTTCTATCTTCATATTACCTTCTAGAGTATGGAATTGCTGTACCAACATAAATGAAGGCAAAAGGTACTACAGCTAGCACGCAGCGCCTCTCGTCCACCCACCACCAAGCAATGGCAGTCATAACACAACACATCACAGCAGGAACACAATACTGCTAAGGTCTAATTAGGCTACGATCTTCTGCTGAGCTGGAGATACAGTCCGAGAATTTCAAACCAGACATATCTAAGTTCTAAAATTATTGCAGTCACGGCGGTAATGCACGGAGCATTCATAACAGAATGAAGTTTATGTAGGTGAAGTAAAAGAATATCAGTATTGTAGCATGTAGCGGACAGTCAGCGGAGAGGAACTACATGTTCCCAGCTTTTGTACGAGAATCTGCGCTAGTGATAGGTAGACTTTATCGCCTACTAGATGTGCCCCGCGGTTTCACTCGCGTAGAGTTAATTTCATGCTGTTTTTTTTAAATAAAATTAGCCTAAAACACTCATTGAAACATCATCTATCTGCAAGTAAAAGTCGGTCTAGCCGTTTACGCGTGATGCCGTGACCAAGGGAAATGGGGATTCATCTATACATCTATACAGATAAATAAAATTGAAGTGTCTGTTTGTAATTCCAAAATAACAGCTTTTCACTAAATGCATATGAAAGTATACACGCTACTGACACTAAAAAACCAAGTTTTAAATTTTTTCTCTGTCTGTCTGTCTGTTTGTTCCGGGTAATCTCTGAAACGGCTGGACGGATTTTAACGGGACTTTCACTGGTAGGTAGTAGATGTTTCAAGGAGTAACTTAGGCTACTTTTATTTATTAAAAATATTAGGATTCCGCGAAAATAAGGATGAAACTAAATCTACGCGGGGGAAACCGCAGGGCACAGCTAGTTTTTATATATAAGATTAGAAAGCCCGTGAGTGATACCCTAACTCTGCGAGTGTTCATACGTTCCTGAAGCACTTACCATCAGGCTATGTTTGTTTGCATGGAAGAAGACAGTAAGTAAATCCCTGCAAGTGATACAAAAGACAAAGGGCAGGAATATGATTTATCGTAGATGTCAGGTGAGATAAGGGCAGGGTTTGCCGTCGACTGGCACGATGATTAAGTCAATACCCTCCTAAATATACCGGATTAATTCCACCACGACACGAACTGCACGACACGAATATCATTACCAATGACAATAATACTACCATTACAGGTACTATATTAATAACGGGAAATGATCGAATGGCTCCCAACTTGTATTTATTTCTTGAACGTACTTATCAGTGGTTATATCTATATCTATACATCTTCTATATAGATAAATACAATTGAAGTGTCTGTTTATAATTCCAAAATAACAGCTTGGCTCTAAATGCATATGAAAGTATACACGCTACTGACACAAAAAAAAACATGTTTTAAAATTTTTCTCTGTCTGTCTGTTTGTTCCGGCTAATCTCTGAAACGGCTGGACGGATTTTAACGGGACTCACTGGCCGATAGTTAACATTACAAGGAGTAACTTAGACTGCTTTTATTAAAAAAAAACATTTAGGGTTTCGCGGGAATTAAATTAAATCTACGCGGGTGAAACCACAGGGCACAGCTAGTATCATAATTTTTTTTTTTTAAAGCAGAATAGTTTATTTGGTTGAACGTACTATTTGTAGGAAGTTTAGATTAAAAAAATATTTATTTTGGATAGTTCATTCATCGAAGAAGGGTTTAGGCTTTATGACATCACGCTGCGACTAACAGGAGCGAGGTATCAAACGAAGATGTTACAAAAACGGGAAAATTATCTCTTAGTAACATAGTTTTTATCTTCAATCATACACGGGTAAAATTGAGGCATACCTAGTAATTACATTACTCTATATTAATACGAGTATTATAAAGAGGATAGATTTTGATGAATGTATGTTTGTATCGAAATTGCTCAAAAAGTATTAAACCGATTTAAAAAATTCTTTCATCATTTTAATGCTTTATTATCACTGATTAACATAGGCTATACTTAATCTCCGTCCTCCCACGGGAACGGGAACTACGCGGGTGAAACCGCGTGACGTCCTCTAGTATTATATAATCATGATAGGTCATTTCAGTTGGCTGTTATAGCTTGATTGTCCGCTGGCAGCATCTCTTGTCATATCTGTAGATAAAAAGAGGATCTAGGGTTGTAGAAATAGCTGTTCAAGGCCTTTTATTTTTAAACCAAACATTTCCTTTTGAAATATGTATAATATATAATCTTTTTAATTATTAATATTTACATTAGCTGCGCCACCTCACGATATTTGCTATTTTTCATTGTAAAAGGTACCCTTCAAATATCCAAATTCCTCCTGTCATTAAAATAACACTCGCGAACATTTGCATTCATAATTATAACTGTAGTTGCTTGAGTTAAAAATAATAATTATATCCAGAATGTAAAACACAAAACTGGTACAAGATCTAATACAAGACACGTTGATCCATGCAATTTCCGTACAAGCCAGTACAAATGGTCTGTGACAAATATATGAATATGTAAGAGGGCGTACATTAGTAGAGCGGGGAATGCACCGCAACACTCCGCCGCGAGAGAGTTACAAACATGTGTCGTGATTTATGCGACAATTTGTCTTTGTTAAGCTTTTGCTTCCAAAATAAGCATTTTAAGCAAAAGAGCCGTCGTGGCCTGGGACCTGTACCAATGAGTTATTCTAAAATCTTATGTACAATGATTTCACACCACGTGCTTTACGATGAAGGAAAGCATCGTAAGGAAAATGTCTCAGATGAAATTCAAAGACGCATGTAAATATAGTGTCTGAGACGTCGAAAGACTCACCATCTACCACGTTGGCACTTAATTATCTTCGGTGAAAAGTGAGTTTGGTTATTACAACATCTCTGCCTACCTCTTCAGCGGTCATACAGGCATAAGCACAATGTATGTGTGTAATAATTCAATCACCTAAACGGCTGATCACAATAACGTCTTGAATTTTGACCCCACTGTCATATGCCACGCGGGGCTTCGGTAATACATCATTGTCCGTGGAAGGTATTGTAGCACGCGTTTGTAATTATAGACAAATAAGAAGCCTTTGGAAGTACTGATAGTTGAAATCTAATATACAAAATTCTCGAGTCGTGGTGTTTGTTACCAAACTCCACCGAAAGGGCTCGACCGATTTGTCTGACATTTTGTATGCATATCGTACTCGATAGTTCAGCCTACATCTATTTTTCTTACCCTTAAATGATAAGAGTGATCCTCCCCACAAAAATACATAGCAATACAACATTTGCCCAGCACGGCAAGTATCATATAATAATAAAAAAATGGATTCCATCACCGTAAAACTCGTTGTGAGACTGCGCTTAAGTTTTCATAAAAGCGGATGGGATCGCTCCACCACGACTCTATAAAAACAATTAAATATTACAACAGTTGATCTTGACAATGAGGCAACTTATCATCGCGCCACCCGATGGCTCGAGGCAGGCACAAAGGCTCGATCCTTGAACAATAGATGTCAACAACAATATAGTCTGACAAACAGCAGTTAACTAGCTCATGCCGGCTCATGCCGTGCCGATTGCCGTTATTGGCTCGGCAACAATAACCGTTGCCGGCGACGGGCACGCGACGCCACCTGCCTATTTGTGGAAACGTTATCTTGATTCATATTATCGCTTACATTTTACAGTGAGCTAGTTTACAAGTTCTGCCGTCCTGGAAAATATTGCGTGGTTACTTTATTTGGCATTATATATATGTTGTTGTAAATGAACTGGGGCCATTCTATGATCTCTTATTATGCGACTAATTTACATGACGTGTATAAGTCTGTCACTGTCTCACAGTGGAACTATGATGGCAATAAAAGCTTATGGCAAGGCCCCTGTGTTATGTTCTACGTGGTTTTGTTGTATGACTCAATATTTTGCCATCCTTTACCGTGTTGCAGTCCTTATAATTTGGCTTCCTTAGAAATAAAGAAACTTTCATCTCAGTTTTCACGACTTTTGGTGGTCAACCAACAAACGGAGATCAACTATGATCGTTTAAGCAGCGCGTATTAAGACCTTAGCTTTGGCGTTTAATTATTCGCTTAAATCGATTATGATAGGCCCCCAGTCCACCTGATGGTAAGTTCACACCAAGAGTGTCACTTCATAGTAAGAATAAAAAGAGTCCAACTATAGCTAGAACAACGCCTCCACTCCCTATAGACGCAGTGCTAAATTAAGGTAGTATAAATTGATTAAAATTTCTGTGTGCTGGCGATATCTACAGATCCTAGATGGGCAGCTCTGAATGTGGAACGGTTGATTCTGGTATCTACCTCTCTTCTGTTTCGACCTGGTAAATGATCGTCGAAAAATGACCACCATTTTAGATAAAGATATTGATTAACCATTAATTAGTCACCACAAACAATACTATATAACTTAATACTACACAATAGCGAACTTAACTGAAGCAAGTAGGTTTAAACTAGCTTTCTGAGACAACCGTCGAAATCAACAACGGTTGTAATTGATTGTTAGCACATCTACTCATTAAAAAGCATCCGGCCTCCCTAACAAATGAGTATTGCACAGTGAACACGGCGTCCTTAATTGGAAAACGGCCTCGTATCACCGGCCGGAAGGGGCTGGTTCACACCGGAGGGTCGCGTGACCGCCATCATAAGTGCCCACTACACTTCAATGAAGGCTTCACACTCTCAATTAACAGCTGATAATGTCGTTTCGACTGTACTTTATTGTGTTGTTCATTTTGTAGCGTTGGTACTGGTTTAAAGGTCTTTAATAATAATAATAACTAGCTGTGCCCCGCGGTTTCACCCGCGTAGATTTAGTTTTATGCTTCATGTCGCGGAACCCTAAAATTTTTAATAAATCAATGTAGCCTTAGTTACTCCTTGAAACATCAGCTACCTGCCTGTGAAAGTCCCGTTAAAATCGGTCCAGCCGTTTCGGAGATTACCCGGAACAAACAGACAGACAGAGAAAAATTTTAAAACTTGGTTTTTTAGTGTCAGTAGCGTGTATACTTTCATATGCATTTAGTGAAAAGCTGTTATTTTGGATTAACAAACAGACACTTCAATTTTATTTATCTGTATGTATATATCTGTATATGTATAGATAATAATAATGTTTATTTTCACAAAAACATTTACACAAATCTCATGAATTCCCTGACTTCTGAGCTAGGCTTGAATGCCTGTGTTACAGAAATCAGTGTCTTCTCACATTAATTTTCCTAAATAATTTCTGTGATAACAAGGTACAATAGAAATGTAATTTATTTTAAGTGTGTATTTATTTATATGATAGAAGTAGAAATTGATGCAAAGTCGTGTGTGTGTGTGTGTGTGTGTGAGTGTGTGTGTGTGAGTGTGTGTGTGGGTGTGTGTGTGTGTTTTATATTTGCAGTTCGCCACGAACGTCTTTAATGTACGAGTAACTTACTCGACACTGTGCCACGAGTTTCAGCCTTAGGTTCATTGTCATAGGGTTCTTTTGCATGGAACCTTAATTAATTTTAGTAAAATAAATTGATAGCCAGTGAAAATCATGTCTAAGTCGGTCTTACTAGTTTGTTACATAGGTAACAACCATTCTTACTTTCGTACGCTTTTATAAAACGCTGTCATTTTGAAATTATAAGAACACACTCCCAATTAATTTATTTGTATTGAAGATTGGAACATTTGATTGTTGTGTGCCAATACTTTTTTTTAAAATAACAAGTTATTACAAGCACTTAAACCTCCATGTATGTTCAGTCAGTTCATTGTGTTTTTAATTTATGGTTTGTAATGTAGCATAAAGAGTCGGTGCACCCATCCAAATGATATTAAAATTACGTCGTCCCATTTAGCTTAATTAAATATTCGCAGAATGCTTTCTCTAAAAACAAAAGTCCGCATATTAAATGGAGTCCCTGAGCGCGGTGGCGTGCAGCCAATGACAGTTTTCAAATTACGCACAAACAACGAGCAACTGGGTCGCTGGCGTGACCCGCGTGGGCCCGCGGTGGGGGCTATCAAAGTTAAAATATCACAAAATTAACTTTACACTTCTAGATTCCAGTTTGAGCTGATGATAAATTAAACTATATTCCCTGAGATATCCCTATATTCCTTGTATTGTATATTACAAATTAATTTATTTAAATGAATCTTATAATCAGGTCCCAAACTAAGCAGAGCTTGTACTATGGGTAACGACCTTTAAATGCCTTTGCTTGCGGCGGCGTCAGGATGACGGGTCGCTCACTTCCCTCTATAATGGTTGAGGAGGGCGATGGCTGGCATTCTCGTCATACTTGTGAACAGGTGCTGCTTGTGGGGGCTGGTCATCTCAAGCTACGCATTTAGATATAAATAGAACTACTAGACTTTTCTTTATATTAATTTTTATCGACATTTGTACATTGGAACTGTGTCCATGGGCTTACATTTCTCAAATGATTTTTTTTTTTTTTTTTTAATTGTATAATATTTTTGAAAAGAGTAATTACTGAGTTTCTTGCCAGGTTCTTCTCAGTAAAAGCAACCTTCCGAACCTGGCGGTAGCATGTATAATCCTGTAAATTGTGTCATTCTGACGATTTGAAAGTGCTTTGTATAAAGTCTAATCGAATAAAGATATTTTTGACTTTGACTTTGACTTTGACCACGGATATAAGAAAATTGCAATAAATATCTCAAAGACTAACATACATATTATATCGATTATATAAAATTACTAGCTGAGCCCGGCAAACGTTGTATTGTCATATTACCATATATGCCATTTGTGTGCATATACCCGATATGCACACAAAATTTCATAAAAATCGGTCCAATCGTTTCGCGACACGAGAATTTTATATATAACAGGAGAAATAATTGACTACTCGAAAGCGTTTTGTGAAATTCCACCCCTAAAGGGGTTAAATGGACGTCGAAAGTTTGTTCATAAAATATTAAGGCTGAAGTTCGATTAGCGATTTGACGAATAGAAAAGTTGTGCAATAACCATAATAGCTGCAATACGAATAGCATCGAAGGTCGATTCCGTCAATAGTGGTTCCACATGAAATGTATATAAATAATGCCTCTAGAGACACAAGTTTTACCAGAGCATGCCATTACAGACGGACGTTTGCAATAAACTTAATGTTAGTTTATGACACAAGTTTCCGTGCAGGTAATGTGAGGCAGCGATGGTATATAACTTTGCCAGCGAGGCAAAATGCTATAGTTATAATAAATCTTACAGCTGTAATCAAAATCGAGTTTAACAATAAAGAAACAAATGTACATGGCTTCCTTCAGCGATCTTTTCATGGTATGACAGCTAGGCATATAAGCTTGCTGTCCGCCTGAGCGTAACCGACGCGAGAGTTTCACGCATTGCCTACCTCATAATGATTAGAATAACTTTGCCAACGCAGTAGGAAACGAAAGGGTCCCGCTATAGCTAGCACAGTGCCCACACTCCTCCCACTTCCTCCCATGGAGCACCGGCGACCATATTCAACGCAAAAATCCAATAGAACTTTAAGGCGTCATTAGGCTGCCATCTTCTATAAGGTAGAGATACAGACTCCAGTCGGGCAGACCCGAGTTTCAAACGAGTGATACCCAGACTCCTTAAATTTCAGGATAATAATATTGATTGATTCATTAACTCACAGAATGATACTTTTTTCTTGTTATCGTGTTTTGTACGGGTTGACTCCAGTTTTGAAGTACATATATGGAAGTATAGGTTTAAGTTTTGCAGTACACGACGCGCCGTTCACAAATGGTATCTCTCTGAACAATCTCCAGGCCTGCGACAGCTGAATCTAATTATTTATTAATTACTCGGAGGCTATAAATCTTAGTAATCTGATCAGTGTACGGAGACCATTACAATTAACATAAATAATTACTGCACTTCTTGCTTGTTTCGTAACAAGCCGGCCGGCTTGATCGATCGAGGGTGTTTGTTAAAAGATTACTCGAAGCTTCTAACAATGCTGCCCTGTTTTTGTTCACATGTTTTTCACAACAACACACATTTTTATAATCACGCCAGTATCTCGTGGGTGTAGGCAGCAGAGGCGTGCATTCGCTATAAGCAAATAAACAGTGCTTACCATTTGTGATGACAGAATACACTCGTGTCGTACCTACCTACCTGCTTATTGTTGATGCTTACCACTCTGAAAATCCAATCGGCGCCCCTGGTAGGTAGCAACTACTGTTTGTCATATGCTACGATCCTTGTATAAGTCTTTCTACCATGATAAGTGTAGCAAAAGGGCCCTTATTCGCTACGACAATGTAGGCATGCAACGCGATACTTTACGACATCTACATTTGGTAAATGTGACAAATCCAATGTCTCGCGTGTTACAAGCTGACATAAGCTTTATTCATACCTAAATACTTTGTATCTAATCTAAAACCTTTAAACGAGCAATTCTTGTAAGATTCACCAAAACGGCTCAAACGATTTTCATATAATTTTGTATGCGGGTGTCGGCGGCGATAAATCTAGCTCAGGTACTCATCCAGTTACTAGTCCTATTAAGTTAATTCCAAATAGCAAGAAAAGACGTTTGGAAACGCAAAGTGCGTGACTAAATTGGTTGTAAAATAAGGAGAAAAACTCCCTGCTGATTACGGGAGTTGCAGTGATAATCCCTGCAGTGGACATAATATAATTTTAAAGTAAACTCGAAGATAATATGACGTGAAATATCCTTATAAAATGTATGACGTAATAAGTTTCATGTCATGTAATGAAGTCAGTTGTTGAATGGGTCCGTAGGAGCGCGTGTAATGTTTTGTACCGACCTTGGGTCCCAATGAACACTATCGGCTCCCCTTAACCCTCATAACGAGGCCCCGCCGCCCAATAACTTCCTACACTTTGATTCACTAATGAAACGGTTTCATCTTAATAACACCCGATTGGTTCACTAAAGTATTATACCGAGAATACCCAGCCTTTGAGAGGTTCATTAAATAGAGAATGGAAGAGAAACTGACATTCTACCAACACAGAACTTAATTAATAATTACAGAATATAGGATACTAAAATGCGCATATCATTCGATCAGCGAAGTTAAGCAACCATACGCCTAGCCAGTAGTTGGATGGGTGACCGCCCGAATTCCCTCCGTGCCTCGGAGAGCACGTTAAGCCGTCGGCCCTGGTTGCCAATTTAACATCTTTGGCAATCGTTACAGGTTAGTCGGAGGCCTAAAAATAATCTAACAACTGGTTTAACCCAGATCACAGATTTTCCTCCTAAATGGGGTTACGAAGGTCAGATGGCAGTCGCTTCGTATTAAAATCAGGTGATCAGCCACATCGGGTTGAATCAAGTGCCGACCCCAACAATTTATGGGATAAGGCCAGGGAGATGATGATGAGGATACTAAAACATGGGTATGAGAAAGTAAATAAATATATTAGTTGCTGCTCGTAGGCTTATTATTATTAGATATATTATATGAATGCATTAATTATAACACCTTACCGTGCATGTTGCACGCTAACATTTCTGTACTTAGTCATTTAATAATCGTGCCACACACACATGAAGTTGTGGGAAAACACTACCAGTCAGAGACTACCCGGAACAAACAGACAGACAGATAGACAGACGGACAGACAGACAGAGAAGAAATTTAAAGCGTGGTTTTTCAGTGACAGTAGCGTGTATTCTTTCATATACATTTAGTGAAAAGCTGTAATTTTTTAATTACAAACAGACACTTCAATTTTATTTATCTGTATAAATTTGACCCCATACACTTAGGCAAACCTAGTACTGCAACTCATCATGGTGGGGAAAGTTAGTAGATGTCGACTGGGCCGTAGAAAGATATCCTACAAAATTTCTAAAGCAACCTTTCCATAGCTCCGCCTGCGTGACAGTTGATTTCACATACAAACTTTCAACCCTTACGAAGCACCTATATTTTTTACAACTTTCGGTCCTCGCAACACGTTTACCAAAGTGGTGGAGAACGATCTTAACTTCATTATACTTACTCATGATATACCTAGCAGGTAGGCACTGGATTCCATGTATCGGTGGAAGAATAATAGGTATGTTTTATTCCCAGGAGAGGCGAAAAACCTTGCTTATAAATCTACTTTCACCTCACGCCCTCTAAATGTCATGCCAGTGAGACAGAGGTTTAGTCAGGGCTCTGAATTTTATATGTATGTAAGATGAAATTAGGCAAATGATGATGATAATTTTAACCAACCCAAAGTTATACCACGCAAGAGACTTCTCTTGCGTGGTATAACTTTGGGTTGGTTACGGGTGAAAGTTAGGTAGTTCATTACAAAAATGAGCCCTAAGTTGGAGCCCCTAAGTAAGGTAAAGCTGTAAGTATTAACCGACGCGCTGCATTATTTATAAGGTTTTCTTCCTAATCCTGAATGTAAAACGTCTTTTCATCCAACAATGTCTTTGTTTGCGAAAAGTTATCAACTTACACAAACCTTGAAAGTTAAACCTGGCATTATTGTGCAAATTTTTAGCTCCAATTTTATTCGCTCGCCGAGAGTGCCGAATGTAGAATTAACTTAGTGAAAAATCGATCAAGTGCGAATTATTATCATGGAAATTATACTGTTTTTAGATTATTGCAATTTGGCAGGTTTAGTAAGGAGTCCTTAGGTTTAGTAATCATAATATAATCAACTGAATATAATCTATAGTTCCCAAACTGACTCTAACAAGCAACTATACTATATGTAAAGTGAATAGACTTAACTTAGACTCAACACTCCAAGAATTAAGATTAAATCATCTATTTATTTGTGCTTCATTCCGCGACTGTGAACATAAGAAAGAAATAAAGATAAAACTCTTCTAAGACCAACTGCGGTCAATTCTGATAATTTAATTCATCGCTTTGCCTTCACAGAGCATCTTATTTAAGTGCTACTAAAAGAAGTAATGGACAGCGAATAGAAGGAAATTATCAGGGGGTGATTGCTGTTCATAGTGGAGGCATCGGGCGCCGCACGTGGCTGAAAACTCGATCGATACTACGTGCGACAACTGTTGCGCTAAACCTCTCCTCTCGCTCCCACCCACGACTAAACAGACATAAAGATGAGACAGAACGAAGGATTCCACTACAAGCTCATAGCGCAAAACTCACGCACCACGCTTCCCGTCACGTTCCTACTTGAGTTAATATTTGCGCGCCAGAAGAGGACGGACGATGCGGCATCGCATGCTCCTAAAACGTCACAAAGGAGGTCGCCCGATGAATAACAATGCGGACTGCGGGAATGATGTCCTTATCGACGAGAGCCCCGCCGTAAAACTTCCTTTACGTTACGTTACGGACATAAAACTGACGAGAACTCCGCCATCCCACAATATACTTGACCCTACCCATCCATACCCAACTATGTCATTCATTTTAATGTAAGCCACAAACGTTCAATTCAAGCCCTGAATTCACGAGGTCTACATTAAAGCCGCTACGATGCCCGACCGCGTAGGTTTCGTTACATCACCAAATTGTGCTACTAACAATCCAGCCGCCGAAATTTAACGGGATTAATGTTCAAAATTCGGGGCTGTCTGTCTGGAGACAGTAGGCCCTTCCAGAAAATAATAACGTTAAAAGAATGTACCTCATAGTATTATAATGTTCCTGTATGAGAAAGGTGAGTAAGGTCGCCAGTGCTCCGTGGGGGGAGTAGAAGTGAGGACCTTTGGTTTCTTACTTATAAGATTCTATTCTTTACTTGCGAACCTCACGCGGTTTCACCCGCGTAGTTCCCGTTCCCGTGGGAGATATATATAGCCAATGTTACTCGCTGATAATGTAGCTATCCATTGCTATACGAATTTTCAAGATCGGTCAAGTAGTTTTGGAGCCCATTCAATGCAAACAAACAAACAAACTTTCCTCTTTATAATATTAGTGTAGATAAGGTTATGCGCTATGGTTGATGACGTTCACTCTATAGGCTGCGATAACCGTTTATCATCAGGTAGACTGTACGCTTATTTGATATATTTATTGACGGCAGTAATTACTTTCATACTACTACTTTTTATTGAGGTTTTAAGGTATAATACCTAATTTTTAATATAAGTTATAGTTAGTGGTTAATTGTATAACATGAATCATAAAGTTAAATATATTTTATTGAGTAATATATTTATAGTAACTTTGGATCACTGTCGATATGGGCAAGAGTGACGTTATTAGTTAAGATTCGTTCCAGACTTATTCCACCTATATCTTCTGGTACATCATGAGACAGGTCGGCTTACTAAAGTACTGAATGCAATATTCTCAAGGACCTTGCTCCTCTCCGACAAGAGTACATTTTATAATTCTAGCAAACCCTAGCCACAGTATGAATATAATCTTACTAAAAAGTATGGAGTCTAGACCAATTTCAGGCTTAATATAATAATTAGTCAGCTTTTCCATGTAAAATATCCAAGATATTTGATGGTATAGAGATCTTTGCCCTACTGCGGCATGAATTTTCATAAGGCACTCCCGCACTTGGCTTGGGTGGGAGTCGTCTAGTGGGATGAGATGAGCTGACTGATATGGATTTCTATTTTAGTTCTGTAAACATATATATTAAAAAAAAAAATTATGGTAAAATATTTTTTTATTTGACAATAATACCTAAACCTTCATTATAAAAACAGTAAAAATATACATTTCACATCCACTATGTACATTATATGAAAAAATTAAATACACTTTGGATAAGCATTATATTATAATTAATGTCAATTCTGAGAATAAATAAATTCAAGCACATTTTTACAAGCTATAATTTTGATTTATAAATGACATATAAGGCACTATGAACTAGTCTATACAAATAATATAGAGAGGATATATTTATATTTCTGTTCGTAATTCATAAATTTAGATACAACTGGAACGATTTCAGCTAAACATGTCTCTTTATCACTAAGTAACATATAGCACCGTTCCTTTAATAATATGCGTAAACACAAATAATTATGCTTTGCATTTTCATAACTTTGGTAAGTAAATAAGATACAGCTGAATAACTTACACCTTGATCAAACACCTCTGAATTTAAAGATACTACCACCAATTCGGAAAGAAGCCTTCTGAGAAGAACTGGCAAGAAACTCAGACAGGCACATTTTTATATTGATACAAATGCAATTTTTTTCCAAAATAATAAAAAATGAATTTATAATACACATGTCGATGAAAGTAACTAAGTGAAGAACATAGTATTTTTACATTAATTATATTAATATTAATTAACCACATTGTTTTGATGACTAAGGTTGTAACAATTCACACAATTGTTGCAAAATCTGCAATTAACGCAGTTTACACAATTATTGCAAGTATCACAAGTAATGCAGTTTACACAATTATTACAAACTTTACAAGACCTGCAATCAGTGCTGTCATTGCAGAAGCTACACGAGGTGCATCTCACACAATTGTTACAGTTGTCACAATCAGTGCAATCGACACAATTTCTACAGTTGACGCAATTCCTGCAATTGACGCAATCGCTACAATTAATACAATTGAAGCAATTAACGCAATTAACACAGTTTATATTTCCGTTAGCATCAGGTAGAGCTTTGGCATCCCCAGGCAACTCGCCTTGTGCCTCAGGAACGTTCATAGATGCTGCCGGTTGTAGAAGTCCGCACATCACCACTACCATCGATATTAAAGAAATCATTTTGAACGTAGTCGAAGAGAAGTTCTTGGCCATTTTGATTTGGTCGGAATACGATTATCCAATGTTACTTCGTCAATAAATTACAGTTTCTTCAGAATTACCTTACGTTTGCTAGTCACTCGAATATTACCGTTGTCAAATCAATAGATACACGATGATCACGGAGTAATGCAAGCAAGAGACTGATACCAGACTGCACTGAAACAATCACCTTATATATTGTAGTAAAACTGCAAACTAATCTTGATGCAAAACAATCTAAGTGAATAACAACATATAAATCAATTAATCATGATGTTATCTAATTCAACTAAGCTGTTAACAAATGACATCACTGGAACTTCTTCTAGAACTTATGCTTAGAGTAGCAGCCTCTCGTGACAAGCGGGCTTTGGCTTTCCTCGCTCAGAGAATCAGCATTGCTATTCAACGTGGCAATGCTGCCAGCTTTCTTGGCAAGATACCGGGAGACACCGATTTGGGACAAGTATCTAGTAACTTGCTTCTAAAGCTGAAAATGTCTATTGAAATGTTAATTTAATTTAACTGCATGTCCATGCTTGTTATCAATATCCATTCGAAACACTATCTGATGACCGCGACTTCGTCAGAGATTTACAAAATATGTACGTACTTAATGTTGTTTTTTTGAGAAAATGAACACGTTTGGCGTGTACTGATTTGAACTCTAAAAATTTTTCCTCCTTTCATTACAGCGTCCATCTTTAGTCTGATTCATATTATAACACAGTAGATACAAATTTCAAATAACCTGAACCCCAGCTGCTATCATCATCTTCCTGGCCTTATCCCATGTATTTGGGGTCGGCACTTGATTCAACCGGATGTGGCTGATCACCTGATTTTATACGGACTGCCATCTGACCTTCGTAACCCCTTATTCGAGGAAAATAAGCAATCTAGGTTAAACCAGTTGTCAGACTTTCTCAGGCCTCCGACTGACCTGTAACTATTGCCAAAGATGATAAATTGGCAACCGGGACCAATGGCTTAACGTGCTCTCCGAGGCACGTAGTCAAACTCGGGCGGTCACCCATCCAACTACTGGCTAGGCGTATGCGTTGCTTAACTTCGCTGATCGAATCATATGCGCAATGGCAACTGTGCCACGAGCTCCTCAGCTCCAGCTGCTATCAACACTCCAAATTTCTAAATCCACATAGTAGTAATTCCGTAGGGTGCACAGACAGACAGATTTATTGATAGATATTTATTATGCATTAGCAAAACCTAAAAATATTCCACTGTTGTTGAAAAAGTAAATGATAAGATGTAAGTGATAGACAACAGTCAGACAAGTGTTATCTTTACGATGACTTCTTTGTATATATAGAAAATATTGTATTTTCTATATTCTGCCAGTGAATACGCTTGCGTTTCAAAATCAACTCGTTTTGTATAAACTAGTGTCCTAAACAACACTTTTAGTGTTGGTATAAACATCTCCAAAAACAAAATATAGACTAAGGTAGTCCTTGGTTTAAAATAGCTCCGTCTCTTTCTGTGGCACGGATTTAAAAAAGAGTTAAATAGTCTAATCTGCGTTTAAACCATGTTTTATAATAAGGGGGAATATGCGATCTTTTCATCGGTCCATGACTTTAAATCATTTGTGGTTAATTTTTTGATACCCAAATGGGTTGTAAAACAACAATACTCGTACTGCGTAAATAATGGTGATACACACACTCACTATAGGGCCTAGACTTCTTAGCCGCAATTTGTTGGCACAGAGCATATTCAGTTGGTGGTTACATTTTTTCGTCTTTTTACTTACTATTCATTTTTGTGGTAAAGTGTAGTTGTTAGAGGTTACTAAAGGTTGTTCGATGATATGTGTAACATAAGACAATGCTTATTTTTGTTGTAAAATGAAATTAAAACTACAATGCCTCAAATTTAATAATTAAAATAAACGGCGAAATATAAAAATATAAAATCGGTATTTTTTTAAATTCATTTTTATATTAATATCACCACCATCCGATGCCTTTTGCCTAAAATGTGCGCCTCAAAAGTCTAGACTATGTACATAGGTCACATGTCATGTTAATGACTCATCTTGTTTACAGCTATATAAATGGATGGATGAATCATTTTTAGTTTCAATATCTTCGTCCTTAGGCATATTATTCATTTGAATATTGTTTCTTAGTTTTATGAGTAGCAGAAAGAGAAACATACATAAAATCTGCAAATACTCAACTCGTACTCCCTATCATTACCTATTTAATTAGTGACTTTGACTGTTGTTTACTGTAAAAAACTGCCTACATTAGTTAATGAATATAATAATGGTTCAATGAGTGCGCGGCCACTGTCACTCACAAATAGCTAACAAAACCCCAATTACTTTCCGAAGCTAACCTGTAACATGGTGGGCTAAACGGCATTCCACGATCCATGATTAGCAAGCCGTGTACTATCTAGCTCGGCCGAGGCGGGCGGGAGCTCCTTATTTTATTATCGCCTTCCTCCCCCTAATTTTAGTTCTGTAAACACATATATTTATTTAAAAAAATAAAAGAAAATGTTGAATGGTAAAACAATTGTATAATTTGACAATAATACCTATACCTTCCTTATAAAAACAATAAAAATATACATTTCAATAATACATGTCAATTCTGAAAGTAGTCTTCTGGGAAGAAATAAAATCAAGCACATTTTTACAAGCTATAATTTTGTTTTATAAACAATATGTACACACGCAGTTTTCATAAATAAGTATTTACTGTGAACTAGTCTGTACACATAATATAATTATAGTTCAGGGGCCCAACCATGAGCTCTTATTGCAATGTTAATTCAGTTGTGCGACAGTGACAGATGTTTGCACGTCACATACATCTGTCTCATAAATGAGTGAAACTATCATGGCAATAAGAGCTCATGGTAATGGCCCCTGTCTGTAATTCATAAATTCAGGCATTACTGGAACGATATTAAAAAAAACAACTCATAATGCTTCTTTATCACTTAGTAAGATATAGCAACGATCCCCCAACATACAATACAGGGTGTCGGAGAAACCGGGACAGCTCTTAAAATATGTGATAGGGTATAATTTTAGGAAGCAATTAAAATTATTATGACAATAATATTTTCTTCCGCTTTCGAGTGATTGATGTTCAAAGTTGACCATATCAATACCTTATTTTCGCATAAAAATCAGCTGAAACGTAGAGTTATTCACGCGAAATCTAACTACGTTTTTATTTTTAAATAAACCATTTATCGAAACCTTCCCCTTAATTTAAAAAGTTTAATGACCGCTTACGGAATGTAGGTAAACGCGGCCGCGCGTTCATTCAATCGCTTAAGGCCGCGAGTAACGTCATCGTTGGAGCTAAATATTTTACACTTCAACATAGTGATATATTCATAAAACCCTACAACTTCTAGAAGACAACTGTTCCTTTTTCTCCGACACCCTGTATAAAATGCTTTGAACATTCATTACTTTTCATAATTTTGGCAACTAAATAAGATACAGCTTAACCAAAGGCAATTAAACTCTTTGAGCTTAACCCTTGATCCAGCTGTGAAATTCAAGATACTACCACCAATTCGGAAAGAAGCCTTCTGAGAAGAACTGGCAAGAAACTCAGACAGGCACATTTTTATATTGATGACAAATGCTATAATTTTCCAAAACAATAATTAAGTTAATTAATAATACATTATGTCCGTGTAATTGAAGAACATAGTATTTTTTAAATTAATTATATTTTTCTTAATTAACCACATTGTTTTTATGACTAAGGTTGTTACAATTCACACAATTGTTGCAAAATGTGCAATTAACGCAGTTAACACAATTATTGCAAGTATCACAAGTAATGCACTTTTCACAATTATGACAAACTTTACAAGACCTGCAATCAGAGCTGTCATTGCAGAAGCTACACGAGGTGCATCTCACACAATTGTTACAGTTGTCACAATCAGTGCAATCGACACTATTTCTGCAGTTGACGCAATTCCTGCAATTGACGCAATCGCTACAATTATTACAATTGAAGCAATTAACACAATTAACACAGTTTATATTTCCGTTAGCATCAGGTAGAGCTTTGGCATCCCCAGGCAACTCACCTTGTGCCTCGGGAACGTTCATAGATGCTGCCGGTTGTAGCAGTCCGCACATCACCACTACCATCGATATTAAAGAAATCATTTTGAACGTAGTCGAAGAGAAGTTCTTGGCCATTTTGATCTGGTCACTGGTAAACGTCGGAATACAATAATCTAATGTTACTTCGTCAATAAATTACAGTTTCTTCAGAATCACCTTACGTTTACTAGTCACTTGAATATTACCGTTGTAAAATCAATAGATACACGATGGTCACGGAGTAATGCTAGCAAGAGACTGATACCAGACTGCACTGAACCAATAGCCTTATATATTGCGGTTTAACTGCAAACTAATCTTAATGCTACCAAAGCACTTGTTACTCACTTATTTGTAATTCACTTAGATAAGTGAATAACAACATATAAATCAACTAGCTGTGCCCTGCGGTTTCACCCGCGTAGATTTAATTTGATTCAGAGATGACCCGGAACACAAACGACATGTTGTCTTTGGCAAATAACTCATTATTAGTTAACAATTCTTTGTGTTTTTATATTCGTGATAATTTCTCAACGAAATGTCCGATTGGAATAAAACAAACAGTATTACCCTTGATAGCATAATGCTTAATTTGGATAAGATTTAAAATTACGATACACATTTAACGTAGTTTCTTTCTTCCATCGATTTAATATTTTTTATGAGCATAAAAGCGGTTATTGTGACTAAACTATGATTGTTAGATATGTGCTCTCGCGGACTTTTTTGTAGATCTTAATAAGATCTACAAACCCGTAGTACATCATTTTGTTCTATTGCCAAATAGTTTTTGCAGCGCATGCATAAATAGGTTTTCGATTTTACACCTTGGGTTACAAAATTGCAATTTTCTTACGGACCCCTAATTTTTATGAGAATAAAATATAACCTATAGCCTTCCTCGTTAAATGGAATATCCAACACTGAAAGAATTTTTGAAATCGGACCATTAGTTCCTGAGATTAGAGCGTTCAAACAAACAAACAAACAAACAAACTCTGCAGCTTTATAATATTACTAGCTGTGCCCTGCGGTTTCACCCGCGTAGATTTAATTTTCTTTATAAATAAAAAGTAGTCCATGTTACTCCTTGTGACATTAGCTATCTGCCAGTGAAAGTCCCGTTAAAATCGGTCTAGCCGTTTCAGAGATTACTCTTTGGCAAATAACTCATTATTACGTACCAATTCTTTGCGTTTTTATACTCGTGATTATTTCTCAACGAAATGTCCGATTGGAATAAAACAAACAGTATTTTACTTCTACATAAATGCTCTTGATAGGATTATGCTTAATTTGGATATGAATTAATATTATGATACACATTTAACGTAGTTTCTTTCTTCAGGCGATTAAATTTTTTTATGTACATTAAAGCGGTTATGGTGACTAAACTATGAGAGTTAGATGTATGCTCTCGCGGACTTTTTTGTAGATCTTAATAAGACCTACAAACCCGTAGTTCATCATTTTGTTCTATTGTCAATAGTTTTTGCAGCGTACGCATAAATAGGTTTTAAATTTTACACCTTGGTTTACAAAATCGTAATTTCCTTACGGATCCCTAATTATTTTGAAAATATAATATACCCTATAGCCTTCCTCAATAAATGGACTATCCAACACTGAAAGAATTTTTGAAATCGGACCAGTAGTCACTGAGATTAGAGCGTTCAAACAAACAAACAAAGAGATTACCCGGAACAAACAGACAGACAAACAGGCAGAGAAAAATTTAGAACTTGTTTTTTTTGTGTCAGTAGACTGTATATTTTCATATGCATTTAGTGAAACGCTGTTATTTTGGTATTACAAACAGACACTTCAATTTTATTTATCTGTATAGATGTAGTTCGATTCCCAGCGGGGCACGTACCATTGAGTTTTTCTTATAAACTTATGTGCAGTGATTTCACACCACGTGCTTTACGGTGAAGGAAAACATCGCCATTAAACCTGCATATGTCTGAGCAGCAATTCAAAGACGTATGTATAGTGGCTGAGACGGCGATAGACTCACCATCTGTCACAATACAGGCGTGAGCTATGTACGTAGTATTAAATGTTCAGTACTTGTTACTTATCGCAAAACCAGTTTCAATAACGGTATCGGTTTTGACATGAGTCAACGTACTCGAAATTAGATTGCGTATTTGGTGTAATATATTCGATGGGGCTCGAAATGTGTTGATCAGCCATCTTTGAAATTCAACTACCATCCGAAGAGGTATCTACACATTTCAAGCCACACCAATACGCAAACGAAATCGTTAGTGTTTAAACGTGTTAAAATCTATGAATAGATTTATTTTGTACCTAAATGTTCTTGTGGTTAAATGCCAAACAAGGTGGAACCAAATAAAAACTATGTTGGGGTTAGATCCAGTGTCCCAAGTACGTTTTGACACGTTCGAACGTCGTCGCTTGACCTTGCGTTTTGCGCTTTTTGTATGGAGACGTAAAACTTCCTACACTCGCCGCTTGGGGCGCTTTTTAACATTCCCATACAAAATGAGGACAATACACAGGCGTAAAACATGTTAATGGGTCATTTTTTGTGACCGGTTTTTCAAGCGGCTTTGCTTAAAAATAATAGGTATCGAAGCTGTTTTTTTCATGCATAGCTTAAAACTTCTTTGAAATGGATTACTTATTATTTTTCTATTATATTTATATTTAAATGTCATAAAAACATAAAATACCTCCATTGTTTCATTTACGTGTAGTGTCCCCAACCCCCCAGGTATTCACAAATAAATTATATATTTTAAACTAAACGCTACATGCTTACCAAAAAAAATAAACTAAGATTAAAAGTTTCAAAAAATAAGACCATAGTTCTGAAAGAGCTACATTTGCTGTTTTTTATTTTAATGTTGCTCTCCCGAGTTAGTTGCGTGGATTATCACTTCGTGCTTAGAGTGATTTGCGTGGAATTCACTAGCACAGCTTTGCGGCTCAGTGCTGCATCATCCTTTTTTTTTCTGTTTTTTTTAAGTGGGAAATCCTCTCTTAGGCGTCCGCGGTCCGTCAGCGGCTGGCCTGTTGGGCCTCGTCTTTGGCTGCCATGCCTCTGCAGCTTACTCTTCGGGTTGGTGCGCCGGAACACGTGGCGCACCATTTCACCTCAGGGTCCAATATAAGTGGTAAGCGTCAGTCGCACCCGTTCCCGACGCCCCCTGACCCGTGTTACGGTGGCATCAAGCAGGCATGTGCCCGCCTTCGGCTGCCAGTTCTTTCTAGCGGATTAGATCCGCGTGAGGATCTGTCTTATGGACCCGCTCCGCTGCCTCCTTCTGGCTCATCACCTCTTCGCAGAAGGTCCGAGCTGCCCTCCATGCCCTGTCGCTGTCAACCATAGCACGAACCACGTTTGGCAGCGAAAGGTTTCCACCGATCACTGCGACGAGGTCACGATGCTGCTGTGCCGTATCTTCGACCCAGCCACATTCCCAACAAGCAGGGGTCGCTTCTCTTCTGGCCACTTTGTGGAGATACCTACCAAAGCAGCCGTGCTCCGACAAGACCTGCACGAGCCGAAACGTAAGTGTGCCGTGCTCCCGAGCCACCCATTCTGAGAGGACTGATTCAAGTTACAACTATCCTCGGTCCAACTTTGAGTTTTGAACTAGTTATGAACAATAATATTTTTATTACCTAAGAAATTAAATTATGTTCCTAAGAAATGGCTGATAATAAACAAAAATATATTTTTTTTAAATACCTAAGTGTTTTATTTTTCTAATTTCCTTAACAAATAATAAATAATGTTGGACTAATTCTACTGCAAAACGTATTCTGCCTGAGTAACCTACCTATTTTTGTGCCTTATAATAACATAAATAACTTATTTTCAATAGGAAGTAACAATAAGTAACTCATGTGAGTAAGTTAAATTAAAATTATCATTTTCGTGGGGTGTTTTGTGATTTGCGTAGCCTCAAGTATATAACTCTTTTGGCTGCCACTTCTATAAAATATGTTACTTTTAAGTAGGTATATTATATTTTAAGTATAGTATAGTATATTTTAAGATTCATCTGCCTGGCCTTATCCCATGTATTTGGGGTCAGCACTTGATTCAACTCGATGTGGCTGATCACCTGATTTTTATACGAAGCGACTGCCATCTGACCTTCGTAACCCCTTTTTTGAACATTTTGTCTACAACATGCCCCACGGTTTCACCCGCGTAGAGTAAATGTCATAGGTGTTCCGCGGAACCTTATGTTTATTTAAAATAAAAGTTACTCCTTGTAACATAAGCTATCTGCCAGTGAAAGTCCCGTTAAAATCGGTCCAGCCGTTGCAGAGATTACCCGGAATAAACAGACGTGTTGATAAAACTGGTAAATAACTCATTAATAGGTACCAATTCTTTGCGTTTTTATACTTGTGATAATTTCTCAACGAAATGTCCGATTGGAATAAAACAAACGGTATTTTACTTCTACATGAATACCCTTGATAGCATAATGCTTGATTCGGATAAGAATTAATATTATGATACACATTTAACGTAGTTTCTTTCTTCAGACGATTTAATATTTATTATGAACATAAAAGCGGTTATTGTGACTAAACTATGATAGTTAGATATATGCTCTCGCGGACTTTTTTGTAGATCTTAATAAGACCTACAAACCCGTAGAACATCATTTTGTTCTATTGTCAATAGTTTTTGCAGCGCACGCATTAATAGGTTTTCGATTTTACACCTTGGGTCTTTTACTAAATCGCAATTTTCTTACGGACCCCTAATTTTTATGAGAATAAAATATAGCCTATAGCCTTCCTCGATAAATGAACCTTCCAACACTAAAATATTTTTTGAAATTGGACCTGTAGTTTCTGAAACTAGCGCGCAAACACACAAACACATAAACAAACAAACAAACAAACTCTCCAGCTTTATAATATTAGTATAGATAAGACTATATTTTACAATAATTTGTAGGTTATACTTAAGTAGGTATTGCACATTGTCTATTCATTCTTATCTAAATCGGTTCAGCCGTTCTTGAGTTATAAGTAGTGTAACTAACACGACTTTCTTTTATATACATATATAGATTAGCAAAACATAAAAATATTCCACTGTTGTTGAAAAAGTAAATGATAAGAGGTAAGTGATAGACAACACTCAGACAAGTGTTATCTTTACGATGACTTCTTTCTATATATAGAAAATATTGTATTTAATTCTGCCAGTGATTTCACTTGCGTTTCAAAATCAACTCGTTTTGTATAAACTAGTGTCCTAAACAACACTTTTAGTGTTGGTATAAACATCTCCAAAAACAAAATATAGACTAAGGTAGTCCTTGGTTTAAAATAGCTCCGTCTCTTTCCGTGGCACGGATTTAAAAAAGGGTTGAAATAGTCTAATCTGCGTTTAAACCATGTTTTATAATAAGGGAGAATATGCGATCTTTTCATCGGTCCATGACTTTAGAAGACGTCGAAAAATCATTTGTGGTTAATTTGTTGATACCCAAATGGGTAGTAAAACAAAAATACTGCGTAAATTATCGTGATACACACACTCACTATAGGGTCTAGACGCCTTAGCCGCCATTATACTTCGCGCCTCGTCCTCGAGATTAGTATACAACTTGTAGTAACGCGTAAGTGTTACCACTCCAGCACTTATTTGAGAGATATTTTATACCTCCTTTTGAAAAATATTATTTATTTTTTACTGTCGGGTAGTTTGTTCACCTCTGCGTCGTCCTCAGTTTGTTACTCATTCGCATTCGCATTTTAGTGCTCAACCACTCTAGACGTGTCTTCGTGATCTCACACTTTTAAAATTATAATAAGTAATCAATGTTAATAAGTGATTAAGTTTTACATGCCAATTTACACAAGGCATACAAAATCAAGTGACATAATTCTTCATAGGTTATCGAAAACAAGCTGGTTAAAGTTATTATGTGTCTCAAAAAAGACACCGTAAGCAGGTATGTACAACCATTTTATCCACTAATAAATGTTTTCTACCTGTATTGTTAATTGATAAGTTTCAAGGCTTATCTTATTAACTTAATAGTTTACCGTTCGTTCCCGAATCGGTCGACTATTTAAGCCACTGATGCTTAAATAACCTTTCATAGATGTAAAGGCCAATATATAATACTTATTTGCATTACGTAATGTGTTTTTTCCATGTGCATTTCATTCGTTTTTAAATTACGTGAATAATAAAACCAGATGTAGGTACCTTACCTACATTTATTTTTCTCACGAAAAAAGTTTACCTACGTTTCGTGCAAACGAGCTGCAATATGTAACCTGTGCTAATGGTGGATCTTTTACCACCGCATTGTATATAACCACGTGTTTACGTGTAATCATGGAACGATGTACAAACAAGGTGAACAGCTGCTTACAATCGCCATTGCCATTCACCGGCTTTACATAAAACCACCATGCCAGGGTCAAAACTGGATGAATCCTTTTCTTTTTCATGTACATCAACATCTCACACATGGCCATGCATACGGATCTGCTTTTGGGCTTTCTCATCGCATCGTGACTCAACACGTGAGGACATTCGCCTACCGGCCTAGATCTACACGTATGGCCATGCTCACGGGTCTGCCTTTGGGATTCCCTTGCATAGTGCCTTAATACGTGAGTACTTGCATACGGGTCTACCTCTGGGATTCCCTCGCATTGTACCTACCGGCCTAGATCTACACGTATGGCCATGCTCACGGGTCTGCCTTTGGGATTCCCTTGCATAGTGCCTTAATACGTGAGTACTTGCATACGGGTCTACCTCTGGGATTCCCTCGCATTGTACCTACCGGCCTAGATCTCCACGTATGGCCATGCTCACGGGTCTGCCTTTGGGATTCCCTTGCATAGTGCCTTAATACGTGAGTACTTGCATACGGGTCTACCTTTGGGATTCCCTCGCATTGTACCTACCGGCCTAGATCTATCTACACGTATGGCCATGCTCACGGGTCTGCCTTTGGGATTCCCTTGCATAGTGCCTTAATACGTGAGTACTTGCATACGGGTCTACCTTTGGGTCTCCCTCGCATTGTACCAACTGGCCTACCTACACTCATATGACCATGGATACGAGTTTGCCTTGGGGCCTTCCGCATCGTACGAGGACATACCTGCCAACCAGCCTACAACACCAGCAAGACTGCCGATGGAACGTTACAACAAATATGCAGCAACATAAAGATACAACCGGGAATGCTTTCCGGCTGATGTGGATTGTAACCTGGAAATATCTAGGTAATCGAAAATATTCATGTGAGTGAACATAATTTATTTAGCTATTAGCTATATAAATATGCCTTTCCTAGTATATGTACAAGCAAAGGTCATAATTGGACAGCCATTAAGACTGTTTCAATACAATTACTTACTATACTAGATGTAAACCTGCAGGTAGCCCTTCGATAAGAAGGTACTTTTCTCAAAAAGAGCATTTATTTTAGACAGTTGTCTAAATGATCTGATATATTCATCTGAAAGCATTAATTTACCTGTTTTGAACTTCTTAACTGTAAATAATTTGGAATCTACCTGGTACTTAGTTACCTGCTTTTTCAATAGTTATGCCTTATTGGTTGAAAACATCATGGAAAACATAGATTGCTAACAATAAAGAAGCAACATATTATAAACCTAATTGGTATTTGCCTACCGTCATGATAACGACCATTACAAATTACCTATTATAGATAAAAAAGTTCATCAATAGGAAATAAGAATACCGCAGGTGTTCAATCCACCTACTAAGTGCAAAAAAAATTAAAATAAAGTTCTTACAAACCTATCTAACATTTCACTAATGTACAATGATCAGGTAGCAACAGGTTTTTTCCTGTTTTATTTAATACCTGAATCGAACATGCACCTTATGCCTATAATATAATGGTTTACCTAATTTCTTTATTGTACCTATTACATTAAAGACTTTCATTCAGGTTAGCCTACAAAATTTTTATTTTACAAAACTTCGCTGCGCGTTTAAATAAAACACCATTATAAATGTTCATGGTATAAGATCTGAGTAAATTTTTCAATCTCTATTTCATACATCGTTACAAATTCTTAACGACTAAAAAAGCCTTAGGTACTTAATAAAAAAGGAAATCACCCCTGCTATAGCAGGTGAAAAGTACCTTAATTTACCAAATTACTTGTTTGCTTGTTGGCGTTGTGGTTAGCAAGTTCGCCTGCCGATCACGAGGTCCCGGGTTCGATTCCCGGGTCGAGTCAAAAATATAAATTGTGTTTTTTCTGTCAAGAAATTCACAATAAATGCCCAAAGTTGGCAGTGTTTACACACCCGTGCCTTGGAAAGCACGCTAAGCCGCTGGTCCTACGCCTGATCTCTCTTAGATCGTATCGTTTTTGCCGTCCAATAGGACTATGAAAATGAAGGAATAAAGATAGCACCAGTGTTTACGCACACACACTTGTGCGCTATGATCTCTCCTGCGCAGCTGGCTAATCCCCGTTGAGATTAGCCGCTGTAACCGAACATTGTTAAGAGACCATTATTATTATTATTATTACTGATCCAGCGATTATGTGCACATATTAATTCATTTTGAAGGTAATAAACCAATCTAGACAGTCCCTACTTGCTAAAATAGCAAAATACATTTCCTGGGCCCGTATGTTTGTTGCCCCTTATTAGGGAATATAATGAATTAAAATCGAACTTTGTAAAAAATTTGTATGAAATTATAGGCAATATTGCACATCAAAAATCAATCAACCGATGGTAAAGAGACACAAGTCGGATTGCTTCATAGGTACTTATTTTGACCTAAGACCAAAATTTAATTTTCCGATAAAATTGAAACCTTGTTTTTAAAGTAACAACTTAAAACAACAATAGCTTACCATTCAATCGCGTCAGCATTCTCTCAACTATGGGGGGCATTAGCGATGATACTACCTAAGCACTGATAATATTATAAATAAATACTCAATTATCTTGGTCTAACATACTGAAGCGCTTACTAGCTGGTTTATGACTTATGATTTATTTTCGTTCCGTGTAACTGAAACGGATGCAAAATAGAAGCTAAAGCAAATTATATTGAAGCACTACGTTATCAATCGTACTAAAATATACATGTATACATAATCATATACATAATGCATTCCAAACATACAATGAAATCATCTCATGAAGTTACAAAGAACAAGTATGATTTTTAAATGTTGCATAGGATAGGTTAAAATTGACAAGCCCTTAGCTTTTTGGTCAGCTGGTTAAATATTGTGGATAATGAATATTCCAATATTCAATAATAGTATTTATTTCCTACTAATACTTTCATGTTTGACACAATACACCAATCTTAAATTTGGCTCATATAAACTCCGTCATTCAATTCCTTTCAAACACTTTCCTGAAAGTAGTGTTTCCCGAAATAGGTATGCTACCTATTTCGTATATATATTTAATGTAATCTACAGAATCATTAAATAATAACAACCCTCCGAAAAGAATACTTACGACTGCTTTTAATTAATGTAAAAAATAGGTCAAATTACTTTGGTGCAAATATTAAATATACACTTTATGTAATTATTGTACTAAAGGAAGTAAGTACATACCTTAGTACCATAAGTTATACTTACAAAAATCGTTGGTTAAAATACTAGCAGTAGGAATTGATAATACACGAAGAGCTAGTGAATACTATATTAGAGCTTATTGCTCTTTTAAATATATCAAGTCAATAACATCTGGTTCTCCTATCAAGTTAAATTTGCAAACTGTAGTATATCATTGGAAATATACATCCTGTAGGTAAAGTCTAAATATTTTCCTATTTTCTTACTAGGTAAGAATAACTTAGACACCATAGATTTTTTTCAAAAATTACTGTCAAAATATCTATATACTACATTTTAAAACAGGTTCATAAAAAGCTATTAATCCAGATTGATGATTAAATTGTACTTAATTATTAAGTTACTTTTTGTTCTTTGAATTTATTCAGATTTGAATCATTATTGTACGTTTTCAGGACACTAATAATTATATTTAAGATTGTTCTTATAAATAACACTTTGCTTTAAGTGATTCATTTGAAATTTGCAAATAATCTTATTATGTATCTAATTCATTAACGTTATTCCAATTTAAGCTCTCAACATCTACAAGTTGTATACTAATCTCGAGGACGAGGCGCGAAGTATAATTAATGATTAAACGAACTTACCTGTAAGTGAAGTTCTATCATAATTATACGAGCGCCTCGTCCGAAGAGATTAGTATAAACCCACCCTCCCGGTGGTGTACACTCCTCCCATCCTTTTTTTTTCCAAATACAAAATGGTAAAAAAAAAAAAAAAAAAAAAAAAAAAAAAAAAAAAATTTAATAACTTACTTAAAGCAAAGTTCTGTGTATAATGTGCGCTTACAGTTTCAGTTTCCAGGCTCTAAACTAAATGAGTAACAAACTGAGGACGACGCAGAGGTGAACAAACTACCCGACAGTAAAAAATAAATAATATTTTTCAAAAGGAGGTATAAAATATCTCTCAAATAAGTGCTGGAGTGGTAACACTTACGCGTTACTACAAGTTGTATACTAATCTCTTCGGACGAGGCGCTCGTATAATTATGATAGAACTTCACTTACAGGTAAGTTCGTTTAATCATTAATTTTTTGGCACAGATCATCAGATACATATGATTTAAAATTAAAATAAAATATCCCTTAAATTTGTTTAATTTTATCGTCTTTTTACTTACTGTTTATTTTAGTGGTAAAGTGTAGTTGTTAGAGATTACTAAAGGTTCGATGATATGTGGAACATAAGACAATGCTTATATTGTACAATTGAATTCTAAAAACTATAATAATAATGCCACAAATTTAATTAAAAAAAACGACGAAAAATAAAAATCAATAATTTTAAATTAAAAAAAAAAATATCAGGATTTTTTTAAATTCATTTTTATATTAATATCACCACCATCCGATGCCTTTTACACAAAATGTTCGCCTAAAAAGTCTCGACTGTGTATATAGGTCACATGTCACGTTAATGACTCATCTTGTTTACGGCTATATAGATGGATGGATGTATCCTGTTGTATGTATGTGTTAATGGACCTTTTACCGCGACTCCAAATGCTCGCGTTAATAAATTAGTGTTGTTCTTATTCTAATGTAACGGCTAAATGACAATAAAAAATACAAGAGGAAGTTAAAATTAGGAAATTATAATAAAAATCGATCTTGATCGAGTTCCTTCTCTTTTCGAAATATGCTATAATATTTGCAACATTTATTAGTGTCTGTTTATTTTCGTAGCTCAGCGTTTCATCTGGGTGATAAAAAATACCAATATTTATCAAACAAAACAATCACAAGAGCCGTGGTCACCGTGGAGTTTGAGTAGTCGCCTGCTACGCAAGCGACGCAAGTTCGAATCTCAGCGGGGTCTGTAAAAATATGTACTCCACGTGCTTTATGGTGAAGGAAAACAGCGTGAGGAAACCTGCATATTATGTCTGAGAAGTAATTAAAAGACGTATGTATAGTGCCCGAGACGGAGATAGAACAACCATCTGTCATGTTGGGAGAATACAGGCGTGAGCATATGTAAAAATACCGTAGTTGGTATGGGTGTATTATTTGTGAAACAGCGGTACCCAAGTGTCTGAAGAAGCGCACACACCACAAATCAACATTACTCTTACTCCTCAAATCCGAGGAGCAGGCACTTAAGAACTGCGTTTGTCTTCATACAAAAATGTGATGAGTAATCACCTCCCACAGATATGTATGTGGCCTGATAAGGGGTCGTTCGTTGACACGCTGGGGCGGCCGGGGTCACTGGCCTCGCACCACAATACCCACTCCCTTACTGAACGTTATCTTACGCACCCTTAGCTCATAAAATATAAACATACAGAAAGTCGGTTGCATCGCAAACATCATTGGGAATAGGCACACGCATATGCATACGCTTATACAGACATAGCCTTCCTCAAGTAGATATGAGTTTGAACCTGCCATTAAAATTGGTTTCACACTTTTAAAGTTTTTCGCAAAGCAGTGCCTTTCTGTCTCCTAATACATAAAATTACTGATTAAAATATCCAAATATGTCAGGCTCCCACTGAGTCTGACAAATTGTGAATAGTCAATCATTTTCTAATTTACTACCTTAGGGTTGACATTTTTTTGTATTTAAAATGAGACGAACTTCGAAGTAGAGAAGCTTCTACTTTTAATCATCGGATAAAAATGACATCTATGTCAAAATGGATGTTGTTGTCGTACTCAGCAACTCGAGAAACGACTACGAGATTTTTTTTTGTGTTTTTAATTTCTGCCTTCAAGGAGACCATCATCATATCACCTTAGTCCGAACGAGTATCAACATATTTTCAGTCACAATACCCAAACGAAATTCGTCAACTATGAATATACATAAGCTATACTAGGCGATACCAAAGTTACTCGTGGAATTAGCTTGCGATCTCTAGGCGTGTCTGTCTGCCTGTCATGACCAAAGTAGGAAGTCGGGGTTCTGTTACCTCTCAATGACTTGACGCTTCCCGAGCGCGGCATTGTGCCTATTAGGTGATTGATACTCTTGGGTAAGATGTCGTCTCGTCTTATTGTACAATGATATATTAGGTAAGCTTGTTTGTGTGATACATGTTATTTTTTTTGATGGCAACACTAGCCTTAACTTGTCAAAAGTTTACGTCTGTATTTAAAACTTAAAATTAAATTGATATTTTGAATATTTGTGTGTAATTCATATAAAATACTTTAGTTTAATGTGTAAATAAACAACACAAATGTGGGTTTTGTGATAAACACTAGTGCAGCTGTGAAATAACAAGTTTCTCCACCGGCGAACTGTCAACGGAAGGAATTTTGAACTTCGACATCAAAAGTGAAACCCGGGGAGTATTCTGAACTTTTATTATATTATTATAGCTTAGAAAACACTAGATAGGTTTATCATTAACACCTTAACGTTATTGCATTTGCTCTTCATTGCACAAATGCACAAACATTGACACAATCTAACTACTTTAGTTAGACTTTATATATTGTGATTTATTCCTATAATTGTTTATTGAAGTCAATAATTGTATACTTAAGACTATTGACTACAATTTATAGGCATTATAACTAACTTATTTCAGTTAGTTCTCTGTGTAACACATCTCAAATTATTGAAATCATTTGCTTACCCATCTACCTCCACAATAAAATAAAAATATTTTATTCTTCAAATCATTAACTTCTTAGCTTAAATTACTAAAATATAATTAGGGAATAGTTAGAAGAGATCCCCATTTAATATTATTGTTTTTTTTCTATGATAAAAACAATATTATCTGTGTAGTTATATTTCCTGGTCGGACTGCTACTCACTTTAGTTGTTTTCTGCCCCAGAGACCTACACAGCCAACATGTCAATGATGACCCGCAAGGCCACAACCAAGGACTTGGAGAGTAAGCTAAGAACATCGCTTGCTGAACTCAAGACATGTAAAGACCTCTGCGCTAAGCTGCTCCAGGAGCGAGATGACAGCGAAGAGGAAGTTAAGAGTATTGTGGACCGCAACAGTCTATTGAAAAAAGAGCTGGCTTCACTCCACCAGAGCTATGTGGACATCCAGGACCAGCGGGATCACCTACAACAGGTGGTGGACGGGTTCAGCGAGTGCAGTGACACACATGAGAGGGCCCTCTCCCGCATCTCAGAACTGGAAGTTAGTCTGTGCGAGGCCCACCACCTTGTTAACCAGCTGGAGCAAGGGAAGCACTGCCAACAGGAAGTTAGCGTACACAGCCTATATGATAAACTGCTGGGAACCGATGCAGCTCCGTCTCCAAAGTGCATGGACACTATTGATTTAACTAATGATAGTAATATGTCCTGTAGGAAGCCTGTTATAATGGGTAGCCATAACAAACTTAAGAAATATATTAAGATTAATAAAACAATAGCTAGAACTAGGAGATTAAGGTAAAGTCACTAATGCTAGACACTTTAAGGAAAACACTATGTTTATATGAAAGTAATTATATATTTATCAAACAAAACAATCACAGTTTTTTTATATGAGTACAATGTATCTTAGACAATTATATTAAATCATAAAATTTACAATAATCAACATACTTTTAATTATTATTAATTATTTTTACTATATTGTCTTAAGTACCAATAGATAACATCACAAAAAAATAATATCACCATGAGTAGACAGTCAAATGCACTAATAGTTGACATCATATTTAATGAATGCAGTTGGAGTTTTAAGGGCATCAGTGTGCCTGATATACTTAATTAACATAGATAATAATTATTAATCCATCAACCTCTAAGGCACTATAAAATTTGTACTTAATTCTATCATTAGTTATAATCAGATTTGGTCATCTAGGACTTTAATTATTTGAGATTCTGTTATGGCACTGATATCCTTGTCATTTTCTAGCTATTATAGACCGTCTCTTTAAGTTTGTTTCTTATAATATGTTTACTTTTCTTTAATAACTTCTTATCAGTCTTAATTTTTCGTGCTTTTTCTGTCTCTTCTTTCTTTTTTTCTTTTCCTCAGCTCTTCTTTTTTCTCACACTCTAATTCAGTCTTTTTCTTCTCTTTGTTTTTATAGTATCTTTGCCATTCCAAAGCTTATACAACAGCTGGCACTTCTTCTTTCCTTCTTCCTTTTGAGTTTTGTTTAGGAGTTGGCCAAAACAATGTTCTATGAAAAGGACTAGATACTACCATATTATCTGAATTCTTTTTAACAACTTCCTTGTGGCCTATAATGACGTACCATTGCTTTAGCCCACTTTCCAAGCAAAGCTTCAGTATCATCTGACATGTAGCATGTTCTTCCCATTCTTCGTTTCATTAGTGTCTTACCCTTTACTTCATTCAGCAGAATTACCCTAGGTACCCTGATTTTTTTTGCCACAGTTGACGTCAGAACTCCTCATCTGCATTCTTGAATAGCGGCTTCCATATCAGCCTCAGAGTAACGAAACATCTGTCCTTTTATTGACGGCATAATTATCAGTCTGGAGCAATGGAACCAATAATAGACATCATATATACCCAATAATAGACACCATGTCTACCATTAGTAAAAGTGATTAGTGAAGTGAAGTGAAAAATCGGGTGATTTGTGGGATATATCTCTAAAAGTATTACAAGATATAATAGATATAATAGCCCCAACCCTGGCTGAATTTTTTAACAATTGTATTAAATTAGGTAAATTTCCCGATTTGATGAAATATAGTAAAGTTATACCATTGTTTAAGGCTGGTGATATTAATGATCCCAATAATTACAGACCGATTTCAATTTTACCTGCTCTTAGTAAAAATTTTGAGAAAATCATATTAAATCAGCTAGTTATCCATTTCAACATAAATCATATTTTACACAATGAGCAGTATGGCTTCACCAAAGGTCGGTCAACTACTGATGCCGGTGTTGCACTTCTTCGACATGTATATAGGGCTTGGGAGAATTCACATGATATGATAGGTGTATTCTGTGACCTATCTAAAGCGTTTGATTGCGTCCACCATGAGACATTATTGCTCAAATTAAAACACTATGGAGTCAAAAGTACTGCACTCGATTTAATTGATTCATATTTAAACCTGAATAAATCAAGTCAGTGCCTACGAAACAGATTCTGACTGGCGGGGCAACCCTGCTCCTCGCTGATCCATAGAATATTAAAAATAGAACCAATAAATTAAATTGGCGAGGGTTACACGATCAATCTAATTTGCGGTGCTATACTTAACTATCTGAAGCTAGACAGAACGTACCGTAACACTTTTTACAGGCTTCACGACCTTTGCATGCCTTCACTACATTATAATAGGCACGTTGAGCTATCTATTACATTCTACATACTATGTACGGATAAAACTACATATTTGTGATACAATGATAAAACTGATGTACCTGCTTAATGATACATTAATAGAACTGATTTAAATGACAGTTAATGATTGATATGATATGAGAGCTGAATATGAAGGAAATAAAATCACTCCGTTCCAATGATAAAAAATAATCTGTACATATTGAATTGTGATTTTCTTAACCTGATAAGGACTTATGATTCATCGGCGCACAGCGCTGATGCGGCATATCTTACATACATGTACGGACACCCGTACGTCCTACTTGCCCAAAGGACATAAGAGAAGATTTCTCCAAAATCTGTTAATAGACAGAAGGACCAAATAGTGAGTTTAAAGGTAGATGAATTTCTGTTAGACGAAAAGGCAATCAACTACTTATTGCATGTCTGCATATGCTCATGCCTGTATTCCCCGAAGGGGTAGGCAGAGATGTAATAACAACACCCACTTTTCACTGAAGATGATTTAGTGCCAACGTGACAATTTTTTTTTTGGAAAAACTCATTGGTACAGGCCCAGCTGGGATTCGGACTTCGCTTGACATATTTGGTCGCGTCGCAACATATTCCACTTCTTTCTGCAGTCCGGTGACAGATTACTGCAATGAAGTGCTTAACTCATGGAGTCCTAGTACATATAGACATAGAAAGGCTGTAATTAACAAAAACTAGTTGGCAAGTGTGTGCGTGTTCCCTGCCTGAGGAGGGAGCCAGCCGTAGCGGCCGGAGCAGCCAAATGGTATCTGCTCGTAAGTATGCGCTTTGTTCCTATCGTCCATTTGTACTGCGCTATATATTACTCTATGCGGAACTAGGAACCTATTTATTTATCTACTAGCTGTGCCTCGCGGTTTCACCCGCGTAGAATTAGTTTCATCCTTATTGTCGCGGAGTCCTCATATTTTTAATAAATAAAACTAACCTAACTTACTCCTTGAAACATCAGCTACCTACCAGTGAAAGTCCCGTTGAAATCGGTCCAACTGTTTCAGAGATTACCCGGAACAAACAGAGAGACAGAAAAAAAGATAAAAATATAAATTTGGTTTTTAGTGTCAGTAGCGTGTAGACTTTCATATGCATTTAGTGAAAAGCTGTTATTTTGGAATTACAAACAGACACTTCAATTTTATTTATCTGTATAGATGTACTGCATATTAAGCCTTTTTTCCGCAATGCGTGAAAATGAACGAATTCCTCCACCATGTATGTACATAATTATTGTGTACAACACCTTGCACTCTACCTTAATGAATGATGTATTTTACAGTTCTGAAGCAAGTATAATATTATAATAATAACAAAAAATCTGTACCCGTTAGATTTACAAATTAATCTTCCATGCCAGGAGATTTTTACAATTACAATTACGGAGTTACAATATTTTTTTCCAAAATCCTTGTTATTTTTGTAATACAAAAATCTGTTTCCGAATTAGTGCTCGAATGAAAATGAGTCTACGTGGGAATCCGCGGGGCATAGATGTTTATATATGTTATGCCACGTTATAGATTGGTCAGGCGTTCCTTCTCTCAGGAAACCTTACTGCGGTGTTATCGTATAAATATCGATTTCGTCTTTATAAACTAGTACATTCTTAATCTACATCTACATCTATCTACAGATAAATAAAATTGAAATGTCTGTTTGTAATTCCAAAATAACCACTTTTCACTAAATGCATATGAAAGTATACACGCTACTGACACTAAAGAACCAAGTTTTAAAAAAATTATCTGTCAGTCTGTTTGTTTCGGATAATCTCTGAAACGGCTGGACCAATTTTAACAGAAATTTCACTGGCAGGTAGCTAATATTTCAAGGAGTAACTTAGGCCTTTTTTTTTTAGGTCTTTTATTTACAAAAAATATTAGGTTTCTGCGAAAATAAGTATGAAACTAAATCTACGCAGGTGAAACTGCGGGGCACAGCAAGTTTCAACTAATTAAGAACAGCACCACTTTCGTCATGCAGGGTAGATTACAATTTCCTATTCATTTAGACGTAGACAGGTGTTAGACAAACCGAATACTTCCAAATTGATACTATAACTTTTGAATAGTTAATTAGGCAATTTGCTACGACGTGGCCTTTCACGCGGGAATCAAACCAGGGCACACGTTACGCGATCGATGTTAATAATGAACCTATGAATAATATCGCACCCACTGACTGTCGTATTATTGACACCCAGGGCCCCTTTGCCGTAGCTTTGTATTGTTACGACTAAAATATTGAGAACTAGCTGTGCCCCGCGGTTTCACCCGCGCAGATTTAGTTTCATCCTTATGCTCGCGGAACCCTAATATTTTTAATAAATAAATGCAGCCTAAGTTACTCCTTAAAACATCAGCTACCTGCCAGTGAAAGTTCCGTTAAAATCGGTCCAGCCGTTTCAGAGATTACCCGGAACAAACAGACAGACAGGCAGACAGAGAAAAAATTTAAAACTTGGTTTTTTAGTGTCATTTAGTGTGTATCATATGCATTTAGTGAAAAGCTGTTATTTCGGAATTACAAACAGACACTTCAATTTTATTTATCTGTATGTATGTATGGATAACTTTTAATTACTATTTAAGCACCACTTATATCTGGGCCTGTAGACAAAAAAAAACTCTCGCGCTTGCGCTAATAGAAACAATACAAAATGTATGGGGATGACATTTGTCTCCGGACTGATTTATGTAAATTCCATCATACATTTTGAATCGTTTTTCCTAGCGCAAGCGCGAGAGAATGTCACTTTGTCAAGACCTACAGTAAGCCTGGACTATGTAACAGTCTCTTGCGCTAATCTGATACTTTCAAAGCGGCGTAGGGCATAAAGGCATCTCTGAAATTGTAGACCTTCAGCCAAATAATAATAACTTAGAGCAGTGTTGTATTGCAGCGGCCGTCACGGTGCAATGAGGGGAAGAGTGAAGGAGCCGTGCTATCAATGTTTCCATTATATTAGTACAGTGATTCCATCTAAATATATATATATAACTCAAAGGTGATTGACTGACTGACATAGTGATCTATCAACGCACAGCCCAAACCACTGGACGGATCGGGCTGAAATTTCGCATGCAGGTAGATGTTATGACGTAGGCATCCGCTAAGAAAGGATTTTGATTAATTCTACCCCCAAAGGGATAAAATAGGGGATGAAAGTTTGTATGAAACTAAATTTACGCGGGTGAAACTGCGAGGCACAGCTAGTTATTTATAAAGTTGGTACTGCACAAATATGGATTCGTATTAAGTCCTTGGTGTAGTCGCTTACCATCAGGTGGACCGTAGGATGAGTGGTCACCGTTGAAGTTTAAAATAATAGTGACAGAACGTAACCGGCATGTAATCTTGGGTGTAAATGGGTGTAATTTCACAAAGACGTATTAAATTCCCCAAGTCATAATTCAATTCCCCGTGAAGAGGTTTGGTGTAAAATAAACAGAGCGCGCTTTGTTCCCGAGTTGGGTGTTAATAATTAATGTATCCACTCGAGCAAGAGGTATTAATCAAAGGAATTTGCATGAAAAACCCGACGAGGAACATTTAAATATTGAACACCTTGTATTCAATACCTTGAATGTATAATACTTTTGCGCACTAAAAGGAAATTGAATTTTCTTCGCGAGTTGTTTTGTCCGTTAATTAAGTTTGTAGTCCGGCCCCAATCCGTTATAAAACATTATATTACGGTTTTTTCATGCAGATTTCATCATTAAGAATGACAACATTCAAGAGGAAGTGAAAATAGTTAGAAAGATTATTTTTGCATACTGGATTAACTAAAAGTTCTATACGTACAGATAAATAAAATTGAAGTGTCTGTTTGTAATTCCAAAATTACAGCTTTTCAGTAAATGCATTTGAAAGTATACACGCTACTGACACTAAAAAACCAAGTATTAAATTTTTTCTCTGTCTGTCTGTCTGTTTGTTCCGGGTAATCTCTGAAACGACTGGACCGATTTTAACGAGACTTTTACTGATAGGTAGCGAATATTTGGAGGAGTAACTTAGGCTACTTTTATTTATCAAAAATATTTGGGTTCCGCAACAATAAGGTGAAACCGCGGGGCACAGCTAGTTAATTTATAAAGTCGAAAAATCGTGCCTCATAATAATCCGTTTCGTGCATTTTTTTTTATATATATAGATACAATTTGTACACCCTGAGTCAACTACACTAATTCACAGCATACACCCGTTTACAAATGGTTTAAAATTTCTATATAGTACGCAATGAGATTAAATGCATAGCCGAGCGGTTCCACTAGTATAAAGCTATAAGTGAGTCACGTGGTAGGCAAACATTTACAGTGCTAACTTACTTAAACTCAAAGTCAAACTCAAATATATCTTTATTCGATTAGACTTTATACAAAGTACTTTCAAAGGTACGTTTCTTAGGTAACCGTTGTTTTAAAGTAATTCGATAACTACACACGCTCCTAGCATTGTTCAAGCAATTTAATATTTTCCTCTTTGTTATTTTTTAAATGTACGTGCGTAATGCAAGTGAAAAAATGATTTATTCAATTACGGTCGTGGTTCAGAACGTTGAAAATGTCTATTTCTTCATGTCAGTTTCAATATCTTCGTCCTTAGGCATATTATTCATTTGAATATTGTTTCTTAGTTTTATGAGTAGCAGAAAGAGAAACATACATAAAATCTGCAAATACTCAACTCGTACTCCCTATCATTACCTATTTAATTAGTGACTTTGACTGTTGTTTACTGTAAAAAACTGCCTACATTAGTTAATGAATATAATAATGGTTCAATGAGTGCGCGGCCACTGTCACTCACAAATAGCTAACAAAACCCCAATTACTTTCCGAAGCTAACCTGTAACATGGTGGGCTAAACGGCATTCCACGATCCATGATTAGCAAGCCGTGTACTATCTAGCTCGGCCGAGGCGGGCGGGAGCTCCTTATTTTATTATCGCCTTCCTCCCCCTCCACCCTCCACCCCCGCCCTCCCCTCATGCGACCATCTGTAACCCCTCCCCTGAAGCCCGCAGGCCTCCCGGGGCACGCGTCTGCGCACAACACAACTCAGCTAGATTATTAACTTTACATACCTGTCTGAGGCGACTACCTCCTTGCGATTGTATTGAGATCTTTTTATGTAGTAATGGGCTATTTCTTAAGGAAATTAGGCGTTTTGGAGGCCGGATGGTATGTCGCTGGTACCGTGGAGATTGGGGCGGCCGCTGGTGTTGGATCCCACGTGTGTCGATACGCTGACTCCGTCCCACCTCCCCGGCACTGCTGTGGCGGCCGGTGCTACTGCTGCTCAGCAGGAATGCCTGTAGCATAGGAAATATGCTTGTATTAGTGAAGGATACATATTTTCTGCGTTTGCGGTTGAAACTCTGGGGCCTTGGGGTCCGGATGCTCATCAACTTTTCAAAGAAGGTGCACGTCGTCTGGCAGAAGATTCTCGTGACAAGCGGGCTAGGGCTTTTTTCAGTCAAAGAATCAGTATTGCTATTTAACTTGGCAATGCTGCCAGCTTTCTTGGCACGATTCCGAGAGACACCGATTTGGGTTAAGTTTTCTACTTTTAATCAGTTTTAAGTACTGTTCCTTGTAAATATATATTATTAAGTTTTTATTCAATAAATGTTTGGGCGTAATGATGATTAATTGATCTGAGTGGTGAAGATTGAACCTAAATATGCTTCGTCCCGAGTCATTTTCCCCTTCTGATCTGGGAGTGTCCATTACCCGGAGCTACAATCTGCAGCTGAGATAACATTTCAACTGGACCACCGCAAATTGAATAACATTCCTTTTATAATGCAGCTGGAATATTCGCTAGACGAAACTCGCTTCAACAAGATCGCAGTGCAAGTGACACATTGTAGCGAGTTACATTTTAAGAAATACAAGGTATTATAAGGGTTACTTTAGTCGTGAATTTTTTTAACGTTATGCCACGTCTGTGGTCATGCATATGATATTATGTATTATAAAAATTGCTTGTTTTAAACCCTTTGTTTAATTTATATTGGAGTAAGTAGCAAGACGGCCAGGGCCTATTTGAATACTGGCCTTCTATGATTAAAAATAAGAATGATTTAAATTTAAAAATAGTTCGATTGTCTTTTGTTTTTTTGTTACATTATTATTGCAATTGAATCTCATATTGGTCTTGTAAATCTTATTGTTGTTTTGTCGAAATATAATATTATTATTTAAAGTTAGCCCTATTATTGATATTGACGAGTTGGCGATATTGGTTGAGTACAACTATCGAAGAAAAAGATTTATGAATAAACTTAGGATTTATTCACCCTAGTAGGGTTAATGTCAGCCAATAAGTGAATACCTATTCTTGACATCATACCATGCCACGAAGGAACATGTTCTTATATGGAGAATGTGCGGTGATGACCATAATTACTTAACAAAAGCATCTTCAACGTCCTGGCATGGTACATTGTCGTATACGACGTGACAGGTCACGTGATTTTTACATCGAATGACATCTATTAGTAATGAACGGAACTTGCACGTCCCTTCAGGCCAAGGTCTATCGAAACCTGGTGGACTACGAGATCTTCCCAACTTGTTCACCAAATATTACTACTCAAACAATGTAGGTATATCCATGACGAGCTGTGCCCCGCGGTTTCACCAGCGTAGATTTAGTTTCATCCTTATTGTCGCGGAACCCTAATATTTTTAATTTTAATAAATAAAAGTAGCCTAAGAGAAAAAATTTAAAACTGTGTTTTTTGTCTCAGTGGCGTGTATACTTTCATATGCATTTAGTTAAATTTTGGAATTACAAACAGACACTTCAATTTTATTTATCTGTATAGATATAGATTGTAGATTAGCCGAACTATTATCACTATTTTAGGTTATAGGTAGCGTTTTGCAGAAATACAATCCAAAAACATCCTGATCGTTAAAGCAGATACATAGCGTACAAGAATCGCTCATTCAATACAACATTATTTTTCTTTAAATTTAATCATTAATAATGTGCGTATACCCTTTACATATCTCTCGTGGCTTGTACCGCGGTATTCCGTTTACCATTGAAAGCTTTCTCCACTTTCGTTTTACTCCCGAGGGTCCTCAAGCTAATACAAATCGACTATTTACGTCTACTCCTGTACAATACGCGCTTCTCTCTAACAGCAGATGCCTTCACTGAAGTTTAAGCCGCAATGGACATCGCAGTTAAAAAAATATTTATTTTCGGCCATAAAGCCGTGGTACGGATGAGCCGGTAAACCATGGAAATGACATGGAGACTGTTAAATCCTGGATTTAATGCTTTTAGCGCCTACAGACTATAAATTTGAAATAGATTGGATTTTCACTCCGGCGCCGGGAGAGCATTTATTTCTTTCTTTTTATACGTTCTGATAATTTTTGTAAATAATCCCATAGACACTGTACTTTTGCTACAATTAATTAATCTTAATTTTGCTTTGACTGGCTGGAATATGCCATGCTCACATATATTTGTAATATTTTTTATTTTTGGCAATTGAGCATTGGAACTGTGTCCATGGGCTTATAGTTGCTTGAGTGATTTAATTTGTATTTTTAAAACTGTATAATATTCTTTAAAAGAGTAATTACTGAGTTTCTTGCCAGGTTGTTCTCAGTAAAAGCAACCTTCCGAACCTGGCGGTAGCATGTATAATCCTGTGTAATTGTGTCATTCTGACGATTTGAAAGTACTTTGTATAAAGTCTAATTGAATAAAGATATATTTGAGTTTGAGTTTAAGTTTGATTTTGTGGCGAACAACAGAATGCGGAACAAATCAATGAGTTATTCATATTCATCGCGTGAAGATTACAGTATGATCTGAAAGAACCGCAGTATGTTACATAACATTTCAACAATCTATACAGATAAATAAAATTGGAGTGTCTGTTTGTTATTCCAAAATAACAGCTTATCACTAAATGCATATGAAATTTAAAACAATTTAAAAAAAATCTCTGTCTGTATGTTTGTTCCGGGTAATCTCTGCAACGGCTGGACTGCCTTTAACGGGACGTTCACTGGTAGGTAGGATGTTTCAAGGAGTAACTTTATTTATTAAAAATATTTGTGTTCCGCGACAATATGGATGAAACTAAATCTACGCGGGTGAAACCGTGGGGCACAGCTAGTTAAAAATATAACCTAGCAAATAAAATTAGATATTATAATCGTAAACTTAAATGAATACCTGAAGTATTAAAAAAGATAATAAAAAGAGCAATTAGTGTGGTACCGTGGGGGTCGTTACGCTATCTACTTTAATGAAACGTAGAATAGTTAATATTCAAGGCGCGCTGCAATTAGCAAGCTTCATTTACATTCGGAGCACAGGGCCTTACCACAGGCTCTTATAGCCATCGTGGGTCCACTGTGTGACAGTGACAGACTTATACACGTCATATACATCTGTCTCATAGTAAGAGTTAAACTATCATGGCAATAACAGGTAATGGTAGCGCCCCAGAGCGACGGACGGGCGACTACACTCACTCTATATTTCACTACACAACTTGGCGAGATGGCCGTCTGACTTACAGATTATAATATCTTATACTAGCTGTGCCCCGTTATTTAACCCACGTAAATTTTATGTAACGGAATCCTATTTCTTATTTTGTTTTAATAAACATAGCCCAGTTACTCCTTAACGTTAGCTATCTGCCAGTAATAGCCACGATAAAATCAGTCCAGCTGACTCCAGATTACCAAAGCAAACAGACAGACAGACAAATGTACAAATAGACTGGCACAGAAAAAAGTAATTTGTTAAAATAATATATATGTAAGTGCTTACGGTATATACTTTCATATGCATTAAGTGAAAAGCTGTTCATTTTACTAACAGACACCTGAATTATATTTATCTGTATAGATAAGTAGGTTTGCCTCGTGAATGAATTTTGATCACTTAAGTACATTGTGGTCCAACCATCTAGGCCTCAATGTAAATGAAAAATGATAAATTTAGGTCACAGTGTAAACGAGACTCAGTTTTCGTGACACAACGTAAAACACCCAATATAACGAATCCATGTTATTAATGGTTAGATTAGCGTAGTCGCCTACAACGCGTGAACTACGATACGAGGGACCAAACCCCGGTCCGTAACAATGACTAATTACAAACATACAATTCCACTTTTGTACGCGTTCATACACTACAGTAGCTAACCATAGAGCCCAGTGTAATGTTTGCCACCTATGTGGTTAAAAATTCTTTGTATAACCACTGATTAGTAGGTATATAAGTATTCCAGTAGCCGGTGAGGGTGTGTCGAGTAATTACAGCAAGAGGTTCGTGTTCACAATCGCACTGCGTTTAAAAATATATGCAAATGCGTCTGCATTGCGTCTCAGCGGCGAGTCATACTCTTTTCATCAAGTCAGCGCGCTTATATAGGGCTGCCACCTTCTTCAAATATACGTTATTTTAATGCTGAGTTTCGGCTCTGTAAAATCAGCCTCTCAGCGGTAGCATTTATAATCCTGTATAATCATACAAATCTGAATTTAAAGTACTTTTCAATGTGGAATTATACTGTCACTAGTCAAATCATAGGCTTTATTCAAAACTACATAGAAACATGAAACATCTGCATACAGACATGAAGGTGACGTTATAAGTGCCTTACCAGGGTCCAAACTGAATAAATAATATTCTTTTATAATTTTTCAAAAAAAGTGTGAGCCAAAACCGCCACCTTCTCCTCTACTTACTGGAAATGAATATGTCACAGATAATTGGCACCTTATTAAGAGAGAATGGCAATGAAACATAATGAAAATGTAGATTGTCGTTTGCATAGAGTATAAAGCTGAATCTTTAGCCAGTTCTTAGAAGCTTCCGGATCAGTGCTCATCAGGGCTTAAACTTAATAAATCATTTTTATTTCGTGCACAGAGTCTTAACAAAATACAGAGGAGCTCGTGGCATAGTTGCTATTGCGCATATCATTCGATCAGCGAAGTTAAGCAACCATACGCCTAGCCAGTAGTTGGATGGGTGACCGCCCGAGTTCCTTCCGTGCCTCGGAGAGCACGTTAAGCTGTCGGTCCCGGTTGCCAATTTAACATTTTTGGCAATCGTTACAGGTCAGTCGGAGGCCTAAAAATAATCTGACAACTGGTTTAACCCAAATCACAGATTTTCCTCCTAAACGGGGTTGCGAAGGTCAGATGGCAGTCGCTTCGTATAAAAATCAGGTGATCAGCCACATCGGGTTGAATCAAGTGCCGACCCCAACAATGTATGGGATAAGGCCAGGGAGATGATGATGAGTCTTAACAAAATACGTTGCCTAGGAGTTGTCACTTTCTTACCTTATAATCATTTCAACACCTAAGTCGCGATTGCCAACCCTTCGTCCACAGAAAAGCTTCAGAAAGTTAACATTTTTCCTGGTTCGCTTTAATAACTCATTTACCAGGGAAACACGTTGGCTCGCCGACTTATTTATTAGCTCACTTCCTGCTAACAAACTATTATATTGCTCTATAAAACAGTATTCATACTTATATACATTTAAGCAAAAATAAATTAAATACTGTGTTGCTATGATTAATCACCGCGAGTTGGATACTTTCCTATACAGCTAATAGAAAGCTGTTATAGTGATAGTAGAAAAATACACATGTACGTTTTTCTATCTGCACTATATATGTATATGTAAAGAAGATTAAATTACAATTATGTGAATATAAGTATATTTACTTATATTATATATTTATACACATACATTCTTATATTTTGTAATTTTCGAAAGAATATAGCTGTGCTCGCGGTTTTACCCGCTTAGGTTAATTTGATGGGATGCCCGCGGAATTCTAATATTATTTTCGCAATAAAAGTAACATCAGCTATCTGCCAGTGAAAGTCCCGTTAAAATCGGTCCAGCCGTTTCGATGGAGAAAATGTTCAAATAATGTTTTTCTTATATCACTACCGTATATAATTTCATATGCATTTAGTGAAAAGCTGTTATTTTGGAATTACTTACAGACACTTCAATTTTATTTATCTGTATAGATTTTAGAATTTGAATTTGAGTGTACATGATATAAGTACATGAGTGTTGCGGATATGTTCATTGGAGAAATGCGCAGTGCTCCAGAAAGCGTAATTTAGTTGACGTCGGGTGCCAAGCCGCGGTGCCAAATGTGCTTAGGCCGCATCGAACGTGCCACTTGCCCATATACATACTTATTATGTTATTATTATTACATCATTACTGAGGAACGCAGACTTGTGCAGATCATCAAGCAGAGAATGGTTGCTTATCTAGGACATGTCTTTCGTCACGAGAGATACGAGCTGCTCCAACTCATCATGATGGGAAAAATAGCCGGCAGACGAGGAGTTGGCCGCAGAAAGAAGTCCAGGCTGAGGAACATTCGAGAATGGACCGACATCAAGAGCACTGCAGAGTTGTTCCACCTCGCAAGGGATGCCAGAAAATATTCAGAGCTGGTTGCCAACCTCATTAATTGGAGAGGCAGTTGAAGAAGAAGACTGAGTTCACAGATACAGCCTTTTTACTATGAGATGATGGTGCATAGGTACCCTATTTGAACCGAAGATGCACCGAAATATTGAGATTTCTTCTGTATAATAAAGACTGGACCTTCAGTATATAGTTGGTTCTTCTTATAAGTTTCTGATTTGGTGGATAATTGGCAGGTCGTCTAACGGTGAATAATTATTCAATACCATACTTTTAAGTCGTGTATCTTGTTGATATAAAAGATGTTTTATTTTATTGTTATTATGTCTGAATTTTGTGAGTGTGTTCGTGTAGGATTTAAATCATAATCAATTGATTTTTTTTTTATTTATACTAGCTGTGCCCCGCGGTTTAACCCGCGTAGATTTAGTTTCTTCCTTATTATCTAAAAGTAGTGAATAAAAGTATCCTAAGCTACTCCTTGAAATATCAGCTACCTGCCAATGAAAGTCCCGTTAAAATCGGTCCAGCAGTTTCAGAGATTACCCGGAACAAACAGACAGACAGACAGAGAATTTTTTTAAAACTTGGTTTTTTAGTGTTAGTATCGTGTACTTTCACATGCATTTAGTGAAAAGCTTTTATTTTATATTTACAAACAGACACTTCAATTTTATTTATCTGTATAAGATATAAGATGTATAGATGTAATATTCTTTGTCGACTGGGTGCTATTTAAATGCGCAATAATTCACTGCTATAATAACAAGATCTGTACTATAAAATTAGATATAAATATTCACATAGACTACTCCAATATAATATTTTATTCCATCAACCAGACTTATTTGAATAATGAAGCCGACTGAGTTTAACTGAACAAATTGTTCCAGTTGGTATAATGAATAAATATTGGCGTACATATGTCTGTCTGTGGCAGTTTATATAATATAATATGGTATACAAGGTCGTGGACGTCCGACGGACACGTCATTTCACATCTGCCCCATTTACGTAATTGACTGTCGCTACGGCGTAGAGGGGTTACGCCGTAGCGGACTACGCCGATGCTACGGACTTTTACGCCCCTATAAACAACATGTTTACGCTCCGACGAATATTTTTTATATCGAGTTACGTTTCTTCATAAAGAAAGCGGTAAAAATATGCAAATGTACGCTTTAGAATAATAAAGTAAGGCGAATGAAACTTTATAATTAAATCATCTTTGCAGCAAGTAAAGTATAATTTCATGAGGCCGGTTCATTATATATTTACGTTTTACATTTTCGTAATTCCCTTGACTGTTACCAGTGTATAGGAACTGTTAATACGAAGTTTAATAAATTATGAAAGTCTTAATAATTACGTTCAATGAGTGATCCAAGCACCAGGGGACCTACTCGCTTTCTCCGAAAAACGAAGCTTCGGCCGAAAATTCGCAAAGTTCCTACCACGGTTATTATTCGTTCTAAAATTACGTCCGAACGTGGTCCGCTAGAAAATTATTTGATGTTTATATTTTCTAAACCAACTTTAATTAAATAATTAGACGAAGAAAAATTTGAGTATGATAAAAACAAAGCGATAATGAAACTACGTTTAATTTTCGTTCGTTCACGAAGTTTCGTTTTCGGAGAAAGAGAGTAGACCCCCTGAACATTATTAACAGAAGTAGTTTCTATAAGGGTTCCAAGTGTCCCCATGGTTGTAAGTACACTAGTGATATTAAGACTGCATACATATGCTCACGCCTGTATTCCCCGAAGGGGTAGGCAGAGGGGTTGTAATTTTCAACACCCACATTTCACCAAACAGGAATAAGTGCCAACGTGACAGAGGGTGAGTCCATCGCCGTCTCAGGCACTATACATACGTCTTTGAATTATTTCTCAGACATATGCAGGTTTCCTCACGATGTTGTCTTCACCGTAAAGCACGTGTTGTGAAATCGCTGTACATAAGTTTTTAGAAAAACTCATAGGTACAGGCCCCGCTTGCGTAGGAGGCGACTGCTCTAACCCCGAGGCCACCACGGCTATATTTTAAGACTGATGAAATCTCAAAATGCTTTATCAATATAGATACAACGCAAACCGAGCGTTACCTTATTTATTAGCTGATTTAATTAATTACCAAAAAATTGCAGGAATTTTCGATATTTATAAAGCCTTTACTCAAAGGAAAAAATAAGCTTATTTACGTCGATTAGCATTGTAAAGTAAAATTGGAAAAAAATATAGGTGTCGTCCGTCGTGAGCAAATGCTAAGACATACTATTACATGAAATATTAAGTAAATGGTGATACAATACAATACACATATTATTGATAGCCAGCCATTTGACTGGCTATGTCAATGTCAGCACAGAGAAAGGTAAAGTTTATAAAAGACGGACTTTTACAATATTCCAGACTACATTACAATACCTTTAGAATAACAATACTTTTTGTAAAGAATAATACAGCAAGGAATAGAAGCCATTACAAAATTGTATATAAAGTATCTTTAGCCCCAATATTCCGACGATGATAAATTAAGAAGCTATGTCACAGATGGTATATCTGTCGTCGTTTCTCAGGCGCTTCACATATTATAGCGCTGAATTTCTTCACAGGTTTTCACAATTTATAGAACCTATTGGGGCTAGTAGCCACCAATAATTACCCCACGCGATGATATAAATGCATAATATAAAAATTGCAGTATGTACTACGGCCCAAGCATGAGTTGTCACGATAATTTTGTGTAGCAGTGACAGATGTATACTAGTCATATATATCTGTCTCATAATCCAAGTCAAACTATCGTAACAGGAGCCGTGGTGGCCGTGGCATTAGAGCAGTCGCCTGCTACGCAAGCGACGCAAGTTCGAATCCCAGCGGGGCCGGAACCAATATGCTCACTAAAATGCCGGGTCGCTCACTTCCCTCTATAATGGTTGAGGAGGGCGATGGCTGGCATTCTCGTCATACTTGTGAACAGGTGCTGCTTGTGGGGGCTGCTTATCTCACGCTACACAATTAAACTAAGTACCTACCTACTTTTAGTTTTAAAAAAAATATATAGACTTTTGTACACTGGATCTGTGTCCACTAGCTTATATAAATACTTTTTTTTATGATTTATATTGTCATCATCATCTCCCTGGCCTTATCCCATGTATTTGGGGTCGGCACTTGATCAACCCGATGTGGCTGATCACCTGATTTTTATACGAAGCGACTGCCATCTGACCTTCGTAACCCCTTTTTCGAGGAAAATCGGCAATCTGGGTTAAACCAGTTGTCAGACTTACTTAGGCCTCTGACTGACCTGTAACAATTGCCAAAGATGTTAAATTGGCAACCGGGACCGACGGCTTAACGTGCTCTCCGAGGCACGGAGGGAACTCGGGCGGTCACCCATCCAACTACTGGCTAGGCGTATGGTTGCTTAACTTTGCTGATCGCATCATATGCGCAATAGCAACTGTGCCACGAGCTCTTCATATTTTATTTTATGATTTATATTGTATTACTCAGAATTGTAAAATTATTGTTTCTTGCCAGATTCTTCTCAGTAAAAGCAACTCCCGAACCTGGCGGTAGCATGTATAACCCTGTGTAATCGTGTCGGTCTGACGATTTGAAAGTACCTTGTTAAGTCTAATCAAATAATGATATTTTTAACGGAATTGGAATGCATAGGTTTTTCTAAAAAACTTATGTTCTGTGATTTCACACCACGTGCTTCACGGTGAAGGAAAACATCGTGAGGAAACCTGCATATAACTGAGAAGTAATTCATATATATATAGTGCCTAAGACGTTGGCACTTAACCATCTTCGTTGAAAAGTGGGTGTTGTACAACACCTCTGCCTACCCCTTCGGGAAATATATGTATGTAGGCGTGAGCATAAGTATGTACTATATTAGTAACTACAAAAAAAACATTCGGATTATAATCTCGTAGATGTACGCGTCTGCATGAGCATAATTCTGAACGTTATGTTACTAGATTCTTTACTGCTTGTGGTACCGAAGCTCATATTTATGCTGTGGTAAGGCGCATGTTTTCCACCTTTGTACAATTTTTGTATAATTATTGTGCAGTGGGTAAGTAATCAATGTAAAAAGCAATTAGGCGCGCGCACGCACTTCGCAGTTAATATTCGTTAGCCGCACCCCGCCGCGGTGACGCGCTCGTGGACACCTAATTAATTTATTGGACTCCGTCAAGTAAGGCGTTCACGTGGTGTAATTTATAGACATTCACGAAAATTGTATACATATTAATATTTATAAGATTTCACAAATTTAAGTTAACATTAGCTTTTTGAGCACAAATTTAGTTAGTCTCGCTAAAACACAAAACTGCCTCAGTAATTTATGAATTTCTTCATTTGTCCTGTAGGTCTAAAAAGGCCACTTTGGGAGAATCATAATGTGATCCGAATATGATTCTTCACCGAAATGACAAAATGGTCACTTAGGTGCAATTCATATTCATGATTTACGAATGATTACAATAATTGTAGATGTTAGTCCCTATGTAACTTTTTATGTTTCTGCTATTTGTCACAAAAGCAATTCATATTTTGTGCACCATTTTAGGAATCTTCATAGGAAAGTGTCAAACAGGTGAATTGCGAAATATGAATGATTCCTGAATCATATTCGGATCACATTATGATTCTCCCAAAGTGGCCGTTTTAGACCTACTGTCCGCTGTGTTCAGGAATGGTGTAAGGTGGTGTACATTTTCTGATATCTAAGTATAGATATCAAAACTGCAATTTTTTAATTCTGTCTTTCACTACTTAGGTGGTGATTTAGGCATTGCATTTCTCAAAATAGTTCCATAGTGTCCCAGTAGTTTGGCCTGTGCGTTGTTATGTTAGTCAGTCAGACTATTTAATATCTCTCGGTTATACCCGCGTATGTTAATAATAAAAACAATTATCTTCTTCTTTAATTTAAGAGCTTTGCTCTTGTCGGTGGAGCAATCGCCACTCTTGTCTCTCTTGTGCACAATTCTTGACCTCTTGATACGACACTACACCCGCTTTCTCCTTAAGTTGGTCCATGTAGCTTCTCCTTGGTCTTCCTCTTCCTCTTCGCCCTTCGATTTTTCCTTCCAGTACTAGTTGTAATAGCTTGTCGTGTCGTATCAAGTGTCCAACCATTTTTCCTCTTCTATTTTCAACTGTTCTTAGCAGTGTTCTTTTCTCATTTATCATGTCTAATACTTCCACATTACTCTTCTTCTCTGTCCAGCTAATTCTTTCCATTCTTCTCCAGCACCACATCTCGAATGCTTCCAGCCTCTCTCTATCTTTTTGTGTTAGTGTCCACGTCTCGCTGCCATATAATGCTATGCTCCATATGTACACTTTTATTAGTCGTATCCGGGTCTTTCTGGAGATGTTTGCTTTAAAAAGATGTTTTTTGTTGTTGTAGGCTTGCTTTGCCATAGCAATCCTAGCGGTCACATCGGGTGTACATCTGGAGTCATGGGTTATGATACTACCTAAGTATTTGAAGCTTGTGACTTGTTCAATGGGTATATTATTCAATTTGATCGGGTTGTGTATGTTGCAATTTTTTTCTGCTGTTAATGTTTTTGTTTTGTTTATATTAATTCTGAGTCCAAATTCTATAAATATTGTGTCCATTAATCCTATTAACTCTTGAAGTTTAGTGGAATTTTCAGCAAAAGCTGCTATATCGTCTGCGAATCTAATAAAATATATATTTTCTCCGTTAATTTTGATTCCTCCTTTTTCTGCTTCAACAATTTTCCTTATAGCGCATTCGATGAATATATTAAAAATGATTGGTGAGAGTGGACACCCTTGTCTTACACCTTGTCTTATCTTTGCTCTTCCTTTCTCATCCCCTACTTCAATTATAGTTTCCTGCTCTTTGTACAACTCATAAATTAATCTTCTGTCTCTATAGTCTAAGCCTGCTTCTTTGAGAATTGTCATCATTTTCTTCCAATTTACTTTATCGAATGCTTTTTCTAAATCTATAAATGCTATATGTGTCGCTAAGCCCACGTCCATTCTCCTGTCTATAATAACTCTTAGAGCGAGGATTGCTTCTCGAGTACCTTTGTTTCGTCTAAAGCCATATTGATCCAGTCCTATATAATTTTCTGCTAGGGGTGATATCCTTTTTTGAATAATTTTGAGCAGTATTTTGGAAGCTTGAGAGATCAAACTTAAGGTTCTATGCTCCTCGCACTTGAGAGTGTTTTTCTTTTTTGGCAACGTTACTGTTTTGTTTATGGTAAAATCTTTAGGCACTTGGCCTGTCTCGTATATTGTGTATATTAATTGGAATATTTCTTCTATTAAGGGTTCACAGTTTGCATATTTAATCAATTCTATATGTATCCCATCCTCTCCTACTGCTTTCCCATTCTGTATGTTTCTCAGAGCTTCGTTAAATTCCTTTCTTAAAATGTCTGGTCCTATCATATCTTGGTTTACTTCTTCTTCCTTTTCTATGCTGTTCTCTGACATACCAAGCCCGTTGTATAAGTCTTCAATGTATCTTTTCCATCGTTCTACTATATCCTTGCTGTTTAATAGTATATTACCCTGTTCATCCAGTATCGTCGAACTTTTTGTTTTGTGTTGTTTATTTAACTGTTGAATAATATTGTATGCTCTATCAACTTTACCAATTTTCATAAGATGTTCTATCTCATCACATTTCAATTCTATATAATTTTCTTTACTTTGTCTACACTTGAGAGTAATTTGATTTGTTATTTTCTTATATATCTTTTGGCTATTTTCATCTCTTTTATTTCTGTGTTTTCTTCTTTCTATCATTAAGTCGGTAATCTCTTTCGTGAGCCATTTCTTTCTGGGTCGTATCTTTTCTGTTTCTAGTGTTTTTTCTGCGCTCTTTCTTATAATGTCTTTTATAGTTAACCATCTAACATCTAAATTATTCTTATCAAAATTATTTATATCTCCATTTAAACTCTTATTATTATTATTAAATAACAATAAATTATCACCTATCATATTACTATATTGCACTTTCTTAGTATTATTTACATCTTTAAGTATAGTGAGATCAATTTTCTTTGGTTTCCTTTTTCTATTTATTTTTACTGTTTTAAAATGTTGTAAACTTAATAATAAATTGTGGTCGGAGTCCATATCTGCTCCTGGTAATGTTTTGCATGCTGTTATGTGACTTCTGTATTTGTTTTTGATTAATATGTAATCAAGCTGATATCTACCTATATCTCCTGGCATTTTCCATGTGTATAGCCTTCTTTTTGGTTGTTTGAATTGAGTATTGGTGATCATTAAGTCTTGTTCTTTGCAAAACTGTATCAGTCTCTCTCCCCTTTTATTTCTTTTCCCTAACCCAAAGTTTCCTACTATTTTTCCCTCTGTTCCTTCTCCCACCACCGCATTAAAATCCCCCATAATGATCAAAGCATCTTTATCCTTTGCCGACTCTATTATTATATCCATGTCATTATAAATCATTTCTATCTCTTCATCTGGATGAGTTCCGGTTGGCATGTAAACTTGAATTATTAATATGTCAGTGGGATTTGATTTCACTTTAATAGCTGTTAAACGGTCACTATAGTGTATAGTGTTTTCTACCTGGTTTCCCCATTTCTTATTTAAAACTATAGCCGTGCCATTTGTTCCTTTTTTATCTCCTGTATGAATTATTCTAAAATCTTCACTCCAATAGTCTCTACTGCCCTCCCATCTTACTTCACATAAGCCCAGTATATCTATCTCTAATCTAGCCATTTCTTTTTTAAGTTCCTCTAATTTCCCTGGTGCTAGCATTGTCCTAACATTCCATGTCCCAATTTTGCAAGGATTTCGCATGATGACGACCGAATCAGCCTTGTACCTGACCCTGCCGGACTCAGACCGCCACGGAATATTACATCGTGGAAGCCTGTTGTCAAGAACGTTTCTATCTTTGGTTGTCATACTTCATTGCTCCATTTTTTGGGAAGTTATTGTGTGGTGGTTTTCCCCTTTGCCTTCCACACCGCAATATCAGGAATCGGGGTCCTTTTCCTGTTGTCCTGGCAGGAGTCCTTCCAGAAGCTGCTTCTTCGGCCTACTGCCAGTGCTGGTGCCGTTGCTGCCCGACACCAGAGGGGTGCTTATTTAATGGCGGCACTGACTCGCCATGTCGCCGGATCCTTTTCAGACATATGTAGCTTTTTATAGGAGTGCCCTCCCTACCAGACACCCCACTACGTCCTGTTGATCCAGCCGCTGCTTGGTCGGGGACTGCTTATTCTATATATTCGCAGCTAACCATCATATCTGATGGCCGTTTCACTATCCGCCACCTGTGACCCCGTTGGTAGCCTGCAGCTCAGCAAAAACAATTATATTTCGTGGTAATTTACTTTTTTTAAATAAAGTAGCACGAGTTATTCCGCTTTGTTTCAGAGATTAGCTGGACAGACAGGCAACAATTATGATTTTTATTATGAATAATATTCTTTTACTCAGACAAGTAAATCCTACATGATGCAGTAGATGAAATGTTGTAACAAAAACGAGGAAAAAGTGTCTGCCATGACGTATAGGGAGGTCAAGGAGATGGCACTTGATAGAGACAAATGGAAGAAGTTGCATCAGTTACACCGACAAGAGTCACAACTCTTAAATTTCTGATGATTTATGGCAAAAATGCTAACAATTTAATGTACATATGAATACGTATATTCCGGCCTTCTCGGTCACTGGCGGAAGTGCAGTCAAAACTTTCCAATCGATTAATCAATCGTTTCGATACCGATTACATAACATTTAATAATTGTAAAAGACGTATACAAGAACTAAGGTAGTACAATATCCACCAGCGACTATAACTCAATCCTTAGTTGGCCTTCGAGTAACTTTGGGGACCGCGTCCCTCAGCTCCCTAACTAACTTACACTACCTACGTTAGCACTACACAACACTAACACGACCAAATAAAGTCAGCATTTTGTTTGAGTTAGCATATTATTGGGACTAGCTTGCGCCTACGGCTGCACACGTCATATTTTTTTATAAGCCCGCTAAACCTTATATTTTCCGGGATGAAAATCACTTGTCGAGGTAATCTTAAATCCAATGTCACGACATCACCAACTAACTGAATGCCTAATACATCAACGGACAAACTAAACCTTTGTTAATCGGGGGTGATGTGGAGGTTAAAAGTTTTTTCATGCATGAAATCTTACCTACTGCCTCGCTGCTATGTTTGCAAGTATTAGTAAACATGCATACATCACCAAGTAAATACATACAACATCACCCATCTATTCACACAATCTTCAGCACTTAAATCTTTTATCCACTACATAAAACAGATCATCAGCACTCTCAAACGCTTCAATAATACTTAATCAAAATGTAATAATGCCATAAGTATCAATGTAAATACGCATTTATTTTAATAATATTTATTCTAAAATACAACCGTATTCTGTATCAAATAGCAAAAATAAATTCCCCCAAAAGGTGGGTAACCTTTTGGGGACTAAATAAAAAGTATAAGTGATAAAAAAATTACAATAAAAAAGGAATCTCTTTCAAATTACCTACTTACTTTTGAAGTTTTTTTTCACGATTTTCAGTGGGTTATATCAAATACGTTCCCTGCCTACCCATGTGAATGAAATTGGAACGTCTTTTTTACTTTGAGGTTGTATGTGACATACGTTCACAAAATATTCTGAAATTGCTCGTAACATAATAAGTGATAGTCGTGTGGAGCTAGGAATTCCAATATGGGGCGCATGCCTCACGCTGCGAGCCATAGCGCTCTATTTTTAGCTACTATAGCCTTTATTCTTTACAGTATAAAGTTCACAAAACATTTTGTCTATGATATTACGTGTTTACTCAGAGATCGTGTGCGGAATCCAATATCCAATCTAATAGAATATGATGCTTCTCTCAAAATTATCTTCTTCTAGATTTTATTTAATCACAAGCTTTTACCCCAGACTTCATCTGTTTTACCCATGTAAGTACTCTATTACCCATCTTTGGATTAAAGTTTTTTTTGTAACATATCTCATCCTTTCATAGCATTGTTTTAGTCGAAGATTATTCAAAAGCTCTTGGCATGAGCGATTTCTACCCCAAAATCAAAACCAGCTCATTATATAAAAAGAAAAATGTTGACGAAAAACCTTTTTTACGAGTAATTAATATAGGTAAGTAAAGCAAAAAAAACATTAAATTTCTGCAAGCAAAGCCCTTTCGAATGGTACACTTCATGGATGTTGTTTCTTTTTTAAGTTTTATCTCCCATGCCAGACACCGTTCCTAAAAAAACACATTCCTTTTTTCCGATATTGATCAATCAATCATACAAAAAATGTTTTTATTACAAGCAGTCAATAAATTTATTAACTTAATTCAGCTACTCCACGACAGATGGCATTAGCAGTATTTTAAGAGAGTTCTATTTTTGAACATAATAAACTTCAATTCAATCTTTTTCTCTATGGAATATCAAAATAGTGATGCCTACATGTCGTTTTGATATGATTGATCGATTTTTATCGATCAATCGAGTAAAATATGTAATCATTTCTGTTGCGTTAACTTAAGTTTCAATGTTAGTTACTGGAAGAAATTAAAAAATGTGCCTTTAAGCTAAATAATATAATTTAATTATTTACTGTACAAATCCAAGCTCGACTTTATGTCATAATGTATAACTAACCGCTTAATAGGTACCTACCATTTAAAAGGCTAGGGCGCTTAGAGTGTTTCAAAATCGGTTCAGAAGATCCTGAAATTATCTTCTTCGCTGCAACCATACAAACTCACAAAATGTACCCTAAAAAAGTTAAGTTGAAAAATAAGCACACAGCCCGTCTGATGGTAAACAGTTAAGTTACCATAGCTCATTGACGCTTGCAGTATCAAGGCTGTCGCCTACCTCATAGAGAATGTAATCGATGTAATCACATAATGGAAAGGTTCCAAGCTAACGCAGCGCTCTTATTGTATCCCTCACCTCCTTAATAAAGCATCGGTAATCTTACTCAATTAGTTGTAACATTAATTTAAAACTCAAGGCACTTTCAGATACAATATTGTTGAGAGGCAGCAACATAATCATTCAGGAATACCATAACATTACTAAGATGTGCCGTCACGAGTTATGTGCGCTGACCTTGAGTGTGCAGTACCTAGTATATTTTTTAGGTTTTTAGGAATGGAGCAAGCACGAAAAATACTTGCGCAGTTACAATTTTTCATTTTAGAGTTCACTATTTTCGCTAAGCTCTCATAACTCGTGACAGCACCTATACCTACCATTATAATTATTTACTTGATGGAACTTACCTTCCTATCTAGATAAATTGGTATTATGATGGGCTTTGAGTGCAATAATTAGCCGATTGTATGTGTGCATCTGCGAAGTATGTATGTATTTCTAAGTTATACGGCCGCGTGATAAATGTTTTTGCATAAAGCGAAATTGCGTCACCCTTACGAGACTGTAGTTTACGTCGAGTCATAAAAGTGTGCATGGAGTTTGATCGCTTGGTGGCGCGACGTCGGGAAGCCTGCACTGGCAGGGCCGGCCGGCCGACACCCGTTATCTCGTTAGCGGACTGGCGCGGCATCTGTGGTCAGGCCGGCAGGCACTGCGGCGCGCCCTCGCCGCCGACCGTGAAGTAGGCCAAAGGGTGCCGGAGGGGTGACTGGGAGCCCCGACGCCGCTGGTGCGGAGTGCGTAGCACGAGTCGACGCCGCCAGTGCTGCCATCCGCAGACGACGCTCGCCCGCCACTTGCTCCGCGGCCGCCGCTAGCGCCCCGCAGTGACGCATTGCAGGTGCGCGGCAGCCAATCGGCGCGCGCCGAACTACAGTCCACGCCGCCGCACCCGCCCGATATAAAACCGACTATCCTTTGCGGATCAAATTTAATCCTGTGTCGTGCGTCCCGAGACATGGACTTGGACGTTGGTGATATTCGTGTCTGAAACGTAACAACTATTAGTGCAGTGCGAAAAAATCTTCTTCAACGAACGGAATACGGATATGAAAATACGGTGAATCGAATACTCGATTCGGAACGATTCGCGGCCGAGCTCGAACCGAATCACGGTCGCGAGTTTCTCAAGGCGGCCGCTCGCGCGAGTGAGGGCGGCAGTATCGTTTCAACCGTCGGTCCGTGTGGTCGCTTTTGCGGCGTAGTCTGTGATTTTTTAGTGTAGCTCCAGATAATCCAAGTTAATCTACAATGGTGAGTGCTATTTCTACTGAAAGGTGTCTCAAGTGTATTCAGGGGATCATTCTCCATTGGTATCCGGTTATATTTCGGGGTTGTGATGCGTCGGTGTTTATAGTGATGACGGCCTCCATTAAATTATTGTGATGGCCGTTTTTTACCGCATTGCGGATCGGCGACGTTGCCGGAGTAATGAAAAAGAACGAAAGCCACCTAATTCGAAGACAAAGGAACCCTCGAGTGTATGCAGAGTGCCGAGAAGTTACCGAAAGACCGTTAGAAAGGGTCGAGAAACATCCGTCGCCATAGTTTCGTAGGTGGCGCCGGTTATATGACGTTAGTTTGTCGAAGCCGGTCAGTTGATGTTCCCAATGAGCGTTTGGCGTGTGTTACATGGAAACAAGTGGTTTTGTTTTCTTTGTATTGTGGGTGTTTTGAGGGTTTCGTCTTGCCCTGTTGACGTCGGATCGATCGGCCGGGCGCAACTGTCAAGCGCCCGTTGACTCATCGCTACGAGTGCTCAGTGATATTTCATACGCAATTTGCCTAACGGTCTGCTTACCAGTTCCGCTGGGACATACGACAATGGCACCTTTACAATGCCGCGGCTATTGAAGCCTGCACTCGGTTCAATCAATGTCCGACGCCGGTTACACCTGGCACAGCTGACTCGTTTACGTCTCCCCTCTTCCTAATAATAATTATTCGTTTCACATCGCTTCCCCGTTCAAGGCGAGCCGGTAATTCTTATAAGAACTAGCTTCATATTAGGCTGTGTGAGTCAGGGATAAGAATGTAGTGTTTAAAAAGCATGTCACTGCCTGTTAAGGCCAATGTTACTCATTATACAGGGAAATAAAGGCTGGTGATGTTTGTTGGTTGTTAGGTAGGCTTCTAGATACATTAGTACTTAACTTATACTAGTTAACCTTGTTCTGATGACTAATCATTAAAGTTGATGCTAGTTAAGGTATATTTTTCAATGATATTAGATAATGGTGGAGTATTGCAGTATGTTTTTAATGCCAGGTTCTAACCAAAACTTCATCTTAATAGTCCCATTAGACCCTGGTGTCCTAGTATTGGTCCAAAGGCTGCAGTAAATTGCAAAAAGCAGGTTTGTGTGCTTTTATTTGTCACCTTATACCCACTCCAATTTCCTCAGCTTTCTATATTTGACCTATAAAATAGCATGCATAGACAATCTAATCCTAAATTTACTTTTTCATAGTATATCACTCATAAATAATATGTGTGTATCAGAAAATATTCATTACATAGGTATGCATAGTTATAATGAGCCAACAATTGTATTTATGTGTGACTACCTTAGAACAGCGGGTTCAGAGCTATTGTTAACATCATGGTTAGATATTTTTGAAGCGAACAATGGCTACTAATTGCTAAGGCAACTGATAACAGACTGGTTCTAATATGGCTGACACTATTTATAGATGTGATTGCATGTTTACTGCTTGTACCTAGTTGGACAGGATAATAGTTTAGCTTGTGACAACATGCTCTATAATAATTTGATAAGTTTTCCTTCTATCAAATACAAAACAATATACTTAATATAATAATACGAAAATAACAAATAATATAAATTCAAAAAAAATTTATTAAAATAATATATGATTCAGTAGTTGGTTTTGTATGATAATACAAATGTAAATTTGTATGTACAGAGATGTGCCAGATATTATAAATAATACATATTAAAATAAGTAACATTAGAATTCTTACAACTCAAGGGGAGTTGATTTTCAACCAATTGACAATTTTCAAACAATTTTGGATAAGGTGATGATGTGGTTCTTCTATGAAACCGGGATCTTAGTGAAATTTGTTTGCATTGATTGACTTTAGGTCTTAGTGACATTAATGAAGTCTTATAAACTCTGAATATATTCATTTACATTCTACAATTGAAAAGATCTCTAAAGAGTACTTTTGCTTAATAATTGGACTTACAGCTTTTTAAAATTCCAATCCCAGATTGCTAACCCCATTATTAAAAAAGATAGAAAGCCCAACTCCTTGGGTTAAATATACTTCCATCTCTTATATCATCCATAGCTTTTGAAGACTTTGGTCTAGGCTTGTTTTAATTAAAATGTGTTTTGTTATAACGGTGATGTATTCTAAATGTTCAATTCTAAGGGCTACTTGAAACATACATAAACACCCATGTGAGAAGTTGAGATAAGATTTAACACAATACAAATGAGAATAGTGGAATATTTATATCTTTATATGGCATGTGGTTTGTATGTTGGGAGTATGTTTTTCAGGGAAGAAATGATTAATAATGTTATTTTAATAATGTAATGTGTATTATCCTGTTATTACCAAGCTATGATACATTTTTAATAATAAAAGCTAAATTCAATTGTGAGCACAGATAAGGTGGATCTAGCTACTATGTAGGTAGGTACTGTTATTTGAATATAAATGTTTAGATTACTTAAATAGTATAACAGACTCGTTTTAAATACACACAATAGCATTCTAGATTTATAATGCACTAAATGTAATTTATGTCTACCTATTTATGTAGCTAGGTCCTACCTATAATGGTCATTAAGGCCAGACTGACTGCTCCTGTCTTGTAAATAAAGTAAAGAAGCTGAATTTTGAGGTGTCAACTAGGTACCTTTGCACTAAGTATTGATTTAAGCAGGCTTGTAGTATGTTGGGTAAAAATAGCCATTTTTTATACCTATTTTGCGATGGACAGTAGTGTGGCTCGGGTCTCTTACGACGCATGTTCGATAGTCATAGTAGGTGGGTAGTATCATGATCGAGGCACGTAGTCAGGTTTGTTGATAAAACACTGCAGTATTTAGTATCAGCGTCCAAAGCCCGCAGTGTGACGTGGCTCGTCGGTAATTACACATAATCTCACTGTAATCTTATCGGGGGGTGATAACACGCGCGCTGTCGCGTCTGCTGCTCTTCTCCTATCAACTCCCTACGACAATGGTCGTTATGGCTGTACGTTACAATTTAAAACGAATGTATTTGTAATAAAGTTTAAAATGGTAATGTAATGTTGTGTTGCAGGCCGACCAGCTGACAGAAGAACAGATCGCCGAATTCAAGGAGGCGTTCTCACTGTTCGACAAAGACGGCGATGGCACCATCACCACCAAAGAGCTGGGCACCGTGATGAGGTCGCTAGGACAGAACCCCACAGAAGCCGAGCTTCAAGACATGATCAACGAAGTTGATGCGGACGGTGAGTTTGACACACACATTTTAAACATTATCAGAACCTACCTATTAGTCCCCTCAAGCAAAACGTGTTAGTACCTGGTAATGGTGCCGTCAACAGTTTTGAGCGCTGGCCTTGAATGCGCAGTAGTAATTTTGTGGGTCTTGTACGGAGTGAGCGAGAACAAATACATGCGCATTCAACCCCACTATTTCGCTGCAAAACTCGTGATACCTTTAAGTTTCTGATTATGATCCATTCGGAAGGGCTTGCATTTTGAACGACTAAAGGAACATGTCTTGAACAAACTATCTACACAAATTATTTACTACTGCTCTCAGTTTTTGTGGAGGAAACGAATTTAATACTGACTAGCTGTGCCCCGCGGTTTCACCCGCGTAGATTTAGTTTCATGCTGTTTTCTAAATAAAATTAGCCTAAAACTCCTTGAAACATGAGCTTACTGCCAGTGAAAGTCCCGTTAAAATCCATCCAACCGTTTAGGCGTGATGCCGTGACCAAGGGAAATGGCGATTCATTTTTATATATAAGATATTTAATTTCGTTTATAAATAGCCAATAGAATTATTAAATCGGGCCTAATAAAATAATAATTTTTCACAGAGGAACTCATTCCCTTCACGTACCACGCTCAAACGTAAAAAAAACTATCATAGTATAAAAGTGTATACATAGATTCATCAGATAATGAAGATCTTATTTCCTTATATCCTTAAAAAATAGATAGGCATTGACTAATTCCAAATCTTAATAAATTACCGTCCAATTTCCTACTCAAAATAATGAGAAGGAAAACCATTTTGTAATAGCGTAGACAGCTAATAGTAATCTTAATGATACTAGATGATTGAGTTTAAATTACTATGAACTTGTTTAAGAGTGTAATAAAAATAGATGGGTAGTTAGGTACCTAAGTGATTAACTATCGACAAACCGCGATAACGCGCTACACACATTACTCATTTTAAAGTAATTAGTGGTCATTCGGTAATTGCATGATTTTCACCAGTACCTATATACTCTATACAGATATATAAAATTGAAGTGTCTGTTTGTAATTCCAAAATAACAACTTTTCACTAAATGCAGATGTAAGTATACACGCTACTGACACTAAAAAACAAAGTTTTAAAAATTTTCTGTTTCTCTGTCTGTTTGTTCCGGGTAATCACTGAAACGGCTGGAACGATTTTAACAGGACTTTCACTGGCAGGTAGCTGATGTATCAAGGAGTAACTTAGGCTACTTTTAGTTATAAAAAATATTAAGGTTCCGTGACAATAAGAATGAGTGGGTCATTACAAAACATATACTAAGGTTTAAAAGTTGTATAATATTTTTAAGAGTAATTACTGAGTTCCTTGCCAGGTTCTTCTCAGTAAAAGCAACCTTCCGAACCTGGCGGTAGCATGTATAACCCTGTAAAATAATGTCATTCTGACGATATGAAAGTGCTTTGTAAAAAGTCTAATCGAATAAAGATATTTTTGACTTTGACTTTGGTCAGAGTTTAGTGTAGTCTCTGTTTAAACCATGTTTTGATGCTGATAGTAATAGCTCTTGATGTATATACTTTGGTAAGCTAGCTATACATGTTCCGTTCCGGATATTATAGTAATACAATTTAGCTATACGACCTATTATATTTAGCCAATGGCTGTGACGATATCTTCCGAAGGTAATAAGAATCGATTTGCATGCGACTCACCCGCTATACACTCTTAATAATAGACGATTGTTCTCGGTAAGGTCGTATTCTGCAAATTTCGAAGGGATCCGTGATATAGTCACCACTCGCTTAAGGTTTCTATAATGAGAGGTTTAACCCTAGGCTTTCCGTACAGTGAGGGGCAGGTGGCGTCGCGAGTTAAGAGCGTTGAGCGAGAATAGTAGGGATACTGAGCATGTTTTTATTCGCCTCCCGTCATGCATATAGACAGAGACAGATTCATAAAATGACTACTGCACATGAGACCAAAAAAAAAACAAATTTTACCGATACCGTCTTATCTTTAATTCTCTACTCAAAATCAAAAAGTTTTATTCAACATAAGGGACACTTGGAACACTTATTGAACGTCATTTCTCTTACGCTAACTTAGGTTAATTTACTACCGTTTCCAAATGTAAGCCTGTCAGAAGAAACGGCGAAACAAACTCCCCGGTTTTTTTTACTACAAGATGACTTAAACATTGATACATCATTTATCCTTACGTCCGTATCCCATCGGGGTAGGCAAAGACCACCGTTTGCCACATGCTACGATCCTTACATACTTCTATCCTATTATATTATGTCCAGAACATAATTAATATTAGTATGCGATGCTTCTTTACATACAAAAAAATATGTTCTACTCATGAGTCATGTGATTATCATACCGCGTGCCTAATCGGTGATATCATTGTGATAACCGCTCCTAAAAGTCTCACTACAATGCCAAATAATTGCCTATAGCGGAGTAATTGCTAATGGAAATACAGAGGTATTTGGTGCCATACTTTACTTCAATGGGTTGTATTTCCTGTGTTTCTAAATAAACAATCAGAAATCGTGCAGCTGTTGATCTTGTAACACTGCTTTAAATCTCTTCAAACACCATCATTTTCAACTGATACTTTTTTTGACAATTTCGCGGAAATGGTATTTGCTATAGATATTTACTTTGATGTTCGTATCTCGTCTTGTCCGTTATTGCTGCTATATTTTAAATAGCTGTGCCCCGCGGTTTCACCCGCGTAGATTTAGTTTCATCCTTATTGTCACGGAACCCTAATATTTTTAATAAATAAAAGTAGCCAAAGTTAGTCCTCGAAACACCAGCTACCTACCAGTGAAAGTCCCGTTAAAATCCGTCCAGTCGTTTCAGAGATTACCCGGAACAAACAGACAGAAAAAAAAATTTAAACTTGGTTTTTTTGTGTCAGTAGGGTGTAGGTATACAATCATATGCATTTAGTGAAAATGTGTTATTTTGAAATTACAAACAGACACTTCAATTTTATTTATATCTGTATAGATAACTACAGGCACCTGAAACAAAAAATGTAAAACGATTAATTAATTTAATCCACAACATCTGCTCTATTCATAAATTACTAAAAAATCTTCGATGACAAGACAGGTTTAAGCTAATCTTTGTAATAAACTTTCATTTTTATGTCAGAGAACTTGTTTCTAAATATTCAAAGGCATGTTCATACTATCATAATGAATTTGAATACGTAATTCATAGTCTCTGAAATCGAGTGCCTCCGTACCTTTATTCTATTCGGTGGAGCTATTACACCAGAAGGTCTAAAACGGCCACATTGGGAGAATCATAATGTGATCCGAATATGATTCAGGAATGATTCATATTTCTAAATTCACCTGTTTGACACTTTTCTATGAAGATTCCTAAAATGGTCCACAAGATATGAATTGCTTTTGTGACAAATAGCAGAATCATATTAAGTTACTAAGGGACTAACATCTACAATAATTGTAATCATTCGTGAATCATAAATATGAAGTTGCACCTAAGTGACCATTTTGTCATTTCGGTGATAAATCATATTCGGATCACATTATGATTCTCCCAATGTGGCCTTTTTAGACCTACAGGTCAAAATGAAGCTCGAAATATGATAATAGCATATTAGGTATTATGTAAAATCAAGCACATGGCTTCACACACACATGGAACGGAAAAAGTATAATGGGTGTTAGACCAGCCGCGTTCTTCTGTAAGGTTTCTCAGCGTCGCACTCGACTTCGAGTGTCGGTTTAAGCTGTATGCGTTCCAAATTCAGGTCCGTCAGCGTGAAGTAGTAAGAAACTGATACACCGCAAACATTCGCATTAATAATACTAGTGTGATTGATTCTATTTTATTGCGAAATAAGAAAAAAAGACCGTTAGTTTATTAAAAATTCATTAGAACGCCAGTAGAAAGCGTACAAAATAACATTATTAATTGAATGCGCGCGCAATCGAGTTGTAGCCGCGTGCTTCCATAGCTAATCGGCTTGTTATCGCTGTGCCGGTGGAATGATCTCAAAGCTATCGAGTTTTTACACATGCATTACATACTTAAATAATCATGAGGTCCAAGTAGGGTGTGTAGAGATTTTATAGGGTTGCCAATGCTCCTTTTAATCCCGGTGATTTAGATACATTTTCCGTCGCGTTCATTGGCTGTTTTGCCACCTTCGTTCGCAGTTTCACGACTTGTGTGCGCTATCCCTATCGATAAGGGACAGAACGGGCTCGAATCCAATTTAAACCGCATTTTCGTTTCCAGAGTGGAAATTGTAAATATCCTACGCCCTCGTAGAACAATAGTGAGTTATGATTCCAGGTTTGTTTGCCTCTGATTTCGCCGCTCCAAGGTAACGTGGGCGCGTTTAAACATTAACGCTAGGTACGTAGGATGCCGCGTACACCGGTCTCTAACCTCTATCAATCGCTAATGCTTTCCGGCTATCTACCAGATATCAAGTCACATGATGGGAATATTATACATTATGTATACTCTTTTAAGATCTGAACCGATCACTTTTCGTCTAGTCTTAAAAATTAGGTGCCGTGTAAATATAGTGGCCTAGACCTAAACCTTGGCTCCAAATACTTGAAGGTTGATTGAACTGGCTACCTCGCTCATTGTCGTTATCTTTGCCGATAGACGTTAATTTAATTTGCCCAATACTCTTTACAAAATGTACGTAACGCAATCAAATGTAATGGTCTGGCGACGTCCGCGCCGTGCCAACATCAATCTCGTTTACACAGCTTACACTCAAACAAAACAACTAACATTTATACATAGTCCGTCTCTTGTAGCTATGACATCACAATCCCAACGGCTCAATCAAACCGTACCTTTTATGTTAGCCTTTGATCGTCTTAGAATCCTCATGTATAGATGATTCACGCTTGATACTGTAATATCTTAACTTGTTGTTTATTGAAACAGTCCACAATACATTTTGTGCCTACACAGTTTAGAGAATGCAGAATAAACAAAACTAAATTGTGCATTAACATATTTTAATGTTTATGCTTCATAGAAAAAGCGTCGGCTAAAAAGTCCGGTGCGTATAACCTTGAAAGCTGGAACAAAACAGAATATTGAATACATTCCACCCGATGCAGGTGAACAGAGTTCACTGAACTGCGATCAATACATTGATCATATTCATATTAATATTGCTTCTATTCGTCCAATTCGAATCGAAAGTCTGTCCACACGGAATCAATTTAGTCGGTACGTTTTCTCTGCGAAGCCATAGAAACAAAAGCAATTATTTCCATGAATCCACTGCGATATTTTGCAATAATGATTAATTAGCAACTTGTAGTCCATCACGAAGATCAGGGTGGACAATTTGAACAGTTACACCCAGAAGAGACATATTCGTTCCTTTGAACACCTTGAATAATACTGGGAAATCAAATACGTTGCTCTGATAACACTAAAAACTGTTTGCTCAGAGTGCGTCAATATTGGGAATGAGGCACGTGAAACAACACATGCGCGGTACGTGGGTTTTGTCATCTACTATGTATCTGATATTTGGTTTGGGATTCATATCTAAGCCGCTCGTGTATGTGAGTCAACACGCTTTTCCCTAACAGCGCAATATCTACGAAATATTTAGAAATAACTACATGTCCTTTTAATCATTTTGTTTGTAAATTCTTAAAAAAAATCAGATAAAATCGGAACACAAGTAAATACGGACTCACCGACGACAACCTACGAACCGCGCACCATGTAATTGCTCTGCCAATTGAACTACTCGAGTCCTCACCTCATCTGACGACTTTTTTCATCCGTGACTATGTGCGTTCGTATTAGTAACTACGTTCTTAAAACCAGCATCTTTAAACTGTGATTCATCCAATCATTTAGATATGAAACTGCGCGCAGACGCTCACGTCCTCTAGTCGTAAACTGATAAGACGACGACAATCCTTTGATAGGCTCGGTAGCAATGTTAAACTTGAAACTGTCGTAAAATAATTTTAACCAAATTAGATAAACGCCAAGACTTTACGTGGTAGTCAGGAGACGAGACGTTTGAAAACCTCTTTGTCAATTGTTAACTTCTAACTACTTACATAATTTATTTTCTAATGGCGCTCCTATTGTCGTAAGTTGAGTTTCTAAAACGGTTTTAACAAACCAATTAGTACAAAAATATGCATGCAAATTGGAGCTAGCACTTGTAATCCTTGCCTAAATGAAGCCTTTCACGATTTTTGAGTTTATTATTTACGTTCTAGTATTATTAAGGTACGAGTATAGTCCTGTGTGCTGATTGCTGAAACATTCGGACTTTGTTCGTAAATTATGCAACGTGCAATTGAAGTAAATGGCTTGTTGGCTTGTAGCAATATGTCAATCTCAATTCACAAGTCTAGCCCTGACCCTGAAGCTGGAGAAATAATGAGCAAGCCCATCTTTGGAATCTAAGCATAGTTCTTATATTCCGTTGTCATGGAATTCCTGCTCGTAATATCAGTTTTATTTCGAATAACATTATAATTAATGTAACAATAATTAGTCATAATTTACCTTGTCCATTATTGTGCACTTACCTGCTGTCTCCTCTATAATGGACCAGTTCATACCACTTAGGCTACTTGCCTAAGTGGAAACAGTGACGCACAGACCACAAGGGCACAGACAGACACCTTAGTACTCTGTGGCGTGACAGGCTTACGTTACAAAAGGGTATTCAGTCATTAACACAACAATTATGTCATACTACACGACACTTACACAATTTGTTTGTCATTGCATGGTTATAGCACATGATACAGGCACTTTATAAACCATAGATTACTCCAGCAAGTGCGTATCAACTAGGTGATTATAGTTGCCCATGTTTGGAATTAGGTGGGGCTTATGTCGAACCTCGAGTTTGGTGTATTCATTACGGGATGTTGAAGGTTTCAGCTTAGGTTTTATCGATGTAGGTATATTAGTCTTATCTAAGCATTCGTCGTAATACATTATATTCGTGGAATTTATCAGTAACGTTTAATAGGCTTATTATTTATATCACTTAATCGAATATTATCGACCGCGACATCTTGGAAACTGTGCTAATATTTCAATGTCATTTCAAATAGGGTCGAAGTTATATAATTTTTCCTCAAAGGTAGGGATTTAGGTATAATTATCAATTCGAATGATATATGCAAGAAACCTTAGCAAGAATAAGTTAATCGTACCTACCTCGATCGATATTCTTGAAATAATGTTGGTACCTCCACGGCAACAATAGTCAGCGGCAAGAAAATCAATGTTCAGGTCACGGTAGGCGGCCGTGACATCTCCGTGCCATGTAATAGTAAAGCCGGCTACTGGCACATCCGGCACCACAATGGCCTCCTGCAAATTAATTCGTTACCCGACTCCAAACGGAAAGCGTGCGTGATAAACACAACCGTTTTCCTGTCAATGTGTTTGTCCACTGCGATAACTATTTTGCACACTCGTTATTCTGAATTTATCTATCCCCCCTAATCATAATTTTTGTCGGGCTGTTTATTACATTTTTATAATGTTAGGAGGAATTTACAACACAATTACCTACAACCTAACGTTACGATTAAAAATAAATGCCATTTATCAAGATAATGATTTGATAAAATGTTTACTTGCCGATAACGATTACGCAACGCAACCCTTTAATAATAACTAGAACTGAAAACGTTCGCAATAGAGGTCAGTTTATTTGTTCCTAGACAAAATACTAGCTGTTAATAGCGACCACCGAGGGCCATTCGACTAGATCCAATTCTGAAGTAAATTACTGCCTTGAATTCAAGAGAAAAAGAACCAAATCAAGGATAACGTTATAGCTGTGATCACTTTATGACTTTAAGAATTAAAAGTTACATTAGATTGAGTCTCACAAATGTTTACCTTTGGAAATGAGCGTGTGTCCCGCCCGTACGAGCGATAAAATAATTGTAGTGCCAACCTAAAATGTTGGCCTAATAGTCAAAATTCTTAGTAATACTGTCGCTGTCTAGCTCTCATACATAAAGCTCTTTATATTCAGTGCTCAGCATATAATACGCTCTCTATACCACTTATCTGTGTGGATGTCACTCTAACTGACATTCGAATTTGTGGAATGAATTTAGTTATCGCACAAAAACAAGCGTTGAGCCAAATTTATTAGCTATCTGTAAATTTTTTGCTTGTTTAAAATGTAGCGGTGTAAAATATTAAAGCAAACAGTAGTATATGTTTCGTATTATCACCAATCGATTGCACTTGACCGAACTGTCGGTAATGAAATGATATCGCCTGGCGATGTTTGGAGTTTGAGATCAATGTCTTTGTAAGCGCACCGTTTATTTATCATGTCAGACGGCGTCTTTCTCAAAACAATAAAAAACGAGTCGCACGGCCCGACCGGCGAGTACAATTATTTATTTTGGTCCCAGCAATCAAGCGCCCAGTGTATAGGCTAGCAGTCTCAGTAGAATAAATTTGTAGCTCTAGCGACTAGTGATCGCTTTTCAAATTTTCGCACACGTGGCCGCTGGCTCAAATCCACTGACCGATTTCAGAGGGCAACGCCGCTGCATCCGCCAAGATTCATTGACCTCTACATCAAAGCGCTCCAGGAGAAAACATTTTATGGATATTCGAGTGCGATTTCCAATGCGAACATCGTCGATAAGCACAATGCCCATTGCGCGCCGGTCAGATTGCAGATGCAATCTGACCATAACTTAATTCTGAGCATAACTTATGTACAGTCCACTGTACATAAGTTATGCTCATTGATTGCTTTAAGGGCTAAAGATGAGCACGTTCGTTGTCAGCAAAAATATTATTTACAGCGCGTAAATACAGTACATCCGAGCAAAGGTTTTCTAGTTGGCAAGACTTAACGGTGATGTCACGGACGTTGCGATAAGGAGTCGTTCACTTGTCAGAGGGAGATAGTCGTCGCCGTTCGCTTCACCGCTGCTGCTATTTGTGGAACAATGCTGCCGAACATTTCACTCTACTTCACCGCTGACCTGCTCTAGTCCTTGTACATTCCAATAAGGTCATCCAAATAAATCAGTTAACACATCCTTCAGCAGTCAATATAGCAGACATGAACACACTGGGAACAATGGACATCATTTTATGAACGGTGCGTGGCTCTGGACGACGTCGCACCCGTCGTATAAGTAGATCCCGAGAGGCTCGTCTCAGTAACGAGGTATCCGCTGGTCAATCACATTTAATGGGGCCCTGGAAATATATTCGGCTTAATTCCATTCTAGGGCCGCATAAAACAGAGATGTGCGCTGTCTCCGTCAGCTGAGCGGGGGTGGAGGCGATCAATACAGACATGTGCCGGGGGTAGTAGGGCGGCGGCTACACTGCCAGTGTTTGCTTTAAGTATTTCACGAATCGGCATTTGCGCTCAATTTTCGGATTATCAACGTCCGTGTTTGCCGTCTGATATTATGCGCGACCGGATTTCAAAAACCTGAATCTGATCAGGTTTGAAATCTCCATTCGAATTATGCATTTTGAAGCGATAGTGTTACTTAATATGTGTGTCAGGTAGGTCCAATCTAAATGTAGTGGTAGTGCATGGACTTGAATGGCCATTAGCGTAGAGACGAACGAGCAATTAGCTCCACTCAGCCGCGTCGCCCGCACTCCCGCTTCCGTTAACCCCCCGGTCAACCTTCCAACACCCTTCCTTCAATCGTTTAATGACTCCCGGTCTCATTTACATCAATGAATGTGCTATTGGCCGGCTAACTAGCGACTGATTGTACTACAGATTAATTTAGGTTTGATACTTCTTCCGACGGTGTATAAGCTTCCAGGTGCTAAAAACTGGGAATCTCCATTGACTTAAGTTCGTATGATGTATGAGAGCACCACGCTTGTTTACTCTTCTAATCCGGGATCACAATAAAAGTAGGTCACACTAGCTGGTCAAGCAACTTTGCCATCTATCTTAGACGTTATCCCTGACGTTATTGATCATGTATATCTTCGTCTGTCTTCATGAACTCTGCTGCCTACAAAAGACAAGAGATTAATCGAACCATTTTCTTAATTTGTGGTCTAGGCAATCACATGATGTCAGCCTGAGAACGGAATTAACAAACAATAGCTTTTTATAAGTATGATCCTCGGCTCCATCCTTTGTTGGCTATATCCTATTAATAACACTTAGGGACATTAAGTATAGTGGATGATAATGTCGCTTCTACTGCGTGGTCACGAATTTATTAGAGGCAATATATCAGCGGCGACCTTTCCCGTCCTATTATCATGTAGTTCGCGCCTCGACGCCGTCATTTATTGTCCTTCTCTGGCCGTTTGTTTCGGGATCATTTGTTTTCCTCGAACTTCTGCGGTTTGCGTTATTTTAGAATGCCCAATTAGACGAGTTCATTATTCAACGTTTCTTCTCATCTGTCTTGTATTGGCGATGTCTTGGCTAAAACATTGTTTTTTATTAGCTTTTTCTTATGCGGTGGCATTTAGATGCCTCCAGAATTTAGGCTGCGTGTCATTCAGAGATTTTATTAGATCTGGTTTGTGTCGAGTAATAACAAGTCAGTATAAATAAACCGCTACGGCAAATACATTACGTAGTTAGTCGGAATTATACCGCACTCGAAGATCTTTTGATGCCGAGCGCGGCTTGTGACCTTTTTCAAATCTTTTAGTCTTGCATTCGTGAAATTAGTGAGAGAACATTGTAAGAGTAACGAGTGTGTGTCTGATGTGTGCATGGTAGTGTTGTCGGTAACGTGTGTAGCAGGTATCGTTGGAGAAGCACGCGGTGTGGGACAGATGTTGGTAGCGCGCCAAGCAGCCGGCGTCGCCGCATCGCACCGCGGCTCACAGCGCCGTCGCCCCCGTACATTATCCAAATCACTGGCCCATTATCGTCCTAATTACACGCCGCTGAACTTTACAATTGTGAATCACGATCCCATTTTGATCACTTCGTCATCTTTTTGTAAACTGATCATACTACAACCTTACCGTACAATTCAAAAGAACAATCACTCATAAGTTTACAAAAAAACACGTGTCCCGAAAACCCAGTAATAAACATCGTGCAAACATGAGCTCTATAAATAGTCAACATATTGAAGTGTAGATAAATACAGTTCCTTAATTCAAATGTACAAACAGATGAGCAGTGTTGACATTCTGCATAAAGTATCCATCCACTTAAGACTTGTCTGGAAATGCAGGGAAAGCACATGAATTTGCATTTTCTGTTGGCGACAGGCCAGCTGGTCGCGATTTACTCGCATAGACGCGTGCGACTCATATTTGTTGTAAACTTGTAACAATATTTGCTTGTGGGGGGGGAGTGGAGTGATGTTTGTCTTTTATATCAGCAAAGCAATTGAGTGGTGCAGGCTTGCGGCCGGTTGATATGGGCACCAGCATCTCGGCCGGTCGTAAACTTGTAATATAGGTATCGTACCGTCATAACGCGAGCACTAACCCCCGCTGTTTGCTTCGTGCACTTAATAGCAGCTCCTTCCGCATACTACACTAGCCAATTCTATTGTTATTTTTGAAAGCGTCAATAATACAAATTAATTACTGTAGACGACCACACAATTGTCTTACGTTGCGTTGGCGTCGCTCGTAACTAAATACTGCTCAATTAATATTGACGATCATATTGAACAAATTTTCAAACGGCTCGTTAGTATACACAATAATTGATGGGTGTGTGATGTTTGATACGGTTGTAGGCGTGGGGCACAGTGGTGACGACATATGTTATCTACTTGACTGAGTCAATCGTCCTTGCCGGTTCATTAGTAAGACTTCGCTCACCTCACTAGTCACCACTGCTATGCCTAACTGACATTCAACTATTCAGTCGTCCGCGAAGATCCATTTATTTTGTTACATTTCCAGTGTAACCCCATCCATCAATGATATCCAATAAATTTGGCATTTAATGTTCTGGAAATGATTTGATGGAAAACAATACCTGGACAGCATTCATCCAGGTTTGCAGTAATGTATCGTAAAGTACGTGGGTGTATTTTAATGTTTATGATCTACGCGTTCCGTTGAACTGGCTGCATTGATCATTAATTCCCGCACGGCAATCGTCGACACGGAAGTAGTCTGTACTCCTCCGTTTTAGTCTTCACTTTTGACTGGAAGTATTAACCTCTGATCACCTACTATTTATAGACACAGTTATTGAAACCTAATAGTCGAATGCTTATCCTAGTGATCGCTAGGTGTCGCGCACATTCGTGTCCAATTAAAACGAATGTCTGCGAAACTGTAGAACACGGATGTAAATTGTGTCGTATAATATGATACAATGGTGTGTGGTTTCTGGCCGGGCGGCGCGGCGGCGCGGTGTTCGACTTGGCAAGGGATCGATTATGGCGCTAGTCTCTCATCTCTTGTTTTGATTGCAAACTACCTATCTGTAATTATTACCATATATTGCGCATGTTTAAAGTATTTACACTGGGGATTGTTTGACTTGTCGGTGTATTAAATTACTGTGAAGGCTCATCTGCAATAATATAATGTTCTGGAAAGCTGTTGGCCGGGTGTCCAATATTTGCGTCGCAGTAACAAAATTTTGGTCAGCTCCTGAAAATAACCATTGCGTTGGTGCTAGTAGTAAGCTAATCGCCAAGGACATCTGATGCATCATCTCTTCTCATCTAATTAATTCTCATGCATAAAGAGATATGCTAATCAGCATAATCATAATATTATCTCATGGGTGCGTAATGATCAGTTGAATCATTTTACTGAATCATCAATTACCACTATACTGTAGGAATTCAACCTAGCAGTTAGCGGGCAATGTAACGCTACGATTAACCTACTTGCCTATTTGTAGAACTGAATGGCGAGAACTGCCCATTTCATAGAATATTAGCAGTGTAGCGATGACATGCTTATAGCGCATGAACATTGTTATCGCGCCCGTACATTTACGATGGTAGACAAAGGTCCATTGGAGCCGGGATCGGCCGCGAAACTATGAAAAAACAACAAATAAGTATGCATGTAGTGGCTACGTTCCGGCGGCGCGCGGCAACTGGGCGGGTTCAAGGCGACACGTCCATTGTTACTGCTCCAACACCATAAGAACAAAATGACCTGTATTTATTCCGAACAATGAACACACACTACACCAGACTGAGATTGTATTCAGCTATTACATGTCATGCCCATAGAAGCAACACCAGGTTAGCGGATGACAAATTTTCACTGACTTTAGGTTGTGTTCCGATTCGAGAAGAATTGAAAGGTGTCTTCTAAATGAAGTTTAATAATTCAAAATTTATATAATACAGTGTGTAAACGTTTTTTTTTTCTACGTACAATGTTGGAACGTGAAGATGGAATGTATCTGTTGTGAATGAGTTTGCACAGGATGTTCGTGCAATAGATGTGTCCAATGTAATGGGTGCAATAAAAGGAGCGCGACACAAATGACAACTGGAGTCCAGGTGCCAGGCGGGCTGGCAGACCGGCCGGGGGCGTGCATTTCGAATACTTAGCAGATCGCGAGTGCGGCCGGGGGTATTAATAGCTCGCGAACCACCTCGGAAAGGTTAAGCTCAGAATTAGACGTGCCAAACTTAACTCTCACTTATTTTTGTACGCCTCCAATTAGTGGACCGTTCACCCTCGCGTGAATCTAATAGCTTATCCACAGACTTACTAGAAAAGTTTGACAGAGTAGAGGTTTTGACACTTTCGAACATCGTCACATGACCTCTCGTTTTGCGTTTTTTCTGTATGGAGACGTAAAACTTCCTACACTCGCCGCTTGGGCGCTTTTTAACGTTCCCATACAAAGGAAAATACGCAGGCGATATCGTCATCGTAAAATCATGCTAAAAGCTATACTTTGGGCAGTGACCTACATTGCACCATGAACTTGCACGCTCAGCTCAGCTTGTAACTTTTTAAAGCTGTACACATGTCCGATGAAATTTAGATTGTAATAGTTTAACATAAATATGTTTAGACATTTTAATGAGCATCCACGGTCGCTACGGTCCCTATAAATTATTCTGTTTTCAGAATTTGCGTCTAGTTTGTTTATTATTTTGCTGTTTTTAATCTAATTCTAAGAAAAAACTGCACAAAACGATAAGTTAAAAGTCCTATTGAACTACGATATCGGATCACGTAAACACATTGGGGGAGGATTTCAGTCGAATGACTTTAATCGTTCAACGGTATTTCGATTGTTTGTTGTACCTACGTGAATCATGTACACATGAATGTATTTATGTTCCTGTTCCATTCTAGGAATGTTTTGAAAACGATTATCTCATTAATCCGCGGTCGCTGAATGTTTATTCAATCAATACCATTGTTCATTAAATTCAATCAAAAAAGTGTACCATTTATGAAGTCATAGCTGTAAACTGGCCAAGTGTTTGTTTATTTGTGATGAATGTGCCAAAACATGGCTTTGATGTTGACAAAAAATATGAGTATAAATATTATGCGAAACCCTATGGTACCCGATGATAAGACGCCGTGTTTATTTACAGAGGGCAGCGTACCACGTAGCTGGCATTTGGCTTTCGTTGAGTTAATAATTTAATGCCAATGCGCGGAAGTGGTGTTCTGTAGTAAGGCCGCGCCAAAATCTGCAGCTTTTCGTGTATGTTCTCGGAAATATGCGCGTGTTTATTGTCTTTATATTGTTGGAGCGACTTTAAACCCAAAACAAATAAATTCGCTCACAAAACTACGGCCAATAGGTATATAATAACACCAGTGAGTTATGGACTTTATGGCATAATTTATGAGTAATTTAAATTGTACGTCCGTCCGTCGTGTAGTCAATCTTTGGTGCCTTTTGACATCGACTGTATTACCGTGGAATTTTCCACGCAGATTCCACCGAGAGACTATTAATTTAAACACCAATTATAACGTGTGTGTAATGTGCATTCCAGGTAACGGAACGATAGACTTCCCGGAGTTCCTGACGATGATGGCGCGCAAGATGAAGGACACGGACAGCGAGGAGGAGATCCGCGAGGCGTTCCGCGTGTTCGACAAGGACGGCAACGGGTTCATATCCGCCGCCGAGCTGCGCCACGTGATGACCAACCTCGGCGAGAAGCTCACCGACGAGGAGGTCGACGAGATGATCCGCGAGGCCGATATCGACGGCGACGGACAGGTCAATTACGAAGGTAACCACCGCCTTTATACTACACCCTTATCACCATACTACACACTATTGTACCACGCTACCGTGTGCGTGCTCGCTCTTTACTATAGCACTAGTACTGTCTCTTTGGAATCGAAACACAACATATTCCAAGGTCTGTTAAATAAAGGGTGATCTATCGATCTCGTCTTTAATCGATCTAATCTTTATTTATGGATCAATACGGCGCTTTGATATGATATTGATATTCATCAAATGATAATGATCTTAAATCTAGATTTTGTACTATGTTGCATTAGCGGGTCTGCTTTGAACCAGATACAAGAACCTTTGGAATGGTACTTGAATATCTGGATGTAATCTAATCAATCCAGGCCACCGCGTTATCACCCTTTGTTTGATCATCTGACCAATATAAACAAATGAAGACAAGTGCTAAGAAGGAGCACCACGGTACTTCCACCAATTTAAATTGGACATGTCCAGTAATTCCCTTGATCATTAATATAGACTGCATTGTAAAATGACACTTGCAGCCTTAATAAGTAAATAAGCGTTATCCGTGGAATGGGAAGTTAGTGGATATGTCTGTCTCATTGCTGCAGCGGAACGTGTCTCGTCAAAGCAACAGAATGTTTCATATCGCTTATGTTTAGAAGATATTTAGATTAGCTTTGGATTTTATACAAACAAACTTTAATAGAGGGTTATTGTTATATCGCGTATGTAGATTATATATCGCGCTCTCAATTTGCAAACGGAAGGATCCAATACAAATTGAAAAGCAAACAGCGGTCAATGACTGTCCATTTAATAGTGTCTGCCCACACGCCGTTCAGCAAACGTTTCGTTTAGCGCTCGAGACCCGCTCCGCTTCGCAACTGAGCCCGATTTGCATTCTACCAGCTGGGATTAAAGTTCAGTTTCAAATGTGTGCCTAAATACAGAAGGTAGCTCAAACTTCCTCCGCGAGTTTTAGCAACATTCTCGCATTGGTCTAGGTTAAACGCAGAACACAGTACTATTATATCCTAGATATTCGCCTCGATGCGCTCACCACAATGCTGGCTAGAATCCAAAGCGGCATTTAATTGTGTAGTTAAATGTTTCGATGCATAACAGCTGATAGTGCACAACTAAAAGCCACAAGCGAACACAACGTATGTAATTAAATTTGTCAATTATTAGTGAGCAGTTGTGACGTACCACCCTCTAGTATGGACGGAATCATGTCGGGTCGAACTAAACTAACCCGTGATATACACCCGCCCCATAATATCATACGTTCATGTTATACTTTATACGAATAACTCATTTAGTAGATAAAAGCAAAGCTTACAGTTTTATAGTAGCTAATGTACTATAAAAGTGTAGTTGGTTGGTAATGTAGCGCCTATATTGAACATCAGTCGTCGGCCGTTTGTTCTCCGCTGCTGTTTGTTTAGATTGCGAGCCTCTGGCCCGATCCCGTCCGTAGCGTGAGAAGCGCTCTAAACATGTATTGTATAGCCATTGGCTGGGGCCGTTTGATCAGCTCACATGAACGACTAGTGCTTGGTTCTAACACGCTCGATACTAAAGTACCTCCAAATTGCTCACCACGACCTATAGTCATCGCTTACAAGGAAATACTTATTCCTCGCGACCGCTAAAGGTGATTTACATTCTGCGGTCTTTGTTATCATGCTTAAAGACATGCTAGTGCACGCCTCGGCAGTCACATGTTCCAAATAAAGTACAGAAAATTAATAAGGGATATAGTAACACGTTGCTCCCGCGAGTGTCCAATATAAAGTAGATGAAAATAATGTGTAATTATTGAGCTAATTGCCGAGCCCTGTGCTCGTGAGTCCATCAGATAGGCAGAGATGGCCGTTACCTTAAAACTATAACGATACGCTATTTGGTGTAACAAAGGCTGCAGGATGGTCGGTCGCCTCACCGCACGGGAGTAGTCGCTAGTTGGCAGTGTGTAAGCATATCACCCGAGCCAGCGTTTCTCTCTTGCAGACTTCCATGCACTCGCCCAAATCATATTCGGTCGCGGCGACGGCAGCCGTTAGCGCACCGTCCGCCGGCACGCTTGTGATATTAGTACCGTAACTAACCATAAGGAAACACTCTACGATAGCGCTGTGATCTCGAAACGATTTCCCCTAGTAGTGTGTAGCGATCGGTGCGGCCGCCGGCCCGAGGAGTGCGCGCGACATAGGTACAGCCCAGTGTTCTCTGAATGGTTTGCTGCTCGTTATTAACTGTTCCCTCCGTCGTCCCCCACCTCCCCTCCCCACACTTGACTCTTCACCCACCGGCCTGCCCTCCGGCTCGCGTGCAACTTTGTACCGCTCGGCACACAGTTACACCCGACCGGCGAGCACCGACTTTACTGTTGATTGGTGCATGTGTCTAATCTGTTGTATAGAAGTTTTATATAGAAATACCACCTGGCGATCTCCCCGCGCGATGCTTTGCCCCGCGCAGCTTGCACCGCACCACTCTCGTAACGAGCAGCAAACACAGACGATCTACTTGCCGTACAACATATCAATTAGGCTCGTTCGTTCGCACAACACACTTCGGTTCTTGTCAACACATGTCAGTCGCACTGGCACCTGACGTACGCTTTGCTCATCATTGTCGCGAATATTGGGACCGATATCCAGAGGGTGGTATTTCCCTTGTAGTGGCATGACGAGGTCAGTATGTTGCGATACGTGAATGTTGTTGGTGGCGGCGAGCACTCCAGCTCTCGGGCGCTCGGGCTCCGGCCGGCTCCGAGGAGGCGCGTGCTCGCCGCCGGGGCTGGATTAGTTGGTCATGTTCCAGCTAGTGGTTACTTTACTGTCTACATTTAATAGCGGATCATGTTTATTAGTGCTTGTGTCTGTACTGTTGTGTTAACTTTATATCTTAGCCGTGTGTCGGGAGGGTGACCACCCAAAGCCATCTTCACCTTACTAATGCCCTGTTTTATTTGTTTTTCAGAATTCGTCACCATGATGACGTCGAAGTGAGCCGTCGGCTAGTGTGTGTGTAAAAAGCAGAGAATTTAAAAATACATTTTGTTTCATGACACACAATATTACCATCGTATTGGACCTGCATTTCTCTAGTGTTTGCGATAAATTAAATATTGTCATCGTTTCAGTTTAATGATATAATTGTAATGTAAGGTGCGGAGTGGGCGCGGCGGGGCCGCACTCGGTCCCAGGCCGTCGGTCCCGGGCTACTGTTGGTCCCGGGCCGTTGGTCCCGGGCCGCTGGTCCCGGGCTATTGTCGGTCCCGGGCCACTGTTAGTCCCGAGCCGGAGGCCGTCGTCGGCCGTCCCGCCGCGTCCGCTTCGCCTTTTTATTTAGATTTTAAAGTATTCCGTTAATTTTACTATGTAAGAAAAATTTTAACTGTAGCGGTACAAAGGGAAAACGAATAGGTGTGCGTCGCAATGTGATGGTATAAGTCTCGGGTTCGTGTCGGCTCATAATTTATATTTGTGTATATTTCTATCGGCGGGCGCCGTCGTCTGTATAATGATGTATGTGTGCGTGCGTGTGTCTGCTCGCGCCTAGTGAATGCGGTGCTAGCGTCCGCACCTTTCCGATACATTTTAATGTACATTTTTTTCAAGTATGAGATATTTATAAAGTACGTGAGGAATAAAAATTTAAAAAAAATCCCAAAAAAAGTAAATAGTGAAGGCGTGCGACCCTCGGGCTCCGCTCGGACCACCGCGCTCCCTGTACATTGATGGTCGTAACATAATACATGTTTACATTACACTCACTCTGTAAACGAATACATTAGATTTATTGGTACTGCATTCATCGTATCTGTAAATTACTTGATAAATATTATATTTCTATTGTTGGTGAAACTAATTATATCGAAATGGAAAGTAATCCGCTCTGTTATCCTCTTACCACGTTTGATTCATTCTGTTATTAAATTTTACAAAAGACATACAGAAAATAAATGTTTCTTCATTTTTAGGTCGATAAGCATCCGTGTTTCATTTATACCCTCTTGGTTACTTTACTCCCGCGAGGACATAGCTGCGACTCACTTCATTTATTTGTTATACCTGTATTTTATAAGTTAAATATACCTCAGCATAATGATACTTTTTTTATTGGCTCACAAGTTACCTTAATTACTAGTAGAAATTACGTAAGTTTCACGCCTTCCTAGAAGGGTTCCAAGTCAAGTCAGACGTGTTACTTAAACTACTTTTCACCGAAAATGATTGATGTTGAAGAAAAACTAGGAAACTTAAATATGTGAGAAGTATTGCAAAATATACAAATGTCTATCATCTTAGCCGTCGTGATATATATAGTGCCTGGTATGGAAATGGACTCTCCATTTGAAAAATGAAAATGAAAAACATTTATTCAGTTTAGGCCCTGGTAAGGCAGTTATGAAAGTCGAGAATTTACCACCGGTTCGGAAACTAGCCTGAGAAGAACCGGCAAGAAACTCAGCTGGCATCATGTACATATCATCGAAACAATATAAATCATATGAAATTATCATTTATCCATTCATTCCACTCTACCCCACCAGTGTTGGAATCACTATTCCGTACATCGCCTAGTGTTTTGAATAGCTGCGACAAACCGACACAATTTCAAATGTGTTCAATCATAGAAAGTTCATTTAATGACATTATGACCTTGTATCAGAAGTCGACAGGTATAGAGTTAGCAACTCGAGTTATCATCCACCTTATCAGTACTCGTTACAGTAAATTGTAAACATGAAGTCGGTTAGCTAGAGAGTATAGAATAGAGATATCTAATAGTCTAGTGTCGAACGGAATGGTGATTCCGATCGAAACCACCGGTGGTGGTGTCGGAGTGGAGTGAACGCATCTGTCATGTTGACACGTGTGATGACAGATTATAGAAATGATTTTGAAGTCATTTCTATGGAAATATAGGTGTTGTTGCGTCTCTGCTTACCCCTTTGGAGACCCTTAGAAGGCGTGAGCACTAAAGTACAGTTTATTACTGTGTAAAATGATTCTATTAGTGAATCGTGCATGGTCGATGCAAACAATGCTGGTTTTCCTTATTGACCCAGTTTTATATCGTCATAAAGTCCGTTATTATAATGACTTGTGGTCATGCTAATTATTTCTGCATTTAAATATCAATATGGTGATGTTAGCGTATTTCTATTCATACGTAGACGATCGTGATCATAGTAGCTTGTTTCAAGTGGTAAGATGCGAGTAATTGTTTTGCTATTCAGTGGCAAGTTGATATTATTTGAGATTTTAATTTTCATTGGATATACTTACAAGTATGGGATGACGTAATTCGCTCGCCTAAAAAGTACTTGTGAAATTCGTATTCTATCTCAATGTAGGTACTTATAATGTCCGTCAAGCTAGCGTACACGGTGGTTTTATTTATATTAGTCACTAGCGGTCGTCACGCGGTCTCACCAGCGTAGTTCCCGTTCCCGTAGGAGTACGGGAATAAAATATAGCCTATGTTACTCTCTGATAATGTAGATATCCATTGCAGAAATAATTTTTAGATCGGTCAAGTAGTTTCGGAACCTATTCAATACAAAAAACAAACAAATCTTTCCTCATTATAATATCAGAATAGACAAAAAATACTGCCTTATTAGTGCCACAATAGTAAGAAAAAATAAAGGACTGTTTGCGGTACCTACTAACTTCCTAGATCTTACAGCACAAACAAGATCATGTGTGTTGGTTATTGCCGCCGAGTGGCGCTCAGTAAATAAATAAGGAAATGTTATAGAAAACAAAATCATTTATGCAAAATACATTTATATACAATAAATTGAGTCAAAAACAAAGTGTTGGTATGGTCATTGTGGTCCAGGGGCGGTGTGTGTGGCGAGGCTCTCCAGCATGAGCGCCAGCGTGCGGGTCGGTCGACCAGCCATGCGCTGAGGGCGGAGGTAGGGAGGAGCGGCTGCATGAGCCACTTTGCCCACACCCGTGATGTCCATGTGCACCCACTCGCTGCACACGAAGTTCTAACAACACAATTCGCAACTTGAATACCTTCCCAATGGACTTATTTAGAGACTAGCTGTGCCCCGCGGTAGATTTTAATTTGATGGTTGCCCACGGATTTCAAATATTTAAAAATAATCTAAGAAGCCTAAGTTACTCCTTGTAACATAAGCTATCCGTCAGTGAAAATCCGTCCAGCCCTTTTTGAGATTACCCGGAACAGCCAGACAGAGAAAAATTTTAAAACTTAGTTTTTTAGTGTCAGTAGCGTGTATACTTTAATATGCAATTAGTGAAAAGCTGTTATTTTGGAATTACAAACAGACACTTCAAGTTTATTTATCTGTATAGATGTATAGATGAGTAGAATTGAGAGTGAAATTGCGATAGTTACCTTGAGGAAGGCAGCGCCGATACACGCAGTGGCTTTACCAGATCCCTTGTTCCGAAGGTCCACAGAGGGGTCGTCTGTCGAGACAGTATAAAAGGTTAACAACTAAGAGAATCCACCATTTTGCTTACTGAACATTTTATGTACTATGAAGTCTGACTGCGAAGGAGATGTTTTGATACTAACACCTTCTGAGACGAAGGCCTCCCGCTTAGTGGTCATGTTTTCACCCGCGTAGTTCCCGTTCCCGTGAGAGTACGGAGATAAAATATAGCCTATATTAATCAGTGATAATTAGCGTTCAAATGATGAAATATTTTTTGCCAATTCGTTACAATACACAAACATACTTACAAATCTTACCTCTTTATTTTAGTATAGATGTAGTTTTGAGATATAAGTAAACTATTTGCAGGTCGTTTTATCTAGTCCTTATGAGTTTTGATACCGACCCGTTTGTATAGAAACGAAGAAGACATGGGAGCAAAGTTTAGTGATGTAGGTGTATATACGTACTGGTAATTTGTTTGTGGTAGAAGTTCCATAGAGGGAACCTCCAGGGTCGGTCTCCAGTGGCGCCGCCGGAGGCTCTGAGCGCGTCCCAGGCTGGCTCGCTGTTCGTGAAGCAGCCGAACGCTCCGCCGCCCGTCGCTAGCAACACACCGCCTACACAACATTAGAATAATGCTTTATTTAATTTTACGCGCGTAGGATTTAACAATAAAACCTCTGTTACCAAGGTGTTCAATGCCCAGTAACGCCTATTCGATTAATAGCATACAACCGAGTTTTTCAATCGACAGTTAAGCTTATACTGTAGTATAACTTTTTCAATTAATCTCCCTGGCCTTATCCCATGTATTGTTGGGGTCGGCATTTGATTCAGCCCGATGTGGCTGATTACCAGATTTTTATACGAAGCGACTGCCATCTGACCTTCGTAACCCCTTTTAGAGGAAAATCGGAAATCTGGGTTAAACCAATTCTCAGATTATTTTAGGCCTCCGACTGACCTGTAACGATTGCCAAAGATGATAAATTGTCAACCGGGACCAACGGCTTAACGTGCTGTCCGAGGCACGGAGGAAACTCCCGCGGTCACCCATCCAATTACTGGCTAGTGATATAAATGAGAAATAACAACTGTGAGTGAGCTCCTCATCATAAAAACTGTTACTAAGGGCATAGTAAATTGATTAGTATAAAAATTAGTTTTTCAATCAAAAGATAAGCTTATACTGAATAACTCGTTTAACTGAAGGATTACATTTATCTGGCCGTTCAACGGTCAGATATCAAGCTATTTGTGTGTCAATATGGTGTGGTAGAGGTGAGTGTATGGTAGTTACGTGTGAGAGTGGCGACGTCCATAACGAGCGATGGTTTGTGGACGAACTGGCCGTAAACCAGCGCGTCCGCCATCATCAGCCGACCTTCCAAGTCTGTGTCCTCGATCTGACATTATATACAACCATTATATACATCACTAACTGTGCCCCACGGTTTCACCCACGTAAATTTAGTTTTTATCCCCTTGGGGGTAGAATTAATCAAAAGAAGCGGATGCCTACGTCATAGCATCGACCTGCATGCCGATCCGTTCAGTGGTTTGGGCTGTGCGTTGATAGATCACTATGTCAGTCAGTCAGTCACACAGTTATTTAGAATAATTGGTGATGTTGCTGCGTTAAGGTTTAATCACCGCCCTAGTGGAAAGAGATGTGCATTTATGCATTGGAACTGTGTCCATAGGCTTACATATCTCAAATTGTATAATATTTTTGAAAATAGTAATTACTGAGTTTCTTGCCAGGTTCTTCTCAGTAAAACCAACCTTCTGAACCTGGCGGTGACATGTATAATTTGTCATTCTGACGATTTGAAAGTACTTTGTTAAAAGTCTAATCGAATATTATCTAATGTGATGAACCTGAGTAATAAGCTTCTCTTACGTACAAGAAACACTGATAAAAAAGTTTACCATAAAACATGCTTTTTACATTAAGTAATTTAAAAAAAAACGTGTACTGTGGTTAAGTGGAAGACACATTGGTATTTAAAACTTAAAATTATACTGAATTATTCACTTTACGCGCTGGTAAGGTTGTAATAGGTATTGCACGCACAGTAGGCCTAGACAAAGTAACATTCTCTAGCAATTAAATAACAGAAACGATAAAAATGTATCGGAATGACATAAATCAGTCACGTGACATATGTAATTTCCGTACATTTTGTATCGTTTCTACTAGCGAAGCGTCACTTAACCATATTCGGTGAAATGTGGGTGTTGAAAATTACAACACCTCTGCCTACCCCTTCGGGGAATACAGGCGTGAGTATATGTATGTATGTCTACAGACCCTGGGCAGAGACAAATGAAAAGAGTTATTACTCTTAAATTCATGATAATTGTGTGTATGAACCTGTATGGAGAGTCCGTTGAGCGCGCGCACGACGTCTCCAACCTTCATACACTGGCCGCTCACCATGTTCTCACACATCGGGACCGCCGCCACCACGTTTATTGGCACCTGGCCACATTCACATCACTATATTATACCTATTATATTATTACACTATATTATATAAACAAAATAATATGCTTGGTCAGAGCCATGTTGTTGGTAGACAAAATGTTTTATATGTTATTCATATTTACATACCCACAATGGGTGAAATATGCTATGTACCTATTATTTTAACCTCCATCTTTTGTAACCATATTTCATGTAAATAAATTATTCTTATTCTTATTCTTATTCTTATTATATCTATACACATCAATAAAATTGAAGTGTCTGTTTGTAATTCCAAATTAACAGCTGTTCACTAAATACATAAAATAAAGTATATAAGGTACAAACATAAAAAAAAATCATTGTTTAAATTTTTCTCTGTTGTTCCGGGTAATCTGAAATTGCTGCACCGATTTTAACGGGACTTTAACTGATGTGGAGCTGATGTTATAAGGAGTAACTTGTCTTGTTATAAGGACTAAATGCCACCCATGAAAGTAAGTATTCTGGGTAAAACTGCGGTGCACAGCTAGTCAAATATAAATATTTTAAGTTTGATTTTCTACCATGCTCCGATCCCATTCTAAATAACTTCCCACAAAATTAATAAAAATAAAAATAGCTAGCCACACGATTGGTTTAATTGGGAATCAAATCTAAAAATCTAGTCGCAAAAAGCTAATCAATTAACAGCAAAGATTGATGTTTTGTTGGCACTACTAACGCCATCTACTGTGTAAATCTACATAATTGATTGAGCAACCTTTAAAGTGGCTATGATTTTCAGTGCTGCGAACACAACAGCCGCGCCGGCCATGCTACCACGGTTTTCACTCATATGGTCGGCTGATTTTAAACACATTCCACCACTAGAATAGAGATGTTTAGTTTAAAATATTATACTACTAGCGCCATCTATTGGACAGTAGAAAAAGTTATATAGATATATTTTTTAGCCTAGTTTTAAAATTAAGTATTAAGGGAAATACTTGCGAGAGCCTCTCAATATATCAAAAAATCTTTCACATTAATTTAAACAAACTTTTAGGGTGGATCATCATCATCTCCCTGGCCTTAATCCCATGTATTTGGGGCCGGCACTTGATTCAACCCGATGTGGCTGATCACCTGATTTTTATACGGAGCGACTGCCATCTGACCTTCGCAACTTTTAGGGTGGAAAATCGAAGACGTCAAAAGTGAAGTAAGCAATGTAAACCTGTCAAAAGTGACCCCCTTAGCGGCGATGAGCACGGGCGGGGTGGTGGGGGGAGCTCCTCGGTACTGGCATTGGACGAGGAGGGGTTCGGCGCATGAACCTCTCGCTACTGACAGGAAGGCCGACATGTGCTGGGAGGTCAGCCATGGACGGTCGAACACCTCCACTTGCACGCCCAAAGGACATAACACGTCCAACGCCGCCTGATGCCACAATGAAGAAGAAATTAATATGATTTATTCAGTTTAGACCCTGGTAAGGCACTTATGAAATTAGCCTTCTGAGAACAACCGCCATGTATCATGTACATTCCATGACATAGTGAAAAATGTTCAGAATGGTGAAATTTTTATCAGTATGCATGTGAAAAAAAATATATTCAAAAAACAATACCTAAAGATTTACATAATTTTGTTTGCCATGTCATTGCCAGGAGCTACTTGTGTAGAGTTACAAGAAACTCAACAATTATTCTTTTCAATAATATTATACAATTTGTAAAGATTACAGTATATCTCATGAATATAAGCCCATGGACACAGTTAATGCTCAATTATCAAAAATAATAAGTAAAATACTATAATACTAAATACATGTACTAATAACTAATATTACAAATATTTCGTGAGCATGGCAAATTTCTCAACTAGCTTCCCTCTCTGTTTTACCAGTTTCGCATAGCTAGGTAGGTAAAGGATACCTGTGCGAGGTCGACGGGTGCCATCATATTGGCGGGCATGTCGGAGAGGTACCGCGCCCAGTTCTGGGCGGAGCCGCGCTGAGAGCCCCGCGCCCAGGCCTCCGCCCCCCCCACTCCCCCCGCCCCCAACATTGACACTCGGGACGACGGCAACTTATTGCCACATGACTTAAACTCCTGGAATCTGGAGCATACCATTGTGTCACACTATTAAAATAATAAGAAAGGTGGTTAGAATTGTGGTATGTGCGCACGTCCAAAAACCTTTTCTTTGATTGTATTAATAATTTACTCACTCTTAATTGGTTTAATTGGCTATCAGTCGTACTAATCAATAAATATATAAATAAATACCTGCAAAAAAGCAGCGAGTTCATACACAAATCGCGAATTGCTCTATGTTGTAATAAGTTGAGCAATGGGTCCTACCCACTGCTCAACTGGACACTTAAGAAAGTCAATACACCGAACGGTGTCCATTATCAATAAATGAACGTATATCTACCATAGACAGAAAACAATTGATTGATACATCAAGTAGTGACATCTATTGTTGAGTAGCTAATAGTACTAATGCAACCACAAATAATGGCGTGTAGCGTCATCTGTTGTTGAGTAGCTGATATCAATAATAATCGATCACAAGTATGAAAATCGATTTAGTAAAATCTTTGAAATTTCTGGTCGGCTTTTGAAAATGTATTCATTAATGTGATAAAAAAATAATAATATGTAGATCCAACCTCCAAGCAGCCAGTTCGGCGGCCTCAGCGGCAGCATCGGGCACGCCGGCGGGGTCGACCTCGATGAGTCCACAGCCGCGATCCTGCAGGAGTCGCACCCCGGCTCCCACGCACCATCGCACATTTTCCTACAATATTTAACATCGAGTCAATACATGTTTTACTTTAATCGTCAAAATAATAGATTGTTTGCACTCATTTCTTTTTAAAGATCTAAAATCCGGACAGTAGAAAACAGGAGGGGCAAGATGATTGGACACCTATTACGACATGACGCTTTCATTAAGTACATCATAGAAGGAAAGCGAAGAAGAGGGAGACCAAGGATTAGTTACATACAACAGCTGAAGGAACAAGTCAGCGTCATGTCGTACAAGGAAGTCAAAGTGTTAGCGGGCAATAGAACTTTTAAATAAATGATGATGATGTACTAAAATAATATGCTAGACAATACCGAACAAGTTGTGAATCGAAATCGAGCCACATAATGATCATTCTAATGCCGAAATGGCTTGTTCATTGTACAATTTTCCATCATTTCCTGTGACAAAAAACCAGTGTACTTAAAGCTGGCATCCTCACCCTGGTTTCATCAAGATCTTCAAGTTGGTTGTACCCCGGGTCCTTGGGTCCCAGGCAAGAGAGTGCGATGGCGGAATACTCCTCCTGAAGGCCCGTCACTATGAATGCTTTACCCAACTTCATTTGACATGACAGTCTGTAATTAATAGATTAGAACTATTGACACAGTGTTACCATTTACAAAAAAGGATATGATTTATAAATACTTAATATGTATATAAATATTATTAATATGATCACACCATCCCAGAAAAATCGCCGAAGGGATACGCAGAGGTGTTGTAATAAACAACGAATTTGAATATTTTTAATCGCCCAGAACTGATTGAGTTGTTGATTATAAATATGATACATTGGTTAGTGAGGCATGTATTATTTAAAATTATCAATGCATATACTTACTCATTCAAATACTTGCATATTTTCCCATCAGATTTCTGGTTGATTTCTTCAGCTGCTGGAGTCAGTACAAATTTCTTATTTTCTTCATAAACGCCAAGTACCAAGCCTTTCTGAAACATTTAAAAGAATATTTCACGAACCTGACAAAATAAATGACCAATTTTACCATGTTGTTGTTGTAGTTATTTGCAATTAAAGTTTAGGAGAACTTATATATGAATTAAGCTCATGTTGCCCGGAAGATAATATACACAGAATTTTGTCAACTGTTATAAAGAGCTGTACCCGAAATCGGTATAGGTTTTAGCATTTAATTATATTGATTACATATTTTCCTCATTTTGTATGAGACCATAAATGTGCCTCTACTGAAGTGTGTAGGAAGTTTTAAGTTCCCATCTATACATCCATATCTACACATTTATACAGATAAATAAAATTGAAGTGTGTGTTTGTAATTCCAAAATAACAGCTTTTCACTAAATGCATATGAAAATATACACGCTACTGACACTCAAAAACTAAGTTTTCAATTTTTTCTCTGTCTGTCTGTCTGTTTGTTCCTGGTAATCTCTGAAACGGCTGGACGGATTTTAACGGGACTTTCACTGGCAGGTAGGTGATGTTTCAAGGAGTAACTTAGGCTATTTTTATTTATTAAAAATATTAGGGTTCCGCGACAATAAGAATGAAACTAAATCGACGCAGGTGAAAGTGCAGGTCTCAGCTAGTACAAAATAAAGAAAATAGAATAGAACCTTTACTTCAAAAACCTTTACTTTGGATAATGTACAGAAATGTATTCAAATAATCAAGACTAATAACATATGTTAAGGTGTCTCCTCAAAAATGATCATAAAGTTATTACCTTACTATTGTCCAATTTAATATCTTCAGTATTATTCTTGCTATCATTCTGCAACTGCAAGTTACAACAAGTTCTCTGACCCAACCTGTTGTACTTAAACCTTTGGAATAATCTAACACTAGATAACAATTTTGAATACCCCATTGTAAAATAAATATCAAAACATTGGAGAATTAATCTAGTCTTAAGACTCATACAAAAACCTACTAGATTTTATAAGTTTTAGAGAAAAATAAACATGAGTTTGAATTCAGAATCTAATCAGTGGTTAAAAGTCAAACTTTCATTTGTAGGTTGTTGGTAAAAATATTTAGTTACAGATACATATGAAAATGAAAAATGAAAATGAAAATGAAAAATATTTATTCAGTTTAGGCCCTGGTAAGGCACTTATGAAAGTCGAGAATTTACATAAAGTTTCATTTCATTACAGTATGTATAAAATAATTGTAGTCAATAATTAAAGTCATTAATTTATTTTCATAACAAAAATATTATTTAATAAAAGACCTTATAGCTATCTTTTATTACCAATATTCAGCTTAAATGTGGTGGTTTTAGGAACATGTCTTATTGTCAATGATATCCTTGTGTTGCGAGCTATCACACTGCCTTTGACATACCTATCTGAACACAAATCCAAATTAACTACAGTGTTATCGAGAGTGTCCTCCGTAACCTCATCTATACAGTGCAAGTAATAATCAAAAAGTTTGTCTTGCAGTATAAGTAAACTCCTTGGTTCTAATAAAAAAGAAAACACTGGCGTCATAGACATTGTGTCGCTTGTATTAGGTTCTAAGAACTTGAGGAGGATGTGGGAGCCCACAGATATAGTAGTTATGGTTGGGTGAAATAAAGAGCCATCCAAATGTGGCATAATGCCCTGACCGGGCAAGTATTCATTGACCAGTACATGATTAGGCCTCTTATTGTCCATCACATGAAGGCTGTGTATTCTGTCAAGGTAGCAATCCAGCCAGGGCGGTATGGTTTCCGCGATCATGCCTTTCTGATGTGGAATTCCTCCCCAATTTTGCAACCGTCTATTCGATAGTTGAGTCCATTTAGGCTTCGGTGCGCCATAAATTTTCGATAGGATTACCTTCTCTTCGCTCTCTGATATAAATTCTGATATATAGTAGGCTGTTGGTTCGGCCTGCGGTAAAGATTGAGAATTAAAATGAGTTCATAATCGCGTTCCAGCTAAGAATTTATTTGCCGGTACTTACAGTAGAAACCTACTCACAGTTAATATCTTGAAGTTTTCAATATTAGACATTGCACTTGTCTGCTGATCTAAACTCATATCTCAACAAAATTTTACTAAAAAACTGTATTAAAAACAAGTAAATCCGATAGATTTGATTTGATTCTTTATTTTGACTTTTATTGTCTGACACTGAACTGACAACTTAGGAAAACATTTTGTTGTTGCATAATATTAAACTACAAAACTTCTCCAAAAATATAGGAAATACGAACATTTGTCTGATTAAAACAATATTAATTTGAACACTATTTGTGTCTCTATTAAATATTTAAAGATATTTCGTAAGCACTCTGTCATTTTTTTTGGAGATCTTTTATAACATTATTTTATCGCATTTAAGTAGTCAATATAAACCAAACGTTTCCCTGGAGAGTTTTATAGTTGCTAGCTTTAAATATTATTTATAGACACGTTTAGTTTCACGCTGAAGCAACATCAATGTCATCGAAATAATTCAATTTGGATTAAATTATAATCCTAAATAAACCAGTCTCATGGTAGAGATTTATTGAATAAAAAATAATGTTTTGAAAAAAAATATATAATGGGATAATTTGATATTTTAAGCCTTATATTATTATTTTTTATAACAAATGAAGAATGGAATAACAAAACTCGAAGAGATTATCTTTTTTGACAGTAGCGTACAGGAGAAGACAAAAAATGTTATTTGCTAAATACTTTTTGTAAATACTTAACAAATGGGTAACTGTAGAATGTGATCATAATGGGTGGTTGCATTGGAATAACTAGGAGTGGTAGTGGACCCATTGAGGAATCGTCAGGGACTGTGTCACGGCCTAATTCTGGTAAGTCATCTGTCGCCGTGGAGACGAGTGCGTGGTGCCCTTTACTTTGGGTAGTACACCGAGCTAATAAACCGGGAGGACACTCGCCTTCTGCGGAATATATCCTCAGTATACTCATATTACAAAATCACCAACAAAAATGTTTACTTTGTAGGTGGTTTGCGAAAGAACCAGTCCCTATGTCATGAGACTATACGGTGGAAATCTGATGTTCCTTTGACGGAAGGCCAGTTGAGAAGTAAACGGGATGAGTTCTGGGATACGGCGCCCGCTTTCGAGGGGAGGAAGGAGATCTGGGACGCGCTGCGGGCAGCGGCCGTCGCGGCCGAGGCCATGGACTTCCAACTGGCGCAGGCCATACTCGACGGAGCCAGCGTCTCCGTCCCCAACGGATACCTCACGGAGTGCTATGATGAGTGGGGCACTCGATATCAGGTAATTATTTTTTTCATACTACATGTGTCTTCCACTCAACCAAGGCTTTATGACCTGATAATGATGTGATGATAAGTGAAGGTAGTGCATGATATAGATTCCAGTGAGTTCATATGTATATGAGGTACAGTCTTAACCAAATGGATTCTGAACTAAATATGACTAAATGTCAACACTGTGATGATGATGATGATGATGATGATGATCTGTACAGGTTTGCTAAAAAGGGTTTATATTATCTTTGAAGAATAATAGCTATCAGAACTCTTTAAAGATGCTTTACCCTTCAATATGATTCTCAAAGATAATGCGAAATTATTGTGTTATCTTTGTGTTAGGGTGAATCAAATAAAAATGAAAGTCCTAGTATCATAAAAGTAACTGGTTTATAAAAATAAGAGCACACTTTCACATCATTGCCTTAGTTCTGACATAGTTACATGGCTGTTTATGACTAGAAAGGCTTTCACGGGGCACCAAAGATACAGTAGAAACTTACAATTTACCAATATTACTCTCTTTGGGTCCTGAACTAAGTTGCAACAACTTACAAATTAGTATTTTTCTAACTTAGCAACATTTGGCCACTATCGTAGCCTAGAATGCCATAAAGTTTTAAGGAACAAATATGACATGTTCCTCAGTAGTAAATGGGTTAGGTTATAAAAGAAAAACAAGGTCATATTATATATTTTCAACACTCCTGATGGTGCCTCCTTTATTGAATGAAAACTTTCAATTAATCCTAGTAATATTATTAATGTGAATGCAAGTTTTTTTTCATGTGAAAGCTACTTAACCAATCATCATGAAACTTATATGCATATTTTTGGAGCTGTTAGGATTAATGTAGGATACTCTTTATAAAAAAATATTTTTTCAATGCAAACAAAGTCGCGAGTAAAAGCTAGTTGTATATAAAATAGTCAGTGAAGTTGATAAAACTGTTATATCTGCAAAACCAATTAAAAAGGCAAAAAAAATAAAAATAATTGTATTGAGCAGAACACTCACAGTTATTATAAACTTATTATTATTATTATTATAAGCCCTTTTGCAGATATTTTACGATTGGTTCGGTTCTTTAGTTGTTTTGTTCTTTTGTAATATCTGTGTGCTTTGTTATAGCAAAGGCCTCCTCCAACTGACTCCATGTTTTTCTTTCTTTGGCTAGTGTTGTCCAGGTACCGCCCGCCATTGCCTTAATTTCGTCGACCCATCGCCTGAATGGTCTGCCCTGTTTTCTTTTCCTGTTCCCTGTGTACCAGTTCATCACTATTTTCGACCATTTGTCTATTCCTCTGATTGTGTGACCTGCCCATTTCCACTTGAGTTTTTTGATGGTTGTTGTGACATCTTTTGTTCGTGTGTGTTTCCTAATTGTTGTAGTTTTTAGTTTGTCTTTCAGTCTTTTCCCCATCATACTTCTCAGCATTGCGTTTTGACAGGTCTCAAGTTTCGTATAGTGCGATTTATTAAGAGCCCACGTTTGGCATCCATATGTGAGTATGGGCAGTATGCATGTGTTGAAGAGTTTACGCTTTATGCTCATGCTCATTTCTTTATTTTTAAACACTTTTTTCAGGCTCCAGAACTGTTTCCAGGCGTTTGCTATGCGTTTCTCTATTTCTTTTGAGGTTGTATCTGTGGTAGAGATTATTTGGCCCAAATAGACATATTCGTTTACATATTCGATTTCATTGTTGTTTACATATATGGGTTCTTGCGTCCCATTTGTAATGGCCTTGGTCTTTTCCGTGTTCATGCTTAGTCCTACCTTGCGACTCTCTCTATTTAGGTCATTTATCATTGTCTGGAGTTCTTCCTTTGTTGTTGAGATTAACACAAGATCATCTGCGAACCTTAGATGAGACAGATTCTCTCCATTGATTGTTAGCCAATATTTGTCCCAGTCTAAGTGGCGGAATATTTCTTCCAGCACTGCTGTGAATAGCTTAGGTGATACTGGGTCTCCTTGGCGGACTCCTCTTTCGATTCTTATTTGTTCTCCTTCTTTTTCTAGTTTGATTTTAGCTGTACTGTTGGCATATATTTTCTTGAGAATTCTAATGTACTTCTGTTCTACACCTTGATTCAGAAGTGCCTCCCATATCTTGTTGTGTTCCAGTGAATCGAAAGCTTTGGAATAGTCCACAAAGCAATAATAGATGGTTATGTTGAATTCTTTGCTTTTCTCGAATAGTTGACATACTGTGTGGATATGGTCTATGGTTGAGTAGCCGCTTCTGAATCCAGCTTGTTCTCTAGGTTGGTTTTCGTCCAGTGTTTTGGTTATTCTCCCTAGGATGACTTTTGCGAAAACTTTGTAGACAATAGACATTAGACTAATTGGTCTATAGTTTAATATAAACTTAGTACATACATTTTATATTTGAATAAGGATAATGGTAAAAAAATACATTGAATACTGGAAGGTCTTTTAGCCTTGAATGTTATAACATTTTGTCTTAAAACAATTTAACTTCACATACTTGACTAATTCAAGGCAATGCTCATGATTATTTATGGTCCGTGATAATTGTTTTAATCTGTCTTGTCACCTCCATAGTTATGCTAATTGAATTTGAGGTCAATCTAATATTTGTTGATATTTTTACACTTTTTCTCAGACATCCATGATATTATTTCCCACCACCTCCACAGCTTTTTATGGAGCTCGTGGCACAGTTGCTATTGCGCATATGATGCGATTAGCGAAGTTAAGCAATACTCCTAGCCAGTAGTTGGATAGGTTACCGCCCGAGTCCGTTAAGCCGTCGGTCCCGGTTGCCAATTTAATATCTTTGGCAATCGTTACAGGTCAGTCGGAGGCCTAAGAAAGTCTGACTACTGGTTTAACCCAGATTGCCGATTTTCCTCGAAAAAGGGGTTACGAAGGTCAGATGGTAGTCGCTTCATATAAAAATCAGGTGATCAGCCACATCGGGTTGAATCAAGTGCTGACCCCAAATACATGGGATAAGGCCAGGGAGATGATGACCTCCACTGCTTTCTATAGTCAAAATCAAACTCAAAAATATCTTTATTAGGTTAGACTTTTAACAAAGTACTTTCAAATCGTTAGGGATTATACAGGCCACTCAGTAATTACTCTTTTCAAAAATACATAATAAAATAAATCACCTATGAAATGTAAGCCCATTGACACAGTTCTAATAATACACAAAATATGTCGATTAATATTAACAAAAAGTAAAAGTCTAGTAGTTGTACATCGACCTTTGGGATCTTTTGTGCCGCCCTTGCCCTTATGCTCTACGTACCTGACTCCTCAAATACTCCCTGAACAAGCTGGCAGATCTTCCCCATGGGGAAGAACTTATAGTTCTCTGGTTTCAAGCCATGTATCAAAATGTTCTTATTTTGTCATGCACTTGCTTCTTAAATTACTTTTCTCACGCGTATATTCCCTGAAGAGGTAGGTTAGTACACCTACATTTCACCAGTTTAAGTCCCATTTAATATAGTGAGTCTATTGACCTTTCTCTAATCCAGACTCTGGTTGCTACTGGTAATTTATATTTGGGAAAAATTAAATAACACTTAGTAAGTAAATATAATGTATAAAATTGTTTCCATTGCAAAAATTTAAATATATATTGTAGTAGTGACCTATATTGAATGTTAGTAGTGTGGGAATTAAGAACAATGTTAGTTGATGTGAGATTATCAGTATTATTTATATTACTCAAGGTTATACGGAAAACCCGTGCATTAACGATTATGTAGTAAAAAAATTAATTTTCATATAAAACAAATTTAGGTATCTTAATTATTTCAAAGCAGTGGCAGCCCTGACTTTTTAAATACCTTAATAATAACAAAACATTTAAAAATACTCGCCGTGTATCAATAAAATCACAGAATGTTATTGTTATACCATCAAAATACAATAAAATACAGAATACAACTGTCACCACTAACGCCGGTTTAACTATCTGAGCCCCTAGTAAATGAAATTCTCTAGGCCAAAGGGTCCTTTACCCTTTTCTTACCTTTTAAAATATATTTCCCAATAATGGGCTCACGGGGCCCCTAGGCAGTTGCTTAATAAATCCGACTTATGAATAATCCAACCCTGCCCACTATCCTAATAGTGAGTTATTAAGCAGCGGTTTCTTAGGTGGATGTATAGTACAGTAGCATTATTCTGTAGTTTCTCTGCGTCGAACTCGACGACGAGCGTCCGTTTCAACCATAGGAAATTGATACATAACACATAAACGATAAAGCTCAGTTTCGTATCTTTGGAACTGACACTCGATATCGAGTACGACGCTGAGAAACCTTAGTGAATAACGCGGCAGGTAAAACAAATGAATTCGGTCATTTTATGAGTCTGTCTCTGTCTGGTACCACACAGACCCCTAAAATGAACGAATGAAAAAATCATACTGCGTCCTTACCTCGTGAAGGTAAGCTCCTAAATTCAACAGGAGATCCCGTTAATATGCCCTACCTCTATCAAGTACTAATTAGGAGGTAGTCATTTGTTTCAAATAAATTACCGAATCGGTGGTTGAAACACTTTGGTAATCGTTTAAGGAAGTACAGTAAGTTTATTATTATAGGTTAAAAATACAATATGAACGTGAGCATTGTTCCAATCACTATTTACTAAATATCTAATCAAGTATTGTAAACACATAGTTGCTGTGCGTGCTTTGAATGTACTTCCGATTGCAGGATATATTTGGGCCTGAGAGACGGCGGCAGACATACCATCTATGTCCTAAAAGCCTCGGTTCTAAGAGGGTACATTTACATCAGGCACGTTACTAATAGTGACTACAATTTAGGATGTTCGAGTATTTGATAGAGGTCGGTCATAGCGGGATCTCTCGTTCGGAAATTACGAGGTGCCAGTAAAACAGATAATAAACTGTTCGAATTTATTATCAAACATACAGGTTTCGTCACGATGTTATTCTTTGCCATAAAGCTCATGGTGTGACAAGACAGCGTGACACCATAAGAGTAGGTATTCTACCAGAGTCCCCTCGCCCGCGTACTTACGGGTCAATAGTTTGTACTCTTACGGAGCGTTTGTGAATCCGTCAGTGAAATTCTATGTATGTGTGAGTGTGATTGATGATGAGTGAATATCTTTGGTCTCTGATGAATATTTACTCATGTTGTGTCACTTCCTGTGTCACACGATGTTATCCTTCTGTAAGGTAGCTGGTCGTGTGACGAGAGAGACCTCGTGTTATGTCTGTGTGTTAGGTGTCAATCTACTACCTCACGATCTTATCCCTCCTGTTGGTTAGGTAGCTCGTGTGATAACAGTCCTGTATAATGTATGTGTGTGCCAGGTGCCAATCTATTGCCTGTCGCCGCCCATCAACATGGTGAAGGAGGCGAGCGGGCGCGACTCGCCGGCCGAGTGGTCCGAGCCGGTGGAGGGCGGCGCCGAGCTCGCGCTGCGGCTGCGGCTCTCCACCTCCTGCAAGGACGTCGACCTCGCCGTGCTCTCCAAGCATACCATAGCGCAGTGCAAGAATAAGTTGCATGTCAGTACACACACTAAGGCTAGCCGCACACACAATATTATTGTCTGGTGTGTTTCGCGGTTTTACTCGCGTAGAGTCGATTTCATGGGTGACCCGTGGAACCCTAATGGTTATTTAAGTAAAAGTAGCCTAAGTCACTCCTTGTAATATTAGCTATCTGCATGTGAAAGTCCCGTTAAAATCACTCCAGCCGCTTTAGAGATTAGCCGGAACAAACAGACAGAAAGCGAAAAAATAAAGAAAAATGTATTTTCATGTCAGTACCGATATGCACATTATTGGCAATATTATTACGTGTGTGCAGCTAGCCTAACAAACATGCCTAAATCACAGTCGTCTCGTAGATATTACATAGTGTTTACACATTTTAAATTAAATTCACACACATAATATGTGTATTGCGATGCGATATTTAATTCAAGAGTGTATTTACTAGAACAGCCTTTGTTAAGTGTCCCAATGTATATTATTATTTAGTTTTTCAAGAAGAAGGAAATATAAGGTTTACTAGAGTCCCTAGAACTAACAAAGTAGGTATTTTTACAATTGTAAAATTTCCTGCAAAATCTATTGTTTCTATAAGGACCTTAGCTCGGAGACAATTTGTCTCGTTCGGAGACAAGCGGTCTCCATACACTATAATTAGTAATCCCTAAGCTATTATACCGGTGGTGTAAATCGGTGACGTCATCAATTAGCCGCGAATTAGCTTAGCAATCCGAGCGCGAGTCACCTCCGTACGCGATGTTTATGTTCCAAACCCACACATACATATAAGGTGTACTGTGCTAACATAACATCGGCTTTGAACTTTTTAACACTTTGTGAAGGTTCATGTTGAACTACAAAGGTGGCTATGATGCTACCATATAAAGATGAATATTAATATGATGGCTTGATGGTAATACTACTGCAGCCTACGTGACCAACACCAGGGGCCCAACCATGAGCTCTTATTGCAATGATAATTCAGTTGTGCGACAGTGACAGATGTATGCACGTCACATACATCTGTCTCATAAATGAGTGAAACTATCAAGCTCACGGTCATGGCCCCAGTGGCCACTCGTATGCCTAAATTATTAAATAATAAAATCTCTACACGAATGTAGTATCACATACAGAAAGTACAAACTTTAGCTAGCACTTGCGACCGTACTAACCGCAGGAATTTTGAACCGGAGTTTCCGTTATAAACGTCTGAATAAACATAAAATTCACAAATGAAATTCGCTTCTTTAACCATAGAAACGTATCCACGTGGACTTTATCCCGACTTCCATCCTAATCTTCCAACCTATCCCAGGTGAGAAAGAAAGTTGGGACCAAATTTGGTCGATATATAATCAAATGAAGCACCGTTTATGAGTAAATAATCTAGTTTTATATTTGTTTTACACAAGGTAAAATAAAATGTGTGTCGCGACAATGGCGGCAAGAAGTGAAGAGAGTGAGCGTGCCCATAGACAACAGGCAGTAGTGAGGCGATTACATTTTAGTGATATAAAAAAAAAAAACTTACGATAGGTTGGAAATTGGGACAAGGATTTCGCAAGTTCCTAGTTTTAAAGTTTAATTGTGTTTCAGCGATTTTACAGGAATAACATTGTACCGTTGTGAATTCACTGAGTTGTAAAATTTTCACGCTTTTTTAATGTCTTTTATATACTATGCTGCAATGAAATATAATTAATGTGAAAATGAAATTGTAAGTCTGAAATTTGATTAGATATTTTTTCGGGTGGAAGTTGGGAATAAGTCACCACGTATCTATACATCTATACAGATAAATAAAATCGAAGTGTCTGTTTGTAATTCCAAAATAGGAGCTTTTCACTGAATGCATATCAAAGTATACACGCTACTAACTCAGAAAAACCAAGTTAAAAAAAAATTCTCTGTCTGTCTGTCTGTTTGTTCCTGGTAATCTCTGAAACGGCTGGACGGATTTTAACGGGACTTTCACTGGTAGGTAGCTGATGTTTCAAGGAGTAACTTAGGCTACTTTTATTTATAAAAATATATTAGGGTTCCGAGAAATTAAGCGTGAAACTAAATCTACGCGGTTGAAACCGCGGGGCACAGCTAGTCATGAATATAAGAGTAATGAGACTCTTGACGGTGTACCCGACTTCCCATTAGTCTCTGTCCAGTGCAATCTCTTTGACCTCCTTATACGACATGACAGACACGTTTCCTTTAACTTGTCCCATGTATGTTAGCCTTGGTCTACCCCTTCCTCTCTTCCCTTCTACCCTTCCCTCTATTATGTTTTTAAAGAAGCTGTCATGTCCCACGAGGTGCCCAATCATCTTTCCTCTTCGATTTTGGATTGTTCTCAAATGTAAGTATATACTGTTTGTAATGAATAAACTTAACATTGCAGGCTCAAGAGAATATAGAGCCGTGGCGCCAGCGGTGGTTCTACAGCGGCAAGTTGTTGGGAGACCGACTGCTGGTGGAAGAGGCGAGGATAACTCCGGGATACGTCGTACAGGTCATCGTCGGAGACCCGCCGCCGCCCAGCTAGTCGACACACGGTAACCGCTTACTATCACACACACACACACACACACACACACACACTACACTAAGGTATATTACAAATGAGTTTGTTTAAAGGTTTAAATGTTGGAATTCTTATTACATATTTTATTTGAATTCCTAATAGTGCTTTTTAAGAATACTTTAAAAGGCTATGTATTTTTTTATGCTTAATTATTGTTAAGCTTTTAAGCAAATTCACTTGGAATTGACTGAACTTCTAAATCTCTCACAACTATTGCCCCAATGTATAACATATTATAGTTTATTTATTAAAACATTACAAATTATTGATAGAATTGACATTCGGATATGTAATACAACCCACAATGATGTTCACGGAATTAATAGACGGATATTATTACGTCACCGCGTATTACCATATTCTACCTTTATGTTATAATAAGTTACATAGTCTAATAGGAATGCTATTATTGTATTGAATTTATTTCATCCTTTAAGGCCACTCGAGATGTATGAAGTGAGTCGAGATATCGAAAAAATTGATCAGACATAGTATTTGATTGTCAAGATGACCAGGAATACCTGCCGCCATGAGTTTTGAGCGCTGACCGTGAATGCACAATAGAAGTAGTAATTTTACGGGCCTTGTATGACGCGATGGCGAACAAATACATGCCGAGTTATCGCCACTATTTTATCTTAGCGCTCAGAACTCGTGACGGGATATACGTGTTGTATATTGGTATTGTTTTTCTGGAATTCATTGAGTGCACTTTTATTTGAGGGTCTAATGCGATTATAACAATTTGTTGGTCAGTGAATAACTCCGCGTAGTTATCGTTTATTCCACTCACACCTGCGACCACGTGATTTGTATTCAATGATATGTTTTGTGACTCACTTTGCCGTGAATGCAGTCAGTACCTAAACCTATAGCTACTTGTATGCTACCAAATCAGGGGGCCTACTTCAATCTTCAATGATATACGAAGTTACGGTCGAAAGTTCCCGAAGTTCCTACCACGGTTCTCATTCGTTCTAATATTAAGTCCGAACGTTCTAAGAAAATTATTTGACGTTTACATGTTCTTAACTTTTTCTAGTTAAATTGTATTTAACGAACGAACATTTTGTTTGATTATCGTTAGTTTGCGAAGTTTCGTCTTCAGAGAAAGAGAGTAGACCCCCCGGTGCGAATATGTTTAGGGTCGATTTGAAACATTTAGTAAGAAACCACTTTATTTTGTTGATATGATTTAAATTCATACCAAGTTTTGCGTTCGTACTTTCATTATTTATGCTGTCAGATTTATCATACCAAACTTAATCTTAACTCTACCTATGCTTTTCTTAAAATTCTGTTATTTTATTGGAAATGTAACGTTACATATGCATAATATGACCCTAAATTATATATAACACAATCAATTCGATTACTAAGACCTGGGCCCCAACCATGAGCTCTTATTGCAATGATAATTCAGTTGTGCGACAGTGACAGATGTATGCACGTCACATACATCTGTCTCATAAATCAGTGAAACTATCATGGCAATAAGAGCTCATGGTAAGGCCCCTGTTTTTTTTAAACTACTTAAAATAATAAATTGGGTAGGCAGTAGACATTATTACAAGTATGTAACACATATTATAAAATTTTAAAGAGAGAGCACACTACGATTATTTACCATTATAAAATATATATTTTTTCAAATCTCATTACTCTGGGCCCGCGGGCTCTGTCTATAGAATATCTATGGTTATATTAATTGTGAATAGTGGGAGGTGTATTTATGTGCAGATTCACTTCAAATTGAATAAACTTATGGGTTGTAAAATTGCTTAAAATTCATAAATTATTATATTGAGAGCCCCAATAGTAGTGATTATTGTATATGAGAGGTCGTGATAAATAAGGTTTTATCTGTAATATTAATATTTAGAGAAGACAAAGGTTTATGTGGTAAAGTTAAATTTGAGTTTTTTTGAGAAATCACTTGTCAAGGTTGTGGCCTTACAGGGCCCTCAAATTTATTGTGTGAATGACCTTTAAGATTTAGGTTTTAAATTAATAATACTTATATGATTTCTTTAATGGTTACAATTTTGTCTTACGTTTTCATTGAAAACATGGTATGCAAAATTCTTATCTTAGATTTTCAATATAAGTAATGTGTTTGAATTTTTGATTATTTACTATTCATATTTTGAATACAAATATTTGGTACAAAAACTCTGCTTGTTTGCGTTTTCTGAAATGTGTATAAAAAGAAATTAGGTATGATTTTTATTTTATTTAGCATGCATAAGTTAATGATGAACAAATTTCATTAATTATTTTGTTTCCAAATTTTTTTAATTCACGTTTCTTGTTAAATTTTTCATTAATTTCTCGTGTAGCACAATTTCATTATCAATTTGACAATTTTCATTAAAATCTTAACTATTATTTTGCCCTAAATTTCTACGTCTTGTCAGTGTTAAATTTAAAGTTGTTAAATAATATATGTAAATATAAAATTATCGTATTTTCTAAGATAAGCGAGTAATAAGGATTTGCATTTCGACAAATTGTAATTTACCTTAACGTTTTTTTGGTGAATATTGAGATATAGTCAGACTTAAGTGCATTAACATATGCATTAGTACAATCACAACCATATATATGTTGTCATTATATTACGATTAGCTGTTTCCGGCATTTTTTTATGTGGATCACCCTTATCTTTTATGGATATAAAATATAACTATTGGCCGATACTCAGACCTACTCAATGTGCAAACAAAATTTCATACAAATAGATCCAGCCTTTTTGGAGTGCAACAAACACCCGAGACACGAGAATTCTTTATAAATATTAAATGTCACTCTAAATGAGACATTAAAACGATCAAAATTACATATGGTATGCTTGTGACTGTACATTTGGTGCTATGCCTTCAATGAAACTCTATCTTAGTTCTGTTGTGAAATGGAAAATTTGTGTAATATTGCAGCAATGTGTACTTTTGTCGAGGACTAGCTGTGCCCCGCGGTTACACCCGCGTAGAGTTACTTTCATGGGTGTCCCTTTTTAATAAAATTTACATAAAACACTCCTTGAAACATCAGCTATCTGCCAGTGAAAGTCCCGTTAAAATCCATCCAGCCGTTTACGCGTGATGCAGTGCCCAAGGGAAATGGGGATTAATTTTTATTATGTAAAGAATAGTAAATTCACATTCCTATATCGAAATCCCCAATATGATTCGTTTATTTTATCACCCTTATTACAAAACATAGTTTAAACGAAGACTAGATTTAACTCGGACTAAAACTATGTCTGACCTTTTTAAATCCATATCACAGATAGAGATGAGGATACCTTTAAACCAAGGACTATCAGAGTCTATGTTTTGTAATAATGTGATGATCTGTAAATATGATTAGATTTTCATATACACAGCCTGTATAACCACGTTCATTATAATCAAATGTGACTGCCATGTATTGTGATGTGAATAGTTATTTGTTATACAAGAGTGCAAAGTTGCTTTTTAACCGCGTGTTCAATTTTGATGACCGAGCAAGCGAAGGATTCTAAAATTGAATCACGAGCGCAGCGAGTGATTCAAAATTAGAATCCTGAGCGTTAGCGAGGGAATCAAAAGAGCACGAGGTGAAAAATCTTTGCACTCCAGTGCAACACGTAACTATTCATTCCACCTCAGCGAGGAAATGACTAAATGCAAAAAAAAGCAAATTGAAAAAAGAACACCTAGAAGGTTCCGAGTCTGAGTTTTTAACAAATTAAAAAAAAGTTGTATGATATATTCGGCACCATAGAGGTAGCAGTAAATAGGTTTAATTTTTTTTAATTCACTATCTTAGTGCACACGATGTTCTAAATTCAATTTACTTTGTCCTCTAGAGAATAAAAACGGCTTTTCCACTCAGATATTGAAGATTAAAAATACTCTTTCCGAGATGGTGGGATGAAAAATATATTGTTCTACACCTGTATTGAACATGAAGGAAAATTCTATCGTGTTACAAAATTGTATCAATTTATATATTTTTAAAATTAATTATGATTCAGTTTGTATGAAGACGCTCTGACTGGTTCCGTGTTGTGACCAATTTTTTATATATATAATACATTATTATTATTATAATTATATTGGTTTCTAGAAGTATATTATGTATGTATAATTTGTACGTACAACGATAAAGCTTTTATTAATTACTTTAAAGTTTAAGTTGCGCAAAATTACAGTTAATTGAGATTTGGTGGGAAAATTATTGATAAGTTATTTTTTTAGTTATTATTGTACATTTTATGTTAGTTTAGATTTTTTTTACTGATCCATATACGATCATTAAACTGCAAATGAACACATATCTAAATATGATTGCGACTAAACATATTGTTTTAGTATATCGTTATTAGAGATTGACAGGCCGCATTCGAAATATTACACTACGTTCCAAAACACAAATCGCCGATGATGGTCACCAAGCTGTTAAGCTGAAATGGGACTGGGCTGGGCACGTGTGTCGCATGTCAGACTGTCAGACTGTCAGACTGTGGGCTAGACGAACCACACTATGGATCCCTCCGAATGCGACGCGCAGACGTAGAAAAAGATGTCAGGAAAAACTCAACGCATTCCTGAAAAACTGGCCTGAGAAAGCTCTGGGTCGGAAGGGATGGAAAGAGGGAAGCCTTTGCCCAGCAGTGGGACAATTCAGGCTCATAATAAAAATAATAATAAATAATAACGTTAGTGGTTGTTCTAGAATCTAGCTAAATTTACAGCCACTAGCATTGAAGCTTGCTTTTTTACTATATATTATTTACCTGTAATACAGAATACTATTGAATTCGGCAAACTCAAAAATTTTAAATGCGGTTGTCATTCAATGTCTATTGAATTTACATTGATTGTCTGTCTAATGTCCACGAAACACGCACAAGGTAAAATTATTCATTTTCAGAGTTTAAAAATTTCATCAATTAAAATACATATAATAGGACTGAAAAGTCATAACAATGAATATATAGATATTATGTTCAAAGTCAAAGTCAAAGTCAAAGTCAAAAATATCTTTATTCGATTAGACTTTATACAAAGCACTTTCAAATCGTCAGAATGACACAATTTACAGGATTATACATGCTACCGCCAGGTTCGGAAGGTTGCTTTTACTGAGAAGAACCTGGCAAGAAACTCAGTAATTACTCTTTTCAAAAATATTATACAATTTAAAAAAAAAACAAAATAAATCATTTGAGAAATGTAAGCCCATGGACACAGTTCCAATGTACAAATGTCGATAAAAATTAACATAAAGAATAGTCTAGTAGTTCTATTTATATCTAAATGCGTAGCTTGAGATGACCAGCCCCCACAAGCAGCACCTGTTCACAAGTATGACGAGAATGCCAGCCATCGCCCTCCTCAACCATTATAGAGTATATATAGTATATATATGTTGTAAATAATAATAGGAGTGGCCCTGCAAATAGGTTTCTTTACTCACCATTTTGAACTAAGTTAATATAAATACGCTAGGTAGAATCGATAATCCTTTGCATAAATAATTGAGATTCAACGGTAATATACAGGATGTCGGAGAATAAGGAATAGTTGTCTTCTAGAAGCTGTAGGATTTTATGAATATATCACTATATTGAAATCGTAAAATATATAAGCTATGGCCGAAGAGCTCGCGGCCTTAAGCGATTGAATGAACGCGCGGCCGCGTTTACCTACATTCCGTACGCGGTCATTCAACTTTTTAAATTAAGGAGAAGGTTAATGGTTTCGAAAAATGGTTTTATGGCATTATTTCAGGATTTATTAGTGGGAGAAAAAGAAATAAAACGTAGTTAGATTTCACGTGAATAACTCTACATTACAGCTGATTTTTATGCGAAAATAAGTCATTGATATGGTTAACTTTGAACATCAATTACTCGAAAACGGAAGAAAATATTTTTGTCATAATAATTTTAATTGTTTCCTATAATTATACCCTATCACATATTTTAAGAACTGTCCCGGTTTCCCCGACATCCTGTATATTGTTTGAGTGAAAAGTACTTACGGTTATACATATTGTAGGTAATTATTGTTTAAAATCGATCTACTACGTCACAAGATCGCTTTACAAAAACACTCAAACATAATATACATATTACTAGCTTCTGCCGGCGACTTCGTCCACGTGAAATAGTTATTTTGAGCTGACGCGAAATTTATCCCGCGATTGGCGTGTGTAACTGAGCTATCTAACTCTGAAATCTTTTTTCAAATCGAACCAGGCCTAGACAAAATAACATTCTCTCGCGCTTGCGCCAATAGAAACAATACAAAATGCATAGAAATAACATAAATCAGTAACGTGACGTATGTCATTCTCGTACACTCGTATCGTTCTTACTAAGGAAGTGTCAGGATATAAACCATTATTGATTAATCGATTTTTTAAAGCGTGGAAATAGAAAAACGCTTTCATTCTCGATGCTATTACGTAAGTTTTTTTTATTATTCGGTAAATATTTTAGTATTAAAAATTGGACTTCTCTGTTATGCTAGAAGTTTAAGTATTTGTACTAGGTTGATACCTAGAGGCTTTTCGGTAGCTTTGAAACCAGAAATAATGTATATAGTGTAACGTACACAGAACCATAATGAAAAGGTGATCACAGTCTACTTTACACAATATTTTATTTACACACAGGCTAAGGAATTATTTATGGTGCTGATTTTATCTCACTTTTCATTCATAACGAGAACTTATCTATAGGATATTTTTAACTTTCCAAGATACTTTGAATTTAGTCACATGTTTCAAAACTTTGTATTAGCTTGGAACAGAATGCTTTGATCCGCTATCTTAGGTATTCAACTACAACGAAAAGTATCAAAACCTATACTTAAAGCATACATATTGCCTACATTCTACAAATTTAACATGGATACCAAATCTCAGTGACGATTTTTCCCAGTGAAAAATATGTTTAGTGTGAAATGAACCCTTGTTAAATAATTATTTTACCATATTTGTATAGGATACTATATATATAAATAAACTAATACCTTACAACACAGTTACCAATCTATATATATAAAAATCAATTGCTGTTCGTTAGTCTCGCTAAAACTCGAGAACGGCTGAACGGATTTATCTTATCTTGGTCTTGAATTATTCGTGGAGGTCTAGGGAAGGTTTAAAAGGTGAGAAAAATTCGAATAATTGCCGGGAAAATCCTCAATATTTTTATATCATTTTGAATACATCATTACAGCTTCATTATATTTAATCCGGGGCCACTGAACTTATATTAATTGAAGATGTTGTATATGTTAGAAGACTATGTTAGAATCTACGGAAAATAATTCTGAGGTCTCCATCAACTCTTATTGCGATTGTTATTCTGACAGTGACAGATGTATCACACATCATATACACCTGTCCCTTACAGTGTGTCGAACTAATATTACAAAAACAGTTGATAGTATCCCTGTTGCCCGATTCACGGAATGAAAATCGTAACGAAGCTAAGCGACGTGGTTATTTTTTTCATATATTTACTAGCGGACGTCACGCGGTTTCACCCGCGTAGTTCCCGTTCCCGTAAGAGTACGTTGATAAAATACGGTCCAGTAGTTTTTGAGCTAATTCGTTACAAACATACATACAAATCTTTCGTCATTATAATATTAATTGTATAGGTATAGATATCAAAGAAAACCGGAATGGCTCGGTTGTTGTCGCGAAAACATCCTATCGAACTACGATTTCGGATCACGTTATTATTATATAATACATTGGGAGAGGATTTCGATCGAATGTCAATGTCTTTAATTTCAGTTTGACATTGCGATTGTTCGTTTTACGTAAATCGGGGCACTGATGGTGAGTTTCGAGTATTTCAGTGTTCAACTTAGTGAGAGATCGTAAAATTTAATTAGGATTATTAAAATTTATATTTAATTAACGGTATTATTTCCAAAATATGATATATCTAAAGTAATGTTATATTTAAATGATTGTAGTACGATGTCAGTGGATTGGTACAAATCAATCAGTCTTGGGACTATTGGGAATACACAAATTCTACTGAAAGCATTGGATACTTTTGATTTTCGTATTAAAATTTACTTTGTCATTATAGTTTGGTTCATAATGATACCTTATTGCAAAGCAATAAAGCTCACTTTTCCTAAAATCAGCAATGAATATATCACGTGGGTTTAAAACATAGTAATAGTGACAGATTTATGACTCTATCACTGAGATACTTAATCATTTAAGGAAGTAGTATTTCATTTGTATGCTGATTTCATTATACTAATGTCGATATTATAAATGTACGAAATACGAAACCAAGTCGCACAATAAGTTTAGTGTTACAAAATGAACTATTGTCAAAATTGTTTACGCTTCTTTTATTTTTAGAGTGTATATTTTTTCGATAAAAATACTGTTTTTTTAAATATAAAATGTAAACAATTGACACACAAATAAATTATCATATTATAATTATTGAATCGGGTAATATGAAACTACCTTATCATATTATAATTATTCAGTCGGATAATATGAAACTACCCTAAAGTTCTGTTCAAGCTGACAGAGCGGAACTCGTAACATATTGTTAAAATATAAGTATATGTACATAATATATAGATAGATATAATAAATTCACGCGTATATTCTAATGCTTTATCATGTTGTATATTTTGAGTGATTATTGTAAAGCCGATTGTCTTGTTGGGATGTAAAAGTATCAGTAATTAGGATTAGACCAAGTACCCATCAAAGATAAGAAAGTATAACTACTTAAGATTAATAGTAAGATTTTATTTTTTCAGCTTTGGTAGGTATTGTGTCTTTTACGAAACTTATATGTGCTCAACACTGTAAGATTCGGAAAGTGCCATAGTTTCATAGATTGAAAACTCACTAATCCCAAAGTTCCTCGATTGAATACTGCCTTACGCAAAAACAGAACCGTGGTGGAAGAGCTAATGGCAACCCAAAGACGTATGTCAAACATTGACATTGACATCTGTCAAATCGAAAAAGTTTAAAAAAAAAGAGTAATGTCTATGGGCTCAACTGGAATCTGACAGTCAAATCTTACGGTTTCAAAGCGCTTTGTCCTGTAAAATATAGAATTGTTTGAGTTTGATTTATATATAATTACTTTGCAAGCTAGCCACGGTTCCAATATCTTAATACTCGTATCACTGTCAATAAATATTCCCAATAAGACATGGCGCGAACCTCTAACCAGTAGCGTGGGAATTTGGACAAAACTGGTCACACCAAAAAATCTATAGGATCAATTGATTTTTGTCATTAATTTTAATACTGTTTCTCTTTTATCAACCTCTTTAGTGTGTTATTACAGTTTTGTTATATTCCAAAATTGTGACCAGTTTGAAAATAATAATGTGACCAAATGTTAAAAATGTGGTGGTTTGGTGTGACTAGTTGAAGTGTCAACTATAGCTGGCTGACTGTATATCACTGTTTGTATATAAAATACAGTTCTCAGAGTGTAAGCAATATTAGCATTTTAAATTTTCGAATAAAATCACTTTGTGAATAATTTTCACTTGCGTTTGTTATTTTCAAAGAATCCGAGAATTGTGAAGATACCCCCTAATTATAATATGTGACGCATGTTGGGGTTTGGTAAATGTACATAATATATTTTTGTCCAAGGATGATTGAATTAATATTTGATTAATACGTGAAATAATAACATAATAAATAACACGATCTTTTATTTATTATTTGTAATAAAAAACGAATTAAGACTAAAATAACATTGAAATTACGACTAGTAAATACACAAAAAAGCTTTGTTTAAAATACTATTTAAGTCTTGCTGTTTTCTTAACATACTGTAATATTAAGGTGATATTTAAAATTATTTAACATTTCTTTATTTTGATTCGTAAGAGGTAATTTTGAAAGTAACACATATTTGACACCTTGTTCTAAATCAATTATGCTACGCCGGGTAGTAACTCGACGCAATGCTAGGTAGTGGGGTAATGGGTAGCATATTACTTTGGTATGTACTTGAGCAGTTTGACTTCGTGTGTGAGCCAGATGGCGAGTGACAGCAGCACCAAAGAGCCTGACTGGTGGCTGGCTGCCAGCGGCGTCGGTACGTAGTGAAGGAGAGTCATTATACCCAGGCATACCTGTGGAGACATTATATTGAAAAGATGTTGTGAAAAACGCTGCGTGGTGTCTTATCGGTCTATATTTCTAGCTTCTGCCCGCCACTTCATCCGCGTAGAATTAAAGTTCATCGGCGCACTTCATTTACTTTGGGCAAACGCTGACTCTAACCCGCGATCGATCTTAGCGTGATGGTATATGATGACTGAAAGGTTTTTTGCAAATCGGACCAGTAGTTACGATTAGATTAGATATGCGATTTCAAGCAGACAATCTCTTTAAGTATTGATGAGTTTTACTAAACTTTTAGTGTTTTAATTAGTAATAACGAGATGTACGGTGATGGAAAACATCTTAGGGAAATCTGCATACCTACGTCTAAGAAGACGGCACGTACAACACGGGTTGTATGTTTGCCCACTCCAACCCTTTCGGGGAATTTTGTGGCAAGGCGTGAAGACACAGAAATATGCGTATGTGAGTCGCGTTACACAAATAATTACATTAAAAAAATACTTTGTCCATCTTTGGTCCGTCTAAATTCTGAAACGGCAGGACCGATTTTACTGGTAAGTAGCGTATTTCTCAAAGAACACGCTGAATTTATTTTAGACTAACGGACGTCACGTTGTTTCGCCCGCGTAGTTCCCGTTCCCGTAGGAGTACGTAGATAAAATATAGACTATATTAATCAGTGATAATGTAGCATTCAAATGGTGAAAGTATTTTTTAAATCAGTCCAATGCTTTTTGAGCCAATTCGTTACAAACATACACACAAATCTTTATAATTCACGTGAGCTATATTAGTCTCAGCTAGTTTTGTCAGGAAAATACCTGCATCCAAGCCATAGCGCCAACGCCGTTAACAACCCTCCTGGCGACCGGCGACAGAGGCTTCCCCCTCGCCACCAACCATAGAGCAGTGGCGGCGAGCAGCGTGGACGAGCCCAGCACTCTATGGTCGAACTGCACCGTCGTGGGGTTCTCCGTCACGTTGCGGATGGCCGGCGACATAGACAATATGTCGTCCGGGATCCAATTGTCTCCCATCTTCGGGAACGAGTTGTAAACCAAGCCAGCGTCGAGGCCCGCTACGAACGCTCCTGGAAATGGTAAATCAAAAAGACTTTGGTATCGTATATCCATGTACATAATGTAAACCTATAATATTTTCATTTCACACAACTTCTTACAAAGTTCTTTAAAATCATAACCCACCTTTTTGCTTTGCCATAGTCGAGTAATTTTTTTTATCATAAATGCAACCGGTTCGAAAGGTTGCTTTAACTAAGAAAAAAAAATACGGTTTAAGGAGAGTAGTTTGGTGTTACAAGCATTCATAGTCTGCAGTAGCCGCTTACCATCCAGCGGACTGTAGTTACGTTTGACTGCCATCTTAGAAATAGAGATAGCCTTAACCTTGTAACTCTTAAGGACACAGGTAGAATATTTAAAAAAACAATTACGCAGACGGACTGAGTAAAAGCTAGGAGATTCATTAAATAAATAAAAATGACTACTGGTGCCGATTCATGAGTGAAAATAGTTTGTATACTTTCGCGCCATACAAGTCATAAAAATTACAATAACCTGTATATAAGTTTTAGTTAAAATAAAAAACCTACTCACCCGATAAAGCAGTGAAGAACGCCATAGCTTTAACAATATGAGCGAAGGCGGTGACTCCCTTCAACCCCTTGACCTTCTGGTAGAGAGCTCCTACTGGCACCGGTCTGAGGACCCTAAGGGCCCCTCCTAGCAGACCGGTGTACAGGATGAAGGCCAGACCCAGGTGGGAAGCTAGCCGGTACTGAGACACTCGGGGCACATCAGATGGACCTTGGAAACGATCTTCTAGCCCGGATTTTACCATGTACCACCCCATTAGACCCTGGGGAAAGGAAATGAAAATGATTTATTCAGATTAGGCCTTGGTATTGTATGTTAGAGTATACAAAACAGAACCTATAGTTGTTTAAGTTTATCTGTGACAAGCGGACGTCACGCGGTTTCACCCGCATAGTTCCCGTTCCCGTGAGAGTACGGGGATAAAATATAGCCTATGTTACTCTCTGATGATGTAGCTATCTATTACTGAAAGAATTTTCAAGATCGGTCAAGTAGTTTCGGAGCCTATTCAATGCTTTATATTATTAGTGTAGAATGTTATGCCCTTGGAACTCTGTAGATCAATGTCAATTCATCGATAAAGAGTAGCAGTGCAATTGGAAACACTCTACTTAAAAAAATATTGTCTACCTTTAGATATAATCATTACGAGGGATGTTCGAACGTCTCAGAGGCCGTTACCGTTACGACTGTGCGTGCAATACCTTTCTGCAACTACAATTTAAATAATCAAAGTACTTATATACTATCATATTGCACTACAATAAGCATTGTACAAGTTGTCACCAGTCTCCTCATTTCACTAGATACTTATTGTACGTAGATAAATTCGGTCAGTTCGGAAACTAGCCTTCTAAGTAGCAAGAAACTCAACCAGGCATTTTGTACAATGTTATGTGCATTGACTGGCTGGAATTTGCCAAACTCACAAATATTTGTAATATTTTAGTTTTTATTTATGACAATTGAGCATTGGAACTGTGTCCATGGGCTTATAGTTGCTTGAGTGATTTATTTTGTATTTTTAATATTGTATAATATTTTTGAAAAGAGTAATTACTGAGTTTCTTACCAGGTTGTTCTCAGTAAAAGCAACTTTCCGAACCTGGCGGTATGTATGTATAATCCTGTTTAATTATGTCATTCTGACGATTGGAAAGTACTTTGTAAAAAGTCTAATCGAATAAAGATATTTTTGACTTTGACTTTGACATAATTTACTTGTGCAGCCACCAACGCGCAGTAGATTCCGACGCGAGTCTTCATAGGTTTGTCCAAATAGCCTCGCGCCCAGAAGAAGGCAGCCGGCAGGAACACGAAGGCGCCGATGGCCCGACCCCACGTACGGTGCGCGAACTCCATGTACCATATCCATTTGAACTCTGACAGGGTTATATTCTGGTTCTTACTGGGGACAAGGGCTTTTGGTTAACACTAGCCATTGATAATTGATGACACTTTATATTAACATTCTAAATAACATAAACAAATAAGATTAGTTTGTATTTTACATTTGACTGAAATGAAAAAATGAAAATGATTTATTCAGTTTAGGCCCTGGTAAGGCACATATGAATGTCGAGGAATTTACCACCGGTTCGGAAACTAGCCTTCTGAGAAGAACCGGCAAGAAACTCAGCTGGCATCATGTACACTAGCTGACATCTCGCGGTATCACCTGCGTAGTTCCCGTTCCCGTGGGAGTACGGGGATAAAATATAGCCTTTGTTACTCGCTGATAATTTAGCTATTCATTGCTGAAAGAATTTTTAAGATCGATCGAATAGGGTCCGAGCCTATTCAATACAAACAAACAAATTTATGCTCTTTATAATATTAGTAAAGATTTCTGTTATTTTTTCTGCCTGCAGCTTCATTTGTATGAAAATGATAATTATTAAGTTTAGGCCCTGGTAAGGCACTTATGAATGTCGAAGAATTTACCACCGGTTGGGAAACTGCCTATAATTAAAATTTAAATAATCTCACAGTAAGCTAAATATTAACTGGTTACAAAGTATCTTCAAATTAAATGATCCAAATCCGTTCAGCTTTTCTACATGTTTAAGTAACAAACATTCAAACTTCCTCATTTTTTTTATATTGCTAGGATGTTAGTGGCAAATAAATTTGGGTATTAACATATTTAAATCTCGGTTCTGCACTCACCATGACCAATTCGCCCAGGTAAAGTAAGTAGTGCTTATTAAAGTAAAAGGCATGCATACTATTTGTACTCCGGGTACTGTTGGTACTTCTCGAACTCTGCCAGCCACTGGTCCTCGCTGGTAGGCATCTGCTCCCCCAGCAGACGCCACGTCACCATCGACAGACCAGACTCTGTCAGTCGTGTTACTCCACCTATACATTTGAGCCATGTTACTTTGTACATTTATGTTACAAAAAAAATCATTTATGAGACTTTTATTGGTTACTAGCTGTGCCCCCCGGTTTCACCCGCGTAGATTTAGTTCCAAGCTGTTTTTTTTTTTTTAAATTGCTTAAAACACTCCTTGAAACTTCAGCTATCTGCCAGTAAAAGTCCCGGTAGAATCCATCCAGCCGTTCAGGCGTGATGCCGTGACCAAGGGAAATGGGGATTGATTTTTATATATAAGATTTCAACGCTGAATGAAGTGTACTATTGAAAAAAAAATTATTTTTGTCTACAAATTCACCTAGATATTAATCACAAATAAACATAAACATAATACTTATAATTATAGTGTGAAAAAAAAAAAATTAAAATGAAAAATATTTATTCAGTTTAGGCCCTGGTAAGGCACTTATGAAAGTCGAGAATTTATGTATGTGTAATATGATATATACGTAACTAATATAACATTTTCTTAGATCATTGATTTAAATTAATTACTTAATTAGTTTGCGATCATTAAGTGACCAAAATAGTTGTTAGATAAGCTGAAAACATTGTAAAAATATATTTCACTAGTAAAGTCTTTATTGAACCTTGACTTGAATAGATACACACATTTAGAGTGTTCAAGAGGAGGCCGTGTTATCAAAAGTGATTATTGATAAACATAAATATGGAGTATTATTATAAGCATCGGCATAGAGTGTATCCCTCCACTTGTCTATGTCCAGTGCCATCTCTTTGACCTCCATTATGTCCAGACATACACCTTCATCTAACTTATCGTGACGTGGCGGACGTCACGCGGTTTCACCCGCGTAGTTCCTGTTTCCGTGGGAATACGGAGATAAAATATAGCCTATATTAATCAGTGATAATGTAGAATTCTAATGGTGACAGATTTTTTTTTAATCCGTCAAATACTTTTTGAGCCAATTCATTACAAACATACGTACAAACCTTTCCTCTGTATAATATTAGTTCTACATAACTTTCTAGTTTCTAAAGTCTATAAGTCTATCATGATGTGCCTTGACTTGTGGTGAAGTAAAGGTGTTTGAAGTTTACTAGTAGCTGGTTGAACGAGCTATGCTCGGTTTCTTTTTACTCACAGAACTTGACAATTTATCATAACAAAACAACATACGCCCGTGGGATACAGACGTGAACATATGTATGTAAAAGAAAAAAAAAATAAAAAAAAAAAAATTGAAATCGAACCGGTTACTTCCGGATTAGTATATTGACCGGGGTACTATATTTTCGTTATTGCCCTGTAAGCTGGGAGTCTCACGTCTGAGCTATCATAACTTAACAGATGCCGGCGAAATTTACTATCGTACTGTAATGATATTTATCATAGTCAAAACGATGTTTTTCAAAAATGAAACCTAGCTAGATACATTTTTTGCCCCCGAAACCCCCTACACACAAAATTTCATGAAAATCGTTGGAGCCGTTTCCGAGATCCAGATTCTATTGATACAAGAATTATTCGTTTAAAGGTATAAGATAAGTGTATTGAATGCACCTAGGTTAATTAAGTTTACATAGTGGTCATGTTGCATAAAGTGGCTAATCATCTACCCTCATTAATTCTGAGGTTTTCTTCGTTAACTTTTCTTCTGTGTGTTATCAAAACAAGCATCATCATCATCTCCCTGGCCTTATCCCATACATTGTAGGGGTCGGCACTTGATTCAACCCGATGTGGCCGATCCCCTGATTTTTATACGAAGCGACTGCCATCTGACCTTCGCAACCACATTTAGGAGGAAAATCTGTGGTGATCTGGGTTAAACCAGTTGTCAGATTATTTTTAGGCCTCCGACTGACCTGTAACGATTGCCAAAGATGTTAAATTGGCAACCGGGACCGACGGCTTAACGTGCTCTCCGAGGCACGGAGGGAACTCGGGCGGTCACCCATCCAACTACTGGCTAGGCGTATGGTTGCTTAACTTCGCCGATCGAATGATATGCGCAATAGCAAATTTTGCATAAATATTGTTACAAGCTGCACGACAATGCTAATTGGATTGTTCTTTGAAATCAAACAACCAAATATTTTGCTTAACAACATTTATTTACGATTTCAAATCTTTTTTTTTTTAAACCTAACATTAAAATAAATACAATCTGCTTTACCAATTACGTCTAACCTTTTAATAAAATGAAGTACTATTAAGAAAAATGTATCACTTTTGTACTTAATATACATAGAAATTTATATAATTAAATCACAGTTTAAGATGTCAATGCAATATAATCCTTATTATCTAGCTACATCCTGCATTCATACATATTTCTCAGGATAAAAAATATTAAACTGTTTTGCATTCATATCTTGCCCTATTTTAAATGAATTGAATCATTAGTTTATTATGATTATTTAATAGGTTTAATTGTATAGAGTATATATTAGTATTTATTTCAAAAGCCTCCCTGTTAAAGCCAAAAACAGCTAAGGGTTATATTAATAACATTAGATTTTATCATCAACTAGCTGTGCCCCGCGGTTTCACCTGCGTAGATTTTAATTTCATGGTTCCCGCGGATCCCTAATGTTTAAAAAAAATCTTAGTAGCCTAAGTTACTCCTTGTAACATTAGCTATCCGTCAGTGAAAGTCCCGTTAAAATCCGTCCAACCGTTTCGGAGATTACCCGGAACAAACAGACAGACAGACAGACAGACAGAGAAAAAAATTATAAATTGGTTTTTCTAATGGTTTGGTAATGTATACTTTCATATGCATTTAGTGAAAAACTGTTATTTTGCAGTTACAAACAGACACTTCAATTTTATTTATCTGTATAGATAATAATTATACCTAACTAGTAAAATGGTTAACATAGTACCAACTCATTTGTGCATATATTCTACAAAATATGCATGTAAACTCATTCCCCATTATTACCAAACACAGCCTAAAATAATCCTTAGCTTAAAAGTAGTTCCATCTCTTTTTGTGACATGGATTTCATAAGGGATGGCCATAGCTTCAGTTTAAATTTGGTCTAGAATAGGTTTAACCATGTTCTGTAATAAAGGATAAGTTGATGTATAGCTTTGATAAATAAAGATGCAAAATAATGTAGAATTGAAAGCATGTCCCTTCTATTTTCATGCGCACTATTTACTCCCATTGGTGGTGAAAACAACAATGTTAATAATATAATAAATGCTATATAGTAGTATTAAGTAGCCAGCGACCATACCTAGTATAACTGCGGTGAACACCATCCCGCTGCAGCCCAGCAGCCAGTACCCCACCACTTTCGGGGTCTTGGGTTTCGGTGCTGATGTACAGAAGCGCACTAACATGCTGTTTGGTTTTAGTATGTTGCTTAGCTGTAACCGAGAACAAGTTTTTTTAAATTACGGAATTACTGTCTTTTAGAACTTTCCATTCAGCCTGTATTTGTTTAAAAAAAACATTATCTGTACATGTAGTCTATGTGTTTGTAAGCTGTATATAGGATTGCCAGGCATCAGGATAAAGCCGGACATAGTTAGGCTTTTTGGTAGTGTATCCAGCCAAAATAAATGACTGGCTTATGTTAGACTTTTCACATTTTGAAAACGAGTAAGTGTATCATTAGAATTTAACAAGATTCATGGTAATAATAAAAACACTGGATAATTTTTTTGTTGTACCTATTAATACTGAGGCAAAATCTTCAGTAATGTAGGCTGTCCGACCTTTTTGGCCGGCCCAACTATTTGGTTTTGCAGTCAGGCAACCCTATTTGTATGGTTAGATATGCATACACTGGAATGTGTGTGGGTAATGGTGCCTTTGAATAATTTTATATTCCTGCAATGATTGAGGTCACCAGTGCTGTATTAAAGGAGGAGTGGAGGCACTGTGCTATCATTAGAGGAACTGTGGTATCTACTATGTTGGCACAGTCATTCCATACTTATATGGTAGGCAAGGGACAAGTGATATTGGTTGTGGGACAGGTGACTTGGTGCTGGTGTGACACCATAAAAAAAAGTAATTAAAACTTACCCTGAGCCCCTTTAAACTGTTTAACTTATAAGTGACATTTCTGGCAGGTGTAAATAGTTGTCTGTACGCCATGTTGGTATTGTTATATCCGTTCCGAGTGCCTGACACCAGCAGCTTGCTCTGCACAGCTCTCAGGGACTGCGAGCACCGGCACAATTGGATACCCCACATATCTGAGATTAATGAAATATTTCATATCAAATATTGAGGTTATGGCTTACTTAATACTGATAAAATATCTTCATAAGTAGTGAATTAAGTGACATATAAGCTTTATAGTCCCCATACAAATAGCCAGAAGAGGCGACCCCCAAATAAAATAGGTTTAAGTAAGATTTCATAACGTTACGAAATTATGAACTCACTTGGAAATTGAAATCCTTGGAATGTTTATTTTCTAAATAAAATATAACTAAAGTTAGATTTCTCTAGCAGCGCGATTGTCCAGGCGGTAGAGTTATTCCCTCACCGTACAAGATCAGAAAGTAATAAACACTGCAAACAATATTAACAACAACGCTCGCGAAAATCAACTCGACTCGAGCAAGTTTAAAAATTCATTCTATCCAATCAAAATCCCGTGTCGAAATAGGTACTCGAAATGTCATGTCACACAAAATCAAATCAAATCGTATGCTTGTTTTATGTCGGTCAGTCAAGTGTCACTTTTTTGTGACACTTATAGACATCACAGACAATTCCTCTCATATTTTATTCCTTAAGGAGCAGGCTAAGTCCCAGACCATGTTGCGATGTCTTCCTTTAAGTTTTATATAGTATTTTTTTACACAAGCTAGCAAATGTCATCTGTGAGGGTAAGTGGATACCTAGGCGTAGGGAGGCTAGAAAGGCCACAGTCATTCCTTTTTAAAATATCATGTAACTCCTCAACCTCATAACTTCAAACTCCTGTCTGTCCAACCATCTTGATAAAACCTATGTTGTTACAACACACCGCTGCCTAGTCCTTCGGGGTACACACGAGTGAGCATTGTACGTACTTACCGCAAATACCTTCTAATGCATCAAATATTTATTCGTATGGATTCACCATGACGGCTGTTCCCCATGGGGATCCAGAGACCACTGCTTCCCACATGCTACAAAAGATCCTTTTAAACCTACCTATCTACTTCTTAGCTGTTGTTAGATTATACTTAGGTACCAAGGAATAAAAAATCTTCTTATCAATATAAGGTATTTCATTGAGTGACATAGACAGATACATCGGTTAACATCAAAAGCATGGTGACGTCTTCTTTAGTAATTTATCTGCTCTTCATCCTTCCATTTCTTTATAATCATTGGATAGGGCTCTTATATTGTTAAAAGCATTATTAAATTCTCCTTCTTCCAGTCCTTCACCGACATAGTGATGAACAAACGCTCGCTTAGAATACATCAGAGAGAACTTCTTGCAGAGTCGCTCCCAGGCGATCCGAACAGCAGAACTATTAGAGACCATCACAACAGCTCTTTGTAAAGTTGCTAAATCACCGCCAGGGACAGTCAAAGGTGGCTGGTAATTTAATCCGATCTGTGCAAAAATATAAAGCACTCAATATCATAATTCTTTACCTGTCCATCTATGTTCAATGAAATTACTATGCGATCAATTAAATTACCTAGGTCATAAATTACCTTAAATCCCGTAGGGGACCAAGAAACGAATTTGATAGATCTCATGCTTTTGATTTGGTTGATTGCAGTGTTGATATCGTTCGGATTCACATCTCCTCTAAACAATAAACAACAAGCCATGTAGCTTCCTCGCCTAGGATCACACTTAACCATTTGATTGCCTGGCTCGAAACATTGCATCATTAACTGCTGAGTGGTGTTTGTTTCATGGAATGCTCGTGAAGCTGGCACGAATGGTGCGAATGTAATCAACGGGAAATGAATTCTGGGATAAGGGACCAAATTTGTTCTGAATTCCACAAGTTCTACGTTTAACTGCCCTTCAAATCTCATGGACGCCGTCATGCACGATACTACCTGGAAGACAATTTTTGAATATTCAAAAAACATGCCTATTGACACATATTAGAATTTATTTTAAAATTATACCTGAGCTATGAGTCTATTCAAATTCGTGTAGGTTGGCCTTGGAACTCCCAGTAGTCTCTCTAAAATGTCGTATAAAGCTTCATTGTCAAAAATAAAACAGACATCTTCAGTGTTCATACATGCATGCGATGTTAATACTGCATTGTAAGGTTCCACAATAATTGGAGATATCTTTGGTGATGGATACACCGCGTACTCAAGTTTAGATAGTTTCCCATAATCTTTGACTAAACTTTCAAGTAGAAGTGCCGTAAATCCGGACCCTGTCCCGCCCCCAAATGAGCGAAAGATGATAAAACCTTGGAGGCAACTACAGTCTTCAGCCACCTGCCGTACCCGGTTCAATGCAGCGTCTATCATTTCCCGACCAACACCAAAATATCCTCGTGCGAAATTACTTGCAGCATCTTCTTTACCAGTTATTAAAGTCGTTGGATGAAATAGCTGACGATACGTTCCAGTTCTTATCTCATCTGAATGCATAAGTTTAAATATTTAACAAACTTATACTTAACTCTTTTTTACTTTATGATTTACAACTGATGTTTACCAATAGGTGTGGGCTCCAAATCGACCATAACAACTCTGGGTACCACTTTACCAGCGCCTGTTTCACTAAAGAATGCACCAAAACCTGTATCTTCATTTGTGTGCGCCAGTATACCGTCAGGTCGGATGCCATGTTCTAAGCAGTAAAGCTCCCAACATGCGTTAGCTACCTGCACACCTGCTTGTCCAATATGTATTTGGATGACTTCTTTCTGAAAGTTGCAAGTTTTATTATTACCCCTAAGGTGCTGTTATGAGCGTTGACTTTGAATGCGCAGTATTATTTTTTGGGTCTTGTACGGCGGGACGTGAACGAAAACATGGGCAGATATCCCCACTATTTTCGTTAAGCGCTCATAGCTCGTAAAGGCACCTGTAACTGAGGGTACATTCAAGGGAAATGATTCACTTACAGTAGGCATTATTGGTAAAAACTAATAATTTTGAAAAATGTTTCTAATTTGACGATAAATTTCTACATTTTGAATAAATTTACTTACTGAAAAAAATTTCAAAATCCAGACGCATCGTTATTTACTTATTTTTTTATTGTAATACCGTCACATACCGTTTGATTTTTTATAGGTACGTGGCAACTACGTGCTACTACGATTTGACCTTTTGACACTTGGTTGGATATAATTTTGAGGTGTTTGTTTATCTGTAGAGCCGATAGTATTTTCGATTTATTTTCTATTGCGAAGAGTTGCGGTTGCCAAAGCGAGCAGACAATAACTATTTTTTGATTGGCAAAATTTCCATTCGAGTATAATTAAACCAATAGAAAGTGCCTATTTTTTCGACTAAAGCGAACTAACTTCAATAAAAATGAATTTGACATTTTATGATATGAAGTAAAGAAAAAAATATTAGGTAAACAAGTTCAACTTCTCTCGGGTTGTTGTTTTTAGTTTTATTTTATTACGTAACTATTAAGTTGATAAGATAATAATATTCACTGCATATTTCTAGAGTGTTGATTGTGCAGTCGTCGTCGTAAAATTCGTATAAATTCAATATGAATTTCGCCGGGAAAGTAATAATTGTAACCGGCGCCAGTTCCGGTATTGGCGCCGCAACTGCCGTATTTTTGTCCCGGCTGGGTGCTAAGCTGTCCCTCATCGGTCGAAACGTCGAGAATTTGAACAAAGTGAGTAAAGACTGCGATAAATCAGGGCAAACATTTGTACTTCCCGCTGATCTGACGAAAGAGAGCGACATTGAAAATATTGTGAAGAGCACCGTGGATCACTATGGGCAGTTAGATGTGTTGGTGAACAATGCAGGCATCATCGAGACTGGTACTATTGAGAACACCACTCTGGCGCAATACGACCGTCTCATGAACACCAATGTGCGCTCTATTTACTACTTAACAATGTTAGCTACCCCGCACCTGATAAAATCCAAGGGGAACATTGTTAATGTTTCCAGTGTGAATGGAATCAGATCGTTCCCGGGAGTGTTGGCTTACAATGTGTCCAAAGCTGCAGTGGACCAGTTCACAAGGTGTGTCGCCTTGGAACTGGCCCCGAAAGGCGTCAGAGTTAACTGTGTGAATCCTGGAGTTATTTTGACAGAGTTGCAAAAACGCGGAGGATTGAGTGATGCACAATATGCAGCATTTTTGGAGAGATCCAAGGAGACCCATGCTCTTGGACGCCCTGGCAAGCCGGATGAGGTGGCAGCCACTATTGCGTTCCTTGCTAGTGATTTGGCTAGTAACATTACAGGTGCTAGTCTGCCGGTGGATGGAGGCCGTCATGCTATGTGCCCGCGATAACTTTTACAGGGATTCTTTTTGTAACTTTCTCATTCATTAATACATTAAATATACAACATAGTTTCTATGTATCCATTACTTGTTTTTTAAAACTGTTTATAGAGTTTATAGGGCTTAAAAGCCATTTAAGCAATGTTGTGTGTAAGATTTATGTAAATGTTAGAGTGAAGAAGGAGAATTTTACAGTAATATTTATTTATGTGTTAATTCTAAATGTGCCATAGAAGACATGACACATTTGCTATCTTGTACTCTAACAGAAAGGATTTAAGGGTAACTATTTGTTTTTTTAATGTTTACATTATTTTTATGCATTTATATGTATACATTAATATTTCAAATAAATTGTTATTGATCTATTTATGTGGTGTTTTTATTACAAAAATGTATTATTTAAAGCCTATTAAGACTTGACAACTGTTTTTGGTAAAAAGGCTTTTTTTAATTATAATTTAATACTAAAAATAATGTCTTAAAGTAACTTAATTAATTATCACAATTACTGTACCGCAATACTTACATATAAAATTAAGCTTAAGAACAAATCATCAAGTATATTGCGTCAATCAACACCTGAATAATTCAAATATAATTACACTATGTTATGTAGTTAGGTACATTTTTGGTTTGGATATAATTGCCCCGCTTATTTTAAAAAGGTCACTACTTTCACCTCACTAATAATAAAGCTATACAAATACAAAGTAGGTATAAGGTATAATAATTGGTATTCTATAGACAAGTAGAAGTTGCTATGATTTTATAATAATCCTTCTATTACTGTATCGAGCAAACAATACAAGCCAAATTCAATAATTCTAAATCAACAAAATCAAACAATCGTGAATGTACCAGAACTATTATTCACGATATTATACTTAAAAAGAAAAAATTTCACATAGAGCACATTGACATGTAGGAGAATCAAACCTAGATCCTCGAATTATATCTGCGCCATATAGAGGTATAAAATAAGGAAATTGAAGTTTATCGTATATGCATTATAATATAACATTTTCCTATGATAGAAACCGACGCTGAGAAACCTTATAGAGTAACGCGGCTATTCTAAAATGTTTAATTTTATTTAAGGCGAGCTCCCTCCAATACATACAATATGACCCATTTTGGATGCACTGACCTACAAATAAGTGCGTATAGATTCTGTTAGTGTAAAGACGATCATATTTTAACCGACGTTAAATAAAGAGGCTATGTTATATATTAGGAGGTTCAAGACAGTAAGAGCTGGTCGAGAGGCACAGCGGCGAACAGTTTCTTGGCTTCATCGACGCATGCTTTGATGATTTGTTCGAAGGCGACCGGCGCTATGTCTCGTATCACTGGCTCCCAGTGCGTGTTGATCACTCGGTGGATTGTATCACCTGCAAATAATAAAGAAAAATATAGATTATTGTAAAAAAAAACTTATACCATAGAGAATAACAATAAATTTAAAAAAATAAAAAAAAAGGTACCTAATGTAACGCAACACTGGCTGTAGAAGCCGTTAGTTGCCAACGATATCTTTTTAGACATTTTTGTTGCCCTAGATATGAAAATTATTTTGGGTCTATTTATGCACGCAATTCATGAAACTATCAATGATTTTGTAAGATTTACTCAATTTTTTTTTCATCCTGACTTGGAAAATTAAATTTTATTTTAACATTCCGATACCTAACTGTTCAAAATATAAGATATGCAAAAATCATGAAATACGAGCACATTGAGAACTTTCATGAATATATTCGTAATCTGGAGGTCTACTCTCTTTCTCCGAAAACGAAACTTCGCAAACGAACGATAATTAAACGTAGTTTCAGTATCGCTTTGTTTTTATCAAATTCAAATTTTCGTTCGATTAATACTTTTGTCAAAGTAGGATTAAAATATATAAATGTCAAAGAATTTTCTAGCAGTCCACGTTCGGACGTAATTTTAGAACGAATAAGGTCCGTGGTAGGAACTTTGCGAACTTTCGGCCGAAGCTTCGTTTTTCGGAGAAAGCGAGTAGGCCCCCTGGGCACATGAAAACGTCAATATATTCGATGATTTTTTTGTAGAGCTGTGTTACCTACTGCCGCTTTCTGTGAACTACGCTTGCTTGTCAACCAAGTAAATTTAGGTATTAAAATGGTGACTTCTAACTTATAGCTCTAGTGGTGAAGGTGAACGCCTGATTCGATCGTAATAGCACGATAAAATGAAAATAATTTATTCAGTTTATTTCGGTACACTGGTTTGGAACTAGTCTCGGAAACAGGTCTAAGAAAAACCGGCAAGAAACTCGGGCATTTAGTACTGTGGGCTACTCCCACTTATATAGAATTCATATTAAATAAATTATATACAGGTTGTAAATATAAACTAAACAATATTAAATAAAATAAATATATACATACACTTTACATATCTAACACCTATATATTAAACACAGGTATTTGTACCAGCTTGTCGTCGTATATCGCAATATTATTTTTTGCCCGATAACGTTTGCATCGGTACATTGGAAATGCGCCTCCCGAACCGCATTCCAATGCAGCCGCCGCCGCCGTGCGCCGGCGTTGATCGAGTCCTCAGTCGATATTCGGTGAAGACGCGGAACGCTTGTCGGCCTAAGCTCTGTTGCTCAGTTCTCGCACGCACGTTTATTTTGCTTCGCTTGTTACTACTGCTTTACGTAATTAATATTCATAATCAGCCTTCTTATTTAATGTTAGGGCGTGATTGTATGTACTGTATGTGTACCGTGGGATTAAATATTTGGACTCAAGTGTTGTTGGATTATTCGCCTACCTACATCCCGGCTTAGCTGCGGCAGCACCAACAGGTACTTCCACACAACCAATACGCTCACCCCCTACACTGGTGACCCCGAAAGTGCACGCCAAGTATGTCATCCTCGGATAGCGACTCCGTTAAAACGGTGGATTCACAGGACGAAAAAGTCACTATTCGCCATACAAAAAAAGTGCGCATTTCCACTGTCGACGACAACGACAAAGCAAAATCTTCCGCTGACACCTATGGACTGAAATTAAAAGTCCCGCCATTTGCTCCAGAGGACCCTGAAATATGGTTTGCCTTATTAGAGGGACAATTTCGAAATTTCGGCATAACGGATGATTCCACTAAATTCACTCAAGTGACCACAAACCTGGATATCGTACATGCGAAGGCGGTTAAGGATATTATTTTGAAGCCGCCAGCTAAAAATAGCTACGAGAAGATCAAAAGCGAGCTGATGAAGCGCCTCTCCGCCTCACACGAAAAAAAAGTGAAGCAGCTGCTTTCACACGAAGAGCTTGGTGAGCGGAAGGCATCGCAGTTCCTGAGGCATCTACAGGACCTGGCTGGACCATCAGTTCCGGAAGAATTTATCCAGACGATCTGGAGTAACAGACTGCCCCAGAACATCCAGACCGTTGTCGCATCACAGCCAAATCTCAGTTTGGAGCAGTTAGCAGACTTAGCGGATCGAATCCAAGACATTACCGTCCCTTGCAACGTCGCAGCTACTTCATCCGGTATGGCCGCGAGTGGAAGCAGTTCCAGGGAGATCCACGAGCTAAGGAAAATGGTAGAATGCCTCGCCAACAAAGTGGATGCACTCACGCACAGACCACAATTTTCCGAGCGCTCCAGACCACGACGTCGTTTCGACCGAACTTCATCGCATGACCGTGACAGGACTAGATCGCAGTCCAGCTACCGCAGGCACCCCTTGTGCTGGTACCACGCGAAGTTCGGGGACAAGGCCCAGAAATGCCAAAAGCCATGCGATTACAAGTCGGGAAAAGCCATGGGCGGTCGATAATGGCGACTGACGATTGCCCAGCCACTCCAGGTCGCCTCTTCGTCACCGACCGCAATACCAACACCCGTTTTCTGGTCGATACCGGGAGCGACTTATGTGTCTTCCCCCGTTCTCAGCTTCGGGAACAACGCCCGCCGACAAACTACACACTCTCGGCGGCCAACGGGACAACTATCAACACCTATGGATACCATCATCTGATCCTGAACCTTGGCCTTCGTCGGAGCTACCCGTGGCGTTTTGTAGTCGCCGACGTCACGAAACCAATTATAGGCGTGGATTTCTTGTCGTGTTACGATTTAGTTGTGGACTGTAAGAACCAAAAGCTTATAGATAACACTACTTCTCTTTCAACTCCAGCTTCACTGGCTTTTAATGGTCACAATACTTTTTCAGTAAAGGTACCGACTGGCGACTCTCGTTACCATCAAATCCTGTCGCGTGAATTTCAGGTAATAACGCGACCAGCTGGTACCGATCGCACTACACTCCACAACACACAACACCACATACGAACAACACCAGGCCCCCCTGTTTCATGTCCCCCCAGGCGTTTAGCTCCTGACAAACTCAAGGTGGCAAAGGAGGAGTTCGCAGCAATGCTGGCCAGTGGTACTGCCAGACCTTCGGATAGCCCTTGGTCGTCACCATTGCACTTGGCACCGAAAAAAGAGAACGGATGGCGCCCCTGCGGTGACTACAGGTTACTCAATGCCCGCACAATCCCGGACAGGTATCCCATCCGCCATATTCACGACTTTGCTCACAATATTTCTGGTTGTAAGGTCTTTAGCGTCATTGACCTTGTGAAGGCATACAACCAGATTCCAGTAAGTGCAGAGGACGTACCGAAGACGGCGATCACCACACCCTTCGGCATGTTCGAATTTCCTTACATGACGTTCGGCCTGCGTAACGCAGGCCAAACTTTTCAACGTTTTGTGGACGAGGTTACGCGTGGAATGGACTTCGTCTACTGTTACCTGGACGATTTCCTAATCTTTAGCGCGGACGAGACCCAGCACGAGGAGCACCTTCGAAAGGTCTTCACCAAATTAAGGGACTATGGCATGGTCATAAACGTGTCCAAGTGCGTCTTTGGGGCTCCCGAGGTAACCTTCCTCGGTTATCATATTTCGGAGAGCGGAACCAAGCCACTGGACACCAAGGTCCTCGCCATACGTGACTTTCCCCCACCCAAGAACGTTAAGACATTAAGACGCTTTTTGGGCATGGCTAACTTTTACCGGCGATTTCAGCCGAATGCCGCCCAAATACAAGCACCTCTTAACGCTCTTCTTACAGGGGCAGTCAAAGGCTCCACACCCATCACCCTCACCGGGGATGCTCTGAAGGCTTTCTCAGCTGTCAAAGAAAGCCTATCTAATGCAGCTCTTCTAGCACATCCAGATTGCCGAGCCAAGCTTGCATTAGTTACAGACGCATCAGACTCGGCTATTGGGGCCGTCTTGCAGCAGTTGCAAGACGACGTGTGGCAGCCATTAGCTTTCTTCTCTAGGAAGCTCAGTCCGTCCCAAACAAAGTACTCCCCGTATGACCGCGAACTTCTCGCGATTTATGAGGCCATTAAATATTTTAGGCACATGTTGGAGGCGAGACACTTCACTGTCTACACTGACCACAAGCCGATCAGTTTTGCTTACCACGAACGGAAACATAACTGTTCGCCTAGGCAGTTCAGACACTTGGACTTCATTTCCCAGTTCACGACCGATATACGACACATATCTGGCAAAGATAACATTGTGGCCGATACTTTGTCCCGTGTCGATGAACTGGGAGCTCCAATATGTCTCGCCAACCTAGCCATGGACCAGGAGTCCGACCCTGAACTGGCCGAATATTTAAAAGGCGACTCATCTCTTCGTCTCGACAAGGTGAAGTTACCTGGGGATCGAATAGTATTGTACTGCGACGTCAGTACACCGAACCCTAGGCCGTTTGTCACCACGACATTTCGGAAGAAGGTCTTCGAAAGCCTTCATTCGCTGAGCCATCCTGGCCCTAACGCGACCGCCCAGTTAGTGGCTCAAAGATTTGTCTGGCCCGGGGTTAGAAAGGATTGCAGGGAGTGGGCCCGAACATGCGTGTCATGTCAACGCACAAAGGTTACCCGCCACGTGTCTGCACCGCTGAGCTCTTTTAACCTGCCTCGCGAACGCTTCAGACACGTGCACATAGACCTCATAGGTCCTCTCCCCGTCTCCCAAGAATTTAGGTACTGTCTAACGGCAATCGACAGATTTACACGTTGGCCGGAAGTCATACCTATACCTGACATTACTGCCGAGACAGTAGCCAAGGCACTCCTTTCGGGTTGGATATCCCGATATGGCGTTCCCACAGATATTGTCACAGACCGTGGACGTCAGTTCGAGTCCGCTCTGTTTCAATATTTGTCAAGGTCCATCGGTTTCCAACACCGCAGAACTACAGCTTACCATCCGGCATGTAATGGTCTGGTGGAACGATTTCACCGACAGTTGAAGGCGTCCATCACTTGCCATGCACACAACAACTGGTCCGAGATCTTGCCTTTAGTGATGCTTGGCATACGGAGCGCTTTCAAGGAGGACATACAGGCTTCCCCCGCTGAACTTTTATACGGCGAGCCTTTACGACTCCCCGGCGAATTTTTCAATCCGAGCACACCCAGTACCACAGATTTGTCTGATTTCGCTGGACGCTTGAGCTCCTTCGCCGAGAAGTTGAAACCTGTGCCTGCTTCGCGGCACAGTAAACACAAAGTCTTTGTGTTTAAAGAGTTGGCAAACGCTGAGTACATCTTCCTTCGTGATGATGCTACACGTCCCCCTCTCCAACCGGCCTATTCAGGCCCTCATAAAGTTATTGAAAGAGGATCCAAAACTTTCAAAATCCTATTTAAAGGCAAAGCCATAGTGGTAACAGTGGACCGTCTGAAACCAGCACATGTTCTGGTGGATGAGGACACCTCTGGTGGTAATAGCACACCCCCACTTCTACCACTTCTTACCCAAGACAAGGCACCGAAACCACCTTCGGTTGAACCAAAAACCACCCGTTTTGGGAGGCACGTCCGTGCACCCGATTATTATCGCCCTTAGCCAGGTCTCTGGGGAGGAGTGATGTGGGCTACTCCCACTTATATAGAATTCATATTAAATAAATTATATACAGGTTGTAAATATAAACTAAACAATATTAAATAAAATAAATATATACATACACTTTACATATCTAACACCTATATATTAAACACAGGTATTTGTACCAGCTTGTCGTCGTATATCGCAATATTATTTTTTGCCCGATAACGTTTGCATCGGTACATTGGAAATGCGCCTCCCGAACCGCATTCCAATGCAGCCGCCGCCGCCGTGCGCCGGCGTTGATCGAGTCCTCAGTCGATATTCGGTGAAGACGCGGAACGCTTGTCGGCCTAAGCTCTGTTGCTCAGTTCTCGCACGCACGTTTATTTTGCTTCGCTTGTTACTACTGCTTTACGTAATTAATATTCATAATCAGCCTTCTTATTTAATGTTAGGGCGTGATTGTATGTACTGTATGTGTACCGTGGGATTAAATATTTGGACTCAAGTGTTGTTGGATTATTCGCCTACCTACATCCCGGCTTAGCTGCGGCAGCACCAACAGGTACTTCCACACAACCAATACGCTCACCCCCTACAGTACGTTTCATGAATTTAAAATAATGTTAGTTTATAGGAAAAAGAACAATTGGTAAGAATAATCGTGTAGGTTGATTGAGCTCAATTGCGCACACAATATAATGTAAGTAATAGCAACAACAATGAAGAAAGATTGATAATAGAATCACGATTATTAACGACGTATTCACGAGACTAGTTACACGCGATGAATTAGTAAGTAGGGCAGTGGTAAGTTTCTTTACTTTGCTACTTAAGCAAGTGTTATACGAGGCACCTCTATACAAATGAATGCTATTATTTATTATAATATATTATGATGACAAGGTTAATTAATTGTAGATATATTTAGGGAATTATTAATAATGGTTAGTTGCCAAATTACTAGGTATCCACTACTTACTAAGTATGGAATTTACTAAAATAAATTAAAAAATATTTCTAATGTCTCAAAACTCCGCTGTTAGTACCTGCAACCTTAAATTGATATAAAAACCATTCTATAAATGACAAGCCAAATTAGACCCTGTAATAAAAGAACCCAAGAGTCAAAGTCCAACCGTTCAGGGTAGCAGTTCAGTCGTTGGCACCGCAGCGAAAAACTTCTCCACTTGATCCACGCATTTCCTGATGATTTGATTGATGGCCGGAGGCGCTATTTCTTGCATTATTATCTCCCAATTCTGGTTCGTGAACCTTTCAGTCGTCTTAGCTATAAAATAATAGTGCATGTGTAGGTAAAGTGCATTCAAATAAAAAAAAAAAGTAAAGTGCATGTTATTGAAATACATTTTTTATAGTGTATTAAATTTAAGAAAAAAAAATTATAGTGAATTTAATAAAGTCCGAATGTGTCTGTTTGTGCAAATAGGCGTTTCTCTGGGTGATTTACAAAGGAATAGAATATACATACATAATTGCTTTGACAGACCTATCAATCCAGACCAGGGGCCTTACCACGAGCTCTTATTGCCATGATAGTTTCACTCATTTATGAGACAGATGTATGTGACCTGTATACATCTGTCACTGTCGCACAACTGAATTATCATTGCAATAAGAGCTCATAGTTGGGCCCCAGTCAGTTTTATAGCTCATATCAACATTAGGTAAGTTGAGCCGAATGTTCCCCACTTGAAACGAAGTTCTAGTAAAGTACTGATAAACATATAAGAGTATTATTCCAAGGGTGTACCTAGTTCCTTGTTCCCGTTGAAGAGGTTGGTGAACTTGAACTGCGCGTGGTCCATCTTGTAGTGGTCCTTATAGCTGGGCACCGTCCAGTGGCCGTCCTTCGTCGCGAAGTCGTATTGGATAACGATGTTCAGGTTTGCTGCACAACATAAATTAAACGTTATGCTAACAGTAGGAAGTTTATCTGGCGTCGCGAGTAATGAGTGCTGGCCGTGAATGCGCAGTTGTCATTTTTAGGGTCTTGTGTGGCTCGAGATCGAACAAATAACGAACTCAGTGCCTAAGTATAGGTTTTAAATTGGTTTAAGGTTGACGATATCGTCTCCGTATTTTTCTCATTTTGAATGGAACCGTGAAAAAGCGCCTCAAGCGGCAGTCTTACGGCTCCATACAAAATAAGCGCAATACCTATAGGAACTTGAGGCACTGTTCTTTTCACAATTTTCGCTGAGCGCTCAAAACTCGTGACGGTACCTGTATCATCACTTCGTGTAGGTCAAGCGACATAATGAATATGCCATCTAGAGACGTCTAGTCTCAAACTAAGCAAAGCTTGTGCTATTGGTACCATACCAGGCAGATATTTTTTTGTAAATTTAAATAATACACCAACATTACGATGACATACTAACAATTTGCAACAAGTTGCAGTAAGGGCAGTTTCAAAAGCCAATAATTAGCTGCTTCCTTGCAATACCTCTGCAGCGTATTGGGTCATTGAACGTTGCGTGTGTATGCATATTATCTACCTTATAGGAACTCGTATTGTATATTATTCCGATGAAATCTACAAAAATGTTTTGTTCAAACCGGGTAGAAAGGCATCGTACTTATAGGCCGAAAGCATAGTTAGATAAACTGGGAGTCGGTACTCAGACTCCTCAGCATTGCGATTGGCCTGTGCCACAATAGGTATAAAATATAAGCTGTCTAAGTGGAAGTGGTGTGTTGCTTAGTTTAAGTTTAAGCTCGGCTGGAGGCCCTTGGGTCTCGCCGCTGGAGGTAACTCCCCCCTACCTACTGCAAGAGACCATATCCTAAAAAAAAAAAAAAGTGGAAGTGGTATTCCGATCAAATTTTTCAAAAACATTTGCTCCATCATATGTGAGGGTTGTCACTACCTACTGTCATAATAATGTCGGGTATGTAGATTCGAAGTTTAGAAATCGTCTGTAAAACACGCAAATGACGTGATCTCCCACGATTTGACACTATTTTCTGACATTATACAAAGGCAGCTTATTTTTCGTAGATGCGCGTGTATCATTTCGAATGATTTGTTATGCTTGATTCTGTTATGCTTGTAGGTAGTACCTAAGCTCATATTTGTACTGTGCCTGTGCTGATACCAATCGGAGCATCGAAGAATCTAACTGACAATAGGCAATAAATTATGTAGTAAAACTTTATTTAAATACTTAAGACGTGAGTAACACTTACTGATTTTGATCTTAGCCTGTCCATTGCCCCTGATAGGCAGGATGAGGACCTGCCCGTTCATATCGTAGTGCGCCTTGAGGGTCACGTTGGCTGTGAAGTCCAGCACTGCCTTACCCTTCTCCAGACTGATTCTAAAGGGGACAGTATTATATTAGTCTTAGAAAAAAGAAAATACTCTTTAAGAGGGTAAATGACTAGGTATGGCGTAAACATATAAAATCTTCTTACATCGTATCTAAAAAGTATAAGTTAACCTAAGTTACATAGCTACCCTTTAGATTAATACTAGCTACAAATCGCGGCTTCGCCTGCGTGGCAGTAATATTCAACAGTTCACATACAAACTTTGAACCCCCATGTCGCCCCATTCGAAATACCCCACCAAGAACACACAATTTCATGCCGCTTTGATTTCAATCAGTCAGGATATTGCATTTTATATGCATGTTCCTTAAGATCATCCATCAACCATTCAAATGCAAGTTGTCCTGCTGAATTGTCCAGGTATATTGAATCGAGACATTACGGAATCAAGTAGAAAACGAAGGCAGACATCTAGATCACGGGTCGCTCACACACCGTCATACTTGTGAACAGGTGCTGCTTGTGGGGGTTGGTCTATTAGTTTTGTATTTTTATTATTTATTATATTTTTATATTTTTATGATTTATGTTGTATGTATAAAGCTGTATAATTTCAAAGTACCTACTTTGCTAAAAGTCTAATCAAATAAAGATTTTTTTGAATTTTAATTTGAAAGAGTGTATTGCTAAGTTTTGGCCAAACTCACTTGTAATCATTAACCCTGAACCCTCGTAGTCCAGTGACAACGGTATCTGTGAAGACGATCTTCAGCGAGGGGTTGTCCACGTTGACGGTCCCCAGCTGCACTGGATCCAAGGGTGCGATGCCGATCTCCGGGATACCATCCGCGAACATCGGGCCGGCTACATCGATAGCTTGCTTTATACACTCGTTCAGGTGCGGGTCTGATGCTGCGCATGGTTTGATAAATGACGCTGGAACAATGAAATAAAAAAATAAATACTCTAAAGTTAGTTTCTTGCCAGGTTCTTCTCGAAGCAACCTTCCGAACCTGGCGGTAGCATGTCAATCCTGTGTAATCGTGTCGTTCTGACGATGTGAATGTAAGCACTTTGTTAAAAGTCTAATCAAATAAAGATATTTTTATTGATTTAGAATTGTTTTGAACTAAAAAAAGGAGTGCGATTGAAGGATGAGAAATGATAGCTAAAGTAAAAATTTTAAACATTGCGAGTGCCCAGCCAAAACAAGCAAACATCTTTGTCGAAAATAATCGAATATAAGTACTGGAACGTAATTTTTTTGATAAAGTACCAAAAAATTATTTGGCTTAGTCAACTATTATATTGAAAAAGCGACTCGGATTTCGCTTTTTATATATAGGATACTTAAATGCAGATCAACCTACAACTTATCACATCGAGTTATTTTTTTTGGAAATTGTATCGTCTTTTTCATTACCTTGTCCCAGAACATAAGAACCTACCTCTTGTAACAATATTATTGCAAGACGTTTTCTGAAATGTTCATTGCAAAAATGAGTTGGGTTGACAATTGACATAACAACTAAACTGAGACTCAAACATGACCCCAAGCTAACTGTAGGTAAAGGCTAAGTTGACTAGTGTTTATCTCTATCGTGTCAAGGCGACCCTCCGGCATCGTACTGCATGCTAATGGATGTTGAAGTACCACTTATGTGTCACATCAGAATTATACTACAAAAGTGACAAGCAAGTGAAGAGCCGTTGGATTCGAGCTTGCGTCGCTTGTGTGACTACAAGCGACGCAAGCTCGAATCCCAGCCAGGCCTGTGCCAATGAGTTTTTCTAAAAACTTATGTGCAGTGATTTCACACGACGTGTTTTATGGTGAAGGAAAACATCGCTAGGAAAAGTAGTTCAAAGACTTATACATAGTGCCTGAGACGGCGATAGACTCACCATCTGTCAAGTTGGCACTTAATCATGTTGTGTGAACAGTGGGTGTTGTTAATACAACACCTCTGCCTACCTCTTCGGGGATTTCAGGTGTGAGCGTATGTACGTAAGTGACAAGTAAGCGTACAGCCCACTACCACAGTATGCGACTACTGCAGTCTATAAACGCGGCTAACACCAAGAGTCCTCACGCACCGTGTAAAGAACAGTGTCACAATCCCGTGTATAAAAGTAAAAAATAATAATAATAATGATATATAAAAGCGTGCTAAGTCTGTGCTTAGGATCGATTAAAGTTCTCGAGTGCAATTATGTATGGAACTGGTCCTAGCGTGACACGTGCAGCTCATGCCTTGGGTCAATGTCACGTCACGTAATCGGTCGGCTCACGCACGCTCACGTGTACGTTTGACAAACCTGTTAGGGCTCCTTACTGAGATTTTCTAGAAAATTTATATTGATATTTAACTGTACCACGTGAGCAATATTTGTCAACAATTTGAAAGATTTCAAATTGTTGACTAAATTTCGCTTATTTTCCTGAGTCTAGTCATACCTAGAACACAACACCCTCCTTTCTTTATAAGCAGTCGGCGAAGTAACTACCTAGTAAACAGTTTCAAATATATAACTGTCTGTTTTATAATAATATACCTAAAATATTTCCTTTCTCATTGAACACTATTAGGGAAAACAATTTGAAATACTAACCTGAAAGTATTATTATTCTATTTTAACATTTTAAAAGGAGAAGTACGAAGTGTTTTTGTCTTTGGCTTTATTTCATGTAAATAAGGTCATGCCTTCGATGTCAACACCACGATCATGGAGAAGGTCAATATCTATCTTCCTTATTTACGACCAATTATATACCAAACGTATGTACCTACGTTTGGTATAGACACACACAAAAACAAACACACACAAATTTACTATATAAAAACAACACACAGTTACTACAAATGGTAAGCACTGCTTATATGGAATGCACGCACATGCTATCCATACTATCTATACTATCCATAGCTTTCAGTATGAACTAAATACCATTACGTATGTATGCATCTCGTGCATCAAAGGGCGCCATGTCTCTTAAGGGAAAAATGATTGACCCACATAACGAAGTCTAACCTAACCAACCTTGTTGACCAAACCTTTAACTTATGTAACATCCGTATTAAAGGGCTAAAGGGACCTTTCTCATAAACAGCCGACATTGACCTGCGCTTTACATAATCAACCTTTATATCTATACAGATAAATAAAATTGAAGTGTCTGTTTGTAATTCCAAAATAACAGCTTTTCACTAAATGCATATGAAAGTATACACGATACTGACATTAAAAAACCAAGTTTTACATTTTTTCTCGGTCTTTTTTTTTGTCTGTCTGTCTGTTTGTTCCGGGTAATCTCTGAAACGGCTGGACGGATTTTAACGGAACTTTCACTGGTAGGTAGCTGATGTTGCAAGGATTAAATTAGGCTACTTTTATTTATTAAAAATATTAGGGTTCCGCGATATGGAGCATGAAACTAAATCTACGCGGGTGAAACCGCAGGGCACAGCTAGTTTATAATATTAGTAGAGATTATGTTATGTATAACTTGCTTAACCCATCTAACGCAATGTGTGAGGAATTTATTTGGGCGATCATGTGAATGGACTGGATGCATTTCAAGGGCGATTTTGGGTTAAATTGATTTTCAATATTTATTTCGCAAGGCAAATAGCTTTTGCCGGCTTCACCCGGGTGGTGTCTAGTTTTTATGTTATCCTGCAGATATCTAACATTTTATGGAGATAAAAAGTATTATATATTAAAATCCAGGTAATTAACTTCTTTATGATAAATTATATTTCAATACGTTAACTAGTTTTTATGTGGTTGAGTTACAAACATTAAAAAATGTTCATATTATTATTTATTTATATTAGGATTAAATTAATATTAAACACACTCTTAATCCAATTATATGGACTCTACAAGCATTTTCGCAATTATCAGTAATGCTAAGCAGAAGTGAATGAAATAATCTATTCAGTTTAGGCCCTGGTAAGGCACACGTGTAAACATAGTACAAATAAATCCATTAAATAGGAATATGAGGAATTCTTGAAATATATTTGGTTCAGCCAATTAATTAATCTCGTGAATATGATGAATCTAATGAATCGTCAGTATGAATTCTGAATGATAGTTTAAGATAAAGCCAAAAAGAGTAAGTACATCTTAAATTATGTTACACATAGTTTATAGACAAATTAAAGCAATATTTATAATCCTGGAAATATATGTAGCTATATTACAAAATTTTATTTTAGATCGTCCGTGAATCCTCGCGTTCTACTAAAAGACATCAACGCGTAAACACCACGCAAGTTTTTAACCAAAATTTTTCACTTTTTGAAAACCATGATTATGAAGGTTCCATACATTAATACATTCTAAATTAAGTACTTAAATATACTTTTTAATTCAGTTTCCTGATGCAAGATATTTTCAAAAATATATAAACTTACGCAAACTTCCAGCCGACACGCTCGCGGTACAACAAATAACAATTACAAGAAATGCACGCATTTTTGAAAATGAACAAATAATTGTTATGAAAATTAAAAAGGTCAGCTCTATGCAACGTTGAACTTTCGACTGCGGCTCCGTCCGCGTACCGTTGTTTATATACGTTGAGCAAACGACGCATCGATCGTTATCAATCAAGCGATTCATCAATGACCAACACATGTATTTTCAAATACTACTTGATTTGATATACATTTTATTATATACTACAAAAAACAAAGATACAATCCATCTTTTGTTAATCGGCTGCTTATAATCAGCTGTTTTTGGATAAAATCTAAGAATTAAATTCCTTCGAAAGATTGGTAAACTTGTGGGGAGTAACAAAAATTTAAGCGAATTGCTGCAATTTCAGAGCTAAGACCTCATAAAATACCAATCATATTTTTTTAATAAGGTGTCGACCAAGCTCGTAACACAAATTAAATGAATAAATTGGGTAAATACACAGATATATCTAAAAAACTTCATTGCTAATTATTAATTTTCAACATCATTTTTGATAAGCATGTTATGAGTGTCTTGCCGGTTCTTCTCAGAAGGCTAGTTTCCGAACCAGTGGTAATTTCGACATTCATAAGTGCCTTATCAGGGCCTAAACTGAATAAATCATTTTCAATTTCAGTTACATATATCAAATTTTTCACTTTTGTTAATATTTTTGATAATTTTTTTTTATTATTATTATCATAGATTATTATTATTATTAAGGTGTAATTAGGAACTTTAAAATAGTTTGTTTCGATGAATGTACAAGAATACCTGGCTGAGTTTCTTGCCAGTTCTTCTCAGAAGGATAGTTTCCGAACCGGTGCTAGTTATCTCAACGTTCATAAGTATATACAAGAGTCTATGCTAAGTAAGTGATTTTCTAAATATCTTATGTTTTTATTAAGCTTTCGTAACGAAAATATTAGAATCCAATGACGTAAGTGTAAATCATGTCAAAAAAAGTCATGCGTCATAAATACCTCTATATTTCTGTCACGATTTAATCCTTTCTGTACAAGAGACCCTTAAAAGGAGGTAGGTAAATGAACTGCAGGTACCAAGTATTGTTCAAAGCTTAAATCTTAGTACATACATTTGTCGAAGGTATTATTAATAGAACGTGCGTTATATTAAAATTTGTATCCTTTTTTTTAAGTTATATTGTCTTAAAGATAGTTGCATGATAAACGATTGAAATGAGAAATAATTCACGTCAGACTCGTCGGTCTGAGAATAATCCGTAAGTACTCTAAGCTATAATTATGATACATATTGGTTTGCAGAATGAGAAGGATATGCATAAGTATAACTAGCTGTGGCCCGTGGTTTCAACCACGTAGACCTAATTTTTTTAACAAACGTAAGTTAACACTTTTTCCATCAGCTATCTGCCAGTGAAAGTTCTCTTCAAATAGCTCCAGCCGTTTCAGAGATTAGCCGAAACGAACAGACAGGCAGAAACTGTTTTTTTAATGCAGGTTGATTTGGAGGCACTGTTGATTTGGAATTACAAACAGACACTTGTATTTAATTTATCTGTATAATATATTGAATAGATTTGTAAAGTTCAAATTGTATCTATATCTATGTATATACAGTGCGTTACCCTAGCAAGAAAGTGTCTCCTAGAGAGATGGGACATAGACACTTTCTTGCTAGAGTAACGCACACATCTATGTACCTTGGAACCTAATGTAAGTACAATACAAGTTACAAAAACATTAATGGAGAGAGGTTAAGTGGGTTAGGTATCATGAAAAGATCATCATACTGAATCCTTGGTAACCAGTTGTCTAGCTTTGAATACTATAAGAACCAGCGACAAGAAATAAATAAACACAACCTACCTAAATACATTTTAGGTAAGTTTCTCCATACGGTAAACTTTTGTTAAGAATATAAACAGCTCATGTGTTAATGAGGTTGAACGACCCTGACTGAGTTACATCGGAACAATACTAATGTGTCAAATAATCTCTTTAAGATACATAGCATCTATTTAAATAAGCAAAGGTGATCTACAAGAGGTTAGTAGGTACTTTTTTTTTAAATACTAACTCAAGAACATTGACGCCAACCTTCTACAAACCGTACAGTCAAACTGAAACTGAAAAATATTATTATTTTGATTAGACTTCTAACAAAGTACTTTAAAATCGTCAAAATCACAGGATTATACAAATATGCTACCGGGTTCGGAAGGTTGATTTTACTGAGAACCTGGCAAGAAACTTAGTAAGTAATATACTCTTCGCAAAATATTAAAAAGAAAATATAAATACAAAACAGACCATATATAAAAATGATTTATTCAGTTTAGGCCCTGGTAAAGCACTTATGAATGTCGAGGAATTTACCACCGGTTCGGAAACTAGACTTCATTCTGCCACTTGAATGAATTGAAGCCTCACTTCAATTCATATGACGGATTTTTCCTACCCTTATAAGTATGGTGTGTTGCTTTTACAGTAAGCAGGAGATCAAGGGCTCGAATCTTATTTTTCCCAACCCTTTTAAGGATATCTTCGCCTATTTCACTACCTTAGCGATGAAATTTAAGACCACCCTTTGTTAGTGTATTCTGTATACCTACATCTCACCAAAAACCCTCTATATTTCATGCCTCTAGGATTAGCGGTTAAAACTGTGCTTGATATATAAGTCAGTCAGTCAGGACTTTGAATTACATATGTATAGATGAATCCATAAAATGTACTTACGTGATGAATCATACATACGTAACCTAATTTATTACCTACTAGCTGTGACCCGCCGTTTCACCCGCGTAGATTTAGTTTCTTCCTTATTTTCGCGGAACCCTAATATTTTTATTAAGTAGCCTTAGTTACTCCTTGAAACATCAGCTACCTACCAGTGAAAGTCTCGTTAAAATCCGTCCAGCCGTTTCAGAGATTACCCGGAACAAACAGACAGACAGACAGAGAAAAATTTTAAAACTTGATTTTTTGTGTCAGTATCGTGTATACTTTCATATGCATTTAGTGAAAAGTTGTTATTTTGAAATTACAAACAGACGCTTCAATTTTATTTATCTGTATAGATAATCAATTTGAAGACCATACCTTGCTTTAAGCTTATTGCCATCATAGTTCCACTGTGTGACAGTGACAGACTTACAAACGTCATTCTTAATCCAACGCAGGTAAAACTGCGAGGCACAGCTAGGCAAACTATAAAGGGTATGGTATGACGTCTGTAGCGAATTTATAGGACAATGGAGGCTTCAATGTTTTTTTATGTAGATTCTCCGAAATCAAATCTAAATAGATTTACGTCAGATATTCACAAGTGCTTCTTAAAAAAATGCTGGGGCCTTACCATGAGCTCTTATTGCCATGATAGTTTCACTCATTTATGAGACAGATGTATGTGACGTGCATACATCTATCACTGTCGCACAATTGAATTAACATTGCAATAAGAGCTCATGGTTGCGCCCCTGTTCCCGAATGCTTTAAGTTTTCCTTATTATTGTTTTACAAACGATGGGAGAATATTTAGGTACGTTTAAAAACATGTCGTACGGATCTGAATGAATCATTACTACTCAAACTAATTACAATAATGTAAAAAGTGCTTGTTAAAAAATATGTGACAAACAGACTGGCATTCTATTAGTTAATTTATAGGCAAGTTTTCTAGTGCGTACGTGATCACTGCAATGTATCTTAGCAATTACTTTATAACTATTAGAAAATTACTTTAATGCAAATACTGGAAACACCTTTAAGTATATAATAATCCTAATAGGCAGATAAAAATAAAATGACTAACTTGTTAAACCTATTATTAATTAGTTAACTGTAGGAATAATTGTAGAGCTGTCACATATAAGTCAAAATTTTTTTAATCTTTACAAAGCAAATAACATCGACAAAATAAATTAAAATGCATATCGAACGTAAATACCTCGAGTTGAATTCATTAATTAAGTCAAATTATTTTCAGAATGCATACACCAGTAAAGAGGAACTCGTGGTACAGTTGCTATTGCGAAGTTAAGCAACCATACGCCTAGCCAGTAGTTGGATGGGTGACCGTCCGAGTTCCCTCCGTGCCTCAGAGAGCACGCCGTCGGTCCCGGTTGCCAATTTAACATCTTTGGCAATCGTAACAGGTCAGTCGAAGGCTTAAAAATAATCTGACAACTGGTTTAACCCAAATCACAGATTTTCCTCCTAAATGGGATTGCGAAGGTAAGATGGCAGTCGCTTCGTATAAAAATCAGGTGATCAGCCACATCGGGTTGAATCAAGTGCCGACCCCAACAATGTATGGGATAAGGCCAGGGAGATGAAGATACACCAGTAAAGACAAATTATACAACCTATTAGTAGGTAATCTAGTAATACCTTTTTAAGCATAGACGATTATCGAGAAACAATTAACTTCTATATGAATAGATGTGGACAAGCGACCAGTCACGTAGACCTCATCTAGGCTGGGAAATGCGATCGCGATAAATAAGGGCATTTTCAACCAGAGCGTTTGTTGCCATGCTGCTGCGGCGGCAGTATCTAAAGAGGCGCGTTTTTCTCTAACGTTTCTCAGCGTCGAACTCGACGACGAGCGTTTGTTTCAATCATAGGAAATTGATACATAATACATAGAGGATAAGGTTCTATTTCGTATCTTTAAAACGATTTCTCTACGACGAGTGCGACGCTGAGAAACCTTAGTGAAAAGCGCGGCAGTTAAATAAAATTGATGTGTCTGTTTGTAATTTCATGGTGTAATACTATTTACTACCTTGCCATTACACTGAGGAACAGTGACAGCATTCAGTAGGGGAAAATCAATGCTGATATCTCATCAAAAATCAGTGCATTATAAAATAAATAGCTTGCCTAATTAATAAGCGCCATCTGTGTACCGCGGTGAGAAACAGTTGAATATACGAACGATACCTTCTATCAAGTCTCAATAGATGGCTCTTTTAACTGCAAAATACGTGCGAAATGTTTGATGATAAAAAAATAAAAAGTATTTATTAACCGATGAAAAAAAGGAGGATGTTCTTTAGTCGAATCATTCCCTTGTCGTTGATTCCCGCTACGCCGATTCCCGCTACGAGTCTCGCTATGTCAAGTCAAAACAATTGTCGGGTACTCGTATGGGAATTTGTTTTTTTTGTCTAGAATCAGAATGTATTTTTTCTGTATGTCACGAGATATGAACGCTCAATGAAAATAGTGTAAATTGAAAAATAACGCATTCAAGGTCAGCGCTCATAAGTCGTGACGGGACCTGTACCTTGATGATGAAGAATAAGGATGCCGAATAGCCCAGGAAAGTAAGTGTTCCATCCGGAACTATTTCTGAAGGGCATTTTTTTTTCAGTATATAATTTTATGACAACTCTTATGAATATGTAGAAAATTTACTAAAAAGTATATCCGCAACATCCTCAAATTCTGTCTGTTATCTAGATGTGTTTGAGTTACTTTATGAACACAATACTAGCTGAGTTTCTTGCCGATTCTTCTCAGAAGATTAATTTCCGAACTGGTGGTAGTTTTTCGACGTTTATAAGTGCCTAAGGCCTAAACTTCATCAAAAATCTTTTCAATTTTCCATAAGTGCTAAGTGATATTATTAAGAGAGGTGGGTACATAGCAGAATCCCTTGGCCGTGGGACTATATTCCTACTTCACATGAGGTTTCAGTCAATCAAATTTTTAAGCCACCATCGTTTTTGATGAGGGATTTTTGAAGAGAACTTAATTATTTGAATACCACACATTTAAAAATTGAGGACATGCATATAAAACTTTTAATACGAAACCAATTGTTATTGAAGTGTCTTGTGGGGGCTGGTCATCTCAAGCTACGCATTTAGATATAAATAGAACTACTAGACTTTTCTTTATGTTAATTTTTATCGACATTTGTACATTGGAACTGTGTCCATGGGCTTACATTTCTCAAGTGATTTATTTTGTTTTTTTTTTAATTGTATAATATTTTTGAAAAGAGTAATTACTGAGTTTCTTGCCAGGTTCTTCTCAGTAAAAGCAACCTTCCGAACCTGGCGGTAGCATGTATAATCCTGTAAATTGTGTCATTCTGACGATTTGTAAGTGCTTTGTATAAAGTCTAATCGAATAAAGATATTTTCGACTTTGACTTTGACTTTGAAGTGCATATAATAAAGAAGGATTGAATATTTAAAATTTCATTGACCTCTCAACACGGTGCCCTCGGTGACGTCACGCGCATCTCGGAAGCTGGCTTTAAAGAAATGCCCTTCGCATTTCCACGAGAAGCGTTAATGTCCTAAAGACAAGGTGCCTTCGTCACCATCTTTTGAATACAAATAATTGCCACTTTGTTACGAGGAAATAAATGGATTTATTTTGTGAAGAAAGTGGGAGAACTGGTAACTCTTTTGTGGGGCAAAGTATACGCTTTTTCAATAAACTACCATTATAAATGTGTGACAAAATTGTGAACAAAATGGAGCCCAAATGGCAGGAAACGACAGCGCGGCAGGCCTCGGAGGAGATGACGGGATGAGCTTCATGCTTTCAGAAGCGATTGGGAGAGGACTGCTGAGGACAGAGAAAGTTGTAAAAGTGGAAGGGAGGCCTTTGCTCAGCAGTGGGACACAGCAGGCTAATAATAATAATAATAATAAGTCTCACCCGGAAATTCCTTTCATCCTCATCCTCATCAAACTAACATCAACTATAAAAGTATATCTATACAGATAAATAAAATTGAAGTGTCTGTTTGTAATTCCAAAATAACAGCTTTTCATTAAATGCATAGGAATGTATACACGCTACTAAAAAACCAAGTTTTAAAATTTTTCTCTGTCCGTCTGTCCGTCTGTCTGTCTGTCTGTCTGTCTGTTTGTTCCGGGTAATCTCTGAAACGGCTGGACAAGGAGTAATTTAGGCTAATTTTATTTTTTTTAAAAATTAAGGTTCCCCGGGGTTAAAATTAAAAAAAAAAAAAAAAAAAAAAAAGAAACCGCAGGGCACAGCTAGTGTATGTATAAAAAAGGGACTCATGTAAAAAAAAAACCAGGGAGTTTGTTTCGCCGTTTCTTCTCCTGACAGGCTTACTTTTGGAAACGGTGGTAAATTAACCTGAGTTAGCGTAAGAGAAATGACGTTCAATGAGTGTTCCAAGTTATGTTGAATATAATTTTATGAATTTAGAATTTATCTATTTCCTATGATTGAAACCAACCCTTGTCGTCGACTTCGACGCTGAGAAAGCTTAGTGAATAACACGGCAGGTGGACGGGCATGGGCAGTTGGATTTAAAACCTGACGTTTAAGGTGCATTTAAAAATATATTTTTATATATTCACTATACTATATAAATCGAGTGAAGCTTCCATTACCGCAAACACATTACGTGTCAATATTTTAATTTAACCACACAAAAAAATACAATGACGCATTATTTACCTGCCGATTGAGGGACAATTATTTTCACCTGTATTCTTATTGTCATAAGAATTAAATTGCAATGATCGGTAATAGCGCGAGCCCTTAATTGGCCAGTCAGCTGATAGCGGTATAAAACTGTAGCCGTAGATGCGCCGGCGTCACTCGGTCAGTGCGCAGGATTTGTGTCAACATGAGGGCGGCAGTACTGTTTGTTTGTGTGTCACTTTACGTCAACGCTGACAGTGCTTCAGGTATGTACCATTTGTATTTACCCCCTTATTCATTTACGTAGCGTAACGTATGCGTAAGTTAATGCGATTATTATGGAACTGTGCCCCGCTGTTTCACTCGCGTATATTTAATTTCATGGGTAGCTCGCGGAACCCTCATGTTACGAACCCATATTTAATAGCATAAGTTACTCCTTGCAAAAATGTTAAAATGGGTGCAGCCGTTTCGCATTATTTCGGATATCGTTACGGCCGGAACAAACAGACAGACTGACAGAATTATTTTTTTATGTTAAATTATGACCCAATATTTCGTTTGAAATTAACAAATTGCATAATGAATTATTACTAACGGTTGTAACGGTTTCGTCTAATTAATTAGATGGCAATTAACTTGAGAATAGTTTTTTACATTTAACGATTGATTGATAAAGTGTGTAACCTCACGTCACTCCAGAAGGGCCCCGAAGGAGTCGGCAGAAGTATTGTAACACCCACTTTACGCAGAAGCTGTCGATGAACATTTTTTTTTTAATTCCATCATTAGTAATTACGTACCCCGAATTTCTAATTTATTTATAACTAGCTGTGCCCCGCAGTTTCCCCCGCGTAGATTTAGTTTCTTCCTTATTGTCGCGGAACCCTTATATTTTAGGGAGCCTAAGTTACTCCTTGAAACATTAACTACCTACCAGTGAAGGTCCCGTTAAAATCCGTCCAGCCGTTTCAGAGATTACCCGGAACAAACAGACAGACAGACAGACAGACAGAGAATAATTTTAAAACTTGGTTTTTTTGTGTCAGTATCGTGTATACTTTCATATGCATTTAGTGAAAAGCTGTTATTTTGGAATTACAAACAGACACTTCAATTTTATTTATCTGTATAGATTTCTTAATAAATATTTTTACCTAATTGCTCAGCTTTTTTAAATTCTGTCAGATCGTGTAATTCGCCAGTCAATTACATATTTTGAGTATACTATTATTGGCTTTGTTTGTACGCTCTGAATGTACGTGTTTGCTGTTCACTTGAGGGTAGCCCAAGGACGCGCAATTGTACTAAGAATCAACTGTTACTACTAGTTACGATAAAATGTATCTAAACAATATCATCCTTAAAATTTACGAGACTGTCCAATCAATGAAGATTTACGAATTGCATAGGCTGACCCCAGGGACAACACTGAAATAATATCTCCGAGTTCTCTGGGCCAACTACTTAGGATCGTTTTAGGCAAAGCAACTTCTTAAATTCTTAGTTTATGACGTGAATCTTTTTATGGTACTAAATTGAATTCTTAATATTAAAAACGAGCAAGCAAACGAGCGAGGAACAAAGTAACATTACCACGCGTCCCTTATAGGTGCGATACAAAATGTATGGCAATGACATAAGTAATATGTCACGTTCCCGATTTATGTAATTTCCATACATTTTGTGTCGCTTCTATTAGCGCAAGCGCGAGTGAATGTTACTTTGTCTAGACAGATTAGAATCTATGAAAATGAAAATAATAATTATTCATTCACTTATTAAAGTCGTAAATTTACCACTGTATCTTATGGAGCAAGCAAACATTGTGCTGATGTGTACAGTAGGGCTAGACAGATCTGGAAACTCAGTAAATTAAGGAATTAAGGAAAAACAAATAAAATAAAGTTATTGAAACTTGGCGAATCGGAGGTTATGTATATTCAATAAACTACTTTTACCTCGGCCTGTCTCGGAAGTAATATCTTTAAATAAATAGTACAAAACCGGTCAATTTCGAGGACTCGTACCCAACACATTTTTTTAAAATATCATCAAATAAAGCCGTCAAACAAACAGAAATAGAAAAATATAGGGTCATTTGATAAATCGCCTGGTTAGAACTTTTAAATAATTCTTTGTTGATTCCTGAAAATCTTGAAATTGTTATTTGGAGAGCTTTTATTTTCCATGTAATATTAAAACTAGTTTGTCTTAATTATTTTGGAATGTAAACTTGATTTTGAGACATTTTGGTGCGTACATAAAAGGAGTCGAGTTAAATAAGCAAAGCCTTGCAAAATGATAATCCCACAGTCATACCCTTATATTTTAGCCTCCCTCCCCTTTCAGACACACTTTCTTATTACTAAGAAAATAATTACGTATTTTCTAATTGTATTGGATATATAACATGTGAAAATAGTCAGTGTACCGCCTCTTTTTACCATTTTAAAACAGACGATAGTTAGGTAATCTATACCTATACATCTATACATACATACATACATACAGATAAATAAAATTGAAGTGTCTGTTGTAATTGCAAAATAACAGCTTTTCAATAAATGCATATGAATATATACACGCTACAGACACTAAAAAACCCAAGTTTTAAAATTTTTCTCTGTCTGTCTGTCTGTCTGTTTGTTCCGGGTAATATCCGAAACGGCTGAACGGATTTTAACGGGACTTTCACTGGTAGGTAGCTAATGTTACAAGGAGTAACTTAGGCTACTTTTATTTATCAAAAATATTAGGGATGCGCGACAATAAGGATGAAACCAAATCTACGCGGGTGAAACCGCGAGGCACAGCTAGTCGTATTATAAATACATAAGTACAACATTTTTGGCCCAACAAGAAAAGCAATTTATCAAAGTATGTACCTACATTATTCACATAGAAATACAATTGCAGGAAGCTTATTGTTGGAAGATGGAAATCCATTATGAACCACATTACCTGATCATCATGACTAGATAACTGACTGTAAGTGACGTGTGTAAATTTGTTACAAGTAGAATCTGAGGGCCTAGTGCGAGTTTTTCACTGCCGCCGTCACAAATCACCGCGTCGACGTAATCGCAGATTTGTATAGGATCGGAACAGCGCCTCTGTCGGCCTGAAGACACTATTGTGAGCCCATACAAATCTGCGTTTACGTCGACGCGATGACTTGTGACGGCGATTTTAAGAAAACTTGCACTAGGTACTCTGATGAAGTAGGATTTCTTTTAACTTGCCGTCATATTAACAAAAGTCAAGGAAAATTTGGTACGAGTATATTCAAGTAATGCGTCGATTCCTTAAGTGGATAACCATTAAGCCCTTAATTGTTTTGATGAAGGTGACTGTACGAGGAAATACCGAATCTTCACGATGACTCAGTTTCGCCACATTTCTTTTGTGTCATTGTTTCTGGTTATTTTAATGTGCCTACAATACATTCTATAATCTATACAGATAAATAAAATTGAAGTGTCTGTTTGTAATTCCAAAATAACAGCTTTTCACTAAATGTATATGAAAGTATACACGCTACTGACGCTGAAAAACCAAGTTTAAAATTTTTTCTCTGTCTGTCTGTCTGTCTGTCTGTTTGTTCCGGGTAATCTCTGAAACGGGTGGACGGATATTAACGGGTCTTTCACTGGTAGGTAGCTGATGTTTCAAGGAGTAACTTAGGCTACTTTTATTTATTAAAAATATTAGGGTTCCGCGACAATAAGGAAGAAACTAGATCTACGCGGGTGAAACCGCAGGGCACAGCTAGTATTAATATATATATACAGATAAATAAAATTGAAGGGTCTGTTTGTTCCAAATAACAGCTTTTCACTAAATGTATTATGAAAGAATACATAGAAAAACCAATTCAAAAAAATTATCTGTTTGTTTCGGCTAATCTCTGAAACAGATAGAACTTTCACTGGTACCTAATGTTACAAGGAGTGACATAGCCGACATAGGTTACTTTGATTTGAAAAAAATAGGGTTCCGCGAAAGAAACCGCGGGTCACGGCTAGTGCTAATGCTAAATATTAATAAGAAGTATCCTGTGAGTTATCAAATTACATTACAAGTGCATTTGCAGAAACGATTTGGGACAATTTTTTATCTGTTTAGATATACTCTCCGCGTTAGCATTTTTAACTTCCCAATGTAACATTTATGTCGCTCGTTTATGTCTTTTATGTAACGAAAGAAAATGAATATGATAAACATGAAATTAGAACGTTACATAATTTTTTTATTTTGTGTAAATTTATAATAAAATTTGGAAAAAAATTGTGTAAGTCAAAGTCAAAAATATCTTTATTAGATTAGATTTTTACAAAGTACTTTCAAATCGTCAGAATGACATAAATTTACAGGATTATACATGCTACCGCCAGGTTCGGAAGGTTGCTTTTACTGAGAAGAACCTGGCAAGAAACTCAGTTATTACTCTTTTCAAAAATATTATACAATTTTAAAAATACAAAGTAAATCACTTGAGAAATGTAAGCCCATGGACACAGTTCCAATGCACAAATAATGTAATAAAATAATAATCATAATTTATTGTGTTACTTTAGAAGAGCTCTGAAGTAAAGTGGCAAGATGAAATAAATAACAAATTAATTATAACACTGATGTTGGTGTCATGTTTAAACGAATTGCATAATACATTCTCCAAATCTCTCACAAATCTTTCGAATATTAAAATTAAAATTAATTATTGATTGCGTATTTTCTTCATTTTGTATGGGAACTCTAAACTTCCTACACATGCTATTAGGGGCTCTTTTACGTTCCCATGCAAAGTGATGCAATCGATATGGTCTAAGTTTAAACATATACTAGGGTATTTAACTTCCAAAATTCTGTCAAAATACGATACAGTATCAGACACATAAAAAAATCGTATTCTGACTTCATTGAAACTTGTTTCTAATTAAGGCTAAGAATAGCAACGAAAGCTGATCTCGTTAACTCACGTGATGATCATAATACGTGGACTGAGAGTCAATAATCACTCGTTAGCTATAAACTATTATCCTTAGCGTAATTACTGCACTCGCCGCTTCAATTGTGTTTAGAAGGTTTGTAAAAAGTATTTAAGTAGGATAGACGTAATCACGTGTAATTACGTTAAGTATGTATTGTCCACCACTTGGTGATTTGTTTAATTTATCATTGGTACAAATTACCATTTTCAGGACCTGGGGCCCAACCATGAGCTCTTATTGCAATGATAATTCAGTTGTGCGACAGTGACAGATGTATGCACGTCACATACATCTGTCTCATAAATGAGTGAAACTATCATGGCAATAAGAGCTCATGGTAAGGCCCCTGTAGGAAACAATGTGTTGGATCAGCCGCGTTATTCACTAACGTTTCTCAGCGTGGCACTCGTCGTCGGTGTTAAAGATACGAAATTGAACCTTATCATCTATGTATAATGTATCAATTTCTTATGAGTGAAACCAACGCTCGTCGTCGAGTTCGATGCTGATAAACCTAAGTGAATAACGCGGCTGGTAAAAATAAATTTTTGCTTTTTGATTTGCCACCGTTTTACAAAAAGTTCAGTCGTATTATGACAACCTACCGCGTTATTTTATAAGGTTTCTCATCAACGAACTCGACGTCTAGTGTCGGTTTCAATCATGGGAAATTGATATATAATACATACATGATGCAGCTCAATTTCGTATGTTTAAAAATGACATTCGACGTCGATAGCGTCGCTGAGAAACCAAACAGAATAACGTGACTGATATATTATGATTTTATAGGTGAAGATTTGTTGTGAGCATCCAATATAGCCTATATTAATCAGTGATAATGTAACATTCAAGAATATTTAAAATCGGTTCAGTAATTTTTGAGGCAATTCGTTACAAACATACATAACCTTTCCTCTTTATAATATTTAATTTTTAATATTTCTTTACGTCTCCCCCAGCGCCATTCATAACCGCCTGCGCCGACAAAGATGACGCGTGCCACAAGACGTCTGCGCAGAACGCAGTGACGTCTATAGCGGCGGGGGTCCCAGCGCTGGGCATCAAGTCCATGGACCCCATGCACGTGGACCTCATAGAAGCGAGCCAAGCGGGGCTGCACATGGTGTTCAAAAACACCGTTGTTAAGGGCCTCCGGAATTGCAATGTTCTTAGTTTGAAGTGAGTATTGGGTCTCATCATTAAAAAATTATATAAGCGACAGTTGGAACACTCATTGAACGTTATATTTAAGACCAAGTCAAGTTAATGTACTACCAATATGTATTTATCGGCGGACCGCTGGCCCTAGAGACATGAGATTTAGAAGGTGTGTTCGTTGTAGAGTGTAGGTATGTCCACTAAGAAAGGGTGTTCCGAACTTCTAGCCTTAGGGGGGGTCGCATACCCCGCGAGTAAAGTCGAGTTTATTACGAGATAATATCGCGCAGAAGCCGCATGCGATTGAATATAGGTTGATGGTGAGTCCAACACCATCTCAGGCACTAATAGCCCTAGATATATACTATTGTGATGAATACATTAAGAATCTAAGTGAATGTATTAGTTGTAGTTCTAATAATTCAAGACTCGTTTGTTATTAAATATACCACGTTTAGTTGTTGTGGCATTGACAAAGCCTTGCTCCAATTATATGTTATAGATGCATAAGCATTTTACACAGATCTAGTACACAATGATGACTGATATAAATGTATACCTGTCAATATGTATGAAGATAAATAAAATTGTCTGTTTGTAATTCCAAGTAATTATTCCATGTTTTACGTATTGTTCTGTGTAAGATTATATACTTATACTACCAATGTTAAAAAAAAAATTCTAAATATTACTATCATAATTTATTTCATTTAAAAACGGATTTCTTTTTGTAATTTTATTTTTCTGTATATATATATATAGATATAGATTATATCTTCGTAGCTTTATTACACTGTTACAGACGTCAAGGAGTGAACAGCAGGCTGGAGCTGCAGTGCTCGGTGGTGCTGGTGGGAGACTACGAGCTCAGCGGGAAGCTGCTCATCCTGCCCGTCGAGGGTAACGGCAGATACAAGATCAAGATACGTCAGTACCATTACCTTACTAATTACTCGCTGAATGTGGTTCATATTTTTAGTTGGTTGATTTATGTCGGTGTCGACGTCTGCGGGGTCACCAATAGGACACGCGATATTTTTAGAATTTCCTTGAAATGTTAACATTGTCCGTTTATTATAATACTGTGACTGTTGACATAGTTTCATGCTTTAACTCGTGGAATCCTAATTTGTTTTTTAAATAAAAGTAGCCTAAGGCGTAACCTTGAAAAATCGGTCCAGCCGTTTTGAATTTTAGCCAGAGATTTTTTTTCAAATAGTTTTGGCATAACGCCATCTATTGCATTTATTGTGCAACTAACGAAAATTCGTCATGTAGAAGGCGCAACGCTGCGTTGCTCGCTACAAGTATGCCCAAATAAGCTTTGTTGAAATATAGACTATTATTAACGGAAACATACGAAGAAAATCTGTATCCTAGCGTTTAACCGACACTCGTATATTTCCAGGCGACCTGATAGAAAAGATCTCGTTCATGGTGGGAGAGAAAGAGAAGGACGGAGACAAGTACTGGTATGTGAAGAGCTACAAGCAGACGTCAGATGTGAAGACCAACGCTGAGTTCCACTTCCAGAACTTGTTCAATGGAAACAAACAGCTGTGTAAGTACACGTGCTACTTTACAACCGTTAGAAGTAGTTTTTATAAATTCCATTAGACTTACAATATATTACAACACTGAGAAAATTATTCCGGTTCGGAAATTACGATATTAGGCAAGAAACTTATAAATGTTTGCGATTTTCAAAAATAAGTATATACTTTTGATACATATATGCTGCTAGCGTTAATTTAAACACGCATGTAAAATTCTCGCGAGACCCGATATTTGGTGAAAAGTGCAACACCTGTGCTCACCTGTTCGGGGACCCTTATGGGATGGCAAGCATATACATATCAGAGGAAAAGTTGACTGCTAGGGAATGTCTATGACATTAAGCCACCTATATATGGTTTTCAAAGCAGGAGAAAATTAATAAGTTTTGTTTTTCCAGCGGATGCAATTCACGAGTTCGCAAACACTAACTGGAGAGAGATAATGAAGGAGGTAGCCCCTCCCATCATAGACGCTGTCATCAAGGAGGTGGTCGACCAGGTGTCCAAGCTCTTCGACAACGTGCCTGTGAAGGAGCTAGCGCTCTCCTGAGATATATATTTTTATTTTGTATATAAGACTACGGAAATATAAAGAGTTGTTCAATGTTTACGTGGTTGCTTTATTTTATACTAGTGGACGTCATGTGGTATGTTACTCGCTGATGATGTAGCTATCCATTGCTGAAAGAATTTTCAAGATCGGTCAAGTAGTTTCAGAGCCTATTCAATGCAAACAAACGAAAAAGAAATCAAATCTTTCCTCTTTATAATATTAAGTAGATTCAAGTTGAAATCGAGTTTTTAACGATATGCGTTTGACATCAGGCGCCAAGGTTGTTGAGCGTTCGTTGAGTGAGAGGATTCAAAAAAGTATTGCTAAGAACAGTTGGAATGAATAATAATTAAAGGATTTCAACAATATTTTCTCTATAGCGAACAGTAGGCCAACTATGCTCGTTTAAGTAGCGCGTATTAAGATCTTCTTAGCTTTGACGTTTAATTTGACGGTACTAAAATGAAACGTCAAAGTTCTCAGAAGTTCTTAATACGCTCTGTTTAAACCGATGGTGGTAGGCCCCCAGGGATCTTATCATAAGCTCTTATTGCCATCATAGTTCCACTGTGTGATATCGACAGATGATAATAAGAGTTAAACTATCATGGCAATAATAGGTCATGGTATCCAGTGCCAGCTTGACAAAAAAGTAAAATAAAAAAATGTACAGTCGAACCAAGGTTCAATAACTCCACTCTCTACATTCTGACCATTCCCTGGGCGTAGATATACTGAAGACATAAATCCCATATGTGTATTCTGCATCCGTTACTACTAGGTCAGTACTACCATGAGCTCTTATTGCCATGATAGTTTCACTCATTTATGAGACAGATGTATGTGACGTGCATACTCTGTCACTGTCGCACAACTGAATTAACATTGCAATAAGAGCTCATGGCTGGGCCCCAGGACTGCCCAAGTTACGGAGTTTCATTACAACCACCCAAGGTCTTAATCAATAACTTCTCAGACATATGTGGGATTCCTGAAAATGTTTTCCTTCGTCATAAAGCACGTGGTGTAGAAATCATTATACATACGTTTTTTGAAAAAACTCATTGGTACAGGCCCCCGCTGGGATTCGAACTTACGTCTTTGCAGGCGACTCCTCAACCTCAAGGCCAACACGGCTCTTAAAACTCTTAGAAAGATAGAATCGGAACCAAGGCGAGAGGGCTTCTTACGAATTCTAAAAATAATTTGAACAACTACATTTCACGCACACAGTAATATTAAAAAACAAATTTATGAAATAAGGAAGGATTTGGTAAAGAGCCCTTTTATTGAAGACGTCACAAATGCGTCACACTCCAACGAGTGACGTATCTAAACGTAATCAAACACATAAGTCTTTTAACAAAACCACCATCTGTTTATTTATATTAGCTACACTATCTTACGTAATCTTAACTACACGTTCGAATGTCTGTCCGCGATCGATTCGGAGAAAACGCGCCGAGACGGACGGACGTACAAAACCAAAAAGCAAATACAATTCTCATTTTGTTCAGTCAATATTTCTATTGAAACACACGAGTTAGTTACATCAGCCGGCCACTGCGCCTGCGAACCGCGAGTATTTAAGCGCTCGCTAACATTTTTACAGTTTCAAACGCTTGTATTCGTCATGTTTGCAACACGTTTCATAACCTACAAGAGTTGTTTAGTTATTAATAATTTAAAATTGGTGCCCAATATTGGTTTATGACAGACATTATAACCGGATTAATTGTAGTGTTACCACAGACAGACAGTCAAATACGTCACGAGGTAAGAACTTTGTAATAAATGTTACATAGTGTAGTGTAAACATTCGGTATTTTTATCAGTAGCTCACTCGAGTTACTCAGTGTTAGTGGTGTGTATGTGTCAAGGGCGATGGCTGGCATTCACGTCATTGTGAACAGGTGCTACTTGTGGGGGCTGGTCATATCTAGCTTTCATTTGTTTAAACTAAATGTGTAGATTATATAATTTACTAGCTGTGCCCCGCGGTTTCACCCGCGTAGATTTAGTTTCATCCTTATGGTCGCGGAAACCTAATATTTTTAATAAATAAAAGGTAGCCTATGTCCTTTCTCAGGGTCTAAGGTTGTCTGTGCCAAATTTCATCAAAATCGGTTGAGAGGTTTAAGCGGGAAAGCGTAACAGACAGACAGAGTTACTTTCGCATTTATAATATTAAGTAGGGATTTTGTTGACATTTGAGCATTACAACTGTGTCCATGGCCTTATATTTGAATAATTTTAACTATAAAAATTGTAAGTAAATTGAGGATTATTCTCATGAAAAGCAACTATAGGATACTAGCGATAACATTTATAATCCTGTTACTTACCATGTTATAGATTTAAAAGTACTCAAAGTCTTATCAAATGAATTATGGTCTATTTAGAATTTTGAATATTTCATTATTGTTTACTTAATGCAAGGAATTCATGATGATGGTATAAGAGTCGTTAATAAACGCTAATAAAACATTGTACGAGCCACGCTCGCAATTAAATCAATGACGCTAGTTAATAAGATCCAATTGGTAACATCTGAAAGTCAGTTACGACTTATAGGTATTACAGTCGCATATAATATAAGTATCCACGTAGACTAAAATTATTTATTCACTTAGTGTGATGGCTGATCAAACATTTTCATATTTTACAGGAAACATACTTCTATAAAGTCCATTGATAATAGCTGTTAGTGACAAACGGGAAAATGGTAAGGAATAATACAATATTATTATTGATCGACTGGCAAAAAAGTCTAATGTGTTTTGTTTCTAATAAGATTTTTGTTTCAGGCTGAAAACAATATATCAGGAATGTACTCCCTTGTACCTCAGGATGACGTCAAAGCTTCTAAGTGAGTATCTGAATCAATTTAATAAAAACATATTGTGAGTAGTTAAAGACAAATTAAACCAACGAATACTTATTTAGTTACTACAAAACAGTAGTAAACCTATTTACAGGTAGAAAACACACGCATTAGCCTGATGGTAAGCGGTTACTACAGCTATTGAACGCGTAGAATTTGTGCCATTCGCACTATATGAATACCCATAAGGATTTTTTCCCCCTATTGCATTATTTGCATAGGACTTAAATATATCTGACGGAATATGGTATTCGGAGTATACAGGCTTGAGCACATGTATGTTTGTATGTTTATATTATATCAACACGTGAGGTCCCGGGGAAGGCAGAGCAAAAGAGCGCCAGTCGACTCTACACCCACATTCTTTCAATTCATCTAATAATTAATATCTTCAACACACGCTCCAGTTTCGAAGAAGGCTTAACGAACAATAATTAGTTGGTTGATAGTTGATACCCGATCTATTGGCTTGAACATTCCTCGGTTGCTTTATAAGGAAGTAGGTCAAATTCTCAGCGCGGGCGCACATTGCTCGGTAGGGTCGCCACGTGGTCGCATTACATTCACGTACTCATAATTAACAGAAGCGCTGATGTTAATGATGACCTGCTATTAATAACAGTTGAAATAGGAAGTAACAATATCTTTATAACTTGTATCCATTCTGCGAATATGAAAATCGCACGCTTATAATGCCGATCGATATAAAATTAAAATTTCAAGGTTAATAAATACAATACGATACGCGCTACAAGTATTTCTGTCAAAAAGGCGCAGATGAACACGGCGGTGTTCGTCTGCGGCCTTGATTTTTTAGTGAATGGGTGAAAAGTTGGAACACAGAAAATAAAATATCGTACTAGTAAATACAGACTACAGACGAGGAAAAATTACAATCGGTTTTTTCAATAAAATCTTGAGTGAAAAAAAATTCTCGTGGTGTTCATGTTAGGTCTTGCTACAGCCAAGATAGATGAAAGAAATTTAGGGTCTATTCCTTAACCGAACCATTGCAAGCGAAAAAACATGTTTTTTTGTACCTATATGAACTTTTATAGCAATAATAAACTGTTCATTATTTAAAAATATTATATAAATTATGACGATATTAGTATAAATGCTGAATTAGCTTGGTGGAATCAATTTCAATTTAAATTGCAGGGGCACAATGCCTAGATATGGGTACATAAAATACAGATGAGGTGGGATACCTCTTAGTTATTCCTTAATCTTATGAAAACTAACGAAAAGAAATACAATTGCGTAAAACGTTCCATTGTAAAAATAACTTTATATATGCATAGTCTTGCAAACGATAGGTAAACAAGGATCGGGCACGCTAGCTCTGCTCTTTAAAAAAATATGTCAATTATTTGATGATTGATTTATGTTCTATAGCGGACGTCACGCAGTTTCACCAACGTAGTTCCCATTCCCGTGGGAGTACGGGGATAGAATATAGCCTATATTAATCAGTAATAATAAAGCATTCAAATGGTGAAAGAATTTTTTAAATCGGTGCAGTACTTTTTGAGCCATTTCGTTACAAACATACTTACATACAAATCTTTCTTCTTTATAATATATATTTTTTAAATTAAATAATTTTTTCAACCTCCTTAAATATATGGCACCAATGCAAAACGACATCCTATATTAATGAATCGTACCTATTTGTTACAGATATATAATACGTCCTTTATCAAAAGATGTGGAAGGAGCCACCCCACTGGCTGATCCTACAAAATTCGATCCTTTCACGGAAAGGAAGATCGATAATCCTACAACGTAAGTATTGAATAATATAATTGATAAATTGAATATTTAATCAACTTTAAACACAAAGAATAAAAATTAGTTATTGTATATCCAAAAATGACTACACCGGTTTCAAAACGCCTTCTAAGAAGTACTGGCACGAATCTCAACAAGACATCTTTTCATTTCGCATACTATAATGTAGTTTATTTACTTTCTTTGTGTTTGGAATTAAAACACTCATTTTTATTTTTGAAATATCTTGATGATTATTTATTTGTTTTTTCTTTTTCCAGTGATTTCCAAACGCTGACACATCTAGTAAAATCAACGTTAGGCAGTGGGATAATGTCTATGCCGTATGCATTCAAAGCCTCTGGGATTGCTGGCGGCATTTTAGGAGGACTATTCACGGCGGCTATTAGCACACATACTTCATATATTTTGGTAAGTTTAACATCTAGTGTGCATGTAACATCTTGGGCACTTTTAAGAGCAGTGGCCTCTATCTCGTCTGCATAGTTACATGCCAAACCTCTGTCTGTCCAAAGAGGTTTCTTGAGTTTATTACAATAATTTTTGATACCACGAATTTTGTAAGAATACAGCAGTCATCTGAGAAACTTCATATAGAGAAGGCATGCTGAATAATGTCTTCTTATTACCGTTTAGATACCAGACTTTAACCTTGACACGTTATTCGTCTTCAGTGAAAATTGGGTGTTTTTAAACCTTAGCATACCATAACTAGGTTAAATATGAGAAGAGCATTTTATTGATTTAAGACGAAACATTGTGAGTGAGTGGCGCCATCTTTTGCGTAAATATTGAAAATGAAAATGAAAATGATTTATTCAGTTTAGGCCCTGGTAAGGCACTTATGAATGTCGAGGAATTTACCACCGGTTCGGAAACTAGCCTTCTGAGAAGAACCGGCAAGAAACTCAGCTGGCATCATGTACATTTCATTAAATTGTAAACAATGATAATTACAATAAAAACATTTAAAATTATTAAAATTAAAATATATTATTGATACAAGGTGTCTGTCTACCTATTACCTTTTCACGGTTGAAGCGAGAAAAATTCTAAAGATTTCTTTAACCCTGAAGGCGTACATAGCGTACTTCAAATTATTTCACAGACGAAGTCACGGGTAAAAGTTACTATTGCTCAAAATATATTATTTAATGACTTAAAATGTTTACTTTTCAGGTTGACTGTGCGCACAAGTTATACGTGAGAGCGCGCAAAACAAAGATGGATTACGCGGATGTCGTGGAATGTGCCTTTGACACGGGACCAGAAAATATCCGAAAATATGCAAAGTACGCCAGGAAATTCATTTTGATATGGCTATTCACGACATACTTCGGCGCTTGCGTGTCTGACAACATTTTAATATCAACGAACTACGGCCAAGTATTCCGATATTATACTAAGTATAAGTACATGGAACCCGACAACTCTAGTATAGACAACGCGAATAGTTCAGTTTTCAATACAACGACTGCAGCTCAACTCGCTATGGCACCCCTTGAGAGTGGTCTATCCAGGGCCATCATGGGCTGTCTCCTCGTGCCAATAATCCTATTCGTCTGGGTACCAGACTTGAAGTACCTCGCGCCAATATCGACCATGGCGAACTTTTTCATGGCCACTGTGATAGGAATAACCTGTTACTACCTCGTCCAGGACCCTAAGCCAATGAGCGAATTATCACTATTCCAGTCGATATCTGAAATCCCGACATTTTTCGGTGTTACGCTCTTCGCTATGGCTAATATTGGAGTAATGATGCCATTAGAGAACAATATGAAGACGCCTCGCAACTTCCTAGGCACCTGCGGAGTGCTCAACAGAGGAATGTTCGCCATCACCTTCGTTTACCTCTTACTCGGTGCTCTAGGATACATGAAGTATGGTAACGAAGTGGACGCTCTCATCACAGCCAACTTGCCGGTCGACGAAATACCTGCGCAAATCGTCAAAATCCTTATTGGTACGACTGTTTTATTAACGTTCAGTCTCCAGTTCTACGTGTGCCGTGAAATGGTTTGGGCGAGGGTGGAACAATATTTTCCTAAGAGGCCGCTTTTAGCTGAGTATATAATTCGAGCTCTATTGGTGATTGCATGTATCTCACTAGCCATTGCGTTGCCGATGATAGGACCAGTAGTGACACTAGTGGGGGCTTTTGGTTTCTCCCTACTTGGTATCATTTGTCCCGCAGTCATTGAACTCTTGGTCTACTGGGAGTTAGGATACGGTCGATGTAACTGGAAGGCTTTTAAAAATGCTTTCTTCATAATATTCGGTTTCTATGCACTTATTTGCGGCACCCAAAATGCTATCGAAGAAATTGTGGGTACGTATTATTAATATGTATTCTTGTATTAGGTAGTCAATACCAGTGGCGATTTAAATAAACTCTCTTGTGTTTATTCGTTCTAATTTATAAATTTAGCTTTTAAGATTCATGTAATTAATGTTGTTTGTTCATTTATCATGTCAGTATTCATTAACTGTAGTATTATTTAAGTATTTTTAGTAATTTGTTATCTCTATAGAATATTACAAAATTGTAGTTCGACGAAGGTAGCCTAGATCTAAATACGGAGGAGATATGTTGCATTTATCGAAAAGACTTATTGATTACATATAAGTATGAATAAACGAAGGCATTTTGACGTAATTAAACTGTTTTTTCTTAAAATAACCCACTTTTCAGGAATTTTTGAGGTATTTTTGAAATCATAATGGTCCAGATTTATCTATCTCTATCCATATCTTAAATATATATAACTCAAAGGTGACTGACTGACTGACATAGTGATCTATCAACGCATAGCCCAAACCACTGGACGGATCGGCATGCAAGTAGATGTTATGACGTAGGCATCCCCTAAGAAAGGATTCTGAGATGGCAGGCTATATAAGATTAGTAACTTTTCAGTTTAAAATATATTAATTTCTGTATGCTAGCCAGCCGATTTTGACGGGACTTTCAGTGGCAGGTAGCTGATGTTTCAAGGAATAACTTCTACTACTTTTATTTATTAAAAATATTAGGGTTTCGCGACATGAAGCATAAAACTAAATCTACGCGGGTGAAACCGCGGGGCACAGCTAGTAATATCATAAAGTGCTAAGTTAGTAATTTACAAGTAGTGTTCAATATATATATTGTACATCTGTGGTTATTTAAGAATAAGTCACTAAAATGTAATCGCCACACTACTGCCTGCTGTCTATGGGGACGCTCACTCTCTCCACTTCTTGCCGCCATTGTCACGACACACATTTTATTTTACATTATTTAAAACAAATATAAAATTAGATTATTTACTCATAAACGGTGCTTCATTTAATTATATATCGTTCAAGTAGATTACTTTTAGGTAATACAATCGCAATTCGCACATTAAAATTCCAAAAAAATCAAGATTAAAAAAAAACTCCAGCTATGTTTAAGTTCTATGTAATAGGGGGCGAGCCTACTGCTTTTAACCTGGCACTAATCCATTTATTACTTTGACAATTTTAAACATTAAACTTTGTCTTCTGACTTACATAGCAAAAATAATTAAAAGGGTTTTAGACTAATGCAAGATCCATAGCCCATGTACTACTCTATAAATATATCTAGCATTAGGTTTGATATACCCCCTAGCTACACTTAAATAGTATGTTAACTCAACCTAAGATAAGCCCCTAATTGCATTTTCAGTTAGCTACAAAGGTTAGGGGCGCCGACCTTCAGTGCACTGTATGAAATCGTGTACCTATCATATGCTCACGCCTGTATTCCCCGAAGGGATAGGCAGAGGTATTGTTATTACAACAAAATTTCACCGAAGATGATTAAGTGGTACAGGCTTCGCTGGGATACGAACTCGCGTCGCTTGTGTAGCAGGCGACTGCTCTAGCCCCAAGGCCACCACGGCTCTTCGTGTACCTATATTCAAATCTAAGCAATATTCAAATCTTGGTTTGATTATGTTTTGCCTGTATTGCAAGCTACTATAGGCTGCGGTAACCACATACCATCAGGTGGGTCGCGTGCTTGTTTATTACATAACTAGCTGTGCCCCTCGGTTGCACCCGCGAAGATTTAGTTTCATCCTTATTGTGGCGGAACACTAATATTTTTAATAAATAAAAGTAGCCTCTGCAGTCACTTCTTGGAACATCAGCTACCTGACAGTGAAAGTCGCGTTAAAATCGGTCCAGCGGTTTCAGAGATTACCCGGAACAAACAGGCAGACAGACACAGATGGACAGACAGACAGAAAAAAAAATTTAACCTTAGTTTTAAGTCTACAGAACCATATTTTCAATGTCACAGCGTTAGGTATAGGAAAACCTGCCATACGCGGTTCAAGTACAAGTGACATGAACATACATTAGTCATAACTATACTTAGTGACCTGACACGTCGAGGTTAACTTAAGAAGCGAGCATTAATTTAAGTAATTGAATAGGCTCCTTTTTATACTGGTATGTGGTGAGCCAGTGATCGTGGCCAGCAAAGAGAAGAACTTCCAGCCAGACGCGTGTCATGCCTGCGGAACACCGGCTCCAATTTATTCTATATCACAAGTATAGATTTAGAAGCTACACTCACTGCTTGGGGCGTTTTCAAGTTCTCATACAAAATTATATAATGCTCACGCCATCCCCGAAGGGGTAAGCAGAGGTGTTGTAACAGCAACTCAGTCTGGATGACGGGTTGTCCACTTCCCTCTATGATGGTTGAGGAGGTCAATGACTGGCATTCGCGTCATACTTGTGAACAGGTGCTGCTTGTGGGGGCTGGTCACCTCAAGCTACGCATTTATAAGTACAACTACTAGACTTTTTATCGACATTTGTGCATTGGAACTGAGTCGACATTTCTCAAGTGATTTTTTTTTTTTAAATATTTTTGAAAAGAGTAATTTTTGAAAAGCAATCTCCATCGCGGCATCCCACGTTAAAACATGCTAACATTGAGGTATCTACTAATTGTAATCTTGTTAATAAACTCAAACGCGATGAAAACTTCATCAGCGCAATTTAGACTGTTATTTAGTAGGTCACAAAGAAACGGCTGGACCGATTTACCGGGAAATTCACTGCAGATAGCTGATGTTCAAGGACAATGCTATTTTTAAAAACCTACAAAGTCTACGAGGGTACCTATATGATAGCTTCTTTAAAAACATGATAGAAGAAAAGGTAGAAGGGAAGACAGGAAGAGGTAGACCAAGGCTTGTTTAATTTATATTGTAGTAAGTAGCAAGAAGGCCAGGGCCTATTTGAATACTGGCCTTCTATGATTAAAAATAAGAAGGATTTAAATTTAAACATAGTTCGATTGTCTTTTGTTTTTTGTGCTATTACTATTGCTATTGAATTTGATATTGGTCTTGTAAAATCTTATTGTTGTTTTGTCGAAATATAATATTATTATTTAAAGTTATAGTTATATTATTGATATTGACGAGTTGACGATATTGGTTAAGTACAACTACCGAAGAAAAAGATTTATGAGTAAACTTAGGGTTTATTCAAGGCTAACATACATGAGACAAGTTAAAGAAAACGTGTCCGTCATGTCGTATAAGGAGGTCAAAGAGATGGCACTGGACACAGACAAATGGGAAGAGTTACATCGGTTACACCGACAAGAGTTATTACTCTTAAATTCATGATGATGGGTACCTATAACAGCGGAGCACAGTAAGTATTCAAATAAAATCAGCCGGATCCTTGTTTCCTCGAAATCCGTTGTAATATATTTCCATAAGCAAAAACTCCGTGTCAGATTCTTTCAATTGGACACGAAAAGAGGCGACAAAAAATGTTTACAGAGAGTTGAGGATAAAATTCAATGGAAAATTTTGTTTTATTCTAGCTTGCGTGCGGGGGTTGCGAAGGTCAGATTGATTTGAGAAGACAGTCGCTTTATAATATAAACATCAGGTGAACAGCCACATCGAATTTAATCGAGCTATGCCGCTCAGAACCACATTTTTGATCCACCGGTGGATACATTTTTTATCGGCTCTCGACCCGAATATCACTTGAGCGACTACTCAAATCACTTAGACAACACGGCTCCCGATACAGGGACCCTACTATGACCTCTATATATTATTGCCATGATAGTTTAACTCTTATTACGAGTCAGATGTATCATCATCTCCCTGGCCTCATTATATACATTTTTGGGGTCGGCACTTGATTCAGCCCGATGTGACTGATCACCTGATTTTTATTCGAATCGACTGCCACCTGACCTTCGTAACCATCAATCACGAGGAAAATCGGTAATCTGGGTTGAAACATTTATCAGACTCTTTTAGGCCTCCGACTGACTTGTAAGTTAAGTTGTAAGAACTTCGGGGAACCTTTTGGAATGCCGCATTCAATTTTTTTTATTTATTATATTCCTATGTACTTTATGCATGTGGAATTGTAGTTGTAACGAATGCCAAAGATGTCGAATTGGCAACCGAGACCGACCGCTTTACGTGCTTTCCGAGGCACGGAGGGAACTCGGCGGTTACTCATCCAAATACTTACTGGTTTGGGTTGTGGTTGCTTAACTTCGCTGATCGAATGATATGCGACGAGCTCGTCTATGACATAAATGTATATGACGTGTGTAAGTCTGTCACTGTCACACTATGATGGCAATAAGAGCTTATGGTAAGGCCTTAGGAAGGATAAACATTATCCTTCTCTTCTGAAGTCGGTAACGACGCGGCCTTCCACCAAGGTCCATGAACAATATATCATGTCAACAAGTACGAAAATAGTAGATTTTCCAGTTTTAATTGTTGACTTTGCACTAAACGTTACGTATCGTGTAATACATTGTGCATATATGTATTGGGTATGGAATGACGCTATAATTAGCTCCATTCTTCCGAGAATTCGTGTACCTACAGTGCCGCAAGTAAAGTTGACGTTTTACGTTGACGATATCGTCTGCGTGCAGAGATATTTTAATAACTACACTCACTTTTCACCGAAGTCTCAACATGACGATGTAAAGTCTATCGCCGTCTCAGGCACTATACATACATACGTCTTTGAATGAATTCTCTAACATATGCAGGTTTACTCACAATGTTTTCTTTCACCGTAAAACACGTGGTGTGAAATCACTGCACATACGTTTTTAGAAAAACTCATTGGTACAGGCCCCGCTGAGATTCGAAATTGCATCGCTTGCGTAGCAGGCGACTGGACAAACCCCACGGTCACGGCTCTATACCTTTTTATGAGTTACCAAAAAATATGCATATTTTATTGGAAACTTTTGTCTACTACAGACATTCCATTCTGTAAATAGGCGTTAAATACGGGCAAAAAATGATAAATGATAAAAGGTCCACATTAATTTGAACCCTAATCGAGTGATGAATAAGAACAATCTGATGTGAAGTCCAAAGTGTATAGAAGCCAACCAGTCATTACGGGGGCAAGTACTTGCTCTTTTCATTAGATTATGTATCGCACTAACGCAGACATAACTAAGTTTTATTAAGGCGAAGTAACTTGCATCACTACTTTGAAGTAACGATTAAAGAAATATTTGTCTATGGTGTATTTTCCGTTATTTTTACATATATATGCTCACGCCTGTATTCCCCGAAGGGGTAGGCAGAGGTTTTGAAACACCCGCTTTTCACCGAATATAATTAGTGCGAACGTGGCAGATGGTGAGTCTATCGCCGTCTCAGACACTATACATACGTTTTTGAATTTCAGGTTTCCTCACGATATTTTCCTTCACGTAAAGTACGTGGTGTGAAATCACTGCCCATAAGTTTTTAGAAAACCCATGGTGCAGGCCGCTTGCGTAGTAAGCGTCTGCTCAAATCCCACGGCCACCATGGCTTTTATTTTATCCTTATTACCTAATTATCTACTTCAAAGTGAAGCGCAGGGTTAAGGGTAAGGTCGCCTTAAATGTTCACATCCACTGCTTGCCCCGAGATCATGTTGACAATACAATTTAAGACTAGGATCTGTGACGTCAGCGGCGCATTTATAAAGTACGGTCGCGACCTCGTCATCTTCATAAACACACAACTTTTGAACACAACACAACATACATACAGTGTTCAATATGTTGCTCTATGTTTGTTTCCTGTCTGTGATACTGACTGTTAACTGTGCTTCGGGTATGTGGTTTTATTCTTTACTATTTACGTAATATCTAAATGTTGATTTTTGAAGTCGTTCGATCGATGTCCTGTCCAAGTAAATACCTTTGTGTCCAAAAATTCGATAGATAAAATTTAAGAATATATAGAGTAGATAGATGATAGATAAGAATAAAGAGAAGAAGAAAGAATTATCTCAATTCGTAAATTACTAGTATTTAATCTCATAAGGATTCCAAGCCGAACTTAGCGGTCGGAGGAACAATTTTTCAACAGCGTAATATTGACACCCTTTTTTAAATTAAAAGCTGCTCATGATTTTTGAAGATTTTTCTTAGTACTTATAACAAAACAACAAGGAACTATTTATTTCGTTCGCCGTGGGCCTATTGCTGACTGCTCACACTTAGTAAACGTTATTTTTTTATCATTATACTAGCGGACGTCACGCGGTTTCACACGCGTAGTTCCCGTTCCGGTGGGAGTACGGAGATAAAATATAGCCTATATTAATCAGCGCTAATGTAGCATTCAAATGGTGAAATATTTTTTTAAATCGGTTCGGTACTTTTTGAGCCAAACATACAAACCTTTTCTCTTTATAATATTATTATTATAGAACATTTCTATAATTAATACAAAATCATTCCATACCCAGCACCATTCATAAAGCCATGCAAGGCGGGAGACAATGCGTGCACCTTGGCTTCGGCGCAGGCGGCAGTCCCGTTCATGGCCGCTGGGGTCCCTGAGCTGGGCATCAAGCCCTTGGACCCCATGCGCCTGGACAAGGTTGAAGGGAACCAGGGCGGGCTCCAACTGACCTTAACCGACACCACCGTCACTGGAATGAAGGGGTGCACCGTCGAAGCTATCAAGTGAGTATTTCTTTGACTGAGTAATTTAATGTCGATGATGCCAAAAAGGTGTGTAACTCTTATAATATGGAATGGTTCTCATATAGAGTGGAATGGGGTTCCATTACAGCCGCGCTATTTTGTTTCTCAGCGTTGAACTTGACGTCGAGCCTCGGTTTCAATGATAGGAAATTGATACAAAATAATATATAGACGATAAAGTTCAATTTCTTGTGATGGAAACTGGCTCTCGACGTCGAGATCGACGCTGAGAAGCCTCACAGAATAACGCGACAGTTTCTATTAGCATTCTAAGATATGCCAGCGGTTTTGTATATAATCCTATACATACTTACGGTTACCAATTCAACATCTTTGGCAATCGTTACAGGTCAGTCGGAGGCCCAAGAGACTTTGACAACTGGTTTAACCTAGATTACCGATTTACCTCGTAAAAAGGGTTACGAAGGTCAGATCGCAGTTGCTTCGAATAAAAATCAGGTGATCAGCCACATCGGGTTGAATCAAGTGCCGACCCCAACAATGTATGGGATAAAGTCAGAGAGATGAGACAATATGATCACGACTGTATTCCCCGAAAGGGTAGGCACAGGTGTATTTATAGTAGGTACACCCACATTTAGTTATTTTTAAGTCCCATGTAATATGGGGTGAAACTTTCGCCATTAACCGGCCACTAATCCAGATTCCGGGCTGGGAAATTACAGATAGAAACACCCAATAACTTTTTGCCCGACCCGGGGATAAAACCCACGAACACGAGGCGACCACTACACCAACGTGGCAGTACATCAATAATATAATTAGAATAAGCAGAAAATAACCAATTATAGATTAACTCAGTAAAGATATCTTCCCAGATAATGATAGAATCGTGAGCTACAGAAAATTAATGTACGTGGCACTAATCCAATCAGATATACGTAATTGCTCTCATATCAGAAACAGATGAATATGTACAATCCCACATGCAAAAAGTACATACATGTATATATCCCCTGTGTGGGTCTTAAATAAAAAATATGAATGCGTCATCCTAGAAGGTTCTCCGAAGCGGTAAGCAGTGTCTCAACACCCACCTTTCACCAAAGATTGATAATTTCAACGAATTTTCTCATTCATATTGATTGATATCAAATATTCCTTGAAGTATACACACCTAAGTAAATATAACAAGTATCTAGCATATATAAGAACGCGGTAATTTACCTACTTACTTGATTCATATATGGAAACGAACAGACTTTGAGAAGGAAAATCGTAAAACCTTATGCGTTAACTAAATACCTGGGATTCTAGAATGTTTGTTGTATGTAGAATTGTAGAACTGCGCACGTTCATTTAATTAATTCATTGCTGTTTTATTATCTGTAATTGTTATTATTATGTAACACGATATCTAATACATCTGGCAGATACTTATCTAGGTAACATACTTAGTTGCTATACTTAGGCTATGAGGTGCACGTAGGTAGCAGAAACTTTCCATCTTTGTTTATACACCTAGTCCGTCCTTGGACTTTTACAAAACTGGTGCAATGGATCGTTCGTTGACAGTTCTTAAATTCAAACGGGAGGCTTATTATCCTTGGCTATAAGTCTCTATTTGGCTATAAGGTATTCCTTGGCTATAAGGTACTTATTTGCCATTTGTGTTTATTTATAAAAGTAGGTACCTATTCCAAAGACAAGCGTCACGATAACAACTTAATAAAGTTATTTTGATTAATGTGAACCAACCTTCGCAGACACGATCTGTCCAAGGGCAAGCAGTCAGTAGCGATCAAGTGTACGGTGGAGCTGAAAGGGAACTACAAACTGAACGGTCAGATCCTGGTGCTTCCCATCCAGGGTGAAGGGACATACACCATACATATACGTGAGTTTTAGTTTAAGCAATTTTTCAAACTTATCGGTCTGAAAACAGGTAAAAAAAAAGCATTCCTATGCAACTGTGTAGACAATGAAATCCTTTACGTGGATGTCAAAAGTGGAATTCAACAGCCTTTTAAATTGTAAGCTCCTTCCTTCATTTCAAAATATGAAATATACAAAAAGCGCCTGACAAATTAAAATTGCAATGATACTCAAATGCGTAATTGCATCACAGGTGACATTATAATCAAGGCGTACTCCGAGGTGGTGACGGCGCCGGGAGCTGACGGCCTGCCCCATTGGCATGTCAAAAACTGGCGACACACCTACCAGGTGAAAACTGGAGCTGAATTTCTGTTCGACAACCTATTCAACGGGAATAAGCTTCTTGGTAAGGAGTTTAATAATTATACGATTTGTTTTTATTTCATTTTAAATATGATTTAACTCCCTAATAGTTTTTAGTCAAGACAGGTGTCCAACCTGCTTTAAGTACACCTACCCCATGCATTGGTATCTTTATTCCAGTTACAATGAGTGTTTAATAAAAACGTGTGAACGAAATAAACCAGCAATTATTTACTTACAGCGCAACCTGTAGAACAATTTCTGAATACCAACTGGCGCGACGTGATGCAAGAAATAGCACCGCCCGTGGTCCACGCCATCGTTTCTAATACCGTCGACGACGTCGAAGCCCTGTACAAAGCTGTGCCTGCCGAGCAACTGTACATTCAATAAACTATTCATATCACTGTTTAGATTTTATATAGGTACTGAGAATAAGCATGTGAAAATGAATATAATGTAACCTGGATAAACTGGATATCGTTATAATTTGCAATATTTATTTTGTACAAAGAAACGTCCAAGAATGTTCTAACCAAACAAATAATGAATGAGATGTACCTATCGTATACCAATGTACAAATTTATACAACTGTAATCAAAATGTTTGAACATCACTTGATTACTTTTAATAAGTTAATAAAAATATTCTTCTATACCTATTTACCCTCACAACTAGTTTTGAACTAAAAAAACATGAAATGACTAAAGGAAAAAAATAACTTAACAATAACCTAACTAAAAAAAGTAGGCACCTATATAAGTACAAGATGTGCAAACGGGGCTTTATAAGCTGCATTATTTCATAATATTCATATTTTTTTCCATAATAGTTAAATTTTATCTTTGGCCTTAAAAAGTATTTATTCACTGTGGTTTTCGGAAATGAGGAAAGAAAATTATTTTTCCTTATCTGTAGTCATTGTTTTGTTCTTCGACTTTTTTTAATCTATGGCTATGGGAGAGGCAAAGCAGCGCGCGCAATAATCGATTGAAAGAAACTTCTGCTAGGAAAACTCAACCAAACCAAACCAACAAAAGGAAAATTTGTGCAGGCAGGCGTGGTAGTTACCTATTGCATTCCACCAAAGCTAGAGCATCTTTTTCTGTGTTTTAAATAAGCAAAGTGACTGTCTGATTATCAAAAGCTTAATAATGCTAAGTCCAGAAGTGTCCAAGTATAGGGAGCCCCAGGTAAATTTGATTATAAATAAAAATGCGGATTTCGATCAAGTGTGCGATAGAATTAGCTTGAACAATTTTTATAAGAGCATCGTAGTAACTTGTCCAGATGAGACGCGCACGCCAAGTATTATTGAGGATATGCTGACTGATGATAGTGAATATTATAAACTCCATGATTGTCCAATCGCAGAATTCGCTGAAGTATTGTTTATCGAAAATTTTGTAAAACATGGAAGTTTTTATTGTCTGTCGGTGGACAGGAACAGTATCACAGAGAACTGTGCATCTGTGACCCCAGACGGGATACTCACACTGCATCTGATGGACTTCGTGTACCAATCATTAGGGTTTGAAGGGACCATGCGACGCCACAATTATTTCCAAGTGGACATAGATTTGAAAAACCTGAAAAACCGCTTGGATGTGAAGAGCAGGTTGGAAAAGCTGCATTCATTTGATTTTTATATCACTTGGGAACCGGACGAGCCAAATGTTTGTCCGTCATCTATTGCTAAGTACTTCACTAGCAGAAGAATTGCAATAACTACACATAAAGTAGAAGTGAAGAAAATAACTCCAGAAATCACAGAGATACCTTCAGTGAAAGATGTGAATATTGAAGAGATGGCCGAGTGGATTGGTCTGCTGGCTCTTGAGGCAGATTTATCTGAAACCGAACCGTACATAAGCACATACACTCCTCCGGAGAGTGCTTATGCAATCCAATCTAACAATATGTGCATGCTTCATGTATCCGGCTTTCTGTCTCCTATCACAATTAATATTGTATGTGAAAATATGGTAGATTATGTACGTTCAAGGAAGATTGACAACTACTGGGCGGCCATAAGTGTCCAGAGCATTGAAGAAAGCCTGTGGCAGTGGAAACCAAGCACTCCCCGGATGTTTCAAGCCCACGATTCCTCCTGTACTGTATTCTTTACTAGAGATCAACTCATGTACCATTTGGTAGGGCAAATAAAGTATGTTTAAACCTTTACAAAATGTTTTTTACTACCCTTACTGTGGAAAAAATAGCACAGCCAATAATAATGCTATCATTAGCCTGAGCATATACTGTCATGCAGGTGGTGCATTTTTGGTAGACTTGTGTTGCATACAAGAAAGTTCACCAGTCACAGCACACCCAGCCTTAGTACTGAGTAAGCTCACAACTCAATGGGAGGGATGAGAGTCAAAGTCAAAAATATCTTTATTCGATTAGACTTTATACAAAGCACTTTCAAATCGTCAGAATGACACAATTTACAGGATTATATATGTTACCGCCAGGTTCGGAAGGTTGCTTTTACTGAGAAGAACCTGGCAAGAAACTCAGTAATTACTCTTAAAAAATATACAATTTAAAAAAAACAACACCTGAGAAATGTAAGCCCATGGACACAGTTCCAATGTACAAATGTCGATAAAAATTTACATAAGGAAAAGTCTAGTAGTTGTACTTATTATCATTATTAAATGCGTAGCTTGAGATGACCAGCCCCCACAAGCAGCACCTGTTCACAAGTATGACGAGAATAAGAGAGAAGAGGAGAGCTAGTATTGTGGTTATGATGTATTTTTTTTCTTTTTTTAAAGCCCTTTAGACCCATCTGCGTTCTCTAACAGTCAGGGGTTTCCTTGCTGCTTTTATTAATTTTGCATGTTATTCGGTTTGTGATTTTAACTACCATTGTTTTAATTACTATTTAGATTAAGTATTCAAATTTTTTTGTACAATAAAATAATTTTAGTTTTCCAATTTAATTTTTTTTCCCGACTATTCGTGTATATATCCATAGATTTTAGTGTTTTGACTTTCGGTATGATGTATATGCTGTAATTGCTCTTTTGTGCTACTCCAAGTAGGTATAATATGTGCAAATTCAAGGCTGCAGTAGTGACTTACGATCAGGCAGACTGCTATTACTAAGAAGTGGCTCCAAACCATCAGTGTTTCTCTACATACAAACAAACATCACCTTATGTGGTGGCACTAGCAGGCAGAGAGAAGCCATCACTTAAAATTACCTTTTTTCTGTAATATAGGCACCTATGGCTTTCCTTTGGGTGGTATATTATATCCCAGTGGCCACCCCCAGAATTTATTCATGAAGGGAAAAAAGTAGGGTAGACGAGAGGTATGTTTATTGGTTATTTCTTATTCTCTTATCATCTCTATTCAATGAATATTGTTTTAGTGTAAGTAATTTAATCACATTTAAAATTTTACAACCATAGAATTAAAAACATATAATATGTAGGTTAAATGTCTTGAGAATATGTTATATTTCTTATCATTAAACAAAAAAAATATACAAAAATAATTTTGAATAAATTTATTGAACAAAACAAGCAGCCCTACACATGAGATATACAGTGTTCAGAGACCAAGTAAAAAAAAACAAAAACAAATCCAATCACTGAGATATGCCAGGAATGATGCAATAAATACATTTGATATAGTGTCTTACTAACTACAGATTAACTGCTAATTTCCAAATGCAAGCTAGTTGCTTTACATGTTGGCAACATTTGTCGCAATAGCTTTGTTTGATTTAGATCTTAGCCAGACCAATGATGCCGCAGGCTATGCGAGCGCCAGCATTGCCGGTGGTCGAGCTGAGCTCGTGACCTCCCACACCAAGGTCATCAGGGTCGGCGTGAACGACCAGTGTGCGACCCAAGATGCTGTTGGGGCCCACTAGAGAAATCTGGGAATCCTGGATGCATACCTGTAATCAATTAATATACAAATATTATGGTCTAGATACTAGATGTTGGTCACTTTCGAAAACTGCAGTAACTGTTTACCATCAGATGGACTATCCCAGAAGGGTATCCTAAGTTATCTATGTCTGGGCGTTACACAACTATCCTAATATTGTAAAGAGGTAACGTTTGTGAGTTTATGACGTTGTAAGGGGTAATCTCTGGATCTGCTGAACCGATTTTCAAAATTATCTCACCATAGGAAAGCTACGTTTGTGTGGAGTGTCATAGGCTGTAATAATTTCCAAATATTACGCGGTACGAAAATATTTCTAACGCGCAACGGAGGCCGCGGGCACAGCTAGTTATATAATATTATTAAAGGAACCCACTACTAGATAACGGGAGTTCTTAAAATGGTTAGGAAATATATCCAATGTGGGATTTGATTGCACAGCCTCCTGCAAATGCAAACCAATTACTCTGCTTATTGAACTACTCGAATAGTTTCTTCTCTTATTTTGCGTGTTCCCGAGTCGCTTCAATCCTGTTATTCTAAAACTCAAACTCAAATATATCTTTATTCGATTAGACTTTATACAAAGTACTTTCAAATCGTCAGAATGACACAATTACACAGGATTATACATGCTACCGCCAGGTTCGGAAGGTTGCTTTTACTGAGAAGAACCTGGCAAGAAACTCAGTAATTACTCTTTTAAAGAATATTATACAGTTTTAAAATACAAAATAAATCACTCAAGCAACTATAAGCCCATGGAGACAGTTACAATGCTCAATTGTCAAAACTAAAAACTAAAAAAATATTTCAAATATATGTGAGCATGGCAAATTCCAGCCAGTCAAAGCAAAATTAAGATGAATTAATTGTAGCAAAAGTACAGTGCCAATGGGATTATTTACAAAAATTATCAGACAAAGATACAACCCAGGCTCCCGTATCACAAATATAATCACTTACAGTATAATATCCTTTTTCAAGCAAAACTGATTTAATTGTTTCTATAAATTTGTTGAAGGGCAAGTTTACAATTTTTGTTGGTAATTTATTAAAGAAGCGTGTCCTAAAAATGAGCCATGCACTTTTTGTAGGCGATGCGCTGGCACTATTCCCTCCCTACCTTGGATTGGATAAGATTCTGATGAGATCCAAACTATGGTGATTACCTACTATTGAAATTGGAAATGAAAGATATTTATTCAGTTTAGGCCCTGGCAAGGCACTTATGAATGTCGGAAACTAGCCTTTTGAGAAGAACTGTCAAGAAACTCGGCCAGGCATCAGGTACATTTCATCAATTAGCTAGTGTAGGTAGGTATTTTTAAAATTATGGACTTTCGCGATTTTATACAACAAATGTTGTATCTCTAATAGTTTTTTATGATGTTCACAAGTTTGATTTTAAATTCGCTAATAATATTTTTGTTTTTTTTTTCTATTTGGCATCGGCGGTGTGGTGGCAAGTGATGGTAATTCTTGTTAGGTAGGTATTAGGTAAGGTACCTTAGTGACAGCACCATCCTTAGTGGCCTCTATGTTGCCCAGGTCTCCGACGTGGCGCACCGCGGAGGTCGGTCCGCCGTGGTCCTGCTTCTGTGGGTTGAAGTGGGGTCCGGCTGACGTGCACCCGTTCGTGTTGTCACCGAACTCATGAATGTGAAAGCCGTGCTTGCCCTGGAATTAATAAACAATAATATTTATGGTTTACTTAAACAGTGGAAGACCCAAAAAATTTGGTGCTGAGCATTCAAGGTCAGCGCTCATAACTCGTGACGGTACCTGTAGAAACATAACCATTTTACGTATATGCTCACGCCTTCCTAGCAGGGTACCCGTGGGAAAGGGCAGAGGTGTTAAAACACTATCCACCAAAAATGCTCAGAGTACCTACCTAATGCTAGTTTTCTTAATGTCACCGTCACATTACGTCAGGGTCACAATCGTGCCATCTTTATGCTGACAGAGGCGCTGTTTCGTTCCTATACAAATCTGCGTTTACGTCGACGCGGTTACTTGTGACGGCGGCTGTGAAAAACTCGCACTAGGCCAACATGACAGATGGTAAGTCAACCGTTATTTCAGGCACTACTAAAACGTTACATACGTCTTTGAATGTCTTTTTAAGCATATGCAGGTTTCCTAACAATGTTTTCTTTAACCGTGGCTCACGGGTTAAACTCAATAGTCACGACTAGGATTTGAACTTGCGTAGCAAGCGACTACTCAAATCAATCCAGCAGTCGGCTAGTCTTTAAAATCATAAAATTCCAAATAAGGTAGGTACATGATTAGCAAAATAAAGTATCTTCCACAGTCACAATATTCAGTGTGACGAAGCAGTTTTCAATAAACAGATACCTACCTACGCTGTAGGTACAACATGCGCGGTGCGATAATATGATTAAAATACGGGATCTTCAAGGTCGTACCATTGACGTAACGTCACAAAATAGCATCATTATCACTTTATAATCAGGTATTGACTTTGTTCTGTGTGTTAGTGGGTTATTACTACCAATATAATGTGTTCACTTAATGCACACTCTTTACGATATTTATAGGTGATAGCTACGAATGCAAAGCTTAGCTATTGCTATTTAAATTCTCATGTTAATGTGTGCTAAAGTTTAATCACAATCAGACAAATCTGTACAGATAACTAAAATTGAAGTGTCTGTTTGTAATTCCAAACAAACAGCTTTTCACATACATAAGCATTTATAATTCTACATTCTATTATGTGTCTGTTTGTTCCAAATTATCTCTGAACTTAATTAGGAATAACTTAGGCTTCTTTGTATTTGTAGTTTAACTTAAATTAGGACTTAAAAAAGCTACCCATGAAATTGAGTCTACGCGGGCGAAACCGCGGGGCACAGTACAAAAATATATATTGACTAGCTGTGCCCTGCGGTTTCACCCGCGTAGATTTAGTTTCATGCTTCATGTCGTGGAACCCTAATATTTTTAACATATAAAAGTAGTCTAAGTTACTCCTTGAAACATCAGCTACCTACCAGTGAAAGTCCCGTTAAAATCGGTCCAGCCGTTTCAGATTATCCGGAACAAACAGACAGACAGACAGAGAAAAATTTTAAAACTTGGTTTTTTAGTGTCAGTATCGTGTATACTTTCATATGCATTTAGTGAAAACTATTATTTTGGAATTACAAACAGACACTTCAATTTTATTTATCTGTATATCTATACAGATAAATAAAATTGAAGTATCTACGCGGGTGAAACCGCGGGGCACAGCTAGATGAAATATAAAATAGAAATAACATAGGCAAATGTTTGTTTGTAATAGAAATGGACTTGAGATTGAGGTAGGTTTCTTTTTCTACTGGTAAAGTTGACGATTATTTGGTATCATTATACCCACATTTTATCAATATTGTAACATTTGTTAATCTTACCTTTGAGAGTCCCGTCACTTCCCCTGATACGACTACAGGAGCTGTGTCATCCTGCAAGAGATGAAAAACAAATATTACTTATTAAAGTCAAAGTCAAAAGTCAAAAATATCTTTATTCGATTAGACTTTATACAAAGCACTTTCAAATCGTCAGAATGACACAATTTACAGAATTATACATGCTACCGCCAGGTTCGGAAGGTTGCTTTTACTGAGAAGAACCTGGCAAGAAACTCAGTAATTACTCTTTTCAAAAATAATATACAATTTAAAAAAAAAAAAAAACAAAATAAATCATTTGAGAAATGTAATCCCATGGACACAGTTCCAATGTACAAATGTCGATAAAAATTAACATAAAGAAAAGTCTAGTAGTTCTATTTATATCTAAATGCGTAGCTTGAGATGACCAGCCCCCACAAGCAGCACCTGTTCACAAGTACGAGAAGTTACGAGAATGCCAGCCATCGCCCTCCTCAACCATTATAGAGGGAAGTGAGCGACCCGTCATCCTGACGCCGCCGCAAGCAAAGGCATTTTAGTGAACATGACAACTCAAGCCAGTCAAAACAAAGAACAAAAGTAATATTAAAAAGAATTGTAGCATAAGTACAGTGTCCATGAGACTACTTACAATATTTGTCTGGTAATACATTATTCCAAGTTTCCTTATCACACATATAATCACTAACTGTATAATAACCCTTTTTAAGAAATACAGATTTTACAGTCTCTTTAAATTTATCAAAGGGCAAATTTACAATACATGTAGGTAATTTATTTTAAAAGCGTATACTTTGCCCTATAAATGACCCCTGGACTTTCTGTAAGCGGTGTGTAGGTACTACTAATTTATTTTTATGTCTTGTGTTGACATTATGTACATCACGCTTCTTTTGAAAATAATTTATATTTTTATGTACAAGTAGTAAGTTTGCAAAAATATACTGCGAAGCCACTGTTAAAATTCCTATTTCTTTAAATTTTTCCTTCAAAGATGCCCTAGATCCTAAGTTATAGATTGATTTTACAGCCCTTTTCTGTAATATAAATATGGCTTCTATATCGGCAGCTTTGCCCCAAAGCAAGATGGCATACGACATAACGCTATGAAAGTAACTAAAATAAACTAAACGTGCCGTGTCTACGTCAGTGAACTGCTTTACTTTCCTGACGGCATATGCTGCCGAGCTGAGTTTCCCCGATAGACTAGATATATGTGAGCCCCATTGAAGTTTGTTTATTATACATTGTAAATTGATCTCTAGTTGCTTTCACTGAAACAATTCTTACCATTAGTCTATATCCAGACCCATACTTAGAACCTACTTAAGAAAAAAAATAATTCTTAGACTTTCCCTTTCAATCTAGGATGTTTTTAAAGAATTTCCATATTCTAGGTTTAAGGATACTGTCAATGTGTACAATTGTATTGTAGCATAATTTTCATAGTTTAAGCAAATCTTGAATCATCTTATTAAACATAACTTTGTGTAAGGTATTGTATGCATAATCTTACCCTCTAACCCCAGATATACAATGACTCATAGCTTTGTCTCTTTTTGTGATATGGCTTTGGAAAGTGATGGACATAATTTTACTACAAACTTAGGTATTATATTGTTCATATACATTTTAAATTATATTATTATGTTTATCTATACAGCTATACAGATGAATAAAATTGAAGTGTCTGTTTGTAATTCCAAAATGACAGCTTTTCACTAAATGCATATGAAAGTATACATGCTACTGACACTAAAAAACCAAGTTTTAGATTTTTTCTCAGTCTGTCTGTCCATCCATCTGTGTGTCTGTCTGTCCGTTTGTTCTGGGTAATCTCAGAAATGGCTGGACAGATTTTAGCGAGACTTTTACTGGCAGGTAGCTGATGTTTCAAGAAGTAACTTAGGCTACTTTTATTTATTAAAAATATTTGGATTCCGCGACACATGAAACTAAATCTATGTGGGTTCAAACAATATAATACATTTACGTAAGACACATAAATATCAAAACACTTCACTTAATAAAAACAGTCAACTGCCCTTTGCACCTCTGCATATGGATTGTTTTTTATGGCTTTACTGACACTTTGCCCTTTAAATGCTAATTTAGTTATGTTATGTTTTATTTCTTTATCAGCAATTTTACTGCTAGTGGTCATATAAAGTACACTCATCATCACCCTCCTACCCTTATCCCATGTTATTTGTGGTCGGTGCAATGTGTTCTTCTCTTCCATTTCTCTCTATCAGCCTTCATATCTGCATTCACTCCCATTCTACCTATATCATCTTTCACACAATCCATCCACATTCATAAACAAAACTTTTTAGTACACCTAAATCTCATTAGTAGAAAAAAAAATAACTAAATTGTGTTCATAATTAAAGCTTATTTTTTAGTTGCTCTGTGTGGTTGTTGGGTTACACAGGGTTCTCATTCAGGTTCCACTTATCTATTTCCCAGGGAAGTCAAGTTGCCCGTGAATATTTGTGACCAGGGGTCTAACCCTGACCTCCTCTTTGCCTAGATATTTTTTTCTGTGTGACAGTGAGTTAAACTATCATGATACTATGATGATCATATAAAATTATAATTTTGGAAAAAAAAATATGTAGCTGTATGCTATGCTAAGAACAATTTTATTTCAATTTTAATAAATTTACATTTTGAATTTCAGATGGTCATATTCGTCTGAAGCTGTATTAGTAACCAATCAGACTGTAATTATATTTAAAGAGTAAAATAATCGTAAAGGACTTGATAAAAAAATAAGTTGCACGGTACCTACATACTACAATAGGTTAATTTACGTTGCGTTAGACATTCCGATAAGGTTCGATACACAAAAACAAAAAGCACTTTACTACTGAATACAATAATAATACGGGTACTATCAATGTTATGAAATAGGCGGGACAGATTATACTACAAGTACATACTTCGTGCATTCGAGAAAAGAAATCTCACGATGCTCCGATAAGAATGCTTCAAGTGGGTAACAGTAGTTAAGTATGTTTACCAGATAAGTTTGCAACGTAACTCAAAAATCCATAATGTAAGGCTTTTTTTATAGGTACCGAGAATCTAAGAAATAATAGGTACCGGCCAAGTTTCAAGGTTGCGGTATTTTTTCCTACGTAAGAACCAATCATTAAAAAATACATAATACTCACTTTTTGATCGAAGAAAACTGTGCCACTGACGTCCCCCTTTAGAACGCAAACAGCTTTCACCGGCATTGTTATGGCTTGGAAAAGTGGGATGAATTAAATTTATCGTTTAAACTGTAGTCCCGGCGCACCTTACACCTACTAGCTTTGCAATCAGATTGAATAAATAAAATTGAATTGATGGATTTAATTGCGTCTGTCATATACAAAATAATTTGACATAATAATGACATGTTAATGACGGACAATTGACGTTAAGCCATAGATAAAGAAATATTTTCGCTCGTTATGCTAAGCCATATGTCCACGGTATATAGACAAACAAAATATGGTTCATTGGTACCATCATAGGTAAAGATTTTTTTATTGGTACTAAACTTGTATTGTAATAAAATGGTACAAAGAAAAACGTACTTAGTTTTTGGGTTGTCCCCATTGACGAAATTATGTCACATGTGACTGTCGCTGTCAGGTTAGGCATGACACATGTCAAAGTGACAAAAAAAAACATAACCTCACTTAACTATTATTTAGTAAAACTAAAAAACGAAAATTCAAAATAAGCAACCAAAACAAGGTTAATTTCAGGTTCATCTTGTACTTTCAGAATCTAAACGTACTCTTATGGAAGGGGATAACATTTCTGTAGCTTTTCCATTATGTTCAAACGTAAGCAATCTGTGTGATAATACGTAAGATTTTAGTACTATAAATCGATAAGTTGAGTAAATCTAATTTCGTTTTCAAGTTATGTCACTTATTTCACAGGTAACAGCTTCAGAAATACCGGATACAGGCACAATATTAGAGGAAGGTCCGAGGGTATGTATTTATTGCGATTGTAAGATTTTAAAATTTATACCGCTTTCCGTCATTCAGATCCAGTGTAATTAAAATTCAAAATATCTTTGTTTGATTCTTTCAACGATTAGAATAAAAAAACCACTTTTTTTGGTTGCTTTCGTCGAGAAGAACCCGGCACGTAACTCAACAAATATTCTATTAGAAAAATATTACATTTGAATAATATTTCGTTATTTGTTTATTTCCAGATTTGTCCGCTGTGCAACAGTATCGTCAGATTGTTTTTTATAAATTTTAATGAGAAGCTTCTGATGTGTGAGAACACGGAGTGCGAATTTCCATTTGGTCATGAGGAACTGCAATTTGTTAAGGAAGATAGTGAATTACAAATTCACGATGAAGTTCTAAGCATTCAAAGCCAATTGACGCAAGACTCTCCATCCGCGACATGTTCCGTAGTGTCCGGAGCTACTTGGGCTGAGATTGATAAGATAAACCGAGTTTATGACTCGGAAGACAGTCAGTTTGACTTAAAACCCACAACCACATCCGACCGAGAGTACAATTTGAGGAAACAGATGGTTGAAAAGGAGAATGAGAAAAAAATATTGAGTAGTCTGAATAATATCAAGCAGTTGAACTCAGAGTTGGGTGCTCCGGCGAGTGCCCCTAAACTGTGTTTGAAGAATGAAAAATGGATTAGGAACTTGAAGTCTTTGCAGGAAATCTCTGGGGTCCAGTTGCTGAGGAAGCAGGAGATTGAAAAGTTGAAGTCTAAGCAGTCAAGTCTCAGCTTAAAGGAACTTAAAATTGATATAGACAGTAATAACTTGTCGTCTATTAAAATTGAAGTTACTGACAAGGAAAAGAAATCTTAAGTATCAATAAAATCTAGATGAGACACAAAATGTTAAGAGGCTCTCAAAACACTATTATATATGAAATATACAGTGTTATTGAAAGGCTTGAAAAATCCTTGGTAAATGGATATTGTTAACCATTAGGTTACATCTACTAAAAAGAAGTTATTTGTCGTGAAGTTGGACGTAGGGAATAGAATAGTGTCACATTCTGACAAATATTGATTAAAAACTCAAAATCTACTTGTTCCTCAGTGCATGTAATGATGTGAATAGGTTCTACTGTAATGATGTGAAGAACAGTAGCAACTTCTACAAAGATTTATTCTATAAAGTGCCAAACTACAAACAAAAATAATTTTGCATCAGTTGGGAATAAGACCATTCCATTACCTTTAAACCTTAAATGCATTTAACTCAATGATACCTTAATACACCTAATATACACTGTCCATTGCTATATACTATACTAGCGGACGTAACGCGGTTTTACCCGCGTAGTTCTCGTTTCTATGGGAGCCTGGAGATGAAATATAGCTATAGAGATGAAAGAATCAAAGAATTTTAAAATCAGTCAAGCCCTTTTTGAGCCAATTTGTAACAAACGTACAAACCTTTCCTCTTTATAATATTAGATAGACTAGCTTCCATCTGCGGCTTTGCCCGCGTCTTATAACGCCCCTAATTAACCTTGATTAAAAATATTGTCTGTGTTACACACTAAAGTTGTAGCTAATGAGAAAGAATTTTAAAATTGGTCAAGTACTTTTTGATTAAAATCATATCAAGAAACAAAAAGTATTTCCTCTGTAATATTAGTAGGCAGCAAATTTTTACAATCATTAGTACAGGAAGGACATATTAGTATTATCATACTTTGTTTTACTTTATCCCTGCTACAAATGTAGACCCAATGTATACTGTATATAATAAAATTATATTTAAACTTGCCTGTTATTATGATAAGTATGGACTTCATCAAATTAATGTATTTTTTATTTGGTTTTCATCAGACAACTGATTCCATAAGAATGAAGGCTTGCCTTTTGCCCATTAATTTGTCGAAGGATGTTTGTATATATGGATGGAAGTATGGACAAAAGCTAGTGCATATTATATTTTAATTATGCGCAATATTAGTTTAAATTATTTATTCAATAATTATATTTATTGTGTTAATGTTTAAATTATTTTATTTGAACCAATTTATGAATTCTGTGTTCTGACCTTTGTCAAATTTTGCATTATGTTAGAATACATTGATTTTATTTTGTGATATTAGAAGTTAACTTATAGTACGAGATCCGACCGCGTGATTCATACGTTCATATGTTTGATTAATAAAATATAATTTTTATCGATATTTATAACTAAACCAATGCAGATCCGCAAAGGTGGCCATCCAAATTTGGCCGCAATTAATTTTAATTAAAATGTAATTAATTATTTATTTTTGAACAATTACGTTCACTTGTAATTGTTAAAAAATATATTTCATTAGAAAGAAATATACCTGAGATACCGAGAAAGTTCAAGGTGCCATCCCTCACTTGGCCGCAACCTAATGTCAGCCAGGTGTAAACAGGTATAATTTCGTTAAATATATACGTTCATAATGTATTATCATGTTATACATACCAAATTGAAGATTAATTCTTTCCCTACATGATGAGATATAGGTGCCTATGCAAAAATGCCCGCAAATAGTGACTGCCAACGATTAAAGATAAATAAAAGCGAGAGAAACTTAAGATAAACACCCCATGTCGAATAAAGATAGAGCATCCCAGCTGCTTGTCGTTTTTATGCTACTGCGCATGCGTCCATAGATAAGGTGCTCAACTAGTAGCTCGCGTATTTGCTTGGAGTTTAAAATACTCCAAAAATTGAGCAGTAAAAATAATATGTCATAATAATTAATCTACCAAACTAGTGTTTTCAATATTTTTTTAATTATATTCAACTAAAACAATATTTTTTAACTGTGAAACGTCATTTTAAATATAAAATTTATCTTTTAAATAAATTTTGTTTTATTACAATTTTTAACAATATTAAGTTTCGTTTATTTTCGGTCTTCATAAAAAATGTCATAAAAATTACTATCCAAACCAGTGTTTTTAATTTTTTTTTTAATTATATCCAACTCAAACAATAACTTTGAACTGTAAGACGTTAATTTGAATCTATATTAAAATTTATCTTTATACACAAATGTTTTTTTTATTTTTATTTTCATCAATATAAAGTTTCGTTTATTTTCCTTGAATCCTTGATTAAAGAACTGAATTAAAAACAATGGTAACAGAATTAAACAGAATTGATTTTTTAATTCTGTTGAATTCTGTTTCCATTGCTTTTAATTCGGTTCTTTAATCAGGGATCTGATTAATATAAATTTTTCAGTTTTATTTTTTGAAAACAAAAAATGTTGGAATCATTTATTTAACAATTATTATTTGTTTAAAAAAATTATTTGTTAATTATATATTTTAAAAGAAAAATGCACAAACCTTTTTTTCATTTGATAGGGATAGTGACAACAAAAAGTGAATTATTTATTTTTGATTTAAAATGCAACTTTTTTTTTATTATAAAAAATGATAAAAAATACAAACACTTCTTTATTAAAAAAAAATGATAAAAATTACAAAAATGATAAAAAAGATTTTACAGTTAGATAATTATCAATACATATCGGAGTACTTGTAACGAAAAAATTGGGGTGTTTATCTTAAGTTTCTCTCGCTTTTATTTATCTTTAATCGTTGGCAGTCACTATTTGCGGGCATTTTTGCATAGGCACCTATATCTCATCATGTAGGGAAAGAATTAATCTTCAATTTGGTATGTATAACATGATAATACATTATGAACGTATATATTTAACGAAATTATACCTGTTTACACCTGGCTGACATTAGGTTGCGGCCAAGTGAGGGATGGCACCTTGAACTTTCTCGGTATCTCAGGTATATTTCTTTCTAATGAAATATATTTTTTAACAATTACAAGTGAACGTAATTGTTCAAAAATAAATAATTAATTACATTTTAATTAAAATTAATTGCGGCCAAATTTGGATGGCCACCTTTGCGGATCTGCATTGGTTTAGTTATAAATATCGATAAAAATTATATTTTATTAATCAAACATATGAACGTATAAATCACGCGGTCGGATCTTAGACTATTATGATTTAAAATATAAAATTACCTTAATGATTTTCATATTTTTATTTTCCAACAATTTTTATTTTCGCGAAATAATCTGGTTTTAAATAAGTTTATTAAAAGTTTGTGATAATTCATGGATCCAAAAGTTTTTAGGTACCTACATCCAATTAATATGAGAAATTTACTTATTTATGCAACTGATGGGATTTCAATCTGAGAAAATTAACAGCCGATTTTTAAAGTGTGTGACAAGATATTGTGTTTTGTGTCATTCAATGACATAATTCTCAAGTAAAAGTTATGAATGACAGATACAAAGTCGTGTGTTTACTAAACGATCGAGATTCACGAGAAATTATACGGGTGGCGGCGTGGTCGTGAGACTGTTTTAAGTTCAACTAATTTATTGATATTTCTTTCAGTATCTGCCAATTTAAGTAATAATACCTAAGGTATCATCATAATTGAATTTTCTCCATATTTTCAATTTCAATTTATTGCCCTCAACATATTCTTAACCTAGCACTTACAGGTATGGACAGTAAGACTTATCCTAGATTAATAATATGGACCTGTTGGGCACAGACATTTGGAGACAGGACTTCCACTAAGTATATTATATTTACATTTTATTTTACCTTTATTTATGCAATTATATAATTTCTGTTTTTATTTAAGGTTAATAATGAATTCTTATATACTAATAAATTCTATTACCTATGTTTTATTATATTTTATTTGCCATCTACTTTCTATTTAATATATTATATTTGAGATCCATAATAATATGTAGTAAGTAATTTTCTTCGACCCCCCATTAGTTCAATGATAGTGGGTGCAATACCCGCGCAAAATGTATACTACCTAATACCTACTTGTAAACAGTAGGTAGGTATGTAAAGTAAATAGCTTAGGTACCTAATAGGTAGTCTGCCATGAGCGTCCTTTACTACCACAAGATAAACTCTGTTTTCGTTGGCAAATTTAATATGTGGCAAATTGTCTAACATTGCCTAATCCTCTTGGAATGCAAGAATAGTCCAAACCGGATTCTTTATTTTTGCGGGCTGTAAATCTTTCAATAAGTAGGCATTCGTCTTGAGTACCTAATAATCGATTTATTACCTTGTCGGCTATGTGAGATTTATAGTCACTAAAACCGCCCTCAGTGGTCACTGTGACCAGCATTCAGCAAAGCCCTAAAAGCTCAAGAACGGTCCATTACCCTCGGGCTTCGAGACCTCACACTACGGCTCCCCTTTATTCATCAAATCCTGCGCAGACGGAGTCGCTGCCCGCGACTTATCTTTATATTTTGGACACTTCATACAAAATCTTTATAAATTATTTGTTATTCTGACGTATAAGCTACATTATTGTAAAGTTTCATCAGAATCCATTCTGTAGTTTTTGCGTGAAAGAGCAACAAACATACATCCATGCATACACACTTTCGCGTTTATAATATTAGTAGGATTACGACAGGCAGAAGACACCAAATAAATAAATAAATAAACTTCGTGAGCATGGGCATGCAGGTTTTCTCTGTTAAAAGTACCTCTTAAAGTCACTCTTGCTTGACAATGTTATGTAAGTTAGGTAAACGATTTTAGTGCAGCATCATAAATCGGTGGAAAGTAAAATATGGAGGTACCATGCTGTTACTTTCGTTTGCAGCGCGTCATTTAATTTAATGTAGGCGCTGTCAATGTAACTGCAGGAAGGAGGCGCTGTGCTAGCTATGGTGGGACCACAGAACAGAAAGAAGTCTCTCTGTGTAGGTACTTTAAGTGAGACCCTTCTTCGCTTATGCACTATGATAGCACAGTGATTCCTCCAATGTTATAAATGGTAAAAATGTCTTGTCAGTTTGTCAGATGAGCAGAGACTTGAGAAAACTTCGGTAATCGTAACGCGATCTAATTGACGTGTGACTTCTTTTGAGTAATTATGGCCGAAATTTTGAACAGGGCTAGCATTAACCCCTAGTTAAGGTACGAGATTTTAAGTTATCATTGTGCGAACAAAAGCTAGTTCATTGTAAGGTAGTCAAAGCAGTCTGGTGCTGGTCACGTTCATAGGCTGCAGTAGCTGCTTACTATCAGACGACAACTGGGAATCAATTATTTTGATAAGACAAGGCGGCGTAGTGAGTATGACAAGATGGCTCCTAAACAGCAAAAACAAGGGAAAGAAAAATTCAAAAACGGTGTATTCACGAGTAGCTCAGTTGGCAGAGCAACTGTACGGTTTGCAGAGATCGTGGATTAAAGTCCCGCGTCGTGCTCGAATTTTTCCTAACCATTTTTAGTAGCTACTATCAGGCGGACGTAGCTTAGGCAGTAGATACTATCTGGCGGACTGTACGATTGTTTTCAACGCCACACTTTCGCAGTATAAACAAGCTGATAGTTTATTAATGAAGTAGTATAGGTGCGTAACGAGACACCAGTCGGATCGAGTGTCGGTTTAAGTTCCGATGGGCGAGGTAGGACGTTTAGCCAGGAGTTTGAACTTGACTTTCCCTTCGGACGGCGCGAGCCGATACCGCGATGAGAGCACGGCTGCCTACGGCGAATGTTTCTTTATTTTATTCAGTGTTATTCTGTTCGTCTATTTGTAATATCGAAATATCAGCTTCTTACTATATCCTTTATATGAACATTGAGCTACTTACACTTTGAAAAACAAAACAATTTTCATTTTGTCCCTCTGTTAGTTCCGGCTATTCTAAAATGTATGGAACGTTTTCCACGGAACTTTCTCTGACAAATGGTTCGGGAATAACTTTGGCTAAGTACTTTTATTTTAGAAAAGAGCGCTCCTCTTATAAAATGAATATGCATGCCCTTGAAAGAGTAAGCGGATTAAACCATTATTTTTTTGGCAAATTCTCCTCTCCCATATATGCGATAACGATCTATCTATCTAGGCCTGTAGACAAAGTAACATTATCCTCACGCTTCGCTAGTAGAAACGATAGGTACAACATGTACGGGAATGACATATGTCACGTGACTGATTTATGTCATTGCGCGAGAGAATGTTGTTTTATCTTTTCTCCATGTATCATTCGGTGATATATTCGTCGTAGCGAGTCAGTGAATGAGTAGCCTGTCGTATGAATGCGGTGTGTTCGCAGACCCCTCGCCTAAGCTTATTTATACGACGTCAGCGATCATTCTCATCTCATCTCACTTTTGTCGATCTTTACCGACGCACGCGCCGGAGATGCTGTGATCGGATACTCAACAAATTAACAAGGTAGGTAATTGACATAATTATATATTTAATTCATTGATTATTTTTATTATGATTGAAAGCATTTTGAATTGAAATTCTTTTTTTTTTTGATTTCAACTAATTAATTACTCAATTCAGTAGGCATTTAAAATACATATATCAAAAAAAGTTTGCGCCACTTTGAATAATCAAAATCTTTTTTGTTACGGTACCTAAGATTTAATTATGAAAAAAATATCAAACAACACAATTTAAAGAAAACAAACTAAGAAATGTTCTTGATAAAGTTCAATTTAAAAAATATATCAGCTTATGCTAGCAATCACAAACTTTTATTGATGTTCTTATTTAAGTACATAGCTCAGATTTTAGGATATTATACAAAACTAGCTGTGCCCCGCGGTTACACCCGCGTAGATTTTAATTTTCATGGTTGCCCGCGGAAAATCTAAGTAACCTAAGTTACTCCTTGTAACATTAGCTATCCGTCAGTGAAAGTCCCGTTAAAATCCGTCCAGCCATTTCGGAGATTACCCGGAACAAGCAGACAGACAGACAGACAGACAGACAGACGGACGGACAGACAGACAGAGATTTTTTTTTATAATTGCTTTTTCCATGTCAGTATCGTATATACTTTCATATGTATTTAGTGAAAAGCTGTTATTTTGGAATTAGAAACAGACACTTCAATTTTATTTATCTGTATAGATGTATAGATATAGATGTATAGATATAGATATAGATGTATAGATTAACAAAAAAAATTCAGTAGTTCTTATATCGTCAAGCGGTAGTAGGCGGGCGTAATAACCAAATTAACTGAATTGGATACCTTGTGTAGATATTGTAAATTCCAATAAATATTCCAGATGCAGTGGCCAGCGGCCTGTGTGGTGATGGTGATCTTCTACAGCGGCGGTGGAGTTACTACAACATCGGGTAAGTCTGGATAACAACATCCAACCAAACATTAGCTTCCATCCTTAATACACAACTTTTAAATATATTTCCTAACTAGCGGACGTCACGCGGTTTCACCCGCGTGGTTACCGTTCCCGTGGGAGTACGGGATAAAATATAGTCTATGTTACTCATTGATGATGTAGCTATCCATTGCTGAAAGAATTTTTAAGATCGGTCAAGTAGTTTCGGAGCCTATTCAATGCAAACAAACAAACAAAAAGCAACCAATCTTTCCTCTGTATAATATAAGTTTAGATATTAACCCGAACCCGAAGTAGGTATAATTTTGCTTTTCTATATACATAACATACATACATACAGTACATATATACATACACATAAATAAAATTGAAGTGTCCTTAAACCTTTTAACGAGCAATTCGTGTCTTAATCTCGGAAACGACTCCAACGATTTTCATAAAATTTTGTATGCAGCGGGATTTGGGGACAATACATCAATCTAGATTTCATTTTTAAAAAACTTCAAAAATAAATCTAGCAAAGCTCGGCCATCCAGATTTGGTTTAGCACCTCGTAAAGTGTCATGTGTGAAACTTGTTAAGTCAAAATTTCCACTTATCAAACGGTAAGTAACATACGAAATGAAAGTGTCGTAATTTAATGTAATTTTAATGTTTGCAATCAGTGATTCAAAATACGAAAGTTATTGTGGTTTCGCACAATAACTTTCGTATTTTGAATAATTATGTAATTCGAATACAGAATTGTGATTAAGTAATTACTCTCATTTAAATGATATGCTAATATACTGTACCTACCACGAGTTTACCATCGTTTTAGTTTCTTTCTAGCATCTCCGCCGAGTATGAGAAATTGTGCGGCGCTTCCTAGCGGTGACTTGAATAACCAAAAATATCTCATACAAATATTGCGAGGGACGCTAGCGAGTATAGATTACAAAAACGCTGGCAAATCCGTGATAGGGGATACTGAAGGATAATAACGCGAGCGTAAACTTTTAAATCCGTGATAGGGGTAAACTGAACGCTAATAAAGCGAGCGTAAACTTTTTGGGGCCATGAGATAAAAAAATCATGTTTTTATTTTTATTGATTACGTATCTTCTTCATATTGTATGAAAAAGAAAACGCGCCCCTAGCGGTAAATGTAGGAAGCAAAACGTGTGTATTAAGTTTTTATTGCTTACCTTGAAAGTGACGTTTCGTTAAGCGATCGTATGTCGCCTGATTTTGAAGAATTTTCATATTTGACTGATCGCCGAACGAAGATGATAGTTTTTACAAGTATTCATACAGTATTGTTTTAAAGTATTCATACACTCGATTTACGCCAACGTCAAAGTTAGAGTTTAATGTGTCAAAGCCTACTAACCTACTTGGGGTACTGAACAGATTTTTTTATTTCATCCTTTTTTATCTGAGTACTTACCCAGATAAGTATTGCAAGTAAATACTTCCTTGAGCTCTCTCGAAGGAAATTGATAGTCGGATAAACATTTCCGCGTTTCTACTTTAGCCAACAACTTTCCATCCACTGAGATTACTTCTATAACTTGAATTTAGTGGGATCTTGTGCACGTTCCGAAACGGTTCGATCAATTTTAGCGGGACTTTCACTGGCAGATAGCTGATGTCATGAGTAACTTAGGCTTATTCTAATAAAAAATAGGGTTCTGCGAAATAAAGCCAGCCATGAAGTTAGCTTCGTCTACGCGGACGAAAAGCTAGTTGTATAATATAAATAGTTAGCATATAAATCTGTCTTTGCCATTTCAGCCTAGATACTTTTGTGGTATTATGGTATTTTAGCACCCTATGATATGTTTTTATTTATAAGGCTTGGAGCCACTTAAACTAAAAGGAAAATGGGAACAATTTCATGCATGCAGTCTCCTCACAAAACTCCAAACATACAGACATAATATTCTTCTATTAATATTTTTTATTCTAATATGTTTCCAGGTCTATCCCAGTTCTGGACGGATGATTACAAAGTATTCGACCAGGTGTACGGCAAGACATCAGACAGAGACATATACGGGGACACCTTACCAGCGGCAGTCAGCTTCAATGGTATTATCAAAGCCGAGGCTACAGAGAAGAAGGAAAAGTATCTACTCACCGATGACCCTGATGAATATGGAAGTCGATACGCTAATATAGTGAAACAATCACTCAGCCTGGGCAAGGCAAGGAAACCACCTAAAGCCTACAGCTTTATAAGTTATGAGAATTCAAATCCAATAATTAGTCAAGAAACAGATCCGGAAACATACAATTACTTGAAACATTTGGAGAATTACGAGAGAGAGAAAGAGAAAGGAATTAAGAAGTTCCAATTTGCGGAACCATCAGGTGGTTTTAAACCCATTACCTCTGATACGGATCCACAATTTTATGGTTACATGAATCACTTGATAAATAACAAGAAGGCGAAGAAAGAAATAAAAAAAACTGCTTTTCCGATTAGCGTAGGGGGTTTTAGACAGTATTTAAACTATGAAGGGAGGAGTCCTGAGGAGAGTGAGGGATATAAGAGTATTCAAGACATTCTGGAGGCTCATGAAGCAAACCAAGAAGGGATAGTTGAGAGTGAACAAGATTATGTCAACAGCATAACATACACAACAAGTAAACCTATAACGAAAGCAAGGCCTTCGAGGGTTAGCCCTAAAAGTAACTTTAAAAATGAGGTGAAGGCTAGGTGTCAGCCAGGCAGGTGTAGGAAAAGAGCAGCAAATGCCTACCGTGTGAGGAAACCTTATTTGAGAAGGGTTAAACACAGGATTGTTGAAGACTAATTGTTTTGTGAGACATCCACGGTTATTTTTAGCGTTTTTTAATTTATTATTTATGGGTATGTTCTTGACTAATATTGTTGTGTTATGTCTGAATGAGTGTTGTAATAAATCCAGAAATAATTTAACTTGGGGACAATGTAATATACAGACTATTGCAAAAAGAACTAGAAGAGCTAGAACTAGAAGAACTAGAAGAACAATCAACAATGAATGGATGTTTATGCCTGCATTGAGTAGTACGGGTTAGATTCAAGGGAATAACAAATATTTAAATCTAAATTATCATTCTAGGTTTGGTCTGAACATAATAATATTGAATTTGTTGATTTGAAAAATAGTTGGAGTATGAAAGTGGACCCTGATGGAACCTAAATAATGTGCACTTTTTACATATGCCATTAAGTACTTACTAAGAAATATTATAACCGAAGTTGGTCTTTGTTAAGTAGATGGTATTGTGGAAGTTTTTTGTAATTTCAATCGACTTTTAATTTTGTACTTATTAAAATTCACGGCTAACATGAATTTATTAACTAGCAATTAATGGCTTGTTTCGGTCTAAGTATTAATGCACCCAGTTTGGAGCAAATTTAAGTGCCCTCCTACTTTGTACGGGAAATAGCTAAGTATTGTTGAGATATGTCATTTCACATGAGTTGTTAGGTTGAATGCAATTAGATACAATAGTAGAGTAGAATAATTTATTTTAATAATAAAATTACTTAAATGTTACTTTATATTTTTTAAGCTAATTTTGCAAAATGAAAATTAGTAAAAAATACTGCATTTTTACTCTTAGTCTAATCTTATAAATAAAGTTACATTCATTCGTGTTTTCTTGAGAATCACTCAAGGACATGTAATATATCCATACATTATTGCAGGCATAAGTATTGCAAATTGTCTTGTAAACAAAATCAAATTTTTGCGTCCTCAATTTGATCTTGATTGGAAGTCAATTTTCGATAGCCATTTAGGTTTTTAATATCTCATACTTTATACAAAATAATGCCCATTTGATATTATTGCATATTATGGTATGCATGATCAAAGCTATTTGACATTTTTCTATAACTGAGTCAAGATAAAATTCAGTTGAGTAGGTATCACAAAGAAATTAATTTGATATCCACTATTGTCTTTTGGCAACAATTGTTCTAATAATTCCCCTCCTAAAGTTATTATTGCAAACATTTGCCCAACACATTTGTCCAACATTTCCAAGGTTTAGTAGATAAAGTTAGGGTTGGTCTCGCTCTGCCGTCCATTGGCGACCGGGTTGGCCAGCCGACTTCTGCGCTTGTTCTCCTCGATGCTCTGCAGCAGGAAGGGCGGCGCTGCCTGCCGCTCCTGCCTGATGTCCAGCTCGCGTGACAGCTCCTCTACAAACTGCCCGCCCGTCTGCCTGGAGGAATACTTCGCTTAATTACGCTATTTATTAGAAACCACGGCTGCTTTGATTTAACATCAAAAGAGCCGTGGTGGCCTCGGGGTTAGAGCAGTCGCCTGCTACGCAAGCGATGCAAGTTCGAATCCCAGCTGTACCTACCAATGAGATTTTCTAAAAACATAAGTGTAATGATTTCTCACCACGTGTTTTAAGGTGAAGGTAAACATCGTGAAGAAACCTGCATATGCCTGAGAAGTAATTCAAAGACGTATATATAGTCCCAGAGACGGCGATAGACTCACCATCTGTCACATTGGTACTTAATCTTCGGTGAAAAGTGGGTGTTGTTATTACAGTGAGCATATTATGTATGTTCTTAATTTTAGCGACACCTCGGGCTGGGGATGTAAGGTTGTATGCTCGTTTGCCACCGCAATAATTACTGTGTTCTTTATTGAACCCATTACCTACTTCTTTTTTCAATTATCCGTGACTTCCAACACCTAGGCTAAAAGACAGGCTGCCTTGGCAACAATATAATTTTTCATTTTTCTTAATGTTTTATAATGCGTTAGATTTAATAATGACAACAAAATAACAAGTGCCATGGTCCATGTGTCATGTATGTTTGTTTAATCTAGTTGGGTGTTGATAATGTCCACTATCAACTGTATTGCGGAATGTTATCTAAAGTCAACACTCCAGATCTCTGGATTACACCGAAACGCATCTTTTATCGTATTAAAATAGAAATAAATATGCCATTCCAGACGGGTTCTGAAAGGTCCATCGCGTTATATCATTGAATTTTATCGAACATGATCGTTTTATTAAAATCACATCAGATTTCAACCGTCGCCATACCCACGTGCTACTTACACTGAATAATAAAAATAAATAATCTTTGTCAGCTGTGAAAGTCTATTTGAAATATTTCTGAAAGATTTTTTGTAATGGGATGTGTTCTGGTATTTCGATGATTACCTTCTATGTACATTAAAACTAACTAGGCCATTATTTACAAAAGGTACAAGATTACCCGAAAAAAGCAGTATTAAGTTATTTTTTGGGTACTTACATACCTACGTACTCGTATGTGAGTTTATAACAACACAATGTCAATCTATCTTTTCCTGGTACCTTTGAAAGTGTAATTATAGAAACTGATTGTATAATTGTGAAATCCGAATGATATGGCGTAATATAAGGGCACGCACGAGTTACCTCTCGGTGAAAACATTTATGATTCTTTCGTTTACGATAGAAATCGAAGCAAGTCAGATTGCTGTGACTATGAGATAAGGCGTTAGATACCAACATTTTAAGGTTTAACTATGTATGGAAAGGCAGTTCAGTTTTGTACAAGTATCGTCACGAGTTATGAGCGCTTAGCAAAAATATTGAGAGTAACAGCACATGCATTTCATTTGCGTCGCACCATATAGACTCATAAAATCACTACTGCGCATTCAAGATAACTCGTGACACTTGGGGCCTTACAGCTATCATAGTTCCTCTGTGTGACAGTGACAGAGTTTATACACGTCATATACATCTGTCTCATGATAAGAGTTGAACTATCATGGCAATAAGAGGTCATGGCAGAGCCCCTGTAGAATAAATAAGGGAACAATGAAGTGTGGTGTTTTGTGTGAGTCAGGACACGTACCGCTCAGCACCCCGTTGGCTCTCAACGTCGGTGTCTGGTCCCACGTACATGGAGTACCCACGCCGGGACAGCTCCTCCTCCGGGGCTAGAGCAGGGTTGTGGAATGCGTGGTTCTTATCCGGGTCCATCTTCAACTTCCTGGAGCAAAAAGTTACAAGAAATGAAAACTAGTAAACGCACAAGGAGCTCCCGGTGTTGCAACTGGTATTGTAGTAAGTACCTACACAGTTTGCTTACCATCAAGTACGCTGTATGTATATTTGCTACCTTAGGGTTCGCGCCATCTAGTCATATCTGCTGCCTAGTCAAATTGAGATATAGTCGTAAAGCTCCTAACCCAAATGGACTACCGCTGGTCACTGCTCAGAGACAAATCTTTTCGTGTATTTGTCAATTATCATGTGATCGGCCTGTCGGTCACCGGTCTGCTGTCTGTGTTTGATGGCTCATTTTTGTCAAGTCTTCCTCATCCTAATGTGTCTCTTTTCTACAGGTTCAACTCCAAATATCCATTCCGATCTTGCGCCCTCGAATGTCATGAAATCAGAACTTAGTTGTACCAAAAGATATACTAACTGCACCCTGATCCTGCCAGCAGCATACATCTCGTCGACCTTCCTGCGCAGCTCGGCGACCTTCGTGTAGAGCACGGCCACCGCTATCACCACCGCCACTAGGACGCTCGACAATATGCTCGTCACTATTATCAGGTTCTGATCCTGTTGACAAAAAAATCCGCATTCATCTTACGTATTTATTAAGTAACTAGCGGAGGTCAAGTGGTTTCACCCGCGTAGTTCCCGTTCTCGAAGGATTACGGGGATAGAATATATCCTATGTTACTCGCTGATGATGTAGCTATCCATTGCTGAGAATTTTCAAGTAGTTTGGGAGCCTATTCAATGCCAACAAACAATCAAATCATTCCTCCTCCTTCTCCTCTTTATAATATCAGAGTAGTAAAAATGACAATAACATTGTTTCATTTCAATTTAAATGTTTTCCTACATCGTCTAATATCAGTACCTTCAGTGAATTTATTTATTTGAATATTTCGATTCTGAGAAAAAGTTCGGGAAATTCCATACGTGTTTTATAGTCCGAGGTTTATCAATATACAATTTGATAACGATAACAATACAACGTACACATCATGCCGGCTCTTCCACCAGTCTTCTGCGTGACACCAGTGGCCTTTCCGTGACCTCTTTTTGCCATGATAGTTTAACTCTTATTAGAAGAATGTATATGACGTGTATAAGACTGTCACTGACACAGTGGAACTATGATGGTAATAAGGGCCCTTGTCCTAATAAAAAGTGGGTGCGACTCCAAAGCAAGACCTCCAAGACAACTTAAGAAAATTTCATTATTGATTTAATATTAATATAGGCGCCGTCTCGAGCTATGAGCTATGACCTTGAATACGTAGCAGTATTTTTTTGGGTATTTTTATCGATCAAGCACGAACAAATACGATCGCTCTTAATTCGTGACGGCAGCTGTGCCACTTAGAGCCTTGATGGCGAGTGCAGCATCCTACACTACACGCTTTAATGACTCATCAAACATCTTTAGCAATGGGAATAGAATCTACCGACCTTATAGGCAGGGTACCTGATCAGTGACCTGTCTGGCTATCAGTGGGAAACTGGAAACTCAACGCTGATAACGTTCACAGATATCAATCAAACATTCTGATAATCACGAATGTTTTGTTTTGATGCAGGATACGATAAATATATTTGATTATTATATCGATCGCATATTTCTTGGGAAAGTTCATGTGAGCTTAAACCATTATTAAAAAATATATTTACAAACGTAGAAGGGTCAGATATGAGCGATAATCTGGAGAGTACGTAGGTCATAACAAGATTTCCCGTACGAATTTCGCAGCTGCCGTACTAGGGACTGTACCTCCACTTTAAAAGACCGCAATCAATAAATGCATATTGTAGGAGTTATTCCATAATTCCCCATTCATGTAGTTCTCGGACCCTTTCATCGTTCAAAAAATGAAATTCTTAAAAATGATAATAAGGCAAGGCGTAGCGGTACTAAAATTACACACGGTATTGCAACTGTTCGTAGGCTGTAGTAGCTTACCACCAGTCGGGCTGTACGAAAAAATGTGGCTGTCTATGTTTACAACTACCAAAATGATAAAATTTCATCAAACGTTCGATAAAGCATATCTAGCGTTATCCTAAAGATATGTCCGCTTGCTCTTGCGGATGTGATTATTTTAACTATACATACATATAATATACTAAACCTACCATTTATTCTTATTCCCAAATTCTAATGGTCAGTATGTTGAACCTGAATTAGATATAACAGAACATTTCTGTCGAGATAAGTTATCAATATTTTCTAAATTACGATAAGAATTTGGATAATTTTTAGCCAAAAGTCAACACAACAAACTCAAGGGCAAATATGTCAAATTATATCTATAACAAACTTATTCTTCAAATGAGCAGTTCTCGAAAAGGAAAGCCGGAATAATTTAGAATGTCCCAAACAGCGCCTATTAACAAGTATGAGATGAATGCTACTTGTGGCTGGCTTAAGATCGAGAATTACCCTCTATAACAAAAATCGTAGCAAGCGTCCTAAGCCTTTAGACTAAGATCTCATACCTTTAAACAAAGGACCCTAAGTTCTTAAATCTCTGCAAGTGTGAGTCACAAAGAGTAACTAATACTAAATCAACAAGTCTAACTTGTAATTGGTAACATAAAAGCTAAAAATGCCTATTAAACTGATGAGATTTAGTTTCTTAGACTTCAACAACTACCCTTGGATTATGGCTTTAATTGATGAGTCTTAGATTATGTTTAAGTTAGGAGTTAAGGTGTTTAGCAAGGTAAAATGGCATCATAGTTCAAGGATACATTCTTCTCACACGAGTCATTGTAAAAGTTCTTAGTAGTTTCCATTTCTAGTGAGAGAACTAATATAACTGTTATTGTTCAGTACAATGTAGTAGGTATTGGGGATATTTAATAAATGCATCATTGTTTACATCTTAGCAGTAGTTAGGTGAAGAGAGCATTTACAGATTTATCAAAACCTTACCATATTATGTTAATACAATTTTTACTGTAATAATTCAATTGTGTCGTTTTCGGGCTTGGCAAAAATTTTTGTTGTTGTACATATGAACAGTACCGTCTAAGTTTTCAAAGCCGTTCAATGTGCTTCCAGTCAAAACTTTATTAACAACAGTTTACATATTACAGATTAAACATGTAGTAGGTATTAACACTAAAAACCATAAAATTAAAATATATTTTACTTTTTATATTTTTACTTATATGCGATTCATAATTTGCCAGCACCGACATACAAATACCCACTTCCATTATTTGATCCGTAGTGATGATTAAAAAAAACATTATCTTTTTACATTCTGGGTTTAAGAAGAAAATACAACGTTAGTTCTAAATTTTAACGGAAAGATGGAAAAGTTTCTCAGTTATAGATATTAAAATCGTACATTGTCAAAAGAACTAAACGTACAAACGTACCCACTTCTTTGCTGTATGCAAAGCACTGGGAAGTGGGTCAAATATAACCTGTAATATTTGATTAGATACCGTCACAGGTGCAACTATATAAGATCTTGTAATAGTTGTAATGCGAAGACATATGGCAGGTCTTCTACACAATTAATTACTATTTTAAAAGAGTAATTACTGAGTTTCTTGCCAGGTTCTTCTCAGTAAAAGCAACCTTCCGAACCTGGCAGTAGCATGTATAATCCATGTCGTTCTGACGATTTGAAAGTACTTTGTAAAAAGTCAAATCGAATAAAGATATTTTTGACTTTACTCATATTAATGAAATTGTATAAACTCACCATGATGATTAAGGTGGACGCATGTTTAGACGCGACACTGTCGACAGTTCGTGTAGGACTGGCCGTTATCAATCAAGATATGGATGTGATAGCGTACACGTTTCTTATCACCTTTATTAGGTCGTTATTGACAAATGGTTTCATCCACTAGTCCATTATATGTAGGTACCTACTAGTGATGTAACGAATGTAATTTTTCAAACATTCGTGAATGCGAATGCGAATGCAAATGTCTGCTACTGACATTCGCGGATGCGAATCCGAATGCAAATGTATAAGTTTTAATGAAAATTTTATTATTAAGTTTTATTGCCCAAATTAAAATAATGTATAATTATTTCAAATGAAAAAGTGAAGACTGTTAATGGCCTTATGAGGTTAAGTTACTTTTTCTTGCATTAAAAACATAAGGTTAGGAACTTTTAGGATTTTGATTTTGTTAATCAAATCAAATCAAATCATTTAGCGAATACGAATATCCAAAATTAAGCGAATATTACATACACTTTTAAAACTAAACAAAGTGAGCGCATCCATTTGTAAAATATAATGTAAATGATATATTTATTCAGGTTATTAACGTCGAAAATGTACCACAGGTTCGGAAACTAGCCTTCTGAGAAGAACCTTCTTTCTTTCCTGGATAACTAAAAAACTATGTAGGTATTAAAATACCGCTGGTCTACCTAAACTATAGTTGCGTAGGTACGTTGACTATCTTTTGATAAAGTTAGACATTTGTGAACCAGATAAGACTATAATTTTTTAATTTCCACAATACTGATAAGTAGTCATACATACACACATATGCAGACGCCTGTATTCCCCGAAGGGGTATTTCGCCAGTTATGTTTATGTTCCATGTAATAGGGGCGGGCCTATTGGCATTAGACGGGCAATAATCTGGGTAATTACAAATAAACCCAATACTACTTTGTATGACCCAGGTCCCAGGTCTCAGGTCTCGCAGAACTCGTGGTCTGCAGAAGAGCTAGCACCGCTAGACCATGTAGGCAGTCAACCAAGTATTTATCTACATCTACACTAATGTAATATTATAAAGAGGAAAGATTTGATTGTTTGTTTGTTTGTTTGCATGGAATAGGCTCCCAAACTAATAAACCTATCTTGAGAATTATTTCAGCAATGGATAGCTACATCATCAGCGAGTAACATAGGCCATATTTTATCCCCGTACTCCCACTGGAACGTGAACTATACCCGCTATAACTATAACCGCGTGACGTCCGCTAGTAGTGTAAGAATATGCACTTAAGGAATATGGTTTTAAGGTCACTCAGAATCAAACCTATGCACGCTTGCAACACCAAGGGTGAAATTCGCTCGTTACCTGTTTTAATGTAGAAATCGCTGAACCACAACATAGTACTTGTTTTCTTCGATCTTATCGGAAGAACAATGCTACATACTAACATTATTTAGTTGCATCTGTAAGCGGTACAGCCCTAGTGGGGAAGATCCTACCCTAACTCTCTTTAGACGTTCTGGAATCTCTTATTAAGGAATTCCCATTTTCTACTGTATGACATGTTCAGTATTGGTGTATCACGCGGCTGACTTTGATGTAATTTTCGTTTGTTACATGAAGCTTTAGATACAAGTACCAATGTAGATCACAATCTTACAATGCAATAAACGATGCGATGGTATCGATGTTAACACTGTGACGGCACCCGCTGGGATTCGAACTTGCGTCGCTGGCGTAGCAGGCGACTGCTCTAACCCCGAGGCCACCACGGCTCCTCCTAATAATTATAATAAATAAATAATTTTCGGATCTAATTATGCAGCGCCATCCAGTCATCTATCACATCTTTGCAAATATCATAGAAGGCCTTACTGCAGCAGGAACATATGTCTAATCTAAATTATCTGACTACATTCTTCTGTAAGGTGAAGGTACAATCCACAATTAACTTGCATTTCAAACTTTTGGTCATGGGGGTACATGCATTCAATGTGGAGACATTTGCCTTATAATATAAGTCGAACTATCGTGGCAATAATATATAGTACTAGCTGTGCCCCGCGGTATCATCCGCGTAGATTTAGTTTCTTCCTTATTGTCGCGGAACCCTAATATTTTTAATAAATAAAGTATCCTACGTTACTCCTTGAATCATCAGCTACCTGCCAGTGAAAGTCCCGTTAAAATCCGTCCAGCCGTTTCAGAGATTACCCGGAACAAACAGACAGACAGAGAAAATTTTTAAAACTTGGTTTATTAATGTCAGTATCGTGTATACTTTCATATGCATTTAGTGAAAAGCTGTTATTTTGGAATTACAAACAGACACTTCAATTTTATTTATCTGTAGAGATGTATAGATAAAATAAGACGTAAAATGGATTAAATAACAATAAATACCAAGAAACAATTTAATATGGGACAACTACAAATATATCTAATCAATATACATTGAATGAAGGTAATATTTGTAAAGATAAGTACGGCAATTAAATCGCTTTCTACGCAAATTAATTTCATTCTGCTTAAGTTATCTACGACTAGTTTATGTTTGCGACTATGTCTATATGGAACTGTAGTGTATTGGAGAAATCTCTGGTGTAGTCTGGGTAACAGGGATGAAAGACAGACAGACAGAGAGACAAAAATTTTAAAACTTGGTTTTTTAATGTCAGTCAGTAGCGTGTATACTTTCATATGCATTTACTGAAAAGCTGTAATTTTCAAATTACAAACAGACACTTCAATTTTATTTATCTGTATAGATGTATAGATTATATAATTTACTTAACAGCTCTAATGTAATTTTAATAATGTTACTGTAACATAAATACTAAGGATAACAAAAAAAAAAGTTGTTTTTTTTTAACATTCTTAATTTGATATGGACCACCTACCGACCGACCGATGCCCTGTGCCGAAAATGTTCGGTTAATAATGGCCTAACCCTGTATAATTACAGAAAATTTGCAAAATCAAAGTAAATAAAAAAAAAGACGGATAGTAGCAAGCTTATAAGTAGATTAATATCAATGGGTATACTTTGTTAATAAGAGAGTAACGATTGGATTATGAAATAAATAAAGTATTGGATTAAGATAAATAAGGTCTTGAACTTTCTTCGTTCAAATGACAAGGGCGATGTTAATAGCTTTAAGTGGGTCAGAGCTGCTTCTGCGGAAGGTGTGACTCCTGGATTAGGCAGAAGCCTTGTACTTATTTATTCTGACATCTTGTCAAGTACTTATGCGTGTTTAAACTCTTTGCGCAATCGAGCGTTATTCATAGGATTGTGGCGCTCGCATTAAAGTCCTGCTACAGATACTGGGGGCCTACTCGCTTCCTCCGAAAAACGAAGCTTCGGCCGAAAGTTCGCAAAAATCCTACCACGGATCTTATTCGCTCTAAAATTACGTCCGAACGTGGACTGCTAGTAAATTCTTTGACATTTATATATTTTAATCCTACTTTGACTAAAGTATTAAACGAACGAAAATTTGAATTTGATAAAAACAAAGCGATACTGAAACTACGTTTAATTATGGTTCGTTTGCGAAGTTTCGTTTTCGGAGAAAGAGAGTAGACCTCCTGAACAGGGAGACCTACCGTTATCGGTTTAAATTTTACGGTACCAAAATGAAACGTCAAAGCTCAGAAGTTCTTAATACGCTCTGCTTAAACCGGTGTGATTATTGTGGTATACATAGAATTAACAAATTAATTGCATAAATAAATATTTATTCCAAACAAAATTATTGAGATTGAGAGGTTTTTTAAGATCAAAAGAAGAATGAATTTAGCTATTCGAATTTTCACTTGTTCATACTATACTGGTAAAAGCGGAACATTTATAGTCTTGCTCCGGTGTCAGTCTGTCCATGTGTTCTGTCTGTCGATAATCCCGGGATCTAATGAAAGCCTTAGCAAACTCTATACTTAGCAAATTTATATTATTTATGTAAGCAAAAAAATAAGACCTTAGTGCTTATAATTTTTTCGACATTACGTAACTCCACTTAATGAGACTTGGTCTTTGACATAGTCTGTAAAATAAAATGTTTGCAAAAAAGTAAAATAATATTAGGTCAAGAATAATAATTATTAAGCAAATTTCGAAACACAGGTTCTATAAGTTAAGTCGGTAATCGAATTCGTTGCAGAGCTCAGTAGGTCTAAAAAGGCCACATTCGGAGAATCATAATGTGATCTGAATATGATTCATCACCGAAATGATAAAATGGTCACTTAAGTGCAATTCATATTTATGATTCACGAATGAATACAATAATTGTAGATGTTCGCCCCTATGTAACTTTTCATGGTTCTGCTGTTTGTCACAAAAGCAATTCATATTTTGTGGACCATTTTGGGAATCTTCATAGGAAAGTGTCAAACAGGTGAATTGCGAAATATGAATTATTCCTGAATCATATTCGGATCACATTATGATTCTCCCAAAGTGGCCGTTTTAGACCTACAGATTGCTACTCGTGGCAATGAACTCGATAACTGGAGCACATTGTAAGGTCATCGGTTCAGATCCGTCACCATCGCGACACGATTTGACTGAACTTATCTTACTACTAGCTGCGCCCCGCGGTTTCACCCGCGTAAATTTTGTTTCATCCTTATTGTCGCGGATAATAAAATAAAAGTAGCCTAAGTTACTCTTTGAATCATCAGCCAGTGAAAGTCCCGTTAAAATCCGTCCAGCCGTTTCAGAGATTACCCGGAACAAACAGACAGACAGACAGACAGACAAATTTTAAAACTTGTTTTTTTTGTGTCAATAGCTTGTATACTTTCATATGCATTTAAAGAAAAGCTGTTATTTTGGAATTACAATCAGACACTTCAATTTTATTTATCTGTATAGATATATAGATATAGATGTATAGATGTGCTTCTCTGAAATAAGTTTCTTAATTCTAGGATCGTTAGTGATCGTTCGCATGCTGTGGTAAATGATACTTGCATTGCTTGTTGTATTAGTACTGCCTTTATTACGCACACAATCATATGATATAACAAAACTACACACTACAATACGGAGGGATCCCTAATGAAATGGGCAAGGGACAGGCAAAGAACTCACGTAAATTCAAAAACGATATTTTGTTTTGTTCGGTCTTATACAGAGATGGCTTAGAAAATAGGGAAAACTCCACTTCTTGGTGCAGCTTTTAAATAATACCTAAAGAATGTGCAGATATTATCTCACAACGTCATGTAATCCTACGCAAAGTTAATATTAAACTTATTCTAATACAAAAAAAACTTGAATGTTAATCTGGCGCGGGGATCGAAAAAGTATCAACTTCTTTCTAGCCCCACCAAATATGGGGTATGAATGGTATCTATGTAATCCCTCTCTTGTCGTCCCTACAACACAGTTATACGTAAATTAAACTCCTGTTGTAAAACTTTTTGGTTCTTTTGTTTACTGTACATTGAAGCTAATTAGGTGCTAACCTATGTGGTGCCAGTCGACATTCAGTTGGCATTCTCGTCATACTTGTGAACAAGTGCTGCTTGTGCTGGTCATCTCAAGCTACGCATTTAGATATAAGTAGAACTACTAGACTTTTCTTTATCTTAATTTTTATCGACATTTGTGCATTGGAACTGTGTCCATGGGCTTACATTTCTCAAGTGATTTACTTTGTTTTTTTTTAAATTGTATAATATTTTTGAAAAGAGTAATTACTGAGTTTCTTGCCAGGTTCTTCTCAGTAAAAGCAACCTTCCGAACCTGGCGGTAGCATGTATAATCCTGTAAATTGTGTCATTCTGACGATTTGAAAGTGCTTTGTATAAAGTCTAATCGAATAAAGATATTTTTGACTTTGACTTTGACTTCGACCGATTCAAAAAGGTTATGAGGCGACTGGGACCGCGGTTCCAGTTCTTAGTGGTCCAGTTGCCCGTTGCTGCTTTTATTGACAATGTTACACTCACTTGCCTTGCTGTCCAGCATAGGTGTCTCCCTTCTCTCTCCTCCTTTATGTATTAGCTATTGATTTTGGGTCTCCCCACCTCCGAGATGGTCCAATGTATAAACATATCAAAATCTATCCCTTGAGGCAATCAACCATCATATCATACCTATCATAAATCATAGGCATGACATGTAGCATTCCTCAGATCGTAATGAAGTCATTGATGCATTGCGAGACCTGTCAGTCCTTACTCTATCGACCTCTGCACCCCTGGTACTTGATGGCAGGACAGTATCTATACAAATAAATATAATTGAATTGTTTGTAATGTTGTCGTAATAGATTTTTGCAAAATGCATATGGAAGTATTACGGCAACAAGTGATATGGCACTTATAGAAAAAAACAACAATTTGTTTTGTCTGTCTGTTTATTTGTACCGACTTATCAGCAAGACGGATACACCAATTTTAACTTTAAACTGGCATGTAGCTACCTGCTAGGGGTAAGGGGTAAAAATATCTAGACTTGAATTCATGGGTGGTCCCCGGATCCGTAATTTTTATTTTAATTAAAAGCAGTTAAGTTACTCGTTTTATCTTGAGCTATCTGCCAGTTAAGGTCCCGTTTAAATCAGTCCAGACGATTTGGAGATTAACCGGAACAGACAGACAGACAGAAAGACAGAAAAAATAAAAAAAATGAATTTCTATTTCAGGTCCGTGTATACTTTGATTTGCATTTAGTGAAAAGCTGTAATTTTGGAATTACAAACAGATACTTTAATTTTATTTATCTGTACATGTATATATATACAAATAGATAGGTAATTCAATTAATGTGGAGTGATGGAAGTTTTGAAGGTATGTTTAATAATCGTAATATAGGTACGTCGATAGCTCGATAGGTCAAAGAACGCCTAAGGCGAGTAATATGATCGAGGTCTTTGGTGTCGAAGGGTGAGTGAAGTCACCCACTACATCACTGTCTCATCACGTGACTTGTGTGGGTGAAATGGACTCCTATACTACTAGTTGTGCCCTATGGTTACACCTGCGATCGTATTTCATAAAGTTACTCATTATTACATCAGCTATTGAACTATATATTCTATGCAGCCGTTTCACATAAGCGGGAGCAAACAGATGGACAGAAAATCATTCATAGGAATTTTGTATAAAACTGTTATTTTGCCATACATTTTTTTTTGGGTTTTTTGTTATTGGATTATTTTTCTGTGCTTTTTATTAAACTGCTTGCCATCTTAATAAAACACAAAAATGTTGGCATAATTTTACAAGCAATTTTTTGAAACAACTGATTATTTATTCATAGAACACATACGGTGAAAAAATACTATAGCATCTAGGAATATAGGCTCTAAGGATAACTCTTTCAGAGTTCAGAGTTCAAGAGCCAGTAAACGTGACGGTATCACTGTGAATGTTGCGACAATTTGAATATATTAACATAGTTGCGATCAAAGCAATGTAATTCCGGTCACGCCTTTTCACATTAGATTTTGAAGGGTTGTCAGAAACGATTTCACTTCGTATTAAGTCACCATCCCATTATTGTTTGATATTAAGGCGCCTCTACCCAAAATACAAGAATACTTCGGTGTTATTCAATTTCATTTGAATTCATATCACAAGTACATGAATTAACTTGGAAAACTTTGAAAAATTTTATGAAGTTGCCTTAATTTCACAAAAATGGAAAGCGTATTTTTTGTGTTTGGTAAGGTTTATTTTTCTAATACTTTTAAATTTTTCGTAAATAAAATTGTGTTGAACTTCGGCAGAGATGCTTTGCAAAATCTCCTCTCCATATCACTTGCTGCTCTTGCTAGCGTGTAGAGAGACAGCTAATAAATAGTTTTGGATGAGGATCCTTAAAGCAATTCACGTGGAAATGTCAGAGATGATCTAGATTGCGTCCTTGCGGCGTTCGCATTTGGAATAATGAATTCGTTAGAGTTACAGACTACGCCTTTTTCGACAAGCGAACGTTCTAATACAATTATGAAAAATCTATACGTCTATAAAAATATACAGATTAATAAAATGTAAGTGTCTGTTTGTCATTCCAAAAATAGCAGCTTTTCATTAAATTGTAATGAAAGTATGGCTGGACCAATTTTAACAGAAGTTTCACAGGGACATAGTTATATTACAACGAGTAAACATACTTTTATAAAAAAAAATTGCTTTTGGCGCCGTCCAGTCGTGAAATTAATTCTGCTCGCTTGAAACCGCAGGGCACAGCTGGTATGGAAAAAAATAAATTGGTTATAGCATTAGCATTTTTTTGAGGGAACCTACTTTCCTACCTACCTAAGGCTATCCTTTCGCTCGGCTGTCTTGGTCACTAGAATAAGTAAAAATTAATCAATATCTTGGAAAGGTCGTGCAATAGTCCCCATCTCAAGGTACCTAGACTACCTACCTGCTGAATAAACTAAATTGAACCCAAACAAACAGACGGACTAATAAAGATCTGATGAAAAGCGTTTGCAATAAACATTGTAATAGATTACCATTTGGAATGCTCTGCGCCCACGCACAATATGATGAGCTACCTTAAGATATTTCGCTTGTTTCCAAGACGATTGTGCAAAAATGTGCCAATTTGAAATATGTATCTTTATAAATTGATACAGATTATTATTTAATAGATCAAGATTTGCCATTTCACAGTTTGTGTTGTAACATCAGCACTGTAACACCTCGCAGTTATGTCGCGTGGGTGGTTATTATTAAATTTTTGAGATGTATAGCATATTTTCTTTCGCAAATATAAATTTATATTCCTCTTTCTAGAGAGCCGGTAGATTTGATTAGGTATAGTGAAATAAAATTAAAGAGTGATATAGACTTGTATTTTCTAACGCAAAAAAATATATTTCGTGTGAATCACCAACGGAAAATTTTATATTTTGTCACTTTCGTCCCAGTCAAATTCATTCGAATCATCCTATAATCCGAATATAGCGATAGAAACATTGTACTTATCTATATCTATACATATATACAGTCTATACAGATAAATAAAATTGAAGTGTCTGTTTGTAATTCCAAAATTACAGCTGTTTACTAAATGCATATGAAAGTATACACGCTACTGACACAAAAAAACAAGTTTTAAATTTTTTCTCTGTCTGCCCGTCTGTCTGTCCGTTTGTTCCGGGTATTCTCTGAAACTGCTTGACGGATTTTAACGGGACTTTCACTGGTAGGTAGCTGGTGTTTCAAGGAGTAACTTAGGCTACTTTTATTTATCAAAAATATTAGGGTTTCGCTAAAATAAGGATGAAACTAAATCAACGCGTGTGTTGATCTAGTAAAAAAATCTGTCTTAATTTTCGTAAGTGAGACCTTCATTGTATTTAAGCTACTGCTATTTTAATATTGCAACCCATCTCTTCAAATTAACGCATTTGCATAGATTACCATTACCTGAGGTATTTAGATAAATGCCACACCACACTTTGTATAATGAATAGGTTATTTGGTACACCCGTCGCGGAGGCGTGACGTTGAGAGCACTTCTCAAATGCCAACGAAGCCCTCGGGATGTGCGTGGACTTCTAAATTGCTTCTTGACCGACTAGTATGTCATGTTTCACGATCTATAACATACCATGCATATACCTATGGTCACGCGTGTAATTTACGGGGTACATTCATACATATCTTCAGGTACTTTTTTTTGTTAAGAATTAGACCTTTATAGAATACCTACGCGGTTCTACCAGCGTACACTTAATTTCATGGGTGGCTCACAAAACCCTAATGTTTAAAAAAAAAAAAATTGCATTAGCTATCTGCCTTTGAAAGTTCCGTTCAAAGTGGTCTAACCGTTTCGGAAATTAAACGGAGATTTATAAAAAAAAAAGTTTTTCTTTGAGTACTGTATATATTTTTCATATACATTTATTGGAAAGCTGTTTATTTGGTCATGAATATTATGTATTGAAAATACCAATCAAGGAATTCTATAATCGTGACGTAATCTTGATCCATCGGAGGAAGATTCCAGGAGTATAAGGATTTGACATCATGAATTTAAAAGTCTTTAAACTCTTGTCGGTATAACCAATGCAACTCTTTCCATTTGTCTCTGTCCAGTGCCATCTCTTTGACCTCCTTATACACAAGGATTAGGTATACCTAGAATTGTACTCAAATTAAAGTTTTTACAAGGTTACTGATACTGTTAATCTATAAGTATCTATCTATACAGGTAAATAAAATTGAAGTGTCTGTTTGTAATTCTAAAATAACAGTTTTTCACTAATTGCGTCTGAATGTATACACGGTACAGATATTAAAGCATCAGTTTTGAAATTTAAAGAGACTTTCACTAGCAGGTAGCCGATATTTCAAGGAGTAACTAAGGCTTTATTTATTAAAAATATTAGGGTTCCGCGACATGAAGCATGAAACTAAATCTACGCGGGTGAAACCGCGGGGCACAGTTAGTTAATTATACATTTCAATAATTTTTGAGAGGGAACCGCCAATTCCAAGATGCACATACCGAACCAAAGTCGTTATCCCATATTATTATCTTGTACAGATATAGGTATTAGGTACTTACTTAATAAGATTTTAATGATGCAATTTTAGAAAAAAAAATGCGCCGCAATCTCAAGGTATTTATGGCTCAATTACGTAGGTATCCAAACTATAAATTTTCCATTCATATTTTTTTGATTGATTGTTCTTTTACAGTATTGTATGAAGTACCTATACATGTATCTCAGTCCTACATCCCTGCCTTTGACTTGAAAAAAGCTTATCTTCTTTTAACCGATGTTGAAAAAGAGTGGGTGTAGACTTTTTAGGGGCACATTTTTGGTATACAGCATCAGCTGGTGGGATATATCAATTTAAATTTCTGGTTCTTCTCAGAAGGCTAGTTTCCGAACCGGTGGTAAATTCCTCGACATTCATAAGTGCCTTACCAGGGCCTAAACTGAATAAATCATTTTCATAAATATAGGTATAAAAAACTGAACTTAAAACAACTGAAAACTTAACTTTTTTTTCCATCCTCTTCTTCTTCTTCTTGTAGTGTCTCTCCAGCTATTGAAGGTTGGCTGTTAGTTCGGAAAACTTCTGTCTATCCTTCGCGAGGCGGAAGAGTGCAGCAGCACTGCTGATGCACTCGCGGATATTGCGCAGCCACGACTTCCTCCTCCGGCCTACCGGTCTCTTCCCAGCCACTTTGCCCATAATAATAAGTTGCAGCAGTTCGTATCTGGCATGTCTCATAATATGGCCCAGAAAACCAACCTTTCTTTGTTTGAGGGTTTGTATAATTTGGCGTTTCTGACCAACTCGACGGAGAACTTCTTCATTAGTCACTCTATGTGTCCAGCTAATAGCCAACATACGCCTGTATGTCCACATTTCAAAGGCATCTATTCGTTTCTTGAGGTTCTCTTTGATTGTCCAAGCCTCACATCCGTATAGAAGTATAGGCCATATATAACACTGTAGAAGGCGAACACGTAGGGAAATCTTTAATTGGCGACTACACAATACTTTAGACATGGATTTAAATGCACTACGGGCTATTTCTATACGAGTTTTTATCTCAAGATCGCTCTCCCATTCATCGGTCAGCCATGTGCCAAGGTACTTATATTTGTGCACTTGTTCCAGTTGTTTACCCTCGACAGTGATACCAGGATCGGCTCTAGGGAGCTTTGAGACCATCATGACTTTAGTTTTGCTGACATTCATTTTAAGGCCAGCCTTTAGGCTACACTCGTTTACTTATTCGGGTCTAGGCCGTAGTCTCCTTCTGCGAGACAGTAATGTCCCAGAAGGAGGCCTCCGAGCGGGATCGGGAGAGAGCCGATCCCTCTCGGAGACGACGGCGACGGCGGGGCGGAGGCAACGCACGCCCCAGTCCGTCCACCCAATAGCCAGGGTCTAAGAATTTGGCTATGGTATCCCCTGCCTGTCGTAAGAGGCGACTAAAAGGGGGCCGGAGGGCCTGCTGGCGGTGGCGGCTTTGACCACCGAGCCACGGGCCCGGGAAGGTGGCAGCGCGATGTGGCTCGCGCTGCCTTGCACAGCGAGGTCTCCAGGGGCGGTGACTGCTGCCCCAGGGATGTGCCCCGGCAAAGTGTGGGGGGACACCGGTGCGATCTATCAGAGTACCCGGAGTCCCCCCTGAGCACTGAGGATGGCCACCGGGGGGGTTTTAGTGAGGTAAAAATCCCACATACCCCGATCTGCCTCTCCCAGGGCGGTCGGGGACCTTTTGAAGGTTTCCCCCTCGTCAATAAAAAAAAAAAAAAAAAAAAAAAAAAATGTTATTTATGTATCGTCCGTTTACTTGTATACCATTCTGTTGTCCATCCTAATACCTACTTATTATTATTTTTTGTGGTAAAGTATAGTTGTCACAGTTTAATAATGTGTCGATACTTATTGGATGATATGTGGAACATAAGACAATACTTATTTTTGTTATAAATCGACATTCTGAAAACTAAATTACCCCAATAAAAAACAAAATAAACAACAAAGAAAAATTAAAAATTTTGCTGGATTTGTTATATATTTTTGAATGTATAAAATAATCTATATATATAAAAATGAATCCCCATTTCCCTTGGTCACGACATCACGGCTGGACCGATTTCTATAATTTTTTTTTGTCGTGTTCGTTATTGTCAGGAGATGGTTCTTATGAAAAAAAAAACCAAGAAAATTGCGTGGAAAATTTGAAAATTTAAGAATACTTAACCACCATATAAAATTATTTCTTTCTTCTTAAATCTAACCTTAGCGCTTTGGACAATAAAAACTTTTTGATGTAACGCTACGACGTTTGACATAGCACTGACAGAATACGTGCTGCTTTCTCATAATTAAGACAGGGCAACGTCTGTCGGGTCAGCTAGTTTATTATAATTACAGAATTTTTGGATTGATATGACCACCAGCCGTTCTGTATTAAAAGTGTGCGCCAATAATGGCTAGACCCTACATACCGAATTTCAAAAACAAGAAACGTCGTGTAATAAAAAAAACATGTTAACAGCGCATTAAATTTAATGTCGTTTAAGAGATTTTTAGGTAAAAAAAAAAAAACAATGAAAATTTAAAAAAAACTTCATCCACTGGCTGGAGGCGCCGGGTATCGATCCCGGTACCTCTCGCATGCTAAGCGAGCGCTCTACCATCTGAGCTACGCCCCCGATACTGCAATGGTCGAATTTTTAGTACATAATGTAGTTCGTTGCTGTGAATTGGGGAATTCGAAGATTAGCGGATAAATATCCGCGTAAATTTTGACATTATATTTGAGTCCCATTAAACTGAACTATTTTAATATTGTAGATGAACTACTAACACATAAGACGCTTTGCAAGACGCCTGTAAAAATTAAATAGCAATGTTCAGCGAATATATAATACTTTTATTTATTAAAAATATTAGGGTTCCGCGACAATAAAGATGAAACTAAATCTACGCGGGTGAAACCGCAGGGCAAAGCTAGTTAATTAATAAAATATGATAACATCCCAACCTGGCCTGTTATGTTAAGTTCTTGACTCGTCTTGTAATTGCATCGTTACATAACTTTGAATAATGCATATTATAATATCATCCGTGCCCGACGACTTCATTCGCAATTAAAATAATATTTCGTTCGAAGCAGCACAAAAAAAATCCCGATAATAATTAATTACCATACTGAAGGTAATCGTCTTATCCTTATCAAAATGTAGGCCCACCTGATGGTAAGTGGTCACCGAAGCTTATAGAGGTTGACAACGTCAAGGGCATCTGGGAACTCTGATAAATTCTCTGCTATCGTCACAATGTTGAAATCGCCGTCACAAGTCACCGCGTCGACGTAAACGCAGATTTGTATGGGCTCACAATAGTGTCATGTTTAGGCCGACAGAGGCGCTGTTCCGATCCTATACAAATCTGCGTTTACGTCGACGCGGTTACTTGTGACGACTACTGTGTAAAACTTACACTAGACTCTCAGGATGAACACCGTGTAGTTTAGTCAGTGCGAGTCCGACATAACCCTTCTGCTGCCGCAGCGGCTGTTGGTGTATCCATTACGGATACTACACGTTTAAAAAAAAGAAAAATTAAGGTAGATAGTGGTACATCACTTAACTAATCACATCACTTAACTACACATGTTAACAAATCATATATTTTAACCATAACTAATGTCTTGCAGGTCGTGACTTCAATTCCGACGTATAACAGTCAGCATTCATTTAACATAATAATATTTATTACGACAAGTCGTTGCTGAAACAAACAGACAACAAAACATATATAATTGCAATAACGTAACATAATAATGTAAGATGTATGCCTTATTTGCTTATCTGTTTGTGATGTAAAGGTGATTTATATCCAGAAATAGTATATTTAATAGATGTTTGTTATTTTATTCAGTTCTCTAAATTTTTCTTTTTAAAGCGTTTGGTTTAACAATTGCATCTATACAAACTACAAATTAATTTATGCTGATTTTTTCCGTATATCGTACAATATGTATAATATGTAAATATTACTATCCGCCACCGGCTTCGCTCGCATTTGTATAACATTTTTCCGGGTTAAAAAGTATTCTTTATATTTAAACAGGTAATAAACTACCTAATCCCTTTAGCCGTTTTTCTTTAATTTAGTCACAGACATCTAAAAGTGTAAACTTTTAGAATAATGTAGTATACGGATTTACTAAGTTTTTATCGAAATTTTTCCATTTGAACTGACTATGGGCTTATATTTATCATGTGATTTATTTAGTTATATAATAAACTAGCTGTGCCCCGCGGTTTTACACGCGTAGAGTTAATATCATGGGTGTCCTGCAGCCCTTACGATTTTTTAAAATTAATTTCCTTAAACACTCCTTGAAACATCAGCTGTCTGCCAGTGAAAGTCCCGTTAAAATCCATACAGCCGTTTACGCGTGATGCCGTGACCAAGGGAAATGGCGATTCATTTTTATATGTATTGATAGTAAGTAATTACTAAGTTTCTTGCCGGATTCTTCTCAGTAAAAGCAGCCATGTATAATCCTGTATGGTTAAAAGTCTAATCAAATAAATATATTTACGTAGAAACCATGCCATAAGTTACGGGAATGCTCTTCGGAAAACCCCCCGTGCTTTCTAAAGGTAAAAACTGATTACCTACTGCTGAATGGTTTTGTAAATAGGTTAGCTATTCACCTAGTTCCGTTGGAGAATATCACAAAACCATTCGTTCCACGGTCGAGTAACACCGCTAAGTAAACATTGTTTACAGAATTGAATCACCTTGGTTCATTGTTGAATGTGCGTGCGGATCTAAATAAATCGATTGTGCGTTCAATTATAATTCGAGGCTTAAGCAGGCTTAGTAAATCGAATCGAATAGGTCGTCATACAAGTGAACAGGTGCTGCTTGTGGGGCTGGTCTTCAAGCTACGCATTTAGATATAAGTACAACTAGACTTTTCTTTATGTTAATTTTTATCGACATTTTTGCATTGGAACTGTATCCATTGGCTTACATTTCTCAAGTGATTTTCTTTTTTTAAATTATATAATATTTTTGAAATGAGTTATTACTGAGTTTCTTGCCAGGTCCTTCTCAGTAAAAGCAACCTTCCGAACCTGGCGGTAGCATGTATAATCCTGTATAACCATGTCGTTCTGGCGATTTGAAAGAACTTTGTAAGAAGTCTAATCGAATGAAGATTCAGTCAAAGTCAAAAATGACTTTGACTTTGACTTTGAATGATTTGATTGAGCAGTGCCCAAAGTATATTTTTTGACACATTCGAGTCTCGTCGCTTGACCTTGCGTTTTGCGCTTTTAACCGACTTATTTCGACATTACGATCACGACCGCTCTGCTAAGAGTGTAACGATTAAGAAGAAGAACCAACTTCAAAAAAATGAACTGATGATGGAGCCGAAAGACAATTGAAGGAACTCCTCAACGATTTACAACAAGTACCTAGTGTTTGGACTTGATTAATTCGTATTGATGAGAACTTTACACCTAGATGAGTTATGACTGGTGTAGGTGCACTTTGCAAAAAGTCGCTGAAAAAAATAAAAGAAAAATACAATTTTGTGAAATTTAACTAACTATTGAAGATTGTGCAAAATATAGCATCAAACTCGGTGTCAAACACTTATCTATTACAGCTGAAAAATAATTTGATTTTTTTTTCTTGCAAATTAAACCTTACCTCATTGTGATAATGATTGCATTCGGATGCAGGCATGGTTGAACAATAGGCTGGTCGTGTGACGGTTCACGCGAGCACCTAGATGAAGGTGCTTCTTATGCAACAATGTGGCCAGAGATTAACTTACTCACAGAATGTACTTCAAACAAATAAAATCACATGAGGTTATAGGATTCGTAGACTCCGAACGAAAGCTAAGTCATATGATGAGTTGAGTATATGAACGAATTTGGGAGCCCAAGATAGCGTAGCTACTACTAATAGTATGGTGTAAGGGGCGGATTCGCTGTGGGAGCAAAAGTTGTCATCATGTTGGTTGCATAAGCCAAATATGCATAGAATATTGTGTGGTATTTTAGTTATACGTTATGTTAACATTTATAATTAAAACACGCTATTGATAGTTTCACCGGGCTTATATATATGAAATATATATAGCAAAAGTTGTCATCATGTTGGTATATAGAAATCTATAATATATGTATGGTATATGCGGGTCATTAATGTTGCTTACCATCTTAAGATCGACATCATTTGCACCTGATCCTCCGTATTACAAAACTCCTGGACGTCACGCGGTTTCACGAGTTTAGTCTAGTCTCCGTTTAAATTTTTTTTGTAAAAAGAAATTAACTAACAAAGAAGATAAAAAGACAAGAAAACTCAAGCGTAACACAAATTTAAACCCTACTGCAAGTTTATAACCTAGGAGTTTTTTGTCAAACCCGGTAAAGCACTCTTTAGATCGGCAGTACTCTTTGACGGTTACGCGTTTCTTCTGCAATCACAATCCGTGATTTATTGTTCCAAGTACAGCTAATTGGCCCGAGCTACTGCCAGATTGCCCAATTACCTATCTTTATGCTACATTGGGTCATCGTTAAGTACACTTATTATGGTCATTTACACAGGTCAATCTCTGGCTTATTGAATGTAATATAATTATTTAATCATGCTGTAATCATTACCATTCTCGTAGTATAAGAAGGTCTAATGCCTGGCTTTTGTTTCATGAGAAAAAAAGTACATAATTGTATGCTAAGACGAATCTAGGTATGCTTTTAGATTGGTTATTACAGTTGGGCAAGTACCTGCCTACCTACCTCACGATTGCCAGACAAGTCTTGCCATAGCCAAAGCTTAAAGAGAGGTAGGGCATGAGGGGATCTCCCGTTCGTTACTTTAGGCTTTATTTATCGACTTTTGTGCACTGGAACTGTGTCTATGGGCTTATATTTTTTTTATGATTTATATTGTACTACTCAAAATTGCAATTTTTTTTTTGAAAACAGTAATTACTGAGTTTCTTGCCAGGTTCTTCTCAGTAAACGCAACCTTCCGAACCTGGTGGTAGCATGTATAATCCTGTGTGATCGTGTCGTTCTAACGATTTGAAAGTACTTTCCTAAGAGTCTTATCAAATAAAGATATTTTTAATTGTTTTTTGGAGCTGCCCGGTTTGGGACTGTACTTCCACCTTACAGAAGATTGCAGTCAAATAATGCTATCTTAAAGTCTTGCAATCCTGCGGTGAGTAAAGTCTCCAGTTCTCCATGGTGGGCAAGAAAAGGCTTCTAAGCCGCAAATACCATGGAGGGAAAACTTCGACACATGAAGTAAGATCACGAGTAGCACGGCTTGCAGAACACATGGGTTCGCGTCAAGCTTTATATTTTTCCAAACCATTTTAAGAATGATTCACTATGATTCTACGCTTGTTTGCTACCTCTGTAGTTAAAACATCCCAATATGTCGTTGCCCAATTTCTGATTACTAACTTTTTGGCCTATCTCGATACACAGCAAGCACACATACCTTTATACAGAGCTCTAGTGTGGGGTGACATTAGTCCTCAGATATCTTCTATCTATATCAGGTAACTACTTCAGTAGCCTTGAGACTGCTAATTAGATACACCATAAATGTACAAAAAAATCTTGACACAAGTAAAATCTTATCGTGATCAATTCTCCCACAGTACAATAAAATTCAAATTGCGGTAGCTGTTCACACGTTAGATGTATCTTTTTGAGCTAATAAGTTTTTGTAGCTTTATTGTTATGGAATTTAAAATAGGAAAATGGATATGGTGCAAAAATTACCTAGTAAAATATCGGTGGAAGCTTGTAATTAGCAATTTAAGTTATTCATATTTAATTACATACGTAAGTTATTTGTCTGTAAGCTTTCTTAAAATAAAATAAATAAATAAATTATTCAAATTGTTAACAGCCTCACTGAATAATAAAAAAAATGCAATTATATAACCTCTTAGAATACATATGCTTACGCCTGTATTCCCCGATGGATACGCAGAGGTGTTGTAATAACAACACCCACTTTTCACCGAAGATGATTAAGTGCCGACGTGATAGATGGTGGGTCTATCGCCGTCTCAGGCACTATACATACGTCTAATCACTTCTCAGCAGTTTTCTAACGATGTTTTCCTTCACCGTAAAGCACGTGATGTGAAATCACTGCAAACAAGTTTTTTTTTTCAGATAAACTCATTGGTACATGCCCCGGTTGGAGTCGAACTTACATCGCTTGCGAAGCAGGAGACTGCTCAAATCCCATGGCCACCACGGCACTTCCTCACACGACACTCCTGGGAATAAGGTATATAAATATTTCTTAGAGTAGTTAGAAGTAATACGAACACAAGACGGGATTCAAACCGATATATGCATGTGACGTCGAGCCACTTGCGTCATCGATTTAATGTGGAACTATTTGCTATAATAGTTTAACTTACTATGAGACAGATGTATATAACGTGTATAAGACTGTCACACAGTGGAACTATGATGGCAATAAGGGCATATGGTAAGGCCCCATATATAAGGGCATATGGTGCCGTAGCGCGTATTAAACCTTCTTAGCTAGCGTTGAAACGAAACGTCAATGCTAAGAAGTTGTACATGATGTACCTAAGCCACAGATTAAATATAAGCTTGATAAGCTATTAGGAACAAATCGATTGAAATGACACACTCCCACGGACACGCGCATCTACGGGAAAATAAGCAGAATGGGCGTATAGACAGTAAGAGGTGTCACGTCGTGGCTGATAGCTATACGTCATTCACGGTGTTCTACCAATAATTTTCCAAACTTCAACGACAAATCAATTATTTTGACGACAAATAAAAGAGTAAATTTAAAATCATTAAGATTTACAACCGTCACGCTTATTAGAGCAAACGTTCTTATACCAATAAATAGTCCTAAATTTATAATTATACTGCAAACTTATAATTACACTGTGCCTAAGTCTCGGCAGGCTTCTAAATGTAGGTATGTTAATTTCATATTTCTATCAAATGTAGTGAACTCACTCGCAGATAAAAAACTCGGAACAAAGGATGTTCCCACAGGCGTATGATGCAACTAAATGAGCTATAAACACAGTTGCGAGATCACTGTAAGTTCCCAATTACCTCACTCTAATACATATAATTGCACTAGCATTTTGTGTGTCTGTATAATCGATTTTTTTACCGAATTATTAAAGTAATTGACCAGTGGGAATTGAAATTTGATCAAATTAGGGTATTCTTGCTTATTATCATGGTAAAGTGGTTGGTCCTTGGAGGTAAGACTTATAGTTTAATACAATGCAAAGAGCTACGTTATAACGTAAGTATTAAAGGTGTAATGGTATAAATACCATTGCATCTTATACTACGAGTACCAGCGGGGAGTTTATCATTAAATTCTTCTCAGTAACAGCAGCCTTCTAAGTGAGATATGTTTGTTTTTCCCTCATTAAATTTTCTAGATATTCCCACTTATTTTCCTTTCCATCTACTTCTTCAGAAAATACTAGCAGACGTCACGTGGTTTCACCCGCGTAGTTCTCATTCTCGTAGGAGTAGGGAGATAAAATATAGCCTATACTAATCAGTGATAATGTAGCATTCACATGGTGAAAGAAATTTTAAAATCGGTCCGGTACTTTTTGAGCCAATTCGTTACAAACATACATACAAATCTTTTCATTAATTGTAAGTATAACAATGGGGGTTACTTATATCGATGGTACCTTAAATAATTAAATCCTTGCCCATTACAATTAGCTATACCTTCACAAGCTCCAAAATTAACTGCATATTTTCTAACAATTGAGGAATTAAATCAAAGTCGGTGTAACCTTGCATCCGTGACTGAAGTTAATTTTGAATACGTCTCGCTACTTAATGTGCGTGAGTCGCCTTGACCGGGGATCGAATCTTGTCCTATTGTTGGCGGACTATTGTCGGGAGCAGGATGAACGTGAAACGTGACGCGAGAAAGACATTTGTTAATTTTAAACTTCTGTTGAGTCTAATGTGCTAGATACATCACTAACAGGACATGAGAAGGTTAAAGATCGCGAGATATTTATGGAAAGCTGAGGAAGCTCGTGAAGAGGAGCTCGGGGTACAGTTGCTATTGCGCATATGATTCGATCAGCGAAGGTAAGCAACCCATTAGCCAGTAGTTGGATGGGTGACCGCCTGAGTTCCCCCCGTGCCTCGGAAAGCACGTTAAGCCGTCGGTCCCGGTTGGCAATTTAACATCTTTGGCAATCGTTATAGATCAGTCAGAGGCCTAAGAAAGTCTGACAGCTGTAAAAAGGGGTTATGAAGGTCAGATGGCAGTCGCTTCGTATAAAAATCAGGCGATCAGTCACATCGGGTTGAATCAAGTGCTGACCCCTTATACATGGGATAAGGCCAGGGAGATGATCATGAGTAGTCCTCGAAAGGGTAGGCAGACTAGATTTTCCCAATTTTTGTCAATGATTTTCCAAAGCTATTATGTATCAATAACCTGCCAACCGATCCAGCTGTAATGCTAACAAGCGTGTCATAAAACAAAGTACCGGAAACAAACCATAACACAGGCGGAGTAAATCAGGACCGCTAGGCTCACCAAACCGATGGAGAAATATGACGGACACCTCAATTATATTTATAAAATAACTAGCTGTGCCGGGCGGTTTCACCCGCGTAGATTTAGTTTCATCCTTATTGTCGCGGAACCCTAATATTTTTAATAAATAAAAGTAGCTTAAGTTACTCATTGATACATCAGCTACCTGCCAGTGAAAGTCCCGTTAAATCGGTCCAGCCGTTTCAGAGATTACCCGGAACAAACAGACAGACAGAGAAAAAAATTTAAAACTTGGTTTTTTAGTGTCTGTAGCGTGTATACTTTCATATGCATTTAGTGAAAAGCTGTTAGTTTGGAATTAAAAACAGACACTTCAATTTTATTTATCTCTGTAGAGTATAGATGTATAGATTACCAAAGTTAGTCAGGTGCCTGTTGGATGGATGCTGAATAAAGAAGCTCAAATATTATTGTTACCGTTGGCGTCATGAGTTTTAAGCGCTCAGTAAAAAAACATATTACGTCGAGCTTTATCTCGTCTTAATTTTTTGTGATGAGCCTTTACTGAATCTTTCACTAAAGTTTGGAATAGTCTCACAAACATGTTTGATATTCATAAATTACTTATTTGAGTTTCAAATAAATATATTAACTCTACGCCAATTATACGAAGTAACTAATACTTCTCCTAATTTATTGATTGCAGGGAAATAATTAGCACGAGTACAATATTTCCTGTTCCGACAGCTATGACCCTTTATGTACGGAGCAAAGGTTACGTGACCGCAAAAGCGTAAAAATACAATTAAGCGATTTTTAATTGAAAAGGTTGAATCAAATCATATTTTCCATCAAGAAATCTCATCATCTCCCTGGCCTTATCCCATACATTGTTGGGGTCGGCACTTTATACGAAGCGACTGCCATCTGACCTTCGCAACCCCATTTAGGAGGAAAATCTGTGATCTGGGTTAAACCAGTTATCAAATTATTTTTAGGCCTCTGACTGACCTATAACGATTGCCAAAGATGTTAAATTCCGTCAAGAAATCTATAGTGTGGTAAACCTAGTGTTATTGTCGTAGTGTTGTGCAAGAGTTTAATTGTTCCATTATTCGCGAACTGGGGTGACCTCAAATTCGGTGCGGATGTTGGGAAACGGAACGGTTTGTTCCAATGTCCGATCCGTCTCCTGATAAATGATAGACACCCTGGCAGTGTTGCGTCCTTTTGTGTTGCAACCGTGAAAATTCAGCTAAGTATTTAGAAATTGATTTTGGAAACGATGCAATAAATGAGCTATGGGTAATTTTGTTACTAATATACGGTGGTCAGAATAAAAAAATATAAGTAAAAAATATTATTGCAGGCAATTTAAATATTACACAATTGTTATAAATGCAATAATTAATAATTACATTTTGTAATAAATTCAAGAAAAAATCTAGACTAGACTGACCTTAAGATTTGCTTTACTATTTCAAAGTATTAGAATATCGTAGGATCGAAATTATTGTTAATAATCATTACTTTGATTAACAACCTAATTGCAACTTTGTAAATTTAATTTAATTATACAAGAATAACCTGCTTCTGCATCTCTCGGTTATTAGAAAGACTGAGGGCGTGCTACGAATATCTGCTCCCTCTAATATTTCCACGTGACTGATTTTTATTTTACACTAGCTGTGGCCCGCGGTTTTACCCGTGTAGACTTAATTCAATGGGTGACCCACGGAACACTAATGTTTTTTTTAAATACAAGTTACTACTTGTAAAATTTGCTACCTACTAGTGAAAGTCCCGTTAAAATCGGTCCAGCTGTTTCGGAGATTAACAGTACAAACAGAGAGACAGAAGGACCGATATACAGATACAATTTTTAAAAATTGTTATTTTGGAATTACAAACAGATACCTTAATTTTATTTATCTGTATGTATGTATGTAAAGAATATTTTTGAATGCTAGTATAATCGCTATGAGTTATGTTCGCATGTTTTTATTCGACATTCGACTCATACCATTCATAAAGACAGAGACCGACTCAAAATAGCTTCTTCCCAGAGATCCACAGCCCATAGATTTTGAAAAATACACTTTCATACATTAATCCCCGCGACAGTAAAAAATTATTGATGTCGTGAGAATTCATTTGTATACCAAAATAAAAGCCGAGGAGGTGATGGTAATAAAACCACTTTGTCATCACCCACATAAACAAACTATATTCAAATCAAATCAAATCAAAAAGTTTTATTCAACATAAGGAACACTTGGAACACTCATTGAACGTCATTTCTCTTACGCTAACTCAGGTTAATTTACTACCGTTTCCAAAAGTAAGCCTGTCAGGAGAAGAAACGGCGAAACAAACTCCCCGGTTTTTTTTACATGTGTCCCTTCTATATACATAGGGTTGTTTAAGTACATTTTATATTGAAAGTATAACTAGTGTACTGTCTGCTTAATGCTCAGTCATTATCGTACGTTAAATCCATTAGCAACACCAAATACAAGAAATTTGCGTACACGTTTTTGATATTAACATTATTACATCTTATCAAATGGGCCCTTGTTAGTTAGTTACACATAATTAACTAATGCTTTAGGAAATACCTTGAATTTTATTAATAAAAATTCAACAAAAACCATTTAGGTACGGTAAACAAAGAGGATTTAATGAAGTCGTTTACATCACGACCCGAATATTTAAATAGCGTTTACAATTGATGCGATTACAAATTGTACACAGGTAATTCGGCAAAAAATATGTGAATACCCGTTTGAACAATACTTTAAGCATTGTTTTTTATGTATGCCTAAGTTCATATTTTTAACTAGCTGTGCCCCGCGGTTTCACCCGCGTAGATTTAGTTTCATCGTTATTGTCGCGGAACCCTAATATTTTTAATAAATAAAAAGTAGCCTATGTCCTTTCTCAGCCTAAGTTACTCCTTGAAACATCATCTACCTACCAGTGAAAGTCCCGTTAAAATCCGTCCAACCGTTTCGGAGATTACCCGGAACAAACCGGTGGTAAATTCCTCGACATTCATAAGTGCCTTACCAGGGCCTAAACTGAATAAATCATTTTCATTTTCATTTTTCATTTTCAAACAGACAGACAGACAGACAGAGAAAAATTTTAAAAATTGATATTTTAGTGTCAGTAGCGTGTATACTTTCATATGCATTTAGTGAAAAGCTGTTATTTTGGAATTACAAACAGACACTTCAATTTTATTTATCTGTATAGATGTATAGAGGTATCTATAGATGTATAGATAGTAAAAAGAAATATGCTCGCGCCATCCCAGAAGGGATAAGCAGAGGTGTTGTAACAACAACATCCACATTTAACCGCGTATAATCAAGTGCTAACGTGTCAGAGAGTCCATCCCCGTCTCAGGCACTATACGTCCTTGAATTATTTCTCAGACATATGGAGGTTCCCTCACGATGTTTTCTTTCCCCGTAAGCGCGTGGTGTGAAATCACTGTACATAAGTTATTTTTCAGAAAAAATCATCGGTACAGGCCCCGCTGGGATTCGAACTTGCGTCGCTTGCGTAGCAGGCGAATGCAATTTTTTTTAACTTTAGCTTTAGTTATAGATAATTTGAAAATAGTGCAACAAGGTGTTGAAGCTAAAGTTATTAGTTTAACTGTCGTATTATACAAGACAAGTGAAGTGCAAATATAAAGTGTGTCTCAACATTCACATTCCAACTAAATTAGTTGATTGTATCTACAATATTAGGTACATTCTATCACCCTGCGGTGTTTATAATACTGTAACATGTTGACACTAGTGACAGACAATCAATCTGGAACCCATTAGAATACAACCAAGTTATTTGTAAGCTTAGATAAGTCTGTGCATTATAATTGGCACCTAAGGTCTTCAATTGTTATATTCACGATTTTAATTCCATCATATCATAATGTTGATCTAGTTCTGTCTGTCTACACTTAAGCAATTGCCTGAGGAATTGTTGAATTTACTAGTCACGAGTTCTTCCGAACCTGGCGGTAGCATGTATAATCCTGTAAATTGTGTCATTCTGACGATTTGAAAGTGCTTTGTATAAAGTCTAATCGAATAAAGATATTTTTGACTTTGACTTTGACTTAAGGCTAACATGGGTTTTTCCAATAATCCCCATTGAAAATCCCCACCAATGGGGAATAGTGGAAAAAATTTCCAAAAATCCCCATTGTGATCGGAAGCAGCTTAGAATGAAGATTTTTGGACAAATTTTCCACAAACCCCACTAGACTATGATTTGATTTCGTTCTTCAACATTAAATAATTTAAATTTAGGCTTTGCCTTATTACATGCATTTGTTTGATTTCTAAAATAACTGCTTCCTCATTCTTATACAGTATGTTGTTCATATTTAATTTTAAACCTTTTTTACAAAAAATGAAAATTTTTACAGAAATCCCCATTCCAAGCATTTTCAATGGGCATTGTTGGAATAACCCGATAACATAATGAGAAATGTGGATAAAACAGATTTTAGCACATCTTCTCTCTTCATTTCTTTCTCTACTATAAAGGTTGTTTAGAAGACTGGTTCTTGCCTTCACGTGCTTTCTTTGAAATTCACGTTTTTATTTTTGGTTTTTAAAAATGGTCACGAAGTTACAAGAATGGTTACAAGAGGCGGGACTCGAACCTACGACCTCTGCAAACCGTGCTCTGCCAATTGAGGGTTCTTCATTCTTCCTTCCCTTGTTTTTGCGGTTTAGGGGCCGCCTACGCTTTTACTGACCATTTTTAAGGATTTAGTATGAAAATAAACATGTGTCATGCAAAAAAATCTAATATTTATATTTGGTGTTTGCAATAAAGAGTATGCGTATTGAGTTCCATAAAGTGGGTTTTTACATACGTATAAAAAGGTTGCCTACTATCACCCGTTTAAGCATAGCGTATTAGGAATTTCTGAGTTTTGACGTTTCATTTTGGCACCGTGAAATTAAATGTCGAAGCTAAGAAGTTTTTAATACGCATTGCTTAAACGGGTGATAGTAGGCAACCTTTTTATACGTATGTAAAAACCCACTTTATGGAACTCAATACGGTTAGAGTTATCCCCCAGTTCTCTTACAGCAAATGTGATGGGGAAGACTGGGAAATGATAATTGAATTTAAAAAAGAGGTGGACATGTCACTAACGTCCCGAAACTGAGGCTTTCAAGTTGTCATAATTCCAGCCTTCTGACTAGTTAGTTTTTAGTTTATACTGTGTTTTTGACAATTGAAAAACAATGCGTGTGGAACATTTTCTTTGAGAGCGTAACGTATTAATACTTTAAATATTATTCGTGAATAAACAGTTTGTATCAAATATCGGTTCTCTGAACGTGCGATCAATACCTTTGATGTTAAGTATCTTCAAGAGAAGCGAATGCTATAGTAATGATAGAATTGCACTTGTAGAAATATTTCTGCAGCACCAATGTTACTTAGAAACAATTTATTTAGAACATTCACGTTACTCTTTGATTAATAGTTCATCATTGTACCAAAAGTTAGACTAGATTTGCAACAAGTGTTTTGCAAGGTGTGGAGATCCCAATCTATTGATAAGACAATTTGCGTATTCAGTAAGTAACGGTGAGAATTTATATTTTGACATCATTTATCAACCGTTCTAATTCCCACACCTCGGGTGCCCTTACACGCAATCGAATTATTGGTTAAATAACTTATTTCATGCTTTCCACTTGCAAACGAATGATGAAATATGCAAACAAAAAGATATAGTCGTCTCGTGTTCCGATGCAATTCTATTGAGCATTAGATTTCACTGATCGAGGGTCGCCGACAAAGATTCTGTAACAAACTATATTACAACTATCGAATAGTTGTCTATATTGTAAAGTGTTTGTATAACTGCCTCGTTGATCTAGTGGTTCGTAAGTTTATTTCCTGGGTCGGGTCAAAAATAGATATTGAGTTTTTCTGTCAATAAATTCACAATAAATGCCCAGAGTTTGGTAGTTGGCGGTGTTTACACGCCCGTTAGAAACGCACGATAAGCCGTTGGTCCTACGCCTGATCTCTCTCCGGTCGTGTCGGATTGCCGTCCCAGCGGACTATGAGAGTGAGGGAATAAAGAGTGCACCTGTGTTTGCGCAGATACTTGTGCACTATAATATCTGCTGAGCAGATGTCTGATCCCCGTTGAGATTAGCCGTCGTAACCGAAATTCGGTAGGAGATCATTACTATATTGTATCTGTGATAATCACACAGTGGAACTGTGATGGCAGTAAGAGCTTTTGGTAAAGAGCCAGAGTAGCAAGGAATAACGAACGATAATGTAAAAGTGACAATGCTATTCAACGTGGCAATGCTGCCAGCCTTCTTGGCACGATCCCGAGAGACACCGACTTGGGACAAGTTGTCTACCTTTAATTAGTTTTAAGTACTGTTCCTTGTATATATAATTAAGTTTTATTGAATAAAGGTATTAAAAGTGACATAAATTAATATTCCCACAAATAAATTCTACGACTTTTATTTAAAACTATTTTTCCTGTCCATTAAGATATTACCAATTCGGCATCCATTGAGGCATAATAACATATTATTCACTAAACAGCATGAACAAAGCGAGGATAGCAATCTGCATCGATAAGCGAGTCAAGCTAATAATTTACTAACCGTTATAGAGTTCACACGTCCATGGAGTTGTCTCTACATTGCAAAACACTTAGTTAACTTTAAAGAATCTCTGTACGAAGTGGGAATTAATTATGTACTAGTTTCCACTCGCGGCTTTGCCCGTGAGAATACCCTGAGGATCTTAGAAATCAGAGGAATTTCACCATACACTCTTTTCATGATTAGTATAAGTATATTCATTTATTTTGTATCTTAATCCTTCATCATGGAGTAGAAATCCCTCCTTGATTTACTTACGTCTCGCGCAGTAGCCCTTTATGGAAACACCGCCAAATTTCACAGTGTTTAGATAATCAAATTCGATCAACTTTATCCGCAATTTGCAATATTGATTTTGATGACAGAACGTTGTCCCAGTTAATTATATAGTTAAAAGGATCGATTCTGGGCTAATTGGTGGTTCAAGTTGGGGTCGCCCGCTAAATCTATACATGTATACAGATAAATAAAATTGAAGTGTGTGTTTGTAATTCCAAAATAACCGCTTTTCACTAAATGCATATGAAAGTATACACGCTACTGACACTAAAAAACCAAGTTTTAAAAAATGTCTCTGTCTGTCTGTCCGTCTGTTTGTTACGGGTAATATCTGAAACGGCTGGACCGATTTGAACAAGACTTCACTGGTATGTAGCTGATGTTTCAAGGAGTAACTTAGGCTTAAATACTTTTATTTATTAAAAATATTAGGGCAAAAATAAGGATGAAATTGAAAATGAAAATGAAAATGAAAAAAAATTATTCAGTTTAGGCCCTGGTAAGGCACTTATGAAAGTCGAGAATTTACCACCGGTTCGGAAACTAGCCTTCTGAGAAGAACCGGCAAGAAACGCAATTAAATCTACGCGGGTGAAACCGCGGGGCACCGCTTGTTACTTATAAAGTGGTTATCAGTAGATTAGTTTTGTAGTCGATAACAACGATTATGGTATTCGATTATCGAAGTAGCTAATCGACAACTCAAACATCCTAATCGATATTGCGCAATCATCACACATCAAGTAACTGACAAACAAAATGAAATACATCTAATTGATTTCTCAAATTCGTGATTTGATCAAACGGATTCGAATCTAGGTTCTGTTTGATTGATGGATCACTCAGAAGTGTTGCAATTCAAATACATAGTAATTTTAATGTAGTAAAATTAAATTAATTATTGCACAATTAAGATGCACTTTAATGAAAACATTGTGTGAAGGCAATTAACGAGCTGGATTTTTTTTTGTACCAAGGATGAAATGAGTTGCTTTATTCCGTTGTCCCTACTAATATTATAAACTAGCTGTGCCCTGCGGTCTCACCCGCGTAGATTTAGTTTCATCCTTATTGTCGCGGAACCCTAATATTTTTAAGAAATAAAAGTAGGCTATGTTACTCCTTGAAACATCAGCTACCTGCCAGTGAAAGTCCCGTTAAAATCGGTCCAGTCGTTTCGGAGATTACCCGGAACAAACAGACAGACAGACATACAGACGGACAGACAGAGAAAAAATTTATAACTTTTTTGCGTCAGTATCGTGTATACTTTCAGAAGCATTTAGTGAAAAACTGTTATTTTGGATTTACAAACAGACACTTCAATTTTATTTATCTGTATAGATATAGATGTATAGATGTGAAAGTAACTATGTCTGTCTGTTACGATTTCCCGCTTAAACCTCTCAACCGATTCTGATGAAATTTGGCACAGACAATCTTTAGACCCTGAGAAAGGACATAGGCTAACTTTTATTTATTAAAAATATTAGGTTTCCGCGACCATAAGGATGAAACTAAATCTACGCGGGTGAAACTGCGGGGCACAACTAATTACGAATAAAGAAAACATGATCGTGAAGTGCATTCCAGCATGCTGTCTAGACTATACATACATTTAAAATTCAAAGTCACCACTGACTGACTTATATAAACCTCATGTTAGCTACCAAAAAAGGTCATTCATGTATGATGAAATGGCAAGAACTTCGCAGGTTTCTTATGAAATTTTGTTCATAATTTATTATTATTAGTATTGCTTAACTTTGATCTAAATTAATTAACAGATTTATTTTCATTTATCATAATAATTCTCATAATCGTAGAATTTCCACAGAATGTAGTTCAATGCTAAACGTTTTTTTTACGTTTCTTTTATATTAGTCTACTGTTTCAGGGAACCCAACGAAATTATAGATTTTTATCTCTATTTAGTCTTAATCTATAACAATAAAAAAAACGAAGTTGTCTCTTTGAATTGTCAAAATCACATCACCTACGTAATATGTGTTATATTACGTAGGTGATGTGTTTAATGTAAAAAGTTATTTAAAAGGAATTCCAATGGTTGTCTAGAATAAGCAGGGTGATCGTTGTGATGTTATTAGAAAAAAATAGCACTTAAAGAATAAAATGTGCCCTTGAAATTGCGTCTACGCAGGGAAAGCTGCCACAGTCATAAAAAGTAAGAAAATCTAAATACATATACATACAGATAAATAAAATTGGAGTGTGTTTGTAATTACAAAATAACAGCTTTTCACTTAATGCATATGAAAGTATACACGGTACTGACACTAAAAAACCAAGTTTAAATTTTTTTCTCTGTCTGTCTGTTTGTTTGTTTCGGGTAATCTCCGAAACGACTGGACCGATTTTAACGGGACTTTCACTGGCAGGTAGCTGATGTTTCAAGGAGTAACTTAGGCTATTTTTATTTATTATAAATATTAGGGTTCTGCGAAAATAAGGATGAAACTAAATCAACGCGGGTGAATCCGCAGGGCACAGGTAGTACTTATTAAAAAACAATCGTGTCCTTAATATGAACTCAATATGTGACTCTTCCCAAACATTTATAATGTGTTTTATTTAGTCGATACAGACATTGTACAATCACGTACGTAATCTGCATAATATTATTACGTGTAAATATGAATATTATGACAAGAGACCATCAATATTTCAATTAATATTCATCCAACCTTGACATTGCGTGATCTTTACTCTTCTGTAAGAATGTATAATTTATTTATGGAATGCGCTGCACTCCACTCGGTGGTAGTTCAAAGCGTTACATCATAAATTAGCTGTTTGAAGACATATTTTTTTATGATTGACTCAGAGGTGAGCGGCTGGTCTGTTGTGGATAATTTATGAATGAAATTGATTTTCAGTAGTGTGTTTTGTAAATTACAAAGGTGGTAAACAAGAGAAAAAGCGCGTTATTCTGTAAGGTATATCTAGGAAATTTAACTTTATCGACTATGTATTGTGTATCAATTCCTATGATTGAAACCAACGCCTTAAATCTTTATAGAATAAAGCGACAGCCCGCCTGATGGTAGCGGGCTACTGTAGCCTATGTTATGTGCCCGCGTGTAATCTCTTTATGTACATTTTTTGAATACTCCTTTACTCCCTTTTTTTTTTTTTAAAGGGATTAAAAAGGTCCCTGCAAAAACCTATGCAAAAGTTAAAGAAATAAAAATTTACAGGTGAAATTATAGAAAACTGTAGATTTGAGGAGTGCCATACATTAAATAAATCGTTTTCATTTTCATCTATAATCTATATAAAGATGAATGAAATTGAAGTGTCTGTTTGTAATTCCAAAATTACAGCTTTTCAATAAATGCATACGAAAGTATACACGCTACTGACACTAAAAACCCAAATTTTAAAAAATTTCTCTCTCTGTCTGTCTGTCTGTCTGTTTGTTCCGGGTAATCTCTGAAACGGATGGATGGATTTTCACTGGTAGCTGATGTTTCAAGGAGTAACTTAGGCTACTTTTATTTATCAAAAATATTAGGGTTCCGCGACAATAAGGATGAAACTAAATATACGCGGGTGAAACCGCGCGACACAGCTAGTAATATAATATAATAATCCCTACTTAATATTGTAAATGCGAAAGTAACTCTGTCTGTCTGTCTGTTACGCTTCCCCGCTTAAACCTCTCCACCAATTTTGATGAAATTTGGCACAGACAATCTTTAGACCCTGAGAAAGGACATAGGCTACCTTTTATTTATTAAAAATATTATATATATATAACTAAATCTACGCGGGTGAAACCGCGGGGCACAGCTAGTATAATATAATATAATAATAATAGTAATAAACATAGAAACCAAAAGTCGAAGTATTCATAATTATAAAAATAACTGTGTCATTGAGTTAGCCCATACTTGAACAATGAGACACCAAGGATTGTTTACAGTAAAGTAACTATAATTTCACAACCAACATCCCAAGTTACGCCTACATGCACTCAACTATACAAATAATCGAATTTGTATGGTCTGCTGTTTAATTACGTCGATTGCTAGGTCCACGTCGAATCGATCATGTCTCGATCTAAGATATCGATTCGAGAGTATTATTGTGTAATCGATTTCCTTGCTTGTTGTTCTAAAATTGAGAGCTCAATCCTTGATAATAATTTAAATGCAACACTATGTTTGTTCGTAATATATGTATGGTATATGTCCTGTGTATCCGTATTATATATATCTAGTCTTTTAGTTCTTTTCGTTACTGAATCTAGTAACTACTGGAAGAATAAAATTAATATTATTATTGGCAATGTTCAATACTAGTTGTAATTTTTTTAAATGCAATTAAGTAAAAACTTAATTATACACAAGGTACTTAAAGCTAATTAACTACAAGTAGGTAGCATTATTTTATTTTGTAAACTAGCTTATACTCGCGACTTCGGCTTCGTAAAGCTAGTAATGCATGGGATCTCAAATATAATATATTAAATAGAAAGTAGATTGCAAATAAAATATAATAAAACATAGGTAATAGAATTTATTAGTATATAAGAATTCTTTATTAACCTTAAATAAAAACAGAAATTATATAATTGCATAAATAAAGGTAAAATAAAATGTAAATATAATATACTTAGTGTATGTCCTCTCTCCAAAATTGCTGTGCCCAACAGGGTCCATATTATTAATCTAGGATAAGTCTTACTGTTCATACCTGTAAGTGCTACGTTAAGAGTAATTGAAATTGAAATTGGGATATCTAGCATTAAAAGAATATTCAAATCAGTAGTCCCTGAAATCCGCGCGTTCTGGCAAACTAACAAACAAACTCGTTAGCTTTGTATAATAAATACAGATCAAGATATTGCCTTGTTCATAATATATTTCTCTGACAGTACTTAAAACTAATTACAATTAGAAAATACTATTAACAAAACTCTTACAAATAATACCCAACCCGGGTTTTACCTACTTGACAAAGTTCACCTTTCAAGAAAAGGAATACTCTTTCTACGTTTAATATTCTCACCCTATTTTACTCACAAATAAATCGATTGTAGATCAAACCTCAATGCAAGTTATGCAACATTTTGCAATCATCGTTAAGATTATTTCATATTAATATTGAGTGAGAGCAGACAGTCGGATACACAAAGCTATGACCAAAAGATCCGTCGAATTCATCTCGATAACAATCTACGTCCGTACCGATCGCGTATCTCGATTCATTCGAATACGTTATCGATTCATCGGACGAGATAACGAGGCGACTGTGAGAATCGTTGGTTGATTAATCGATTGTTACAGTTAGATTATAAAGATGAGGGGTCAATGGGATTTAGTTGAAAATAAAGACAGAATGTGTTATTATTATGTAAGTGTCTGGCGCCAGTGGCGATGAGTCAGGCGGTGTGGGTTCGATTTCAAATAACGTAATCATATTTCCGCCGATTACAATATTTTGAGCCGTGGTTGTCATGGGGTTTGAGCAGACGCGTGTTACGCAAGCGATGCAAGTTCGAATCCCGAAATAATACAAAGACGTATGTAAAGTGCCTGAGACGGCGATGGACTCACTATCTGTCACGTTAGCACTTAATAATCTTCGGTGAAAAGTGGTAGGCAGAGGTGTTGTTATTACAACACCTCTGCGGATCTAGGGGGATATAAGCGTGAGCATATGTATGTATGTACAATATTTTGTTGTCATGTATAAGTAAGCAAAATGTAAAGATGCTAATTACTGTACGCCGGCGCCGGCCCATCTAGCTACCGCAAGCCCACCTAACCACCGCAGTCGGCACATCTAGCAACCGTCACCGGCCTATCTAGCCACTCCTAGTACATCTAGCCCCCGCCAACCCATCTAGCCACCATCAGCCCATCTAGCCACCGCCAGCACATGTAGCATTCAATACTTTATGATGTCATCCCAATTTACAGTTCTGATTAAATTACATTTATGTAGTAAATAAACCTTCGCCTTGACACGCGGCACAGTTCCCTGATGAGCTTTTTGTTCCTATTAAAGAGGCTGCACATCTCTGTGTTGTTAATTTTATTACGTGATAAGTTCGACCTTTTGTCGAATAAACGCTTATTGGCTTGAACGCAATTAAATTTATATCGCTAGAGGCATTTTTATATGAATTTTTATTTTGAGATTGTTCACCAATTAGTCCATTATTGTTGATAGGTTTTTGATGGAGAATATATATTTTGTTCAGAAATTAATTATTGGAAGTAATTGTACAGATTAATTGCTTGTTTGTGTGAAATAAACAACAGGTTGTTACTAGCTCTATCATTTTGGTATCAGCGGTATGTGCATCGTGATTTTGTACGCGTTTCCGGGCTTTGACAATATCATACATTGAATGACTATAGATCAGGGGCCCAACCACGAGCTCTTATTGCAATGATAATTCATTAGTGCGAAAGTGACAGATGTATACACATCACATACATCTGTCTCATAAATGAGTGAAACTATCATGGCAATAAGAGCTCATGGTAAGGCCCCAGAATGGTATGTTGTTACGGCTGCGTCCGTAATATGAATTGGTTACGAAATCGTATCGACGTCTAAATATAACAAACAACAATTGATATTATCGTCTATAGAGATAAATAAAATTGAAGTGTGTGTAGCTTTTCACTAAATGCATATTATGAACCTTATAAAGTCCTTACATAAAAAGTCTGTCAGTTTGTTTCGACTAATCTCTGAAACGGCTCGACCGATTTTAACAAGACCTTCGTAAGCAAACAGCTAATTTTACTAGGAGTGAGTCACTTAGCGACCAGGAGTAACACCGTGTAGTTTAGTCGGTGCGATTCCACCATAACCCTTCCGCTGCCCCCGTGGCGGTTGGTGAATCCAAAAAGGAGTAAGTTAGCCTAAGTTAAAAAAAATCTCTGAGTAACAAGGTTCGTTTTGATAAAACCCTAAACAGGTGAAACCGCGGGGCAGAGGTAATGTAAATAAAACGTAACATTAAGTTAATTCCAGCCGGTAACATCGCTATTATCTCGACGTACACAAATACCATGATTGTGTTCGTGAAATCGATTTTACGACCTACTTCCATTTGGTCACGATTGCTCTTATTCTGACGTGATCTAATATTTACAACAAAACTGCAATTAGTTTTGTTTTGGATAGTTAATTAAGGCAACTTACACTTTAAGAAAGGTAAGTCCAATTTTTTTCTCTACTAGCTGTGCCCCGCGGTTTCACACGTAGTCTTGGTTTCAAGCTTTATTTCGTGGAACCCTATGTTTATCCTCCAGAAAAAGTTCCGTTAAAATCGGTCCAGCTGTTTGAAAGATTATCCAGAACAAACATACAATTATTATTTTTTTAGATTTGTTTTTTTATCTAAAAACCGAATATACTTTCATATGCATTATGTGAAAAGCTGTTATTTTAGAATAACATACAGACACTACAATTTTATTTATCTGTATAGATTATAGTTATCGAATAACGGACGTTGTGAAAATAGATGGTATTGATATATTCAATATTTAATTAGCTCAAAATTATAATGAAAAGAAAAATAATAGATTAGATAGATTTATTAAGCTGTGCCCCGCAGTTTCACCTGCGTAGATTTAGTTTCATCCTTATGGTTGCGGAAACCTAATATTTTTAATAAATAAAAGGTAGCCTATGTCCTTCCTCAGGGTCTAAAGATTGTCTGTGCCAAATTTCATCAAAATCGGTTGAGAGGTTTAAGCGGGAAAGCGTAACAGACAGACAGAGTTACTTTCGCATTTATAATATTAGTAGGGATGGCACTTATGAACGTCGAAAGACCATAATTAAAAGAATACAATTTGAAATATGTATGTGTTGTATGTGAACATAAATTAAAATACTGTAGTGTGTGTGTCATTTCCTCAAAAGCCTTAGTATTCAGCCTTAATGACATATTAATAAGCGGTTATTAAAGTTAATTAGCAACTGAGTAAGAAATAAACACCTGCGCTTCAAACAAGGAAAACGCGTTAATTGGAAGATGTATGACCGTGGCTTTATGAGGTGAGAGATGTAGGCCTTAATGGGATCTTCTGCTTAAAAATAGGAGGTTTTTTAGGATGTGTTCTCTCGCAGTTGGTAGGCGGGAGTTACCTCCACTGCTTAACGGACGAGACCCAAGGGCCGAGCTTAAGCTTAAATACTAAGCAACATAGCTGTAGACGATAGCGAATATTAGAATTTAGAGATAGAGAAAGCAGTGAAAAAAGCAGCTGACATTACTGAATTTATTTGACAGCCAACAAACTAACAAGTGAAAGATAAATAAAAAATAAAAAAAAACATAAATCAAAAATATAACAAAATAGTTTCCAACACAGCTAAGGGCGCCCCGGTGCGGGGCTCAGACCACGGCTTCGGGCGTTGCTGGGGGATGAGCTAGGGAGCTGGTTCGAGTTGACTTTTGACTTTCACTTATGTGTATACCTATAGTTGGACTTTTAATCGTATTCAGTAACTTGACAGTTTAATTGTTACCAGTTTTTGTCAGAATGTAGTGTAGTACTGAAAGTATGAATGAAATTGAATGTACTAAAATAATAACTTTATAACACGTTATACTTTATTAAAAGAATATATAAGAAGTACAATACATGAAAAAAAGAAGTATTTTTTTATTCTTTTTGTTTCTATTAGGGAAAAAGAAAACAGGATATTCAATTGTTTTATGATCATTGCTTATTCTTATTCTTACAGTAATAATTTTGAATATTCGTCTTTCACGCAAAATCGTTCACAGCCTCAATACTATTTTATATTAGTTTTAGTATGGTAACATTATTTTCCTTTGAACGACTTTTATATTGTATCAGAAGGTCCAAGCTAATATACTCGCGTTCATCATAAAATATATCTGCCTGTCACCACAGCAGGAATTGAATCCGTAACTTTGCTTCTTTACTATCAGAAATAGTGAATAACCCATCTTCTTTATATATAAAAATGAATTCCCATTTCCTTTGGTCACGGCATCACGCGTAAACGGCTGGATGGATTTTAACGGGACTTCCACTGGCAGATAGCTGATGTTTCAAAGAGTGTTTTAAGCTAATTTTGGGCTACGGGACACCCATGAAATTAACTCTACGCGGGTGAAGCCGCGGGGCACAGCTAGTAGCATATAACATCACGTCAACAATCTTGTATATAATATACAAGCTATAAAAAATTACAATGTAATAAATGACATAAATAACAATTAAAGTTGGCATCGGATGCGTAACGTAATGCCCATTCGTAACCAATGTATGAGACGAGATGATCTCGTCAAGGACGCGAGATTCCGGACCAGGCAGGGGCGCATCACTAGCTCTACTCGACTAAATGGCACTCAGTCGCGCGCCAGCCACGCAACAAAACACGCGTTTACGAACTAACTTAAAAACTAACTCCGAACACGATTTAAAAAATCGAACGTGATTTTTCGAAACTTCCAATTTGACAGTTATCTTTTTAAAGTGACGGGCCTAGTGTTGTAGATATTAAAATCGATTGTTTTATCGATTGAGGTCTGATATTGACATTATATTTGTTTGGAGCACCGAAAGGTGAAGTCGAGTGAATGCAACACTGATACAATCAATTATTCCAAATAATGAGAGACTTTTTTGCGGAGCATTGTTAGGAGTTATTTAATATTTCTAACGTCAATTATCTGTCAAAAAGTGGCTAATAATAGCCATTGTATGTAATGAGAGGCTGATTAATTAGTGTTTGTGGAGAAACAGTGCAATCATGATTTATAAACATTGTCTGTTTATGTGTGCGTCACTGGCGTGTATCATCGCTGCGGCACTAGCATTGGTAAGATATTTTATTTGACAATACTTAAAGCAAAACGACATTCATAAAAAATTTTTTTTTGCTTTTTAATGTTGATGACATTAAGATAACTGAGTTATACTTCCCAGTTGTCAAATTATATTGTCTGAGAAAAGTGTGATGTGTTTTATATACTCGTATCTAGATATTGCAATTTGGTATAAGTTTACCTTGAGAATTTTGGGGTGAACTATAAATAGAATTTAACAACATCGTTAAGGGGTTGTAACAACTACAGTTTAATTTCAAATCCCTTTAAAAGTTGAAAGAGATATTCCTTGAAACGGGAATTTCATGCCCATATTATCTACATAGGTATAAGTATAACACTGTTATAAATTTATAGATTTTCGATATGTTCCAATATTAGGTATCTACGTTATAATTTGTACTTTGAAGGAAAAATAATTTTAAAACTACAATGCTAAAGTAATTTTCCTAAACACGTGCAATAATGCTATGCAAGAATGCTACCGTAAGTTTAAATACGTTCACACTATATCAAATTAGCGAAAAACGAGGAACCAATTCAATGTAACCTTTGTCTAATTACCGGACAAGGCACTTATGACACTCAAAACATAAACACTTATCAACGTTTCATAAACAAACAACGGTCTTTGCTAACACACTTTGGTAAAATTATAATCATCTTGTTCTTATGCCAAGAAATTTTATTCACTACTAGAGGACCCGGTGTACTTCGTATCACCCGTATTTCACCGTTAAAACCTTCCCTGAACTTCTACAAATACTTAGATACATCAAGATCCAAATTACCCAAATTGGTCCAGCTATTCTGCTATTCATGTTTTAGCAAGACTAACGAACAGCTATTAATTTTAATGTATATAGATTAATATCTGTACTTACTCTAGTCAAGACATTTTGAACAGTTTTGTATTGGTATACTTCGACCCTTACAAATATTGTCAATGTATGTTCCTCTAAGACAATTTAAATCTAAATTGTCTACAGTAAAATTATTAGTACTTATCGACCGATAAGTCGTAAAACCTTATCGACCGATAAGTCGTGAACTATGGACAATTCTCTGCGCGGGCGCAGTTCAGCTACATGCAAAAGACATGAACGCGCGCGCGTGATCGACGCTCCGACATCGCACGAGCGTTCTGAATTGCATTGTTTTATTGTATACAAATTGACAGACAGACAGAGAAAAAAATTAATACTTGTTTTTTTTTGTGTTTGTTGCGTGTATACTTTCATATGAATTCAGTGAAAAGCTGTTATTTTGGAATTAAAAACAGACACTTAAATTGTATTTATCTGTATGTATATGTATGTATGTATGTATAGATAGATATAGATGTATAGGCAAGTTAATAACGTAATATTACGAGTATGTACTTACGTTGCATTAAAGTTAGGTAACCTACATTTTTAATAAGCTTGGTTCGTGTTGACTGACTATAAATGCATAAAGATGAATAACTATAATTATTCAATATGACAGTTCATCATCGGCGGTAGGTTGAAGTAACACATGACAAGCAATGCCGAGTGATTACTTATATTTCTTTCATGACAGCTACAATTATAGTTATCGGTATATTTTTCTTTATTGGCAATATTTACATCTTTGGCAACCGTCACAGGTCAATCTGAAGCTTTAGAAAGATTTACAAAATAGTTGCCGAATTTTCCAGTAAAAGAGGGTTTGTACGTAGATCGCAGTCGCTTTGTTTAAAAAAAAACAATCCACATCCGTCCCTGGACTATGTTTTAAGCTTCAATAAGTTTCGATTCTGTTTTTGGGATAGACGGAAAAATATGATCTTGTTTTAAAAGATATGAAATAGTAACTAAGATTAATAGAAAAAACATGGTTTTCCGAATTACATTTTACTTAAAACTAAACTCCATATTAACTGTAAAATCCTTTTAACATCAGCTATCTGTCTGTGAAAGTCCCGTTAAAATCAACCTGGCTGTTTCAGAGATTAGCCTGAACAAACAGAAGGACAGACAAAAAAAAATTTTGTGACAACCTAATTTAGAATACTACAATTTTTATTTATATGTACCGACATCTTAAAAGCAATTTTTTTATCTATGCCTTTGCAAGTAAAATAATTACGCGCGAAAAGCATTTACGTTCAATGCAAAATATCATTGTCTACCATCGTATTGCAACAAAAAAGTACAATATAATAAAATTATTTGAATAAAAGCCATTCTAGTAAATAGATCAAGTGCAAGCAAAAACATTCTAGGTCTGAGCAGTCTGGTAAATAGACTGAGAAGTGTTACCTTCCTGTTACTTTGCGTTATGTAAATTACCTATTGATTTAGTAAAATTTATATTTAACTAGCTGACCCGACAGACGTTGCCCTGTCTTAATTATGAGAATACAGCACGTATTCTGACAATTCTATGTCAAACGTCATAAGGTTATATCAAAAAGTTTTTATTGTCCAAAGCTAAGGTTAGATTTAAGAAGAAAGAAATAATTTTACATGGTGGTAAAATTATTTCTTTCTTCTTAAGTATACTAAAATTTTCAAATTGTCCACGCAATTTTATCAGTTTTTTCTTTCATAAGAACCATCTCCTGACGATAACGAACACAACAAAACAATTACTATCGAAATCGGTCCAGCCGTTCACCCGTGGTGTCGTGACCAAGGGAAGTGGGGATTCATTTATATATATATATATATATATATAGATTAGTCAAGAGAGTAGAAATTTAAATAGAAATTAAAATGTCAAACCTTCATACTAGTTGCCAATATGACAGATGGTGAGCCGATCGCCGTCTCAGGCACAATACAATACGTCTTCGATTTTTCTCTGTTTGACATAATGATGCGTAAGTTTTCTCTAGATATGATGATATTAACCGACTTCAAAAAGAAGAGGGAGGTTAGGCCACTAGTGTGTTTGTTAATTATTTTCATTAAGTATTTGAAGCTCTACATTTTAATGAAAATGTGGAGTCGATCACATGATGGAGCCGAAACACGGTCGAAGGAACTCCTCAACGATTTACAGCAAGTAAGGCCAACCATGATCGTGATCGTTTAAGCAGCGTGTATTAAGAAATTCTGATAAGTTCTTAAACTGTTGATGACCGACCCCTTCAACTAACTGAACATTAAAGCGCGCTGCAATAAATCTCAGAATGGTCGAACCCTATGCTGAAAATATAGAAAGACTGACTGGTCCAAATCACAGAGCAGGAAAAGTTTCTTAAGATTTTTTAACCGACTTCAAAATTCGACTGTATGTTTTTTTGTGTTCTGCGTAGTAGTGTAAGTAATTCATTCGTTTTTAGAACACCTCAAATTCAAGCTACAAAAATCTGAAGGGCCACATAGTATTTTATTTAATTCCCTTAGTAAAACCACTCGATACAGATAGTAATTACATTTTAACCTCTGACTTTATATTTAGACAACTAGCTGTGCCCTGCGGTTTCACCCGCGTAGATTTAGTTTCATCCTTATTGTCGCGGAACCCTAATATTTTTTTATAAATAATAGTAAGCCTAATTTACTCCTTGAAACATCAGCTACCTGCCAGTGAAAGTCCCGCTAAAATCGGTCCAGTCGTTTCGGAGATTACCCGGAACAAACAGACAGACAGACAGACAGACAGAGAAAAATTTTAAACCTTGGTTTTTTTAGTGTCTGTAGCGTGTATACTTTCATATGCATTTAGAGAAAAGCTGTTATTTTGTATTTACAAACAGACACTTCAATTTTATTTATCTGTATAGATTGCCTGGCGTTATAGCGGTGACCTAGTTCAAATTGTATCAATACCGACAGTGTTTACTTTTACAATGAAACGAGGAGGCTTCGACGGAATGCCACGGCGAGGTCGGTTCCAATCCAGCGGTAAGCAATTTGAAATTTTGTATGGTAATCACAAATATAATGAGTGCGAAAAATGGTCGGATGGGTATCACCGAAAATTATTTTAATTCGAAAATAAATTAAGTAGTAGTACTCGGGCATATATGATTAGATACAAATTGTGTTGCAACTATTCAGTAGTGTACAAATGACGCGAGTGTATGATACATAAATTGAATAAACAGTTCGTTGCCCTATGCCTGGCAATGTTCTATAGGTTAATGATATGAAAACTCTGAGAAAACCTTACTTACTAATCATAATATAAATACTTTAGTAAGTTTGTTTCTTTCACGCTGCGGTAAAAGACGTGATGTTTATATAAATACTAGCTGTGCCCCGCGGTTTCACCCGCATACACTTAATTTTGTGGGTGGTTTGCGGAACCCTAATGTTTTTTCAAATAAATATAGCCTAAGTAACATTAGCTATCTGCCAGTGAAAGTTCCGTTACAATCGGTCCATCTGTTTCGGAGATTAGCCGGAACAAACAGAAATACAGACGGACTGAGGGACGGACAGACAGACGGATATTTTTTTTACTAAAAAGCTGTTAATTTGGAATTATAAACAGACACTTCAATTGTATGTATCTGTCTAGACATAGATGTATCAAAATGCTCCAGAAAAAATACTCGTGTTTTTTTAATCCTGGTGCATGGAATAACAAAGAAATAAGTCAACGGCTGCAAATGCAGCAAAACAAATAATGTATTAAAATTGCAATCTGTTACCAATTACAAAAAGGTTGCTTTTACAACAACAATTCATTATATTACACGCAACGTATTGTTGTTATAAAATGAGAATTTATTCAGCTCGAGTTTATTTCCTAACGAATGCAATCGATTACATAAAGAGTGCGAATGGATGAATCGCATGTATCGATCGATTATAGCGAACATCTCGACTCAGTAATTCATATTAATCTGTACACGACCGTGTACTGACTGATGAAATTATATATTGCAAATAATGCAGCGACGATCGCGAGTTATTTTAAATGTCATTTTGATCACATTTAGCGTATTTAAATGATTTTTAATTCGTTGTTATACCAATACTTTCGATCGCAAAACTTAATAGCAAAAATGTGTCTCGAAATTACATTCTGGCAACCCTTTTTATGCTACTAAGACGATAAACAAGCCTACAGTCCACCAGTTGGTAAGCTGCTACTGCAGCCTATGAATGATTGTAAATAATTTAATCCTAGAGCTATCATAGACAAAACTATTGCCAGGGCCTTACCTTGAGCTCTTATTGCCATGATAGTTTCACTCATTTATGAGACAGATGTACGCGACGTGTATACGTCTGTCACTGTCGCACAACTGAATTATCATTGCAATAAGAGCTCATGGTTGGGCCCCAGTACAGCAAATCCACTCCTACTCTTAGGAAGCATTATTTGACTGCGATCTTCTGTAAGGTGGAGGTACAATACCTAGTCGGCAACTCCAGTTTCGGATGGAAGATCCCGTAATGATTTATCTCTCGTAAGTATAGGTACTATAACAATATAGTACACTCATATTTTAGGACGTATTAATTTAGAGGGATTTCGTAGAAAATCCCAAAAAGACAACACTTTGCAAAGGCTCTTTAATTACAGAACAAAACTCAAAGACGTTTCTCATAGAACTTGACCTGTTTTTACTCAACTATCGCGTACTAGCTAAGCCCCGCTGAATAAACCCTAAGTTTATCCACAAATGTTTTCTTCAGTACTTGTATTTAACCAATTCATCAATATCAATAAAATAGGCTTACTTTCAATACCCATATTTAGACAAAAACAATAGCAATAACATTTAAAAGACCAAAAATATGAAATTCAATAGCAATCGTAATAATGTGTATGAGAGAAAATACAAAAGACGATCGTAATTATTTTTAAATTTAAAACATTCTCATTTTTAATTATATAAGGCCAGTATTAAAATAGGCCCTGGCCTTCTTGCATACTACAATATAAATTAAACACCCGCAGTTCACACACGTTAAACTCGTATAATTTATCGTATAGCCTATGACACTCTCAAATAAGGTGGCTTTTATAGCTATTTAAGTAAATTCCTCGACATTCATAAGTGCCTTACCAGAGCCTAAACTGAATAAATCATTTTCATTTTCATATTGGTAAAATAATTTTCGCAAGTTCGTTAACTTTACCTCTTCATAATATAAGTATGTATAGATTTGATTTGTAGGAAGTAGAGCACATTGTCTGTTAGAACTGAGACGCCGACGATATAACACAACATATGATAATAATAGCACATCCCCTATAATCAGCCATTCACTCTCACTCTTCATTCTGAGTCCGGTCAGGCCGTTGTGACCGAGTCATTATAAATTCACTCCATAAAAACTTGTTCGAAGCACATATTAGCCTAGATTCAAACTAAACAAAGCTTGTACTATGAAAAATAGAGAATTATTTTCCTTTGAATTGTTATACACAACAGACTCTTACTTTAAATTTCATAATTTTTTCAAACATATTTTTATGTAGGTATTGATATTCAAGGGAAATCTCTCTACGCATATTTTTTTGTTATATTCTTTCAATAACTTGTATTATGTCAGCTTAAACCTGCTAGAATATGATTCAAATCAAATCAAATCAAATATATCTTTATTCGATTAGACTTCATACAAAGTACTTTCAAATCGTCAGAATGACACAATTACACAGGATTATACATGCTACCGCCAGGTTCGGAAGGTTGATTTTACTGAGAAGAACCTGGCAAGAAACTCAGTAATTACTCTTTTAAAGAATATTATACAGTTTTAAAAATACAAAATAAATTGTTCAAGCAACTATAAGCCCATGGACACAGTTCTAATGCTCAATTGTCAAAAATAAAAACTAAAAATATAGTACAAATATATGTGAGCATGGCAAATTCCAGCCAGTCAAAGCAAAATTAAGATTAATTAATTGTAGCAAAAGTACAGTGCCAATGGGATTATTTACAAACATTATCAGGTACATCCCAGGCTCCCTTATCACAAATATAATCACTTACAGTATAATATCCTTTTTCAAGCAAAGCTGATTTAATTGTTTCTTTAAATTTGTTGAAGGGCAAGTTTACAATTTTTGTTGGTAATTTATTATAGAAGCGTGTGCTCTGTCCTAAAAATGAGCCATGCACTTTTTGTAGGCGATGCGCAGGCACTACAATTTTATGTTTGTGTCTTGTGTTTACGTTATGCACATCACATTTCCTTTGAAACGATCCAATGTTTTGATGCACAAATAATAAGTTAACTAAAATATACTGTGAGGCCACTGTCAAAATTCCAATTGATTTAAATTTTTCCCTTAACGATTGTATTGACATCTTCATCTATACTAATATTTAAAGCTGAATTTGTTTCATCATATCATCATATTCAGCCCACATGCACCTACTGCTGGGTATAGGCCTCCCCTGTGACACGCCACTGCTCTCGGTCCTGAGTTTTGTTTGTTTTGAATTTGTTTGTTTGTTGCTAATCTCAAGAACTACTAGTAGTGCTAGTATGATTTGAAAAATTCTTTCAGTTTTAAATAGACCATTTATCGAGGAAGGCTATATCTACGCTACGCTAAGATCAATCACGGGTTAAAGTTAGGTGATGTTGCGGGCAAATGTTTGTTTACGAATTAAAAATGTTATACATACTTGTATATCAATTTGGTAAATAACTGAAGGACACGAGCGATATAACGTTAATTTTTTTTGTTAAATTTGATTTGAATTGAATCTGTCCACTATTTGTGTAATGTATTTAAAAAAAATGTAATTGGTCTCCGTTTTTGTTAATAAATTAAATCACTATCCTTCCATCCTTCTGGAAGAGTCTCATATTGTAACCCATCGTGAGGTTCGCTGCCTACTGGGCTATCAGACCGCTAACACATTTATCTTGCAAGTGAGTCAGAGTTATGACTGAATCAGATGAAGACTAAATATGGAGAAATACAACGAGTGACAAACGAGAGATTCCAAATAGTCATAATAATGACGCATAGAGGCCTAGAATATTATTTTATTATTGACTAGTTGTACCCCGCGGTTTTACCCGCGTAGACATAATTACACGGGTGGCTTTTTTCACGGAACCCTAATTTTAAAAAATAGTCTTTTTAGCTATATTTCAGTGAAAATCCCGTTAAAATCGGTCCAGCCGTTTCAGAGATTATCCGGAACAAACAGACAGACAGACAGCCAGAAGGACAGACAGAGAAAAAGGTTACAAATTAGTTTTCTTATATACTTTCATGTGCATTTAGTGCTGCTTATTTGGAATTACAAACAGACCGTTCAATTTTATTTATTTGCATAGGTCTTCTTATCCCAGTATATAAACTTACTTCTTCCATTTCATATACTCGTAGCCAATTATTGGTGAGGGCGCAGATAAGTATAGAAAATTTTAAATTGCTGTGGTTCTTACCGGGTTCCTCTTAGCAAAAGCAACATTCCGAACCCGATGGTAATATTTATAATGAACTAGCTGATCTGACAGACGTTGCCCTGTCTTAATTATGAGAATGCAGCACGTATTCTGTAAATTCTATGTCAAACGTCATAACGTCACATCAAAAAGTTTTTATTGTCCAAAGCACTAAGGTTAGATTTAAAAAGAAAAAAAGAATTTTATATGGTGGTTAAGTATTCTTAAATTTTCCACGCAATTTTCTTAGTTTTTTCTTTCATAAGTACCATCTCCTGACAATCAACAAAGAACACAACAAAAAAAATATTATCGAAATCGGTCCAGCCGTTCACCCGTGATGTCGTGACCAAGGGAAATGGGGATTCATTTTTATATATATATCAGATGTATTTTTTTGTTATGTACAGTGTAATTTATTCTGTCCTTGAGACGAATTGAATGTACTTTGTAAAAAGTCTAATCAAATAAAGATATTTTAGAATTTGCGTGGGAAGTCTCATCTCAGCATTAGGATCTTGATGAAACACATTTCCTGGTTGATTAATTTAATATTTCTCCATAAAAACCACATAATGTAGTCCAAGTTACAAAACTTACTAATCTAGATCTTTGATGAGCTTATTCATCTGCTGAGAATACTTAGATCAGCGAAAGTGATAAGTAATGTAGAATCAGAATATAAGGTGTGTGAAATAGTGTAGGTAGTAAGCCTTTGACTTAGCATTACTTATTACAGACATATTATGTCTGAAAATGCTATGATTTATCTGTTTGTACGTCACAGAAGTAAATAACAGATTTTTATGAAATCCATTCGAAAGCTTATAGTAGGTATTTATAACGAAAAAAAATTTAAATTTATTTTTGAATCAGTTTGTTCCTATTTCAAAGAAACTTTCAATGGCAGATAATTAGTTTTTTTTCTTAAATGTTAAATTTAAAAATAATTATTATACCTTGCTATTTTTTTTATAAGTTGGGTGCCACCTCACAGCTTATCATACGTACATACACATTACGCCGAATCCTTCACAAAAAATAAGTTGAGGAAACTTTTTGGAAATAGGAATTATTATAGCAGCATATATCGCATTGAAATTCACAACAAAAAACCACTTACAAAAAAAAAATTTACCTAACCTCCATAACCTCACATTACATAACACAACCAGAAAATTTGATTGCATGGCTAACCTCTTGCACTCAAATCCTAAAACGAATACCGAATTGTATCTTGTCACACACAACCTTTCATACAACATTGCAATTCTTAATTTGGACAAATTTGGCCGCAACGAGCAGCCTGCCAACGATATGTCATGGTGTAATTGGTATGAACCATCCAATGGGTTACGTATCGACGTCATTATTCGATTGTTATGAAATAACAGCTTTTTCGGAAACCATTCATGCAAGCTGTCATCACATTAAAATAAAACTACGTTATCTAAACAAAGAAGAATGGAAAATCTTCTGAAAGTCGCCTATTCTCATATCTTATATCAATATATTTTGTTTGTTATATATAAAAATAGCTCACGTCTGTATTCCCCGAAAGAGTAGGCTGAAGTGTTGTAATAACGACAACCACTTTTCACAGAAGTTGATTAGGTGTCAAAGTGACAGATGGTGAGTCTATCGCCGTCTCAGGCACTATGCATACTCACGTCTTTGCAGGTTTCATCACGATGTTTTCCTTCAGCGTAAAGCACGCAGTGTGAAATCACTGTACATAAGTATTTAGAAGAACTGACTGGTATAGGTCCCGCTGGGACTCGACCTTGCTCGAACCCCACGACCACCACGGCTTTTTTGTTATAAATTTCCAATGAGCAAATACATAGACCTTCCATCTATACATCTATGCAGATTAATAAAATTGAAGTGTCTGTTTGTAATTCGAAAATAACAGCTTTGCACTAAATGCATATGATAGTATACACGCAACTGACACCGAAAAACTAAGTTTCAATTTTTTTCTCTGTCTGTCTGTCTGTTTGTTCCGGGTAATCTCTGAAACGGCTGGACGGATTTTAACGGGACTTTCACTGTCAGATAGCTGATGTTTCAAGGAGTAACTAAGGCTACTTTTATTTATCAAAAATATTAGGTTTCCGCGACAATAAGGATGAAACTAAATCTACGCGGGTGAACGCGGGGCATAGCTAGTCCGTAATAAAACCCTTGAGTAACATAACATTTGGTATAAACATAAACACTATAGTACACAGTTAATTATACGGACCAGACACACCGGTCATTCACCTCTGATAACTAAAGTTATCTAATCCTATGTATGACTGTAATGTTCTCAACCGGACCGAATAATCGCCTTTGACGATGGGCTGAACTTTTACATTACATTACATCATATTATGAGTCGTGATGTGACTCATTGATTTGTATTGTCGTCGAAGATTAATAGTGTATTAATGGGTTTCATGTGAGTTATGAGTTATAAAAAAGGTATAAAGGCCTTACTATTTAATAAAACCTAAATTAATTCCATAGATACACAAAGTAACATACTCGTAGATGCCTCTCAATATATTATGCATTTCATGGTTATACGTAGTAAAACCTAAATTAGAGAAGAGCCGTGGTGGCTTCGGGGTTAGAGCAGTCGCCTGCTACCTACGCCTACCTATGAGATTTTCTAAAAACTTATGTACAGTGATTTTACACCACGTGCTTTACGGTGAAGGAAAACATCGTGACGAAACCTGCATATGTCTGAGTAGTAATTCAAAGACGTATGTATAGTGCCTGAGACGGCGATGGACTCACCCTCTGTCACGTTGGCACTTAATCATATTCGGTGAAATGTGGGTGTTGAAAATTACAACACCTCTGCCTACCCCTTCAGGGAAAACAGGCGTGAGCATATGTATGTATATAGGTTACTAACCAGCAGTTGGGCTTTAACCGATCGCCATCAGTTTAAGTTCTAAAAAAATAACCGATTATTTTTCCTTATATTAATAGATCGTTCAATAATAAATACTACACACCGATCTTACTACTATTACCCTTAAAGATAAGATGAATGACATCTTTCACAGTATTTAAATTATCGATCGATAACCTCCACTACTAAGATCGTTTCGTGACCGAGAAATTATTGAACGAAATCGATTTAGTGTAATCGATACAGGCCATCGTGGATTCGACAAAGACGTCTTGTTCGAGTCGTTATCTTTAAAAAGTATCGAATAACTTTACAATCCTTGAAATCGATTTGTATCGATAAAGTAGATAAATAACTATTTCGTGCAGCTTCAATTTTATATGTTTACTTTTGGAGTCTCGATTGAGTATACCCACACATGCAAATCTTATACATAGGTACATATGCTCACGCCTGTATACCATGGGGGTAGGCGGAGACCACCGATCGCCACATGCTACGATCCTTACATACTTCTTTTGCTTCAGCCACATGCAAATAGGTATTATTAATTACGTTTTCATGACTTAATTACTTTACTAATTATTATGAAATTTACACGTCATCAGAGATAAAGAAAAATAATTAGGTTACCATCTTAACCACGTGGATAAAGCCGCAGAAAGCAAGAATTTACTCAAAGTCAAACTCAAAAATATCTTTATTCGATTAGACTTTATACAAAGTACTTTCAAATCGTCAGAATGACACAATAACACAGGATTATACATGCTACCGCCAGGTGCGGAAGGTTGCTTTTACTGAAGAACCTGGCAAGAAACTCAGTAATTACTCTTTTCAAAAATATTATACAGTTTTAAAAATACCAAATACGAAAAAAATATTTATTTAATTACGTGTCGAATAACAAGTTGAATTGAAAATTATTGGCCTTGCACCTCTAGAACAATACTTATGTGACTATATAAAATTCAAAGATGATTTACGAATTGACGAATTAAAATACGCGATACACCAAAAATGTAAGTAATTGGCCTTTGCATATTTGGCATTATGCGTCAAAAGGTCCTAAACCGCTGGTCCTAGTTAAATGAAATTTGAAGGGTGTGTTCTTGGGTTAATCGTTATTCTACTTTCAACGGGTTAAAGTGGAGGCTTAAAGTATTCGTTTACAATCTTACTCCCACGCAGGCGAAGCGGGCGGAAATTTGCAATTTAATTTCACAATTATATTATACTAGCCGTGCCCCACGGTTTCACCCGCGTAGATTTAGATTCATGCTGTTTTTTTTTAAATTACCCTTAAGTACTCCTTGATACTTCAGCTATCTACCAGTAAAATTCCCGTTAAAATCCATCCAGCCGTTTAGGCGTGATGCCGTGACCAAGGGAAATGGAGATTCATTTTTATATATAAGATATTATGTTCTAGGCGCAAGAAGACTAATGAGATTCTTCATAGTAAGAAAAAATGCTTTAAAATCATGTTTTTAAAGTAATTCATTACAAGATAAAAACATATGATAACTGGTTTAACCTAAGTCAGATGGCAGTTTTGTGTAAGTCTGTTGATCTACCGCATCAGACCCAACATTGTATTGAAATACAGCCACGGTGATAAGTTATGATAATAATTTTAACTTGGAAAGTTAAAACCACACGAGTCTTTTAAATGCATAGATCTGTTGCACGTGAATTTTACAACTCAAAACTCAATACAAGTAAATGACAGCTAATAATAATATGTATACCCGATACTATTGATAGAAATGAACACGTCCGCTAGACAAATCTGATTTATTTGATTACGATGTCATTGGAAACTAGTTTCCTTGATAGACATCAAATTGATATTGGTACTATATTTAAACTCTATACAGATAAATAAAAATGAAGTATCTGGTTGTAATTCCATTTTAACAGCTTTTCACTAAATGCAAATGAAAGTGTATACACGGTACTTGCAAAAATCTATTTGTCTGTTTGTGCCGAGTAATCTCTGAAACTTCTGGACCGATTCTCACAGAACACTTTCACTGGCAGATACCTGTTACTACAAGGAGAAACTTAGAATATTACGAAATAAAAAAATAGGGTTCACGAAATAAAGTCACCCATATTTTTTTATTTTTTTGTGGTATTATTCGTATATTCAATAAAAACTTAATTATATATATACAAGGAACAGTACTTATTAAAGGTAGAAAACTTGTCCCAAGTCGGTGTCTCTCGGGATCGTGCCAATAAGGCTGGCAGCATTGCCACGTTGAATAGCAATGCTGATTCTCTGAGCGAGAAAAGCCCCAGCTCTCTTGTCACGAGAGGCTTCTACCAGACGACGTGCAAGCTCTTTGAAAAGTTGATGAGCATCTGGACCCCAAGGCCCCAGAGTTTCAACCGCAAACGCAGAAAATATGTATCCTTGACCAATGCAAGCATATTTCCGGCGCTTGAAGCACTCCTGCTGAGCAGCAGCAGCACCGGCCGCCACAGCAGTGCCGGGGAGATGGGACGGATTATTATTAATATATAATTAAGTCTAAGTGAGCGAAAACACGGGGCAATGCTAGCACATAATATGATTAGTGTTAAGCTCACAAATCAATTGAATAATCATTTCCATTTAAAGTTTCCTTATTCCTAGCAATTAATAGCTTCATGTAACACTGCAATTTAATGTTATTTTGGTTCCATTTGTCTCGCCGCGCCTGACCTTTGGTAGGCAGACTATACATTACGGTAGACATACCGCGTGATGTGCAAACTTGTGGCAATGTTTGAGTAATTGTATAAACATGATGCCGCGTGGTCAGGGGTCAAGCATTGAAGGTCCAGTTTTAATGACTAAACTAGGTAACTTTAGGATGTGTATATTTTAGATTCCAATATAACATTTTATTGTGGAATATAAAACTTAGGTTGTTATATCTTCACATATCATAAAGTATTGTTGCATTGTTAAAGAAATATTCATCTAACATTATCTTGACTCCTACCTAACAGCCCAGCCCCCCTATTCGCTATCTTCGTTGTACACTGACAATTGTTGTATCCTGACGATCGTTGTACACGACGAAGTCCACACGTCAAGAGGTGCTTTTATTTGAAGTTGGAAGGCACTGAAGGGATACGCGATCGCTATAGTGCGGACTTCGCGATATACAACTATGTATTACGAGTGTAAAACGGCCCGCCTGGTTCCTGAAATAATTCTTTGCTGTATTTATAATCTCAAATAATGGCCCGCCTGGTAACAGTTCCTGAAATAATTCTCGGCTGTATTTATAGTCTCAAATATTTAAGTCTAGAGGCCTAATCATAAGTTTTTACTGCTATGGTAGGTTTGACTGTGTGACAGTGACATACTTATACGTCATATACATCTGTGTCATAATAATTACAAATCTATGATAATATAATGTCACGGTATTGTACTATGTACTATTGACCCCTCCCTGAATGTATTATTTATTATGACGTGAGTTAGTATGTATAAACTCATAGATAATACTGGCTGTGCCCCGCGGTTTCACCCGCGTAGAGTTAGTTTAATGGGTGTCCCGCGGAACCCTTATGCTTTTTTAAATAAAAGTAGCCTAAGTTACTCCTTGTAATAATAGCTATCTGCTGGCGAAACGCCCGTTAAAATTGGTCCAGCAGTTTCGTAGATTACCCGGAACAAACAGACAGACAGACAGTGAAAAAAATTTAAAATTGGTTTTTTGTTTCAGTATCGAATATACTTTCATTTGCATTTACTGAAAAGCTGTTATTTTGTAATTACAAACAGACTTCAATTGTATAGATAAGCTTACAAAGTAAATGTATTCATAAAACCCGCTAAATCGATGTGTGAGAATTTGAAATCTACATTGAATACACACGTGGCCATTTTTTGCCGTCAGTAATCACGTGTCAATGCTCGGCATTATAACATGGATGTTCAAACAATAGAAGCACTTAAAACATAATCTAGCTGTAATAATGATCTGCAAGAATCGTGGTCAAGTGCCAGATAACAAGTTTTAAACAAAAACTAAATTTTTCGCGAATTATTGCCACTTCCAGTCTTATCTGATACATTATATTTTTTATTACAACTCCACAGATAATAAAATTGTAAGAGGCGACTCGAGGTTTCCGTTTTTTGTGCGACATGTATTTTTCTACATTTAGAAGAATTCTTAATTATATATTTACACCAACAGTATAATATATCCGACGGGCATCGAACCTAGATATCGTAGCAACATGAAGGTCACTGTGAAGGACATTGTCTGCGCGATATTATTTTTAAGTGCATAAGTTGTTGCGCAACGCAGTAGCCCTTTCTCGATCCTTCCCTCGTGACCCAGGGCAGGGAGGCGACTATGATCGTTTATGGTGTGGTTTCGAGTATTCCTTCTTCAGTCACATATGCTCAAGCCTGTATTCCATTGGGGTATGCAGAGACCACCGTTTGCCACATGCTATGGTCCTTACATACTTCATCCACATTCATGCATCACTTCATACATATTGGTCATAGTAGTTCTTCCTTGGACGCCCTCTACCGACACTTCCGCTCCCATCTATACAGATAAATAAAATTGGAGTGTCTGTTTGTAATTCCAAAATAACAGACTTTTACTAATTGCATATGAAAGTATATAGGCTACTGACACTCAAAAACCAAGTTTTAAATTTTTTCTCTGTCTGTCTGTCTGTCTGTTTGTTCAGGGTAATCTCTGAAACGGCTGGATCGATTTTAACGGGACTTTCACTGGTAGGTAGCTGATGTTTCAAGAAGTAACTTAGGCTACTTTTATTCAAAAAATATATTAGGGTTCCGTGATGAAACTAAATCTACGCGGGTGAAACCGCAGGGCACAGCTAGTTCGCTCTATAAATTTGTTTCGTTAATCACCTTTCACTCATCCTTTCGATATGTCGTAACCATCTCAACATACGTTTTTCAATTCTTAATCACCTTAAAATAATAAAATTTTCTCCCGCTCATCTCCTGGAAGATTGACATAGGGCAACGAGATGTCATCGAGCTGAGAATTGCTCCCCTAGATCAATAAATGATTAATGACCTTAAGTGTTTCCTAGAATATGTTTTTGCAGAGTTTTTATCTACAACACCTCGGTGAAAGTGTTACGTGAAAATTGGCCTTGTCACGTTATTATGCCATTTTTCTTGTTGATTTAAGTATTGGGAAATTGTTAGACACCATTTATCATATTAGCACCTGATGTTTAAATGAAAAGGTGTTTTAACACCTATGCTTTAAAGGATTTTTGTTGGAACACATAATTATCTTCGGTGAAAAGTGGGTTAACACGTCTGGCTACACTTTCGGGAACTTGAACATATTTTGAACTAGCTGTTAGTCCCACAGTTTCACCCGTGTACATCAATTTTATTTTTGGGGCGCGATACTAATAATTTGCCGGTATTTTTTTTTTATCATAAGAAAGTACTACACCTTTACAGTCAACCTGAATTTAAAAAAAAATGCTAAGATAAACTATTTTTAATATGATGTCCCTACATAAAATAGATTTTAATTTATTTCTTTGCCATATACATGATTGATTTACTTTGAACAACAATATCCGCCACGCAACTGCGAAATCTCAAAACACAATAACTCAACGCAATGAATGGCAAGAATAAAGCAAGATGAATGCTCACCAAACATGCTCAAATGACTCAAACACCACAATAACTATAATTCAATCGACCACATTTACATATTATACTTGAAACTGCTGTATTACCACATTTTAAATATAAGATTCAACAAGCAGTGAGGAAACTAAGAACAAATCGTTCGAAATGACACACTCACACAGACGTTCGCATCTACGAGAAAATAAGCAGAATAGGTGTAATGACAGTAAGAGGTGTCACGTCGTGGAAGATCGCGTATACGTCATTCATGTATGTTACAGTCATTTTTCAATACGACTAATCAACATTATTTTGACTGTAAATAAAAGAGTAATTTTAAAATCTTTAAGATTGAGAACCCTCACGCTCAGTGGAGCAAACATACTTATTTTTTTACAAAGAAATCGAAATACAAAATATTTTCATTTCATTACACACAGATTAACAAAGTACTTTCAAATCGTCAGAATGACACGATTACACAGAATTGTACATGCTACCGCCAGGTTCGGAAGGTTGCTTCTACTGAAAAGAACCTGACAAGAAACTTAGTAAAAAAATATTTTATAATTTTGCGTAATATATAAATCAGAAAAAAAATATAAAACTAAAAGTAGGTAAATAGACCTAGATTCCTTACTGTTCGTAAAGCTTATTTTAAACTGTGGTATTACTATGCTGAGCGATACTATAGATACGTTTTCATTTGTATAAGTTGGTCAGTGGGTTTGCGACCGTCTGGCCTTTTGGGTAAATGTCCGCGTCGTTGAATGAAGATTTTATCAATGACTTTTTGATGAAAGTTAAAGTTCAGTGTATTTTATTAAATCGTCGTAATAATTCGTCCGTTCATCGATGTAAAAAATATAAAACATTTGTTTTTTTTTTATTTGAATAAATTCTGATATATTTAAATTTGTATCAGATATACAAACCTTTTTTAAACAATAGAGAGTTAGAGACACGTGGGACACTCATTGAACGTCTCACTCATTGAATCTTTATAAGACTTAGCAAACTTTGTATAACATATTAAATTTATATCACAGGCACCTACGTAAATTCAACCACTCTTAATAAAAATACTTTCTTGGATCCCAAGCTTCCAGATATGACTGGCAGGCTGGAGACAAGAGTCCCATAATTTATTTTCATAAAAACGTTGTTATCAAAAGCTGTCGACCTTCGAGGAATCCTTAGTCATCTGCATCACCATTTTAGGTTCTGTCAGTCTGTTCGGTGGGAGGGATTTTATAGTCTTTATGATGGGGCGTGAAGTCACCGCGGAATTTATAACAATTCTATAAGCTTAACGGTGAAGCAAAACATCGTGAGCTAACTCGCATATGTTTGAAAATACATTTCAAGAGGTTTGTAAAAAAAACGGTGTCAAAAGTACTGCTTACCCCTTCGGGGACCCTTCTAGGATGCAGGATGGAGCATGTTCATTTACCTATTTATTGTATACTAGGTGTGCCCCGCGGTTTCACCCGCGTAGATTTAGTTTCATCCATATTGTCGCGGAACCGTAATATTTTTAATAAATAAAAGTAGGCTAAGTTACTCCTTGATACATCAGCTACCTGCCAGTGAAAGTCCCGTTAAAATCGGTCTAGCCGTTTCAGAGATTACCCGGAACAAACAGACAGACAGACAGACAGAGAAAAATTTTAAAACTTGGTTTTCCAGTGTCAGTAGCGTGTATACTTTCATATTAATATGGTGAAAAGCTGTAATTCTTGAATTACAAACAGACACTTCAATTTTATTTATCTGTATAGATGTATAGATTCTAAAAACATTAGTGTAATCATTCTACCCTACGTGCTTTACGGTGAAAGAAAACATCGTATTTTTTGATCTAGAACTTGGTCACTGTAAATGCAATATTTAATAGCAACAGTCATACAATCCTCCCGTGTGCTGCTGTTCGGAGAAAAATAAAAGAAACGCTACCTGAGTACATGGTTGGTGCAAAGATCACATCATGAGAATTGTGATAAGGGACTATTAAAAAATCTCCATATAACAATAGTAACTTGAGAACCCGGGGCACATCTACAGTATATACCGATAAATAAAATTGAAGTGTTTGTTTGTAACACCAATTTTGCATCTCTGAAACGGCTAGACGATTTTAATAAGACTTTCAGGGGCAAATAGCTGGCTTTATTAAATAAAATAAGGTTCTATGGAGAAAAGCGGGTGCATGAGTGAAACAGCGAGGCACAGCTAGGCTAGTATATAAAAATTCGACAAATCATACATTCGCCGTAGTTACATTACAGTAATTTACACTACATCATATAAATGAACTCTACAAGTTGCTAACTAGTCAACATCAAATGTGTGAGCACTTGGCAGGTATGTATGTAGTTGTGCGCGTTGACATCGGATCAAAGTTCAGCTTAGTAAATGAAAGTCGTAGACATTACACAGAGACGACGGGATGTGTGATTGGTGTCTTCACTTGTTGGTGTTGTGACGCTTAATTTGACATACATACCTACATACATGCCTAACAGAAGGGTTGCGAAGGTGTAGGCAGGTATGAACACTCACTTTTTACCGAGATTGTTAGTCAAGCAACGTGACAGATGGCGATGGACTTTGAAGCCTCAGACAGGACTCACGATGTTTTCTTTAAGCTTAAAGTTCGTGGTGTAAACATCCCTATACTCAAGTTTAATAAAAATCCAATGATATAGGCCGCTGAGATTCGAACTTGCGTAGTAGGCGACTACTGAATCCTTACGACCACCACAGCTCGGGTTTTGGAGATTAGCCGGAACAAACAGACAGACATACAGACAGAGAGAAAATTAAATTGTATGTGAATATTTATATACTGTGAAAACCTGTTAATTTGCATTTACCAACAGACACTTAAATTTTAATTAGCTATATAAATGTATAGATATATAAACAGAAGATGCCGTCGCGAGTTTTGAGCGCTTTGAAAAAGCATTAGTAATTCTTTGGGTATTGAACGGCGCGAGCGCGATCAAATACATGACAGTCATCCCTCTATATTGACGGCGTCTGTACGTACTTATTAATGTACTATCTGTACCCTGCGGTTTCACCCGCGTAGATTTAGTTTCATCTTTATTGTCGCAGAACCCTAATATTTTTAATAAATAAACTCCTTGAAACATCAGCTACCTACCAGTGAAAGTCCCGTTAAAATCCGTCCAGCCGTGTCAGAGATTATTCGGAACAAACATACAGACAGACAGACAGACTGACAGAGAAAAAAATTTAAACTTGGTTTTTTAGTGTCAGTAGCGTGTATACTTTCGTATACATTTAGTGAAAAGCTGTAATTTTGGAATTACAAACAGACACTTTAATTTTATTTATCTGTATGTATGTATAGATGTATAGATATAGATTTAGCAACGTATATAAATATGTATACATGTCAACATTAGTAGGATTACTACTAACACGATTACCATGACCACAGACGCTTCGGACACGGTTTAGCATAATCCTTAGATGCTTGAACTACTTGTTCGTCTCAAATTGTTACTTACAAACTCTTAACTTTCACGTCATAGAAATCAGAGTATTTATCCAAAGCTTAGACATCAATAAGGATTTGTGGTAAGAAGCAATTTCGAAAATCCATCGGTCATTGTAGGATAAGCTGGAATTTACATGGATTAGCATGGATTTGAAATGTTAGGCTGTTTATACTCGTACAGACATCGATTTGCATTTTATTATAACAATTTCAAGTCGTACTATAGACATATTACTGGGAATGTATGTATCAAAATTATTGTACAGTTGTATACAAATTGGCGATGATGGATTATGAAGAAACGAGCTTCTAGCCACAAATTCACGCGAGTTATATTTTTTTAGCTCTTTTGTAGAGAGAAAATATGGTAAAATCGATTCAGTTCCCATCTAAAATCTACGTTCAAAGATTGCTTTAAGCATTTACCATCACGTAGGTCGAAAGGTTATTTGCCACCTTCACTTCGTAGTGGAATATATCTATCAGATAAATAAGATTGAAGTGTCTGTTTGTAATCCTAAACTAACAGTTTTTTACTAAATGCATATTATTAAAGTACCTATATAGGTTATAGACATTAAAAAAAAACTATTTTCAACAAAAATCTGTTTGTCTGTTTATTCCGGCTCATCTCTGATTTGAACGAAACTTTTACAGGCAGATAGCTGGTATTACATGAAGTATCATAAACAAATTTTTTGTTCAACAAAAATTGGAGTTCCGCTAGTTTCAAACAAGTGTTGTGTGTACGCAGCCTAAACAAACAATAGCACAGCACGTGTCTGTAAGCGTTAGGTAATTTGCATGAATAAGTAACAATTCCGACTTGCTAGTGGCGCAACTTATACAAAAACTGCACTGAGCAATACTACGTTTTGACAAAAAATACTTCAATGAGAAACAAAAAACGACTGTGAAATTTTGGAGCGATTTAAGAATATAAACATTTTAAATGTACTAAGATGGTTTAAATTCTGTCTAATGCATTGTTTATGTACGCCTGTCCTTCGACATAAGTGCAGTGGGACATTTATCGGTGTTGTTGACGACATTTAACTCTTTGGTAAGTGTCGTATTATAATTGTACACGGGATGTTACGAAACACTATTGAGAAATCTGCCTACTAGATTTTGGTGGTTTACACGTTAATGGAGACTGGTATCTCCTATCCTCAAATTGCCCATAGTAAACTAGCTGTCCCGCCGTATCACCCACATTACATCACAATTTTTTTAACTTGCAATGCAAGTGGAATCTTGAAACTGAATTTTAAATCAGTTATCTATAATCGATTAAGCTGAAATTTTGCATTCACGCTTATTTTGGATGACAATCATATAACTATGTGACGTCATTCTAATTCCAATATGGCGGATCATCCAAGATGGCGGACTAGTTATTTTTTCTGCACTACCACAGTATGGATATCAAATTATTATTTATTTTTTCTTTAATTGATACGACAACTTACAGATATAGCTTATTATAAATATATAATAGTATATAATTCACATACACAATTTTTGAAATCGGACTATTAGTTTTGAAGATTAAATAAAGGTCTAATACATTTACAAATTTTACTTTATTTATAACAATAGATTACACTGCCCAGGCGTCGAAGCGTAAATGAGAACAATTCAGAATTAGAACTAATTCCAATGATGTTTTGGTAAAAATGCAATACCTTAATTTTCCGGCAAGTGCTAAATATAATACTTTAGGTAATATTATTAATCATTGTGAGTTATTGTGGTACGTTGTTGTAAAGCTGGTGTGCACAGATCCAGTTTTTGTTCTCTTAGGAAACCAGGCTTTACAAACGGGGAAATCGACTGTTTGTATCACCTTGCAACACTCGTTGCTACATTAATATCAAAGGGATTTATAGTTTCACTCAATCATTATGAGTATATCCTATTCCTTCCGAAATAAATTCTACAAATAAGAATTTTGTTAATAATTTTATACGTAGCCCAATTCATCTCCCTGGCCTTTTCCGATGTATTTGGGATCGGTACTTGATTTAATCCGATGTTGTTGTTCACCAGATTTTAAACGAAGCGACTTTACCTTCTTCGATCTTACCTTCGTAACCCCCTTTTCGAGGAAAATTGGCAATCAGGATAAAACCAGTTGTCAGACTTTCTTAGGCCTCTGACTGACCTGTAACGATTACCAAAGATAAATTGGCAACCGGGACCGACGGCTTAACGAGCTCTCCGAGGCACGAAAGGAACTCAGGCGGTCACCCATCCAATCACTTGGCTAGGCTTAGGGTTACTAAACTTTGCCATGAGCAATTCTCTATGTATTTATTTACATTGAATTTGGAATATTATTTTTAACTAGCTGTGCCCCGCGGTTTCACCCGCGTAGATTTAGTTTCATCCTTATTGTCGCGGAACCCTAATATTTTTAATAAATTAAAGTACCCTAAGTTACTCCTTGATATATTAGCTACCTGCCAGTGAAAGTCCCGTTGAAATCGGTCTAGCCGTTTCAGAGATTACCCGGAACAAACAGACAGACGGACAGACAGACAGAGAAACATTTTAAAACTTGTTTTTTTTAGTGTCAGTAGCGTATATACTTTCATATGCATTTAGTGAAAATTGTTATTTTGGTATTACAAACAGACACTTCAATTTTATTTATCTGTATGTATAGACAACAACCCTAGCGACAATATTTAAAATATTTGTTCGTTTGCTATAGCGGTAGTTAAATGTAAGTATGTATAATAAGGGGTGATGATCCTAAAGCCATTAATAGGTATATGTAACGCTACTGTGGAACTCGAGGTGCTGTGTTCGATCTCGGGTCGGGCAGTGTTATTGGGATTATCCATCCGTAATTTCTCAGTAGCAGCCCGGAGTCTGGGGTCCAACCATGAGCTCTTATTGCTATGATAGTTCAGCTGATAGTGACAGATGTATACGCGTCATATACATAATATGAGTCAAACTATGTTGGCAATAAGAGCTCATAGTTGGGCCCCTGATTAGTGCCCGGTTGATAGCAATAGACTCGCCCCCTATTACATACGACATAAAAGCAACTGTTGCAATGTGGTTACTTTAAGTTTATCTCTGCCTACGTCTTCGGGAAACACAAGCGTGAGTATATGTATGTATGTACTTACTTACTTGTTAGTGTACAATAAAGAATAGTTTGTAAATGAGCGTAGATAGTATCAACACTTCCTTCAGTCATGGGTGTTGCGAGTATGACCTTTCTGTAAAAGATGATTGATCTTGCAATGTTGTGTTTAAATGTTAGTTTTTCCTTGGACGCCCTCTACTGACACTTCCGCTCACGATCGCTCTATTTATTTTCTTTTACTCTTTACGGCCAAACTAATCATGATGATCTAAACATGACCTACATCTAAACAGACTAGAACGTCACGCGGATTCACCCGAATAGTTCCCGTTCCCGTGCGAGTACGGGGATAAAATATAGCCTATGTTACTCGCTGATGATGTAGCTATCCATTGCTCAAAGAATTTTCAAGATCGGTCAAGAAGTTTCTGAGCCTATTCAATGCAAACAAACAAACAAACAATCAAATCTTTGCTCTTTATAATGTTAGTATACTTAAGTAAAATCGAAGTGTCTGTTTGTAATTCCGAATTAAGAGCTTTTCTCTATATAAAAGAACATACGGTACTTACATAAAATGACAATTTAAAATAATCTTCTGCCCGTCTTTCTGTCCTCATTTTTGTCTGTTTATTCTGGCATATCTATGAACCCTTAAAAAATCCATTAACTGATTTTCTACTGGCAGATAGCTGATATTACATCTAAGGCGAGTGTCACCGTAACAAAATGTTTTGATTATTGATCCTATTCGGGTAGAACAGCAGCTAGTTAAAACATAAATAACGTAGTTCATAACTTATCCAAGTGTTATGTGCATTACCTACAATAAAATCGTGATGCATCGCTAATCGTTCGTGGAATTAACATTTCTCTTTTATACACTCGATTTCCTGATTAACCAATAGTTTTTTGGAACACAGAATCAATGCAATAGCCTGAAGAATCCATATTTGGTAAGTCTTGTAAGAATTGTTTTTAAGGTGGGCGTTGCGATTTGTTAATGAAGAAAAGCTTTACTAATATTTATTTTATAGCATGACACCGCTTTGCCTGCGTAGTGGTAGGATTTCAAAAAGAAATTCGTACCCTCATTTACCCCTTCAGGGATGGATTGAAATACCCTCCAAATTTCTGTCGCTAGGACGAGTGTTTTAGGTTTTGTGTTTATATATAAGTCAGTCAGGATTTAAAATTTTATAACTATGGATTAAATTCGTGGGAAGGTTCTTGAGTGCGACCGCGTATCAGCAGGCGCAGTGTGGGCTGGCCTCCAAAGAGGTGGACCGACGACCTGGTGAGGATCGCGGGAACCCGTTGGATGTGGGAGGCACTACACCGGTCGTCGTCGAGATCGTTGGGGGAGGCCTATGCAGTGGGCGTCTGTCGGCTGAAATGATGATGATTAGATTAAATAGTCTTGGTCGTGGATGTCGACAAATCATACTACTTGAGTTTGTTCTAAGCGTGAGTCAGTAGGGCGTTGATTCGTCAGTTTAAGGAAATCTTCGTGCTTGATATGTGGCTCAAATTCTCTTTTATCTCCGCCATATTCGTCATCAATTGAAGATGACTATAAGACTAGCTGCACACACTTGTTGATAAGGTGCACTTTGACAATAATATTGTGTTTATATATTGTGGTCACCTTAGTTATTTTTTATTCAAGAGGGGGAAACCTTCAAAAGGTTCCCGACCGCCCTGGGAAAGGCAGATCGGGGTATGTGGGATTTTGACCGCACTAAAACCCCCCCGGTGGCCATCCTCAGTGCTCAGGGGGGACTCCGGGTACTCTGATAGATCGCACCGGTGTCCCCCCACACTTTGCCGGGGCACATCCCCGGGGCAGCTGTATCGCCGCCCTTGGAGACCTCGCTGTGCAGGGCAGCGCGAGCCACATCGCACTGCCACCTTCCCGGGCCCGCGGCTCGGTGGTCAAAGCTCCCACCCTGACCACCGCCAGCAGGCCCTCCGGCCCCCTTTTAGTCGCCTCTTACGACAGGCAGGGGATACCATAGCCAAATTCTTAGACCCTGACTATTGGGTGGATATATGCGTCACCTATCGTATCGTACAGACTTGTTAAATGACAGATTGTGTTGACTACTGATGATGAAAGTTTTTATTACTTATCATCATTTTAATAACATCTATTAGATGGAACCACACAAGGTCTTTGCTTCTATTTATTAAAATGCAATGTCGTTTTTAATAGATTTTTTCATGTTCCGTTTGTCATATTTCTTTGTGCTGTTGAATTATGGTATTTGGCAACACTTAATTATATCTACACGAAAAAATGATGAAGCAACGTATTTTGAAGTTCATCATTTTAATACACAAATTGAAAACTAGCTTCTGTTTATTACTTCGTTTGCATTTAATGATAACTGAGCTGGTAGGTAGCAGAGCTTTATGTTGTTGTTAAGATATTTTCAATGCCATTTCAACTTAAAAAAAACGATTCTAAATTAAAACCTGTGTCTGTCTCTCTGTTTGCTTTGACTAATGTGTGTAACGGTGAAAGAAGATAGCTGATGTTGCATGAAATACACAGGCTATATAAATACGTTGCATGCTACAGTCATCCACGAAATTTTGTCTACGCGGGTGAAACCCCTGGGCTCAGCTCTATAAAAAAAATTCAAATGCTGAATAGGGTTGTGACTTATAGGAGGATAATTGGATTATCGTTACTTTTGAAAGTATTGTTTTGTATACAAATCGCATATCTACTTCGCATGTGTATAATCTATACATATATATATACAGCTAAATAAAATTGAAGTGTCTGTTTATAACTCCAAAATAACAGTTTTTCACCAAATGCATATGAAAGTACTGACATAAAAAACCCATTTTTTTAAAATTTTCTTTGTCTGTCCGTCTGTCTGTCTATTTGTTCCGGGTAATCTCCGAAACGGCTGAACGGATTTTACGGGACTTTCACTGACGGATAGCTAATGTTACAAGGAGTAACTTACGCTACTTTTCGTTATTAAAAATATTACAGTTCCGTGACATAAGGATGAAACTAAATCTACGCGGGTGAAACCGCGGGGCCCAAATGGTTTATATTATTATATTATTACTGTGGAACAATATACACATTTAAATACTTTCCTAGTTAATAGATGAACTAGTATGACAATAAATTTCTCAATATTAAGCGTTTGCAACTCTCAGGCGTTGCCACTCTTATTCAATAAAATCACCATGGAAGCAATTTGGTATCACTTTCAAATAGCTACTGTATGATTGATTTGCATTGTATTAAGTGGTGTGATTGAGCATGGTACTAGCGGCCATTACGTGTTCCCTTCCCTTCCTGGGTTGTATAATGCGGACACGTCGAGGGTAGGGCTGCCTGTTCACTCGGCATCGAACTGTTACACTTCATTACCGTTATACTCATAACAGTGTTTGATAATACAGTGGGTCAACTATGATCGTTTAAGCAGCGCGTATTAAGAATCTTAGATTTGAGGTTTAGTTTTACGGTACAAAAATGAAACGTCAAAGCTCGAAAGTTCTTAATCCGCTCTGCTTAAACCGATGATTTAAAATTTAAGATTTAGCGTGGGTTATTCCTTGCTCCTCCTATATGTACACGCAAGTTCGAATCCCAGCGGGGCCTATACCAATGAGTTTTTTTTAAAACTTATGTGCAGTGATTTCACACCACGTGCTTTATGGTGAGGAAAAGCATCTTGAGGAAGCCTGCATATGTCTGAGAAGTAATTTAAAGACGTATGTATAGTGCCTGAGACGGCGATAGACTCACCATCTGTCACGTTGGCACTTAATCATCTTCGGTGAAAAGTGTGTGTTATTATTACAACATCTCTGCCTACCCCTTCAGGGAATGCAGGCGTGAGTATAAGTATGTATGTCAACAAATAATGATAATAAAATACTCGGTGTCAGCCCTACTATATTGTTCATGTTCCACTTACAAGATAAAATTACCTTATTTACCTATCGGAAGCATCTTATGACACAGGTACTGTTAGGGGGCTAATATAATGACGAAACCTCTGAGACTGGAAGACCCACCCTAAGCACTTTATTTACGTGGTGTTACTGAAGCAACAATTTACCGAGATTTAGAGCTAATCTTTTAGTAATCTTTAGAACCAATATTTTCTAATGTAACAAATTACTTTAAAACTACTGGACCGATTTGAAAATATCTTTCTGCAATGGATAGCTACATTTTCACTGAGTAGCATAGACTATAAATTATCCCCGCACTATCACGGGAACGGGAACTACGTGGTTGAAACCTTATGAAGTCCGTTAGTATGTCTATGGAACAACTATCGGGATATTCTTTAAAGTGAAGTCGATTATAAGTGATTGAAAGAAACGTTCGAATCATGAATCAAAGCAATATCTATTTAGATTATTGTTATTTTTTATATAGTGCTTACACCTAATTTATTTGTCTTATAGCAAAATTTTTAGTCCTACATTGAGCAGTCTTACTCCACAGGGAACTCATCTAAGAGTTAATAAAAAAAAAACTAAATACTTTTGCTTATTTATGTGGCAAACTCATACTGACACAGACACGCAACTCATCAGTATAAATGTGAAAACACAATTTGCCTGATGCCCCGTAAAGAACAACCTGTTGCAATTGGCAAAGTCAGTCAAACACAGTATTCCCAAGGCGGTGCGGTCGCGGGCCGTGAACAAACAATAGTCATTACAGACAATGGTGTTTATCTCAATATCTATATTAGCACGATTAACGAGTACTCTTGTCGAAATCACTTCTACTCTTATTCTTAACACTGTATCGGGGAACATTGAAAAAATATCCATTGATACCAATATACATGCTCACGCCTGTATCCCCCGAAGGGGTAGGAAGAGGTGTTGTAATAACAACACCCACTTTTCACACAAGATGATTAGGCCAACGTGACCGATGGTGAATCTATCGCCTTCGCAGGCACTATACATACGTCTTTGAGAAGACATTTTAGACATATTTCCTTCACCTTAAAACACGCGGTATGAAATCACGGCACATAAGTTTTTTAAAAAACTCAATGGTACAGGCCCCGCTGGGGTTCGCACTTGAGTCGCTTAAATAGTTGCTCAAACCACGGCCACCGCGGCTCGTAATATGTATAATATATATAAATAATATATACATATTTGCAGAAACACTACAAATAAATCTTATTCATTCTTTATGTCTGAATTATTATATGTTATATGATAAAATCCTACGCATACATTAATTTGACAAAGTTAGTCTGACTACCGTCCTTGAACATCTGCGTTTACCATTCTACGCTAAAACAATAATAATATAAGATTTAACAGCATATATTATTATTTTCTAACACAAAGACGACAAACAAGCGTACAGTCTGTTGGTATTCGGTTGGTGCAGCCTACGAACGTTTGCCAGTTGGAATAGTCCCACGAGAACACCTCCAATAGGCAGGATTGCATGGAGCATTGCCGACCTTACTCACCGCAGAAACAAAATACTACTTTATGGTAGCATGATTGGTGAGGCATGGTGGCCGTGGGGGTTTAAGTAGTCGCCTGCTACGCACCTACCCCTTTCTTCACTCAAAACAGGTGCCGTCACGAGTTATGAGCTGACCTTGAATGCGCAATAGTCATTTTAAGAGTCTGTCTCTGTGGGTCTGTATGGCGCGAGCGCGAATGCGCATTTACCCCCTGTATTTTCTCTGAGCGATCATATATCGTGACGGTACATATACCTCTATTACTCATTCGAGGCAATGATGACTTTGGGAAAGCTCTGTATTTAGACCTTCTTCTTCGTAGATTCTTCATGTCTGAGGGTCGTGACCACCACGAATGGCTCTCCGGACTACGTTTCTCCATGTAACACGGCATTTCGCCTGTCTAAAAGCGCCTCAGATGGTCTCTTTGACTGGCGACTTGGCAGCATCAAGATGACGGGTCACTCACTTCCCTCTATAATGGTTGAGGGCGATGGCTGGCATTCTCGTCATACTTGTAAATAGGTGCTGCTTGTGGGGGCTGCTCATCTCAAGCTACGCATTTAGATATAAGTACACAACTAGATTTTTCTTCATGTAAATTTTTATCGACATTTGTACATTGGAACTGTGTCCATGGACTGTAAGTCCTCAAGTGATTTACTTTGTTTTTTAACATTGTATAATATTTTTGAAATGAGTTATTACTGAGTTTCTTGCCAGGTTCTTCTCAGTAAAAGCAATCCTCCGAACCTGGCGGTAGCATGTATAATCCTGTTAAATAATGTCATTTTGACGATTTGAAAGTACTTTGTAAAAAGTCTAATCGAATAAAGATATTTTAAACTTTTTCACTTTTTTTATGTCAGTCCACTTGATTGGAGATCTTCCACGACTCCGTTTTCCTTCCACGTTCCCTACAATAACAAAACTAGCTTTTCTAGGTTGCTAGGTTGTATGAGTATTTACATAGCCTGTGTATAAATTACCACCATTTGTACATGTTTAATTTATTCTTAACGCGAATCATGTTGGCCGACGAATTAAAAAAAAAGTTGTATGATAACTTCTCACGACCTTGAAGATCAGTTATAAAAGCTATCTGCCGAGTAAATCAATAAATAAATGACATCCCAAAATCTCTAAATGTTATAAAACGAATTGCCCGGTCGTGTTTATTAATAGACTATGTGGTTGTAGATAAACTAGTTATCTACGTGATTTCGTCCGTAGTGGAAAGTAAGTAATAGAACTGGGTATTAATTAAATATAGAAGGGACACATGTAAAAAAAAAAAACCGGGGAGTTTGTTTCGCCGTTTCTTCTCCTGACAGGCTTACTTTTGGAAACGGTAGTAAATTAACTTAAGTTAGCGTAAGAAAAATGACGTTCAATAAGTGTTCCAAGTGTCCCTTATGTTGAATAAAACTTTTTGATTTTGATTTTGATTTTGATTGGGGACGAGAGCGCTACCTTAGAGTGCAGAGAAGATCGCGGTGAATTTTCATTATTATATTAGCATATCGTTTTGGATTTTTTGCGATTGCGTTTGCGAATGCTGAACCACCGTGGCATGAGTTTTTGAACTCACCGTGGCGGTGAAGGTAAACATCGTCAGGAAACCTGCATAAGTCTGAGAAGAAATTCAAAAGATTCACCATCTATCACGTTGGCACTTAATCATTTTCATCAATCATTAAGTATGTATGTACATTGAAAAAATGCTACAGAGTAGAACAGTGGTATATTTATGTAACCCATATTTGTTTTATTCCAGCAGGGCGGTGTCTCCACTCCGGAGTTGAAAGTCCCGCGAACGAGGTTCTCATGTCAGGGCAAACCAGCCGGGTACTACGCTGACCTGGAGACTGGATGTCAGGTATGTTATATACTTAGTCAACACTTACATAATAAGCTATTTCTATTAAAAAAAAATATATCTTACAATTAGCTTTATTGAAAACTGACGAAAACCGTCACGCGGTTTCACCCGCGTAATTTTATTCGCGTCATAAATACATTCCCGTGGGAGTCCAGGGATAATGTATAGCCTCATACTTATTCGTGATAACGTAACATTCATTACAAAAATACGAGTACAAATATTTTCTCTTTATAATAGTACCTGTAGATATCGTATCAACTTAAGAAAAAAACATTTGTTTTCCTCTTTGATACCTACTGCAGAAGAAATAACTAGTCCTAATAAAATACTTTTGACTGCCTTGTTGGTCTAATGATCGCACCGCCATCATAACACCACTGCAGACCACGAGGGTTCGATCGCAGTCGGGATAATTGTTTTTGGGTTTTTCCACCTGTAATTTCCCAGTAACAGCCCGGAGTCTGGATTAGTGCCTTGGTAATGGCAATAGACTCGCCATTCATCGGATTTATTGCATAGAACTTAAACATAATTGGCAAAATGTGGGTGTAGTATAAGTGCACTTCTGCCTTCCCCTTCGCGGAACACAGGCGTGAGCATATCGTCGTTGCGCGTTCAAAAGTAGCTATGTGTTTTTACACACTTTACGAGACGTAGAAAATGATCTTCTCGAAATATGACCCGAGTATTAAAAAAAATATTCTTGCTATTGATACATATAACAAATTTTCATAGTTTTTTTTAGATTAATGTTGGATAGGTATTATTATTAATAATGACAAAATTAAACATTTTGACACAGAGTTCACGAAATACACATAGCGACTTTTGCACGCGCAACGACGATATGTGGGTATCTTTGAGAACTGAATTTATTACTCACACCATTATGTATAGAATTGCATAATGATTTATCTAAACTGGTGGAGTAATTTGCAATTTGTATTGAAACCCCTTCTTTGACTAACATTATCAAAGCCTTCGAGACAAAACATCAACCTGTGTAATGTTCTAGAACACTAGTTACAAATGAGTATGTTAATTAATGTAATTAACTCACAGCCGGACGCGTTCTGTACCTAATCACTCCGATCAACGTTATTGTGCTAATTGTAAAACAAGGAAGATGCACTTGTGTGGGAATGCATGAAACAGATCTCACGAACCTTTAGATCTAGATTTTGATCAGGCTCTGAACGTGCTCGGTTTTTTAATTCGAAGATAATTAGTTACGCTGTCGTATTGATGCGTACATGACTATGTAATTTTAATTACGTTAACTTATCAAAAACAAAAAAAAAAACAAATTAATTGTACAGCAGAAATATTCGACAAGATCGTAATTTCGGGGATATTTTCATCAATCTTTATATATAAAAATGAATCGCCATTTCCCTTGGTCACGGCATCACGCATAAACGGCTGGATGGATTTTAACGGGACTTTCACTGGCAGACAGCTGATGTTTCAATTTTATTTACGGAACACCCATGAAATTAACTCTACGCGGGTGAAACCACGAGGCACAGCTAGTTAAAAATAAAAATAAAAAAATTCAAGAAAATATTTGAGAGTTGTAAATCTTAGAGATTTTAAATTTGACTCTTTTATTTCTAGTCAAAATAATATAGTTTTATCGTAAGTTTCGAAAAATGTCAGTAAAACCAAAGATAAAAGATGAGTAAGCGATTTCTTTTTCTTTATCTATGCTTAAAACACATGAAACACGTATTTGCGGTCGGCCAAGCGAATTATTTTCTATATCAATATTCGGCCACGACGGGACACCTCGTACTGTCATTGCGCCTATTGAGCTTATTTTCTCGTATGAGTGTATCTCATTTCGAACTATTTATTCTTAAATGTCTAACTTCTTGTTAAGCTTTTATTTGAAGGCTTAATTTAGGGGCTGTAATTGCGGCTAACTCTCAAGGTCGGTCACATTCCATAATACGTATCCCGTCGAAAAAAGGTTGCCACATTATATATTTAGGCTCGTTACCCAATTATGTAACAAAAAAAAACATCATAAAATATTAAATATTTGTTCTGTAATACGTATATGGGCAGAATGTGTTTGACAGATGCGCCCACCATCGTCCGAAGGTCGTGTCTTTATTTGGTGTCAACCTACAGTCGAACTAAACGTACTTATCTTACTGGAATTGCTTTCTCACAAAGCATTGTTTGTATAAATATTCATGTCTAACGGTTATGAAACCTTTGAGTTAAATAGTACAAGGCGCGTGATAGTTGAAATAATTCCTTGACTAAAATCACAAATACAAGTACCGTCACGAGATTTGAGCGCTCAAGGAAAATAGGGATAACTGCGCATGTATTTGGTCGCGCTCGCTCTAATACAAGACCCAAACAATTACTGCTGTGCATTCGAGGTCAGCGCTCAAAACTCCTGACGGCCTCTATCTATATACAGATAAATAAAATGGAAGTGTCTGTTTGTCATTCCAAATTAAGAGCTTTTCACTAAATGGATATGAAAGTATATAGAGTACTGACATAAAAATGCTACTATGTTTTTTAACATAGTAGCATTTTTAAATGCTACTATGTTAAAAAACATAACAAAAAAAAAAAAAAAAAAAAAAAAAAAAAATCTCTGAAACGACCAAGTTATATCTGTAACTACAATGTTTATACCTACTAAAAATATAAGAGTAGGAATCATACAGTTATATTTTTTACTAGCTGTGCCCTGCCCTTATTGTGGCGGAACCCTAATATTTTTAATAAATAAAGTAGCCTAATTTACTCCTTGATATATCAGCAGATATATCTGCCAGTGAAAGTCTCGTTAAAATCGGTCCAGCCGTTTCGGAGATTACCCGGAACAAACAGACAGACAGAGAAAAAATTTAAAACTTGGTTTTTTAGTGTCAGTAGCGTGTATACTTTCATATGCATAAGTGAAAAGTTGTTATTTTGGTATTACAAACAGACACTTCAATTTTATTTATCTGTATAGATGTATAGATTGACAATCTCGAAGCATGAAAAGTTTTTCATTATTTATCATTGTAATACTTTACGGCACGTATTGTATATCGGTTTTAAAATTGCTTAACTATAAGAATTAAAAATGACCCGCCAAGTCGAACGCGAGATTTATTGTAACTGATAACCGTTTTTCGTAACCGCGTCCTCATGAAAAGTGTAAAGGCTTTATTTGGAAACTGGACGTGAGGAGAGCTAAAATGTCGCATCGGTGACGTAACGATTGTTATGAGGCAATAAAAATGGGCACTATGGCCTTAGTAATTGGGTCTATAATATATCTAAATATATATAACTCAAAGGTGACTGACTGACATAATGATCTATCAACGCACAGCCCAAACCACTGGACGGATCGGGCTGTAATTTGGCATGCAGTTAGATGTTATGACGTAGGCATCCGCTAAGAAAGGATTTTGATTAATTCTACCCCCAAGGGGATAAAATAGGGGATGCAAGTTTGTATGTTATTAAATTTACGCGGCTGAAACTGCGGGGCACAGCTAGTAGGGCATAAAAGGATTTTCTGTTTGATTTTCAGAGCTATTAGACTTGGTACATTTCTTCCCTATAAAAGATCATAGTCAAATAACGCCATTTTGTTTTCTGCAATGAGCACGATCATAAAAATATTGTACGTAGGTATTGGTACAAATCATTAAATAAATCAAATTTCATATTAATGAGGTTATTGAGAACCTGCGGACGTCACGCGGTTTCACCCGCGTAGTTCCCGTTTCCGTGGGAGTACGGGAATAAAATATAGCCTATGCTACTCGCAGATGATGTAGCTATCCAATACTGAAAGAATTTTCAAGATTGGTCAAGTAGTTTCGGAGCCTTTTCAATGCAAACAACCAAAAAAAACAATCAAATCTTTTCCCTTTTGATATTAGTGTAGATTATTTGTATCAACAATTTATCTAAGTTATCTTTTACTTTAGTTACTAGTAAGTGGATATCAATACATTTCTTGAATACAAAAGAACAAAAATATTAAAATTAAGCTTCGTGTCTGTTTGGTGATAAACTAATTTAAACAAGGAAAATAAAAACATTATGCAAATGCATCGTAGTAATTAACATATTTACGAGTGTGTACGATGTGCTAGGTGTTCTAGTAAGCTTGTGTCTGAATTAGGTATACTGTGGCTTTTATAGTGTTATTGGTTGAATACATCAGTGACTAAGTATAAATCATAATAAAATACAAATATCAAAGATAATAACGTTCCAATCCTACAGTCTAATGTGCTCGAAACAATGTTTTTTTTTTACAGTGAGTTCAAAAATTAGTACGTTTTTCAAACAACTTTCAAACGGCAATTTGTTTAAAAAATTTTATGTTGTGCCAACGTAAATAGATGGTGAGTCTATCACCGTCTCAGGCACTATAGGCACCGTCTTTGAATTACTTCGCAGACATATGTGTCTTCGAAGCTCTCCTACTGTGATGTTTTTCTTTACTGTCAAGCAATCACTGCACTTAGGTTTTTGGAAAAATCGTTGGTACGACTGTACCCATGATTTTTCGGATTAGTATTAGGCGCATGCTAAAACCCCACGGCTACTAGCACTCGTAGGACCAATTAATTTGAATTTATATAGATAAATGATCTGGCCATAAATTCCTTTATTAACATTTCTATGCGTGTGTTATATATTAAGTATTATTGGGAAGAATATGATGGAAAATTAAATACAATTATGTATTTTAATTAATGAAAGGCTATTTCATTATTTTCTATTGTCATAATAGAACGTTTTATAAAGGAATAACTAAGGAAAGCTGTTAACTTCCGTTCCTCTCGTGTTTAATTGTAAATTTAATTCATTTCACATCCGTTAGTTAAAATGACAGTTAATAGGCGAAAATATAATAAGCAAATGATGTTGAAACATATTTTAGATATATGAGTAATGAGTCTAGACTATTACAACGTAATTTGGTACTGATTTTAGGAGTATTTATGAATACTGTTCTGTGATTGGTCTAAACCTATTATTATTTAAAATGATGTAAAAGCGATGTAAAAGATGGAAATATATGTATAAAATGGTGTTGAAACCTATTTAAGATATACTGGTAATTATTCTAAACTAATATGATGTATTTTAGTATCGATTTAAGGCGTTTTATGTTACAGTTTAACACTGTTATCTGATTGGTCATTTCATATTGTATGGCTTCACCCCGGGTATATAAACCCGTTAATATTATTTTTAAACACAGTTGTTGATCCTGGACCGTTGGCAGACAAGCAAGTTAAGTGTACTTATAACTCATTCTGTATTATTGTATAAACTGTGATACTGTTTTTCTGTAAAATGTAAGTATAACTGGTGTCCCCATTGAACTACATTTTGTGATGTAGATTATTTGTCAAACATTGTGAATTAACTTGAAAAGAGTAATTACCGAGTTTCTTGCCGTGTTCTTCTCGGTAAAAGCAACATTCCGAACCGGTGGTAACATTCTAAAATATAACTATGATCTATATCGTCTATTGATTATTATTTCTTACAATCCCTCCAATTAATAGCTAAAACAGATAAAATTAGGTAAATAATCCTTGTTATTACAGTTTTACCTAGACAACTGAAGTTAGTTGTAGGTCCGAGCTTATTATAATCTAACACGTGCATACATATCACGAATTTAACACTTACGCACCTTTATATAAATTATCCAATTACAATAAATACTTAATTAATGTTAACTAAAAAAGGCTTTAGTTCTATTAGATTGTAGAAGCGGAAGAAGAACCATTTATTTTGTTTATCCGACAAAATGATTGCACTTTTTTTATAATGTATCGCCTCTTCCGCGTTATTTGTTTTTTTTTCTTAATTACAATACAAAATAACAATTTAGTACCATAGTTATTCATAATTTGAGCCATTATAATTCAGTTGCAAGTACATGTAGATAATAATTATTAATCATCATTTAGGAATGTAATGTAGCTTGTGATTAGTGCAGATATTCATTATTTCGTGTTGTACGTGTATATTATGTTATTGTATTAATATTGGGCTTTATGAAGCTAATTTTATCTTGCAGATTTGACTATAGGTATTCATCATCCTCCTGCCCTTATCCCATGTTATTTGTGGTCGCCGCAATGTGTTCTTCTCTTCCATTTCTCTCTATCAGCCGTCATATCTGTATTAACTCCCATTCTAGTCATATCATCTTTCACACAATCCATCCATCGTTGCTTAGGTCTTCCTTTCCCCTTGTAACCATCCACATTCATAAACAAAACTTTTGACTATAGGTATTATTACGATTAATAACTTATGTTACAAATATACTTTATCAGTGTGGAGATAGTCTAGATTTTCGTTGCTTCTTATCCAATCACTAGCATGGATTTGCCACTAATACACCCTAAAACTCTTGTTACAAAACATCGCCTAAGATAATCCATGGTTTTAAAAGTAGTTCCATATCTTATGAGATTTAGTTCCTAGTCTTGGTTTCACATGTATTTTGTATAATAGGGGTGCAACTTTAAACTCAAATCTACACTAATATAATAAAAAAGACTTGATTGTTCTTTTGTTTGTTTGCATTGAATAGGCTCCGAAACTACTTGACCAATCTTGAAAATTCTTTCAGCAATGGATAGACACATTATCGGCGAGTAACATAAGCTATATTGTATCCCCATACTCCCACGGGTACGGGAACTACGCGGGTGAAACCGCGTGACGTCCGCTGGTAATGAAAGCTTCCTGTCACAGTGTCAAAACAAACGACGTTAATAACTACATTTGCACAACGACCTTTATCAAAGCTAAGACCCAACAGAATGTAACCTTCTAAATTAAATGGCTTACATTAATTAATTTAAACTCCACATGCAACTCTCTCACGGTATTAACACAATGCTAATGGACTTATTTTATTTATGATTACTTTCTTGTATTTACTAACCATGATATACAGGGTGTCGGAGAAAAAGGAACAGTTGTCTTCTAGAAGTTGTAGGGTTTTATGAATATATCACTATATTGAAATCGTAAAATATCTAGCTCTAACTATAACGTAGTTATAGGCAACGGCCGAAGAGCTCGCGGCCTTAAGAGATTGAATGAACGCGCGGACGCGTTTACCTACATTCCGTACGCGGTCATTAAACTTTTTAAATTACGGGGAAGGTTAATGGTTTCGAAAAATGTTTTATGGGATTATTTCAGGATTTATTAGTGGAAGAAAAAAAATAAAAAAGTAGTAAGATTTCACGTAAATAACTCTACGTTACAGCTGATTTTTATGCGAAAATAAGGTATTGATATGGTCAACTTTGAACACCAATTACTCGAAAACGGAAAAAAATATTTTTGTCATAATAATTTTAAATGATTCCTAAAATTATACCCTATCACATATTTTAAGAGCTGTCCCGGTTTCCCCGACACCCTGTATATGATTTGTCTATTTTTTACAACTAATTGATAACGGTGGCTAACTAAATTGTATTGTTTGCTGGTACTAATGGTTAGTGACCTATGAACGCGACCAACACAGACTCGCACGTAACTCCTAAATTAAATGTAATCGCTCCGATATTTGACAGGTGACAGTACGTATGACACTTGAAATTGACAACTGTTCACCGTTCTGTATCACCGTATTACCAGAAATCGTTAATTATGGTAACGGAACACACCTTGGTCTATATACAAAGTAATATTATCCTCACGCTCTGCTACAAAATGTCTCCCGTACATTTTGTATCATTTCTACTAGCGGAGCGTTACGTTACATTATGTCACGTGGCTGGTTTATGTCATTTCACTGCAATGTTACTTTGTATAGGCCAACTAATGATGAATAGAATCTTTTGTTAGTATAGCATCAGCACATCTTTGTTGAAAATTAGTCGATTTCATATTTCTACCTATCAAATTCAACCCCTTACAAAGTTACTCCTTGTAAAAAGGCTTGAAAACATTAAATAACTGACATACCTTATTAGGTATGCAGTTTTTTATTGTTTTTATTTTTTTGCAATTCATTTTTATTTTCTTATACGTTTTTGTGTATTATACTCTAGCTTGACTTACAATGTGCATTTTTAAGTCAATGAGGTTAAAATATAAGAGCTATGATCCCACGATAGCATAAATGCGTCAAAACAATAGGGTTCACACATAGCTACTGGTGCGCTTGACGCAACCCTGACCTATAACGACATTGCGAAGTTATTTCAACTCGGAGGAGTAACCTTTATAGTTACTTGATCTTTGCCGTCATCTGAATACGTGTACCAAATAATTTGGACACAGAAGGTCGGTAACACTGACATCAAGAGTGGTAGGGCGAATCATTCTCCCGTTCGTAGTTCCCGACACGCGACGAGGGTTGCACCTCCACAAATAACATGACTTTAGAATTAGTGTTGAATATGTGGAATAAGGTTGCCAGTGCCTCATAGTGTCACAGGTTACCTTTTCAAGTAGTTTTTGCAAGCCTTTCATAGGCTATACTTGGAGCTTACTTTGGCGAACCGTAAGTAAGGACCGTAATTTGATAAGTTGTCGTAGGTATACAAACGACCACCTAATAGCCAGGGTCTAAGAATTTGGCTATGGTATCCCCTGCCTGTTGTAAGAGGCGACTAAAAAGGGGCCGGAGGGCCTGCTGGCGGTGGTCGGGGTGGGAGCCTTGAACACCGAGCCGCGGGCCCGGGAAAGTGGCAGCGCGATGTGGCTCGCGCTGCCTTGCACAGCGAGGTCTCCAGGGGCGGCGACACAGCTGCCCCGGGGATGTGCCCCGGCAAAGTGTAGGGGGACACCAGTGCGATCTATCAGAGTACCCGGAGTCCCCCCTGGGCACTGAGGATGGCCACCGGGGGGGTTTTAGTGCGGTAAAAATCCCACGTACCCTGATCGGCCTCTCCCAGGGCGGTCGGGGACCTTTTGAAGGTTTCCCCTTCGTCAATAAAAAAAAAGGTATACAAACGAATGCGCGAGAAAACATGGATGTAAGCTTACGAGACACTCAAATCATGTTGATCTAATGCCGCTTTTGTCGCTAATGCATGGGAGTCGACCCTCTCAGTCTTTTTAGCTAGAGTTTGTACTGCTAACTGCTAAACTTTATTAGCCTTTTATTGCATCGGATGGAGTTTGGAAGATCTATTACACTTGAAAACGTGAGATAATAGGCCGTAATTATAGTTTGGTTCGTTGATAGCTCTGCAAATATTGCGAAAATGCTTAAGGCGAGTACCTACTAAATTTTGATGGACCTCTGCCATCATAATTGTTCGCTTAAAGTGTGTTTCGTTGGCCGTATCCAATAAATATAATGTTCGCATCGTCTGCGTATTGTATCGTTTTGTTAATGTAGTAAACGACCCGCATAAGATGGTAAGCTGTTACTGCAACCTTAAGATGCTTGCTACACGAAATGTGAGTACCAATGAGTACCGACGGGTATATACCAAGTAATAAGTTATGTTTGGAAAAGGTACTAGCCCCCTGGCCTTATCCCATACATTGAGGTCGGCATTTGATTCAACCCGATCTAGCTGATCACTTGATTTTTATACGAAGCGACTGCCATCTGACCTTCGTAACCCCTTTCACGAGAAAAATCGGTAGTCTGGGTTGAGCCAGTTGTCAGACTCTTGGGCCTCCGAATGGCTTGTAACGATTGCCAAAGATAAATTGTCAACCGGGACCGACGGCTTAACGTGCTCTTCGAGGCACTCATAGGCTACGGTAGCCACTTACCATCAGGACTGAACGCTTGTAGGTAACCATTGCGTGTGTTGTTTGTAAAACCTTCAGTACCCCTACCACGAGTTTTGCTCAGTTTTCGTAATCTACGCTCGCTAGCGTAACCGACAATATTTGTATGAGATAATTTAGTTCTTCACGTGCTGGGAGGCGCTGTACAATTTCTCATACAAATATTCGCCGAAGATTAGCTAGTATAGATTGGGAAAACGGTGGCAAACTCGTGATAGGGGTACAGTAATAGTATCATCCTCCGCGACAGCCTTCTTGCATCTCATTACCGTGAGAGTATTCTCACTGTCAACCAACGCACTGACCAAGCACCTGTCGTACTTACTAAACACTGTGTAGGCATTTAATAAAAAAGTACAAAAGGTCAGCTTCTATACGTTTATTTATTTAATAGCTGTGCCTCGTGGTTTCAGCCGCGTAGGCTTTATTACATGGGCAGCCTTGTTTTGCGACACTAATATATTTATTAATTAAATGTTGCCAATCAAGCAATGAAAGTCCCACTAAATTGGTCCAGCTGTTTCAGAGATTCGGCGGAACTAACAGACAGACAAAAATTTTATTTCAATACTAGTGTTTTATGTAGGCACCATTTATACTTTTATATATGATTATTTTTTAAGTATATATACAAGGAACAGAACTTAAAACTAATTAAAGGTAGAAAACTTATACATGAATTAAGTAAAAAGCTGTTAATTTCGAATGACAAACAGACTCTTTTATTTATCTCTCTGTATAGAAATACACGGTACATAATATTAAAAAACGAATATTAGTAAAATCTGTCTGTTTGTCTGTCTGTTTGTATCTCTGAAACAACTAGAGCTATTTCCACGGGCAGATAACTGATGTTACAAAGAGTAAAATATGCTACTTTTAGTTAATTCCATGAAATCAAATATACACAGCCTCAAATTACCTACTACTGACATATTCCCGACTTGATCCTAGATGATTCTTGATCAATTTAGGAAGCTGTCCTTCTATAACCTCTCAACTTTGTGTGGTAGGCGGCTTGCACAAGTCTCTAATACTCGTATGTTGCTACTGTTCCTAAAGTCATGTCGCAAAAGCCAAATAAACTGCAGTTATATGTGAATTTACATATGAACTTGCCCAATAATGTGCTTCACAATTCGTAACGTTTAAGGAGCTTTGTAAGTTAGGAAATTCTTATTTAGAGTGGAAAATAAACATTTGTGTCAAGTGAAATTTAAAAGCGTTCGATTTCAAAACAGCATGTTATGAATAGATATTAAAAGCGAATTTAATATTTATAAATCTATACGGTTAATAAAATTTTAAGTGTCTGTTTGTACTTCCAAACAAACAGCTTTTTACTAAATCTATAAAATATAAAATAAATATGAAAGTATTTAAACAAAAATACTTTTTTTTTTAATTGATTCTGTATCGTTTGTCTGTCTGTCTGTTTGGTTCGGCTAATCTCTTAAACGGCTAGACAGATTTTAACGGAACTTTCCCCTGTTGAAATCTGATGTTACAAGCAGTATCTTACTTTTGATGCACGTGCTATCACCAGCCGTTAGCGCTTATCTAGAATGCACAGAAGTCACTTTATGAGTCTGTCTATCTGTATGTCGTATGTATGATTCAAATAAAATACATGCTCAGTTATCCCTTCCATTTTCGCCGAGCGCTCATAGCTCCTGACGCCACTTAAAGTTGTATAATTAAAGAGAAATAAGAATATCATTGCAGTCACACGATACACGTAGATATAATCTCTGATAAGAGATCCGAAATACTGATCCCTACTAGACCATTGCGTCTAAATATTCCATTAATTATAAAACAAACATTAAATAATAAAATCTACATAATTGTCAACGGATACGTCACAAAAGATATAGTAAGATGCTCGTGTCATCAATAGAGGAACGTGCGATTCCAATAATGTTGACGGTCCACTGAACCAGATGCGGTGCCTTGACCTTTCGCCAGTTACGTAACGGTGAGTTGCAGGCTGCGACCACGGTATTGAGCTGAGCGGAGACTGAGCGGAAAATAACTTGTTCCCGCCTCGTGTTCGTATTTTTCCTAACCATTTTTGAATATCAGTTAAAATATAATATTCAGATTGGAATTGCGTCATCGATTTGATATGTAGCTAATTATAATATTAGTCGTATCAGTTGAGATTGGATTTACCAACCAACAGATGGCGCAAAGACAACTAATCCGCAAAGACTCGAAAGTAAAATTCGACGCATGAGTTGGGGTCACGATGCATGGTTTGCAGAGGTCGTGGGTTCGAGCCGTACCTAGTGTTCGTATCACCCTAATAATTTTTAGGGTTCTAGAATGTTTCATAGTACAGAGGTCAGATTATTTGAACGAAGAATATAACGACATAATAAAGATTCCAGCATGTACATTATCAAAAAGCGCCATCTAGTTCTAAACAAAGTAATGCTTTTAATACGCATCAATCACGCACGGTATAAACGATTTTTTTTAACCGAAGTGAAAACAGAAATATCAAAGTATCATTGAGTCTACCAGTGGCTCTCTCATTGGATTTTTTATTAAAGTTCATGACGTAGAATGTATAATTGTCGCAGTTTTGAAGACCGCAGTTAAATTTACAACTCATCTAACACATTTATATAGGTATTGAATCGACCAATACCCGCTCCGCTTAAGACAGCGTTCGCAGACTTACCAAGACGAGAGTAAGCGTAACTTGCACTTTTTAATGTGAACCGTAACGTGTAATCTTGTTCGTCCGTCGATGCACTGCGCAGTAAATCATGTTCGTACCTTGATATTTAAAATGACCTAATGAACGTGAAATGCGTGCAAATTACCAGCCACTCCTGACGCACTGCAGCTGGCCTGGAAGGACGTTCATCTTTATACGTGGACCTTTAAAAATCTCAATACGAGAAAATATTCATCACTCAGCGTGATCCCCAACGGGGTAAGCAGAGTGCCTGATGCAAGTTTTCTTAAAATCGCCGTCACACTTCATTGCTTTCACAGCAAGATTTGTATGGGATGAATATAGTGCCATCTGTGGGCCGATGGATGGCGCTGTTTCGATCCTATACAAATCTGCGTTTATATCGACACGGTGACTTGTGACGGCGGCAACGAAAAACTCGCACTAGACACACAGAAGTGTACAAAACCCATTTATCTCCCAAGTGAAAACCTGACAGACGGTGAATCCATCGCAGTCTAAAGAACTATATCTAAATATATCTTTTCAATTTCACCTCAGACATAATCAGGTTTCATCGCATGTTTTCCTTAATCGTAAAGATCGTGATCGGTCTCTTCTTGTGATTTTCATTTAGCATCTCAACCGACTCCATTTTAAAAACTAGATTTTTTTTATTGAATTCTATCTATGTCGGCATCTAGCAAAGTTATTAATAATACTTTTCTTGATTTATTATTTATTTAATGACACTAATCTGAACTATGTTTACTTTACTAACACTTGACCTATATATTTTATGTGATTCAAATTAAATTGTATCTCTTTAGTTATTAATTTTGCGTTAGAATATCAATCAATCAAGTGTATAATTTAATCTCAGTAATATTCATTCTCACGTTAATTAATTACCTAAACATAATCAATGGAAATAAATAATGACTGTGAATTCTGAATATTATAAAATCAATTAACACACTTTACCTTTTGTCCAAAATATGCATTCATATATTTCGTTGTTGATTGCATATAGTCCTAATTATATTTTAATATCAAAATCATTACCATTATGATTCTGGCAAAATTGTTCCATTCAAATTAAATGTACGTCCTTGTGTTAACAAGGACGTACATTTTACGTACGTTAGTACACTCACAAAACTGAACCTTGAACCTTAAGATATTATAACGAAATTGACTACAAAAATGGTATTCCAAGAATATACAGCCGTCTTGGACGTGTGGTTCGTTGAGTAACCTGCTGCAGAATACCTACTGTCATTTAATAGTTCGACTTTGTTCCTTGAGTAAGCCCTAAGGAGGAGATGAAGATGATTAGGCAACGCACCATTGAAGAATCGTTGCGATTCGATTTTAGTTTAGTTGTAGTCCTATTGAAGCGCGATCGGGAAATACGAATACCAAGTCTCGATAGGATTGGAATCGAACGAGGTCGGAACTTCAACGATATTTGAACTGTGCGATTTTACGAGAATTTTACTCTATTGGTTTGAGAACATATTCATAGAAAGTTAATTCCTGAGATATTGATGCACTCGCCATCTGCCACGTTGCCATGAAGATCCTTTGTATAAAGTTTGATATCACATTTTTTTTTATTCGATTAGATTTTATACAAAGTACTTTCAAATCGTCAGAATGACAAATTACACAGGATCATACATTAGTAGCCCTACTAGGAAGGTTTGAAGATATGAATGACATCTCATATGATAATCTATAATGCATATTAATACAGCCATCGAGATCCGTTATAACCTATTTATAACAGATAAATAAAATTGAAGTTTCTGTTTGTAATTCCCAAATAACAATTATTCTCCAAATGCATATAAAATTGTTAATATGGTATTGAGCCATAATAGTTATTTGTTATACAAGAGTGCAAAGTTGCTTTTTAACCGCGTGTTCAATTTTGATGACCGAGCAAGCGAAGGATTCTAAAATTCAAAATTAGAATCCTGAGCGTTAGCGAGGGAATCAAAAGAGCACGAGGTGAAAAATCTTTGCACTCGAGTGCAACACGTAATTTTTAATTCCACCTCAGCGAGGAAATGACTAAATGCAAAAAAAAGCTCATTTGCGCATTATTAACAGTTTCAGTCAATTCTGTTGGCGTCAAACAATCTTCCTCGTCGCTAGAATCACTCATTTTAGTTTTTTCACTTGTTTTCAAGTTCCTTGTTTTTAATATTAGGTTTAACAATGACGTGAAAAAATGCCGCGTAAAGAACCGCGTACAAAGCAAATTGGAAAAAGAACACCAAGAAGGTTCCGAGTCTGAGTTTTTAACAAATTAAAAAAAAGTTGTATAATATATTCGGCACCATAGAGGTAGCAGTAAATAGGTTTAATGTGTTTTTTAATTCACAAACTTAGTGCACACCATGTTCTAAATTCAATTTACTTTATCCTCTAGAGAATAAAAACGGCTTTTCCACTCAGATATTGAAGATTAAAAATACTCTTTCCGAGATGGTGGGATGAAAAACCAATTTTTCTAATGTTTTATCTCTTTGTCTGTATGTCTGTCCGTCTGTCTATATATCTGTCTGTTTAGAGATAAAAAAGCTTAAGTTACAAAGAGCAACTTAAGCTACAATTATTTTAAAAAACATTTAGGTTGCGTTATATTTAATTTCATGGTTGACCCACCCATAAATTAAATATACGCGGGCAAAACCGCGGGGCACAGCTAGTATTCAATAATTGACTGGATTAAGTGTGGGCGTATTTGGTATACAATTTGAATAACGTGGAAACTACTGCGCTACAAATCATGAATCAAGGGCAAATCGTTCACAAATTTATTAACTAAGCCGAGTTTATGTTACCAGTTATATATACAACTTTAATTATAATGTACATAAAATACGGAAATCATATGTCTGTGACATTTATTTGAATTTATATCTTCATTCTGTCAAATATATACGTAATTATAGCAGGTAGAGATATTATATAGTACAGCTCCCTTGCAGCTTAATCGCTGGTCACCCACTTTTTACACGATTCGAGTGTCATCTAATCATTGTTACCCTGGGTTAAACCAGTGGTTCAGGTTTCACGAATCGCCCAGAAACAAGCATGGATTTTATTACTAAAATAGCATTTACACAATAGATATCAACGCGCTCACAGCTTAATTTTTTTTAGCAATCTTCAGCTTTAAATATTGTTCACCAAATATTTATCACCTCACAAAATCTTTCAATTATGTTCTTTTCAACCTGGCATTTAGTCCCGAACCAACAATCTGTCGGTCCATCCGTGTTTGGAGTCGTGAGCCAGGATTTGACTCGGCTTCTCAAACTATGCGGAAATGAGGCCTTGACCTAAAATGTAAATAGTTGATGACTCCGTGACTGATACCTCTTCAATCTGTTTATTCTACACTCATGTTTATTACCAGAGCCAATGGCTTAGCTTACACATCGACGATGATTATGATGGACAAAACTCGTTCTATTGGGTAGAGTTTGCTGTGTGTTGATTTACAAAAACAGCGGGGAGGTGTAGTGTGACGCACCTCCACCCGAGGCGTGTATGCATTAGTTAGTAAGAATCTGAGGGCCTAATGCGAGTTTTTCACTGCCGCTGTCACAGGTCACCGCGTCGACGTAAATTCACATTTGTATAGGATCGGAACAGCGCCTCTGTTGTCCTAAACATGACACTATTGAGCCCATAAAAATCTGGGTTTACGTCGATGCGATGACTTGTGAAGGCGATTTAAAAAAAACTCGCACTACGCACTCAGATTCGTTCACAATGTTTTAATTCAATCGAACCTAGGAACTATGAATATTAACGCATAGGATTAAAAATAAAAATTATGTTATTTCTTACATTTTCTAGTAATGCTTCACTTCCATCGGTTGCAACCTAATTTGATTCTGGATTGATGGATAGTTAACAGCTAATTGTAATGAAGTGTGACCCCAGCGGTAAAACATGACAGAACGAATAGTTGATGTACATTATTGAAACACATTACCACTGGTCTCAGTCACGAGTCAAGGTGTGTTATCATTTATCATCACATATTATTGCTGATTACATTGACCTCTCGTAGGAGTTCCAATGACGTGTTAAAACAAGCTTCATTAACAAGATTATAATGGTGTTCAATTTAATACATACAGCTCACGCCTGTATCCCATGGGGGTAGGCAGAGACCACAGTTCGCATGCTACGTTCTTTATTTACTTATAGCTGTGCCCCGCGTAGATTTAGTTTCATCCTTATTGTCTCGGAACCCTAGTATTTTAATAAACAAAAGTAGCCTAAGTTACTCCTTGAAACATCAGCTACCTGCTAGTGAAAGTCTCGTTAAAATCGGTGCAGCCGTCTCAGAGATTACCCGGAACAAACAGACAGACAGAGAAAAAATTTAAAACTTGGTTTTTTAGTGTCAGTAGCGTGTATACTTTCATATGGATTTAGTGAAAAGCTGTTATTTTGGAATTACAAACAGACACTTCAATTTTATTTATCTGAATAGATAGATATAGATACAACAATATTGTCCCAATCAAATCAAGTTATACAGTTACCAGCTGAATCACTGGTTCTATTCAACTACCACAAAAAAATATTTAGCTTTTGATACTCACGAATAACGTGTCATGTTGGTAAAAACCACATTGGCGATTTAACATCTTTGGTGAAAAGCGGGTGTTGTTGTAACAACCTCTTCAGGGATTCTGGGATGCGACTAGGAGTGGAGTAGGTGAAATTAATTATTTATTTCATATCGGTAAAATCATTTTAAAAATCGGTTCAGTAGATCCAGAGCCTCTTAAAACATCGAAGAATATCTAATACTCTCCTTTTGTATTAACGTAACTTATAACGCATTCATTAACAAACTTGGTTCATCTTAACGAGTTCAAGTCGTTAATCACCTGTTCAAAAACCCATGAATGAATCACTCAATCAAACCTCGAGAATTCTTCACGGTTACATTTTAATAATGTATAGGATAATCGATGGTATAGCCTGATTCGGTATGCACGAAACAATTCGATTTATATCACGATTTGATATATCTTTATTTGGAGTGAGTGTTCACTGCATTTTGATTGAGAAGCATATTGGTATATTAGTAATCTATACAGATAAATAAAATTGAAGTGTCTGTTTGTAATTCCAAAATAACAGCTTTTCACTAAATGCATATGAAAGTATACGCGCTACTGACACTAAATAACCAAGTTTTAAAATTTTTCTCTGTCTGTCTGTCTGTTTGTTCCGGGTAATCTCTGAAAAGGCTGTACCGATTTTAACGGGACTTTCTGGTAGGTAGCTGATGTTTCAAGGAGTAACTTAGGCTACTTTTATTTATTAAAAATATTAGGGTTCTGCGACAATAGGAAGAAACTCAATCTGAGCGGGTGAAACCGCGGGGCACAGCTAGTAGTTATTAAAATTGTAGTATTATTCAATGAATTTTGTATTAATCCAATTTTAATCGAAGATTGCAATGGATAGCTACATTATCAGCAAATGACATAAGCTATTTATATTTCCAGTACTCCCGCGGCTACGGGAACGACGCGGGTGAAACCGCTGACATTCGCTAGTATTCTTATAGTTATAACTAAGGTGTACGCTCTCGTTATAAATTATGATCTTGTAAGAGGTTAATTTAATCATACCGTTTTCAATATATACTTAGTTTAAGATTGTTCGGACCGAAACTCCTTAATTCTTTGTATCACTAAGCTACAGACGACCGCTTCACCTTTCCGATGGACTAACGAGTTATAAATGTGTAATCATAACCAAGTGTACTGATTACACCCGCGATCATTAACCCACATCACTAACGTAGCATAGTACATACGAGTTTAAAGATGTCTCTTCAATTAAAACCTATTTTGTCTGTGAATGTATTGCGCAAACCCATCGGTCATTACTCGTGCAGAACAAATATCATATTTAATTGCTATCACTTTCAAAATTAACGTTTGCAAGTGACAGATCGTCTGACGAGATCCTTTCCGACAATGACAGTGACTTCAAGAGACGTATACTCATGCACATATTTTTTTTATTTTTTTATAATGGTATCTCGCAGTTGGTAGGGGGGACTATAGAGCGAGACCCAAGGGCCTCCAGCCGAGCTTAAACTTAAAAACTAAGCAACGCAGCTAAGGGCGCCCCGGTGCGGACCTCGGCTTAGGGCGTTGCTGGGGGATGAGCTAGGGAGCTGGATCTGAGTTGTATTATTTAGGGACGTGTTTAAGGCTCGGCGGGCGCCGGCCCTAGCAGGGGACGGGGGGGACGATGACGTAGAGTTCGCGACGAGCCTCGCCGGCGAGGACGGAACAATGGTCGACGTATACTCATGCATACACTACACACAGCTCTGCATATGTGCTTGCATAGGTACCTACCCATACATCTATATCTATACAGAAAATACAATTGAGGTGTCTGTTATTTCAAATTAACCGCTTATCACTAAATGCATTTGAAAATAAATACAGCACTTACATATAAAGAGCTATATTTATATTTTTTTCTGTAATTTAATACGACTAATCTCTGAAACGGCAGAACGATATTAACGGGACTTTCTCTGGCAGATAACTGATGTTACAAAGAGTAAACTAGATTAAATTAATTTAAATAAATGTGTTCTGCTACATAATAGCCACCCATTAAAATAAAGTCCAGTGAAAACACGTGGCACAGCTACAGACGTTGCTCACGCCTATATCTCACGAGGCTGCGATCCTAATATAGGTACTTCATCCATTCATGCATCTTTTCATCTAATTCTTTGCGAGATTCTGTACAATATTTGGTAGCGTACACTTCCCTTACCCTTCTGTTGAAAACATACGTAGACTGCAGTAACCACTTACTTCTAGGTGGACTAAGGAGGTTAGATCGCGTTATACATGCATCTTTGAATTTCTACTTCAATGTATGCAGGTTTCCTCGATGTCTTATTTCATGCTAGAGCAATTGTCTCTGATGCTGCTAGCAATTTCTTTGCGCTAAATCTATACAGATAAATAAAATTGAAGTGTCTGTTTGTAATTCCAAAATAACAGATTTTCACTAAATTCATATGAAAGTATACACGATACGAACCTAAAAAAACGAATTTCTAAAATGTTTCTCTGTCTGTCTGTCTGTTTGTTCCGGTTAATCACCGAAACAGCTGGATCGATTTCAACGGTACTTCACTGGCAGATAGCTGATGTTTCAAGGAGTAACTTAAGCTACTTTTATTTAAAAAAACAAATTTGGTTGCCGCGAGTTAAAGCAGCATAAAACTTAATCCACGCGGCTGAAACCGCGGGGCACAGCTTGTCCTAACTAAAATTGTTTGAGTTTTTTGGTCTCAATAACCGCTTATAATCACGACGCGTGTATTCTGTCTGCCACTTTTAAACTTTGTACAAAAATCAATTACATTTTAAAACGTCTTTATTCAGAATGGATTCTGAAAAATTCAATTCAATAGTGCACGCCGTTTTTATACGCATTATATTATATTCAAGATCATTTTGGAATGCGTGATTGATAGGTTCTGTACGTATTAAGTTTTTTAGCGCATTTTTATAATAATAACATTTCGACAGCAAAAACTAAGAGATTCTTTATGCGATTTCAACGCATATTTCTTCCGGTGACTTATGAATAATGTATTTTTTATTACCGGTAAGTATTTATTTCAAATTCTTCAGTTCAGTGATCTAATAATAAATGAATTGTAAAAAATATGTAATCGTAGTGAGTCATTTGTTTAGATTTTAATAAAACGGGAGTTTGATGTAACTGCGTAGACGGAAACATGGGGGCCTACCATCATCGTTATAGCAGTGATATCTTACTAACTTCTTAACTTCTTGAAGTTAATTTCATTAACACAAAATGAAACGTTAAAGCTGCTTAAAAGATCATAGTTGGCCCCCTACATGACGTGCTATGGCTACATGCTATTAATAAATACGCACTTATAAAGTTATTATTATCCGAAGAGGTGTTACTACACCCAATCGTCACCGAAGAAGACAATGTGACACCGACGTCATTTTATTATCATAAAGTACCATGTAGAAAATAAAACTTTTTCATGACTTAGTAAACGTAAGGGAAGTAAAATTATATTATTAACGTCTTATTTTAGTTATGAATGGACGAATACTGTAATGTAAGAAGGCCCTAGTTAGTCAGTTTGTTTGTTGTGTCACACTGTGAATAATATAATTAAGAGTCCTTTAGTTAGTGTAGGTATTTGGTGTATACCGTAATACTGTGTATGCGAAAGTAGAATAAATACGAAAAATAAATTTCAAATGTGTAATATATACTTTTCTGCATACGTTATATTTACATTCGGTAGCAGCAGTCCTTTACTCGCTGAATGCTTGATTGATGACTTCTGAAGACCATTTAACACGTATTCGTATAAAAAACTTGATTGCGTTAAAAATATTTTTTATTCAACAGCCAAGGACTTGCATTTGTCGGAAGCTGACGTGCGCTAAATGTGGCGCAAATTTATTAATATTTCCTTATTATGTACTATTAATAATGTTGTTTAAAATAATATATTCTTAGACGATAACCTAATTCCATATATTAACAACTTTATTGTGTTTTTTTTTATTTGTCTCTTTACTTGTGTTACTTATAAGACATTGCTTCTTGCTAACTTTACCGATCGTGGGTCTACATGAAGCACTATATATTTTCCAATTCCCTTCCGAGTATAATAATATACAAACGGAAACCATAGAAAAGAGGATGGTCTCTCAGTGTTCGACTGTATCAATGGTTGTATTTTGCGCTTACTTGGAAGTTTCCATTAGGAACCATTAAGAACTCCATTAGATCGCCACAGGGATTAATGAACTTTTTCCTCAGATGATGAAACATTATTTTCTGTCTACAAAACATGAATGGTGATTATCAATGAGAATAAGTGGAATAATCGTAGTCTTTTAATTTAAGACCGCCACGTCACATGTATGTAAATTAATAAATATGCTCAAATTAATATTAAAAGGGTCCTAAAGGGGTATGCAGAGGTGTTGCAATATTACACCACCCACTTTTCACCGTCTCAGGCACTTAATCATCGCATGGAGGTGTCCTGACGATGTTTTCCTTCACTGTAAAGCTCGTGGTCTGAAATCACTGCAATCAATTTTTTAGAGAAATTCATTGATTACAGGTCGCTTGGATTCGAACTTGGGTACTGGTGACTGCTCCCAACGGCCATCAGTTGTATATGTGTAAATGTGTATTGAAGCAATATGTGTTTGTCCAGGTGTACCACATGTGCGACGACCTGGGCCGCCAGTTCAGCTACAGCTGCCCCAACACCACGCTGTTCCAGCAGCGCATGCTCATCTGCGACCATTGGTACATGGTTAACTGCTCCATGTCCGAGAGGGACTATGGCGCCAACCTGCTTATTGGTGAGTCAATGTTATTAATAATCTATCGAGTCTTTGGACTATTTAGAAGATTTTAGAGTGATAATATATATAGATATCTCATAACGCCCTTAACGACGGTTTCAATAATCTATTGAAAGTTTTTCTCACGAATAGATGTTAGATAGTTAGAATCAGATGATAGAATGAAGCTCTGCCTTTAATCTGTCTCCACTGAATAAAGTTTCAGGCAATCACTATACATTTGCTTTCGGATATCTCCTCAGACATGCAAATTATATTTTAATTCACTGTGTCACTTTTATTTCCTTCCTTTTCTACACCTCCCATGTCTCTTTCTGCATCACCGAAGGTTGACTGGTAGAGATGTCTATGGCATTAAGGCTGCTTTTGCAAATATGTAATGAAAGAAATATAAATAAATGCGCTGGCTTCTTCATGATGTTTTCCTTCGCGCGAAAAGCTCGTGGCGTAACATCTTAACTTATTTTTTAAAAAAACACGTTGGTGCAAAACATCCGTGACTTGCGTCAAACCAGTAGCTACCTACACGTAATATCTTCAATTATTTTTTAGAAAAACCTGGTGTTCAAATTACGTGACTTGTTTCAAATAGGTTATATTCCTACGCTCTGTTATATCACAGAACAGTAAACATACAATACCAAAGATGAACTAATAGATGTTCTACTTATCTCCGCGGTAGACCAAGGTCCATCAAATTCAATGCAACTCATCATAACAATGGAACGATTTCCCAAATGATTTAGGCGACCTGAATGACCTAAGCCGACCAAGTATACCGCAATAGCATGCGATTAGTAATTCCTCCCTAAACTTATTACAAGGTTGGAAAGGCGGTACTCTTAGTACGTCATGTAAGCAGTAGGTTGTACCACTGTCTGTTACTTTTTGAGGTACAAAAGTCATACACACGTTCTAAGCCCGCCTTAACAACACCAAGTGTCACACGTTGCCTACCTTATAAATAAGTAGCTTCTTCCGGCAGCTTCGCCTGCGCGGCTGTAAAATTTCACAATCTTTACCATTACAACCACTTAGGGGAGAATTTCGAAAACTCCTTTCTTACTTTTCTACCTCACCAAGTACACACCCTCCAAATTTCGTGGCTCAAGGACCAGTGGCTTAAGCTAGTTAGTCAAAGTCAAAGTCAAAGTCAAAAATATCTTTATTCGATTAGACTTTTTACAAAGAACTTTCAAATCGTCAGAATGACACAATTTACAGGATTGTACATGCTACCGTCAGTCAGTCAGGGAGTCAGAACTGTAAATATTATAATGTAGATATATATTAAAGCGATGTACTAACATAATAACAACTATTCAGTCCTACTCCTCCCCTCAGGATATACCTTCCTAGTTCTCTGAAAATTGATGCTTCATTTTAAACAATTATCTAGAGCTCTTGTAGACGTAAAAAAAATATTTTTTCCTAAACTAGCCTTCTGTGTCTTAGTCTAAGTGCTGGCAAGAGGCTCAGCCAGTCATCTTGCACAAATCATAAACATATTCACCAGTTAGTAATATATTATTGTAGAGCATATAAGGGCCGTGCCCTCGAAACACAATTTTATTGCAAATCAATCATCCACAATCATCAAATCAACCGTAAAAGGACCGGTTGGAACAAATATTCGGTAATGATCTGGCTCCATAAGGAGAACTGAAATTACTCCCTAAAACCACCGATTATTAACTATAACTACTGGAAATGTTAATTTAATAATACGTCCATATGCCCTAAAATATTTTTTCTAAAACATTATCACACATTAACTTGTCTATATAATATAATATAGACAAGTATATATAATATCTTGTCCCAAACTAGTTTTATTTATGAGGAGACGGGTGTCAGCTTGTAGAACGTTTATTGTAGTAAAATTTATAGCATACAATTACTTTGAACATGTTGGGCTTGCAGAGGGTCACAAGTCACCGCGTTGACGTTAACGCAGATTTGTATAGGATCGAAACGGCGCCTCTGTCGGCCTAAACATGATACTATCGTGAGCCCATACAAATCTGCGTTTACGTCGACGCGATGACTTGTGACGGCGATTTTAAGAAACCTCGCACTAGGTACTCTGAATGTTGTTACGATAACGTACAGCTCAGTGTATTCAAATCTGCCTCATCATAGAAAGAAGAAAAAAAAGAAAATGTATTTTTCATACATAAATAATGCAACGCAGCATAAATTAAATTATAACTATATAAGGTACTAAATAGGTGGTTAAGTTATTTACATTATAACGTCACAGACATCATGCGGGCATAGACACTACTCTCTCAATATCATTAATCCACAGACATCTAATAGCATACCCACAGATACAATTTAGTGATGAGTAGTATGCTTCATATAACAATTTACAAAGGTGTCAAACAAGCGCACAGTTTGCTTGATGGTAAACGGCTACTACAGTCTATGTAAAAGCAACCTTGTGAACCCAGCGGTAACATTTAAAATCCTATAAAATCCTATCATTCTATTTGAAAGAACTGTGTTGATAAATAAAATAAAGGTATTTTGAATTTGAATAACAAAACTGAGACATCACCTTTCTTAATTACGGACATAACATTAAGTAATTCGCGACCTTGGTTATCCAAACTTCCGAACATAATCATCGAATCATGCGCTAGCGACTGTACTTACATACTATAACGTGTGTATTTGTGTTAATTAAGCTATGAAGTGAATTAATTACCCGTAGAGGCTTCCTTGTATACAACAATTTTTATTTAAATTTTAAAAGAACTAAATACTTAGTGAGAAATACGTTTGAGATAGACTTTAGAACTCAATGACATACATAATTCATAATAAATAATTTCACCCTGGATTTCTGGATTCAAAACTCTGTCACTTCATTCTCAATCATCTATCTCTTCGTTTATTACAACTCATCATCATGAATTTAAGAGTATGTACGAAGTGAAGGTGCGCGTGACCGAAGGAGTCACGCGTAGCTCCCGTTCCCGTTGGAGTATGGGGATAAAATATAGCCTATATTAATCAATGATAATGTAGCATTCAAATTGTGAAATAATTTTGAAAATCGGTTTTTACTTTTTGAGCCAATTCGTTACAAACATACTTACAGACAAATATTTTTTTAATATTAGATGGTAGATATCCGAATGAATTTCTGTTGAAATTATATAACAGTGTAATTTTTAATGTTCATTCAATGACAGACAAACTGCAATTAAAGAAACATGCAACTGTTAGTTCTAATTATCATTTAAGGATAATTTGCTTTTCATATGATTACATTGCCATTTAAATTCGTGATACGAACAAATTAATAATTTGCTCAACAATATTTACTCGTGACTGTGAATTAAACTCAGGTCAATCGAGTCATTGAACTTAGAAGAAGCAAAATAATTGATCTTGCGAGTTGGTTATAAGCTTATAAATAAACTAGCTTCTGCCCGCGATTTCGTCCACGTGGAATAAATACTTTAGGCTATCGCTAATTTCAACCCGCAATTAGTCTTAGTGTGATGATACCTGCCTCGATAAATGGGAAATATTTTTCTAATCGGACCATGCCTAGACAAAGCGCTTGCGCTAATAGAAACGATACAAAATGTATGGAAATTACATAAATCAGTCACGTGACATATGTAATTCCTGTACATTTTGTATCGTTTCTATTGGCGAAGCGTGAGGATAATGTTACTTTGTCTACAGGCCCAGTAGTTCTAGAGGTTAGCGCGTTCATACAAACAAACTCTTAAGCTTTATATATTAGTATGTATTAGTATAGAAGAGGTTGATTTGTAAGTCAGTCTGTGCGTTTAATCACGATTCGCTTTCAAACTGAGTTTGTTGGTGATGATTGGATTTGAATCATTAATAGATAAACAACGTCAAATAATATTTGTTATTGTGTAGAAAACATGATTTATAACAAAAATGTATACTTACTTAGATACCAATTGATCATTTGACTTGTTTCATTCCTGTGTTGTTGATTGTATTACGTCGAAACCAATAAAAATAATTGATTAATTGAATTGGTTGGAATGATTTTTCGGAACATACATAAGCACCTACTTTAAAACTGATTGAGAAAACAAGGAATCAAATCTACGATGCTAAACGTGACGGGTGAATTGCTTTCCCCCGGACTAACAAGCCCAAATAAAGTACCTACAGATATTTTTTAAGCTGTCTATAATTCTTGAAACCTTCGTTATCTAGTGTTTACTTCCATCTAATCTAAAAATTATAAATAAAACATAGAAATTCAATTTTTGTCATGAAACCTAACATGTGTTATATTAGTTAGCTTAATAATTTGTTTTTACATGTAACATGATAGAACTATTTGTAACCGCTAATTATTTACCTCAAGAACACATAAACTCCTTGACATGAAGAACACCCGGATGAGGCACAAGGTGATGGATAAAACTTAACCCCACTTTGGTTGATTGCGGCTAATAGAGAGTAGCCGCAACTACATAATGCCCCTTCCGCTACATTGTAATTTTGTGCCCGTAATTGTGTAACGACTCCTGATGATTGTTTGTTTATTTCATTGGACTAATCGGTACTGAATTACTGGTTGTTGTTGGAGTTATAGTAATTTTATTGTAAAAAAAAATATATAGATACAGATAGAAAAAAAAATTATGTGTCTGTTTATAATTCAAAATTAAAAGCTACATTAAGAAAGTTGGTACATTATGGAACTTATCTACATAAAGAAAAGCAATTTGATTTTTTTGCCTCTGGCTATCTGTCTGTCTATCTGTTTGTTCCAGCTATTCTCTGAAACAATTGGACTAATTATAATGTGACTTTTTGATTCATTCCTTGTCTAGTTATTGCTTTTATTATTGCATAAAACTGTGAGAAATATAATAAGAAAAAACAGAATAATAGATGCAAATATAAAACGAATACCATATATTTCTCAGATTTCCTGTAATCCATCAAGTTTCATAACTAGTATGCTACTTATAGTAAAGGTAGGTAATCAAGTATTGTGAAAAATTCTGAAATCCAAAAAGCTTATAGATCATGTCTGAAAGGCCGCTAATATAACTTTGAGAACGTAATTTGTTCCGGCCGTTAGGTCTCTCAGTCGGGTCAACGATCCATTGTTGTGGTATTCTGAATAGTGGCTGTAAACCTAGGAAGACATTATTTATGTCCACTTTCATACCTTTGAGCGAGCCTTTGAGGCTTAGTATACTTACCTATTTGGTCTGAGAAAGGAAACAGCAACTTTCTAAAGAAATATCTCAATTTAAACTGGGCTTTTCGATAGCAACTATATTTAGGGAAGGTCAGCTTCATGTCTTACAATGAAGTCAAAGTGTTAGGGACAAAAGAGATGGTTGGCGCTTGCTTCACCGACAAGAACTCTCTTAAATAAATGATGAATATGAAAGGAGTTTGCAGAGGTAAAGCAACTACCCAACTATATAGTTCACTAGGCCTAAAGGACTGATCTAAGGCCTAAATACACCGACTGGTTGAAGAAGTCAAGTTCGACTGCTTCGACCTAACATTCTTCTACGAACACTCATACATAACTCGCTCGAGTAGTTGTGACTACCTCGGAATATTGGTAGAACTTCATCAATGACAACTTCAAGCAGTTGAATTTAGTGATAGCAGCTCGTCTACACTCGCTGTCAGCGTATTAGCAGCCTTAAACACAGACGTTTCAGAACTTGATTGTCTTTTTTGTATTCTAGGCCAACGTGACAAGCCATTTGTGTCCGATGAAGAGATGAGCCTGCGCACCCCACGCCCCGACATACTGTCCGTTCCACCCAATAGCAACTACTACGACGGACTCAGAGAGGCTGAAACTAAGGTATTGATATACTATATAAGTATAAAGTATCTGGACTTAATATAAGCTTTGAATGAATCATCAATCAAGAATTAACGTTTGCATGGCAAGCAAAGATCCGGAAATTGTTCATACCTATCTATTTGAGATATCAATTATTTAGGTAATTTGATGTTCTGTGCATTTTAATGACATCATTTATCATGAAAAATAAGCCAATGTACAATGAATTAATATTATTTTTCCAGTATCCGCTTCACCCAGACAACAGCATCGTAGGCCTCGTCGACTCAATATCAAGTGGCAACAACAACGGCTTGGACAGCGGGAAGCAGAGCTATAAACCACCAACGTCTTGGTCGATGGGGACCAGGAAACATTCGACCAGATCTAGGCCCAACGTTGGCCCAAAGGTTGACGTAGACTTTACTGGTGCCGCATCTGAAGAGCCTGGGCCAACATTCCAGCCAACACCGGTAGACAGCTTCAAACGCAACACCAAGAGCAGCATAAAGCCACCGTCTAGAGTACTCAGCCCTCCTATCGATCCAATAACAGACAGTGACCTTGAAGGACCAATAAAGGACGCTTCTGAGGACGCCGTATTCAAGTTCATAAAGCGTTTCGATCCCAATGCTCCAGATTCACACAAAACCTCAATGACACGTACTGAGATAATCGATCTGAATAAACACTTACCACCCGGCCAGTCGAGCATCGAAGACGATAAATCTAAACAGAGTTCCGAAGAGGAAAAGACTCCCAGGAAGCATAAAGACTTCAGTACCAAGGGCTTTAACACTTTCAAAAATGACAACGATAAGACGTTTGCGGAAGGCAGTAAATTCGATTCTGTAAACGCTAAGCCTAAACCATCAGAGGCACCAGCTCCTAACAGTAATATTCCTGTGCCAGACAGAGTGCTGCAACCTCCTAAAACAGATTACTCCTCCATTCCATCTACCACAATGGGTCCCCCGATTTACTATGAGTGGAAATGGGCTGTCCCAGCATTCGATTTAGAACTTCCAAAATTGGAGGCTGCCAATGCGACCAACACTACGAATACGCACCAAACGAGGTCAATTCAAGGCAGAAGTCCTTTCAGCGGCGTGACGAGACCAACTCCAGTGACTGTAGACCCTACTCCTAGCAACGTAGAGTACAATATCAGTTCCTACTTTGTCCCTGATTACATATTCCCTCTGGATAAACCTCATCCTGGGTATGAAGATGACGATGCTCAGACATCATTCCAAGTGGAGGTGTCTAGGCCTGGACGAGCTAGTTATGGGGAGAACCCTGCCTGTCCCCATTGTCACCCAGCTTACCTTATACCAGGCACTTGCGAACCATGTACGGTGAAACGGTAACCTATTTTGAACAGATTTAAGGATACATTATACCTCTTTTAAAGAAGTTACCACTGTCAATGATTGTACTTCTAATGGATTGTTTATTTGCCTGTTTTTATGGTTAGAAATATTTGTATTTTTAAACGTAGCAGTCCTTTAGCAGTACAATTATCTAGAACTTTAAAGCCATAAACACGATCATTAATAACTGTACTTAGGTAACTGTAATCATTATCTAACTATAAGGATCATTGTATATGTAGTTATGTTTGTTTAGTTTACTTTACTGTTAATCAATATTTATAATATATGAGACAAGTGATATTATTTTAAATATTAATGTTGATCAATTCAATCATGCAGAGCAAGGAACATTAATTTAATTGTTATTTCACCAGCGTCACACGTGACGACTAGCGCCATCTGCTAGCAGATAGAAGCACTATTGTATTTGAATTTAGCACTACCTACCTCCCTATCTACATGTTTGAAAAAAGTATGAAAACATGAAAATGTATGTTCAGAAATTGTAAAACTTATTATTGTTTACGGATTAATATACCTAACTGTTACTGGTAAAAAAAGAAAACAATGACATTTAGTTAAAAATATTCTAGTTGATATCTCTGAAAAAAAATGTTATTAAAAGTAACTTACCATGTCTAAAATCAAATAAATTCAGCAGACAACGAAACTCACGTCGGGTAGGTTGAGTTGTGCGATAGTGGCGCCCTCCATTTCACTCAATATTTAATTTTTTTTGTACAATCTCATTAATTAGTTAATGTTAAGATCTTAGTTAAGTTATAGCCTGTGGTTTTATACACATTTTGTAAAACTTGTGCCTTTACTTAGCCAAGCAATTAATAAAATATTAATTATCTATGTTTATTATTTTACTAGCTGTGCCCCGCGGTTTCACCCGCGTAGATTTAGTTTCTTCCTTATTGTCGCGGAACCCTAACATTTTTAATAAATAAAAGTAGCCTAAGTTACTCCTTGAAACATCAGCTACTTACCAGTGAAAGTCCCGTTAAAATCCGTCCAGCCGTTTCAGAGATTACCCGGAACAAACAGACAGACAGACAGAGAAAAATTTTAAAACTTGGTTTTTTAGTGTCAGTATACACGATACTTTCATATGCATTTAGTGAAAAGCTGTTATTTTGGAATTACAAACAGACACTTCAATTTTATTTATCTGTATAGATATAGATATAGATGTATAGATAACCCTTTCCTTCAACGCAGCTATTATGTACACTACTATTTAGGCAATGGTTAACTGACTGAAGTTTAGATAACAAGGAACTTGAAGGCATCACTAATAAAATTAAAGTAAACGAAATAAATAAAAGAAACATAGATACATTTCTTTAAAGGATAAAATATGGGCAATCATTTTAGGTATCAGATATTTTTTTAAGGTTTTTCGTTATTAGCTGTACATATCTGTTTCTTGACTTTTATTGATACATAAATCTATTAAATTAGGAGGCAATAATTAAAGATAATGTCGTGATGTCACTTGCGACCAACGAAAAAAGGTAGACGTTTGAGTAACAGTTATCTGGGGTAAGCGAATTTTTCTTTACCTATGGGTGACTCAAGCTTGACGCGACCTATCTGTCAGTAAAGTCAGTCAAGCAAGTCAAATAAGTTTGTCTCTTGTTTGTATAATATTTATATTCTTTTGGTTTTTTATTGATTTTCTTTATTCATTGTATCGCGGACAAATAAAAAAATATGAATGAAAAAGAGAAACGTCTCATCTGTGATCCTGTTGATAAACAACTGCTTCTGGACTTGGTCGAAAAACACCTCCATGTAATAGAGAATAAGAAAACAGATTTTGCGACGAGTCGGTTGAAAATAAAAGAGTGGGATTTAATATCAAAAGAGTTCAACAAAGCTACAACAGAACAACCGCGATCTGGGACCGCCCTGGAAGTTCTTTGGACTAGGTTGAAGACTGGCGCCAAGAAGTTAGAAGCTTCGTATAGCAGATGTAATACTACCTTTTTACTGATAAATAGTTCTGAAGAATACTTCCCAAATTTATTTTACACTGCCTCATATTTATTAAAAAAATTAGGTTGACATTTAAAAAAAAATTTTTTTTAGATAGTCAATTATCCAGATTTAAATGGGAAAGTCCCATGAACTACCACATATCTCGTTTGTTGAAGAAAGTTGCAGCTTCACCTGATGAAATCACCAACAGTGATGCCGACAGTAGCCCTAACCGAGGATCAGACAGTGGCTTTACTGGGACGGGGGATACTGTCTACTTACCCTATAGTCCTGGAGGTAGGTTGAATTATTACATTTTGCCATAGTTCATAAGTCTTCAAATGTATTTTAAAAATTAGAATGTCAGCAAAGAAGCATGCAGAATAACCTAATGGTAAGCAACTCCTGCTGTAATGGAAAGTTACCCATATTATACAGTGACTCATGCTGAGTTGTGAACTGTGTATAGTCCAAAATTAAAAAAAAGTAATATATGGGACACACAGAACTCGGGGGGTGCATTGGATTTTCAGAGAGGTAGGCTTAAACAATAAGTAGGTAGGTAGGCAGGTTAATTACATACCAGTGAGGCGTGGTGTAAGTACACATTTTTTGGTAAAGACACACACAAACATACGCAACACAAGTGTATTCAGTCATCACAAATTGTAAGCACTGTAACCCTATCATGAGTTTGCCACCATTTTCATAATCTACCCTCGCTAGCGTCTCCACCGAATATTAGTATGAGAAATTGTACAATGCCTCCAAGCGGTGATGTTAAGAACTAAAATATGTCATACAAATATTGTCGGAGACACTAGCGAATGTACATTAGGAAAACGGTGGCAAACTTGTGATAGGTCTACTGCTTATATGCAATGCATGCCCCTACCTAATAGTAAGCAACTAATGCTGTGAATGAATGAAACCCACACTATAGAGTGACTCGACTCGTGCATTGAGTTGTGAGCTGTCTATAGGCATACATTGTACAAAATTAAAAAAAATATATATAAGTAACACATGGAACAGTCATTGAACATATGTTCCAAATTTAACCCTGCTAGGAGAAAAAAAAACAAATATTAAATTTATTGACATGCCAGTCATTATGCCTTAGAACTTCTCCCTGAGAGAATCCCTGGTGTTTAGTTTTTGAATTGAATTGAATACCTTAATTTTACAGTAGTTTATTAATAAATATCTTGTTTACATTGTTCCAGCAAATATTACCAAATATAAACTGCAAAATAATACCCATATGGTCAGAGGTAAGCATGCTGAAAGGATACAAAGCTTTATGAATGCACATAGTAGGTAGTTAACTTTGATTAAATTCAGTATTGATTTTTTCTTAATCTTGCAATGATGTATATGCCAACATTATCATCTATCTCCCTGGCCTTATCCCATACATTGTTGGGGTCGGCGCTTGATTCAACCCGATGTGGCTGATTATGTGACTTTCATATGAAGAGAATCGGTAATCTGCATTAAACCAGTTGTCACATTTTCTGAGGCCTCCGTCTGACCTGTAACAATTGCCAAAGATATTTAATTGGCAACCGGAACTGACGGACAGTCACCCATCCAACTACTGACTTGGATAAGGGTAACTTCGCTGATCTAATGCTATGCGCAATAGCAACTGTGCCACAAGCTCTTTACAATGGTATGACAATGCCAACATCCACAGGAATACAACACTTCTCTAAAGCATTATTTGTTCCCCATTTGGGTCCTCCCCTTTGGGTACTTTGTGGAACAATCAAGAGACAGGCAACACCTTTAATAAAACTTGCATTTTTCATTAGTTCCTACAGGTGGTGGAGGATTAGAAGAAATGGAATTAGATTATTCTATCAACATGGATGACTCAGGCACATCAAAAGATAATGGTACAAAAAAGAAAGATAAACGCGCCCGTAGTGCTAATTGGGATAATGATGACAAGGAAATACTTTTAGATTTGATAAGTACTAGGGCCTATATAATAGAAAATAAATGCATAAATGCTGAGACTGTTAGCGCCAAAAATAAACAATGGCTAGCGATAGCAAATAAGTTTAACAAAATAACAAAAGGGCCTCGACGAGATTTAAACCAGCTGAAGATTCAGTGGAAGAGAATGAAAATGGGTGCCAAGAAAATACAATCAAATGATCAAGGTAAGGGAATCTGTACTATATTTAAATAGAAGCACTTAAAAAATTAAACTTGCCAGGTAGAAATAAGATTAATTAATGTCATGAAATAAGATTAATTAGTTAGACAGTACTGTGGTTTGGTGGTACGAGTTTTCCACTGCCGTCATCACTAGTCACCGCGTTGACGTAAACGAAGATTCATATGGGATCGAAACAGCGACATCTCTGCGGCCCACAGATGGCACTATTTTGATTACTAATTTACGTTTACGTCAACGCGGTGACATGTGACTGCGATTTTAAGAAAACTCGCACTAGGCAATAAAAAATAAAGCTATGTTAATAAAAAAATATAAAATAATTCGGAATGCATTTTTTGTGTGTACAACGAGGTATGAGTGGTCAGCGAAATTATATACACGGAGACGGACTCATAAAATTATTACTACACAAGGTCAGCGCCCATGACTTGTGACGGTACCTATAATATAGGTACATACGAATCTCACCAAATGATGTGTGCCAAGTGCTGACCCCAAATACATGGGATAAGGCCAGGCAGATGATGACACGAATCTCACCATTTTGTCGAAATTACTTCTAAATCCTATAAACTATTCCTCCCTGTATTGTGAAGTAAATTTTATATTATTGTTCTGCCAATTTTTCTTTTAATTCCATAAGGTGATGGTCCACAAGTACCTAAATATACAAGCCTTCATAAACGAGTCAACGATATATTGAAGCAACAATCCGTGCCTAACGGGTCTCCGGATAGCAGTATAGTCATAGAGTTGCCCGGTAAAGAAGCAAACACTGAGGAGGTCCCACAGTCATCTCTACAATTTAAAAGTGAGTCAGGTTTTTGAAAATTTTTAAAATAGATTAGTAATATATATATATTCTTAAAAATTATGACACCAAAATTGTTTCTTGTGTACTAGCGTATGTCACGCGGTTTACCCACGTAGTTCCCGATCCCGTGGGAGTACGGGAGTAAAATATAGCCTATGTTCACTAATGATGCAGCCATTCATTGCTGAAAGAATTTTCAAGATCGGTCTAGTAGTGTCGGAGCCGATTCAATACAAACAAACAAACAAATCTATGCCCTTTATAATATTAGTATATATTGGGTTTTATAACACCTTTTACCTTTTGGAGGCCTTGTGGAGAAATCTGAAGTAAAAAATGATTATTTTTTACAGATGAAATTTCAGATGATGATGATAATAATGATACTTGGGAGGCAGCAGAAGAAGACCATGTTTCAATGCAGGAGTACCTCCCTAGATACATACAATCATCCGATCCCATAAGGGTAAAAAAGTTTGACACTTCCAAAGAACTTGTGGAAACGTTCTCTCCAGCTCATCAGAAGAAAATAGAAGAGTTGGATCTTGCACATAAAAATGCACTTCACAACTATGAGTTGCAGATTAAGAAGGAGTTACTGAAACAAGAGAGGATTAAGACTAGGTTGCTTTTGTTAGAACTAAGGAAAAGAAAACGTGAATCAATTTAAGTTTAGTGTTTGTATAGATTATGTGCTTAATTAAATAAGATTAACGAAAACTGTTGTTGATTTTCCATTTGGTTTGACGAAACTCTTGCATAAGTAGCTGTAACCATCATCAATATTCTAACCTTTGAACACAGGTCTCATAATATAAAAAGGCCTATAAAGTATTTTGATCAGCGCCATAGTCAATAAGCAAAGCTAGGTTACGGTACCGAAACCGGCACTGGTTATTATTATCAATTATTTTACTTGGAACAGTACTTAAAACTAATTAATTTACTTTTTTTTTCTCCTTCAGACTGTCTCCAATATCTTTAATGTAAATTTAGCCAGCCTCAAACAAATATTTTATTTGCAGCTTCGGAATGACGACGCCATAGGGATAATATTGCAAGTAGGATGGAAAAAATATAATAAAATTATTATAGTGGTTTGTGCTTTCTGCCCAAGTGACAAAGTTAAGAATATTAAAAATGAGGCAGTATGGCATTCAACCTTAGCCTGCAACTAAACTAGGGGAAAGAAATAAAAAAAAATTGCACAAAATGGCCACTTTTAGAGCATGTCAAATGTATGATAAAAGAAACGTCACATTAGTTAAACAAATTATGTGTATGAAATTATTATTACTGTTGTGCATTGATTTTGGTGGCATATTTTGCTAATAAGGTTATTTTGTGTGAAGTGTAGTAGGTGTAAGTCCAATAACCAATATTAGAGTTTACTGACGTGACTTATTTTAATATGTAAACAACCTTGACTGCATGCAATATGAGTAAAGCGAATCCCTTAGCTGGTTTGATCGGTAATTATGATGATTCCGATGACGATTCTGACGATGGACCGTCTAATGGTGTGAATGGAGCACGTCAAATGTCCACAGCAGGAGTTACAGCGAGTCATAGCTACGCTACCTCTGAAACATCTGCCGCTGTGCATCCGGCGCCGATTCCACATTGCCGTAAGTAATTTACCTTACTCCTGAGATAATAAATAACTAATACATTAGCAAGCTCCGCAGGCTAATAATCTTGATCAATACTAATATTGTAAATGTGAAAGTAGGTATCTGTCTGTATGTCTGCTACCAACCTGCTGTCAACCTATACAACAATTTTTCAGATTTGATTTTAACTTCAAGAGTAGATGATATGGTGTAACTAGCTGTGCCCCATGGTTTCACCCGCGTAGATTTAGTTTCATCCTTATTGTCGCGGATTCCATATATTTTTGATAAATAAAAATATCCTAAGTTACTCCTTGATACATCAGCTACCTGCCAGTGAAGGTCCCTTTAAAATCCATCCAGCCGTTTCAGAGATTACCCGGAACAAACAGACAGACAGACAGACAGACGGACAGACAGACAGAGAAAAAATTTAAAACTTGGTTTTTTTGTGTCAGTAGTGTGTATACTTTCATATGCATTTAGTGAAAAGCTGTTATTTTGGTATTACAAACAGACACTTCAATTTTATTTATCTGTATAGAGTATAGATATAGATAAATCAGCCCTGACAAAGTGGCAAGTACTAACTATGGAATTTCTAAGAACGAAATACTCTTTTATCAATTTAGAACAGAAATTCTGTATTCTGATGGAAAATTTGACCCCCTCAATGTGTATAGGTTTTCTTTTAACATTAATGTTGGGAAAATTACAACATAACTACTATTTATTGTGCTCATATTTTGTGAGCAATTAAGTCATGTTCATAAGTGAATAATCTGTCAAAACATGTTTGTTTTAAAAATTAATTAATTAAGAATAGAGTACTTACTTATGTATTGCTTAACAGTGCCGTGTGAGAGTTATAGCTATTCAAATGTTTCATTCCAGCTTGGTCAGCATGTTATGATGAAACCAGTGGATTCACATATTACTGGAACCAGCACACCAATGCTGTGACATGGGAGGCACCACCAGAATACCTGCTTGCTCTTAAATTGGCACAACAACACTTGCATGCTGCTGGTATGACTTTAAATTATATTTGAGTCCAAACTGCCTACCATTGTGAGTTATTCACTGCCGCCGGCACCATGTTGTCGGCTCACAGATGGCACTATTTTGATGCCTGTAATTAGATTTTATAAATACTTAAGGGAAGTGATTCCACAGCAGTGCTTTACAATGAAGGAAAACATTGTGAGGAAACCTACATTTGTTGGTGAAGTAATTCAAAGATGTATGTTTATATCTGAGATGGCATTAGGATCACCATCTGTCACATTGGCACTTGTGACAGATTCATCTTTGGTGAATCAAGCATATGTATGTCTGGTTATTATTAGTATCTACATAGTATATGAATGTTAATGTGAACACATTTTCTAAAAGGTTTTTGATGCAATATTTTTGAAGTGTGTATGATCATCCTGAGAATGTCTGTCTGTGGCATTAAATCTGTGTGTATTTATATAACATGAAGTATTCAATGAATACTATTAATAAATAAATAGTGTTTCCTGAAAATAATATTTGGTTTTATTCATTTAATTCTTTAAACCTCTGTCACTCCAGGGTCGACAGAAGTGTCAGCAGAGGAATGGCAATTGTACCAACAGGCGTTGGCTGAGAAGCAGAACTCTCAGAACAGAGTGATAGCCAAAACAGTTAGTACGCCAATCAAGAAACCTGAAAGGTCTACCATAAGCAAGCCCAAAGGCAAGCTGAACAAGAAACGGGGACACAGTGAGGATGATGAAGGGTGAGTGAACTTCCAGCTAATTATCTTAAGCCTTCATGCAGCCAGTAACAACTGAGAATTAACAATTGCCGTCAGAAGTCATCGCATTGACGTAAACGCAGATGCATTAAAATAGTCGACAGATGTTGCTGTTTCAATGCCATTCAAATCTGTGTTTACATCGACTCAGTGTCTTGTGATGGCGGCAGTGAAAAACTCGCACTTGTGTAAGCTACGGTGACTTGACTGTGTAGGCACACACTTCCAGCCCAACAGTGCAGTAGACTGATTCACGTAATGAAAACTAACAATATTGTAGAGACTTAGTCAGTTTCGTATGTATACCACATTTGGCTACTTTGATGTGAATGGCTGTAATTATTCAACAATACTTAAATTATTTGTTTACATGAATTTGTCTACAACTCCGAAAATTTAATTTTAGATCCCATTATGCCCTTCTGGCTTGTCACCTGAAATTAAACAATGTTGCTAATTAATAAGTGTACACATTGTTACAGCAAAATAGAACTTATTACCTCCTACCACAATTCAGACTCGGAATCTGAACCAGAAAGTCCTATCAAAAATGCCTCACCACCTAAACCTCCAGGCAAGCTACTACCCAAGAACCCACACAAGAAGTCTAAGACCAAACCACAAGTGGAATTTGGACCAATGCTGCCTCCAAGTCACAACTACTTGCATCCTATCGGGCCTGAGATCCCACCGGAATTGTTAAATAGTCCCAAACCACCTGCGAATAAGGTTGATAATGCTGTGAAAATTGAGGTAATGTATAAATTTCCCATATACCATAAGGTAGTACATATTTGCAAATTGCACCTTCTAGTTAAAATAAGTCCTTAATTTTTGTATTCAATGTACCAGTGATGAGAAAAGCGCCTGAGACAAAATAACACTTCAATTTTGTTGGAAATTCGTTTATTCATTCATCATTCATAAATAGTAACTTTAATTTAAGATATTGCATTTATCATTGGTATAAATCAGTGTCTTAATATCTAACAGAATTGAAAAACGTTATAGAATTATGATGGTCCAAAGTTTTCAATCTGAGGTACTTATTAAAAGAAAAAAGCAAGACTTCATAATGCTTAGTTACGGCTACTATAAATACTGTGTCTTGATCTCCACAGGTAAAGAAACCAGTTAAAAAAAGTGACACCGAGGACAGCAATGACGAAACCACCTTGCTCAAGAAACTAAAAGACAAAGCTAAAATACTAGAAAAACTTGGAGGAGAGATACCATCAGGTTTGAAACAGATAATCAATGATGGGAAGCAATCCGGCACCGCCTCACCTAAATCTGACGATATCAAAGACCCTAAACCAGACATAGATAATATAGATGAGCTTTTGGAAGAAATTGAGAAAAAAGAATTGCCAAAAGTCGTCAAAACCAAGAAGGTTGATATTTTCGACGACAAAACAGCCACTCCAACTGAGAGTGCAGAAAACTCCCCGAAACGTGTCAACACACCTCCGGTTGAACCAAAACCACTGTTCCCAAGTATGACGAATATTTCTGAAACACCAAGCTTATTTCCAATTGCATCCAATATACAAGAAGACAAATCAGACAAAGAAACAAATGACATATCAACTTTGGCAGCAGAAAAGAGAGGTGCCAATGTCTACTTGATGGATGCAAATGAGCCAATAGAGAATGCCAATAGAAAGAGGCTTAGAATATCCAACTCCGTCTTACCTGAACGTAAGAAGAGTGAAGTACCATCTTACACAACAAAGTATGCAAATTCTATCGAGGGCTTTGCAACTGATAGAACCGGCTTGGGTTTTAGCAATAATGATGAGGAAGAAGCTCCGAAGAACACGGTGAATTATGGCAATGGCTTGATGTTCACGAAGGGAGAGACGTTGAATGACGACAAGAATGACGAGGATCTAGATGATCTCACGGACCTTCTCGAGGCGAAGCTCAAATACCTCAGTGAAGCGCAGCCGTGTGTGGTCACTCCCGTTCAGGAAATGTTGATTCAGATGCAGGTTGGTTTCCTATTGTCTTTTTTTTTTTTCATCAAGTAAGGATTCTTTGGTACATATGTCCCAGGACTATCAGAAGCCCTATGTTCCATATTAAAACACAAAGAAAGATTTCTCTGTGTTTACATAGAGTATTTACTAAGAGGGACATTATTTTCGTTTCAATTCTTTTTGGGTGTGTTATGGAGCGAGCGCTATTGAATAAATGAGCAGGAGCACCTGTAACTTTGTCGACTTTTATATATATAATTACCAGGGCATAGCATTTAGATTTCGTGTATACATATAGTGTCACTTGGGCTTAAATTGAATGCTAGATTTTTTATTCATGACATACATTTTTGATTCTAATTTCTTAAAAATACGAACACGTGGCGGGACTGGTGCAAGGCGGCCCCTGTACCGCAGGAACAATGGAAAGAAAAATTCGACACATGAGGTAGGATCACGAGCAGCTCAGTTGGAAGAGCAACGGTTTGCAGAGCTCGTGGGTTCGAGTCCTGCATCGTGTTCGTATTTTTCTTTACCATTTTTAAGAAATTAAATTGAACGCGTCATTGTGGTGTTGTGTAGACGTTATCGTGTGCATTCCGCGCCGGTGCGTTGGGTGTCGGATATTGGCGGCGTTGGGGCTCGGCGGCGCGCGGCGCCTTGGCTACGCTCGAAGCACGCGCCGCGCCGCCCGGCTGGACTTGCGCCTTCCTGAGGTACCGCTGCCCACCTGAGGGAACCAACAACACATTACACCCACTCGACACTTTCAGCGGAAATGTTTTCCACACATATAAACGTCGCGGAAGGTCGGCTTCGTATACCAGAAAATCGTCGCACACATGCGTAAGCGAGCGCGAACGAACATCTAGGCGCACGGGGTAATTATGTGAGCGCCTGTTTCCGCCAATATATGGGAGCCGAACTTCTGTAACTTTATATGTTGTGCCTTCTGTCTGCTTTTGACAATTGAAAAGGTTAATGACCTCTTTACTGCTACCGTTATTCAGCGCTACGATTGGTCCTTTTCGATTTGTTCGGTACGGAGATCAAAATTGTCCTATTTGTTTCAAACCAATCGCGGCGACAGTTTACCACGGTGTACTCTATTAGAACTGTATTTCAATTGTCAAAGTAAACTGGAATTTGGCTCTCTTTCCAATAAAATTATATCGGTGTAACACTTGCTATCTAAAACAAGCTATTTGCGTGCCAGATAAAAACCCAAATTTTCCCCTTGATTTACAAAGAAAACATTTTCGCCGAATACAATAAACATTTTCGCGAATTTAGTGACTGTCGCTCATGTTTCTGTGGTGCCTGATTTCGTGTTTGATTATGAAACGGTTCGTAACAGGCCAGTGATATAAAAGTGACTCTTTTATTTAGTGGTGTGGACAAACTACGTTATTTTCGCCATATTTTCTGTTCAGACACAATTCTTCTTTTACATCATTCAAAACGAATTTATATTTACATGCTTTCATGCATCTCATCCGAAATTCATGAAGACCAGTAGGTCTAAAACAGCCACTTTGGGAGAATCATAATGTGATCCGAATATGATTCAGGAATGATTCATATTTCGCAATTCACCTGTTTGACACTTTCCTATGAAGATTCCTAAAATGGTGCACAAAATATGAATTGCTTTTGTGACAAATAGCAGAACCATAAAAAGTTACATAGGGACATCATACATCATACATGACATAACATCTACAATTATTGTATTCATTCGTGAATCATAAATATGAATTGCACTTAAGTGACCATTTTGTCATGTTGGTGATGAATCATATTCGGATTACATTATGATTCTCCCAAAGTGGCCTTTTTAGACCTACAGATGCATGAAATATCAACGGAATTTCTTTTAATATTTTGAAGTTACATTATGTCTTTTATGTATGGTAAGTTAGTCACATAAGCCGGTTTTATGCATTTAGTTTAGCATAAAATCGACTTAACTACAGCATTAAATACAATAACCCATTTCTTGACCCAATCATAGCTTCCAAAGTAACCTGGTTTAGACAAAATCGATTTTTTTTTCTCAAAATCAAATACTTTTTGATTGAAAAAACGTGTAAGCCACTTTTTCAGAATTATAAACATAATATACAAGTGCTTGCACGGAAATAATTTTCTTATCATCATTAAAAGACTGTCTTCGATAAAATAAATTAGTGTGAATATCAGAATTGTATACTTTTCAATATACGAAATGTTATGTAGGTAAATCATTTTCAGATAATTTATAATGGTAAGTGGTTACCTATCTTAGTTCATGATGTAAATATGAGTTCCATTGATCTGTGATACTTTGATCTGTGATAATAAATATACAATTGTTCAAACAAATGGGTTTCTTTGTCAAGTCCCGATAATAATGTTACTATTATTTTAATAAATGACAACTTAGCCGTAAGAGGTGCGTTCAAGATAGAAGAATGAAAAGAAGAAAATCATTTCGAGAGGCTGCCTTCGCTCCGAAGGAATGTGGTGAGATTTTAAACTTATCAATTGTTTAATTTAAATCTTCAAGTTAACGCACTTTGATCTTTCCAGGGACGCCATTGTGAGAAGCGTTGAAAACATTTGTGTCTGTTCGCCTGAATAAACACAAATTCGGCACGATACGGGTTTAAGTATACACGTGATTTTTTTCTCCATAGTTGTTTTAAGTAAGTTGGCCTTGAGTTCTGATGGGGATGTGGTTCACTTGAGTTTAAATCGGTATTTCGACTTCAAAAATCATTAATTTCGATCATACATGTGAAAAAATCAAATTGCGCGGTGTTCTGTCCAAAAACGAATACTTTTAATATATACGCGATTGTATTATTAAAAAATCTATGTTTAACATTTCAGAATCACTTAGTACTTGCTATGTATTTATGATACGCCCAAAAATTCGAAAAATATTTAGATGTTCAAACCTTAAAAGTGCTTTTGAAAACTACATTAAGAGACCGATATTTCGACAGCATCAGCTGTCATGATCATCCTCCGCAAACATTTTAACATATTACTTGTTACGTGGTTATAAATGCTACCTTATATAATAAATATAAATGCCGGGATTTAAAGTATACTTTCCTAATAAATCACATGGAAATATAAAGCCCATAGACACAGTACCAAGTCACAAATGTCAATAAAAAATTTATAAAGTTTATACCTAGTTCTGTTTATGTTTAAATGTATAGCTTGAGATTGAAGACCTGAGGCAAAGTAACATTATTGTCACGCTTCACTAGTAATAACGATACTAAATATACGGGAATGATATATGTCACGTGACTGATTTATGTCATTCCCATTTTGTTAATCGTTTCTATTAGCGCAAACGCGAGAGAACGTTACTTTGTCTAGGCCTTCAGGTCCTCTCAATTTCGAGCCACACATTTTATACATAAATAGAACTATGTATATAACATTTTTTAATTGATTGATGAAGTAAGTCAAGTGAGCTCCCCCAGCTAGGGCGCGAGGCGTCGTGCTTGGGTCCAGTCGGTGTGTTAGTGCGGAGTGTTTGTGCGCGCAGGTCGGAGGGCCGCTACCGCTACCGCCGCGAGAGCGACGGGCTGCTGCAGTGGGAGTACCCCGCCGTCGACCACACCGACATGGACATCTGCACCACGCCGCCCCATCCCGGCGCTGATGATAAGGTGAAAAAAAAAACTTTATTTGATTACACTTTAACAAATTACTTTCAAATCGTCAGAACGACATGATTTTACAGGATTGTACATGTCGCCACCGCCGGGTTCGGAAGGTTATTTTTGGTCTACGTTACGTTTGCGCTTATAGAAGCGATATAAAATGTATGGAAAAGACATAAATCAAGCACGTGACATGTAATTTCCATACATTTAGTATCTAGGATAAAGTAACATTACATTCACGCTTCGCTAGTAGACACGATACAAAATGGCAATGACATATGACGTGAGTGATTTTTGTCATTTCCATACATTTTTTATCGTTTCTATTAGAGCAAGTGCGAGAGAACGCTTCTTTGTGTAGGCCTACAGAAAAAACTCAGTAATTACTCTTGTCTTTGAAATGCAGGAAGAGCCTCCACCGCCGCCGCTGCCGACGGTGCCTCCGCCCCCCTCGCCGCCGCCCGCGCCCCCCGCGCCCCCCGCCCTCACCCGCGCGAGGCTCACGGCCACCCCCCCGCCCCCCGCCTGGCCCGACCCCCCACCGCCCGGCTGCACTGAACTACCACTGGTAAGATACTCACACACAACACCAACGCCAACGTCCTACTGCTATTCACTAAGGTTTCTCAACGTCTGTCGCGAATATCGGTTTTAAAGATGTGAAATTGAACCTTATCCTCTGTCTTATGTAGCAATCATCGACTTAAAAAACATATGCCTGTATTCCCCGAAAGAATAGATAGAGGGGTTGTAATAACGACACCCACTTTTCACCGAAGATGAAACAGTGCCAACGTGACAGATGGTAGTTATCGCCGTCTCAGGCACTATACCTACATGGGTCTTTGAATTACTTCTCAGACATAAGCAGTGTGAAATCACTGCACATAAGTTTATTTTTAACTAAACTCATTGGTACAGGCCCTGCTGGGATGCGAACCTGCGTCGCTTTAACATTTCATGTTGGTACCGTAAAATTAAACGTCAATAGTTCTTAATACGCGGTGCTTAAAGGATCAAAGTTGGCCCCTCGTATTAATTTACCACCCGTAATTAAGTTTATTGGGCTATAATAACAGTAATAATAACGATTGTATTATTTACCAGGAACCAAAATGCAACGACATCGAACTACTATCCTTTTACAACGACATAGCGCAGTTAGAGAAACAGACTTCAAATCCCCACACGGCGTCCAATTCGCCCGAACCTCCCCCCTTGCCGCCATTGCCGCCGGAGATCTCAGTCGCAGAGAAGAGTAGAGATAGAGAAGTAGAGAGGGAAGAGAAGAAGGAAGTTGTAAAGCCGAGCAAGAAGTCTAAGGTGAGAATCACGGGCCATATTAAACCTTATATAGCATCTCCCTGGCCTTAATCCCATGTATTTGGGGTCGGCACTTGATTCAACCCGATGTAGCTGATCACCTGATTTTTATACGAAGCGACTGCCATCTGAACTCCGTAACCCCTTTTTCGAGGAAAATCGGCAATCTGGGTTAAACCAGTTGTCAGACTCTCTTAGGCCTCTGACTGACCTGTAACGATTGCCAAAGATGTTAAATTGGCAACGAGGCAACTCGGGCTGTCACCCACCCATCCAACTACTGGCTAGGCGTATGGTTGCTTAACTTCGCTGATCGAATGATATGCGCAATTGCAACTGTGCCACGAGCTCCTTATATTAAACCTTATATAGCATTTAATAAAAAGTTCAACATTCAACGCGCAGTATTCCAACTATTATAACTCGTGGTAATTTTGCATTTTCTCAATTGCAGGTGAAAATCTCATCATCAATGGGATTGAAACACAAGTCTGTGTCCAACTTGGTCGCCAAATGGCAACAAGTGGCCGAGGAGAACGACTCGGACTAACCGACACACGGATTATTTATTATAATGCTGGGTTGCATCAACAAATTTAGCTACAACACAATGTTAAGTACCGGGGAAACTTTGTTGAGCTGATTGAAAATCTCTTTCTTTGATAGGGATTTATAAAAGGATGGGTTTAGTCCGAGCTTGGTCTAGTCGTTTAAACCATGTAATAAGACAATAACTATTTAACTGATCATAATTCTCTCATCATAGCTTATGTTACTGGTTGTCACATACTGAGAATGACACTGACAACGTCATTTGGTAGATCACATTCCACCTTCAAAATCCATAGCTAATGTCATCGCCAAATTGTCATATGATACTTTAACTGTTAATTTGGTGCAATCAAGTATTTGTCTTATTTATTTGAATACTCTTCGAAATACTGTAAATTATGTTATTTTAAGCCGCGTGAGATTGTGACAGACAAGCTGATAGAGTTTCATTGCTGATATTCTAAAAATAATGTTGATATATTCATTGTAAATATATATTTATCCTGTCACTTATAAGTCTCTCTCAGTTATGAATAGTTGCTAAGTTACAGATTATCAATACTTACAAACGTATCAAAGAGTACCTAAATATCGTTCAGACGTTATAAGTAAGAGGCTTAATTAAACAGGTGCTTCCCGAACTAAATATTTTAAATTATAACGCACATACCAATAAATACCGCAAACCAATGTAACTAAAATTGTGTACTTAATAATATTTGAATAAAATGTATCTTCGACATATTTGTTTCACTCTCGCATAAAGAATGGAATCCCAGTACCTTTAAAAAGACGTTACGACACTACTCTTACCATCCATAGAGTATCGCTGCCGCGTTCTATAAGCTCTCAGAGCTCTCGAACTCGACGAGCATCGCTTTCAAGTAAGCAGCACGCCCTACGCCGAGGTCCGAGCCCCGCACCGGGGCGCCCTTAGCTGTGTTGCTTAGTATTTAAGTTTAAGCTCGGCTGGAGGCCCTTGGGTCTCGCCCAATAGTCCGGTTAAGCAGTGGAGGTAACTCCCCCCTACCAACTGCGAAAGACCATATCCAAAAAAAAAGGTGTCTAGGCCTAAAGTAGAGTTAGAGAAAGTAACATTCTCTGCGCTTGCACTAATAGAATCGATACACAATGTATGGGAATGACATATGTCATTCTGAAAAGTCTGAATATATAGAATAATAAGTAAACACCGTCCCGGATAGAAATTTACGTTTTATTCGCTTCCCAATCTTGCCTCCAATAATCCTGTTACAAATCTATACCATAGACATTTACGCGCCATCTCAGATCGCGTCACAGATAAACTAGTATCTACATTTAGGCTGAATACTAAATACACATCACTCCTTCCTCATTAATCCTTTTGGTCCTAAGTAGTACTATTAAACAGTGTTATTTACACTAAATTAATTATTGTCTAGTCAAATGCTTATAGTCTATTTTCTTATGTCTAGGTCTTAAAATAGGTCCTTCATAAGGTAGAACGGGTGGCTGTTCTCTATCTATATTTAAATCTAATGGCCCTTCAACATTAGGAGTCGAGCTCGCCTCCGGTAATGGTATTTCGACACTCGCTCTTTGTTCCTCTCTCTCTGTCTCTGAGTTATCTATTTGTTGCGCCACAGCCGTGGTGGGATCATTATCTTCATCTGTAGCAGTTGGAAAAGGCGGAGTCGATGACAGCGACGGAGGCGGCTGTGTTGCTGGCAAGGGTTGAAGCGTTGGTGGTACCCGACGGTTTAAATCGACATTTACTGATCTCGTGGCTCTTAAGACCACACACAGAACAGCGTGGCACTTCCCTAGCAACAGCCCTACCGTCGGAGGCAGCGGTGGCGACGGCGGGGCTTGCCGTGCCCACCCGGTATACCGGCTCTTGCTTGACATGCGCGGCGGCGGGGTGCACGGTGGGCGCGCGCGCCTTTCGCGCACACTCCGCCTGCTGCGCCACCTGTATAGCCTTCGCCAACGTTAACGTGACAGCATCTTGCTCGAACAATCGATCGCGCTCGGGGCCGACGTTCAATCCCAGCACGAACTTGTCCCTCAGCAGTATGTCCAGGGCCGCTCCAAACTCACAATGAACAGCAAGTCCTCTTACTCGAGCTCCCCACTCTTCGACACTTTCTGCCACTTCCCGTCTCGCCTCGTAAAATTTCGCTCTGTCAGCGAATGTACATCTTTTTGGTGTGAAATGTACATCTAATACCTCCGATAGCTCGTCGAATGAAATATCTTCGACCTTCTTAGGGTGAACCAAATTTCTTACTAGACGGTATGTTTCGTCGGATAAATGCGTCAAAAGCAACGCACCTTTATTATCCACCTGTTTATTTAATTTAATGAACTGCAATAAACGACTTTTGAATATTTCCCACTCTTGGGTATTATGATCAAACACTGATAAATTTCCAATGAAATTGGCCATGACTATTTATATTATGTTCACGCGTGAATAAAGTAACCTCGTCGCCAGTGAAAAGTCTGAATATATAGAATAATAAGTAAACACCGTCCCGGATAGAAATTTACGTTTTATTCGCTTCCCAATCTTGCCTCCAATAATCCTGTTACAAATCTATACCATAGACATTTACGCGCCATCTCAGATCGCGTCACAGATAAACTAGTATCTACATTTAGGCTGAATACTAAATACACATCACATTCCCATAAAAATTTTTCGAGTCTATAAGCAAAACGTGAGGATAATGTTACTTTGTCTATAGGCCCAAGAAATTGATACCAAATTCGCCCACTCAACGTCGACTGCGACGCTGAGAAACCTTAAAGAATAACACGGCGGGAATCGAATGGACGGATTGAACGACATTGATTAGGAATAAAATGGTTTAGGTCATAGGCTACCTACTATTTCATGAAATCTTATTCTACGCAGACGAAGTCACAGCCAGAAGCTAGCACAAAACATATTGACAGCAGTAAAGTTGAGCGACAGTCAATTAGGTCGTAGGTAGTCCCTTTTTCTGCTCGAACAAGCAAATTTGAGGCAGTAAATGGAACTGACATTGAACCGGTCCAAATCAAATAAGGGTCTGTTATCTTAGATAACTCGAAGTATTCGTACATAGCTGACATACCTAGGTTTCCTATTTTACTTTCTATTCCATGTATTTACAAAATATTTTTTTTTATTTCGTAAATAAACGTCAAGTTGGTTCAGACAACGACAAATTAAAAAGAAATATCAATTCAAGTAATATTTTATACATAGGGCCCTAATAACATATGCGCTGAAAAGCGTAATTATCATTTAATTTACTGATAAAGGGTATATAATACTAGATATTTCAGTGTTGCTAAGAATAGATATACCTATATAAAAAAAAACTACTAGGTACCTACTCTATGAATGTCTCACTTGGCGCCATTTACATTTTGTGCTCAGCTGTCATTGCATAGCAGGCGCCATTTTTTTTAAATACGACTTTTTTTAAATCATAAATACAGTAAAATTTTTGCGTGTGTAATTTATTGTTTTGAGTTTTGAGAGTAGCTCCAAGTTCAATTAGTTCCATCGTGTAAAGTGTCCAGCTACATCCAAGATCAACTGAGTAATAAAAGTTTTTATCTACGTAAGTCGGTAGATACCTACCATTTATTTATACACTCATATCTATACATATATATATACAGATAAATAAAATTGAAGTGTCTGTTTGTAATTCCAAAATAACAGCTTTTCACTAAATGCGTATGAAAGTATACACGCTACTGACACTAAAAACCAAATTTTAAAATGTTTCTCTGTCTGCCTGTCTGTCGGTCTGTTTGTTCCGGGTAATCTCTGAAACGGCTGAGCCGAATTTAACGGGACTCACTGGCAGGTAGCTGATGTTTCAAGGAGTAGCTTAGGCTACTTTTATTAATTAAAAATATTAGGGTACATGAAGCATAAAACTTATACTACGCGGGTGAACCCGCGGGGCACAGCTAGAACTTATATATAAGTAGATAATAATTATGATTCCTATACCTAACAGTGAAAATCGACAGGTGGACGGTCAAACGATGCGTTCTCTAATAAGGAGAGGTAATCTCCTGTATAAAGTAATCCTGTCGTTCGTAGTCCCCTGTCACGACCTTACATCACGAGTACAATATAACTTTACCCCCTATCTGACCTCTATTTCTAAGCAAATAAAAGCTATTTTTGTCTGTGTTTAACGCGTGTTCCGTGCGTGCGGTGGATTCCAAATACCATTTTGAATATCTGAATTAGTTATTCAGTGCAGGTTATCTTTAAAGCCGTGGGTAAATCTTGCTTAAGGGTACGGTTCCCAAACCCAATCTATATATCTATACAGATAAAGAAAATTGAAGTGTCTGTTTGTAATTTTAAATTAACAGGTTTCTCTAAATGCAAATGGACGGTAAGTAGTCACAAAAAATCTATTTAAGAAAAAAATCTCTGTCTATCTGTCCGCCTGTCCGTCTGTTTGTTCCGAAACGGCTGGACCCATTTTAGCAGGACTTTCACGGGCAGATTGCAAATGTTACAAGGAGTAACTTAGGTTACTCTTATTTAAAAAAACATTGAGGTTTCGCTATGAAATTAAATCTACGCGGGTGAAACCGCAGTGCAAAGCTAGTCTATGCCTATATTACTTACTTTTGGAAATGTTTATTTCATTTAAAATCCATATAGGTACATACATAATTAAGTTACTTATGAACGCCCAGTGTGGCCCCGCCGTGGTGGCCTCGGGGTTAGAGCAGTCGCCTGCTAAGCAAGCGACGCAAGTTCGAATCCCAGCGGGGCCTGTACCAATGAGTTTTTCTATAAACAAAAAAAAAAGTTATGTGCAGTGATTTCCGTGTGACCACGTGCTTTACTGTGAAGGAAAACATCGTGAGGAAACCTGCATATGTTTGAGAAGTAATTCAAAGACGTATGTATAGTGCCTGAGACGGCGATGGACTCACCCTCTGTCACGTTGGCACTTAATAATATTCGGTGAAATGTGGGTGTTCAAAATTACAACACTTCTGCCTTTCGGGGAATACGGGCGTGAGCATATATATGTATGTATGTAGGAACGCCCAGTCTAGCATAACATCGGCCTTCTGAGAAGAACCAGTCAGAAACTCATCCAGGCGTATTTGTTACAGCCCTAAATTACTGAAACTTTAAAACAAATAGACGCCAAGAGATTTTTGATATTAAATTATCATAATACATGATAATTATGATGCTTCGAGTCTAATTCATCTTAGGTCTCGGATCACTTGCACTCAATACACTCGTAAATTACCGCGTACCGAATACAAATTTTGAATTTTTTTTAATGTAGCGTGATGCTTTAATACTCCTTATATGACATCAGTTAACTACCAGCGGCTAACAGACAGACAGATACGCACAAATATTTTATAATCAATTTATAAAAATATTTAATTGTATGTACCTACATACCCTATTTACTTTCATATACATTAAGTGAAAAGCTGTTAATTTGGAAATACAAAAAGATACATCAATTTTAATTATAGTAGAGAAAAAATCGTCACCTGAAGTGAAGCGACGACAGGTAGTCAGTGCTAAGACAAAATAAAGAAAGTTTGGCAACCACATCTTAAGACGAAGGTATTTCAGATGACGTACATAGTACCGCTTTAATGAATAGAGGAAAACGAGGTGGGCTTAATTTATAACCTAATTGAGATGTTAGTTAACCGCCTTAATTTTCTTCTATTCAGTGCGATTGCGCAACCTACCCAATTTATCGTTCATTGTTTCCAGTGCTATCTCCAGGCGATTCGGATAAGCCTGAATAAAAAAATATAGAAAGGTTAACCAAGGACTGCTTCCGAAATTGGTCAAGAATCGTCAGTCGCACACGTACGGAGATTTTAGTGTTCCAAATATAGGTTGTTGTAATTATGTTTTAACGTCGAGAATGCTCATCCACTTTTCAAAGAGGTTGCACGTCGTCTGGTAGAAGCCTCTCGTGACAAGCGGGCTGGGGCTACCTCGCTTAGAGAATTAGTATTGCCATTCAACGTGGCAATGCTGCCTTCTTGGCGCGATACCGAGAGATACCGATTTGGGCCAAATTTTCTACTTGTAATTTGTTCTACAGAGCTCTAGCGGTGAGTGTAGCGTAAGTTTTACGTTTCCATACAAAACGAGGAAAATACGCAATCGATAAAACATGTTAAAACCGTACTTGGGGCACAGATCATGTTCCAATTAGTTATCCTAGACTGTCTCCATCTCTGATTGCGTGCGCTGTTACAGCTAATGTATAGGAACTGCCTTCTGTAGCATTTCAATTTGAGACTGGGTCTAATTAACCTTGTGTTTGGGTGAAATGTCTTCTTAATCACCTGTTTATTTGTCCACCTGGGTGAACAACGAATAATTATACCATAACTTGCTGTGTCCCACGGTTTCACACGCGTAGTTGTCAAGGGTGACTTTATATCGTGGAAACCTATTTTTTAAATACAAGTTAACTCCTAGCTTAAGTTACTACTTGTCACGTCAGATATCTGCCAGTGAGACTCCCGTTAAAATCGGTCCAACCGTTTTAGAGATTAGCCGGAACAATCGGACAGACAAAAAAAGGTTATTGTACACTTTCATATGTATTTATTGTAAAGCTGTTAATAAAGAACTGCCTCGTTAGTCTAGTGGTTAGTAGGTTTGCCTGCCGATCACGAGGACCCGGGTTCGATTCAGGGGTCGGGTCATTAACAGATATTGGGTTTTTCTGTCAAGAAATTCACAATAAAATGCCCGGAGATTGGAAATTGGCGGTGTTTACACCCCCGTGCCTCGGAAAGCACGTTAAGCCGTTGGTCCTACGCCTGATCTCTCTCCGGTCGTGTCGGATTGCCGTCCTATCGCACTATGACAGTGAGGGAATAAAGAGTGCACCTGTGTTTGCAGACACACTTGTGCACTATAATATCTCCTGCGTACATGGCTAATCCCCGTTGAGATTAACCGCCATAACCGAAATTCGGTAGGAGATCATTATTTATTATAATTAAGAATGACAAACAGACACGTCAATTTGTATCCATAGGTATAGATAAATTGATAGTCTAAATTAAGCTCTTTAGGTAAAATATCGATGTGGAGTTAAAACCAGTCGCGATACTATTCTTGGAAATAATATCTGACGAAGCTGGTTAAGGACACTAAAGGGTACAGGCGAGGGAGGGGCGGCAGAAGGGGGTAGGTTGGGTGCTGACTATAAATAGTTTATTCTACGTAGGTTCTAAAGGACATTATTATCAAATCATAAACGGGGGGCTAACTATGATCGTGTAAGCAGCGCGTATTAATATCACTCTATAATGGTCGAGGAGGTCAATGGCTGGATTCGCGTCATACTTGTGAACAGGTGCTGCTTGGGGCTGATCATCTCAAGCTACACATTTAGATATACCTAGTGGAACTACTAGACTTTTACTTTATTTTAACTTTTATCGACATTTGTGCATTGGAAGTGTCCATGGGCTTACATTTCTTATGTGTTTTATTTTGTATAAATTCTATAATACCTACCTATGTTTTAAAACAGTAATTACAGAGTTTCTTGCCAGGTTCTTCTCAGTAAAAGCAACATTCCAAACCTGGTAATAGCAATTATCTATGTATCTACAACCTATGTTAGTCCACTGCTGGACATGGGCCTCCCCTAATGAGCGCCATAGCGCCCTGTCTTCAGCTTGCCGCATCCAGCATCTGCCTGCAGTCTTTCGCAGATCGTCATCTCACCTGGCCTTAATATTACTGTACTAAAATAAAACGGCAGAGCTCTGAAGTTCTTATACGCTGTGCTTAAACTGATGATGGTAGGCCCCCTGGTATCAATAATAACATGAGTTTTCAGCAGGATGCGAAATACAGATGCCTAAGCAATCTGTAATGTTTAATGCCACGATTAAAGGAACTGGTTACCCGAATTTATATTACTTTCCTAGGTTTTTCATATAAATGTACAGTAAAAATTTGATAAAAAAAATTTGACTCGTTATAGTACATTATATAATGATTGCAGTAATTTGATACCACGAGCTTCATGGTGAAGAAAAACGTCGTGAGAAAACCTGCATATGTCTGAGAAGTATTTCATACACGTATGTATAGTCCCTGAAACAGCGATGGACTCACCATCTGTCACGGCACTTATCTTCGGTGAAAAGTGGGTGTTGTTATTAGAACACCTCTGCTTTTCCCTTCGGGGAGCCTTCTGGGAGGGCGTGAATAAAGGCATAGACATATAATATTCCATATTTTATGCCAAAATTCAGTTAGAATTCATTCAGATAGACCTTTCATGTTTTGGTTCTTATCATACGTTATTTTCCGCTCAAACATAATTGCAGGTTTATTCACGACGTTTTTCTTCATCGTAAAACTCGTGCGACAAAATCACTGCACTTACAATCTGGTTAACGTGTGAATCAATAACAATCAAGTACGGGTCAAATCTATAACAAACAGGTACGCGTAATACTAAGGTATAAAGAGAAAATGGCGACTCGATCGTGTCAAGCAGTAAGGTTTTACTATCTCGTATCTTATTCATTGGTAGGCGCGGTATAAAACGTGCTACGATTGTATTCAACCCTTTCGATATATATAAACACCTCACGAAGGCTTTAGCGATACAATGCGATTGAAAATTCATTGTGTCGGTTTAAGTACCGCAGGTTCTATGTATACGACCAATTTGTAGTATTTGTGAATCGAGGCGAATTGGGTGCCTGTTTATTGTATGTCTGTTTCAAACATTGTTAAACTGAATGCTATTCATTCGCAATCACAATAAATGGAGTGAAAGTGTAAATGAAAATGATTTATTCAGTTTAGGCCCTGGTAAGGCACTTATGAATGTCGAAAAATTGACCACTGTACCGAATACGTACATACTTAAGTTTACGCCTGTGTTCCCCGAAGGGGTAGGCAGAGGTGTATGCTTATAGAATACCCATGACTCAAGACCCGTGTAGGTAATATTGGGGCATGAGCCTATTGTCATTAACCGGGCACTAATCCAGACTCGGGACTGTTACTGGGATATAACGCATGGTAAAACCCAATAACACTGCCAGCTGAGTTTCTTGCCGATTCTTCTCAGAAGGCTAGTTTCCGAACCGGTGGTAGATTCTGCGACATTCATAAGTGCTTTACCAGGGCCTAAACTGAATAAATAATTTTCACACTTTGCTCGTTACTAACCCAGAACTTACGAATATGTATGCCAAATCTTATTGTTTTCAATTAGTTCTCTCTATGAGTTCACAATACGATACTACCGACCTTAGTCGCTGCGGAAGACAAGTCTGAGGTACCGTGGATTAGGTAGAGTAGTATCACCCAATAGCCAGGGTCTAAGAATATGGCTATGGTATCCCCTGCCTGTCGTAAGAGGCGACTAAAAGGGGGCCGGAGTTCCTGCTGGCGGTGGTTGGAGTGGGAGCTTTGACCACCGAGCCGCGGGCCCGGGAAAGTGGCAGCGCGATGTGGCTCGGCAAAGTGTGGGGGGACACCGGTGCGATTTATCAGAGTACCCGGAGTCCCCCCTGAGCACTGAGGATGGCCACTGGGGTGGTTTTAGTGCGGTAAAAATCCCACATACCCCGACTTGCCTCTCCCAGGGCGGTCGGCGACCTTTTGAAGTTTTCCACCTCGTCAATAAAAAAAAAAGGGTAGAGTAGTATGGATGGTAGTCAAATTAGGGCTAAGAAACAACAGACACGAGGTCCTTATGCCCTATCTGTTTTTGAGTATGTGAGAGGTTATATAAATCCGCATTCATTCCGACACTGTTTAAGGCCATGATAAATATTTAAGTGTTCGACCTCGCTGAATCGTTCAGGATCTAGGTTTATCGCCTGCCCATACATAAAGTGGGTATTGCAACGATAAACGCGCTTATTACCGAGACAGTCGCCTGTGTAGGCACAACAGCTGTCCCCACTTTATGTCCCATATTCTTAGAACCATTGCACAGATTTAAAGCTAAGGTAATCGTTTTCCGATGAATGAAAATTTGAACGTTATTTTCTCGCGAACAATTTATTAGAGTGGGTTTTAAACGAAAAACGTCGAAGTGGTAATAAAGTGTCAAATAAAATGTAAAATTTTAGCTAACCTTAAACCCAAATCGCATAATAAATGTTTCATCATCACATGGACCGAAGCCGGGGGTCGAAGCTTGTCTATATCTATATTTTCACTAAATGTATATGAAAGTGTACACGCTACGGACACCGAAAAACCAAGTTTTAAAATTTTTCTCTGTCTGTCTGTCTGTCCGTCTGTCTGTCTGTCTGTTTGTTCCGGGTAATCTCTGAAACGGCTGGACGGATTTTAACGGGACTTTCACTGGTAGACTTAAACTGATGTTTCAAGGAGTAACTTAGGCTACTTTTATTTATCAAAAATATTTGGGTTCCGCGACAATATGGATGAAACTAAATCTACGCGGGTGAAACCGCGGGGCACAGCTAGTACAATATAAATTATTAAGTTTTATATTTTTAACCCTCACCCTATAAGAAGCGTGTTGTAAGTTTGATGTGGTATCTGTTTATCTGTGTGTCTGTCTGAGGCTAGGTAGCATCCAATAATATAATTATAATGGACTGATTTTGATTTAGTTTTTGTTTGTTTGAGATGTTTCGTGATAGACAGTATTAACGATGTGGTATGTAGGTACTGTCAATCAGGAGCCCATGAGTCACCTAATATGCACTTGCGACGCATTGGCCAGATGGCGAATTGACCTACTGACTAAGGCATATCCGTAACCAGAAGAATACCCCATGGACAAGATCTGCCGGCTTGTTCAGGGAGTATTTGAGGAGTCAAGTACGTAGAGCATAAGGACAAGGGCGGCACAAAAGATCCCAAAGGTCGACGTGCTTCCGGGCAACTGGACGCAATATTGCGACAACTAAGATAAGATAATATAAGATTCGAGAAAATTTCTTTGAAGATCATTGGCTCTTTTTAACTTTTATTTTAAATCTATACAGATATATAAAATTGAAGTGTCTGTTTGTAATTCCAAAATTACAGGTTTTCACTAAATGCATATGAAAGTATACTCGCTACTGACACTAAAAAACCAAGTTTTAAAAAAAAATCTCTGTCTGTCTGTCTGTCTGTTTTTTCCGGGTAATCTCTGAAACGCCAAAAATATTAGGGTTCCGCGACAAATACGATGAAACTAAATCTACGCGGGTGAAATCGCGGGGCACAGCTAGTAATAATTATATTAGTTGAGATATTTTTATATACCTATTGTCGTTTTTTCCTTTTTACATATAAAATAGACAAGAAGAAAAACAAGAACACTTAAGTTTTATACTTTAACATCCTAAAGCCACGTCACCTTCCGTTTCCCAGTAAGACCTTTTCCGTGTTCAAATGTATTTTTCACAAAGTGAGTCTGAGTTCAATGTTCGAGTGAATGTGGCTCTCTGGAGACTGCCTTATCTACTATTTATATAAGTATTTATACATACATACATACACATGCTCACGCTTATATTCCCCGAAGGGGTAGGCAGAAGTGTTGTAATAACAACACCCACTTTTCACAGAACAAGATTATGTGCCAACGTGACAGATGGTGAGTCTACCGCCATCTCAGGCACTATACACACGTCTTTGAATTATTTCTCTGACATATGCAGGTTTCCTTACGATGTTTTTCTTCACCGTAAAGCCCGTTCAGTTCAAATATGGATGTACCCAAGCGAGGGAGATGCCAGGCAACCTTAAACTTCCATGGCAAACAAATTCAAAGTGAACTATTAAATTAACTTGCAAAGTAAATCACTTATAACGTATAAGTACAGGTTATTTTTCCTCGTCAAATTCCCCATTGGGTACGAAATCGATGGCAGAATCCTCCGGGGGCAAATTACTTACTTGGAGGTCTTAAACCCTTAGACTGAAATGAAATTTTCCAACTTAATATTTTCCAAAGATGTTGGGTTCAAATTTAACTAACTTTGTTCTTTGCTGTGTAATCAGCATTTGAGATGTAAATTATTGTTATAGTGAATATATAAATACTGTAATTTACAGTACTTTCTAAGTCCTATAGTTATTGTGTTTACTTAACGTTAAGATCAGAAAAATACCTCACTTCATATTCATATTCATATATTTATTGCACAAGTGGCACCGGTAATTAAATTTTTTATAATATAAATATATATAATGTCTATAATATAATTGTATAGGCTGGCCCCCTATTACATGAGACTTAAAAATAACTGGCGAAATATGGATGTACTATAAGTACACCTGTGTAACGGGTAGTCAGAGGTGTTGTAATAACAACACCCACTTTTCACCGAACAGGATTAAGTGCCAACGTGACAGATGGTGAGTCTATCGCCGTCTCAGACTCTGGCTCGCAGTTTTCAGCTGGTACTTATCAGGATGCCTACTCGCTTTCTCCGAAAAACGAAGCTTCGGTCGAAAGTTCGCAAAGTTCCTACCACGGTTCTTATTCGTTCTAAAATTACGTCCTAACGTGGTCTGCTAGAAAATTCTTTGACGTTTATATATTCTAAACCTACTTCAATTCAATAATTAATCGAACGAAAATTAGACTTTGATAAAAACAAAGCGATACTGAAACTACGTTTTATTTTCGTTTGCTTGCGAAATTTCGTTTTCGGAGAAAGAGAGTAGACCCCCTGTGTTGTTAAATGTCATGACTTAGGAAATATCATTGAATATCTAGACATGTTCTCAAAATACCAATAACCACGTATTATCTGTGACAAACAGTAGTTGAAGACAGACTCGTTTTATATTCTTTCATCTGGGTACAGACGGTCACAGTTATCATGTTATTTTTTATGTGTAGTTCTTGTAAAAGAGAATGTCGTCTAGTCTTAATAGATCTCTGGTTTATGTGCTTTGTAATCATAGTTATGGAGAGTAAACCAAACTTGATCTCACATCCAAGTGTTTGAAAGATAAAGCAAGTGATAGTAATATCACCGTCTTTGTAAATTGATTCAGTCTAGGCCATTTGTGATAGAAGGACAAACCATGTATTTATTATTTTTATTTATTTATTTATAATTATATTATTTATAATATAGAATTATTGTGACACACGGGTAGAATAAATTGCATGAGTTATTTTTTTAAACAGACCTGTACAAAGTTAATTAAGTATAAGGCATATTGAAGTTGACGGACAAAGTCAACGTATTTTTCATTTGTTAAGGAAGACTTACAGACAAATGACATCAATAGGAGATACAATGAACTCGTATATACATAAACATTTCAATTATCAAGGCGCTCCAGGACACAAGTTGCGGATGTAGGCCACGCTGCTGCCAGCCTGAAGTGGAACTGGGCTGGCCCCACTCGCCGCATCTTGGATGAGCTATGGGCGAAAACCATTACAAAATGGAGCCCAAATGGCAGGAAACGACAACGCGGCAGGCCTCGGAGGAGATGGTGGGATGAGCTTGATGCTTTCAGGAGCGATTGGGAGAGGACTGCTGAGAACAGGGAAAGTTGGAAAAGTGGAAGGCCTTTGCTCAGCAGTGGGACACTACAGGCTAATAATAATAATAAAAGTTATTGTCAAGCCTCCACGAATACATAATTAAAAGAAAATTTAGAAGCATTAACCTCTGTAGCTTATATCAATGTGTGAGAGACGTCCAAATAGCGCATAATAAAACATAAACTCCAGCTACACATGCATATCCAGAGAATAATAAATGATAATTGCATGCCACCAGTTCCAACGAGGATAAATGATCGCAGAGGAGGTGATCTTTTCATTTACATAGCAATGTTCCGCTATGTAACGCTTAATTGTATTTCTTCGTGTTCGCTCTCTCACGACTACGTACATGTGTACTTAGAACATGTAACGTGGTTATTAATTGCTATGGCTGTTCAATGTGTTTTGTTTTAATCGAGCACGTATTTGAACTAAGAAATACAAATTGATGAGGTTTTAGTAGCAGGGTTCAGCCTCGTACTATAGCAATGAGTTTTTTCTAATCTACTTCAGATCAGATCTAGATTTAGTTTCATCCTTATTGTCGCGGAATACTAATATTTTTAATAAATAAAAGAAGCCTAAGTTTCTCCTTGAAACATCAGCTACCCGCCAGTGTGTGTTAGAATCGGTCCAGCCGTTTCAGAGAATACCTGGAACAAACAGACAGACAGACAGAGAAAAAAATTTAAACTTGGTTTTTAGTGTCAGTAGCGTGTATACTTTCATATGCATTTAGTGAAGAGCTGTTATTTTGGAATTACAAACGGATACTTCAATTTTATCTATCTGTATAGATGGATAGATATAGATAAATTTACCAACAGTAATTAAGAGGCTCTTGGCACACATGTTATGGCGTATAGGTATATTTCCATCAGCGAAGTAAAACAACCCAACAAAAACCGGATTCTGTGTCTCGAAAAGCACGTTAAGCGCAGGCCTCAGTTTGGGATTCAACCTCTCATACTAAGACGCATATTTAGTGCCTAATACAACGATGGACCCACTATCCGTCACGTTGGCAGACAAAAGTTTTTTTGGAAAAATGTGGGTCATGTAACACCTCCTACCATTTCATGTTGCTGACACACGAAGGGTGATTAATTATAAAATTGCTCTTCACTTCAAGGCGTGTTATGTAATGTGATAGCTGTAGAATACTCGATACAGTACTATCACGGGGTTGCCACCGTTTCTGTAATCTATACTCGCTAGCGTCTCCGTCGAATATTTTTATGAGACATTGTACAGCGCCTCCAAGCGGTGACGTGAAGAACTAAAATATGTCATACAAATATTGTCGGAGACGCTAGCGAGTGTAGATTAGGATAACGGTGGCGATAGGGGTACTGATATTACGCGGCTAGTCTATTGTAAGGCTATTGTCTAATAATGATAGCAACAAGGTCATAAGGGTGGATTGCGTGAGGTGCCGACAATTTTGCTGGCAGAATACTCCCTTGCCGAATAAAAATCCCTCTTGACGTAGCTAAAAATATTCCACTCTACCTGTGATCGTTAAAATGTTTAAAGAAAAGAAAAAATCTAAATTAAGATTAATTCGAGTATGAATACAATTCTGCAGATTGAAGTCGCAAGCCAGCAATATGAAAATATATTTACATAATACTATAGTATATAATATGTAAGAGACTTGTCACAAATACGCTTAAGTTTAAAGAGCCGTGGTGGATGTGTGGATTGAGTAGTTGCCTGCTACGCAAGCGACGCAAGCTTGAACCCCAGCGGCCGGCACCAATGTCTTTTAAAAAAATAACTTTATTGTAGGTGAAGATGGATAACCCTATCATGTTGGCACTTAATATTCGGTGAAATGTGGGTGTTGTTATTACAACACCTCTGCTTACTTCTTCTGGGGTGGCGTGTTTTTTTTTTACTTCTAGATCCATCCCAGATATATATACAGGTTTCACATTATTGTCGTTTACCGTAAAGTTCGTGGTGTGACATAACTGCACATAAGCTATAAGAATTCACAGACCACTGGGGTGCGAACTTTAGTCATTGCGACTAAACTAATTGTGAATATACGACTGCTCAAACCCTACCCTACCACGGATCTTCACAGTGTTTCACTAAAAGTCATACGCTTTTTAAGATTGGATAACTTTTCAACACACAACAAGTTTTATGAGTGTTTTGAGCGATATATCGGGGCATAATACGTTCATTATATTCAGAACTTCAAACTAAAGCAAACTCACATGAAAATGGTTTGTTCGTAAAAGCTTTTAAAGTTTTATTTTCAGTAAACAGTTGCGATTTTGCACTGAAACTTTTTACACATAAGAACTATATTTAAAAACTCTTTACATACAAGGTAAATTATGATTTATTGACATCTTAAATTTACTTTAGGTAGAATAATCAAGTAATTTTCTCAAATTAATTAGTTCACTCACAGACATACGAGAGCTTCGCTTTCGCGAGAACATTTGAACCTCTTATCAAATTGGATTTTGTATGATGATTTCATATGATTTATATTGTTTCGATGATATGTACATGATGCCAGCTGAGTTTCTTGCCGGTTCTTCTCAGAAGGCTAGGTTCCGAACCGGTGGTAAATTCTCGACTTTCATAAATGCCTTACCAGGGCTTAAACTGAATAAATATTTTTAATTTTTTACCCTTACATTTCCACTTTAGAGCAGTTATTTTATATATTTTTTGTTCTTCTATAATTCTCAGAAAATAGGGATCAAACTAGATATTTAGCTACGACAGGCACATTAAATTGTGGTTATTTCTGACTAGCGGACGTCACGCGGTTTCATCCGCGTAGTTCCCGTTTCCGTGGGAGTACGGCAATAAAATATAGCCTATGTTACTCACTGATGATGTAGCTATCCATTGCTGAAAGAATTTTCAAGATCGGTCAAGTAGTTTCCAAAAAACACTCAAATCTTTCGTCTTTATAATTTTTATTTTAGTGTAGATAATGAAACACAATACAAATACTTTCGATTCAGCCCATAAACAAATTAAATTACAATATTCAACAACCACTTGGTTCGAAGAGAAAGATTAATTGGTTTGTAAAAAAGTACTCGGCAATCCTTCGACTGTAACCTAGAATTACCGGCGATCAAGCGTCGTAGCACTCGTAGCCTGTAGCCCGTAGCTATATGCTACGAATCAGTGGTGCTACGCGTCCCGACCGCTACGGACGTCTACGAAGCGTACACTCTGAATTTTGTCTCGATGGAACTAGATATTCTACTAACGCTTTTATAAGAGCAAAAAGATACAGAAAAGTGATCGTAATTTTATTTTAATAAAACCGGTTTTTTGTCTCTCGGACTAATGTGGTTACTCAAGACTTAACTTCGGTTTATCGGTAAATTTGAGTGAACTTTTGTGTCGATTAAATCGATACCTACATGAGTTTTGCGGTGAGTGATTTTAATTACATTCTATGTACTAGGTATTACCAAATAGATTTGTAATATTTTAATTTGGAAAGCGAAGGGCGAAGCCGAATTTATCGAGCAAGTTTTCATTAGCGTACAAAGTTTTGAAAGACATTTCTGAGAAATGTTTTGGCTTCTTCGTGGAATTGTTGTGAGGCGGTCTGGTGGAGACAAATTAGTCTGGTTTGTTATCAGAAAACCTACCGATGAAATAAAATTAAAATTGTTGTATAAAAAGTTGGACATATTTTTTTAGCAGTGTAATAAATCGTCGACCTTTTAGTATCAACATTTTTATTATAGTCCTCATCGTGCTTCAGATGAATATCCGATCCTTTAATGTATACTATCGATTTTTATCGATAGTATAGATGAAAGTGTAGCTATTGATATACTTAGAAATATGTGGAAATACTTTTGCAGCGAAGAAGGCATGAAAGCATATGACTCGCAACAAAATTTGTGAACAGGGACTTATAGATATACGTATATAATTTTGATATTAGTGTTTCAAGGACCTCTGAAAACCAATTCACTGATATATATCCTGTTGTCATACATTTCAATTTCCTTAATCTTACACACAAATTCAGAATCTTAACCACACAATTTTAATCTGCCTGGGTATGGAACACGCGACAAAACTTAGACTGCAAATCGCTTAGCCACCAATCCAACCGGGTCGAGAAGAAAACTTCTATAATTTTCGGACACGCGATTCACTGTCGTTTCTTGACAATATAATGACATGTCATTAGTGGTGTAAATGGGTCAAGTTATAATTATATTTTTAACTGTAAAATTTTATTGTTGGAACACGTCAACTTAAACACAGGGTTTTAAGTTCCGGACTGTACTTGCCAAGTCTTAACTTGCTTTTATTACCTCAAAACATTACTTAGCCCCTGTGGCCGAGCGGATTGAGTTGTCACCTGGACCGGAATCAGCGTAAGTTCAAATCTCAAATATATTTTGTACCTACTATAATGAGTACTTCTAAAAACATTATGTACAATTGATGTCGCACTACGAGTTTTATAAGAACTGGAATGTTTGTTTCGCCGTTTCTTCTCCTGTCAGAGTTTAATTTGGAAACGGTAGTAAGCACATAATCTTATATATGTGTTCCAAGTGTCCCTTAATGGATATATAAATAATAAAAATATAAAATTATTCAAATTAGAAGGAATTGCGAGCAAAGCTCAGACAATTGCTGAAAATAAATTCTAAGACGTTTAAATAGTGTCTGAGATAGCGATGGACTCGCCAACTCTCTGTACCCCTATCACGGGTTTGCCACCGTTTTCGTAACCTGTACTCACTAGCGTAATCTACAATATTTGTGTGAGATAAATTTGTTCTTCACGTTTGGAGGCGCTGTACAATTCCTCATACAAAAATTCGACGGAGACGCTAGCTAGTATAGATTAGGAAAACGGTGGCAATCTCGTGATAGGGGTACTGATCTTAGTAATCTGAAGTAATGAGTGTTGTTACACCTGCTTATATAATAGGTGTGTAGTTATAGATTATATTACAAAGATGGAAAATAGGTTACAGTCAGTCGTGGCGGTAAGCCGTATCCGGTGGGTTAACTCCCGCCGTCAATTTTATCGGCTGTAAATAACGTGAGTGAGTTAAAGCTGAATTTGAAATAAATACAAACGGAAAACGTACAGTATTTTATATTATTAATGTTAGGTAATAACACTAGTTTTAGTGCCTATCCGACTGATAGTATCTATGGGAATAATATTATTACTATATAGTGCAAGGCTTTTTGTAGATTTCAAAAATGTGCTACTAGCTGTGTCCCGCGATTTCGCTCTCGTAGACTTAATTTTACGGAGTCTTATTATTTTATAAACTAGCTGTGCCCCGCGGTTTCACCCGCGTAGATTTAGTTTCTTCCTTATTGTCGCAGAACCCTTATATTTTTAATAAATAAAAATCTAAGTTACTCCTTGAAACATCAGCTACCTACCAGTGAAAGTCCCGTTAAAATCAGTCCAACCGTTTCAGAACCCGGAACAAACAGACAGACAGACAGAAAAAATTTTAAAACTTGGAATTTTAGTGTCAGTAGCGTGTATATGCATTTAGTGAAAAGCTGTTGTTTTGGAATTACAAACAGACACTTTAATTTTATTTATCTGTATAGATATAGATTATTGGCCTTACAGTTGCGTAGGAGTGACCTTTATCCACTGGCTATTATTATGAGAAACTTTATAATACCCACTCCTAGTGTTTGATTTCGTGTACAGCTTGCTTAGCAGTTAATTTCAGTATTACCATTTATAGTAGGATCACAGTACAAATATAAACTATACAAGCAGATAGGAAACTAGGACCAAATCGTTCAAACATCACACACACAGATGCGCACATCTACGAGATTATATTCAGCCGCCGTATTCTGTAAGGATTCTCAGTCGTTGTACTCGACGTCGAGCGTTTATTTCAATCAAAGGAAATTGATACATATAACATAAACGATAAAGTTTAATTTCGTATCATTGCAACCGATGATTTCGCTGAGAAACCTTACGGAATTCCGCGACTGAATAACTGTAGCGTCTAAAAGGGGTGTCACGTCGTTTATACATCATTTACGTGTTTTACCGACTTTTTTCAAATTTCAAAACGATAAATTACATTATTTTGACTGTATATAAACAGTATCTTTAACGCTCTATGGAGGAAAAGTTCTTATTTCATAAATTACGACTAGTTTCATAGCTTCTTGTAAATTTATTTAAACTGTGGACGCTCCTGCTGCTTTGTTGGTCTAGTGGTTAGTAGGTTCGCCGGCCGATCACGAGGTCCCGGGTTCGATCCCCGGGTCGGGTCATTAACAGATATTGGGTTTTTCTGTCAAGAAATTCACAATAAAATGCCCGGACTTGGAAGTTGGCGGTGTTTACACCCCCGTGCCTCGGAAAGCACGTTAAGCCGTTGGTCCTACGCGTGATCTCTCTCCGGTCGTGTCGGATTGCCGTCCCAAAGGACTATGACAATGAGGGAATAAAGAATGCACCTGTGTTTGCAGACACAGTTGTGCACTATAATATCTCCTGCGTACATGGCTAATCCCCGTTGAGGTTAACCGCTGAGAGTAACCGAAATTCGGTAGGAGATCATGATTATTATGACTGTTACCACTAATGTGCGTACCGAATTGCTATCTGTGTGCAGAGAACTTAATATTGATGTCATTTGTGCTTGCATTAGGAATATTAATATTTCCGTCACAACGATTTCTTTTCCGAAAGCTTTCTTATCTTAAATGGATTTCGGTGAATTATTTAGATGATAATCGTTTGAGGAAAACGTCTAATTTCCTTTCATTATTGACTTTGTCGTAGGAGAAAAGATCGTCTTTCGGAAGTGGAATGAAAAATACACGGGAGTTCTAACACATCTAATTGTTCCATGATTTTTTTTAGTATAGTATATAAAATCGTTTTGCACAGAGTGCATGCCACTCTTATTGAAAACAAAGTGACACAGATCCTCTCTTATTCCTCACGAATAAAACTATTCTATCTTTGTAGGAATTATATCTACTTCATCATCTCCCTGGCCTTATCCCATACATTGTTGGGGTCGGCACTTGATTCAACCCGATGTGGCTGATCACCTGATTTTTATACGAAGCGACTGCCATCTGACCTTCGCAACCCCATTTAGGAGGAAAATCTGTGATCTGGGTTAAACCAGTTGTCAGATTATTTTTAGGCCTCCGACTGACCTGTAACGATTGCCAAAGATGTTAAATTGGCAACCGGGACCGACAGCTTAACGTGCTCTCCGAGGCACGGAGGGAACTCGGGCGGTCACCCATCCAACTACTGGCTAGGCGTAGGGTTGCTTAACTTCGCTGATTGAATGATATGCGCAATAGCAACTGTGCCACGAGCTCCTCCTTTATATCTAATCGAATTATACTTCGCGCCTCGTCCTCGAGATTAGTATACAACTTGGTAGTAACGCGTAAGTGTTACCACTCCAGCACTTATTTGAGAGATATTTTATACCTCCTTTTGAAAAATATTATTTATTTTTTACTGTCGGGTAGTTTGTTCACCTCTGCGTCGTCCTCAGTTTGTTACTCATTCGCATTTTAGTGCTCAACCACTCTAGACGTGTCTTCGTGATCTCACACTTTTAAAATTATAATAAGTAATCAATGTTAATAAGTGATTAAGTTTTACATGCCAATTTACACAAGGCATACAAAATCAAGTGACATAATTCTTCATAGGTTATCGAAAACAAGCTGGTTAAAGTTATTATGTGTCTCAAAAAAGACACCGTAAGCAGGTATGTACAACCATTTTATCCACTAATAAATGTTTTCTACCTGTATTGTTAATTGATAAGTTTCAAGGCTTATCTTATTAACTTAATAGTTTACCGTTCGTTCCCGAATCGGTCGACTATTTAAGCCACTGATGCTTAAATCACCTTTCATAGATGTAAAGGCCAATATATAATACTTATTTGCATTACGTAATGTGTTTTTTCCATGTGCATTTCATACGTTTTTAAATTACGTGAATAATAAAACCAGATGTAGGTACCTTACCTACATTTATTTTTCTCACGAAAAAAGTTTACCTACGTTTCGTGCAAACGAACTGCAATATGTAACCTGTGCTAATGGTGGATCTTTTACCACCGCATTGTATATAACCACGTGTTTACGTGTAATCATGGAACGATGTACAAACAAGGTGAACAGCTGCTTACAATCGCCATTGCCATTCACCGGCTTTACATAAAACCACCATGCCAGGGTCAAAACTGGATGAATCCTTTTCTTTTTCATGTACATCAACATCTCACACATGGCCATGCATACGGATCTGCTTTTGGGCTTTCTCATCGCATCGTGACTCAACACGTGAGGACATTCGCCTACCGGCCTAGATCTACACGTATGGCCATGCTCACGGGTCTGCCTTTGGGATTCCCTTGCATAGTGCCTTAATACGTGAGTACTTGCATACGGGTCTACCTCTGGGATTCCCTCGCATTGTACCTACCGGCCTAGATCTCCACGTATGGCCATGCTCACGGGTCTGCCTTTGGGATTCCCTTGCATAGTGCCTTAATACGTGAGTACTTGCATACGGGTCTACCTTTGGGATTCCCTCGCATTGTACCTACCGGCCTAGATCTATCTACACGTATGGCCATGCTCACGGGTCTGCCTTTGGGATTCCCTTGCATAGTGCCTTAATACGTGAGTACTTGCATATGGGTCTACCTTTGGGTCTCCCTCGCATTGTACCAACTGGCCTACCTACACTCATATGACCATGGATACGAGTTTGCCTCGGGGCCTTCCGCATCGTACGAGGACATACCTGCCAACCAGCCTACAACACCAGCAAGACTGCCGATGGAACGTTACAACAAATATGCAGCAACATAAAGATACAACCGGGAATGCTTTCCGGCTGATGTGGATTGTAACCTGGAAATATCTAGGTAATCGAAATCAAAATCAAAATCAAAATCAAAATCAAAATCAAATATATCTTTATTCGATTAGACTTCATACAAAGTACTTTCAATTCGAAATTTTCGAACAACTTTCGAAAATATTCATGTGAGTGAACATAATTTATTTAGCTATTAGCTATATAAATATGCCTTTCCTAGTATATGTACAAGCAAAGGTCATAATTGGACAGCCATTAAGACTGTTTCAATACAATTACTTACTATACTAGATGTAAACCTGCAGGTAGCCCTTCGATAAGAAGGTACTTTTCTCAAAAAGAGCATTTATTTTAGACAGTTGTCTAAATGATCTGATATATTCATCTGAAAGCATTAATTTACCTGTTTTGAACTTCTTAACTGTATATAATTTGGAATCTACCTGGTACTTAGTTACCTGCTTTTTCAATAGTTATGCCTTATTGGTTGAAAACAACATGCAAAACATAGATTGCTAACAATAAAGAAGCAACATATTATAAACCTAATTGGTATTTACCTACCGTCATGATAACGACCATTACAAATTACCTATTATAGATAAAAAAGTTTATCAATAGGAAATAAGAATACCGCAGGTGTTCAATCCACCTACTAAGTGCAAAAAATTAAAAATAAAGTTCTTACAAACCTATCTAACATTTCACTAATGTACAATGATCAGGTAGCAACAGGTTTTTTCCTGTTTTATTTAATACCTGAATCGAACATGCACCTTATGCCTATAATATAATGGTTTACCTAATTTCTTTATTGTACCTATTACATTAAAGACTTTCATTCAGGTTAGCCTACAAAATTTTTATTTTACAAAACTTCGCTGCGCGTTTAAATAAAACACCATTATAAATGTTCATGGTATAAGATCTGAGTAAATTTTTCAATCTCTATTTCATACATCGTTACAAATTCTTAACGACTAAAAAAGCCTTAGGTACTTAATAAAAAAGGAAATCACCTCTGCTATAGCAGGTGAAAAGTACCTTAATTTACCAAATTACTTGTTTGCTTGTTGGCGTTGTGGTTAGCAAGTTCACCTGCCGATCACGAGGTCCCGGGTTCGATTCCCGGGTCGAGTCAAAAATATAAATTGTGTTTTTTCTGTCAAGAAATTCACAATAAATGCCCAAAGTTGGCAGTGTTTACACACCCGTGCCTTGGAAAGCACGCTAAGCCGCTGGTCCTACGCCTGATCTCTCTTAGATCGTATCGTTTTGCCGTCCAATAGGACTATGAAAATGAAGGAATAAAGATAGCACCAGTGTTTACGCACACACACTTGTGCGCTATGATCTCTCCTACGCAGCTGGCTAATCCCCGTTGAGATTAGCCGCTGTAACCGAACATTGTTAAGAGACCATTATTATTATTATTATTACTGATCCAGCGATTATGTGCACATATTAATTCATTTTGAAGGTAATAAACCAATCTAGACAGTCCCTACTTGCTAAAATAGCAAAATACATTTCCTGGGCCCGTATGTTTGTTGCCCCTTATTAGGGAATATAATGAATTAAAATCGAACTTTGTAAAAAATTTGTATGAAATTATAGGCAATATTGCACATCAAAAATCAATCAACCGATGGCAAAGAGACACAAGTCGGCTTGCTTCATAGGTACTTATTTTGACCTAAGACCAAAATTTAATTTTCCGATAAAATTGAAACCTTGTTTTTAAAGTAACAACTTAAAACAACAATAGCTTACCATTCATTCGCGTCAGCATTCTCTCAACTATGGGGGGCATTAGCGATGATACTACCTAAGTACTGATAATATTATAAATAAATACTCAATTATCTTGGTCTAACATACTGAAGCGGTTACTAGCTGGTTTATGGCTTATGATTTATTTTCGTTCCGTGTAACAGAAACGGATGCAAAATAGAAGCTAAAGCAAATTATATTGAAGCACTACGTTATCAATCGTACTAAAATATACATGTATACATAATCATATACTTAATGCATTCCAAACATACAATGAAATCATCTCATGAAGTTACAAAGAACAAGTATGATTTTTAAATGTTGCATAGGATAGGTTAAAATTGACAAGCCCTTAGCTTTTTGGTCAGCTGGTTAAATATTGTGGATAATGAATATTCCAATATTAAATAATAGTATTTATTTCCTACTAATACTTTCATGTTTGACACAATACACCAATCTTAAATTTGGCTCATATAAACTCCGTCATTCAATTCCTTTCAAACACTTTCCTGAAAGTAGTGTTCCCGATATATATATATTTAATGTAATCTACAGAATCATTAAATAATAACAACCCTCCGAAAAGAGTACTTACGACTGCTTTTAATTAATGTAAAAAATAGGTCAAATTACTTTGGTGCAAATATTAAATATACACTTTATGTAATTATTGTACTAAAGGAAGTAAGTACATACCTTAGTACCATAAGTTATACTTACAAAAATCGTTGGTTAAAATACTAGCAGTAGGAATTGATAATACACGAAGAGCTAGTGAATACTATATTAGAGCTTATTGCTCTTTTAAATATATCAAGTCAATAACATCTGGTTCTCCTATCAAGTTAAATTTGCTAACTGTAGTATATCATTGGAAATATACATCCTGTGGGTAAAGTCTAAATATTTTCCTATTTTCTTACCAGGTAAGAATAACTTAGACACCATAGATTTTTTTCAAAAATTACTGTCAAAATATCTATATACTACATTTTAAAACAGGTTCATAAAAAGCTATTAATCCAGATTGATGATTAAATTGTACTTAATTATTAAGTTACTTTTTGTTCTTTGAATTTATTCAGATTTGAATCATTATTGTACGTTTTCAGGACACTAATAATTATATTTAAGATTGTTCTTATAAATAACACTTTGCTTTAAGTGATTCATTTGAAATTTGCAAATAATCTTATTATGTACCTAATTCATTAACGTTATTCCAATTTAAGCTCTCAACATCTACAAGTTGTATACTAATCTCGAGGACGAGGCGCGAAGTATAATTAATGATTAAACGAACTTACCTGTAAGTGAAGTTCTATCATAATTATACGAGCGCCTCGTCCGAAGAGATTAGTATAAACCCACCCTCCCGGTGGTGTACACTCCTCCCATCCTTTTTTTTTTCCTAATATAAAATGGTAAAAAAAAAAAAAAAAAAAAAAATTTGAATAACTTACTTTAAGCAAAGTTCTGTGTATAATGTGCGCTTACAGTTTCAGTTTCCAGGCTCTAAACTAAATGAGTAACAAACTGAGGACGACGCAGAGGTGAACAAACTACCCGACAGTAAAAAATAAATAATATTTTTCAAAAGGAGGTATAAAATATCTCTCAAATAAGTGCTGGAGTGGTAACACTTACGCGTTACTACCAAGTTGTATACTAATCTCTTCGGACGAGGCGCTCGTATAATTATGATAGAACTTCATATACAGGTAAGTTCGTTTAATCATTAATTATATCTACTTATCCTACCAATATTATAACCGGGAAAGTTTGTATATATGCAAAAATTACTCAATGGATTTTTATGAAACTTTACAATAATATAGCTTGTACATCACAATCATACACAGGCCTTACACTAATATTATTAAAAGGATTTTTTTTATTGTTTTCTTGTTTGCTTGTTTGCATTGAACGTGCTCCGAAACTACTTGACCGATCTTGAAAGTTATTTCAGCAATGGATAGCTACATCATCAGCGAGTAACATAGGCTACATTTTATCTCCGAACTCCCACGGGAACGGGAACTACATGGGTGAAACCGCGTGACGTCCGCTAGTATTTTATAAAGATACTATTCAAATTTTCCTTATATAGAAAGATAGACAAAATCTCGCGCAGACGAATACCGCGGGCATCAGTTAGTCGTAAATATAGTCTTCACAAATATCATTATTCCTACGTCTTAATACCTTTCAAGCACACGTTCCGTACGAGGCAAGAACACCAGGTGTTTGACAGGTACACAATGATTGCTATTGATTTTTCTATTTCCACGAGTTGCCGGCTCGTGCTTACGTCGAAGTAATATAAGTTTGTTTGTTTACGATACCGGCCGCTTGGAGCACCAATATGTGTATTGACTTTTGGTTTTATCGAGATGCTTAGATATTTATTTTACTATACTTAAATCGGCCGGCATCCAAGGAAGAGCTACTATTTCTAAATTAATAATATTTTTCTGAAAGGTCAGCGTCATGTGGATGAAACGGTGGTCTCTGGTCAGAAGGCTGTCGCTTTGTGTAAAAATCTGGTGATCAGTCACATCGGGTTGTATTGAGTGCCGACCCCAATAATGTATGCGACATTACCAAAACAAATCAGGGTTCAGGATGATGATATTCCTAATAATATTATAGTATGTGAAAGTAATTGTCTCAAAATTTTCACACTGTGATTGGTTGATTTAATTTGATGATTAGAAGAGATAGCTCAGTATTATATCACAATTTAAGTGTAATCAAACATCGCGATTCTGCTAAATTCAATGATATATGATGTAGTGTTAGCGATCTTTGAAATTTCTGAAATTTGGTATAAAGAGTGAGAAGGGAGAGATGAGGAGAGAAAAGGAGAGAGGAGGATGGGGGGGGGGGTCGCAGTTAAATCTAAATATTTTTATGTATTTATTCTTTTTTGTACACCTTATTTTCTAAAACACATTAATATGTGAGTTAATAAGAGTGCAAATAGCGGTCTCATCGCTCAAGGCAATATCTTCCAGACAACCATTGGAAAGAAGAATGTGAAATCTATACAGATAAATAAAATTTAAGTGTCTGTTTATAGTTTTTCACTAAATGCATATGAAAGTATACACGCTACTGGCACTAAAAAAACAACTTTTAATTTTTTTCTCTTGCTGTCTGTCTGTCTGTTTGTTCCGGGTAATCTCTGAAACAGCTGGACCGATTTTAACGGGATTTTCACTGGCAGGTAGCTGATGTTTCAAGGAGTAACTTAGGCTTTATAGGATTTATTAAAAATATTAGAGTTCCGGGACATGAGGCATTAATCTAAATCTACGCGGGTGAAACCGCGGGGCACAGCTAGTAAGTATATAAGGATCATAGCATGTGGCAAACGATGGTCTCTGCCTTGACTACCCCCATGGGATATAGGCGTGAGCATATGTATGTATGACTATTGGATGGAGTTGCAGAATACGTTATATATACGAGACTGACATGGTACGAGACTCATCTGTCACGCTGGCAGCTAATTTTACTCTTTCACCATCATGGACACTATGCAGCAATATGGAATGTTGCGCTTGACTTCACATTCTTTAAAAAGCTAAAAAAAAAAGAATGGTAACATCCTTACTCCTTGCTAGGTTACATACTCTGTGGTCACTCCTCTATCTTCACTATGGATTTTTGTGCTAAAAATGGCTTCACGTACGTCTAGGTTATTGCGACTATTTAATTGTATTTTAATGCGTAAATACATGTATTCAGCATTAAATACGCTTATTGTTTCCAAAATTTACATTCCTATATATCAGTGGAAGTGTAAAGTGATGTTTTGTGGTATTATGCTCAAAACTGGAATTTGTTGATGCCGGCCGGCGCGCCGGTTGGTTTGTATTGGACAGTTTTTTACGCAACGTAAAAACTTACAGGTATGATTAAACTCTCCTTTACTAATTTTACAACATGATACAAACCTAAATCAAGCAATTATACATGTAAAGTAAGTCTTTTGAATTTGTAAATTTACCTATCGTTCATTCGATCTGATATTCGATGTTTGAAAAGTTTTCCTGTTGACATTAACAACAGGTGCGTTTCCCGCCTAAACTACTATATACAAAGAAAAAAGGAACTATTAATTATCTTTTTAAAATATTTGCCGCGACTTTTGTTTTAAATTACCGCGAATTGTATGATTTTACCGCTTTTTTATCTTCGTGACATTTCGGTGCAAACAGAATTTTATATTATTTTGTTTTGTTGTAATCAAATCGCACAGTGCTCATATTTATTAAGCGAAAAAACAAAAATAACTAAACAGCAGTTAAAGACGGATGAAGAAATAAGATCAGAAGATATACAGAAAAGTAAAAATTTGTTTTGAACATACAAATTATCTCACATTGAATAATTATTTATTGAAGGTGAAAATTGTTGTGAAAATTATGAAAATCAACATGATACATATATAGAAAACCAAGGTTAGTAAATAATCCTAATAATCATCTGGTTTACCTTTTATATGATTCATCTAAATAAGAAAATAACAGTCAAAGGTCAGAGATACAAGAGACACTACACCCGGTGACGGGTTCATTATCCTACAGTGGTCTATGTAAGGATATTTTGACCACAATTTACTAGTAGCTAAACATTTAAATACTAAATTACTGTGGTGCAAACAAAGGCTCTAGTTATAACTTATATAGTTGTCACTTGAAGACAAACAGAACCAGTGTCTTACTCAGAATATACCAATTAAAAGACCTACTGTCTTTAGATCTATCACATGAGGGTAGACCTGACAGTTGTTTGACCTACTTCTTTGATACACAATGGCCTACTTATTATTCATTGATATAGAGCTACCACATGAGGGTAGACAGGCCTGAACTGGTTGTACAAAGTATAATTTATACCCACACCTATACTGTATTAAGGCTAATATAATGTTAATTGGTCTACTGTCTTTAGAGCTGTCACATGAGGGCAGACCTGACAGTTTGTTGACTAACCCCTTCCGTTCCAAGTCGGCCCAGATTTGATCATGTAGAGCTACCACATGAGGGAAGACAGGCCTGAACTGGTTGTACAAAGTATCATTTATACCCACACCTATACTGTATTAAGGGCAATATAATGTAAAATGGTCTACTGTCTTTAGAGCTGTCACATGAGGGCAGACCTGACAGCTTGTTGACCAACCCCTTCTGTTCCAAGACGGCCTAGATTTGACCATATAGAGCTACCACATGAGGGTAGACGGGCCTGAGTTTATACATTGTTATACATAAACTCTGTCTTGCAATGAACATAACCGCTCCTTGATTTACTTTGATAATAATTTTGGATAAAAAATCTATATTACAGAAATTACAAAGGATAGACTCTTTCTGAAGAAGTAAGAAGTTTCAATAGAATTATGTGATGAAAACATTCAAGAGAAGGAGAACACATTAAACAAGAGATTGCAAGTAGGTGGACTCATATCATTAATGATTATGATGGGTATTCCCAGAGAAAGCTTACACAACCTACGGACAAAGTTCATCACCCCAGAGAATTTCCCAATGGCAAATGTACCAAAACTTACTCCAGAAATAACTGCAGTTTTATCAGAAAATGTATATAAGTGAGACAAACAATATTAATACTGACAATTGGTAAGTTTGGGAAAGAAACAACGGAATTTTTTTTTTTAACTGGATGTTAAAATTTTGTTATGTTTTTTTTGTTAAGTATGTTAACAGATATAATGAAGGAAAACATAACCTGTATTAAATTAATTGAAGGCATCAATGCAGCTGCTGAAATTCTGTGCAATATCAACCATTATGATTCCAATGCTTATAAGCAATTTATCATGCATTCACAGCAGAATCATTTAAGACAAACTTATTCAAATGTATCAAATATACCCAAAGGTATACTTGTCTCTTCGGAGAAAATTTTGTAGAATGGCTTAAACAAGCACAAGGGGTTGAAAAATTAACAGACCATATGACAACAAAGTAATGTAACGTAATCTAATTTTAACTGGAAAGATCCACACCGTTCCAACCTTCTAGGGCAACTGGAGACCACCAGTGGACCATGATACTAACGTCCTACCAGGCAACTATGACAAAGACCAACTTACAAGAAACAGCCGAAACAGCTAACACATGGGCGCCGCGCTGCTAGCTAAGGCACATGTCTGGTAGACAATTTTATCATAACAGACAAGTTCTTAAGCAAAGGAAAATTTTATCATAGATCTTAAGTTATGTCTCGACATAATAAAATACCAATGGCCGATGATGAAAAGTTCAATTGCCATATCAGAGTATTCATGAAGAGATAATAAATTTTTAAAACACTTTTTTTTTGATTTGATAATAATATGAAATGAGAACTCATTCTTAATTTTTCATGTATTTGAGTTGACATAAAAATGTAAGTTAGAAGACATAAAGTATGTAAATTAATAAATCAGATTTGCTTCATGGCTGTAATTGACCAAAAGAAAGCATATGTAAAGTGTCTGATAATGCTGAATACCTAACATCTTTAGTCAATAATCAATTATATGACTTTAATGTTGTTTCATATGGCTTATGTATGTAGTTATGTAGAGACTACAGCGCCACAGTATGTCATTACCAAATACTATTTTATTTCTATTTTTGTTTGTCTGTTTGGCGAGTTCGCCTGACGCTTACAAGGGCCCGGGTTCAAGACCCGGGTTGGACCAAAAATATATATTGGGTGTGATAAAAAATATATATTCTGTCAAGAAATACACTTCCATTGGTCCTACGCCTGATCTCCTTCCAGTGGTGTCGGATTACAGTCACATCGGACTTTGAGAGTGAGAGAATAAAGAATGCACCTATGTTCACATATACACATGTGCTCTTTAATATCTACTATGCTGATGACTAATCCCCATTGAGTTTGGCCGCTGTGACCAAAATTTGCTAATGAGGATTTAATTATTTTATTTTATTTCATGACCAAGTATATCATATTTTATCTGCCTATGGTAAGAAAATGTAATCAAATTTAGATGTATTGTATATCAATGATATAATCTGACACTGTGTAAGTTACTCAAATTTAAAATATAATAATATAAGTATCCGTATCATTATCAACAGTGAGAATACCTAAGATACAATAACTTATCTTATCTCTATCATCAGAAAAGGGGAACCACCTAATATTGGTATTTATGAATAAACATAAACATAAATAATATACATTCCTCAAGTATTTGAACTTTTAAACTCAGAAAGTATTACTTTTAAGTTAAATGATATAGACAATGGTCTACTTTGGTTTATATAACAAAGTTTAAGGAACAAGAATTTTATGAGATTGCTTGCTCTTATAATGAATAGGAAGATTATGACGAGTGTTATGAACATTCCTAAAAGTTTCACAATACACATCATTTAAATGGTGGCTAGATAAAATGTACATAAATAATCCAATTAAAAACACAATTTGATACAGAACAAGATTGTGATAACAAAGAAACTAACTTATAATTATTTATTATGAGTTAAAGATATTCAGTATAATATGCTTACCATATAGTTAGTCTAAATGAAATTCTTTTAAGAATTGACAATACCACAGCATTGTTATGAATAAATAGAATGAGAAACATTCAAAAACGATCCTACACAGCATCACTCAGAGCAGACGGCAATGGTGTGAATATATAAATATATTATATATTAATATCGATATTTATTTATGTTAAGGAAACAATTTTTATAAAATTAAACTTAACTAACTCAAGCAATGAAGTTTCCAAAATTAAATGATGAACATCACAGCACATTGGTGAACATCATAACATTTAATAGTCACCGATTAATTATTATTTATTTTGCCTTTACAACACCATCACAGCAAATTACAAGTCTAACTAATAAAACATTGTTAGCATCTCATTATAGGGAACCGCATCCCTTACACCAATACCTAATCATACCTGCTCACTGAGAAGCTCTAAAGAGAAAAGAAGTTCCCCCAACATATCTTAACATCATGTTACTAAACTATGAGTGCTACATACACTACAATACACGTTTAACTATAGTAGACTTTCTCTATACAAAATAATACTTATCCATCCTCAGGTTCTTTTTTATATAATATATTATAATTTCTAACTTTACAAACTAACTCTGAGTTTTAATTATGGAACAGTAAATAGTATTTAACTTACTTTATGTTCTTTAGTATTTGACCCTAAAATAGACACAAATATAAAACATTAAAAGATGTTTACAGTGAAACCAACCGATTGGTTGGTCTGCATACAACTTTATACTTTTGCCTCATTTTAAACATAGTACCAACATGAATAAATTAATGAAATTACAATAAAAAATTACTAACATGTTTGTGACAAATTTGATAGATTTTACATAGTCTAGTACTACAGACACTGTTATTTGTAATAACGTTCATAAGTTTTCTATATTGTTTATACTGGAATTTAACAAAAATACCTACAAGTACATAATGTACAACTTTCTTTTACTCTCTTATATTATACAATCAAATTTAAGTTTTTTCTAAATAATAAATTATTATAAGAAATTATTACATCTTTAATCATTATTGTACTCTTCACTCACAACCCTAGCTTTGAACATCTGCATAGTGTCCATGATGGTGAAAGAGTAAAATTATAAAATTAAACGAACTTACCTAAGTGAAGTTCTATTTAAATTTTACGAATTTCACCATCATGGACCGGCCCACCCTAACCCTGTTCATATAATATCATAACCATGATTTATCCCCAATTTTAGGGTTGATCGTGGATGGCTTCAAACTGATAGTGAAGATAGAGGAGTGACCACAGAGTATGTAACCTAGCAAGGAGTAAGGATGTTACCATTCTTTTTTTTTTAGCTTTTTAAAGAATGTGAAGTCAAGCGCAACATTCCATATTGCTGCATAGTGTCCATGATGGTGAAATTCGTAAAATTTAAATAGAACTTCACTTAGGTAAGTTCGTTTAATTTTATAATTATCTTCGGTGAAATATGAGTGTTGTATAGTATTTAAGACTGAATACCAAAAATAGTATCGTGTGGTCATTAATCAAGTTCAAAGGCGATCGTTAGAGGGGGCACATTAGCGCTGCTATCTAGACTAGATTTGTTCATTCCCACCCAGAATTTGTAAGTAATGGGTGTCAGAACACACACTAATAGCACTAATGGTACAGTGTACGTGACATGTCTTATGATATCTGAGGCATATTATATTTATAGTAACAACTATTGTTTTTATTATGAAATTAACTTGCTGTTGCTGTTCCCCGTTTCACCCGCTTAGATTTAGTTTCATCCTTCTTGTCACGGTACCCTAATATTTTCATTATTAATAGCCTAAGTTGAAACGTCAGCTACCTGCCAGTGAAAGTCCCGTTAAAATCCGTCCAGCCGTTTCAGAGATTACCCGGAACAAACAGACAGACAGACAAACAGAGAAATATTTTTTTTGTGTCAGTAGCGTGTATACTTTCATATGCATTAATTGAAAAACTGCTATTTTGGATTTACAAACAGACATCAATTGTATTTATCTGTATAGATGTATAGATAAGGTATTCAAAGCAGAGTAAGGTTCAAGGAAGATGAAGGTTGGTTCAAGGAAGGGTACCTTGAAGGTTCTTCACAAAAGATTTGGCCACCAGTGAGTATTAAGAACTTAATTTGTGTCATCACGAGATTTGAGCGCTGGCCAAGACCAGTCAAGACTGCGCAGTAGTCATTATTTTGAGTATTCGATTCGTTGAAGCTGTATAATGTTGTATTTATTTATTTCTATTTAATTCACTATATTATTCATCTTCATCGTAATTAGATTGAACTCTTATCTACTTTTGGTGACAAAAATAGCTACGTATTTATTCGTCTATAAAAGCAGAGGTTAGCGACTACTGCAATCTACCTTATATAAAGAACGCAGGCCTACAATGATTTTGGTGCCGCTAAAATTAAAACTGATTTCAAGTACGTTCGGTACCCTAATAAAAAATTTATACTTACTTTTTAAATGCTACGCGTAGTTTTCGAGATTTCTCAAGAGTAAATAATTAATATATATATAGCTATACGCACCAAGATTTTCAGGAAACTTTTGTAAATGATTGTATAGATAGTGTACTTTTATGCTCATATTACATCCAAGATTATTAAAGCTAATTAAGAGCTTTTGAACGAATTCTTTGTAATTTTCGGCCTTCTGACTTCCTAGATTTTTTTACAACAGCAATGAAAGATTTCCAAGCCTCTGCTTCTAAATTATTCATTGAATGAATGAAATCATTGTATTTCATTAAAAGTCTAATCTGTGGGCCATCAAAAATACCAGCTTTTCATTCGAGCCTTTCATTACTACTTTCTTGAAAGATACATAAAACGAACCAGTTTTATCTAACGCCTTTGGATCGGTACAAACCTGAACGTAGCTTCGTGAATTTGACAGCTTCCCACAACGTCTTGCGGACTAATTAACCAAATTATAACATACAATTAGCGGCACCAATCAAGAATTTTTTTTTGTTGGCCTGTGTAATAAAGTCATTGTGCCAACACGCTGAAAGACGAAAGGATTTCATAGCTAGAACAGCGCCCCCACTTCTCCACCCTATGGTAGATGTTACTGATTAGAAAGCACTTGACAAGCACTTGTGAACTTGTGGATCAAGATTTGATTTCATTAAACATAGTTATATTTCGGTCAAACGGCAAACTAGATGAACATTTAACTGAAGTTTATCTAAAGGCAGATATCAGGATTTGTTTTATCAGTTAGGAGTTTGCAACTATCGCAGGATCAAAGATATCAAATATAACTATCATGCCGAGAACTTATTTGTGGGATTATTATGACAGAAGAGCTACCATTACTACGACAGTAGGTACCGATATTACGAGTTTTGCGCCTTATTCGTAATCTAGCTTACTCGCTAGCGTCAACCACAATATTTCGTAAGAGATATTTTTTAGTTGCCTTGCTGGTCTAGTGGTCGCGAGCTACTGCTGAATACAAGTTCACGAGGTTGCGATCCCGAGTTCGAGCAGAATAATATTGTATTTTTCCATCTGTCAATAAGTCAAAGTCAAAGTCAAAAATCTATATTCGATTAGACTTTTACAAAGTACTTTCAAATCGTCAGAATTACATTAATTTAAATGCTACCGCCAGGTTCGGAAGGTTGCTTTTACTGAGAAGAACCTGGCAAGAAACTCAGTAATTACTCGTTTCAAAAATAATACACAATTTTAAAAATTCAAAGTAAATCACTTGAGAAATGTAAGCCCATGGACACAGTTCCAATGCACAAATGTCGATAAAAATTAACATAAAGAAAAGTCTAGTAGTTCTACTTATATCTAAATGCGTAGCTTGAGATGAGCAGCCCCCACCAGCAGCACCTGTTCACAAGTATGACGAGAATGCCAGCCATCGCCCTCCTCAACCATTATAGAGGGAAGTGAGCGACCCGTCATCCTGACGCCGCCGCAAGCAAAGGCATTTTAGTGAGCATGACAACTCATGTATCTAAACTCCTCATGTATCTAACATCCTATTCATACTTTAAATCGATGCCCAAATGCATCTAATGTAATATTTCCCTCGAATGATATTAGACAAGTATCACAAAATATTCAGAATTCCTTATTGTGACGTAACTCGGCTGTCACAGACAGGTGTTCCGTATATTACACATTGTTGGGATTCCGAAGGCTCAAGGTAGGATGTCATTTCCGGGCTGTATACTCCGTTCAATACGAATATACGCTCACAATTTTAGTTTGATTCACTGTTCAGGCCAAACTTCTAACTTGAGATTCTAAAAGGTTTATTTTGGTTTCAAGTAAGTTTATTAAACTGTTTTTACATAAATAAAAAAATAATAATTCTAAAAATATAAAATATATACAATTTAAAGGTGCTTCATAGCACGCTGGTGCCCGTGACTCCGTAAAGTGCAGGATTTGATTTATCTATACAGATAAATAAAATTGACCGTGCCTGTTCGTAATTCTAAAATTACAGTTTTTCACTAAATGCATATGATATTTCCTTGTAACATTAGCTATCTGCCAGTGAAAGTTTCGTTACAATTGGACCAGCTGGAACAAACAGACAGAGAGACAGATATACAGACAAACAGACAGAGAAAATTAAAAAAATTGGTTTTTCCATGTTTAGTACCGTGTATATTTTCATATGCAAGTCAAAAGATGTAGTTTTGGAATTACAAACAGACACTTAAATTTTATTTATCTGTGTAGATATCGATGTATAGATTACAGCCTATGTGTTATTCTGACGTGTAAGCTATAATTATTGTTAAAATTCATTAATAAATTCCATTCAGTAGTTTTTGCGTGAAAGAGTAACATCCATCCATCCATACTAATACAAACTTCCGCGTTTATAATATCAGCAGAATTCCACACTGTCTTATAAAATACATTTAACCACTTGAAAACACGAGTAATCAATAATAAAGTATTCGAAATCGCTCAATAATTAAATTTCCAAGCAAGAATTCGCGAGAAAATTACGATGTCTCTACGCCGGAAATGAAAACGTTATCAAATGTAATAGGTATTTTTTCCAATTTCCGAGAAACTCCGAATCTTTTTCCTTATTGTTTTATAATCTGGGAATCATGTAGCGGCTTTTGAATAAGGTCACGTAAAAGCTAAAATAATGAAGACGTCACGCGGTTACACCCGCGTAGTTCCCGTTCCCGTGGGAGTACGGAGATAAAATATAGCCTTTATTAATCAGTGATCATCTATACATTTATACAGATAAATAAAATTGAAGTGTCTGTTTGTAATTCCAAAATAGCAGCTCTTCACTAAATGCATATGAAAGTATACACGCTACTGACACTGAAAAACCAAGTTTGAATTTTTTTCTCTGTCTGTCTGTCTGTTTTTTCCGGGAATCTCTGAAACGGCTGGACCGATTTTAACGGGACTTTCACTGGCAGGTAGCTGATGTATCAAGGAGTAACTAAGGCTTTTATTTATTAAAAATATTAGGGTTCCGCGACAATAAGGATAAAACTAAATCTACGCGGGTGAAACCGCTAGTGTATAAATATAAATAAGGGATACTACCCCTTCGGGTTCATACCAGTGGCGTAAGATGGTGTTACAGAAAAAAAATCCATCGTTTTCAAATAAAAACTCAATGAGACGAACCATGTAATAAAAAGAACTTACATTATACATGAAATTTTTACCCAACATTTTATTTGATTTCACGGACTTACCTTTTTGCATGAATAAATTTGTTCTGAAAGTGGGTACTCGTTCTATTGGTACATACGTATGAAGGTTTGATTTATACATAATATAATATTCGAGTTGGATAAGTACTCGTCAACTGTTCAGAAATATAATAATTTTGTTCATGACTTGGAATACCGTACTGATTTTTACATAACTTACTTTTTTGTTTAATATTTGTTATACGTCGTTCTTTCCATGCTGCCAGCTTCTTCTTGCCTGTTCTTCTCAGAAAGCTAGTTTCCGAACTGGTGGTCAATTCTTCGATATTCATACCTTACCAGGATTTAAACTGAATAAATTATTTTCTTTCGGTTCTTATTCGTTCTAAAATTACGTCCGAACGTAATCTAGAAATTCCTTCAATAAAAAATATAAAACTGATTTCTTGAATAATCTGCGTGTGACGTCGTCGTAGTCGCGTATACGTCATTTATGTATTCTACAGCCATTTTTCTAAAATTGAATCGACATATCGATATAACTTTGACAGTAAATCAATCAAAAAAAAAACTTTCCCTCTCGCCCGACAGAGCAAACAATTTTTATTAAAAAATTTGGTCTAAATTCCATACTGCCAAACTAAATATACGAGTTCTTCATACACTGTAACGAAACCTATAGCGCGCTTTCCCACTGCCACGATATCGTCCGCTGATACTTGACTACAACGACACTGTGAAAGCGTGCAGTAGTAATTGTATCAAACTACTAGTCCGACGATATCGTGTCGTTACCGATATCGTCCAATGTGAAAGCGCCCATACTTGGGGTATGTACCGTAGTAATTTAGTAACTGTAGCTCACGGAGAAGATGCTTTAATTTGCTTGCTAGGGAGTAATCAATCAACATACTCGCGTAGGTGGGCTCCCATAAATGTCACTTGGGGTGAACCATGAGAGATTGATTCGTATCGCTTCCATTTACTATCGATCACGGCTACATGTTTCGAAGGTCACTGAAATTTCGTCGCCTTTGAGAAATTTGATGTTTGATATATTGTTATGACCTAGTCTTTAGAGGCGCTGTGATATTTATAACGTGATCCTTGCGTGTTTCTTTTTGGGTGCAATAAATGGGAAAGTTTCTCTGTCTGTGTGTCTGATACCTTTTCATGGGCAAGCGGTTAAATTTATTTAGACGAAATTCGGTATAGAGATAGATTTGATCCTAAGAATATATACATTATTCTTTCTCGCCAGGTTGTTCTCAGTAAAAGCAACCTTCCGAACCTGGCGGTAGCATGTATAATCCTGTGTAATTGTGTCATTCTGACGATTTCAAAGTACATTGTATAAAGTCTAATCGAATAAAGATATTTTTGAGTTTGAGTTTGAGTTTAAAAATAATTATAAGGCTTCCGTCATCGGCTTTGTCCCCGAGTTAATGCGAAACACTAATTAGCCTCGATTAACAGTATAAATATGTGACTCGCTGAAGATGTAACTTTCTAACGAAGTAAGAATTTTAGACATCGGTTGAGTTTTTTTTTGAGTTCAATCGTAACAAACAAACAAATCTTTCCTCTTTATTATATTATTAGTAGTAGTATAGACTAGCCCCGCGGTTTCACCCGCGTAGATTTAGTTTCATCCTTATTCTCGCGGAGCCCTTATAGTTTTAATAAATAAAAGTTAAGTTACTCCTTGAAACATCAGGTGAAAGTACCTACCAGTGAAAGTCCCGTTAAAATCCGTCCAGCCGTTTCAGAGATTACCCGGAACAAACAGACAGACAGACAGACGGACAGACAGACAGACAGACAGACAGAGAAAAAAATTAAATTTTGGTTTTTAAGTGTCAGTGGCGTGTATACTTTCATATGCATTTAGTGAAAAGCTGTAATTTTGATATTACAAACAGACACTTCAATTTTATTTATCTGTATGTATAGATTAACAAGTGTTTATAGGCAGCAGCCGCTTACTACCGGGTGGATTTCAAACTAGTTTGTTACCTGTAAGGTATAAAGAAAAATATATGGCATTAAAGTAGCATTTAAATACGTAGGACTGCTCGCAGATAAAAGTCGAGTATTGTGGCTAGTTGGACGTGAGTACCGGTGGTTTGGTACTAATTAGCTCTGGGAGTTAAACATTGTAACTGCTGTGAAACGTAGCATGTGGACTGGGATATTTAAATGTATTTGAATAGTTTATTTTGTTTTAAATGCATTAAACTCGAACTGAGTACTATAAGCTCTTCCCCATGGGCATGATCTGCCGGCTTGTTCAGGCAGTATTTGAGGAGTCAGGTACGTAGAGCATAAGGGCAAGGGCGGCACAAAAGATCCCAAGGGTCGACGTGCTTCCGTACAACCGAATATTGCCGCAACTAAGATAATATAAGATGGTCGAGTGGTCGCCAGTATTGTAGCGAGGCATCCAGTTGAGTTACTTAAAAACACAAACTAATGTGCAAAATCATCCTTACATAGTACTAGCTGTGCCCCGCGGTTTCACCCGCGTAGATTTTAATTTTATGGTTGCCAGCGGATCCCTAATGTTTTAAAAAAATCTAAGAAGCCTAAGTTACTCCTTGTAACATTAGCTATCCGTCAATGAAAGTCCCGTCAAAATCCGTCCAGCCGTTTTGACAGACAGACAGACAGGTTTGGACAGGAAAACTGTTATTTTGCAGTTACAAACAGACACTCCAATTTTATTTATCTGTATAGATTAAAGAGTAACGTTAATGTTTTAATTATTTATGTTAGTTATACCAGTGAGATAAGGTAGATAATTGCTAAGCATAGGTTATTGCAAGGCAAGAACGTGTGTACGAATGTTATGTATAGTGCCTAAGACGGCGATACTCACCATCTGTCACGTTGGCACTTAATCGTCTTGGTGAAAAGTGGGTGTTGTTATTACAACACTCTCTGCCTACCTCTTCGGGGAATACAGTCGTGAGCATATGTATGCATGTATGTTATATTGAGACTAATCTATATATATAAAAATGAATCCCCATTTCCCTTGGTCACGACATCACGGGTGAACGGCTGGACGGATTTCGATAATATTTTTTTGTTGTGTTCGTTATTGTCAGGAGATGGTTCTTACAAAAGAACAAACTAAGACAATTTAGTGAAAAATTTGAAAATTTAAGAATACTTAACCACCATATATAATTATATTTCTTTCTTCTTATATCTAACCTTAGCGCTTTGGACAATAAAAACTTTTTGATGTAACCTTATGACGTTTGACATAGAATTGACAGAATACGTGCTGCATTCTCATAATTAAGACAGGGCAACGTCTGTCGGGTCAGCTAATTTGATATAAAGAATGGTATGAATGAATGTAGCTGCGAAAAATTTGAGTTATAACTTTAGACAACTAAAGTTCACTGCTGGATTTAATGCTAAAACACTTTTTACCAGTCATCCAACCAATTTATGTATAAATTGTGCAAAATTTAATACTTTTATTTTTTTCTTGGAAAACTTTTAAATCTAACGAGCACACCAGCCCGAACTGGTAATCACAAATTCCACGAAAACGAATAATACCAGTTCTACATACGTATGAATAATTTAACTTTTGGGAATATGTTTGGGATGGTAATATTCCCGCAAATTATCTGGTACTTTTATAGCTACAACCTTTCCTGCAAACCAAACTGAATAGAGAAAATGGAATTGCATATTTTTGGTTACCGACAATTCTTGGAGCTGCAAAAAAAACAACTCAACTTAATCAAAAGACCAAAACTAGGATAAGTTTCTACATAATTATGTAGTACATATTTGCCTACCTCTTCGGGGAGTATTCCCGCCTGTATAGGCGTAAGCAGGGCTGGATTAACCATATTTGTGAACAGGTGCTGCTTGTGGGGGCTGCTCATCTCAAGCTACGCATTTAGATATAAGTAGAACTACTATACTTTTTTTATGTTAATTTTTATCGACATTTGTACATTGGAACTGTGTCCATCGGCTTACATTTGTCAAGTTACTTTGTTTTTTAAAATTGTATAATATTTTTGAAAAGAGTAATTACTGAGTTTCTTGCCAGGCTCTTCTCAGTAAAAGCAACCTTCCGAACCTGGCGGTAGCATGTATAATCCTGTAAATTAATGTCATTCTGACGAATTGAAAGTACTTTGTAAAAAGTCTAATCGAATAAAGATATTTTTGACTTTGACATATCAGGGTCTCTAGGCAATGCAATTCTTTGGGCCACTTTCCTTTGCCCTTTTATTACCTTTTTAAATATATTTCCGAATAGGTCCTCACGGGGCCCCTAGGCCGTCAACATAATCCGACCCTGGGCCTGAGCATATGTTTATTTGCACACCATATTGATCTTTTGTGACAATATAAAAAGGAAACTACAAAAATGTAATTTTTTAGTTACACCAAAAATAGTAATTGTGCGGTTCTTGGCTCAATATTTCAATTACTGTGAAAGCGCTTCAAATCTTTACTTTTATTAGATGCCTTGTTTAATGGGTAAGTCAAGCTCCCCGATCCATACTATCTATATTATAATGGTATAAATGTGTAAGTGTTGGTCGGTCTGTCTAGACCTCAAAACCGATTTTGCTGATATTCGCGGTAGATCCATCCCTAAGTAATTTATGAGTTCTCTTTATTATTAACAAGCTGTGCCCCGCGGTTTCACCCGCGTAGATTTAGTTTCATGCTTCATGTCGCGGATCCCTTATATTTTTTATAAATAAAAGTAGCCTAAGTTACTCCTTGAAACATCATACAGACAGACAGATAAATTTTTAAATACTTGGTATTTCAGTGTGAGTAGCGTGTATACTATCATATGCATTTAATGAAAAGCTGTTATTTTGGAATTACAAACAGAAACTTCAATTTTATTTATCTGTATAGAGGTATAGATTATTCAGGGATCAAGTTCATATTTTTCTTACGACTTATTTTTCCATCCCGATCCTATAATACACAAAAATAACATCGCCCGACGAAATATATTCAATTTTTACATGTTTGATCTTGACAAAATACCTACGATATATACATTACCCAAAGACAAAATCAACCAGTGAAAAATAACTAGGTTGGGAAAGAAAATTTCGTGGGGTTCGCTATTTTTTCGGGTAGCTGTATGTTGTACGTGTGTCGTTGTTTGTAAGCTGCACATGTACGCTACGTGACTTGAGTAAGGGTGTATTTCGGATGGCGTGTAATTTGTTAGGTAATTTTGTCTAACAAATGTAAGTGCAGTCTCTGGAGCCGATTCTAACATCGTCTTCAAGAAAACATTTTGTATTCAAAGTCAAAAATATCTTTATTCGATTAGACTTTTTACAAAGTACTTTCAAATCGTCAGAACGACATGGTTATACAGGATTATACATGCTACCGCCAGGTTCGGAAGGTTGCTTTTATTGAGAAGAACCTGGAAAGCAACTCAGTAATTACTCTTTTTTCTAAAATATTATACAATTTAAAAAACAAAGTAAATCACTTGAGAAATGTAAGCCCATGGACACAGTTGCAATGCACAAATGTCGATAAAAATTAACATAAAGAAAAGTCTAGTAGTTCTACTTATATCTAAATGCGTTGCTTGAGATGAGCAGCCCCCACAAGCAGCACCTGTTCACAAGTATGACGAGAATGCCAGCCATCGCCCTCCTCAACCATTACTTTCTACTTATTCACTTATCTATATTTGTATTCTTTTCAACGGAAATCTGTATTCTGTAATCTGGCTTAAACCAGTTGTCGGACTTTCTGACTGACGTGTAACGATTACAAATGATGTTTGATTGGTATTTGAAGTTCCGTGAGAACTCTGGTTGTTAACCGACTTCATCGATACACTTTTAGACCGAAAGGAGGAGGCTTCAAATTCGTTTGTTTTATTTGAATGATACTCGCACTTTGCCGTAAGCCCTTCTATTCTAATATTATAAAGAGGAATGGTTTGTATGTATGTTTGTAACGAATTGGGCCAAAAAGTAGTGCACCGATTTTAAAAATTCTTTCACCATTTTAATGCTGCATTATCACTGATTAATAAAAGCTAGATTTTACTCCCACGGGAGCGGGAACTACGCGGTTAATATATTTTAATAAATTTAGCATGTCAAACTTACTAAAACCTACATATATAATAGATACATAGGTTCCTACTATACCTACTGATCTTTTCTTCGATTGTAGATATACCTTTATTTAAATACTAGCTGTGTCCCGCGGTTTCACCCGCGTAGATTTAGTTTCATCCATATTGTCGCGGAACCCTAATAGTTTTAATAAATAAAAGTAGCCTAAGTTACTCCTTGAAATATCAGCTACCTGCCAGAGAGTTCCGTTAAAATCCATCCAGCCGTTTCAGAGATTACCCGGAACAAACAGACAGACAGACAGACAGACGGACAGACAGACAGACAGACACAGAAAAAATTTAAAACTTGGTTTTTTTGTGTCAGTAGCATGTATACTTTCATATGCATTTAGTGAAAAGCTGTAATTTTGGAATTACAAACAGACACTTCAATTTTATTTATCTGTATAGATGTATAGATTGTAAAGATGAGCAAGTCCCGTCAGCTTTTCTTAACCTAAACACGACCTTAAATGCATAGATAGCGCTGATGGCAGGGACACAGCAGCTTATTTTATGCGAAATCCGAGATTTTTTACGTAAGGTTTAAAATATTTTTCTATGTCCACGATAACCTTGTATAATCTTCTTTACCAAAAATAATATGTGAATCTCTTTGCAATATGTTTAATAAATATAAATAATAAATTTTATAGTTATTGAAATCGTAATGTTTAATCCAATAGTTGACATTAAGAACGGTCTCGTATTGTATCCACTGATAATTAATGTGTGTCATTGGTTAAAAGGTATCAATATCAGATGAGGTCGCTCAGCCTTCAGGTAATGTTTGAGCAAATTATTTGATAGACATTAATTGTTTGAATGGGTCCTTATAAGTAATTAAGCATCACACCTTTAAAATTGGGGCATCTATACTCTATACAGATAAATAAAATTGAAGTGTCTGTTTGTAATTCCTAAATAACAGCTCTTTACTTAATGCATTTGAAAGTATATACGATACATATAAAAACTAAGTTTAAAATTTTTTTCTCTGTCTGTCGGTCTGTCTGTTTGTTCCGGGTAATCTCGGAAACGGCTGAACCGATTTTAACGGGATTTTCACTGGCAGGTAGCTGATGTTTCAAGGAGTAACTTAGGGTACCGCGACAATAAGGATGAAACTGCGGGACAAAGCTAGTTTTTATTATAATTAATTATGCAAGGAAACCGTTGTAAAAACCACATAAAGATTCGTGTGAAATAAAACAAAGTACAGATGAATTGAGGACCTGCTCTTTTAAGTATATAGTTCTTAACTAGCTGTGCCCCGCGGTATCACCGGCGTAGATTTTATTTCATGGTTGCCCGCGGATCCCTAAAGTTACTCCTTGTAACATTAGCTATCCGTCAGTGAAAGTCCCGTTAAAATCTGTCCAGCCGTTTCGGAGATTACCCGGAACAAACAGACAGACAGACAGACAGAGAAAAATTTTAAAAATTGGTTTTTCCATGTCAGTATTTATTATTCCACAGTATTCCACGTCTATACTTTCATATGCATTTAGTGAAAAAAATATTTTGGAATTACAAACAGAAACTTTAATTTTATTTATCTGCATACATGTATAGATATATAATTTAGTTGTATACATTATGAATAAATAGGTATTATTAATTTAAGCTGAAACTTTATAATTATTAAACCAATAAACGGCTCATCCCTTTGAAAGTCTATGTTGCGACTAAAATCAGTTTAGTCAAAGCATTCCAGAGTTTAATATTACGGATCATGTCTCCCTTTAATTTTACTCTATGAAAATTGTAACAGACTTGTACTTATATTGTTGACTAGCTGTGCCCCGCGGGTTCACCCGCGTAGATTTAGTTTCATGCGTCATGTCGCGGAACTCTAATATTTTTAATAAATCAAAGTAGCCTTAGTTACTCCTTGAAACATCAGCTATCTGCCAGTGGTAGTCCCGTTGAAATCGGTCCAGCCGTTTCTGAGATTACCCGGAACAAACAGATAGAATATTTGTATGATATGTTTTAGTTCTTCACGTCACCGCTTGGAGGCGCTGTACAATTTCTCATACAAATATTTAGCTAAGACGCTAGCGAGAGTAGATGACAAAAACTCGTTATAGGGGTACTGGTGTATATTTGATCTCGTTACGATATAGTTAGAGGGATATATAAAGCCCCAGTATTTCATCATCATCTGCCTGGCCTTATCCCATGTATTTGGGGTCGGCACTTGATTCAACCCGATGTGGCTGATCACCTGATTTTTATACGAAGCGACTGCCATCTGACCTTCGTAACCCCTTTTTAGAGGAAAATCGGCAATCTGGGTTAAACCAGTTGTCAGACTTTTTCAGGCCTCTGACTGACCTGTAACGATTGCCAAAGATGTTAAATTGCCAACCTAGCCCCAGTATTTCATGCCAATACAAATTCCTCACGGAACTTAAATCGCTGGATAGAAACAATCTATTCTACATACAAATAAATGACATTCCAATGTCTGTTTGTATGCGAAATACAGTAATACTAAACTTTTCTTTATTTTTTATCCATTTGCCTATTCGATGAAAAAATTCCAAATAGCTTGTTCCAAATTCCAAACTCTTGTCGGTGTAGCCGATGCAACTCTTTCCATTTGTCTCTGTCCAGCAGGGGCGTGCATTGGCTTTTCAGAGGGGTAGGCATAAACAATAAGAAGGTAGGTTTTTCGAGGAAAATCGGCAATCTGGGTTAAACCAGTTGTCAGACTCTCTTAGGCCTCTGACTGACCTGTAACGATTGCCAAAGATGTTAAATTGGCAACCGGGACCGACGGCTTAACGTGCTCTCCGAGGCACGGAGGGAACTCGGGCGGTCACCCATTCAACTACTGGCTAGGCGTATGGTTGCTTAACTTCGCTGATCGAATGATATGCGCAATAGCAACTGTGCCACGAGCTCCTCTTCGCTTCGATTAAATAAATATACTCATTCAATTGAGTTGAAACCAGGGGCCCAACCATGAGCTCTTATTGCAATGTTAATTCAGTTGTGCGACAGTGACAGATGTATACACGCCACATACATCTGTCTCATAAATGAGTGAAACTATCATGGCAATAAGAGCTCATGGTATGGCCCCAGGCGTAGTGAGTTTATAATATAAAATTATACTATTTCTATGTTCTTTTCAAATTGATGTATCAAAATTAATGAACGTTCGGTCCGAATTGAGAATTCAGCTATAACAATATACGAGTAAGTAATAAATTATTCACAGAATCTAATTTGATTTCATCAGGTCAGTGATCTCTCGAGATTAAATTTAATATAAAACTCTAAAGCTTCGCTGAGAAACATTTAAAAGATATAATTACGAGGAGTACACTTGACAGCGATTTTCTACTGAGAGTGTAAAGTTTGCAATCATTTTTAATTAGTTCCTTTGCATACTTTATTAATTTTCTTAAGTACTTGAAGCTTCTTGCTTTTTATTGTTACTGTTTTATTAATAAACTAGCTGTGCCCGCGGTTTTACCTAGACTTAATTTCAAGGGCGAACCACGGTACCCAATTTAAAAATAAATTAATGTTGTCTATGTGAATTCTTTTAGTAGCAGCTATCAGTGAAAGTCCCGTTAAAATCGGTCGAGTCGTTTTGGAGATTACTCGGAACAAACAGACCGATAGAAACCACTTACAATCAGGGTCGAATGCTTGTTTACCACCGTAGTAATATAAAAAAAATTATTTCTATTCATACTGGTTTGCGCCCGCAACTTCGCCTACGTGGCAGTAAGGTGTCCCCGAATCCTCATTTATGGGGAATAAATGGGATGGAATTTTGGAAAATCGTTTTGTAGTGAATACCAACACCTAATCAAAAACACTCTCTTCAAGTTTCATGTCTCTAGCTTAGCTAGCGGTTCAGGCTGTAAGTTGATGTATAAGTCAGTCAGTCAGTCACGACTTTGAATGTTAAATACTCATGAAGTACACAGAGACGTGTAAAATTTCGTAGGCTTACGGTATCACCCATTCTCTCCATAACGTGTCGTATAAAATATGTAGAACATGACACCGTGTATGAATACTAAACAGGTGCTATATTTTACAGACATGAGTTACCTAGTTTTAGCTAACTTTATCTCCAGTTCAACTGAAAGTGAATTAATAACTAAATGAAATAAAAATGTGCAGGTCTCGGGCATTAATTAAAAAAGTTATCCTGGCTATATAGAGCTCGTTAGTGATCTACTTTCGTTGCAAATGGACGCAGGACGTGCTTATATTATACAAAGTCAAAGTCAAAAATATCTTTATTCGATTATACTTTTTACAAAGTACTTTCAAATCGTCAGAACGCCATGGTTATACAGGATTATACATGCTACCGCCAGGTTCGGAAGGTTGCTTTTACTGAGAACAACCTGGCAAGAAACTCAGTAATTACTCTTTTCAATAATATTATACAATTTAAAAAAACAAAGTAAATCACTTAAGAAATGTAAGCCCATGGACACAGTTGCAATGCACAAATGTCGATAAAAATTAACATAAAGAAAAGTCTAGTAGTTGTACTTATATCTAAATGCGTAGCTTGAGATGACCAGCCCCCACAAGCAGCACCTGTTCACAAGTATGACGAGAATACGTTTACTTATAAGTCTGCCGTGGTCATCGAGTACTTTGTGTCAAAACCTACAATGAGTAGTTCGTACCCATACCCCGATTCACGTCAAGCGATCGAAATTTAACGACAAGTTAATATCTGATGCAATGGATGATACGGCGATTGACTCACCATCTGTCTCGCTGGCACTTAATCATCTTCGGCTTAAAAGCGCAGGTATTCACGTATGAATTAAATGATCAAGAAAATATACGTATACCCATGTTACATGAAGCTTAAATGTATCTGGCGAAATGCGAGTGTTATTGGCGTGTAAATTAAGAACCTGAGTGAATCGCGGCATTTGAACCCACGACCTCCCAAAAAATGGCACTGTTGCTCTGCCATTTGAGTTACTTCTTAAGCTGAATGTTAATTAATCGATTCAAAAAAGAGGAGGTTATATGTTCTATTAAACTTAGAACAGTTTTGGGACTTTTTAGAAAATATAGTACATATATTCGTTAATTGTGAATTAGATACTGCTCGCGACTTGATCTTCGTAGAATAGTTACTTTGCGCTAACTCTAACTTCAACCCGCGATTGGTCTTAGCATGATATACATAGCCTTCATCGATAAATGGACTGAAATAAGCGCGTTCAATGAAACTAACGAACAAGCTCTTTAGTTTTATATATTAGTTTAGAAGTATAGATATAAATTTTATAGGATTAAACCATAAATCTTCTATATACATATATATACAGATAAATAAAATTGAAGTGTCTGTTTGTAATGCCAAAATAAAAACTTTTCACTACATGCATATGAGAGTATAAACGCTACTAACACTAAACAACCAAGTTTTAAATTTTTTCTCTGTCTGCCTGGCTGGAGCAATTTTAACGGAACTTTCACTGGCAGGTAGCTGATGTTACAAGGAGTAACATGGGCTACTTTTATTTATAAAGAAAATTTTGGGTTCAAATTAAATCTACGCGGGTGAAACCGCAGGGCACAGCTAGTTAATAAATATTCTTGGATAACCAAAGTACTTAAACGCTTTACCGAAAACAAAGAAATTCCCTTTAAACTTGTCAATAACAAGCAACAGGCTGAATTTAAACAAGCAAGGTTTATTTTATAATTACCTCTTGCATAAATTACGGGGCTTAAGATATTCGCGGTTTCAAATAATTACCAACTGGATGAAAAATGATTTTCTATTAAATTACGTTGTCCTAAAAACGTCATGAACAGAGCCTACTCCAATTAGCTTGGGATTTTTGCTCTAATCGGATTTGTGTATTCATTGACGCTTAATCGAATGCCTGGGTGCTGGAGGAACGTCTGCAGATTCTACGAGTATAAAGAAGAATGTTAAAGGAATTCCGAAATACACTCCAAGAGTAATTTCATTAAATCTATACCTACAGATAACGAAAAAAGAAACAAAAAAAAGATTCCAAAATAACAACTTTTTACTAAATGCATAGGAAAGTATATATACGATACTGGGATAATAAAACAAGGTTTTAATTTTTTTCTCCGTCTATCTGTCTGTCTGCTTGTTCCGGGTAATCTACGAAACGGTTGGACCAATTTTAACAGGACGCTGGTAGGTAGCTGATGTTTCAAGGAGTAACTTAGGCTATTTTTATTTTATTAAACTTTAGGGTTCCGTGACAATAAGGATAAAACTAAATCTACGCTGGGCACAGATAGTATTAATATAATGTACTAATTAATGAGAACCGATAGGGCTGAGGAGTTTAAGCAGTCGCCTGCTACACAAGAGACGCGAGCTAAATCATATACACTATCCGTTGTATAAGCAAGTATAAGGAAAAAACATGTCCAATGCTCTCTTAAGGCTTGAACAAAAATAGCAAATGAAATCAGTGATGTACACACACCTGCCGGCCTCCCTGCGGATTTCACCGTGTGTAGACAGCTTCCGGATGTTTGCCGACGCCAATGAACAACAACTTTAGCAATTATCTACCAAGTGCTTCCCATGGTATCGTGTGTATATACTCCATATAACACTCGAACACACGCTGCTCTCTTTAAGTATCAAGATTGCTTCGATATTTTATGAACATACAGATTACTTTTCTTATTTTAATTTACGTTATTTTTAGTGAATAAAAATAAGTACTTATTATACGATGGATTCGGCTGATACATTTTTCAAGATTTTAAGTTAGATATCTGATGTTATAGAGGTGAGGTAACTTTTACTTTAGAATAATTCTTGGAATTCCACGGAAAGAAACATGAAATTTGAATCAATGTGGGCGAAATCGCTAGATACATACATACATATGCTCACGCCTGTATTCCCCGAAGGGGTAGGCAGAGGTGTAGTAATAACAACACCCACATATCACCGAAGATGATTAAGTGCCAACGTGACAGATGATAAGTCTATCGCCGTCTCAGGAACTATACATACGTCTTTGAATTACTTCTCAGACATATAGAGGTTTCCTCACGATGTTTTCCTTCACCGTAAAGCACGTTATTGGCACAGGCCCCGCTGGGATTCAAACTCGCGTCGGTTGCGTAGAAGGCCACCACGGCTCTTCAAAATCGCTAGATATCACATGATATGTTTCCTTGAAGACGTAAACATAAGTGTAACCAAAGAATATTATCACAGTCTTAGAAACCTTGTGACAGCGTCCAGGGAGAGAGAGAAAAAAGCTTTCTATAATCATTATATTAATAATAATATTGATAAACCAGAAATATTGTGGAGAAACATTAAAAACACAACTATAATCAATGATAGCCCGGAAATTTCTATACCAGATCACCTTAATGATCCCGATAAAATCAACATAAATTTTTTGAGTCTGCCTACTTATAATAAAACCGATATAGAAAAAATTGGAATAGACAGAGATGCAAGTCAGCAACATTTTGAATTGAAAATGACATCGGAAGAGGAAGTCCGGAGGATTATATATAATATCAAAACCAAAGCCGCAGGACACGATGGTATAAATATAGGCATGATTCTCCTCACCATAAATGAAACTCTTCCAACAATAACAAAAATTATAAATAAGTCTATCTCTACACATTCCTTTCCGGCTAGTTGGAAGAGCGCCCTAGTAACACCTATTCCAAAAAAAGGCACTGTCAGTGCACTAAGTGACCTTCGTCCAATTTCTATCCTGCCGTTGCTGTCAAAGATTTTAGAAAAGGTGGTACTGAACCAAGTCTTAATTTATCTAAACGATATAAACATTATACCAAAATACCAGTCAGGTTTTCGAAAGAAACATGGTACAGAAACCGCTCTCCTACATATATCAGATGACTTGACAGAAGCCACAGATAAAGGATTGGCCAGTATTATGGTTTTGTTGGACTATTCCAGAGCATTTGATTGTGTGCTCCCAGAATTACTGCTGGCTAAGCTAGAGCACTACGGTTTCTCGGTAAATACCTGCCGTTGGTTCCAGTCCTTTCTTACAAACCGAGAACAAACAGTAGCAATTAATGGCAAAGACGGGCAGAAGAAATACTCCTCACCTCAGCCGGTACAACAGGGTGTCCCGCAAGGCTCCCTGCTGAGTCCTATCCTGTTCTCAATCTTTACTGCTGATTTACCTTTGTGCATACATACCTGCAAATACCACTTATACGCTGATGATACACAATTATACTACTCATTCCATGGCAAATATGTTAAAGAAGCAATTGCAAAAATAAATCAAGACCTAAATAATATCTACAACTGGTCAAAAAAGAATTGCCTAAAAATAAACCCATTAAAATCACAACTATTAATACTTGGAACGAAACGTCAAATAAAATACGTATCAGATTGCGAGGAAAAGATCACAATAAATAACAACGATATAGAGGAAGTAAAATCTGCGCGTAATTTAGGTCTCATTTTGGATGGTGAACAAAAATTCACACAACATGTGAATAATAAAATAAGAACAGCTTTCTTCAAATTAAAAACTCTATACAAAATAAGACCCTACATTAAGGCGGAACTCCGTCATCAACTAACAGAAGCGCTCGTTCTGTCACATTTTAATTTCTGTTGCACAACATACGGTCCGAGGCTAAATCACAACACTGAATGCGCAATCCAACGTGTACAAAATGCATGCATACGTTTTTCCTTCCAGGTCCCCAAAAGAAAATTCATAACTCCCTATTTGAATAAGCTCGGTATCTTAAATATGAAAGCAAGGAGGGAGCTACAATTTGCATGCACACTCCAAAGAATTATATATAGCAAACAACCTGAATATCTCTTCGAAAAGCTGTCCTGGTTAAAATGCAACAATGCTAGTGTTCGCTCTGCTTTGAAAAACCTTCTTAAAATCCCAGCTCACAGTTCAGCGCGTTATAGAGGAAGTTTCAAGTTCTCAGCAGCCAAAATATGGAACGACTTACCCCCTCCACTAAGGAATAAAATGAGTCAAGAAAAGTTTAGGTTTAAATATAAATCTGCTTTGCTGAAAAGACAGACGGCTTCAGAGAACTTGCGACATGCCTACACAAAAAATCTGACGCTAAAAAACTATTTTTATTAAAAGATTAACATAGGTGACTAATCTTACAAACACGCACACACATACACACGCTCACACACATACACACATACACACGCTCACACACATTCATTAATTCACAGTTATAAGATGGAGTGATAAATTATAGAACTCTCTGTTAAACATGTACGCATGTCAATAATGTATTCTGTTTATAATTATAACTGTACTGTATCTAGTAATTTACCAGTCTTTGCTGTTCTCTGAGTATTATATTACGTACACAACACCTCCCCTCATGGCCCTCTTCCCAATGTTCCCGCACAATATCTAAGGGAACGGGAGTGGCTGAAAATCAGCGCTAAACGTAATTAAATTTACGGGCAGCACAGGCTGAGCCATGTCCCCTTGCTTTTAAAAGGCCTTAAACATTTTTTTTTTTTTTTTGTTTTGTAATTTTATTATATTTTGTTTAAGTACTAAAAAGCAATAAAGATCATTTATTATTATTATTATTATTATTATAACAATACCTACATTCGACCGAAATGCGATGGAAGATATAATAATTAGATGTGAACGTTTTGATGGATAGATCTCTTATATGTATATAGATAGAATCTTTGTCACAAATTTCAATCCTAATTATTGAGTTTCTTGCGGATCCATTTCCAGGATGTTAGTTACAGAATCGGTGGAATTTTTTTGACTTCCTTACCAAGGTTTGAATTAGTAATTCTCATAGTATTTTATATATAGAACTAGCTGTGCCCCGCGGTTTCACCCGCGTAGATTTAGTTCCATGTTGTTTTTTTTAAATTTGCCTAAAACATTATTTCAGCTAGCCAGTAAAAGTCCCGGTAGAATCGGTCCAGCCGTTCAGGCGTGATGCCGTGACCAAGGGAAATGGGGATTCATTTTTATATATAAAAAGAGAAGATTTACAAACTAGAAATGTCATCAAAGTCAAATCGTAGTTTATAAGTTTCAACCGCAACCATTTACCGATTCATAAATATTGTTTTACTCACATTTAACTCTATGCTTCGTACAACAAAGTGTAAGCAGTCATGTTTCACGTAACTTTATACCCATAATATCTCGTCGAAGTCAGACGATCGCGTGTGTCGTGTTAGAACTGCGCAAAAACTATCCACCGGCACCGCTTCGATTCAAGGAAACATTATCCCCAATGTTCGCTCCATTCCGGCTGCAGGTTATGGTGCTTATAGCAAACGTGAGAGCCCATTTGTTAACGTAACGGTTCCGCCACCCGTTACTGTGGCGAGAATAAACTACTTATATACAGATGTAGCTTACAATCTGAGAACGTAGTTGAGTTGTTATAAATTGTCGGACATGCCTTGTTAGTTATATGAAATTATTTATAGCGTCGACTTAACAATGTGTTTATGAATGCAGAATTTCAAATTACCCTTACCACGCTTTTGTTCTTACTAATTTGATTAATTCGTTAGCGGTAATTTCATTACCATTCCTTCTCTCTAACCCAAACTACGAATGGAAAATGTATACGTAGATGGATATAAAACGTATATCAAACACTCTTAATACTGTTGCTACTGGGAATACCATTCGATCAAAGAAGTTAAGCAACACAACATAAACCAGTACTTGGCTGGAAGATAACCCGAAGACCGAGCCGGGTCCGAGTGGATTGACCTTAGCACGGTCTTTTAATATATTAGTATGGACACACGGTATACCGAGCGACAATCGAGTGATGGCCGAGCATTGGCGACGGAAGCTCGGCTAGGGCCCGGCTGGGTATAGCGTGATGATCCTTAGAAATCGTTATAGGATAGTTTTTTCAAAAAGCTCGCATATGTACCGGTTTTCAATGCCACTGAACATTTGAGTATTTTTTTAATTTCTTATGAATGTTTTTAAATCCTTATTTCTGGGGCCCAACCATGAGCTCTTATTGCAAATATTGCAATGTTAATTCAGTTGTGCGACAGTGACAGATGTATGCACGTCATATACATCTGTGTCATAAATGAGTGAAACTATCATGGCAATAAGAGCTCATGGTAAGGCCCCTGATCTAAAGATTGTTGTTAGTGGCGATGCGTCAATATTTGTGACAGGGCTGATCGATCGATGGGTGTGCGTCCGCATACTTAGGTGCGTTCTACTCAATATTTCCGCCACTGACAATCGAATTTAGGCTTCATCGACTATTGTTTAGAGTTCAAATTGTTTACTGGAAGGTTGTTAATATTATTCAAATTTGAACCTTATTCGTTCCCAGCAGCCTACCGCGGTAGCTGTGTTAGTGGGCCAACAAAATAAAATTGGACTAAGTATATTGGATTGAAACGAGCTCGCTCTGCAGAGTCAGTAGGTAGGTAGTACTCACGATTATAAATTTATTATTATCCTCCGCGCAATTTCACCTACGTGAGACTATGGTTCGCGATAAAAGGTACGTTCTGGGGCCTTACCATGAGCTCTTATTGCCATGATAGTTTCACTCATTTATGAGACAGATGTATGTGACGTGCATACATCTGTCACTGTCGCACAACTGAATTAACATTGCAATAAGAGCTCATGGTTGGGCCCATGTTCCAAATTCTTTTTGTATCTCACTAGTTTACATATTCGGTGGTTAGGTCTTAAAAAAATAACTGACACACAGACAGAGATAATATCTCCAATATCCATGTTCTTAGTATCTGTTTATTAATTATTCTTATTTCTACTTAGTACCTGCGATATTGCAAAGATTCCTACCTTCCTAGGTCACATGCGTGGCGGCTCATACGAACGGCTAGCTCTACTGGAATCAGCGCGAATGTATCCAAAATCCGATGTATGAAGGTATTTTTCTGTTAGCCTTCTATCCATTGTATCTGCGCATATTTAATGAGACTAAATTAAGACGACATCCATAGAAAGAAAATAGTTTTTTTCGTATCAGCATACATACAAATATTAATTGGTCCCATCTCACTATAATCTGGGTGTCATGTTGATTACAACCATCACTGATCTAAGCTAATCTAAGGTAAATAAATTAATAGTTTGGGAAGATAAAACTCACGAGGTGTGGCGGTGCAAATTTAACGATTACACCGTCAAGATCCAAGTGAAGTATACGACATTGTTGCAAGAAATTGTTTTACTGTATTTTAAATTATGTATTGGACAAAGACAATAAATAAATAATGTTCGGTCATCATCACAAAAACATCTGGTCCCCTTTTAAGCAAAACTTTATTATAGGTATCAAACAACGGTTAGATACTTTTTTTTATATACTTATATTATCAACGAAAAACCATATTTAATAGTCGCCCTGACTCGGGAATCGATCTCGCGATCCATAGTGCAGTCCAAGTGCCTATGTTGGAAACAAGACTATCCCAAAATTTACATGCAATGAAGGTCAACACGAGTTTTCTCGTTGTGCGCAGATTTTTTAGGGAATATATGATTTCAATATGTCAACTCTGTCAGTTTTCGGTTGTCGCATGTCTGATGTCGGACATCGCACGTCGTGGTGAGTTCGGTCAGCAGTGTAACAGACTCGTAGTAGAAAATATAACTAAATAAAAATGGTTTTGCAAAAAAATTTTTTCGAAGTTCTTTTTCAATTTAGGTTTTCTTTTCCTCCCATGGTATGGTATGTTAAAAAGTCTGGATTAACGCGTTGCAAGCTCTTCTTATAAAACTATAACTCTGCATTACACTCCATATTCCTTCACATTTCATATATCCACACTTATACATATTATAAAGAGGAAAGGTGTGTTTGTTTGTATTGAATACTGAACCGATCTTATAATTAATTTCAGCAATTGACAGCTACAATAGCTGCGAGTAACATAGGCTACATTTTATCAAACGTGAACTACGTGGGTGAAACCGTACGATGTCCGCTATCTACATTGATATTATAAAGATGAAAGATATTATTGTTTTTTTGTTTGTTTGCATTGAATAGGTTCCGAAACAACTTGACAGATTTTGAAAATTTATTCAGCAATGGGTAGCTACATCATCAGCGAGTAACATAGGCTAAATTTTATCCCCGTACTTCCACGGGAACGGGAACTACGCGAGTGAAACCGAGTGATGTTCGCTAGTTACTAATAATCCTGTACAATTAAATATCCATAACAGGTACAAGAGTCGAGCAGTATTAATGACGATCACTGAATAAGTTATACACTTTGTGGACCTCTGAATTGTATTGATTGTCAATTCCCTCCTCCTATTAATAATTGATAACTTTCAAAACCAAAAGCCTTAACTGTTTCTTCAAACAAGCAATTATATGCCGTATTCAATACTTTTTAGAGTTATAATTCATTGGCTTAATAATGAGATTGAAATATTTTACTTTCAATTAAGCTACTACAGTCAGAATGTTGAGCTCTTCGCTAGAATCCCAAAAAGATCTGAGAAACAGAGAAATATGCAATCACATCCACTTTTCACCGAATATATAAGCTGTCATGGCAGATGTTAAATCTGTCGCGTTCCACAAGACATTTTTATATAACTGGCATCAATAATATGTCATCAAATATTTCTTTGAATTCATCGATTTTCAGACGTGGTATACAAAAATAGATAGAATTTCACCTTACATAATTATGTCATGACTCATTTACTGGCCGTGTCAAGTGAAAGCCGTCACCTCGTTCATGATATTCAACCTCCATTGAGTCCTTTAGTAAATATTATTGGGGAGTAGCTCGTAGCATAGTTGCTATTGCGCATATGATTCGATCAGCGAAGTTAAGCAACCATACGCCTAGCCAGTTGGATGGGTGACCGCCCGAGTCCCCTCCGTGCCTCGGAGAGCACGTTAAGCCATCGGTCCCGGTTGCCAATTTAACATCTTTGGCAATCGCTACAGGTCAGTCGGAGGCCTAAGAAGGTCTGACAACAGCTTTAACCCAGATGGCCGATTTTCCTCGAAAAAGGGGTTACGAAGGTCAGATGGAAAAATCAGGTGATCAGCCACATCGGGTTGAATCAAGTGCCGACCTCAAATGCATGGGATAAGGCCAGGGAGATGATGATAATGTAAATATTATTGGGGTCTGCAAACTCAATAATATAAAGTTATGACTTGTTAACTACACGTAGGTATAGGCGCCGCAAGTTACAGAGGGTCTAGTGCGAGTTCTCTTAAAATTGCCGTCCAAATCTGCAAGATTTGTATGGGATCAAAATATTACCATCAGTGGGCCAAGAGATGGCGCTGTTTCGATCCTAAAAAACTCCACTAGGAATGCGCAGGCACTATTTAGGTTGTATGACGCGACGCAATCAAGCAGTTATCTCCACAATTTTATCTCACCGCTCATAACTCGTGACAGCTACTATAAAAACTCATGGAACATTTTTTTGGTTGTGGTTTATCGACTTATGGTCTGCCTGATAATAAGCGGCTGTAGAAGAATAAAAAGTATGTATTTATCAAGAGAGGTAGAACATAATCTACATGCATACACTTACGCCTGCCAAAGGGGTTGGTAGAGATTAATTATAGTACACCAACATTTCACCAGTTATGTTTAAATCCTATGTAATAGGGGCCGAGTCTAATGCCGTCAATAGAACATTCATCTAAAACCCAAATACACTCTGTCTGACTTGGAAATCGAATCCAGGACCTCGCGACCACGAAACCCTCTTGTCTTCTTTATCATAACAGGACTTATCGTTCAAAATTCGGAGCCTAGTTAAGGCTCTACCATTCACCTTATAGAATGGATAATGAAGTGTACGAAAACATTGTCCGATGTTGTTTCATATTAGGCGTACTGGATGAAGTGAAATGTCTTGGTATTTGAAAGGGTTATAGTACATAATGTTATAGATTGTCATTGAAAAGGTTACCGCCCACGTGACTACACGCCGTGTAAGTTTTTGATGGACAACGTGTAGGCGGAATTGTGTGTCTATTTGTGAATGTATGCAAATGTATACTATTCTAAGGTGACGAGTTAGTGTTTTTGTCTGTTTGGTTGAATGAGGTAATATCAGGAACTGGTTTGAATTAAAAAGTTAGAAAATGTATTGTACTCTACACTAGCTGTGCCCCGCGGTTTCACCCGCGTAAATTTTGTTTCACACAAACTTTCATCCCCTATTTTATCCCCTTGGGGGTAGAATTAATCAAAATCCTATCTTAGCGGATGCCTACGTCATAACATCTACCTGCATGCCAAATTTCAGCCCAGTCCGTCTAGTGGTTTGGGCTGTGCGTTGATAGATCACTACGTCAGTCAGTCAGTCACCTTTGAGGTATATAAATTTAAGATTTATCGAGGAAGGCTTTAGGCTTTATAACATCACTTTGTGACTAATACGAGCGAAGCATCAATGGGAAATGTTGTAAAAACTGGAAAATGTATAGTCACGGGTAACAGCTATCATAATATACTGAATACACCAAGTGGACCCTGTTGGAAAAATTATCAAAATAGGTTTTTTCGAGACATAAAATGGATGATTTTGGTGAGTTTTAAGGTGGAGAAGATTATTTTATTTTTAAAAGAATTTATAATTCACTTATTGAGAATAAAATAACTTTATTAAATTGTGTTACAAATAGCTCGCATGATACCTACTTTTCAAACGTCACAAAGTATAAAAATTTATTACAAAAATATATGATAAAAATATTTAGAGTTTGTTCTGCCATTTCTCCTCCCTTATATAGGCTTTAATTTGGTATCAATGGTAATATTTATTTAAATAAGTTAGTCTTAAATTACAAGTTATGTATATTACAGTACTATGATCTTACATGTACAGGATTATACCTAAATATATTTAAGTTATGTTAAAATAAATACACCTCGATTTCCAAAGTTATTGCACGATGAGAGGGTATTATAATAGTTCCATATTGTGTGACGGTTGGGATCCCGAGGGAAATACAAATACAGAATTGACTTGTTCCAAATTCAAACATAACTTTAATACTGACTGATGTTGAAATTTAATACTTGGGAATCGAACCAAGACGTTCCATTTGCACATCCTCTTCGTCGTTTTCCTCACAGCTGAGGGTCGTGACCACCATAAGTAGCTATATCTGTAGGAGCTCTCTAGGCTCTGTTCTGAGCCTGATGAAGTGCGGACTGTGTGCCACTATTAATTGCCTCTAGGAGAGGGTCCGTCCAGCGAGTTGGAGCAGCCTCTACTTCTCGTTCCCTCGACACGGCCATACATTATATTTTTCTCTAGGTTGTGTGGTTCTCTTCTCGCCACGTGTCCAAAGAAAGAAAGAGCCCGCAAGCAGACTACAGAGAGAGGAGCATTTTTGCACATAAAACATTTAAAAAACCGAACATAGAACCCCTTCCTATTTCAAATGAAATAATGGTTAATTGTTCCGAAAAATACAGGCCATAATAAGAATAGTTCAAAATTCAAAATATGTTTATTTCTTTAGACCGTTAACAAAGTACTTTCAAATCGTCAGAACGACAAGATTACACGGGATTATACACGCTACCACCATGTTCTGTAGGATGCTTTTAGAGAAGAACCTGGCAAGAAACTCAGTAATAACTCTTTTCAAAAAATAACAATTTTGAGTAATACAATCTAGATCAAAATAAACTAATATATTCGTACCCATGGATACAGATCATGTACACAAAACTCCAACAAAGAAATGTAAAAATAAAGGGAACTACGTATATATTTGTATGGGCTGCCAATAGTATTATCTTCAAGCCTACAGAGGCGCTGTTTCGATCCTATACAAATCTGCGTTTCCTTCGTCGCGGTGACTTGTGACGGTGGCAGTGAAAAACTCGCACTAGGCCTTCAGGTGCGCTTACTTCAACGCAAGGACTTGTGACGGCGACATTAACAAAACCGTATGTTACAAAAGCTACCTTAACATAAAGAAAAAGAAAAAAGAACAGTTCGACAAAGATTGCTTTTTTACTGGCTACAAAATATATTCGTTATAAGAGTCCCCGAACCCATTTTTCATCTGGTATGCAAATTGACGATCTCATTTGACGTGATCGTGATTCAGGGCCGGGGTGATCAAACAAATGTCACAAAAATAAATTCAAATTAAATTGATATCATTTTCCGGCGAACGCGTTTGACGATCACATTATTATGGCATACATCACCCTACTTATATATCTATTTATTTATGTCGTGATGCTGAAACCTTAATTTATTTATTTACTAGCTGTGCCCCGCGGTTTCACACACGTAGGTTTTAATTTCATGGTTGCCCGCGGATCCCTAATGTTTTAAAAAAAATCTAAGTAGCTTAAGTTACTCCTTGTAACATAAGCTATCCGTCAGCGAAAGTCCCGTTTAAATCCGTCCACCCGTTCCGGAGATTACCCGGAACAAACAGACAGACAGACAGACAGACAGACGAACAGACAGACAGAGATAACATTGGTTTTTGTATGTCAGTACCGTGTATACTTTCATATTCATTTAGTGAAAAACCGTTATTTTGCAGTTACAAACAGACACTTCAATTTTATTTATCTGTATGTATGTATGTATAGATTTTAAACCATATTAGAACGGTTTGAACACTTACACTAATTATTAGTAGTACTAACCTTCATTCAATCTCCTAGTTTTACTCCAAGTATACTGATAGTCGGTCACCACACAGGCAGCCGGGATGTCACAATATGTACTAGACCGCGTAAAATATTCCTAAAACACTGCATAGAGAGCTGCCAAAAAATCAATGGACATAAGGGAAGATCATTATGTAAAGCTTCGTCGGAGCGACATTTGCAATTTCAATTATGGTACGTTCGCCTTCCAGCCATTATCTAAATTGCATCGAGAACCTCCTCGTAAATAAATCGTCCCACGTTCTTGTTAATAAATCAAAGACTTATAGAAAGATTAATAAAGTTTTGTTTAGGACAATAAATTTATGGGCAAACATACTTACATACAAATCTTATCCTTTATAGTCTCGTATAGATGGTGTTAAATCTCGCTATCTTTGGTTTTTATGTTGATATGTATTCAAACATCTCCAAGATTTTTATTTTTCTGACACATAAGTGCATTTTGTTTTGTTCTTGTTGCTATAAATTATATTTTAATGCACGCTGTGGTCTCGTGTAATTGAAGGGACACGCTTACTTAGAACCTTAAGACTGTGTCTGTATATTTACGTGTATCCTTTGTTGGAGATTCGTAAATAAATGTCGTGTTCGAAGGCGACATAATCTCTCTCACTTCTAGGAAGTCTTTTTGAAGTGCGAATTATGTGAAACGTGTAACCTATTTTCAGAGGGAGGAATTCCTGAAATAAATAGGCATCGCTCTTATCCCAAACACGTGTTTATCACGCCGTTCTGAGTACAAATATTGAGGGAGATTGCTTTCGGTGACAGACTTGCTTAAGATACAAGTGGAATCTTCGATATCTCTATATGTAAGGGATTTCTAATATTCGTATATTATTGTATTTCTAGCTTCTTATTTTATATTAGCTGTGCCCCGCGGTTTCACACGCGTAGACTTAATTTAATGGGTGACCCGCGGAACCCTAATGTTTTTTTTTTAAATAAAATTAGCGTACTTACGCAAATTTTTTTTTTATCCTTGTAAAATTTGCTACCTGCCAGTGAAAGTTCCGTTAAAATCGGTCAGCCGTTTCGAAGACAGTCATGCAGACAGATTTTGAATTTTTTTTTTTTTTTTTACCGCATATCATTTCTCATACATTTAGTGAAAAGCTGTTATTTTGGAATTACAAACAGACACTTAAATTTTATTAATCTTTATACATATAGATGTATAGAGGAGCTCGTGGCACAGTAGCTATTGCGCATGTCATTCGATCAGCGAAGTTAAGCAACCATAAGCCTAGCCAGTAGTTGGATGGGTGACCGCCCGAGTTCCCTCCGTGTCTCGGAGAGCACGTTAAGCCGTCGGTCCCGGTTGCCAATTTATTATCTTTGGCAATCGTTACAGGTCAGTCGGAGGCCTCAAATAGTCTGACAACTGGTTTAGCCCAGATCACAGATTTTCCTCGTTAAAGGGGTTGCGAAGGTCAGATGGCAGTCGCTTCGTATAAAAATCAGGTGATCAGCGACATCGGGTTGAATCAAGTGCCGACCCCAACAATGTTTGGGATAAGGCCAGGGAGATGATGATGACATATAGATGTATACATTAGTATAAAAAAAACCTTGTAAGTGTTGTGCTCTCAAAGCGATAATTTGTTCAAACTACAACCGTTTTGTTTTTAATTGGCTATTTACATAAAAGGTTCCACAGGCTTGTTATCGAAGTGACGCGTAGACGTTACGTTGTATGTAATGGTCGGTAATGGGTTTCGTTTCCATCGATCGTTATTGCTGATATTACGGCCTTAGCGTCCGATGTCACGATAGGTTTGATGAAGATTAATATTTTGTAGGAAAGAAAAAAATCAATTAAAGCAGTCACGATTGATTTATATATACATCTTATAGAAGGGTTTGAAGCTAAACTTTAACTAAAAGGAAGAAGCCAAGAAGGCTGGCAGCACTGACTGTTTGGAAGTGTCAAACAGTCAGTGCTGCCAGCCTTCTTGCCACGATCCCGAGAGACACCGACTTGGGACAAGTTTTCTACCTTTAATTAGTTTTAAGTTCTGTTCCTTGTATATATAATTAAGTTGTACCTATATATAATAGTATGTATGTATACGTGTACGTACCATTATAATAATATTCCAACAGTCTCCTCACAAAACTCAAAGCATACAATTATATTCTTTCAATGGAAACATGCCTATATCTATACATACAGATAAATAAAATTGAAGTGTCTGTTTGTAATTCCAAAATTACATTTTTTCACTAAATGCATATGAAAGTATACACGCTACTGACACTAAACACCAAGTTTAAAATTTTTTCTCTGTCTGTCTGTTTTTTCCGGGTAATCTCTGAAACGGCTGGACGGATTTTAACGGGACTTTCACTGGCAGGTAGCTGATGTTTCAAGGAGTAACTTAGGCTACTTTTATTCATTAAAAATATTAGGGTTCCGCGACAATAAGGATGAAACTAAATCTACGCGGGTGAAACCGCTGGGCACAGCTAGTATATATATGTATATATATACTCGCTTGCGCTTGAAGTTTCGCCTGCGTGGCGATAACATTGCACATATTACAACAAAACTTAAAAGAAATTTCTCTTTCAATGATTTATTCAGTTGAGGCCCAGCTAAGGCAGTTATGAACGTCGAAGATTTGATTGGTTCGGAAACTAGCCTTGTGAGAAGAATCGGAAATAAATTCAGCTGGCATCATGTACATTTCATTACAATATGTTAAATAACTATTTATTAAAATCTAATTCATATAAATATCATGTAAATTATCCCAATTCCAACTTAGCCGTTTAAGGGCCACATTCCGGAAGGCCCGTAACCTCACCAAAACAAATACCATGTCTTTAGGAACAGCTGTTTAGGCTATGCATTAATATATTAGTTAGTCATTCAGTCAAGACTATGAAAATGATATGAATATAGATTGGTATATTATAATGAGGATAAAAGTCCGATAATTCAATAATGATATATTGAGCTATGACACATTCACTCTACGTGAAGGAAACCACCCACTACATCTAGTAAAAGTTATATATCTATACAGATAAGTGCCTACGGATATACGGTGCTGACATGGAAAAACAATTTAAAAAAGAATTGTCTTCTGTCTGTCTGTTTGTTCTAGGTATCTCTGAAATGGCTGGACCGATTTAAACGGGACTTTAAATGGCAGATGGCTAATTTTAGAAGAAACACCTTAAGCTATTTTATTTTAAAAAAAACATTAGGATTCCACGGGTCACGAATGAAATTAACTCTACGCGGGTAAAACTGCGGGGCACAGCTATTTAAACACATAAAAATAAAGAATTTCATAAAATTATATATTAAAAATAATAAATTCAAAAGTTAGCTCAGATGGACGGCTTTATAAAATGAGCAAAATACCTGCACGAGTGTTGAGTGTTGGCTTTCTTGTTCGCTGCACATCATTTTAATTACGTAGTACAAAAACGGGGACAAAAGATTAAATCATTTTCTTGGCTTCTTGAATAATGTCACGAAGTTGAATTTCGTTGGTAAAATTGTTTATTAAAACATCTAATTTTACTGTTAGTTACTCCTATCGTGTTTATAGCTCTTGTCATCTGGTATCATCTCATAAGCTAGACACACATACACACTATATTATTGTCATTAAAGTGCATATTGATAATATTATTTAAGTGTCATGCTTCATGTCACGGAACCCTTCTATTTTTAATAAATAAAAGTAGCCTTACTAAAGTAGCCTAATTACTCCTTAAAACATCAGCTACCTACCAGTGAAAGTCCAGTTAAAATCGGTCTAGCCGTTTCGGAGATACCTAGAACGAACAGACAGACAGACAGACATTTTTTTATTTATTTTGGAATTACAAACAGACACTTCATTTTTATTTATCTGTATAGATATTGACAATAATACGAGTATTGTGTGTGTGTGTGGCTAGCGTTAGGATTCAGCAACTCATTGCTTTATACTAGACTAGCAGACGTTACGCGGATTTACCCGCGTAGTTCCTGTTCTCTTGGGAATATGGAGATAAAATATAGCCTGTATTAATCAGTGATAATGTAGCATTCAAATGATGAAGAACTTGTAAAATCGGTTCAGTACTTTTTGAGTCAATTCGTTTCAAACATACACAAAAAAATTCTTTTGATAATATTACTAGTATGGATAGTGTGGCAAATATCACTATTTAGGTCGCATACAAATCAACGACGTGAGGTAAAATCTCACATCACGAACCAATGAGGCTTTACTAAAAACGTAAGTAGAATATTTTCCGGACATCCACGTATTTGCAAACGTTCATAGGATACGACAGCGACTTAGAAAAATTACGCGTAATTTTTTTTATGTATAAGGAAAATTCCAACATCGTGACGGAATTTACCCATACATCCTATAAGCCGTTTCGTTCCTCTACTGAGGTACCCGTGTCGTAACACAGTGTATTTTTACCCATCGTTGGAATCGTCTTACGTCACTTGTATCCATATATCTGAAGTTGTCACTTCCTCAATCATGCTTCCATACGCTGCCAAGGGCTTCAAGATGGGAATCAATTTCCTGTTTATATCCGCCCACGTACGTTTACAGACGTAGGGAAAGTTAATGTAAGGATTTATATTAAACTATTTGTAGGCCTGCTTACGAGTATTTTTATGATACATAGAAATATCTTTTAATATTTACCCATTTTTTATATTTCAAGGCGGTAATCATGGTAGATGCTTACTGCAAGTTATTCCAGCTTACAACACCGAGGACTTATCTCTCGCGTTACCTATTGTATAAATAAATACTCGTAAATGTAATGATGAAAACTTATGTACGGTGATTTCACACCACGTCCTTTACGGTGCAGGAAAACCTCGTGAGGAAACCTGCATATGTCTGAGAAGTAATTCAATGACGTATGTGTAGTGCCTGAAGCGGCGATAGACTCACCATCTGTCGGTCAAGTGTTGTTGTTGTTAAATGAAAGAAGAAAGTAGATGGTTTGGAGATATCGATAACATGAGGCTTATAACGCATGAATTTTATGGAACGGACCCGAATGGAAAGCCGTCTAAAGTAGAACTACCATGACTGACCAGTTTGATAATCTTTATCTCTTTGATAATCTCCAAAAATTTCTTGATTGTAAAAGTGTATGAAATTCATGAATATAGCCGAAGCGAAATAGGCCTCGAAGCGTCAATTGAACAGCTAGGAATTTGTTGCAGAAAAAAATCCGAGTAGTTCAAACACCAAACTACTTATCGAACCTCTAGCAATAAGTTTAAGGATCGCAACATGTGACAAACAGTAGTATTTGCCCATCTCGTAATGTATGAGGGATGTAATCTATTCTATACAGATAAATAAAATGGATATGTCTGTTTGTAGTTCCAAAATTGCAGCTTTTCACTCAATGAATATGAAAGTGTACGGTACTAAAATAAAAAATCCAATCTTTGAATTTTTTCTCTGTCTGTCAGTCGGTTTGTTCCGGGTATCAAACGGCTGGACCAATTTTAACGGGACCTTCACTGGCAGGTAGCTGATGTTTCAAGGAGTCACTTAGGCTAATTTTATTTACTAAAAATATTAGAAACTAATAGGGTAACCGCGGGGCATAGCTAGTATTATATTAAAAGCGGTGGTCGCGTGGTGGATCCCTGATATTTTACGTACTTATATAGTGCAGTAAGCGCTCATCAATCATTACCATACTAGCGATCAAAGAAAACGCGTTTGTTTACAAACCAAGCAATTTACGGGGAAGTTTGTTTTGTATAACTCAACAATGGCTGCTATAATCACTACCACTCGGCTCCTTTGTCCGTCCTTTGTCATAAAAGTGCCCGAGCCTTCTCCGTTACTTCAGCTTTTGTTACAAACGAGTTCCAACTTGTGTTCCGTTTTCACCAATGATTGTTCAGGCATTATATCATCTTTATTTGACCATATTTGGCTGAGAATTGAAAATGAAAATGACACCCCGGGATATGGGACACCCGGATAGAACGAAGTTCTATATATATATATATATATATATACATGTACTCTGTCTGTCTATTCTTTCATACACGTCATAGATGCGCGGGACTTTGTAAACACAACAGAGTGTGCATATATATATATATATATATATATATATATATAATATATAAATACAGAGAGACAGACAGAAAAACATGCGCACGCCGCACAGCTTACAATAGCTTACTATAGCAAAAAAATGTCGTCACAAATTTTCGTAAGATTTTTTTCCGTCTAGCCCCCTTTCACAACGTTAAGTAACTTCGTTCCAAAAAAATACATAAGTACTTATGCTCACGTCTGTATTCCCCGACTTGATAGGCAGAGGTGTTGTAACAACAACAACCAATTTTTACCGATGATGATCAAGTCCCAACGTGACAAATGGTGAGTCTATCACCGTCTCAGGTACTATCGTACAGCACTAGTAATTACAAATGGGAAAACTCAGTAACATAAATAAATAAAATAAAAAGCCTCTTTTTAGTTCTTACTAATTAATTTTCGCATTGTTTTAGGATTATTAACTTAATTTGTATATTTAAACACTTAACTGGCTTTTTTGTTAATTTCAAATTAATATCTAAGTGTATTTTCTCAGAGGCCTAAGAAAGTCTAACAACCTGTTTAACACAGGTTGCCGATTTTCCTCGCAAAAAGGGGTTACGAAGGTCAGATGGCAGTCGCTTCGTATAAAAATCAGGCGATCAGCCACATCGGGTTGAATCAAGTGCTGACCCCAAATGCAAGGGATAAGGCCAGGGAGATGATGATGATCTAAGTGTATTTTCTATCTTACTTTTCCTAAAACCCAATAAAAAGTAATGGTTTATATCTAACTGTAAACTTTTTCTGGATTTAAGATAAAAAACTAAGTCAATTTGGGCGGTCATGTTCTTTATAAGCTTGTAAGCAATAGGCAATACTTCGTCGATCGCCCTTGGTGTGTGAGGAGCTTCACAATTGCAGAGAGTGGACGAACGCCCAAGTTTTCGGTCTCGTTTTAAAAGTTTGCCAGATCTATTTGAACTAGTAAAAAACTTGGAACTATTTGTCAAAGTACTCAAACTGTTGCCGAAACTTCGCACTCGCTTCCACTGAATAGAAAGGCTTACATTATTTCCTAAAACTTTTAAAAGGAACAAAATTTTTATTGTTATTTCATATTTCATTTAGGTGTTAATTCAGTTCAGTTTTTATTTAAATACATAGTGATGAACTAACACTTAAAGTCATTTTCGTACTAGCTATGCTCCGCGGTTTCACCCGCGTAGACTTAATTTTATGGGTGGCCCACGGAACACTTATGTTTTTTTTAACAAATAAAGTAACATAAGTTACTCCTTGTGAAATCTGCCACTTATCAATGAAAGTCCCGTTAAAATTGGTCCAGCAATTTCGGAGATTGGCCAACATGATTAAATAGATAGTTTACACAGACAGGTGGACAGAGAGAGAGAAAAACAATGGTTTTATATGTGCGTACCTTATATACTTTCATATGCATTTAATGCTGTTAATTTGGAATTACAAACAGTCACTTAAATTTTATTTAGTTGTATGGATACTATCGTGCTTGCTTAGTTGAAGTACTGATAGTGTATTATCACAGTAAAATGTCTAATATAAGTAGTATATTTTAAGTTTATCATTTTCATTCGCCGCCTTGTGCGCACATAAGTGGTCCGACTGTTTGATGCCCGAATAGCTTTAATTCTAATAACGCACAGGTACTCAAAAAGTTATAATGCAGACGAAGTCGCGGACGGAAAAGCTAATAACATACACTATATTTACCACGCTTTAGGTAAACAACTCGTTTGTATTTCAAATAGCGAGCGGAGACTTCATTTCATATTCAAAAGTACATTGATAATCAAATTACCCCAGCATATTTGCGGTTCAAAACACAAATTACGTGTCGGAATTCCTCCATCTTCGCGAAGCACAAAATATAATTTGTTATTTCAAATCAAGTTAGAGTTATCGAAGTGGATGGGATGAATGCTTGTTTGTTGTATGGACCTGTTATGACAGGCATTTTCCTTTGGCACGAGTCTTTTACCTCCCGTTGTCATGGCTACGGGGATAATATCCATAATTTTCCCCCTAGCTCCCGGATCTCCGTATAAAAATACCGGTGTCTAATAATAGGAATAACGATTGCTTGAGAGAGCTCTATTATGCGCAGACATTTATGTTTAAGTTAATGCTATTAGGTGAGTGCTGGGAAATTAAATTATATTTTTAGCTTTACTGGTGTTTACTTTAGGTTTAAGTTTATAGAATTGAATAATAACCAAATTTAGAATGTAGTAAACAAGTAGACTGCCTCATCGGGCAAACTTCCCTTCAAACTTTTATTAAAGAGTCGTCAATGGCGTCGTTCTTACGATTTGAAAGTATTTTGTGAAAAGTCTTATCAAATAAAGATATTTTGAATTTGAATTTGAATAGGATACAAATACCTCATATTTTATAATTGTTTTAAGAAAACTTATGTCTCAGTATAGATACTAAGCAACCACTCTTTGAGACTGGGGACCAACTATGATCGTTTAAACAGCGCGTGTTAATAACTTAATACGATCTACTTAAACCGATGATAGCCTCCGGTTTATATGTTGGGCATCTGCAGTAATACGAAACAGCATCTTCACCAAACAAGTCCGCAGTGGGGTCAACCCTGCAACCGTTTAATTCACTAACAGCTTATTTGGCTAGGATAAGTGAGGTAGTTCTGAAATTAGAACGAAATTTCCAAGCTAAGCCTGATTTGTAAGCAGCTACTGCAGCTTTGTAGAAAGCGAACGGGAACCGACTTTATACCCTACCACTCATATGCCCTTACACCTTTCTTCAAGTCTAGATCACTGTAAAATGTTCCCTAAAAGGTCAGGCACGTGACTGGCAGTTTATCTAGCTACAGTGACACGTTCTGATCTTGTGAGAAGGGTTGACAATAATATGACATCCTTCGTTATCTACGTCCGTTATACTGTACGTAGGTGTCCTTAATGGAACTTAATTCTAATGATCGTGTATAATTTACATACTGCTAATGACGGGATGAAATATTTAAGTAAACACTATATAATCTATATTCACTTACAAATCAATATAAGTTACTGGTTGAACGAGCAGTGCTCGGTTCCTTTTTCTCATAAAAAACCAAACTTTTTCCCACAAAAAAAGGAACCAAAACAAAAAAATCGAACCGGTGAAACGTCAGTCTCGAACCGGGGTACTCTAGTTTCGTTATCACCTCGTAAGCTGACAGCCTCACCCCTGAGCAATCAAAACTTGACAGTTGTCGGCGAAATTTACTGTCATATTGTATTGATATTTTATGAGGTTTTTAGTGCATGAAAACATGGTCAAAACGATGTTTTCTGAAAGTGAAACCTAGCTAGATAAATGTTTTGCCCCCGAAGACCCCTACATACAAAATTTCATGAAAATCGTTGCAGCCGTTCCCGAGATCCAGATTCTATATATATATACAAGAATTGCTCGTTTAAAGATATAAGATGTAAGTGTCTGTCTGTGAAAACTTGTTAATAAAGAGCAGATAGCTGCTGTTATTATATACTAATATTTTTAAAAGAAAATATTAATGTATGTAAATATGTCTTTAATGAATTGGCTCAAAAAGTATTGGACCGATTTAAAAAAAATCCTTCATCGTTAGATCGCTACATTATCACTTATTAATATAGGCTATATTTTATCTCCGTACTCCCACGGGAACGGGAACTACGCGTGTGAAACCGCTTGACGCCCGCTAGTATGGAATTACTTAAGCGTGAATTATTTGCAATTAGAAATAAATTAGGATTCCGCATTAAAAAATATACTTACTCAAGAATGATTGTCTCACACAGAAATTAAATGAATTTTAAAAAGAGTCCCTCTGTAAAGTCCTAAGTACGTAATACGTCGTTTGTTTAAGCCCCAAAGAGAGACATAAGTCAAAAAGGTTATTCTGTCCTTTAGCTACCTTTTAGACTGCAGATAGTAGAGAGGTTACTCGCGTAGCTCCTAGTAATAAAATTTCTCTTCTCTCTCTATTATTTTCATACTAGCGCACGTCATGCAGTTTCACCCGCGTAGTTCCCGTTTCCGTGGGAGTACGGGAATAAAATATAGCATATATTATCATATACATCAGTGATATTGTAGCATTCAAATGGTGAAAGAATTTTTCCCCATACAAGTACAAATCTTTCCTCTTTATAATCATCTCCCTCGCCTTATCTCATACATTGTTGGGGTCGGCATTAGCTCGATGTATCGAACTTTGACCAAATTATAACCATGTGCAAGGTCCTACATGGAAAATCAGATGCTCCGGAGCTGCATGAAGAGTTGTCTAGGATATTTGTTCCTAACAACTACATACGCGGCCGGAGACACAATTTATTAGCAGTGGGTACAAGTCGCACAGTGGCGCGCGCTCACTCGCCAGTCCCCCGCACTCTCTCCGCCCTCAACGCTCTCTTGGACTCCAACCCTGATTGTGACGTGTTCGCGGATGAATGGCAGACGATAATGTCAGCATGCCTGGAGTATTGTGCGGGGAGCGAATGAATGTGTTTTTTGTATATATTAATATTACTCTTAATTAGTGTAATTGGCTTTTAGCCGTTCTAATTAATACATTTATAAATAAAAATAAATAAATGATACACGAAGTACCAGGCGCACATAACGGACAAGGAGTTAATAAGTTGATTGCGACTAACATGGAGCCACATCGGGTTGAATCAAGTGCCGACCCTAACAATGTATGGGATAAGGCCAGGGAGATGATGATATGGTACACGAAGTACCAGGCGCACATAACGGACAAGGAGTTAATAAGTTGATTGCGACTAACATGGAGCCACATCGGGTTGAATCAAGTGCCGACCACAACAATGTATGGAATGAGGCCAGGGAGATGATCATATGGTACACGAAGTACCAGGTGCACTTAACGGACAAGGAGGTAAAAATTTATTGTGACTAATATGGAGCCACAGCGGGTTGAATCAAGTGCCGACCCTAAAAATGTATGGGATAAGGCCAGGGAGATGATGAACATGCATAATCATTCTAAATACGTATACCCCCGTAACTGAATACTTAATCAAATATGACGTCAGAGGTATACAGAATTTCAAGAATCTGTTGTCTATTCAAATATTCCACGAACAGACTTCAGTCAACAGCGAGCCAAGTGTTTTGTTAGACTGCTACTAACCAAGATATAAAGTAAATAGATATGGTATGAAGACTTGAAATTGCTATACAATCGCGTATTGTTGTATTATGCTAACTTGTACTTGTGTACTGGGAAAGAGTTCAACTTCGCATTTAAAGGGTCTCCTCTAGAGCTACGCTTTTATTAATGAAATTATTTGTAATATAAGCAATTATGCCGTGGTGACCTTGGGGTTTGAACAGTCGCCTGCTACGCAAGCGACGCAAGTTTCCAAGAATCCCAGAGGCCTGTACCAATGAGTTTTTCTATAACATATGTGCAGTGATTTCACACCATGCGCTCTACGGTGAAAGAAAACATCGTGAGGAATCCTGCATATATATGACAAATATATAAGACGTATGTATACTGCCTGAGACGGCAATAGACTCACCATCAATCACGTTGGCACTTAATCAATTTCAATTTATTGCTTTCAACATACTCTTAACCTAGCACTTACAGGTATGGACAGTAAGACATATCCTAGATTAATAATATGGACCCTGTTGGGCACAGACATTTTGGAGACAGGACTTACACTAATTATATTATATTTACATTTTATTTTACCTTTATTTATGCAATTATATATTTCTGTTTTTATTTAAGGTTAATAAAGAATTCTTATATATTAATAAATTCTATTACCTATGTTTATCATGTTCGGTAAAAAGTGGGTGTTGTTATTACAACACCTCTGCCTACCCCTTCTCAGAATATAAGTGTGAGCATATATAGTTCCATTATATTGTGCTATTAAAATTTGGAAGAGGATAGCAATGTATAAATTTGGATTCCCGGATATTTTTTTAAGACAAATCAAATATCAATGAAATCATTTCATATAAATGATATATGACTATAAAAAGTACCTACACCTTAAATGTTAGTGTACGATGCGGATGTACTCGTACATCTGTGGTCAGACATATCCAGTCCGATCGAGTGAATCGAGTTGAATTCGTAATCACGGCCCTCGGCCCACGGCCATGGTTGTTTACTGACCTCCAACGCTGCAGACGGACTCGACGCGGCCAAATTGAATTGCAAATACGGAATACGATGACCGTTGAATTCCAATTTCCAAATATTTTTATTTGTTTCTCTTGAAATATTTTATTGGTTTTTCTTTCAGATCATTAAAATTTGTTTTTTTTTTTATAATCTGAACTATCTATACTTCTAGTAGTAACTGACTGTGCCCCGCAGTTTCATACGCATTCCGTGGGCCCTAATGTTTAAAAAAAATAGTTACCTAAGTTACTGCTTGTAACATTAGCTATCTGCCAGTCAATGCCTCCTTCAAATCGGTCCAGGCAGACCGACAGTGTTTTTATCAAAGTACCGTATATACTTACATAATGTTTTATTGAGAAACTGTTAATTTGGAACAACATTTCAACGACACAATTTTATTTATCCGTATATCTATACATCTATACAGATAAATAAAATTGAAGTGTCTGTTTGTAATTCCAGAATTACAGCTTTTCACTAAATGCATCTGAAAGTATACACGCTACTGACATAAAAAAACCAAAGTTTTAAAAAAATTCTCCGTCTGTCTGTCTGTCACTTTGTTCCGGGTAATCTCTGAAACGGCTGGACGGATTTTAACGGGACTTTCACGGGTAGGTAGCTGATGTTTCAAGGAGTAAATTAGGTTACTCTTATCTATGAAAAATATTAATGTTGCGCGACAATACAGATGAAACTAAATCTACGCGGGTGAAACCGCGGAGCATAACTAGTATATTATGAATACATAAGTGCCTTTGTCTGTCTGCTACCCTTGAAGGCTAAACATCGCGAACAAAGGCAACTAAGAAACGCGTCAAGTAGCGGGGAAAGTTCATAAAAGGAAAAACATTTTATTCGATCAAAGAAGTTAATGATGTTAGCAGCGTTAGACTTATTCAAGTTAGATCATTTTTATTCAATTGTACGTAAGTTTGAAGACTTAATTCACTTTAACTTTACCGAAAAGTGTGTCATTACTCAGTTTTGTCATGCCAAAGAAGTTGTTGAAAAAAGCACCTTAACTTCAGAGTTTTAGAATTATTAATCCATCCCCACGTCTTTGTGATTCAATTTAATGTAAGGAATTCATGGTGACAGTAGCAAGTGACCTTAAGTGATAGTTAAGTAAATCACAACCTATTATAGTTTACTTGAAGGCAAAAAAATTCATCTAGATTAAGAACGGTCTCTTTTCAACATTACAATAGAAAATTCTTTCAACATTTTAAATAATCTTTTTTGAGAAATATCTGTCTTTAACTTAAATCTTTTAAGATGTTAAATGAAGTAATACGATATTGAATATCCCTGAAAATCTTGTAATAGTAAGAATACTCAGAATTATGGAACGAGCCAAATGTTTTCTTGAAATAAACTTACATTTTGCGTAATTTCCATAAATCCGCGTAAGTCAAGATAATCCAATAGATTATAATCCACCTGTGTACTGAGCGTCGTATTCTCGAACAAATTGGCTTAATCACCTGCCCAACCTAATTTGTTATCATAATGCGCGTTCATTGGGGCTCATTTCATTTCGTGTCTGCTACAAAAAGGTAAATAGTTAGTAGGTTTTATAGAAAAGTAAAGAGTATGTTTAGAAAACCGTAGTGGCCAGGTGGTTTGAATAACAGATTTGATTTCATCCTTATTGTCGCGGAATTCAAATATTTTTAATAAATAAAAGTAGCCTTTGTTACTCCTTGAAACATCAGCTACCTACCAGTGAAAGTCCCGTTAAAATCCGTCCAGCCGTTTCAGAGATTACCCGGAACGAACTGACAGACAGAGAAAAATTTTAAAACTTGGTTTTTTAGTGTCAGTAGCATGTATACTTTCATATGCATTTAGTGAAAAGCTGTAATTTTGAAATTATAAACAGACACTTCAATATATATTTTATATATAGTACGAGTATATGTATTGCTTGTAATATGCAAATGCGTCAGAACGACATGATTATAAAGGATTATACATGCTACAGCCGGGTTCGGATTGCTTTTACTGAGAAGAACATCGTTGGTTTCACTGAATTTTTGTAAGTTTCCTGCAATGAACTCGTTATTTGTAGACGATAGCGAATTAAATAAGAGAGCAGTGAAAAAAAAGCAGCTGACAACGTATTTATTTGACAACTTTACTTTTTAAATATAATAAGAAAACAACACAATAAAAACCATAAATAAGTATAAGTAGTTTTCAACATTATTAGATATCAAATCGTCAATCACTCCTACACATAAATAGAAATAGCAAAGTGCTTGCAACCATTATTGTCGTGACAACAAAGCTGGCAGCAGGCAAAGGAGGCAGCTCCCGATCTGTCAATTGCAAGCTTTTAATCTGCTCCACATACTACCTTGCACTGTCAAGTGACTTTCCAATTCAATATCCGGCATTTGTGTTTGCCATGTCTATAATTTGCTATTGATATTGAACACTCAATTCAAAAGTAACCTATCAAACCTGCTATATCTGTCTCTGTGTATCATTTATTTGAAGTTTGACGAAGACAGAGATTTTGGTAATTTTTTTTTTTCCAGGAAAGAAAATGCTCTATCAAATTGTCCTTTTTGAAAGAGTCGTGGTGGCCTGCTACGCAAGTGACGCAAGTTCGAATCCCAGCGGGGTCTGTACCAATCAGTTTTTCTAAAAACGTATGTGCAGTGATTTGACACCACTTGCTTTACGATGTACTTATAGTACGCCAACATTTCGCCAGTTATAATTTAATCCCGTGTAAAAGGGCGAGCCTATTGCCATTTACCGGACACTTACCTAGACTAGTTACTAGCAAATTGCAAATGTAAGATACCCAATAATACTTTGCCCGACAACTCAGAACCTCAGCGTATTAAAAACAAGTAATTTTTACATGCATTATTACCTAAGTAAAGTAAAAGTATTGTTTCTCGTGTGGGTTTAGTGAAATATTAAATGGTGTGTGGGTGTTTGTTATACTTGAGGCTTCCCTCGGGTGCGGCGGACGCGTGCTACTATGCATACATATGTGCGGTTCATTTATCATACGAGCTTTGTGAGAAGGATACTAGTAAAGATATATATTCTCCTGATATGTACATTAATAAATAAACTATATAAAAGTATACGAGGAGGAGCTCGTGGCACAGTTGCTATTGCGCATATCATTCGATCAGCGAAGTTAAGCAACCATACGCCTAGCCAGTAGTTGGATGGGTGACCGCCCGAGTTCCCTCCGTGCCTCGGAGAGCACGTTAAGCCGTCGGTCCCGGTTGACAATTTAACATCTTTGGCAATCGTTACAGGTCAGTCGGAGGCCTAAAAATAATCTGACAACTGGTTTAACCTATATCACAGATTTTCCTCCTAAATGGGGTTGCGAAGGTCAGATGGCAGTCGCTTCGTATAAAAATCAGCCACATCGGGTTGAATCAAGTGCTGACCCTAACAATGTATGGGATAAGGCCAGGGAGATGATGATATAAAAGTATACGAGCCGCGGTGGCCGTGTGATTTGAGCTTGGCCCAACCGTAATGGAGGAATTTGGTAAAGAACACCGCGACACGAGAATTTTATATATTAGATAGATTAGAGTTTAAATCGCTGGTCGTAAAGACTTTAAATTCGAACGGTGTATTTACATTGGAGGCTAGAGAAGAACTAAGTCGGATTAATTCTATCCCTAAAAGGGTTGTTTAATATGAACCTTCATTTAAAATATGACAATTCGTTTAAAAGTGTTTGTTTTACAATAAAATAAAGTTTTTGAGAAATTTTAATTGTTTTACTAAAAAGGGATTTCAAAGTTATATGTAATTCCATTATTTAATAAACAGAGCTCCACTAACTAGTATTTGAATATGCATCCTATACCAATATAATAAAGATGATTTTTGTTGACTCGGAAAGATAGGCCTACCAGAATGTATTTCAATACATGTGGGTGAAACTACGGGTTACACAGACTAGGCTGATACGCAGATAGCATTAGCAGTAGTCTAATACGTTGACTGTAGATTGGTATGATCAATAACTTTAACATTTCTATAAAAAAGAAATCCAACTGATACTTGCTATGTAATGGTGCTACGAAATGTCTGCTACGCAACTGCTACGAACTACGAAACTGCTACGAGCTGCGCATGTGCTACGAACTATGTCAGTCCTACCACAGTTAAAATACAAGCTTAAGAAGCAGTAGGGAATCAAGGCCTATGTTATGAAATATTTATTTAATTTTATTTTTTTATTTATTTATTTAATATACATTTTGAACGGCCAGTAACCAATTACACTAAACGTAGCAATATTATACAATATATACAGTACACAAGACATTGATCTATATACAGCATATTATAAAAAATACAAACACACTTAGACATTCGCCTCGCAATACTCCAGACATGCCGACATGATCTGCCATTCATCCGCAAACAAATCACACTCAGAGTGTGACTAAAAGAGAGCGTTGAACGCAGAGAGAGTGTGAGGGACGGGAGAGTATGATCGCGACTTAGTACGACCTGCAGATATTGAAACTAATAACGTTTGTTCCATTGACCACGAGGGTTGTGAATATAAAAGATTTTTAAATTTACACTGAGAATAATGTAGATTTTTCCGTCAGACGTATACGCAATCGCCCTCGACGTGATACCTCTTACTGTCATCACGCCTATTCTGCTTATTTTCTCATAGATGCGCACGTCTGTGTGAGTGTGCCAATAGTTCATATTGTATTTTTTTACATTTTAAGTAAATTTTCATAGCATGATAATTTTATAAATTGACTAGTTGTGCCCCGCGGTTTCACCCGCGTAGATTTTAATTTCAAGGTTGCCCGCGGATCCCTAATGTTTTTTTAAATCTACGTAGCCTAAGTTACTTCTTGTAACATTAGCTATCCGTCAGTGAAAGTCCCGTCAAAATCCGTCCAGCCGTTTCGGAGATTACCCGGAACAAACAGACAGACAGAGAAAAATTTTTAAACTTGGTTTTTCTGTGTCAGTACCGTGTATAGTTTCATTTGCATTTAATGAAAAACTGTTATTTTGCAGTTACAAACAGACACTTCAATTTTATTTGTCTGTATGTATGTATAGATATAGAATTGAATATTGTATTAGATCTTAATGGGTACGGTCAAAAGAAATAAGTATACGTACCTAACATCTTCTTGAGATACAGACAGATAACGAACGAGTATTTGAAACTGAATTTTATCTTCAAATCAAAGCAGGCATTAAAATGTAAATTGTATTCTTAAATTAATGTCGTTTTCATTATAGAAGTAAAATGACAAAGCTTTCCCGAGCAATCATTTACGCCTAGACACTATAACAAAGCCTGATTCTTAGTCTCAACTTTATGTATCAACTTGGCATAACTAGGCACTGTGACTGATTTAATTTCCTTTTGAGTCAATTTATTGTTGGGTACAAGGCACGAAAAATATGCTTTTAAATACTAGCATTCAATTTGTAGCAGCGTTTCTCCACTAGCTACATAGATGGCGCCACTCGCTAACAAATGAGAAGTTCGAGCACAAATACACGAGAACCTAAATCGCGCAATATGAGTTTTCAAGCGTATACAGGGTGTAAGGGAAAATAGGACAGCTGTTGAAATATGTGAGAGGGTATACTTTTAGAAAGCAAATAAAATTATTATGACAAAAATATCTTCTTCCGCTTTCGAGTAATTGACGTTAAAAGTTGACCATATCAAGACCTTATTTTCGCATAAAAATCTGCTGTAACGTAGAGTTATTCACGTGAAATCTAACTACGTTTATATGATTTTTCTCCCACTAATAAATCCAGAAATAATCCCTTAAAACCATTTTTCAAAACCATTAACCTTCCCCTTAATTTAAAAAGCTGAATTACCGCGTACGTAATGTAGGTAAACGCGGCCGCGCGTTCATTCAATCGCTTAAGGCCGCGAGCTCTTCGGCCATAGCCTATAAATACGTTATCGTTGGAGCTAGATATTTTACGACTTCAACATAGTGATATATTCATAAAACCCTACAACTTCTAGAAGACAACTGTTCCTTTTTCTCCGATACCTTGTATATACAAGTTTCCAACTAGAACAGTCGGAGCCGCGGTTCTCAAGGCATGACACTCGCCTGGTAAATCTTCCCTTTGCTGGGGATGAGCATGATCACTCGCTCTCCCGATTCATGTAAAACAAACAATCGAAATGTCGCTGAACGATTAAAACCATTGGGGTAGGATTGCTTAACTTCGCTGATCGAATTATGTGCTCAATAGCGTATATAAGCGTAATAGAGAGGAGAAGCTCATGGCTTTCCTTCGTGAATGAGATCACGACCACTTAGAAAGGGTTATCAGAGATGTTACACCCTCCTTTTTACACCGGAGGTGCTAAAGTGATATTTTGTATGATCGCTAAAGCAAATAACTTGAATACCCTTTATTCATATTTTGTCCCCGTCTATTCTCATCATGTTTAATGTATGAAGTCATGATTTAATTTCGTTCATACGGAGCAAGCGCAAATTTTAAAGGATTCAATAAAAATTACCCGCTTCTAATGTGTGCCTTATTTATATTAACATATAGCCGGTATTTCGTTGTCAAAGCACTGTATAACTTTGGCATTTTTTACGATCCTTTAGCGAGCGTTTAACACCATTATATCATGTCATATAGGAGGAGCTCGTGGCACAGTTGCTATTGCACGTATGATTCGATCAGCGAAGTTAACCAACCATACGCCTAGCCAGTAGTTGGATGGGTGACCGCCTGAGTTCCCTCCGTGCCTCAGAGATCACATTAAGGTTGCCAATTTAACATCTTTGGCAATCGTTACAGGTCAGTCAGAGGCGTAAGAAAGTCTGACAACTGGTTTAACCCAGATTGCCGATTTTCCTCGAAAAAGGAGTTACGAAGGTCAGATGGCAGTCGCTTCGTATAAAAATCAGGTGATCAGTCACATCGGGTTGAATCTAGTGCCGACCCCAAATACACGGGATAAGACCAGGGAGATGATGATATCATGTCAAATAGTATGTAATAATTACTTTTGTGAATTATGATTGCTGTATCTACCAACCCCTTATATTAAATTTGTTTGTCTGAAAATTGCACAAAATATACTATTTTAGACAGCATAAATGCTTTTGATTGCGATGGTTTCTGGTTGACAGGCCGCTCACTTCCTTCGATAATAGTTGACAAGGGCGATAGCTGACATTCACATCATACTTGTGAACAGAGCCTTATAAATGTATACTATGTTAGGTACGATATCATTTTTATTCAACGCCCTTTGGAATTGTGTCAATTCTTGAAGGGTGTTATTGTTGATTTTCAGTAAAAGTAGCCATCTTAACCCGGTATAATATTTATCCTACACGATTTTAATATGTCATTATGACGTTTGAAAGTGATTTGATAAAGTCGTATCAAATGAAAATGTAGGAGAACATCCTTAGGAAACCTGCATATATCTGAGGAGAAGATCAAAGACATCATTATATATAGTATCTAAGATGGCGATGGACTCCCCGTCTGTCACGTTGGCACAAAGTGGATGTTTTTGTTACAAAACTCTGCCGACCCCTTCTGGGATGGCGTTAGAATTACATTTGTAATAGCCGTACCCCGCGGTTTCACCCGCGTAGATTTAGTTTCTTCCTTATTGTCGCGGTACCCTAATATTTATAATAAATAAAAGTAGCCTAAGTTACTCCTTGAAACATCAGCTACCTACCAGTGAAAGTCCCGTTAAAATCCGTCCAGCCGTTTCAGAGATTACCCCGAACAAACACACAGACAGACAGAGAAACATTTTAAAACTTGGTTTTTTAGTGTCAGTATCGTGTATACTTTCATATGCATTTAGTGAAAAGCTGTTATTTTGGAATTACAAACAGACACTTCCATTTTATTTATATGTATATATAAAATTACTGCTAGAGGCGAATATTACGTTAGAACATTCTTAATCATCTTCGATGTAAAATTTTCTTCAAGACTTGGTTCCGTGCTGTAATAAATTACCGAGTAATCAGTCTATTTTAGACCAAGGTATTATTAAATTAGGTATCCATTAGTTTTATTTATAGGGACGGTGTTTCAATTACTTTATAGTTCACTTAGTAGATTGTCTTACAATCAGCTTATGTAATCAGCTTACTAGCTTTCGTGAATGACTTTACCCGTGCAATATAAAAAGCCTTTGTGAAAACTGAAAGTCTTTTCTAATCATTGTAAAAATCCTAGTTGATTACTTTTCTGTGCATGTCTATCTGTCTATATGTTCCGGGTGATATCCAAAACGGCTGGACCGATTTTAACTGGACTTTCACTGGCAGATAGCGAATCGTACACTTAGGCTACTATTATTTTTAAAAAAAGCTTATGGGTTCCGCGGGACACCCATGAAATTACTCTACACAGATGAAACCGCGGGGCACAGCTAGTTAGAAAATAACATATATAAGTTTGACAAATTGAATAATAAATGTGTTGAAAATAAGAAAGTAGTCGCAAGATATGGCTTGCATTAATATTAACTTCTAAATATAAGCCAACTTTAGATTAAAGATGCTTGCCGTGGTGGACTTGATGCTGGTGAACTTAGCAGAGCAAATCCCAGCAGATCAAAAATAAATGTGAGTTCTATTAGCATGCAGAAGAGTTCTATAGTTCCTGATACTTTTTAGAGATAGTTCTGGCTCGGAAACCTGGATTTTTTTTTTCATAATGCTCTGCTAACTTCCCGTAGCAGATCATTTTCGAGCAAATCAAACGTGGACTTGGGGTTAGAGCAGTCGCCTGCTATGCAAGCGACGCTTCCCAGCGGATCCAGCGTTCGAATCCCAGCGGGGCCTGTACCAATGAGTTTTCTAAAAAACTTATGTACAGTGATGTCACACCACGTGCTTTACGGTGAAGGAAAACATCGTGAGGAAACCTGCATATGTCTGAGAAGTAATTCAAAGACGTATGTATAGTGCCTGAGACGGCGATAGACTCACCATCTGTCACGTTGGCACTTAATCTTCTTCGGTGAAATGTGGGTGTTGTTATTATAACACCTCTGCCTACACCTTCGGGGAATACAGGCGTGAGCATATGTATGTTTAGATTAAATGGATTGCGCTTAAAATGACCAGCGTATCGTAAGCGCTCTCCCGGGAACGTCACTGACAGGAAACTATTCATTAATTCCGCGGACCAACACGAAAACGCTTTTGGAAAACAAAAGAAAAACGTTAGGAAACCGCTCAAGTGACCGTCTATCCACTCACTTGAGGAGATAAGTGGCGGGAAGCGTCCTTTTGTCTGGATTATCAGATAAAGTTGTCAGAGGAAAAATATCTATATTTTTACGGAGCTGTAATCAGGCATTCGAGCAGGAAAAGTTGGGTGTAACTGGAAATTGTTTAGAAGGAAATTGTTAGCGACTTTCACTTATTCATTTATCTTTACGACTTCGCAAAGAGGCCCTTAAAGGGTTTTGCAGAGATGTTATAATAACCACTTTCGAGCTGTTTTAAGATACGCCTACTTGGTATAAAATACTGTAGTTAATATTTAGTACCTGGAAGACCGAGCTTTGCTCGATTTATTTAATGTTTTCCTGAAGCCTAGCTAGATCGATTTGTCGCCCCCGATACCGACGTTTCCGAGATTCAAATTATATACGAGTATATACAATAATTATTCCTTTAAAGATATTACTTTTAATACATTTCGTTCCTCCATCTTGCAGAAGATCGCAGGTAAATGATGCTTTGAGATGCTTTTTTTACCATTGAGTAGTATGGTGTTTAAGGTCGCCTGTGTTCCATGGAGGGGAGGAGTAGGTGTGTAGTGGCTGAGCCATTTGTTGTCATTAAGATAGGCAACGTGCGAGTGACTCATAGGGTGTCATAAGCATTCATAGGCTGCAGTAGCCGCTTATCATTAGGCAGACTCTGCGTTTGTTTGTCGCCCTAGTGTCATAGTATTGTCGTCTGTCGAAATAATGGGTCTAGAGGAGTATAGCGGAAGCTTTGATTATTGTTTATCATATCCATTTCATTCTATACGGTCGGTCACGCCTTTATTCTCCGGAGCGGCGGGCAGAGGTGTACTTATAGGACACCCATATTTTAGCAGTTATGTTAAAGTCCAATAGGGGGCTAGCCTATTGCCCCTAACCGGGCACTAACCTTAATTCCGGGCTGTTACTGAGAAGTTCCCTTTGCCTGATCCAGGCATCGAACACAAGACCATGTTCTTTAAAGTAACACTTGCAACCACTATACAAACGAGATAGTATTTCATCATCAAACATTTAAATCTTACCTGAGATCAAAGACGTCAATGTAAACGGGTTATTCACAGAATAACTGAAGTATATTCAAATAAAACAAAGTGAACAAAAGACAGAAATTGTATCAGGTTTGTTGTATTTGTTACGTAAATAAACAGCGATGGGAATTGAGTTCGTATTCATGTCGAAAAACAATTCTATTGGACTGCCAATTTTTGTGGATACATTTTTATTTATAAGCTCTTTAGACAGATGATTCCAAGATTTCAAATAAATTATTCTCTGCAAGGGTAGCTAGCACTTCTACATTATCGGCGATTACAGATGATTACGCGCGAGCACGGGGACGTAAAGAGCTACTCGACTGTACTCGCCTATTATCATATATGATCGTATGCGACTCGTAAGTAGTCGGGTTATCAGGCACGCATCAAAGAGAATGCTGGTTGCCTATACGATCGCCGTTCAACAAACGATCGTGCTTATAATACACGATCGTCAGAACGATATGATTGTACATACTGCCGGGTTCAGAAGTTTGCTTTTACTGAGAAGAATCCGGTATGAAACTCCGTCGGATAAAGCCAAATGTATATACCTATATACAGGCTGTCCCATAAGCTTGTAATGTATACATAAATGCGCATACAAATGAATGCAAAGGTATTATTATCAGTTCAAGTCAGAGTGTAAATAACTTTATTTGAACCTAAACTTACCTACAGTGTAAAGTACAAAATAACAGAAGGAAATCTCTAAATATCAGGATCATAATTTCTCAATTTCAATCAAATTTCAAATCAATTATAATTTGTAAAGTTGACGGCGTTGTCTCCGGAGCTCAAAGCATCTATTACCAATTACTGAGCCATCGCCGGATAGCAATTAATAAGTATTACTTCAAACAAATTGTCCGTCAATCTTGGGTAGAACAAATTAAAAGTTATTTTTGGTATCGATGTCACAACGATATCATGCGATTTGAGACGTTGTGTCCGTGTGTTTGATTGAAATTACTGCTGATTATGACAGCCAATCTATATATTAATATTTATATTTCCCTTGGTCACGCCATCACGCATGAAAGAATGGGACTTCCACTGAGATAGCTGATGTTTCAAGGAGTGACTTAGGCTAATTTTATTTAGAAAACATATTAGGCTTCCGCGAAAGTAAGAAAGTAAATCTAAGGGGGTGAAACCGCGGGGCACAGCTAGTGACATATAAAAATGGCATCCATGGGGCCAACTATGACCGTTTAAGCTGCGCGTGTTAAGAACTTCTTAGCTTTGACGGTACTAAACGTGAACCGTATAGTGAAACCTCAAAGCTCCGAAGTTCTTAATCTGCTCTGCTAACAAATTACACAATTTAACATATGTAGGACGATATGTTTGGTATATAATCTTACCCTCGATCGGTTACTAATCGCTACAGCAGAGGTACTGGGTTCGACCCCCAGATCAGATTCCATTTGTAAGCTATCCAAGTTGTTAGCAAGCTAAATTTTTTATAGAAAAAAAATTTGTTAAAAAAAAACACTCAAGTTAACGAAAAAAAATACTAAACGGAAGCTAAAATAATTTGATTGTACCTCCAATATTCGTAAAACAATTTCCATTCTCATAATATTACGATTTCATATTTCTACGGCGTAATCTTGGGAGTAATTTGAAAGCAATTTGAACGTTTTGCTGATGGATATAAAAATTTTTAATTGTATGCGAACAAAACCCTCCCCTGTGGTTTTAGATTTGCTGTTTTTACCTTTCGACTTTTAATTTAATTAAATGCTTCAATTTAATTATCAATCTGTAAAAGGAAAGATAAGGGATATCTACTCGAAATTAAATGGAAGGTTTTGGTTAATTCAAAGTCAAAGTCAAAGTCAAAAATATCTTTATTCAATTAGACTTTATACAAAGCACTTTCAAATCGTCAGAATGACACAATTTACAGGATTATACATGCTACCGCCAGGTTGCTTTTACTGAGAAGAACCTGGCTAGAAATAATTTGAGAAATGTAAGCCCATGGACACAGTTGTACAAATGTCGATAAAAATTAACATAAAGAAAAGTCTAGTAGTTCTATTTATATCTAAATGCGTAGCTTGAGATGACCAGCCCCCACAAGCAGCACCTGTTCACAAGTATGACGAGAATGCCAGCCATCGCCCTCCTCAACCATTATAGAGGGAAGTGAGCAACCCGTCATCCTGACGCCGCCGCAAGCAAAGGCATTTTAGTGAGCATGACAACTCAAGCCAGTCAAAACAAAGATCAAAAGTAATATTAAAAAGAATTGTAGCATAAGTACTTGTTATTTTGGAATTACAAACAGGCACTTCAATTTTATTTATCTGTACTGTATAGAAGTATAGATATAGATATAGATGTATAGATTTTCCTATTGATCCTCCTATTGCTTTGACATAAGGGTAGGTAATGTTCAAAACGTAAAAATTTAGGTGGTGCTCTAAATCATTTAGTCCTTTAGCAACGAGACAGATGCCGTCACTATGAGCGCTGACCTAGAATGTGCACTAGTCATTTTATGAATCTGTCTCTGTCAAAATCGTGTCGACTTTTTGATGACCGATGGTGAGTCTATCGCCGTCTCTGGCACTATTTCTTCTATCTTCGAATTACTTCTCAGACATATGCAGGCTTCCTCACGATGTTTCCTTCACCGTAAAGCACGTGGTGTGAATTCACACGACCGTGGGATTTGATCAGTCGCTTGCTAAGCGACGCAAGTTCTAATCCCAGCGGGGCCTGTAGCAATGAGTTTTTCTAAAATACTTTTACAAAATACGTTAAAACATGCTAATACCTATACTTCTGGTAGCTTTGAAGTGAAAACAATACAATGTTCCACATTTCATCCTTTACAGATCGGTCTACTGGATTGTAAGTGACGCAATTCTCAAATGGTGTAATCAAGTCCCCAATCGGTCTTTATATTTCACTTAGTGGGCTCCATAGATTCGGAGCACGGGCCCACAATTTCCGGCCTATTTCGCGGGTAATCGTTCCACTCGGATGTTTCACTGACATTTCACGTTCTCGCACTGTGAGTTTCGGATTTGAGTGCAGTGTTAATCATTCCATTTCAGAAACCACAAAGTTATTTCTAATTGTCTTTAATCTATACTTCATGCATACATACATACATATACATACAAATAAATAAAATTTAAGTGTCTGTTTGTAATTCCAAAAACAACAGCTTTTCAGTAAATGCATATTAAAGTATTTACGATACTGACATAAAAAAACAATTTTAAAATATTTTCTCTGTCTGTCTGTTTGTTCCGGGTAATCTCTGAAACGGCTGGACCGATTTTAACGGGAATTTCACTGGCAGATATCTGATGATACAAGGAGTAACGTAGGCTACTTTTATTTAATAAAAATATTAGGGTTCCGCGAAAATAAAGATGAAACCAAATCTACGCGGGTGAAACCGCGGGGCACAGCTAGTTTGAAAATAAGAACTCTTTCTGTCTGTTAGTTCTAGACTTAGAAATTTCAAAGTGGCCGGCAGAACCGTAATGTTTTTTTTAAGTCAAAGTAGCCTGTGTTACTTTTTCTAACATTAGCTATCTGTCTTTGCTAATAAAGCTTAGAACAACATTTTTGTTTTGCCTTGCTCACAGATATCACAGAGAAAATGATACAAAACATATCGACTGATAAAAGTCTGAGCAATATTCTTCAGTAAAGCAACCATCAAGTCATCTATCCTCAATGTTTTTCCGATCGAAGCTTATACCTCCAAGGTTAAATCAAATGAGAAAGACCTTAATATTTCCCCCACGTTTCAGACAGAGAAAGAAACGTGAAATAAAATGGTAGGTAATAAATTACAAGACGTATAGACAGACAATAAATCTGAGTTGCTCACTGGCGCGCTGGCGATAAGGCACGCCGAGCTGCAAGCTTACGTTTCAATTTAAAAGGTTACGTGTGAAAAATAAAGAACAAACCTTACCGATTGACGCACTGTTTTGCTTCTGACAATAAATATTTCAACAATGACGTACTGAAATTGATCACGGCAGTGATCTATGAAGGAAACATGGGGAGCTAATAGAATAATGTTGGAGATTATTTGTGATAAGAAAATATTGGTAGCCAAATTTATTGCTTATAATACCTTTAGTAAGTTTATACATATATATATGCCTGAATTCTCCAAAGGGGTAGGCAGGGCTGTTCTATTCCAATGTAATAGGGGCCGAGACTCTTGCATTGGAAATTTACTAGCTGTGCCCTGCGGTTTCACCCGCGTAGATTTAGTTTCATGCTGTTTTTTTGTAATAAAATTAGCAACACTCCTTGAAACATCAGCTATCTGCCAGTGAAAGTCCCGTTAAAATTCATCCAGCCATTTACGCGTGATGATGGCATCACGAGCAAGGAAAATGGGGATATAAAGATTAGGCACTCAGGGCTAACAAAATGTTGCCTGACTCGGAGATCGAACCCAGGGCCTCGTAATCCGCAGTAGCACTTGTGACTACTAGCCACCAAGTCGAGGCAGTAAGTATATTATCAACATCATAAATTTAAGAGTTGTGACCTTGTCGGTGTAACCTATGCAATTTCTTCCATTCGTCTCTGTCACCTAGTAAGTTTATACTTTCGTGTAATACAAACATAACCACATCACAACAAGACCAGAAGAAAGCGGCTGAAAAGCTAAAGCCTGCAAATACAGCACCGAATATGATTTTGTCCCATTCGGTGTCGAGACCCTTGGTCCGTGGGGTCCTGGCGCTATTAGGCTTTTTAAAGAATTCACAAAAAGGTTAGTCGACATCACAGGAGACCGAAGAGCTGGCAGCTACCTCGGATAAAGAATTAGTCTAGCCATACAAAGGGGGAATGCCGCCAGTATCTTCGGAATCTTGCCTACATGGACTCCCTTTAATAATATATTTTAACTAGCTGTGCCCCGTGGTTTCACCCGCGTAGATTTAGTTTCTTCCTTATTGTCGCGGAACCCTAATATTTTTAATAAAAATAAGTATCCTAAGTTACTCCTTGAAACATCAGCTGCCTACCACTGAAAGTCACGTTAAAATCCGTCCAGCCGTTTCAGAGATTACCCGGAACAAACTTGGTTTTTTAGTGTCAGTATCGTGTATACTTTCATATGCATTTAGTGAAAAGCTGTTATTTTGAAATTACAAACAGACACTTTAATTTTATTTATCTGTATAGATGTATAGATAGATGTTATGGTTTTTAGTGTTGGTACTATATTTTTTAATCGATTATCATGTAATATGTAAACTGTTGTGAAAAAAAGAAATAAAGACCTAACAGTGAATAAACATAGACTTGGTAGATTTATCACGAATTAGAAACGTTTTTAAATTAGTCGAAAAAGGTTTGTTTCGCCCGTATTCTTCACGATAACAAATGGATCCACGCGAGACGACCTTCGAGCTAACTGAAAGGAATTCATACGATTGCTGTTCCTTGTTCTCAGAAGGCTAGTTTCCGAACCGGTGGTAAATTCCTCGACATTCATAAGTGCCTTACCAGGGCCTAAACTGAATAAATCATTTTCATTTTCATTTTCATATATTTTGTTGAAGTGTCTGTTTTTCATTCCAAATTAACAGTTTTTTTCCAAAATGAATGAATTAAAACTAAGGAACATACGGTACTCACATATAATACAAATAAAAAAAAATACGTTTGTCTGGCGGGACTTTCACAGCTGAAACAAGGAATAATTTAGGCTACATTTATTTAAAAAAAAATAGGATTTCCCGAAATAAAGCCCCATAACATTTAGTCGCGGATGAAACCCCAGGGCACAGCTAGTATATAATACATCACTACTATAAGGGAGTATTTTTTTAACTGAGATCTTAACCCAATTTCAACCGAGAGATTTCGATATACCCAACCACCATAACCATACTATAACATTCACGTGCAATTAACCTCTATAATATTTAACTAGGAAATCCAACTAATTATAAGCCTTTATATGAAAGACAACCGCCTGATTTCCGTGACACCGCTCTAGATTCCGGAATTCACCCGGGACCTTTTGTCCGGGACAATTGAAACCATCCAACTTAAGCTATTGTAATATTTGTAGAATACGCTTAGCAGACGATTGTTACAGAATCCGTTATCTTATGCACTGTTATACAGGCGACTGGCTGTTATTTTTGTTTGCTTTGTAGAGTGTGTGATACAGATAAATAAAATTGAAGTGTCTGTTTGTAATTACAAAATAACAACTTTTCAACAAATGCATAATGAAAATGAAAATGAAAATGAAATTGAATTTACGTATTATATGAAAGTATATACGGTACTGACACTAAAAACCAAGCTTAAAAATGTTTCTCTGTCTGTCTGTTTGTTCCGGGTAATCTCTGAAACGGCTGAACTGATTTTAACGGGACTTTCACTGACAGGTAGCTGATGTTTCAAGGAGTAACTTAGGCTACTTTTAATTTAAAAAAAACAATTAGGGTTCCTCGGGAATTAAATTAAATCTACGTGAGTGTAACCGCAGAGCACAGCTAGTTGGTAAATATTAATGTTAAGTGTATGGTACTTTGTTACATATGTCTTGTTAACCGACTATAAATAACATAACATAAAATAAAATAACAAAGTTGGAAACCGTTTCATATAATCTCCATTTATAATCTCTTTTTATAATTTTCAAGTCTTTAACTTATATTTATACATTTATACATCTATAATCTATACAGATAAATAAAATTGAAGTGTCTCTTTGTAATTCCAACATTACAGATTTTCACTAAATGTATAACAAAGTATACACGCAACTGACATTGTAAAACCAAGTTTTAAAATTTTTCTCTGTCTGTCTGTCTGTCTATTTGTTCCGGGTAATCTCTAAAACAGCTGGACCGATTTTAACTTTCACTGGTAGGTAGCTGATGTTTAAGAAGTAACTTAGGCTATTTTTACTTATTAAAACTATTACTGTTCCGCGACATGAAGCATTAAACTAAATCTACGCAGGTGAAACCGCGGGGCACAGCTAGCCTCTAATAAAAGGCTTACATACTCATACATCATGCCTGTACGCAGTACTAGTACGAGAGTACGAGTCTATCGACATTAACTGGACAGGAATTGACAAAAGCGCTCATTAAGTGTAAAAATGTTTGATTATTCGCAAATTGGAAAGTTCAATTGAGACAATAATAAATGGTTAGCTTAAACTATAAGATTTCAGTGATATCTAAACACCGCTAAAAATCTTGCATTCATCATTAGTATCATATTTCTCAAAAAAATATTTCAAATATTGCTAAGCAAACCATTAGGAATATCAAGGACTACTTTAAATAATCTGTAACGATCAACAAATGTTCCGCCAGATGGCACCACTTACAATTACCAAGCAATACAGTGAAACGCACAACGCCGGGTCCATTAATTATATCACCACTCTCTCGGAAGAGCGGTTGAGTTATATCACTTCATACAATCTGGAGACTGATGAATAGCCCGCTATACAAACGTTTAACTCAAATTATACGAAGATTCATGACGTCCGTTCGTTGATAAAGCAGGAGTCTTAAAATTCTGTCATAAATGTCCAATCTAATTTATGAAGCTTTTGCGAGTTTCATGAAAGAGATTGCGACCGAATTTTATTGAAATCGGTTTTTGATTGCAATATCCACTAAGTGGCGACTAGAGATAATAATCTCACTTTTGTTTTGTTTCAGATGATAGTTCAGAACGAAGCTATCTGTTTCATGGGAATATTTTGAAGAAATGAAATAATTTGACACAACAAGATGCTGCATAGGACTTCATCGTCAAGGCGACGGCGCGCGTCTAGGAGTGCTGCCACTTCTCCACAAGCTCGGTCCCCGAGGGCATCAGCTCAACAATCTCGGAGAGCTTCCTTAGCAACCACAGAAACTGACGAAGAGATTGAGCCCACACCACCACCTCAAAGAAGCCCACGGGCGAGTTTAGCGCCTGATGCAGCAATGGATTACCACAGGAGCCCACGGCATTCTTTAGCACCAGAACCTAGGTCAGCTAGAAATTCCATAACGCCAGACACAGCTCCACCAACGCGCAACACTCTAGCTCCATCAAGGAACAACCTAGCTGTCGATATGAACTACGGTTCCCGGCTAAGCCTAAACCCTCAAGATTTCAATCGAAGTCCAAGGAATAGCATTACTCCGGACCAAACCGCTCGGAGTCCAAGAAGAAGCCTCGTTCCAGAAGGCACATCCTGGAATCAACCCAGGAATTCCTTGGTACCAGATATTGGTAGAAGTCCGAGGCATTCGGTAGCGAGCATACAGATCGACCCAGCCAGGAATAAAGACATGGGCCCAAATGCTAGAACTAGTCCAAGGGGGAGTATAGTGCCTGATACATGTTTGAAGAATAAGGATATTGATTTTAGCAGAAGTCCTCGGGGGTCTTTGATCCCAGACTCTCAGAGGAGTCCACGAGGGAGTATTGCTCCTTCAGAGAGGAGTGCGCGGGGTAGTCTGGTGGCAGGGGACGCTGAAGCTGCGAGGATCAGTCCGAGAGGGAGCCTCACGTTGACTTTCCAAGAACCATTAGTGTCACGAGAAAGGCGTGCAAGCGAAGACAGTCAGGCAGCCGGTAAGTTGCAAAAACCTGATATTAGCTATATACATATTGAACAAATTAGATTGCAGGCACTACAATAATCCTTGTGTGAATCGTTTTGATCAGTTCTGAGTTCAAGGTTGACGCAGAGGTGAACTTAAAACTAACTGGTGACCAACTATGATCGTTTAAGCCACGCACGTATTAAAAACTTCTAAGCTTTGACTTTTCTATTCCGTGACGTTGACGTTTAATTTTAAAGTGCCAAAATTAAACGTCGGAGACCAGAAGTTCTTAATACGGTCTGTTTAAACACTTAGAACACACATTTTACATATCTTTTACTTCCACTAAAATTCAAAAACATCAGCTTGTTTTAGTGAATCAGTGACTGAAATAAGGGCGCTTTATCCATCCAAAATAATAAATGTAAATGAACGTCGGATGTTCAAACAGTTTGCAAACATCATCCAAATCACATAATGCCAAGGAGAAATATGACAGATACGGTTGAGATATTTTATTCAATCCGAGAACTCACTCGTTGCGACATAAATCTATTTTGACTCGCTTGTTCCGCAATCTGCTTCCTCGTCACGCGTTTCCATCGTGTACCCTGCCTTTTCCGGTGACTGACTGAAATGGCCGTAATGTACCTGTATATTATTCTCTTATATCTGCTCCGTTTTTTGCTTTGAATGTAGACTTTGGAGTTCTGTGCTAAATTATGAATATATTTTTCAACGTCATTTTATTATCAATGTTTGAACGTATTTTAATTAGCTTCACACTATCAGAGAATTTGCATTGCAAGTTATCTGGTAGTACAATATTTTTAAGCTAAGGGCAAGTTTAATACTCTTTGTCGTATTATTAATGTATTTCAACGTAGCCCATTTTGGGTAGAGTGTAAAAACGTATTAATTACGTATATTTTTATATTTGCCTGACATGTGACTACATATCACCTGAAGGAATGGTTTAATTAGCGATGCGTAATGGCGAGTGGTTAATCAGGATTGTTTAAATTTTTCAAACATATTGCAATCGCACTTCTAGGTTTAATGGCCTAACTCACTAATAATTCAAGATCAATATCAATAATTTGACACATTCCAGATGTTGGTGAGTAGATTTTGCAAAGAAAGTGTATGAGGCTAAGTTTTAAAGCTCTTCAGAGCACCCATGGTATATTGGTATGTTTATGTCCAGGTAACCGCGGAAGGGTGTCTCCGTACAGAGCATCGGTGGGCGCGAGGACCGGGACCGGAGCTCTCTCTGACACCGGCTCCAGACGAGCCTCCAGTTCTGTAAGCCAGGTTCGTTCCATGTTTTCACAAAAGATCTAATGTTCCTCCAGACCATGGCGTGGCGCGTGTGACAAGCTTACAGTCCATCTGATGGTGACGGGTAAAGCTTAAGAATGTGAGAGTGGCGTGGGCATTTATATTATGTACATGTGTATTTTTTGTGACACTTTTTCTGCTATCTATATCTATACAGATAACAGCGTAAGTCTGTTTGTAATTTCAAAATAACAGCTTTTCACTAAATGCGTATTAAAATATACACGCTACTGACACTGAAAAAACAAGCTTGAATTTTTTTATCTGTGTCTAAATCTGTCTGTCTGTTTGTTACGGCTAATCTCTGAAGCTGGACCGGAGATTTTTACTGACAGATTCCTAATGTTACAAGGAGTAACTAAAGCCACTTTTAAAAAAATTAAATACCTCGCTAAATTTGTGGGTAATACCACGCGGTCTTTACTCAAAACTGGCTTAAACAATGGATTTCTGGTGAAAATTACTCGTACGAGTGGTCCCACTCGCCTGATGATAAAAATAAATAAAAACTTATCCGGAACGCGGTTCCAGTTAACTAGTGGTCCCAGCCAGATATTAGATTGATTAAATTTGCTTGTAAAGAAACCAGTACGATCACCCTAAATGTAGTAGGTAAGTGGCTTTTACGGGGAATAGCCCGAGAACTAATTAAGTGCGAAAGTGCTTGTTTGTGTTCTGGTCGCGTTGAAAGGAACACCGGGATTTTCTCTCAGAGTAGGAATGCTAGCGAATGACAGAGTACTTCCCGGAAATGTATCTGATAAAGCACTTCGAGGAAATATATCCCTGAATGAATATACGTGTTCATCTATACAAAATAACAGGTTTTTACTACATGCATATAAAAGTATATAATGTACTGACTGAAATTTTTTTTTTCTTTCTCTTTGTTCTGGATAATCTCCGAAACGGTTGGACTGATTTCAACGGGATTTTCAATGGCAGATAGCTGATGTTTCAAGGAGTAACTTAGGCTTTTATTTAGAAAAACAAATAGGGGTTCCGCGAGTCAAAGTATGAAACTAAGCTAGTATATCAATAAGAACACACAAATGCTATTTCAAGGGCAAAGCGCTCCCGTTCGATATTATGAGCTACCCAACTAGGGTTGTCATTATGTTTCGTGCAGGAATTTAATTAATTTTCAAAGCAGGCAATGCACTAAAGACACTGGTGCTACAAACATTTATAGGCAGTAGCCGCTTACCATCAGACTTGTACGCTTGTTTGTCGCTTTATAGTATTCAAGAAAATGTCACCATCATGTTTTTGTTCCCAATAATCCTTTCTTAGCACTTACTTTAAAATGAATGCCTAGAATATAATCTGATCTTCTTAAAAACCTATTAGGTATCAGGGGACGAACAGCGAAGACTATGTGGCGAACAGGCTAAGTACAGCGACCGCGGGGGCCTAGGGCTGGGCGTAGGCCTCACGACCTACGGCTCAGTGGCCTACCAGCTCAAGGACGCTAATATGGAGGCCTCCGGGACCGTGGACTTCGTCTGTCGGGCTGCTAAGATCATGAATAGAACTAGTAAGTAATATTTTAATTTATGGCTGGCTGAAAATAGTACAATAATTTTTTGTCCGCGGTTTTATCTCGAGTCCTAAGTAGACATAAGGTTCTGTTATATAAAAAATCTAAATATTTGGGACTCGCTTCGTATCTCTCTCGCTATTTATTATTATGAAAAAAATGCGTAAACTGCGCTTCTTGTAATTGATAACACTACAACTGATAATAGAGGGCTTCCTATCATCGTTATAGCAGTGACGTCTTACTAACTTCTTAGCTTTGACGTTGCATTTTCGTACCACAAAATGAAACGTCAAAGCTGAGAATCTCTTAATACTTTTGACCTAATCAGTAAACTGTCTCATTAGTCTAGTGGTTTCAAGCGCTTGGAACTCAAGGTCCTGGGTTAAGCCCCGGGTCAGACAAAGTACTATTGGGTTTTGCCGTCTCTAATTTCACAGCCTGAAGTCTAGATCATTGCCCGGTCGTTGGGAATAGGCTCGGCCCCTAAAAATAAGAAGATCCTGATAAAATGAAAATGACTTATTCAGTTTAAGCCCTGGTAAGGCACTATAAATGTCTAAGAACCGACCACCGTGGGTGTACTATATGTCCACGTTTGCCTATACTTTGGGAAAACATGCCTGAACATAAATACGGTCTTGGTTTAACCAGCTAACAGATTGCGCAAGACGGATCCTTATCGCGAAAAATAAATGAAAAGGATAAGACTAATTAATCAAAAGGGAAACTCCCTTGAACTGTGTGTTTGTTTAGGAACACAGATTGTGTGTCATTCATAAAATCAAAGTGTATAATTATGTATATATGACTAAGTTATTTTGTTTCAGTTCTAATGACCGTCTTCCTCGCCTGTCTTTCAACACTGCCAGTCATCATGTTGATCATGGGTACGTTATTACTTACCATTAACGACTTAAGGTGTAACAACTAAAATGTGTGCTTTCGAAAAGTTTTATTACGTATCTTCCTTATCGTTAATGTTATGTTTATAGAAGAAAGAAAGAAAATTTTTCTTCAAACACAAAATGCGACGCAGCATTGATTAAATTTAGATAAGGTACAAAATAAATGATTGCAACTGACTTACGTTTACTCTCGAATAGACCTTGTTACTCTCTCTGTTGCTAAGTTGTATGTCTGTGCCCCCACTCCAGTAATAAGTACCGCACAAAGATAAAGACTGCGAAAAAAATTACTTATATTCCTTACTAGCGGACGGGGATAAAATATAGCCTATGTTACTCGCTGATGATGTAGCTATCCATTGCTGAAAGAATTTTCAATATCGGTCAAGTAGTTTCGGAGCCTATTCAATGCAAACAAACAAACAAACAAACAATCAAATCTTTCCTCTTTATAATATTAGTGTAGAAAACTTTATTTATCTATACATCTATACAGATAAATAAAATTAAAGTGTCTGTTTGTAATTCCAAAATAACAGCTTTTCACTAGATGCATATAAAAGTATACATGCTACTGACACAAAAAACCAAGTTTTAAAATTTTTCTCTGTCTGTCAGTCTGTCTGTATGTCTGTTTGTTCCGGGTAATCTCTAAAACGGCTGGACCGATTTTAACGGGACTTTCACTGGCAGGTAGCTGAGGTTCCAATGAGTAACTTAGGCTACTTTTATTTATTAAAAATATTAGGGTTCCGCGACAATAAGGAAGAAACTAAATCTACGCGAGTGAAACCGCGGGGCACAGCTAGTAACATATATATTTATAAAAGCTGTGTAAAAATTCCGTCATACTAACAAATCATCATTGTCCTGCCCTTATCCCATGATATCTGTGGTTAGCGCGTATTTTTCTTCAATTCCTCTCTATAAGCCGTCATATTTGTATTCACTCCTTTTCTAGTCATATTATCTTATACAAAATCCATCGTTTCCTAGCTCTTCCTCTCCCTTCGAAACCAAGTAATCAACAATTTGATTAATTATTGTAACATCAAACATTGTTAGTTAAAGTTATCTTGTACGAGTGCCTAATAAGTTAACAAAACCGCGATAAAAGCGAACTATTTCACGGTCCCGCACTCGGCAAACATTTTAAGCCAAGGGCAAAAATCCGAAGTTATCCAAAAGACCAAAGGGTTTGTAACCCGCTTACAGCAACGAGATAAAACTTTTAAGCCGGAACGACAGAGATAACACGTGACATATTCCTAAGAAAATTTGTTGAAATATTTTCTCTTCATATTGGCTCGTTTTTCGTACCCAAAACTCGAATATCTATACATCTATACTCTATACAGATAAATAAAATTGAAGTGTCTGTTTGTAATTCCTAAATAACAGCTTTTCACTAAATGCATATGAAAGTATACACGCTACTGACACTAAAAAACCTAGTTTTAAATTTTTTTTCTGTCTGTCTGTCTGTCTGTTTGTTCCGGGTAATCTCTGAAACGGCTGGACTGATTTTAACGGGACTTTCACTGGCAGGTAGCTGATATATCAAGGAGTAACTTAGGCTACTTTTATTTATTAAAAATATTAGGGGTCCGCAACAATAAGGATGAAACTAAATCTACGCGGGTGAAACCGCGGGGTACAGCTAGTCTATCTATATCTATACAGATAAATAAAATTGAAGTGTCTGTTTGTAATTCCTAAATAACAGCTTTTCACTAAATGCATATGAAAGTATACACGCTACTGACACTAAAAAAACAAGTTTTAAATTTTTTCTCTGTCTGTCTGTCTGTTTGTTCCGGGTAATCTCTGAAACGGCTGGATGGATTTAAACGGGACTTTCACTGGTAGGTAGCTAATGTTTCAAGGAGTAACTTAGGCTACTTTTATTTATCAAAAATATTAGGGTTCCGCGGGAATAAAACAAAATCTACGCGGGTGAAACCGCAGGGCACAGCTAGTATTCATTAAAATAAATGTAATTCTGACAATTACAAAGTATGTAAGTACTTTGTAAAAAGTATGACCAAATTTTGAATTTGAATTTAAATACATACGTTAAAGTTGCGTGTACTTTAAGTAGATGTAACTTCAAAGTTAAATTGATATAAATCTGATAAGCTGAGTGAAAGGACGTCGCGGTTAATGCAATTAGTGATCTCGACAGGACGCGGTGAAATAAAACGAAGCAGTGGAAAATATTTCGGTACTAATGGACTGCTCGATCTGGATTTGTGGCTTTCAAGGGTCAACGACTTTACAAAATGAACAATGTTTTAATGTGCCAAATACGTAGCCTCATCATGAATTTCGAAGTCAATCTGTCGTTGTGATACACATTCTCTTCTATGTCTGTCTATCCTCGCGCTTTACTAGTAGAAACGATTCAAAACGTACGGGAATGACATATGTCAGGTGATAGATTTGCGCAAGCGAATGTTACTTTGTCTATGCGTGCAGTGCCATATTTGTCAGTACCTACCACCTACCTACTCTTTAACTTGGCTCATGTCGTTCGTCATCATCTTTGTGCTAATAAAGAAGCTGTTATGTCATATGCGACTGTATTCTTATCTTTCTTATACCTTTAAATTATCTTATACCTTTAAACAGGCAATTCTTGTATATATAGAATCTGGATCTCGGGAACGGCTGCAACGATTTTCATGAAATTTTGTATGTAGGGGGTTTCGGGGACAAAAAATGTATCTAGCTAGGTTTCACTTTTCAGAAAACATCGTTTTGACCTTGTTTTCATGCACTGAAAAACTCATAAAATACGACAGTAAATTTCGCCGACAACTGTCAAGTTATGATTGCTCAGAGGTGAGGCTGTTAGCTTACGAGGTGATAACGAAACTAGAGTACCCCGGTTCGAGACTGACATTCACCGGTTCGATTTTTTCTTTTGGTTCCTTATTTCTTCTACCAGTTTTTTGAGAAAAGGAAACCGAGCACTGCTCGGTCCACAAAGTACTAAATGATTGTAATACATAGGAATTTATTAATCTGCTTATACGTTTACACGCTCTTTCTAAACTACCTTCTGCCCACAGTTTCGTCTGCAATCTTAAGAAAAGAGTGTTAACCTCGATAGTAAACTCTGTATTCGTTTGCTAAACTTCTTCCAAATTTTACAGGATCCCATCCTCGTCGCCACGTGTTAGATACTTATTGGGGAGCGACAGGGAGAGAGGCGTCAATCAAACCCGCTAGATGGTTGCACACTAATTTATTGTTGCAATGCAATATTACGCGCGGGGCGGTGCGGGGGAGGCGGGACGCAGCCCGTCCCGTACCCTTGCGCCTAGGCAGGACGCAGCCTGTTTATCTATACATCTATACATACAGATAAATAAAATTGAAGTGTCTGTTTGTAATTCCAAAATAACAGGTTTTCACTAAATGCACATGAAAGTATACACGCTACTGACACAAAAAAAACAAGTTTTAAATTTTTTCTCTGTCTGTCTGTCTGTTTATCTGTCGGTCCGTCTGTCTGTCTGTCTGTATGTTCCGGGTAATCTCTGAAACGGCTGGACCAAATTTAACGGGACTTCCACTGGTAGGTAGCTGATGTTACAAGGAGTAACTTAGGCTACTTTTATTTAAAAAAACATTAGGGGTCCGCGGGCCAGCCTTGAAATTAAGTGTACGCGGGTGAAACTGCAGGGCACAGCTAGTATATATGTATATAACAGTAATAAACATACAATGTGAAATATGTACTTTATTAGCTATACATACAATTTTAAACAATACAAGTGCGACTTGCAGTAATATAAATTCCACTATGAACAAAGATCCACATATCCCCTCCACAGGGGATAATGTAAGGGGATTAGTGGAATACACCACACAAGTAACGATCGTTTCCATTAAACTATCAAACATCAATCGTAATTATTCCGACTTTGAAAATTGCCTTCGGAATTTGCCAAGTGATAATGTTATCTATGCTAACTGCTCAACTTGCTACGGCCTCGGGGGTTCAAAACTGAATTTAATTACCAACAGATGGGATTATCGGTATTAATTGAAACTGGCTACACCTGACTGCAATTAGTAACAAAATGGCAGTTTTGATTAAGCAATTAATTTGAAGCACACATTTTGTCCTATCTGTGTATGGATTAATTTATTTCGTGAATATAGAATACAAATATAATATAACAAGAGCCGTGTTGGCCGAGTGTTTAAATCTGCGTGCGACGCGACTTCCATTCTCACAAATGACTCATTTCTTCTTTAAAGACTGAATGACTGATGAAACATCGTGAGGAAACCTGCATATGTCAGAGAAGTAATTCAAAGACGTACGTATAGTGCCTGAGACGGCGATAGACTAACCATCTGTAACGTTGGCACTTAATCATTGAGATTCGGCAACAATTTAGGCCGTTGTCGTTGCTCGGCCGTCACTCAGTTTCTACTCGGAATAGCGTGAGTTTATTTTGTATGGACAAAATATATGTCATATAAGTTCTAAGACTGACGCTCGACTCTAGTCCAGCACGGTCAATAGTGAGTTATGCTGTAGGTGTAGTGATAGGGCCAAGAGTGTTACGGTGACAAAAAGCATTGTGAGGGAGGGCAAAAATTACAACAATCTTACAATTATTTATACTCACAAATATTATATACTCTATACAGATAAATAAAATTGAAGTGTCTGTTTGTAATTCCAAAATAATAGCTTTTCACTAAATGCAATGCATATGAAAGTATACACGATACTGACACTAAAAAACTAAGTTTTAAATTTTTTCTCTGTCTGTCTGTCTGTCTGTTTGTTCCGGGTAATCTCCGAAACGTCTTGACGGTTTTTAACGGGACTTTCACTGTTAGGTTGCTGATGTTTCAAGGAGTAACTTACGCTACTTTTATTTATCAAAAATATTAGGGTTCAGCGACAATAAGGATGAAACTAAATCTACGCGGGTGAAACCGCGGGGCACAGCTAGTTTATAATAAACTAGCAGACGTCACGCGGTTTCACCCGCGTAGTTCCTGTTCCCGTGGGAGTACGGGGATAAAATATAGCTTATGTTACTTGCTGATGATGTAGCTATCCATTGCTGTAAGAATTTTCAAGATGGGTCACGTAGTTTCGTAGCCAATTCAATGCAAACAAACAAACAAATATTTCCTCTTTATAATATTAGTATAGAAAAATATTTAAACTTCCTAAGCCTTGTTGGAAAACCTAATGGTAAAAGAGTTTGTAACGCTCACATTTAGCCTTATAAAATAAAACTTTTTTTCTCAATGTATTCAGATAAAAAAGGTTAGTCAATGGAAGTAGACATTGACAATCAGTCCCTGTAATCAACGGAACGGGCGACGCTCGGTGCATTAAGGGATTACAAGCTTAATCAACGTGTACGCCTATCAACACCATCGTCTGATTCCAGCGTTAGACAATAATACCATTAAATCTTTAGCGTGTCCTTTTAAACGTATTTGCACTAACACTCTGGTTTAAATAATGAAATGTATTTGGAAAAATGGTCTCTTAAATTCTTCTATCGGACATAGTTTGTGACCGGTGATGAGTTGTTTTCAAGATGCTTTGCATTTTGTAGGAATATTTAGGTACATACTTGTATTTTACAACTAGCTTCTGTTCGCGGCTATGTAGCCTAATGTACTGCTATGTACGGCTATTTATACTATAGCCTATATACAGGGTGTCGAGGAAACCGGTACAGCTCTTAAAATATGTGATAGGGTATAATTTTAGGAAGCAATTAAAATTATTATGACAAAAATATTTTCTTCCGTTTTCAAGTTATTGATGTTCCAAGTTGACCATATCAATACCTTATTCTCGCATAAAAATCAGCTGTAACGTAGAGTTATTCACGTGAAATCTAACTACGTTTTTATTTTTTTTCTCCCACTAATAAATCCTGAAATAATCCAAAAGACCATTTTTCGAAACCATTAACCTTCCCCTTAATTTAAAAAGTTTAATGACTGCGTACGGAATGTAGGTAAACGCGGCCGCGCGTTCATTCAATCGCTTAAGGTCGTGAGCTCTTCGGCCATAGCCTATAACTACGTTATCGTTGGAGCTAGATATTTTACGATTTCAATATAGTGATATATTCATAAAACCCTACAACTTCTAGAAGAAAACTGTTCCTCTTTCTCCGACATCCTGTATATTTTGTAGCCTAATCTAGTGGCCAATTATTTTGTGAAACAAAAGGTTTTTGTAAATTCTAGGGTTACACTATTAGTATTCATATGGATTCCTAATTTAACTCAAGTAACAATATAGTCTAATAAGTAATTCGGTGATATTATAGCAAAATGCTGTCAAGAGTTTTGAGCGCTAAGCGAAAATAGTTTTGATAAGTGCTGCATCTGTATAATGACTGAATTTTTCTTTAAAACTCTCTGGTATTTTTCTATTTATTAATTCGAAAACTGCAAATTTTTATATTTCCCAGGGGTACAATACATCCGCGACTGCCCAGCCGAGCCTCACATCCCCGTGTACATGGTGGTGGGCGGGGCGGCTGGAGGGGCTGGCATCTGCTGGCTGCTGTGGTCCCAGCTGGTCAGCCGCTCTGTCAACTCCTCGGCCAGCGTGCCTGAGAGGATCCTCGCTTATACCCTCACTTCCTTCCTTATAGGCTGGTAAGTGCCAAAATATTGTTTTATTCGGGCACAAAATGGATAGTCCATTTGGTGCCCGAATAAACACATGATGAAAGAAAGAAGAAGAAGAGAAGTAAAAATAGCCGGTTGAAAAAGTTAGACTAACGAATAATTTAAGATATTGTTGTGGAATAGGTAATTTGTAAAATTACCTCAGGATCTCTTGAGATGTTTTATAGCCACTTTACGAAATATGCTGGATTATCTTCGTTGTATTATTTAAATTATAGGACTCTTATGTGTTCCGGGTAATTATTAATGTTACCAGCAATTTAACAAAATACAAAGTATTCTACATTCCTTGCAACTGCTTGAAAATGAAAATGAAAATGAAAATGATTTATTCAGTTTAGGCCCTGGTAAGACACTTATGAATGTCGAGGAATTTACCACCGGTTCGGAAACTAGCCTTCTGAGAAGAACCGGCAAGAAACTCAGCTGGCATCATGTACATTTCATTACACAGTAAACAATGATAATTACAATAAAAACATTTAAAATTATTCACAATAGTGAAAATTGTATCAGCATGCATGTGTAAAAAATAATAATTAAAAAAGTAAAAACAATACCAAATGATTTACATAAAATGTTTGCATACCATGTCATTGCCAGGAGCTACTTGTGCAGAGTTTTAATTCCATATGTCTTTATCATTTATGTAATCCGAAATTGTATAATAAGCTTTCTTCAATTCGTTAATTTATTTACACAATATAAAAACACACACATACAAATTCACACACACAAAACATATAATAATAATAGGTGTATAATATAATAAAATACCTACCTTGTTCCTCTGGAGATGGGCGCAAGCAACTGCTTCACAGTTTTTTTAACTATTGTAATTGTTTACGATCTGCATTGTTATTAGTCTTTATGTTGTTATGGTATTAAATAAATTCTTCTTCTACTTCTTCTTTAAAAGTTTAAAATTAATATTTTGGTATTCCTATTTAAAATTGACATCGTAAGAAAATATTTTTATCTGGAATAAGGAATTTCTAATTTCTGTTTTATCTAAACTAACTATTATACATTAGAAGACTACCAATCTGAATTGCCCTTGGATGAGTCTTCAAAAAGGAGGATAACGAATTTTTCAGTTATGATTCTTTGTCTCATTTATGCTCTTACATACATACACATGCTCACGCCTGTATTCCCCGAAGGGGTAGGCAGAGGTGTTGTAATTTTCAACACCCACATTTCACCGAGTATGATTTAGTGCCAACGTGACAGAGGATGAGTCCATCGCCGTCTCAGGCACTATACATACGTCTTTGAATTATTTCTCAGACACATGCAGGTTTCCTCATGATGTTTTCCTTCACCGTAAAGCACGTGGTGCGAAATCACTATACATAAGTTTTTAGTAAAACTCATAGGTACAGGCCCCGCTGGGATTCGAACTTGCGTCGCTTGCGTAGCAGACAACTCTAACAGACTACTCTAACCCCGAGACCACCATCTATGATTATGTTCTTGTCTTTTATTTTAGCGCGTATTAAGAGAAGAAGAATTTTACGGTACAAAAATGAACCGTCAAAGCTCAGAAGTCCTTAATACTAAAAACCGCTGATGGTAGGTCCCCTTAAGGTTTTTCTATTTACTATTAATACAAAGGGTTGTGATGTTCACTCACTTCACGATTAAACATGTTTATTTTCGGCCCACAACAGGTTTGCTTGCGGTAACTACTGGACCCTGGGTATACTGTGGCCAGATTACGCGCCAACATTATTCGAGCCAAACCAGTGGTGCCACAAAACACTGTACGTGTTCGCGTTGACCCAACTGGGGGTGGTGTGGGGGGTGCTGGCATTGCTACTGCTACTTCTGCTGGCACTCATCGTCTGCCAGGTAACATTATTTCCACCCATTTTATGTTTGTGTTATGTATCCTTACAGGGTATTTTTTTCTTTTAACGGAGATGGATGCTTTAGATCTTTCTTCAACTCTTAGTCTACACGACAATACTTTTTGACTAAGCTGGACTACCCATAGTTCTAATACAAATATTACCTATATAATAATATTGCAGTAATGTAACATACGAGTATGGGTACATCCCACTGAGGTGTTGACCCAAGGAAAAAAAATCTGAAAATATAGCAATCGACACATTTGTGTATCTATGCATAGTTTTGTAAATGATAACCAGTCCAACGCATACACAGTAATTCTAAGGTGAAACAAATTCCCTGTCGAAGGTGTTCGGCTGCGGGTGGCTGGGCCCGCCTCGCTACAAGTAGCAACGGCGGAGCGTCGTGCTGGAACTGTGGCACAGGAACATCAACAACACCATGGATGTCGCCGGAGCCCTTCTCCCGTTCACACAAGTGGTGAGACCTGAACTGACCATCCACGTCCAGGAAGTGCTCACCCAGGCGGACAGGGAGGACAGAAAGAACATTCCAGAGATCAATGAACCCGACGATGTCTGTGGTAAGGACAGTGTTAGTGCTAGAAATACGGAGGTACGTGTGAAAAGCGGCAGGAACTCACCCTGATGGTTGTTTCTCGTGCTCTCCCCTCGGGATAACAAGCACGTGCATTTCACAGCGACGCATAAAGTACATTACTTCTAGATTAGTTAGTTTAGTGCTAGAACTTTGTCAGAAAATATATTTATACCCATAAATGTTAGTATTACACCGAAGGATTTGATGTAAGTACAATTTTTCTAAATTATTGTTTTGTTTTTTTATTTATTCTTTTAAATTATTTTTAATCCATATTTAACTGAGTAAGACTTGGTTGCACGATAACAGTTGTTAAAGCTAAAACTAAATCTTAAACATGATAATAGTTATGACAGCTTTGACGGCGAAATTCGTTGCACAAAATTACACTGCCAATTGGCAAATTTTCCTTTAAAAGTGTTATTTTTTGTTCAAAACGTTGATCAGTAAAACATGAGCAGTCAAAACTTATAGTTAAAATCATGACGTCAACTGACAATTCTAAAATGATCAACATTTATTTTGCCTAACCAATACTTTGACGACTTGCTTTAGCTAAACCTATCATAGTTATAGTAACACTTAAAAAACACGTCGCATTCAAACTCTTTTTTTAAATTGTTTAAGAAAATACAACGAATATAACAAGAGCGTAGATGTAATTTGTAAATACAAAATGTATACATAATCATATTTAATAATTAGAAATATAAAAAAATATATATACATTTTTGTCAACATACAATCCCGTAATATTATATTTATAAATACTTATCGAAAAATATTTAAATTTAAACGTAGAATTAATATATTATACACCTTTCATAATTTGTATTAAATTTGACGTGCACCATATTATATCCCAAATGTTTAGTGTATATCGTCTGATTTATTGTATGTGATATTGATTTCGGTTCTCTAGTAACGATATAAAAACTTCATTATAATACAAGGAACAGTACTAAAAATTAACAAGTAGCAAACTTGGCCCAAATCGGTGTCTCTTGGGATAGGGCCAAGAAGGCTGGCAGCATTGCCACATTGAATAGCAATGCTGATTCTCTGAGCGAGAAAAGCCCCAGCTCTCTTGTCACGAGAGGCTTCAACTAGACGACGTGCAATCTCTTTGATAAGTTGATGAGCGACCGGACCCCAAGGCCTCAGAGTTTCAACTGCAAACGCATAAAATATGACTTCTAACTAATGCAAGCATATTTCCGGCGCTTGATCCACTCCTGCTGAATGTTTAATGATATTCATTAATCAAACCAATTATATTAATAAAAAATTAATATAAAACAACATTAGGATGGCAGATTCGTGATAGGGGTATACTTGTATGCCAATAGTGAGTGAGCGTTAACTATCGTGCCTCAAACGCCACTGCTGGCCACAGTAAACAAACCAAGCTGTTAACAACGTAAATATTTGTCAGGCCTGAAGAGTTGACACGGTTCACTAAGCAATTCTGGTCTGTCGAACATTTCTGTATTTTGCATGACGTAGAAATCTCGTCTCGGCCTCTTTCGACCTCAAGAAATACAATAATATACCTTATAATAATAATCAGGGGCCTTACCATGAGCTCTTATTGCCATGATAGTTTCACTCATTTATGATACAGATGTATGTGACGCGTATCACATACATCTGTCACTTTCGCACAACTGAATTATCATTGCAATAAGAGCTCATGGTTGGGCCCCAGATCACACTAGTAGGTACATTTCCATTAAATATTAATAGTATACTTCAAGTAACTTATGTATCTTGATACATTGATACATCATCTCCCTGGCCTTATCCCATAAATTTTTGGGGTCGGCACTTGATTCAACCCGATGTGGCTGATCACCTGATTTTTATACGAAGCGACTGCCATCTGACCTTCGCAACCCCAATTAGGAGGAAAATCTGTGATCTGGGTAAACCAGTTGTCAGATATTTTTTTTAGGCCTCCGACTGACCTGTAACGATTGCCAAAGATGTTACATTGGCAACCGGGACCGACGGCTTAACGTGCTCTCCGAGGCACGGAGGGAACTCGGGCGGTCACCCATCCAACTACTGGCTAGGCGTATGGTTGCTTAACTTCGCTGATCGAATGATATGCGCAATAGCAACTGTGCCACGAGCTCCTCAGATCTTGATACATTGATACATAGTAGAGTAATTCGTAATTAAATCAATATAATTATGATTTTTATAATTATTATTAACTAGAGAACCGAATAAAATAATATCACATCAAACTGCGTGGAACAGGCTTTAATAGGAATTTTCGTGAGATTTATGAAATATTTTTATAAAAAAGAGAAAATATATAAAATAGTAATGTATTTTGATGTGCTTTTAGATAACCCACTGTCAATATATCGCATTACATTTGTATTATTATATAATGTACGATAATTTCCGGGTGTACTCTTCGTTCAAAAAACTAATCACTTTGTACATTTCTGTATTCACAGTATTAATAAACATTAAGATTGTACATAGAATACGTAGCAAAATTAGGCACAATATGAGAGCAAAAATATAATATTATGCATATTTTTATTTGAATTTCCAATAAATTTCAATCACACATAAAAAAACTCGTCCAAATTCTAAAAATCGTCCCTTTCTTAGACCAATTTGTGGATCAAAAACAAGCTTTTATAGTACTTTTAAAAACAAACTGTATTCATTATATTATACAGGCTGCTTATGAACCAAAAAGAATCAGGGATTATTATTTAAATAAGGTGCTTTTATTATTTTATATTAAAATATTATGGAACATGTATATAATAATGTATAATATAGCAATGCGTGTAGAATTGAATTCTCTTGTAGAAGTATGGTTACAGAGGAGCACGAAACAGGCAACTAATTTGTATAATAATATTATATTGAACTAATAGGGAAGTAGCATTATTAATAGAAATATTATAATATCAGAACTATATCAATATATCGTATGTATTTTAAATCTTCTAGGAATTTAGTGAAAACTGGATTTGGGAACATAGAACTAACTTGTAGTATTTTTATAGCGAAAATTATCCGTAGATATTTTTATGGAATCTCTTTCGAATAAAAATTGCTTCATAAAATATATATAGAAAATTTGTATACTGAAAATGAACATATTCTTTTATATATCAAGTAGTAGGACTATAATTAATAGAAGTACATATATCAATCGTATACATTATTTGGTAATTATTTCTTGCCTATATTGTAGGGTAACAAACTATGCATTTATTGAACGTAAAATTACTAAAATGAAATCAACCAAACTATATAATTAAATTATCCATTAGATGCACGAAACAGTGGTAGCCCTAGCGATAAATAATAAAAATAAATATTTACTAGCCTCGTTCACCTGGGTTCATCTGCATCCACATAAAGACATAGCAAAATATTATATACCATTATTATTCCTAATATTGAATATACATTCCAAAGACAAAGATTTTTTGTAAACCAAGTGGTTCCGAAGATTTCATCTTACATACAAACTAACAAACTTTACCTCTTAATAAAAATTGTATAGATTTGATAGAAATCGCAAATTCTATATTCTAGATCATGGTATATGTTTAGTTTAAATAATACTATTGTCCTAAAATTGTATCATTAAGCAACATATCTTGGTGGAACAAAGAAATGGGCTTGTCTCTATAAATATACGATCAAGGTTATGTCTTGATAAATTCTTGCTTTAACCTTGACGTTCGGTAGACTAGAAATATCCTAGCGTTGTTATTCTGTAGATAAGATAATGATGTGCTTAGACGATAAGGACGTAAGGTACTCGAAACGTTTGTCACGAGTTGTCGCGAATTTATTTTTACATTATATTTATATTATGCTATAGTAAAAATATGCACACCGGTACAAAATACTTATGAAAACGAAAATTTATATAGACATTCTAACTAAATCTTTATTATCATATTTATTACTAGCTGTGCCCCGCGGTTTCACCCGCGTAGACTTAATTTCATGGGTGGCCCGCGGAACCCTAATATTTTTAATAAACAAAAGTAGCCTAAGTTACTCCTTGAAACATCGGCTACCTACCAGTGAAAGTCCCGTAAAAATCGGTCAAGCCGTTTCAGAGACAGACAGACAGAGAAAAATTTTAAAACATGGTTTTTTTTTGTCAATAGCGTGTAATCTTTCATATGCATGTGCATTAGTGAAAAGCTGTTATTTTGGAATTACAAACATACACTTCAATTTTATTTATCTGTATAGATTGGCGTATCTATAACATATGCTCACGCCTGTATTCCCCGACGGGGTAGGCAGAGGTGTTGTAATAACAACCCACTTTTCACCAAAGATGATTAAGTGCCAACGTGACAGATGGTTAATCTATCGTGGTTTCAGACACTATACAAACGTCTTCGAATTCAAATAGAAATTATTTAATTCTTGGCCTATCCTGCGCGCACCATTCCTCCTCGTTTTTAATAGCTGGCGGTAGCATGTATAATCCTGTGTTATTGTGTCATTCTGACGATTTGAAAGTACTTTGTATAAAGTCTAATCGAATAAAGATATATTTGAGTTTGAGTTTGAATACGTGACATAGTGATAGATTACATAGAAATACAAAAATAAGATTGCATCGAGTTCCAAAAACTATTTGACTATCATTAATAACGTAATAAATATAATTAGTGCAATAGGTATAACATAGTGTCGAACTCATAGGTTTATTGTTCGCTTGTATATTTGATACTTATTATCAAATTTTTTGCATATTGTTAGTAATAAATAAAATATAATTGTAGTAGATTTTGTAGATCCCAATTATAATTATTTATAATGATAATATAATTTATACGAATATAATAATATATCATAGAATTAAAAAATATTAGTATTTTGTAGATTTTAAATTATGATGCTCGAAGCATACATTTTAGAAGTATCTAAATAAATATCAACGTAATAAAAACACTGTATTGCATGTATTTATTGTGATGAATACAAATTAATAAATGTCTTTTCTATTAAATTGCTTTTTTATTCATTGATTTTAATGTAACCCAATAAAAAAAAAATTAATGAACTACGGGATTACTATCATAGGTTTAACCAGCGCGTATTAAGAGCTTCTGAGCTTTGACGGTTCATTTCGGTATCGTAAAATTAAACGTCAAAGCTAAGAAGTTTTTAATACACGCTGCTTAAACCGATGATGGTAGGACCCCATTTTTTTTTTTTTATTCGTGGAAAATCCGTTATGGATACAGCTACCGCCGCGGGGGCAGCGGAAGGGTTATGTACCGCACCGACTAAACTCCACGGTGTTCGTTTTCACATGCTTCACCGTTACCCTCCCGGCGACTGGCCTGTCAGACCCCTCCTTATGATACCAGGCTGAACCTGGCTTTTACACTATGGGAGGGCGCGTCGGAACACGAACGCGCCCTTCAACCGCGAGGGCCATGCGTCGGCGCCAAGACCCCCGTCCCGGCACCCGCGGCCCTCTTTACGGAGGCATCAGCCGCTCCTCGGCCCACGATGGTAGGCCCCTAGTTCACAAGAGTTATTTCAGAACTGTGGGTAATTTAGAAGAACAGATGTTTTTTTACAAAAAAAAAATTCAATTCTTAAATGGAATGTGTAATGAATTCCCAAATTATGAATGTTGTTTTAATCCAACTAGAAACGAAAAACTTCGATAGTTTATAAAAACTTAATTATATATACAAAGTACTTAAAACTTATTACAAGAAAAAAAACTTGGCCCAAATCGGTGTCTCTCGGGTCGTGCCAAAAAGGCTAGCAGTATTGCCACGTTAAATAGCAATTCTAATAGTATATTTTATGAGTTTTAAGGTAGCTGTTAGACGCGGAGCACAAAATATAATTATAGCTATTCAATTTTCAGTTATATTCGCAATACTTGCTCTTAAGATTATCGCTAAGAGTTGAAAACTTCGTTATAACAAAGTAAAAGTCATTAAGACGCCAATGTTTGTGTTAACAACACCACAAGCAATTTGAACTTTATCATAGTGTTATTATTGTTTATATCTGCAATTTGCTTTGCAAATATTGGCCCAAGGTTGGAAAGATAAATTCAAGAGGCAGACTCTTGATATAAAATTAAAATTAACAGATGGTCAGCTCCCATACGTCAGAGATAACGCTATCAAGCGTACAGTCGCGCCATCATAAAGTGGTAATTGTGCACTGTCTACCTTTTAGATAATGATATAACGTGCATACATACATATGCCCACGCCTGTATCCCATGGGGGTAGGCACAGAGATACACTAGAATGAAATTCGACTTCATTACATAATGCCAGCAATAGCTAGTACAGTGACCTCTCTTCTACTCTTCCCCCATGGAGCACTGGCAACCTTAGTCTCCTCAGGAATACATAACATAGGTAAGGTGTTAAAAGTCCCGCTTTTAAAATTAGCTGTGAAATAAGAAGAAGTGTTGTGCTCTTGCGGTGAGTAAAAATGCCAGTGCTTCCAAAAATTCTGAGTATAGAACTGGTGATTATGACTATTGTTTTTACGTGGAGAATTCGTTATAGATACACCAACGCCGAGGGCGCAGCGGATGGGTTATATCGGGCTCGCACCGACTAAACTCCATGTTCTTCCTGGATGCCAAGTGGTAGATTTGATTTGTCTTCACATGCTTCACCGATACTCCCCCGTGGTGATTATGACCCACCATACGAAACAAATTGAAGTATGTCCCACTCTAAAGTTACTACTTACCTCCTATAATATAGAATACTCATCAAGTTGTATGTGAAGATTCTTGAGTAGTCCTTCTGCAACCATTCTTTTCAATATTCGCTCTCGGCGAAGGCCAAGGGCCGAATGTCTGTGAATTAGTAATGCGCCGCTTGTTTGTGTTGACACAAAACTTATCAAATTTGCAGATTGTGTAAGTTTAAGATAACCTTGAAGGTTACGCAGTGTATTGAATACACTAATATTTTAAATGATAATAGCGACTGTACATGTACTTGAAAACCTAAGGACGCTGGGCGCGAGTACTACATACAAACCTTTTAGTGGAGATTGAGCAGTCGCCTCTTGTTGTTAGAAGTGAGTACAAAAAAAAAGACACTACTGTCACCTTAGTTTAATCTATACATCTATACAGATAAATAAAATTGAAGTGTCTGTTTGTAAATCCAAAATAACAGTTTTCACTAAATGCATCTGAAAGTATACACGATACTGACACTAAAAAACCAAGTTATAAATTTTTTTTCTGTCTGTCTGTTTGTTCTGGGTAATCACCGAAACGGCTGGACCGATTTTAACGAGACTTTCACTGGCAGGTAGCTGATGTTTCAAGGAGTAACTTAGACTACTTTTATTTGTTAAAAATATTAGGGTTCCACGACAATAAGGATGAAACTAAATCTACGCGGGTGAAAACACAGGGCACAGCTAGTTTATTATAGCATTCAAGAAGGCCAGGACCAATTTTGCTGTTGGCCTTTGACAATTAAAAATAAGTTTTAAATTTCAAATAGTTCCGATTTTCTTTTGTTTTAACTTCACTTTTGATTATAGCTCTTGTTATTGAATTCATATATTGCTCTTGAAACTTTATTGTTATTGTATTTATCTGAATAGTATCGTTTTGTAAAATATTGATCTGGTGATTGTTTCAATTCATTTTGATTAAATGAGTTTTATTAAGTATAAGCCATTTTATTTACTATTGCGCATATCATTCGATCAGCGAAGTTAAGCAACCATACGCCTAGTCAGTAGTTGGATGGGTGACCGCCCGAGTGCCCTCCGTGCCTCGGAGAGCACGTTAAGCCGTCGGTCCCGGTTGCCAATTTAACATCTTTGGCAATCTTTAAAGGTCAGTCGGAGGCCTAAAAATAATCTGACAACTGGTTTAACCCAGATTGCTGATTTTCCTCTAAAAAGGGGTTGCGAAGGTCAGATGGCAGTCGCTTCGTATAAAAATCAGGTGATCAGCCACATCGGGTTGAATCAAGTGCCGACCCTAAATACATGGGATTAAGGCCAGGGAGATGATGATAAGTATAAGCCATTTTAGTTTTTATTATCATCTGGCTACACATGCAATACAAAGAAAAATTATTGTTATGAATAAGCTTAGGGTTTATTCACCATATAGGTCTCGGTTACATACATCTTTGAATTTCTTCTCAGATACACATTTCTGTATTGGTATATATTTGATTGTCTGTTTGTTTGCATTGCTCTAGAATTACTGGATCGATCTTAAAAATTCTTTCAGCAATAGATAGCTACATCATCAGTCAGGCTATATTGTATTATCCCTGTACTCCCACGGGAACGAGAGCTACGCAGATGACGTCCGCGTGACGTCCGCTAGTATGAGTATAGAAAAACTCATTAGTACAGACGAAGACAGAACTTTATTCGCTATTAAGTCTTTGCAACCAACCACAAAAAGTGCTAAATGATTAAAATAGACAAATTTGTGGTCGCAACTTAAATATCCAGCTGTGAGCATAACGCCGCGGTATCTTAATAGAATAGCCGCCTCGATGTCTCGGTAAGATTGAAAAAATCCGCTGACAATTTTTTACTGTCTCATTCGTAAGGCGCGTTTATAGTATCTGTGGGACCCAAACGTGTTATGTCATTGAAATAAAGTAGTTTTTAATTCACACTTTGAATATAAAGCGGGCTACTCTTATTCAACGTAATACGAATAGTCGGTCGAAAGTTCACAAAGTTGTTACCATGGCTCTTATTTGGTCTGAAATTACGAATAAACGTGGTATGCAAGAAATTTCTTTGACTTTAATAAATTAAAAAGCCTACTTTACTTTAATTATTTAAAAAATAATTCACAGACGTATGTATAGTGCCTGAGAATACGAGAGACTCGACACCTGTCACGTTAGCAATTAATCATGTTTGGTGAAAAGTGCTCTGCCTACCCTATTGGGGGATATAGGTGTGAGCATATATCTATTTTATTTAAAAAACTATTTTTTTTTACCTATGATAAAAAAAAATTCTGATAATTCGTTTGATTTTCATAACTTTCTGAAGTTAGGTATTCGGAAAAAGAGAGTAGACCCCCTGATCTTTTGTCCCAGATTACAACGGTAGGCATTAGTGGCATTGTCAAACACCCACGCGTGATATCCGAGAAATATATGCAAATACCTCTTAGGACGGTTTTCAATTAAAGGACAAAACAGTTTTAGTAATGTGGTTTGCTGAAATCCGACCGCAGCTTAAGACGTTGCGGTGTTCAAGATTAGGAACTACGTGAATTGCTTTTTGTTCCGCAAATGTACCTATGTGTGTTGACAAATCATTCTTTTGTCAATGTAATATCTAAGTATATAAGTATTTCTTTGAACAACCTTACACCTCACTATTGTATTACTGACATAAAAATTAAATTAATATTACTCAAAGAAATACTGATATTTGTCACTCAATAAATTTTTGAACTTTGAGCCAGATTCAAATTGTATTATGTGATCTCTGCCTACCCCATGGGATACAGGCGTGAGCATATGTATGTATGTATGCTGACTAATTAATTGTCATTCGCATTCTTGTCCTATATTTATGACAAACTTAAGAGGGTTATGCCCTAGACTAAGCTACTTGTGATTCTCCAAGTGATCCTTAAAGCTAAGCTTGGTATGATGAAGTAAACTTAACTAGTATTTTAACGTAGGGTACGTTAAGACGTATTCTTGTGGTGAAAAGAAAAGCTTTCAAAATTTCTCTCACCATCATTATTTTTTACTACAAAGTGAAGGGTCATTTCTCAGAACGGTAGGATTATTTCGTCTTCAGAAATACCCGGCTGGAATTCATTTACTATTTGATCGAAAACTATAACCTTGATCGGATTCTGACCATTCCCACGTTGACCTTCGAAATCCTTCACAAAATAAACTGTAACAGGAAGAAGGCTTTCACATAATAACAGTAAGGAACTCGAACTTTTAGGCGCATCTAGTGAAACTACCTGGAATTAGTCCTTGAATTGAGATCCTCATATTATGCTCGCCTTTATGAAGGTAGTTGTCCTTCTGTCACTATTATATATTCGCAGTGACCTTTTACGGGATGACACATTTTTCATGTGAAATATCCCGAAGGTACTATTCTCCAGAATAGCGGAGATGTCGGATTAAATATATTACTCTCTCTCGGGCACTAAACTGAACTTTGAACAAAAGTTTTGTACATTGTACCTCTGGACTTCATATTATCTTTTTCAATTTTATAAGACTTGCTTCTACGAAGTTCACTAGATGTTTTATGAAAAGTATTTATTATATCAGAGCGAGCGGTGGTAGCTTTGTGATTTGAGCAGTCGTCTGCTAGGCAAGCGACGCAATTTCGAATCCCAGCGGCTGCACCAAAGAGTTATTCTAAAAACTACACTTAATGCAGTTATCTCATCCCACGTGCTTTACGGTGAAGGAAAACATCATGAGGAAGCCTGCATATGTCTGAGAAGTATTTCAAGGGCATACTTCTCAGAAATATGAAGGTATAGCGTCTGTCGCGTTGGCACTTAACCATCTTAGGTGAAATGTGGGTGTTGTTCCTATAACATCTCCGCTTACTCATTCGGGGACCCTTTTGGGATGGTGGGAATATATTATACGTGATGATGAAGAAAGCAGAATTTTCTTTTGAGCCTGCTAATCTAACTTTGCATTTTTATGAGGTAATAATATAATTTTTGTAACTGTGCTCACTTGTTGCAAACGTGTATGAAACCGCTAGGCAGATCTAGTTTTTCATTTTAAAATGAGTGCTTTGTCCATGGACTCAAGAATAAATACAATTAATTATGTTGGAACTCAAATATAACAAAAGTATTGCATAGAGCTTCGTTTAAAGTTGAAAAATCCGTTCTACAAAAGCATTTGGATAAAAGATTCAACTTTGTGTAATCCTAACCTGCATTTTTATACTTTCTATAGGACTTTCTCTTTGTTATGAAATTTCAAAGAGATTTTTACTTTAATTGGATTAACTTTCACAGATTCTACCAAAGGCTTTTTCGTAAAACTATTAGTATACTAGATTTATTTTCCTCCTTATTGTCGCGGAGCCCTAATATTTTTGATAAATAAAAGTAGCCTAAGTTACTCCTTGAAACATCAGCTACCTACCAGTGAAAGTCCCGTTAAAATCCGTCAAGCCGTTTCAGAGATTACCCGGAACAAACAGACAGACAGACAGACGGACAGACAGACAGAGAAAAAAATTAAAACTTGGTTTTTTAGTGTCAGTAGCGTCTATACTTTCATATCCATTTAGTGAAAAACTGTTATTTTGGAATTACAAACAGACACTTCAGTTTTATTTATCTGTATAGATGTATAGATAAAATAATGTTTTGCCGTCGAACTATTAGCCTTTCAATCATCTAAGATTTGCAGGAACTAACTTAAAATTAACTAGAACTTCTATGAATATGGACCGATTTTAACGGGACTTTCACTAGCAGGTAGCTGATGTTTCAAGGTGTAACTTAGGCTACTTATATATATTAAATTAAAAATATTAGGATTCCGCGACATGAAGCATGAAACTAAATCTACGCGGTTGAAGCCGCGGGGCACAGCTAGTTTTCAATAAAAATATTCGACTCCATATCTACCGTAGTTTCACACCGCACCCGACAGGCAAAAGCTGTTCTAGTATATATAGCATAGTTTTTATCCAATTTCCTTAAGCAAACCGACTGGCCCCGATAGCTATGCAAACCTATTGTCTATAAGTGGACCGGTAGCAAAGATCAAGGAGACACCCCAAGGCTTGGCTGGGAGTTTTCCATATCTTATACGGTTTCTTTTGACATTATAATTTAGTTATTGGTACATTTTTAAAGAATGAGTCAGTATCAATATTTACTTAACACCTTTCTATAAGCCCTACGAAGAGAAAAGCAAAAGGGTGACCGGAATATGATAACGCCCCAGGTATATTTGCGTATGTCTGAGAAATAATTCAAAGACGTATGTATAGTGCCTGAGACGGCGATGGACTCACCCTCTGTCACGTTGGCACTTAATCATATTCGGTGAAATGTGGGTGTTGAAAATTACAACACCTCTGCCCACTTCTTCGGGGAATACAGGCGTGAGCATATGTTTGTATATTTGCGAATGTATTGATTAAATATTGTTGCAACTTTATTATAAACTAGCTGCGCCCCGCGGTGTCATCCGCGTAGGTTTAGTTTCCTCCTTATTGTCGCGGAGCCCTAATATTTTTAATAAATAAAAGTATCCTAAGTAGCTCCTTTAAACATCAACTACCTACCAGTGAATGTCCCGTTAAAATCCATCCAGCCGTATCAGAGATTACCCGGAACAAACAGACAGACAGAATATTTTTTAAACTTGGGTTTTCAGTGTCAGTAGCGTGTATACTTTCATATGCATTTAGTGAAAAGCTGTAATTTTGGAATTACAAACAGACACTTCAATTTTATTTATCTGTATAGATTAAATATTGGTGCAACTTTTTTTAAATTTGATGAGTACTAGATTACATACAAACTAGGGACCACTTGATCATTTAAGTAGCGCGTTTTAAGAACTTCTTGGACGTTTAGTTTTAAGGTACCAAAATGAAACTTCAAAGCTCAGAAGTTCTTAATACGCTCTGCTTAAACCGATGATGGAAGGTACAATTTTATAATATAGACTAGTTGCGTCCCGCGGTTTTACCCGCGTAGTCATGGGTACCCGTGACCTCTGTTTTTTTTTTAAATAAAAGTAGCCTAAGTTACTCCTTGTAATATAAGCTACCAGTGAGAGTTCCGTTAAAATCGGTCCAGCTGTTTCGGAGATTACCCGGAACAAACAGACAGACAGAGAAATCATTAAAAATTAGTTTTGTTATATCAGTATCGTATATACTTTCATATGCATTTAGTGAAAAGCCATTCATTTGGAATTACAAACAGACACTTCAATTTTATTTATCCGTCAAGATTATAGATATGGCAATTTTTTAAATCAATATATGAATTTTAAATTCTAATCCTATCCAAAAATGGCATGTCAGCATTTTAAGGCTAATAAAAATATAATTCAAATGCATTATAACTTTTATGATTTTCGTTGGTGACCCCAAAGGTTTTATTTAACTCAATATCAAACCCAAAAACCTCATCAAATCACGCCAAGGAATACCCTTGTGAAGCTCTCGCTCAGAAATAAATTAGCTATGTACTCATTTTACAATGCTTAATCCCAACCCAACTCAATGTGAAATTTAATTTCGTCGGGAAAAATATGTAAATTAATTGTTTGGTTCATATGACCCCTCGCACCCCTTGGACGTGAGTAATTTGAGGTTTCTTTGACCCACGAACGTAATTGTATTTCTGAGAGGTGACTGAAATGAGACGAGGATTGGATCTCATATTAGCCGCGGAAAAGTTTTCTTAGATACATGTTATACACGCTTGTATTTTCGTCAGTTATATATCAATCTATACATCTATACAGATAAATAAAATTGAAGTGTCTGTTTGTAATTCCAAAATAACAGCTTTTCACTAAATGCATATGAAAGTATACACGCTACTGATACTTAAAAAACAAGTTTAAAAATTTTTCCCTGTTTGTCTGTCCGCCTGTCTGTTTGTTCCGGGTAATCTCCGAAACGGCTGGACCGATTTTAACGGAACTCTCTGGCAGGTAGCTGATATTTCAAGGAGTAACTTAGGCTACTTTTATTTATTAAAAATATAAGGGTTCCGCGACAATAAGGTAGAAACTTAATCTACACGGGTGAAACCGCGGGGCACAGCTAGTAATAAATAAATATAAATATGCTCACGCCATCCCAGGCGGAGGGTGAGTCCATCGCCTCAGGCACTATATATACGTCTTTGAATTACTTCTCAGACATATTATGCAGGTTTCCTCACGATGTTTTTTTTCACCGTAAAAGGGCGAACTCACTGCATATAAATTTTTTTTAGAAAAACTCATTGGTTTAGGCCCCGCTGGGATTCGAACTTGCGTCGCTTACTCCCCACGACCACCTCTTTAAGTAGAAAAAATAAATGGCACTAACCCTTATCCCCATCTAAATAGTGATAAACTAATATCAACAAAACACCGCACATTAACAATGAAAGTGAGTTTGGTATAGTTTGACCTCATCCCACCCATTGGCCTATTTATCTACGAGTTGGAAGCTAACAGGCTCGTGACATACGTGAAATCCGATCCCGTTCATTGGCTGGAATAATGTGGACCTTTTCGTGTCCACTCGATCATAACGCAGGCTAAAACGATTTTTATTTCATAGGGGATAAGATTGCTTTTTGAATATAAATTGCCTTATAAGTGATTCTGAATTGTCAAGTTCGATGAACCGTTTACATTTAAATGAACAAATGTTAGGTGAAGTGATTTCCTGATTTGAATACAAGAGTTCGCTGGACCGTGCTGTTTGCTCGGTGACTACGAAATCACGTAGCGCTACGACACGCGTAGCAATGCTACGCAGCTACGATATTTACAATTATCCTTCTTGCGAAAAGAGGGGTGTTATAAGTTTGACATTAGTATATGTATATATGTCTGAAGTAGAGGAGCTCGTGGCACAGTTGCTATTGCGCATATCATTCGATCAGCGAAGTTAAGCAACCATACGCCTAGCCAGTAGTTGGATGGGTGACCGCCCGAGTTCCCTCCGTGCCTCGGAGAGCACGTTAAGCCGTCGGTCCCGGTTGCCAATTTAACATCTTTGGCAATCGTTACAGGTCAGTTGGAGGCCTAAAAATAATCTGACAACTGGTTTAACCCAGATCACAGATTTTCCTCCCAAATGGGGTTGCGAAGGTCAGATGGCAGTCGCTTCGTATAAAAATCAGGTGATCAGCCACATCGGGTTGAATCAAGTGCCGACCCCAACAATGTATGGGATAAGGCCAGGGAGATGATGATATATGTCTGAAGTAACGTAGTTCCCAAAGGATTGTGCCGATTTTGATTCAGTTTTGTTTTACCTAGTTTTTAATACGCTTTTCTTTAGTTTAAACTGTCAATGACAGTGATCAAATCTTGCAAGCATGACTAAAGCTTTCTAGTTTTTTGCTTGTAGTTAATGTTGACCTTATAGTAAACCTTGACTTAATAGTATCTGGGTGTAATAAAACTGACACACGTTTAAATCTCTTGAGATAAATGACCAATTTAATTCAGATGATATTTATAAGTTGATATAAAAGCGTGTTACTTTCAATGTTTTTAAAATGTAACACGCTTTCGAGAAGTGAGAAAAATGTGTAAATGTTTTATGACTTTTTGTATTTTAGTGGATATGCAAATCTAATCGATTATACGAAGGAAAATATGAAGGCGGATGAAACGTAAGTTTGGAGTCAAAGTTTTATTCCCTCCGGAAATCCTTTGAGGAACTCGAAAATACTTCTGTGTGAGTTCAAATCCCTTTTGGTAATACCTAAACTTAAGTACAGTGAAATGTAGTTTGACTAGCTTTACTAACTAGAAATAAATTTAAAGACGTATGTATTACCTGAGACGGTGATGGACTCACCATCTATCACGTTGATAACTTCGATGATTGAAAATGAAAATGAATCCTGAATGTCGAGGAATTTACCACCTGTTCGGAAACTAGCCTTCTGAGAAGAACCGGCAAGAAACTCAGCTGGCATCATGTACATTTCATTACAAAATAAGCAATGATAATTACAAAAAAGACATGATATAATGATAATTACAAATAACAACTTTTCACTAAATCCATATGAAAGTATACACAGTACTGATATAGAAAAACCAATTTTATTCTCTGTCTGTCTGTCCGTCTGTCTGTCTATCTGTCCGTCTGTCTGTCTGTCTGTTTGTTCCGGGTAATCTCTGAAACGACTGGACCGATTTTAACTTTTACTGTCAGACAGCTGATGTTTCAAGGAGTAACTTAGGCTACTTTTATTTAGAAAATATATTGGGGTTCCGTGAAATGAAGCATGAAACTAAATTTACGTGGGTGAAACCGCGGGGCACAGCTAGTTACTACTATAATGCTTCATAAAAACATTTAATCCATAAGTTGATCAACAACAGCCCGCATCGATCGGCCGCAACTCACGCATATCCAATTACCGCACATTTTGGTATTGTGTAAACAAACTGGTGAAATATAATGGTTTATTTATCAAACAAACGGTTATAACGTGCCCAGTAATCGTGATTGGGTATTATTTATTTTGTAAGTCGCTTTCATGACAAATGATCGCATAAAAAGCGATGAAAATTTTAGTCGGATTTTAACAAGAATAGAGCATTGATTCTGGCACAGACTATTACAAGAACAAATACTGAAAATGCGTACATATACTCCAACTGTATTCCCCGAAGAGGTAGGCAGAGGTGTTATAGCGAACCCGCTTTTCACCAATGATGATTAAATGACAACGTGACAGATGGTGAGTCAATCGCCGTCCCAGGCACCATACGTACGTCTTTTGAATTACTTCTCAGACACATGCAGGTTATTCACGCTGCTTTCTTTCACCGCGGCCGTAGGGTTTGATCACTCGCCTGCTACGCAAGCGAAACAAGTTCCAATCCCAACGGGGCCTGTACCATTGAGTTTTTCTAAAAACTTATGTCGAGTGATTTCACACCACGTGCGGTGAGGGAATACATCGTGAAGAAGCATGCATATGTCTGAGAAGTAACTCAAAGAGATATAGGCACCATCTGTCACATTGGCACTTAATTATCTTCGGTGAAAAGTTGGGTGTTGCTATTGTCCCCTCTGCCTACCCGTTCGGGGGATACAGGCATATGTTAGTATGTATAAAATGACAATTCTATTCGGAGCACCAACTACCGTCAAATGTAAACACGTGACAAATGACATGAAAGGTGAACGCACTCGTGGCCAAGCGTGCTACCCAATCGGTGCCTGACGCACGCTACTTCCGCCTACCTTTACTACCTTTACAGAACACGATTAGATTTTTACTATAGTGAATAAGGCACTTCATTAGCATCAACTTTCGTAAATAATGCATCTACTTTGTAAGCGCTTTGGGTATGAACAACCACTTATTATAACCAAGTCATGACATGCCAAAATTGCCGTAAGAAAAGAAAATGATCAAAGGGGTATATATCTTTTTTTTTGACTCACTTAACTCACTCAATGGATCTTTTTCATCTTTACTTGCTTACTTGCCCCGGGTACAACAATAAATTATTCAAGTATCTTAAAAAGACTTTACATTTAATCTAAACTTTTTATTAGAATGGTCTACGTTTTTCTGAGCCATATTATGAGACATGCCAGATACAGGCTGCTGCAACTTATTACAGGCAAAGTGGCTGGGAAGAGACCAGTTAGGCCGAAGGAGGAAGTCGTGGCTGCGCAATATCCGCGAGTGGACTGGCATCAGCAGTGCTGAGCTCTTCCGCCTCGCGCAGGATAGACAGAAGTTTACCGAACTGACAGCCAACCTTCAATAGCTGGAGAGGCACTACAAGAAGAAGAAGGAAGATTTTTTTAAGCATATTAGTTTTTGTTTAAGATATAATATTCAAGAGTACTCTTGCTACTTACTTGCTTACTACTAGGAAGGCGTGGGCATATTTTTTTCTCAGAGTAACTCAAAAAGGTTGTATACTGTAATACAGACTAGTGTATTCTGTAGTAATACAGGGAGTTCTTTCCACACAGCAATATACTTAGAAATGTTACAACAGAATTATAAAGTGATTCAAATGCGGGCTTTGTAGTCGCTTCAGTGGGACTTGAATAATATTTAGATAGTTTCAGGTGCGTTCTTCAGTTCAGTTCAATAATGTACAAAACAAATGAAGGCTCCAGAATTTTGTATTGCTATTTACCTTAGCTATTTGTAGACAATACAATAAATTGTTTCATAAACAATATAGTAAATATAATAAATAATAATGAGTGTTTGTATAAGGAGATAAAAATTTAGATAATACTAGCTGTGCCCCGCGGTTTCACCCGCGTAGATCCTTATTGTCGCGGAAACCTAGTATTTTTAATAAATAAAATTTAGCCTATGTCCTTTCTCTGGATCTAAAGATTGTCTGTGGCAAATTTCATCAAAATCGGTTGAGAGGGTTGAGCGGGAAAGCGTAACAGACAGACAGTGTTACTTTCGCATTTATAATATTAGTAGGGATGGTATCTTACATTCTTTATCTATACATTAAAGCTGTGAGTGGTACCTATCTACAATTTCCTTTTTAAAGGTTTGTAATAACGCATTTTTTTACCGACTAATATTTGCAACGATGACCAATTTTAACGAGATTATCACTGATAGCTGATTTTACAAGGAGTATTTCCGGGCTACTATTTATTTATAGAATAACAAGCTCCAATGAAATTAAGACTACACGACTGAAATCGCGGGGCACAGCTAGTAATTTAATATGTAACGTGATAATGATAGTACATTATATTACGTAGAATATGGCTCGCCCCAATTCGACCGCTATTATTCAAGCGGGCTTAACCTTTTACAGTGTTCGTTGAAGGATCCCTTTGTACTGGGTTTTATGAATTCTGAACAATTGTCATGATCTCAAATTGTACTGCCCACCCTTCCTTTGAAACAAAACGATTTGGTCGCACTCAACTCCAGGCCAGGCTATTTATTTTATAAGAGTACTAGCTGTGCCCCGCGGTTTCACCCGCGTACATTTAGTTTCATCCTTATTGTCGCGGGACCCTAATATTTTTTATAAATAAAAGTCTAAGTTACTCCTTGAAACATTAGCTACCTGCTAGTGAAAGTCCCGTTTAAATCGGTCTAGCCGTTACAAAGATTACCCGGAACAAACAGACAGACAGACAGACGAACAGACAGACAGACAGAGAAAATTTTTAAAACTTGGTTTTTTAGTGTCAGTAGCGTGTATACTTTCATATACATTTAGTGAAAAGCTGTTATTTTGGATGAACATGGATGAGATTGGAGAACATCAGATGAACAGTACACATTGTTTGTCGCCTTTTCTACCTATCCTTTAAGCAAATTCTTTTGCAAAAAATATATCTATATACATATATATACAGATAAATAAAAATACAGATAATTAAAATTGAAGTGTCTGTTTGTAATTCCAAATTAATAGCTTCACTAAATGTACATTTTTATTTTTTCTTCGTCTGTCTTACTGTTTATTCCGGCTAATCTCTGAAACGACTGAACCGATTTTAACGGGACTCATAGCTGGTGTTAGGAGCTTAAAGTTTCGAGGAGTGTTGAGCTGATGTGTTAAGCTAAATATACGCGGGTGCAACCACGGGGCATATCTAGTAAACAATGATTAGGGACAAGAAAAAAAACTGGCTTTTTTGCATTGCGTTTCTTTCCATTAGGTAATAGTTTCCGTCAATGTATAAATGGATATGGAAGCCGACCTTATCTTATGCTACCTAATATTTCGTGGTAACACCACAATGATTCAGTATCGCGTGTCGCGTTTGTTGCTGGGTCATAATAGGTAGTTATTTCTCCCATATTTTCCTTTTAGATCAAGTTACTGGGTGAAGAAAAGGCTGAAATAATGATTGAACGAGAGCGCTCCCACGGTTTCTTTTGTTTTGAATGATTTATTATCAAAACATTGTTGAGGAAATACGTGTGAAAGAGTCTTTAAAAGAGAGAGAAGATCCGTGGTAGTCTTGGGGTTTGAGCAGTCGCCTACTATGTAAGCGACGCGAGATCGAATCCCAGCGGGGCCTGTACCAAAGAGTTCTAAAAACTTATGTGCAGTGATTTCACACCACGTGTTTTCCCGTGAAGGAAAACATGGTGAGGAAACCTGCATATGTCTGAGAAGTAATTCATAAGACGTATGTACAATGCGGAGTGCCTGAGACGGCGATTGGCTGACCATCTGTCACGTTGGTACTTAATTATCTTCTGTGAAAAGTGGGTGTTGTTATCACGACACCTCTGCCTACCCTTTGGGGAATACAGGCGTATATGTTCGTGTGTAAATTGGTCATACACAAAATACCGCGGCAGTCAAGTTTTTGACTTTATTTATTTATATTATAGAATAATAAAATAAATAAAGTCAAAGTAACTAGGTGACGGATATGTATATTAGTTCGGATTGTCAATTAACTTACTCAATTAAGACCCAATATTGATTTAGAGAACAATCATTGCGGTTGGCCAGCCCACAATACCCCCGCGTGTAGACAAGCGGTTTGTAGATATTGGCCGGCTCTATTGGCGAATTAGATAAGCTACGATGACATTACGTCGCTATCTATACATATATATAAGATTGAAGTGTCTGTTTGTAATTCCTAAATTACAGCTTTTCAATAAATGCATATGAAAGTGTACAGGTTACAAACCAATTTTTAAAATGTTTCTCTGTCTGTCTGTCTCTCTGTTTGTTCCGGGTAATCTCTGAAACGGCTGGACCGATTTTAACGGGACTTTCACTGGCAGGTTCAAAGAGTAACTTAGGCGACTTTTGTTTATGCAGAAGCATGAAACTGAATCTACGCAGGTGAAACCGTGGGGCACAGCTAGTTATGTATATAAGAATAGATGCTTGCATAGAGATTTTGCTATCTCGTAATATTCAGACTGCAAACATAGTAATTGATCAAATCACTTAGTACATACAATCCAAAATATCTTTATTTGATTAAACTTACAAAGTACTTTCAAATCGTCAGGATACAAAAAATATATTATACAGGATTATAAATTTTACCACCGGGATCGGAAGGTTGCTTTTGTTGAGAAGAACCCGGCAAGAAACTCAGCAATTAAGTACTATTTTCAAAACTATTTTAAAATGTTTAATAGTTACAGTATATATCATGAGTATAAACCCCACGGACACAGTTCCAATGTTCAATTGTCAAAAATAATAACAAAAATATTACAACAATTTGTGAGCGTGGCAAAGTCAAAGCAAAGTACAAATTAAGATTAATTATATCCCGATATACTTTCATAATGACAGTGAAAAGTTGATTATTTAGACATACAAACAGACACTTCAATTATATTTATCTGTATATATAGATTCCTGTACCGTGGGGCGTAGCGTAGTAATGTCTGACACGGTCTCAAATATGTTCAACTTGTCTCAGCTCATTCGCTACTGATCCAGAAAGGGGAAACGTGCCGTGAAATGAACAAAATACCCCCCCACCCCTGTACACACCGCACATTGTACCGAGAATTACCCCCTCTTACGACCAATATTTTATCCTATATCATAGCTGACTTTGTGTTTTAGATGGGAAAGGATTTAGAGTTACTCGTAGATTGATTATTGACATAAAATTATTTGCGGGATATTCCTTGTCTTTTTTTGGTAGGTGCCGTACAAGTTATAAGCGCTCTGTGGAAATAGCGGGGGTAATTGCGCATGTATTTTATTCGCGTCTCGCTATACAGACAGACTCATAAACTACTAGGGGACTACTAGGGACCTACTTGCTTCCTCCGAAAAACGAAGCTTCAGCCGAAAGTTCCTTAAATTCCTGCCGCGGTCCTTATTCGTTCTAAAGTTAAATCTGAACGTGATCTGCCAGAAAATTCTTTGATGTTTATATATTCTCAACTTAATTTAATTAAATTATTAAACGAACGAAAATTGGAGCTTAATAAAATTAAAGCTATACAGAAACTATTTGTTTTCGTTCGTTTGCGTTGTCACCCATCCGACTACTGCCTTGGGTTGCTTAATTAGGTTCCAGAACCGAGAAAGGAGAAAAATACCAGAGGATGGGTCGAAAAGACCAGTTCCTGGAGTGGGCGTCTGTGCGTGTATCTTGCGGTCCCGAGCCCCCCCCCCCCGTTTAGGCGATGAGGAGGAACACCGTGGATGTTTAGTGGGTGGGAGTCCCACATAACCCCCCTGCTGCCCCCGTGGCAGGGGTGCGTATACATCTAAAGGATTTCACCTAGTAAAAAAAAAAAAAAAAAAATTCTAAATGAAATGTTATAGGATGAATTAAGAAAATCCTTATAGGGGATCTGGTTGCTCACAGTTGAACACAGTTCAAGCAAAGCTACTGGGATAAATTCCATTACAGTTCTTAAGTTAGTTAGGTCAACAAAGATCAAGAAAAGCAATCAAACAGCATAATGAATCTTGTCAAAAAATAAAAACACAATATTTGACATAAATTGGAAAACATTTTCAGCTCTTCGAGAAGTAATTAAGGGGCGTTGACCAACCACGTTATTCACTAAGGTTTCTCAGCGTCGCACTTATCGTCGAGTGTCGGTTTTAAAGATACGAAATTGAACTTTATCCTCTATGTCATCATCATCATTTCAGCCGATAGACGCCCACTGCTGGGCATAGGCCTCCCCCAACGATCTCCACGACGAGCAGTCTTGTGCCTCCTACATCCAGCGATATCCCGCGATCCTCACCAGGTCGTCGGTCAACCTCGTTGGGTTCCTACCCACACTGCGCCTGCCGGTATGCGGTCACCACTCAAGGAACTTTATTATATAATTACTAGCTGTGCCCCGCGGTTTCACCCGCGTAGATTTAGTTTCATGCTTAATTTCGCGGAACCCTAACTTTTACAAATAAAAGTAGCCTAAGTTACTCCTTGTGACATTAGCTATCTGCCATTGAAAGAACCGTATCATCGGTGCAGCCGTTTCGGAGATTACCCGGAACAAACAGACACACAGAGAAAAAAATCATAATTGTGTTTTATATGTCAGTATCCTATACGCTTTCGTATGCATTTAGTAAAAAGCTGTAATTTGGAATTACAAACAGACACTTTTATTTTATTTATTTGTATAAGTTTATAATTATTCTCTATGCATCATGTATCAATTTCCACACTCGTCGTGGAGTTCGACGTTGAGAAACCTTAGTGAATAACGCGACAGAAACGCTGACAATATAGTTAGCGCTTTGTACTGTGAAATCAAGAGGTGTATTAAGGGCTTCTGTGGGTCACGTTTCCTGATGGATGGTGCTCGTGGTATCTCCTTTTTAGTTAAAAGATTAACACCGCTTTTTCCAAACTGCGTGTTTTAAGATCAGGGTAATTTAAAAGTTTGTGCGTGTGCGTGGGGAGATAAGGCGCTTCTCTTTGGTGTTTTGTTGTTTAAGATAACGGAACGTTGGTTTTGCTAGCTAGTGAACCTGTTCGGGTATGCTCGGTTAAGTTTCTTAGAAGTCATGAATGATTAAGGTTTTTTTTAATCTTGGGTTCTGCCAAATTATCGAACAGACAATTTCCAAATGAAATCATAAACATGCATACATATTCACGCCTGTATTCCCCAAAGAGGTTTTCAGAGGTGTTGTAATAACCCACTTTTCACCGAAAATGATGTGAAGAAGAACAAGTGCCAACGTGACAGATGGTGAGTCTATTCACGCTTCATGTACTTCTTGGTGAAATGTGGGTGTAGTAATTATAACACCTGATTACCCCTTCGGGAACCCGTCATGGGTGGAGTGAGAATTATCATTTACTTTTGAAAAAATTTACGCTGATGTGTGGTCTGGTAGGCATGCTAACTTTGCCGTGAAAATTAAATATTAAGTTACATTTATCTTGTATCTAATATATCATCTCCCTGGCCTTAATCCCATGTATTTGGGGTCAGCACTTGATTCAACCCGATGTGGCTGATCACCTGATCTTTATACGAAGCGACTGCCATGACAGCGACCTTCACAACCCCTTTTTCGAGGAAAATCGGCAATCTGGGTTAAACCAGTTGTCAGACTCTCTTAGGCCTCTGACTGACCTGTAACGATTGCCAAAGATGTTAAATTGGCAACCGGGACCAACGGCTTAACGTGCTCTCCGAGGCACGGAGGGAACTCGGGCGGTCACCCATCCAACTACTGGCTAGGCGCATGGTTGCTTAACTTCGCTGATCGAATGATATGCGCAATAGCAACTGTGCCACGAGCTCCTTTATCTAATATATGTTACTGAATAATTCTGACGTTGCGAAATTACTTTCTTATTTCTGAAATTAAAGAAAAATACTTAGTTGCGTATATTTCAATAAGAAATAAAATGGAGCATGAATTTTTTTTTGTATAATATTTCATATTTGATGATTGCAGAGTTCGTGTTTGGATTGAGAGAGGTGAAATAAGGAAAGTCTGAGAGGAATACGTTTCCCCCTGAGGTACTCAGTGAAAAAATACCTATGTATCTCGACTTACACGACTACAAAATACTATTGGAGACTTTAAATTAAGGAATCTTATGTAACTCCTTGAAACATTAGGTATCTGTTAGTGAAAGTCCCGTTAAGTACGACCCAGCCCAGCCGTTTCGGAGATTAACGGGAACAAACAGACAGACAGATAGATAGACAAAGTGTTTTTTATAATAGATTTTTTTACATGAGTACTGTATATAGATATAGAACTTTCGCATTTATTGAAAAGTTGTTAATTTTGAATTACAAACAGACACTTCAATTTTATTGAAAGTGAAAGTACTTTGTATAAAGTCTAATCGAATAAAGATATATTTGATTGATTGATTGATTGATATTTATCAGTACCTATAGATATAGGTATAATATATGCCTCCATTTTAAGGTGATTTGGCAGAATATAAAAAATAATAAAAGCCATTGATGCAGTCAGCTCCCGAACACAAAAAAGTGTCACAAAACAACACTAAAAACTAATTACACAAAACATCCACGCACATCTAATTTTCTATGAATCAAAAATGATTTACCTCAAGTGCCAGGGGAAATTGTACTCTGCGAACACAAATTTGGGTGAAATTAGGTTACCAGATCGTTTGTATTCGAGAGGTTGTCAATTTGCATAATGCTCAAGTAAATTTGAGAGACAACATGCATCCTGTTTGGACGGAACGTTCAGTATCGAGGTCGGAAACTTTGACATAATTGGACTGGAGTGACTCATTTTGCTTTATTTTTCGTCCATTCACGAAAATGGACCGGGACGGAAGAATATAGGATGTTCCCAATTTTGTCACTGTTTATTACAAGAATAAAAATCGAGTTTATTTGTGCAAAGTGTTAAAGGAAAGATTTTTTATTTGGCATTAGAAAACTCTTGCATAAATACTTCGACATAGTTCACGGAAAGTTTACCAAATGCAAGTTCATGATCGCAAAACTTTATTTTGTGCCGTAGCATTTAAGGTTCTTTTACAATTAATTATTCTGGCTCAATCTGAAGTGCCCTGTAGGCTTAAATTCCCTTGGGATTCTTGCTAGACAGATAACGAAGTGCCGAAGTATAAAGAACTAGTTTCGTTTTTGCACGCAAGATGGCGCTGCACCATCCTAGATCACGCTATAGAGATTCTCTTTTAGTTATTAATATACCAAAAAATTATACGTCAATGTGTGGTCAATATCAAGGTTATCTATCCAATATATACGAGGACTGTCGAACGCTAATAGAGACGATACAAAATGTATGGAAATTACATAAATCAGTCACGGGACATATGTATGTCATTCCCATATATTTTGTATCGTTTCTACTGGCCAATTGTGAGGATAATGTTACTTTGTCTACAAGCCCTGGGGCCTTACCATGAGCTCTTATTGCCATGATAGTTTCACTCATTTATGAGACAGATGTATGTGACATGTATACATCTGTCACTGTCGCACAACTGAATTAACATTGCAATAAGAGCTCATGGTTGGGGCCCTGTTATGACGCTTCTCCGATTGATCCTGGCTCCCAAACTTAATTATTTATACACATAGAAATAAAATATACTTTCAAAGAATGGCTCGGTTATCTTATAGTAATTATTATAAAGCGGAAACATTAGTATGTAACAAATTGGCTCAAAGATTACTGGACCGATTAAAAAAATTCTTTCACCACTTGAAAGCTACTGTATCACTGATTAATATAGGTTATATTTTATCCCCGTACCCCCACGAGAACGGGAACTTCGCGGGTGAAACCACGTAACGTCGGCTAGTTAGGTTATATGTTGCAAGCAATAGTTCAGACCATTTTGTTGCCTTTAAATCATCGCAGAGCCTTTGAAAGATGTTAAGTACCCATACGTGGTTAATTAACGTGGTCGGTAGGCTGACGCTTAGCACATTTTGCCAGGCACTTAACACACTTTGGCAGGTACTTAATATTCTGGGCACGATCTCCTTAATTACTTCATGAGAGCGCCGTCTTTGTACCCAAGCACCTGCAATGGGATTTTAATACCGCGTATACCTTGTGTAAAAATATTTTTAATATTTTTTTCGTTTTTTTTTTATAAAGTTTTTTTTATCTTCTTTGAATGTCTTCAATATAAGTGTAGACGATAGCTTATAATAGTGAAAAAAACAGCTGGCATTACAATATTTATTTGACAACTTTCTTTGACAAGATATAAAAAAGACAACAATTAAGAAACATAAACCAAAAATTATGAATGTACAAAATTGTTTCAAACAATGAGCTATCGATAACTTACAGAAATAAGCGGCCTGTGGCTTTTCTCGCTCAGAGAATCAGCATTGCTATTCAGCGTGGCAATGCTGCCAGCCTTCTTGACTCGATCTCGATCCCGAGAGACACCGATTTGGCCTAAGTTTTCTAACACACTTGTTATTAATTTTAAATATTCATTCAGGTAATGTTCTTAGTAAATTAAAGGAAAGACTAAGTAGTGAGTATTAACTCGATTTGACAGCTTCTTACAAATTTATTTAAATGTGTTAGGGATAGCGAGGAAAATATTTTTTTTGGTCAAGTCATAGGTGCAGGTTCCTCTGGGATACCAACTTGTGTCGCTTGTGTAGAAGGCGACTGCTCAAACCCCATGGCCACCACGGCTCTTTAATTAATGTTTATATGTTCAATCTTAATTATACGTGGACTACACTAACTAAGCTACAAACGAGAGGATGCTTAATAATCTGCGAATAAAATTTGGTGTGGTGACTATGCCTTAAATGGAAGCACGTGAAGGCTTAATAATATCATATGAAACCAGGGGATAGTTCCATTTAAATTAATACTTAAGCAAGGACAACCGTGACAGCCCTAACTATTTTATGATTTATGCGCAAGCTATATATTTTACTGTTTACGGCTTCAAGCGCTGCAGAGCATTAGACAGAGTGCATCTCCCATTATAGTTAATTGCGTTCACTTTATCACCAGTACTTGATTTGCTATAAAGCGCTTTTATGCTGCACTTACAATTTAATAGCGGCACTAAATGTTTGTTTAATTTCTATGAGTTAAAATTTGAAGATGATAGCGCGCAATTCAGACAGCTTTAAAATCGTAAATCGCAGTGTCTGAATAATGGTTATACAATATGTTTTCGGGCTGGGGGCCTACTATGATTTTTTAAGCAGCGCATTTTAGGAACTTCTTAGCATTGACGTTTAATTTTACGGTAGCAGAATGAAACGTCAAAACTCAGAAGTTCTTAACAAACTCGATAGTGGGCCCCCTAGGGTCTATTAGCAAGAGCTTCCACCTCCACGAAGCATCCTAGGAGATCGAGTAAGATTAATCGAAGGAACACTTATTATACCTACCTAGTATTCGATTGGAATCTGATCAAAAGTGGAAGTATTATACCCATCTACGTTATTCTGTAAGGTTTCTCAGCGTTGCACTCGACGCCGAGTATCCCGCACACCCATATGGTGCTATTATAATCTATACATCTATACAGATAAATAAAATTGAAGTATCTGTTTGTAATTTCAAAATAACAGCTTTTCACTAAATGCATATGAAAGTATACACGCTACTGACACTGAAAAACCAAGTTATAAAATGTTTCTCTGTCTGTCTGTCTGTCTGTCTGTTTGTTCCGGGTAATCTCCGAAACGGCTAGACCGATTTTAACGGGAATTTCACTGGCAGGTAGGCGATGTTTCAAGGAGTAACTTAGGCTACTTTTATTTCTTAAACATATTAGGGTTCCGCGACAATAAGGATGAAACTAAATCTACGCGGGTGAAACCGCAGGGCACAGCTAGTTTTAAATAATTGTATCATCCGGTGGACAGTTCTTCGACAATAATTATTACCTTATCAGGGCCTAAACTGAATAAATCATTTTCATGTCGGTTACATTTATACCTCTCATATTAATTCATAGCGAAAACTTAATAACAATACAAGGAACTACTTAACGTACAAGTATAAAACTTGGCCCAAATCGGTGTCTCTCGGGATCGTGCCAAGAAGGCTGGCAGCATTGCCACGTTGAATAGCAATGCTGATTCTCTGAGCGAGAGAAGCCCCTGCTAATAATAATGTTGAGAACTATAAAACACAACTACCTTTGATCAAGCACATAAAGATGGTTTACAACTACGATTGAATTTTTAATTGTAGCTACGCATTAAACTTTCTGTTTCTAACTCCTCAGTAGGCCTAGTAACATTCTCTCACCCTTGTGCTAATAGAAACGATACAAAATGTATGGAAGTGACATAAATCAGTCACGTGACATATGCCATTCCCGTACGAAGCGTCAGGATAATGTTACTTTGTCTATAGGCCCAGAGATGATAGAGAAATGATAATTCTACGAAGATATCAGTTATACTTATGTATGATACTGGGAAATTGACTTTATTATTTACGCAAATACTTCAAACGTTCAAAAACTTAAGTAAGTTATTCATAGAATATTTTGCTGTGAATATTTTTATTCTTAAGTCCGTTGCTTTAATCATTATAATGAGGAAGACATTTTTTCTTCGGACAAAGAAAAAGTATCGCATAATTGTGAACTTGCGAATTCGTTTCAAATTATTTGGAAGTTGTAACGTGGTAACATTGTTGTGTTGTGAATTATTACAGTTAAATTATTTACCGCTTATTCTTTTAAAAAAAATCCTAACCATTCGGAATAAATTTTTGAGGTTTCAGTAAAACAAAATTAAATTCAATACACTATTTTATTCTACACTAGCTGTGCCCTGGGATTTAACCGCGTAGATTTAGTTTCATCCTTATTGTCGCGGAACCCTAATATTTTTGATAAAGTCAAAGTCAAAGTCAAAGTCAAAAATATCTTTATTCGATTAGACTTTTTACAAAGTACTTTCAAATCGTCAGAACGACATGGATTATACATGCTACTGCCAGGTTCGGAAGGTTGCTTTTACTGAGAAGAACCTGGCAAGAAACTCAGTAATTACTCTTTTAAAAATATTATAAAATTTTTAAAAACAAAGTAAATCACTTGGGAAATGTAAGCCCATGGACACAGTTCCAATGCACAAATGTTAATAAAAATTAACATAAAGAAAAGTCTAGTAGTTGTACTTATACTTATCTAAATGCGTAGCTTGAGATGACCAGCCCCCACAAGCAGATAAATAAAAGTAGCCTAAGTTACTCCTTGAAACATCAGCTACCTACCAGTGAAAGTCCCGTTTAAATCCGTCCAGCCGTATCAGAGATTACCCGGAACAAACAGACAGACAGACAGACAGACAGAGAAAAAAATTTAAACTTGGTTTTTTAGTGTCAGTAGCGTGTATATGTACTATCATATGCATTAAGTGAAAAGCTGTTATTTTGGAATTACAAACAGACACTTCAATTTTATTTATCTGTATATATGTATAGATTAGGGGTATACAAGGCAATTTTTTATAATTTGGATTAATAATAATAAGAATTAATATGCTCACGCCATCTCAGAACGGTCCCTCAGGGGTAGCAGAAGAACCACATTTCACCGAATATGATTAAGTCAACGTGAAAGATGGTGTCCTATCGCCGTCTCAGGCACTATACATACGTCTTTGAATTACATCTCAGATATATGCAGGTTTCCTCACGATGTTTTCCTTCACCGTAAAACACGTGGTGTGCAATCACTCATAAGTTTTTAAAACATCAACATCAACTCATAGTCACAACAATTACAATATATTTATAATTACATTAATTTCACATACTGCGTTTATGATTATGTATAAAAGTCACACGTAGTTGTACGAGTACTATATAAGTTTATAAGATAATAGCAGCAAACCACTGTACTTGCCTATATTATAATTCGTGGGTGTTGGGTATATAATAAGTAAACCTGTATTTTAGAATAATCTTGTATTTAGCCATTATATATCTGTTTTTTACCCCTAATAAAATAAAATAAAAATAAAATAAAATAAAGAAAGTCATTGGTACAGACTCCGCTGTGATTCGAACTTGCGTCGCTTGCGTAGCAGGCCACTGCTCAAACCACAAGACCATCACGGCTTTGTCGTGGTCGGAAAGCTGTTGAAAAATACTGTATTTAAAAAATAACTCATATGTATAGACTAGTCAGATACAAACTTGCATTGCTTATATAAAGGGAGCTTACTCGAACCACTCAGTCACCACAACTCTGCGTATAATTAGTAAATTTTCAATCAATTCAGTTCAATCACAAGTCACGATGGCATTGCCTATAACAACTGTGAACTATGTAACCACAATTCAAATAATAATGTAATTTGAACACTCACGTTGAGGAGTTACGGCGTATGTTGGATGATATTTGGTACTAGCTGTGCCCCGCGGTTTCACTCGCGTAGATTTAGTTTTACGCTTAATTTCTCGGAACAATAATATTTTTTATAAATTAAAGTAGCCTTAGTTACTCCTTGAAACATCAGCTACCTATCAGTGAAAGTCCCGTTAAAATCAGTCCAGCCGTTTCGGAGATTAGCTGGAACAAACAGACAGACAGACAGACAGACAGACAGACCGACAGACAGACAGAGAAAAAATTTAAACATTGGTGTTTTCATTTCAGTACCGTATTCACTTTCACATGCAATTAGTGAAAAACTGTTATTTTGGAATTACAAACAGACACTTCAATTTTATTTATCTGTATAGATGTATAGATTAAATTATATATTTGAGTAATCATATTCCATGTTGCTTTGAATAGTAATACGTTAACGACTGAGATTGATATCTGACGTAGAATTTACTAAATTAATTTCATAGAATGCTAAGATTTTTATATAATAAGCTAGCTTTACCCTTCGGTTTAGTTAATATCATAGGTGATCCACGGAAACCTATTAAAAAAAACAATTAAAGTAGCCTATGTTACTCCTTGTAAAATGTGTTATCTGCCAGTGAAAGTCCCGTAAAAATCGGTCCAGCCAAATCTGAAATTAGCTGGACAGACAGACAGAGAATAAAAATTAAAAATTTGTATTTTTATATCGGTACCGTATATAATTTCATACGCAGTTAGTGAAAAGCTGGAGTTTTGGTATTACAAACAGACACTTCAATTTTATTTATCTGTATAGATATAGATGTATAGATTGTAATACTGCAAATATTTATACATAGCAACAACTACATCATCATCATCTCCCTGGCCTTATCCCATGTATTTGGGGTCAGCACTTGATTCAACCCGATGTGGCTGATCACCTGATTTTTAAACGAAGCGACTGCCATTTGACCTTCGCAACCCCATTTAGGAGGAACATCTATGATCTGGGTTAAACCAGTTGTCAGATTATTTTTAGGCCTCTGACTGACCTGTAACGATTGCCAAAGATGTTAAATTGGCAACCGGGACCGACGGTTTAACGTGCTCTCCGAGGCACGGAGGGTATTCGGGCGGTCACCCATCCAACTACTGGCTAGGCGTATGGTTGCTTAACTTTGCTGATCGCATCATATGCGGAATAGCAACTGTGCCACGAGCCCCTTCAACTACAACTACATCATTAATGTTCAAGGTACTTTAAATACTTTTGTAGCACTTGGGTAGCACTGTCGTAGCACTATCGTAGCAAGTTCATACCGAATTCGTAGTAATTGCTACGCTGATGTTGAGAGTCATTTATGTTGGTACATATTATCGATACGCGATTGAGAAATGTCAACAATCGAAACATTCCGATTCAGTCAAATTTTCCATCGAGTCATACATCAACTTGCCTTGGCGATGCAACAATAGAGAGTTAATCGATTGTTTTGATGCAAGGGATTGGTCCGAGTCACGCTGATTCTAGCCGAATAGGACCGATCGTCGGCCGATGCGATGCATCGCACTGTGTTCGATGAGTAGTGACTACACGCGAGATGGACTCTCTGCCATCGACTGCAAACTCAAACTCAGAAATATCTTTATTTTTATTCGATTAGACTTTTCACAAAGTACTTTAAAATCGTAAGAATGACATAATTAAACAGGATTATTCATGCTACCGCCAGGTTCGGAAGGTTGCTTTTACTGAGAACAACCTGGCAAGAATCTCAGTAATTACTCTTTTCGAAAGCATCACACAATTTGAAAACATAATAAATAACATGAGAAATGTAAGTCCATGAACCACAGTTCTAATGCACAAATGTCGATAAAAGTAAAAGTCTTGTAGTTCAACTTATAAATGCGTAGCTTGATGACCTACGATTGAAAACAATAGCGATGCATCGAGATACTTGAACAATCGAAACAATCGCGATCAACCACTCACCATCTCGCATCGCTAGTACATATCAGATAATTGGATCGCATCAGGACTGACAGAAGCACATTGTACAATGTAAACGGTCATTACGAACACCTACATATATATATATATACATACGATGTACTGGTACATACGTATGTACGTTAAGTAATGATGTAGACAAGCCAGACGTGCCTACTTTACTAAACGAGCTGAACGTTCTACATTAACCGTTTTTATTTGGAACTGTGCCCCGCGGTTTCACCCGCGTAGATTTTAATTCATGGTTGCCCGCGAATCCCTAATGTTTAAAAAAAATCTAAGTAAACTAAGTTACTTCTTGTAACATTAGCTATCCGTCAGTGAAAGTACCTTTAAAATCCGTCGAGCCGTTTCGGAGATTATCCGGAACAAACAGACAGACAGACAGAGAAAAATTTTAAAACTTGGTTTTTAAGTGTCAGTATCGGGTATACTTTCATATGCATTTAGTGAAAATCTGTTATTTTGGAATTACAAACAGAGTGTCTGTTGTGAATTTTATTTATCTGTATAGATAAAAGTAGTTTATTTCTCTTCAACTCCTTATCTTTAGTTACTTTATTATTGGCCGTAGAGTAGTGGTGGCGAAATAAGAATACAGTTTTATAAAAACTTAATGTGATTTCAAATCGCGAGCTTTACGGTAAAGAAAAACATTATGAGGAAAACTGCATAAAAGTCAAAAAAAGTCAAAAGTCAAAAATATCTTTATTCGATTAGACTTTTTACAAAGTACTTTCAAATCGTCAGAACGACATGGATTATACATGCTACTGCCAGGTTCGGAAGGTTGCTTTTACTGAGAAGAACCTGGCAAGAAACTCAGTAATTACTCTTTTAAAAATATTATAAAATTTTTAAAAACAAAGTAAATCACTTGAGAAATGTAAGCCCATGGACACAGTTCCAATGCACAAATGTCAATAAAAATTAACTTAAAGAAAAGTCTAGTAGTTGTACTTATATCTAAATACGTAGCTTGAGATGACCAGCCCCCACAAGCAGCACCTGTTGACAAGTATGACGAAAATGCCAGCCATCGTCCTCCTCCATACGTCTGAGAAGTAATCCAAAGACGTATGTCTAGTGCCTAATACGGCGGTAGCCTCATCATCTGTCACGTTGTCACTTAATCATCTTCGCTGAAAAGTGGTTGTCGTTCGCAAGTTCGAATTTGGATAATGGATGTGTTTACACCCGCGTGCCTCGAAAAGCACGTTAAGCCGTTGGTCTTACGCCTGATCTCCCTCTGGTCGTGTCGATTTGCCGTCCCATTGGACTATGAGAGTGAGGGAATAAAGAATGCACCTGTGTTTGCGCACACACTTGCACTATAATATCTCCTGCGCAGACGGCTGATTCCCTTTGGGATTAGCCACCATGATCGAAATTCGTTTAGCAGGATTTGTTTTCGAAATAAAAAGTTTCAATAACAACTTATAACTGAAAGCGAATCACGTACATTTATACCCATTTGTATTTCACTTGACGATAATTTGAGAGGAGCTCGTGGCACAGTTGCTATTGCACATATCATTCGATCAGCGAAGTTAAGCAACCATACGCCTAGCCAGTAGTTGAATGGGTGACCGCCCGAGTTCCCTCCGTGCCTCGGAGAGCACGTTAAGCTGTCGGTCCCGGTTGCCAATTTAACATCTTTGGCAATCGTTACAGGTCAGTCGGAGGCCTAAAAATAATCTGACAACTGGTTTAACCCAAATCACAGATTTTCCTCCTAAACGGGGTTGCGAAGGTCAGATGGCAGTCGCTTCGTATAAAAATCAGGTGATCAGCCACATCGGGTTGAATCAAGTGCCGACCCCAACAATGTATGGGATAATGGCTAGGGAGATGATGGATAATTTGAGAGGAGTATTAAATTATACGTTAAAAGGCAGGCCTGAAGGCGGATGGAGTGCAGAGCAGAGTGCAAGTTAATCTGTTCACGCAAATACGATAAAACCCATGCAAGTGCATACATGTCGCGTCTACTGCTGGGACGTGCAATTAGGGTGAGGCCATCACAACGGCGATGTAAAAATATATTATCTACAAGCTGTGCCCCTAGATTTAGTTTCATGCTTATTGTCGCGGAACCCTAATATTTTCGATAAATAAACGTAGCCTAAGTTGCTCCTTGAATCATCAGCTACCTGCCAGTGAAAGTCCCGCTAAAATCGGTCCAGCCGTTTCGGAGATTACCTGGAACAAACAGACAGACAGACAGACAGACAGAGAAAAATTTTAAAACTTGGTTTTTTAGTGTCATTAGCGTTTATACTATCATTTGCATTTAGTGAAAAACTGTTATTTTGGAATTAGAAACAGACACTTCAATTTTATTTATCTGTATAGATAGATAGATGTCTATCTATGAGTTACTTGCCGGTTCTTCTCAGAAGGCTAGTTTCCGAACCGGTGGTGAATTCTCGACTTTCATAAGTGCCTTACCAGGGCCCAAACTGAATAAATATTTTTCATTTTCATTTTCATATACAGATAAATAAATAAGTGTCTGTAAATAATTCGAAAATAATAGCTTTTCATTGAATGCATATGAAAAAGTCTTCTTCTTTAATTTAAATTGTTTCTCTCTCTGTCTGTGTATTTTTTGTAACTAAAAGTATCCTAAGTTACTCCTTATAAAGTTAACTATCTGCCAATGTGAGTCCCGTTTAAATCGGTCCAGACGTTTTGGAGATTCGCCGGAACAACCAGACAAACAGACAAAAAAATTGTTTTTATTAAATCAGTTCCGTATATACTTTCATATGAACTTAGTAAAAAACTGTTATTTTAGAATTACAAACAAAACAAAAGATTTTTTGTTTGTTTGCATTGAATAGGCTGCGAAACTACTTGACTGATCTTGAAACTTCTTTCAGTAATGGATAGCTACATCATCAGAGAGTAACATGGGCTATATTTTATCCCCGTACTCCCACGGGAACGGGAACTACGCGGGTGAAACCGCGAACGTCCGCTAGTAATAAATATACATTATATAACAACCTTACGAATCAACACTAACCACGGTAGATTAACAGTCTTTAGTTATATGCAAAGCACGTTACCTGGATTCCGAGAATTACGCCTGGATTTTCAAAGAATTAAACCTTTAAACCTCCATATTGCCAGGAGGACTCAATCAAGTGTGTTTCCTGGCTCCACCTGTACAAAGATCGTGGAGCTAGTGTTGGCATGCAATTACTTATAGTGCTCGCGTAATGCCTGCACTTCACTTTTATTATATCTTCTGATGAACTTTGGGGAACAAAATTTAAACTTTTACATTACATTAATTAACTTACTTATTGCACTTTCAAAGCAGCAACTAAACATATACATACTAGAATCATAACCCTTCTTTTGTTCGTTATGATAGCTCAGAGGTGAGGCTGTCAGCTTACGAGGTGATAACGAAACTAGAGTACCCCGGTTCGAGACTGACGTTCACCGGTCCGAGTTATTCTTTTGGTTCTTTTTTTTCTACTAGCTATTATTCTAACTTTCTCATGTCAAGTTTTTTTCTTTTGTGGTATAAAGTTTAGTTTTTTGTGAGAAAAAGAAACCGAGCATAGCTCGGGCAACCAGGTACTTAGTTGTTAGGTGGCATCTATATGGGATGCCCACGTACCTCTTTAATACTTGGAGAAGGCAATGGCTGGTTTTCACGTCATACTTGTGAACTGCGGGCCTAACATCATCGGTTTAAAGGTATTCTGAGCTTTGGTGATTCATTTCCGTACCGTAAAATTAACCGGTGCTGCTTGTGAGGGCTGGTCACCTCAAGCTACTCTATTTTGTTTAAAATAATTTAATTATAGCATTAGGACTGAGTCCATGGTGTAAAATTTTTACTATCATAATGAAGAGTTATAGATATGCTATGCGCTAACAAAACGAACGAAAACCGTACCCAGATTATCACTTGACAACACCCACATTTCACCGAATATGATTAAGTGCCAACGTGACAGAGGATGAATCCATCGCTGTCTCAGGCACTATACATACGTCTTCGAATAACTTCGCAGACATATGCAGGTTTCCTCACGATGTTTTCCTTCACCGTAAAGCACGTGGTGTGAAATTACTGGACGTAAGTTTTTTAGAAAAACTCATTGATACAGCAAGCGACTGCTCAAACCTCAAGACCGCCATGGCTCTTACTAATCAAATAATGATATTTATTAGAATTTCACTAATTTAACTGTTATGTATGCGATTACACCTTACGCAGTACAGATATGTATGCATGTGTGCGTGTGGCTGCGTCCACCGTGAAGTGAGTCAATTAAACAGTGCGCTATAAGCAAGCTTGCGTTTTACTCGTGTTCCTCTCCGTTCTCGAATACATATCATTAACCATTCGTCGTTATTCCAGTTCTAGAAGTCTAAACCTCAAACAGTTTGATAGTCTGACTTTAGCAGGCTGACTCAATTTCACTCTGGAATCCTTAATTAATGCTTTCATGAAATTGGACTTAAGATGATTACCGTTCCCTCCGGCTCCTATCACTTAAGGGCAAGTTATTAGCCTTACCCAACGTCGTTCTCCGTCATAATATTAATTAAGAGTAAAACCTCGGCAGAGACAAGTTTAATAACATCGCTGGCACTTAATAAAGTCGATAAGTTGCGTGTTATCAACCTATCGATATCGATGGCTAAGCTCATGTGGAATATAGGGCGATATTTGAATATTGGAGGGCGTATAACGGTATTAAGAGTTTTAATCGTGCTTTACAGCGTATGTAGCGCTGAATAGAGCATTACATTCTTTGACATGTTTCGTTTCGGTAGGTTAACACAATATTGCGGAGTTTTTACGATATTCTTTAGGCTTTACAACGTTATTTTTTAGGATATAGATGTAATATTCCCTCAATTATCTATACATCTATATCTATACAGCAAAATAAAATTGAAGTGTCTGTTTGTAACTGAAAAATAACAGTTTTTCACTAAATGCATATGAAAGTATGCACGGTACTGACATAGGAAAACCAATTTTTTAATTTTCTCTTTGTCTGTCTGTCTGTCTGTTTGTTCCGGGTAATCTCCGAAACGGCTGGACGGATTTTAACGGGACTTTCACTGACGGATAGCTTATGTTACAAGGAGTAACTTAGGCTACTTAGATTTTTTTTTTACATTAGGGATCCGCGGGTAACCATGAAATTAAAAATCTATGCGGGTGAAACCGCGGGGCACAGCTAGTTATGCATTATGCAATAAATTATGTTGAGGTGTCGGTTTGTAATTTAATAAGCTTTTCACTACATGTAATATACGGTATTCACATAAATAAATCGGTTTGAAAATTTCCCTGTCTGTCCGTTTGTGTGTCTGTCTGTTTTTCCGGCTAACGTCTGAAATGGCTGTGCCAATTTTAACGTGACTCTCACTGGCAGGTACCAACGTAATAAGGTGTAACTTAGGCAAGGAGTACCTAAAGCCCACCCATGACATTACGTCATAGCTAGATATAGCATTAAATTAGAATGCATGAACTTCTAGTAGTTGAGTCCTAAAAATTCCCAGCAGTGCATAGTATTCATATTGGAAAACTTTATGCTATGAAGGTGCTCTTGCCATTTGATTCTAGACTTACACATTTACAAAATTGGGTTTATAATTCCGTATTATGTTTTATCTAAGTTACCAGTCGTTAATTTATAGGGCTTCATAAATACTCTAGGGCTGTGTCTCGCATTAAATTGCATTCCCCTGCCTATAAGAGCTGCTGTTAACTACGTGCGGGAATTTCATCCCTTCCTATTGCTTGAACAGGAACTTAGCTCATTACTAAGTACCTGTAAGACTGTATTCTAACAATGACAAACAATTTTATTATTAGTATGAAAACCTTCTTTCACGTAAACATATTCTAGTGAATCCTAATTGTTCTACTTCTACAAAGTGATGAATAAATTTTTAATAAATTGTCACCTTAAAAAAAAAATTATCCGACTTTCATAAAAAGTCGTTGATTTCTTTACTATGTATATATTTCTTACATTCATATGCATTTAGTGAAAGGCTGTAATTTTGTAATTACAAACAGACACTACAATTTTATTTATCTGTATAGATGTATAGATAGATATGTATAAATTTATAGATATAGATGACTTTGGCATACCGTTCTGCACATTTTCATCAAGTCGTAAAGTTAAACAACAAGCCTTGTCTTACGTCTCAGAAAGCTTCTTAGTCGCTCAAGTTGGAACCAAACCTCCTCGGCAAAGTTACCATCGCTCCAAGTACGGAACTAAGCCAGCACTTACAGGCAGTTTAGTTAAATCAAATAACAGCTTATAAAATGGAGGTATGCACAATCTCCGTGCAATGGAAGTTCCATTAAAACTTAGTTCCCACTGAGCTAAATAAATTAACATTTGAATAGTTTACGCGATGCCGGTGAGGGTAAAACTTTTAGATTAACTTACGAGGTAGGCCTCGGTATTTATACCCCATAAGTACAATTCTTTAAAGCTATAGAGCCAACTCGGATTGAAGTGTAGGTAACCTGCATATCGGCCTTCAAGGATGCTTATCTACAAAGAAAAAACTATCATGCATATGCTGACGCCTGTGTTCCTCGAAAGGGTAGGCAGAGGTGTTGTAATAACAACCACTTTTCACTGAAGATGATAAAGGCCCAACGACAGATGGTGAGTCTCGCCATCTCAAGCACTATACATACATCTTTGAATATTTTTTCTGATATAATATGCAGGTTTCCTCACGATGTTTTCCTTCACCGTAAAGCACGTGGTGTGAAATCACTGCACATCAGTGCACATAGAAAAGCTGATTTGTACAGGCCGTTGGGATTCGAATTCGAATCGCTTGCTCACCAATCCACTTCTTAAGCCATCATTATTAAGGCCATCATGGCTCTTTTCTTTTTTTGAAATTATTTTGATTTGTTCTAAAAAGGTCTAATAAAGCACGCGTAACTGAAGTGTATGAAGATATGCTTAAGTGTAGGCAATGCGAAACAAGAATGTAGGGATCCTAGCTGGTGGCACTAGTCTCTGCCTACCCGTATAGAATACATGCATGAGTATGACTATGTATGCTAGTAACTTAACCAAAAAAAATAACAACATGTATGAAGGAGCAATTAGTTATTTTGGTTTCATGGAAAAAAAATTGTGAAAATGCTATTCCAACTAAACAGAGGATTCCCTGTGTTATCGTAGACGAAACCATACGGCACAGCTAGTGTCTTACCTAAATAGAGTTATGTCTCAGACGTGCTCTCTCACGTCAAATCCTATTAAATTTGCCTTTCACGATCCAAAAATAGACTCAGTACAGTACTCGCTTTTCATATTTGATTTTCTAGCATGATATTATTATGAACTATAATAAAACATGTTTAAAAGGATACAAATTCGAATGTAATATATCATCATCAACCTACTTTAGTTCACTGCTGGACATAGGCCTCTCCAAATGAGTGCCATAGCGTCCTGTCTTCAGCTTGCCGCATACAGCATCTGCCTGCAGTCTTTCGAAGATCGTCATCCCACCTGGCCGGAGGGCGTCCTACACTACGTTTGCCAAGTCGCGGTATCCACTCAAGAACACGTTTACCTTATAAATTTCTCATAATCCAGAATTCTATTTAAACAAATCCCCAAAAATACAGGATCGAAATGGATTTATCTTCGGAGTGAATTGTACATCGCAATACAAGAATCTTCAAAGGTGAAAAAAATCTACGAATTTCTTTGTGCGTGTAGGAGGAGCCGTAACCCAATTTGTCGCTTCTAGTTCGAGACCATGATCATGACTTATTCAACGGCTAAGGGTAGTCACACACTATCCCGGGGGATGGAATCAAGGAGTTTTTATAGAGAATCTAATTTCCTTACCTTAGTTTGTTGTTTACGTTCTTATTTTAACGGTGACTATGTAAATAGGTCATAGCGCAGATGCTAAATACATATCTGTATTCCTTTAGGGGTAACCAGGGGTGTCCTAATAGTACCCACATACACCAACCGCTTAATTCACTAACGTTTCTCAGAGTTGAGTGAAAGAAACAGAAAGCAGCGCATATTAAGAATTTCTTAACTTTGTAATAAAATTTTACGGTAACAAAGGTAAAAATGAAATGTCTAACTCACAAGTTCTTAATACACTGCTTAAACCGATGATGGTAGGCCCAGCTATGTTTCAGTTCCTTGTAAGTAATGGGGGGCGAACCTATTGCCATTGACCGAGCACTTATCCAGACTCCGAGCAGCTACTCGAAAATTACAAATGGAAAAACTCAACGAACATTTTGCTGAACCCGGAGATCGGACTTAGGATCTCGTGTTTCGAGTGGCGTTTGCAACCATTATACCAACGAGGCACAGAGGCCCTACCATGAGCTCTTATTGCCATGATAGTTTGACTCATATTATAACACAGATGTATATGATATGTATGTGGTATTGATGAAATGAGTTTGTATGCGATAATGAAAGGCAATTAACGGTTAGGAATGTAAGAGGAAAAATAAGAAATTACGGATGACAGAGAATGAAAAAAAAGACGATGGATGGAAGACGATGAACGACGAAAAACGGCAGTAGTATTTATTTTAATTTTATTGTGTTGAAAAGAAGACGAAAAGACGAAGCAAAGAAATTTAAACTACTTTTATTATATTCTAAATACCTACACCGAATTTCATGTCACTTTTAAAGTCGCACAAATGAAATATCATTGCAATAAGAGCTCATGGTTCCCCCATGCTTTGATAAGTGAACCATCCTGAGTTTTGTTGGATGGTTAATCACCCCAGCTCTCTCCGTCAGAGAGCACGTTAAACCCTCGGTCCCGGTTGCCAATTGAACAACTTTGTCAATCGTTGCAGATCGGGCATAACCTTTACAAAGTCTGATAACTGGTTTTACAAAGATAACTGATTTTCCTTTTAAAAGGGGTTGCGAAGGTCAGATGGCAGTATCTTTGTGTAAAAACTATGTGACTTTGGAAAACAGAACGATGTATCTGTAAGGAGTAGAATAGCACATATTATATAATACTACGGTATTACCTATTACACATATATGATTTAGAGTCTTGGGGTATGAGCAGTTATTGCGCAAGTGACGCAAGTTCCAATGAGCATTTCTAGAAAAACTTAACCCCTTGTACTTTACGGTGATGGAAACATCATGAGGATACCTGCATATATCTGAGAAATAATTCAAAGACGTAGGTATAGTGCCTGAGACGGCGATGGACTTACCCTCTGTCACGTTGGCACTTAATCATATTCGGTGAAATGTGGGTGTTGCCTACCCCTTCGGGGAATACAGGCGTGAGCATATGTATGATATGGTATTTAATATCGGAGGAGTAATTATGTTAATGGCTGTCCTAATGAGGTTTGAAAACAGCTTTTGTATTTCCATATAATGAATATGCTTAATGCCGCAATTTGTGAAGTAACTTGAGACTGGTAAATATTTGGTTTAACGTGCGTATAATTAAAATGGCCATGTTCCTGGAATAATTGTTCATTCAATATAGAAATAAGAGTTTTAAAAAAAAATCCATCATATTTTCGAGTAATAGAAGTAGTTAGTAACGAGGTCAGCATGATTATCGAAGAATTTACCACCGGTTCGGAAACTAGCCTTCTGAGAGGAACCGGCAAGAAACTCAGCTGGCATCATGTACATTTGTTTACGTAGTAAATAATGATTCATTAAAATAAAATCATATAAAATTATTATTAACTAGCTGTGACCCGCGGTTACACCCGCGTAGATTTAGTTTCATCCTTATTGTCGCGGAACTCTAATATTTTTGATAAATAAAAGTAGCCTAAGTAACTCCTTGAAACATCAGCTACCTACCAGTGAAAGTTCCGTTAAAATCCGTCCAGCCGTTTCAAAGATTACCCGGAACAAACAGACAGACAGACAGACAGAGAAAAATTTTAAAACTTGTTTTTTTAGTGTCAGTAGCGTGTATACTTTCGTATACATGTAGTGAAAAGCTGTTATTTTGGAATTACAAACAGACACTTCAATTTTATTTATCTGTATGTATAGATGAGTTCATTGTTGTCTCAGGCTCTGTGAATGCATTATTTTTCTTTGACATTAAAATCCTCCCTTCACAGCAAAGTTCGCGTAATTCCCAATTATACCACGCGAATAAGTATTTAAACAGAAGAAATTGAGACAAGATTTTAAAGCGCTTTATTCTAATCCGTACTAAAGTGCGCCCACTTCGCTTTAACGAACGATGTAATAAACTCTTGATGGTATTATATAACCTGCCCACGTGCCCGTCTCCACTGTTATAGTGGGATTATTACGAATATTTTAACATCTGCGCTGAGTTTATGCACAATTTAGCGCCAGACCACGTCTAAGTAGCAATTACACGGCCCTAATTAGCAAGGGCGGTAGTTATTGCGCCTTGATTTAAGCGCTACTAACACTAAACTAACTATAGGTTAGTTAGCTAGACTTTAGGTTAGTGACAGATATAACTGTTAAAACGGTATATTCTGTAATCTATACATCTATATCTATACATCTATACAGATAAATAAAATTGAAGTGTCTGTTTGTAATTCCAAAATAACAGCTTTTCACTACATGCATATGAAAGTATACACGCTACTGTCACTAAATAACCAAGTTTTTAAATCTGTCTGTTTGTTCCGGGTAATATTTGAAACAGCTGGACCGATTTTAACGGGACTTTCACTGGTAGGTAGCTGATGTTTCAAGGAGTAACTTAGGCTAGTTTTATTAATTATAAATATTAGGGTTCCGCGACAAATAGGATGAAACTAAATCTACGCGGGTGAAACCACGGGGCACAGCTAGTTGATTTATATAAAAACAGATCGATTAGTTTTTTTAAAAAAAACAGTGAATCATCGTGAGGAAACCTGCATGTCTGAGAAGTAATTCAAAGATGTGTGTATAGGGCCTTAGACGGTGATAGATCCACCATCATCACGTTGGCACTTACTTAATCATCTTCGGTGAAAAGTGGGTGTTGTTATTACACCACCGGGAGTACAGACGTGCGCATATGTATGTATATGTGCACAAACATACTTGCATTACAATTTTATCAAACACTTCTAAAATTATAATATATTCAGTTGGCCACTTATACATGGAAAATTGTCCCTTTCGAAGAGGCGGCTTCTATATTGCACAATGTGGTATCTCGTCAATATTATTGCGATCATATATTGCAGTGCTGGCCGGCTTACCTGGGGAATTGTCGGTCGGATGAACATTCCAATATTATATTGCAATAGATTATTGCAAATCAGCGGAAATGCGACACAACGCATACACATGGATACCGAATACCTACCATAGATCCCAGGTATTAGGTGAAAGGCTGTAAATTAGATTTACAAACAGACACTTCAATTAACAATCTAAATGCTTACATATGCTCACGCCAGTACTTCCCAAAGGGGTAGGCAGAGGTAATGCAAAAATAACACTTACTTTTCACCGAAGTTGATTAAGTGCCAACTTGACTGGTGGTGAGTCTATCGTCGTCTTACAATTCAAACGTCTTTGAATTACTTCTTAGACATTGGCAGGTTTCCATACGATGTTTTCCTTCACCTTAAAGCACGTGGTGAGAAATCACAGCACATAAGATTTTAAGAAAACTCATTGGTACATGCCCCGCTGGGATTGGAACTTGCGTCGCTTGCGTAGCAGGCGACTGCACAAACCTCAAGACTCTATTAGAAACTACTTTTTAATTTAGAATTCATAATTAAATTAAATAAAGCAAAAATGTCCCGCGTAGAAGCACTAAGCCCATAGAGACACAGAGAGTAAGCAAATACCTCATTTTTATCACCCACCCACATATACATAATCCGCGCAAAACCTTTGAAAATACTCCCCGAGTGAAGTTCTAAACAATACACGAAACCCCACATTGAATATTATTCTTGGTACAAATTGTTCGCAGCGACACAGTCCTATCTGAAGTCTTAACACAAAAAGGTTTATACTTATTCAGAAGTAGAATATAACATAACCGGGGAGCACAACGCTGTGGGTTTTGATCCCCGTTTCATACGAACATGTCGCAGGCAGTGTTTTCACGAACGGTGTTTTTGACTAGTGTCTACATCTAAACTGAAAATTAATATTCAACGTATAAATATCAAAGAACTAGCCTTGTGTGTGAGAAGGATCTTCTCTAGAAACTCTTTATTATATTTATACTAGCGGACGTCACGCGGTTTCACCCGCGTAGTTCCCGTTCCCGTGGGACCACAGGGATAAAATATAGCCTATGTTACGCGCTGATGATGTAGCTTTCCATTGCTGAAATAATTTTCATGGACGGTTCAGTACTTTTTGAACCAATTCGTTACAAACATACTTACATACAAATTTATCCTCGGTATTATATTAGTAAAGATGGTTAGGAAAAATAGGGAACCGCGTGACGTCCGCTAGTTTTTAATCATTTGGATAGCCATGTGTGTCATTTATAAAAATAGTATTAATCAAACATTAAACAGGGGCCTTACCATGAGCTCTTATTGCCATGATAGTTTCACCCATTTATGAGACAGATGTATGTGACGTGTATACTATATACAGTCACTGTCGCACAACTGCATTAAACTTGCAATAAGAGCTCATGGTTGGGCCCCAGGTTTCAGCTGATCACAATCACTCCTATTTATACGCTATAGTATAAAACGGAATTGTATTAAATTTGTATAAGTGTTCCAAGTTTCACAAGTCGCTGCAACATTCATACGGCAACTGAATTCGCAACTGTAGGCATTAAACTTTAACCTCCTTGCAGCCTTGTGTGGGGGAGTTTTGAAATGCAAATTTTTCAGAGACTGCGAAAATTATCATCAAGTTCTTTGTAAGTTGGTCTGTGACCGGGCTGCTAGACATCTAATTAGTCTGTTAGATCATACAAGTATTTACTTATTTTTTGAGGGTATAGTTGTACAGTGTTATTATTATTAACTAGCTGTGCCCCGCGGTTTCACCCGCGTAGATTTAGTTTCTTCCTTATCGTCGCGGAACCCTTATATTTTTAATAAAAAAGTAGTCTAAGTTACTCCTTGAAACATCAGCTACCTACCAGTGAAAGTCCCGTCAAAATCCGTCCAGCCGTTTCAGAGATTACCCGGAACAAACAGACAGACAAACAGATAGAGAAAAAAATTATGACTTGGTTTTTTAGTGTCAGTAGCGTGTATACTTTCAGATGCATTTAGTGAAAAACTGTTATTTTAGAATTACAAACAGACACTTAAATTGTATTTATCTGTATAGATATAGATGTATAGATTAGATATAGATAAAATAATATGATGGCCCTCTGAAGTGCGCACGGCCCCCGCGGGTTACCAGGTCGGCTCGACCGGCCATTGACATTTGCTTATAGCGGATAACGTATCTGGGTCAATGAGTTTACTGCCGAGCTGTGATCACTATACATCTATTTTTTATCTGTGTTTTGTTATATAAGCTGTTGACTTGCACACATACATAAGGATGCTCACGCCTTTATTCCCCGAGGCAGAGGCAGAGTCGTGTGTAATCACAACACCCACTTTTCACCGAAAATGATTACGTGCCTACGTGACATGAGTGAGTCACTCACCGTCTCAGGCACTATACAGACCTCTTTGCATTACTTCTCAGACATATGCAGGTTTCCTCACGATGTTTTCCTTCATCGTAAAGTACGTGGTGACTTCTGATGATTTTAAAGAGCATTGTAGAAGTTTTTTTTCAGGTGATTTTGATTTATCTTTTCAGGGTGAAGACTTTGCTTAAGCTTTCATTCCGAGGTCAGACTAGAGTACTTAGAAAGAGTAAATAACACGCAGTCAAATCGCAGGCCTATAAGTAATCTGCCTTCAAAAAAATCTGATGTTTCGCCCTGCCTACTTTATCCTTGTAAGAAAATATTTTTGTGTATTAAGTTCAGTTATTTTGTTTACAAATCGTTTCCTTTTCATTTTCCTTTTTCTCGGAAGTGGACCAAGTCAGTATCCTTCCAATTACTTGGCAAACTAGGTTATCTGAAAGTCCGAGGGTTGGCTTATTTAAGTAACTGCTTATCTGGCCGCTCACCGGCTGTTTACACAGCCCGAGTTCCTTGTCGGGCTATTTACATAGATTAAACTGATGTTGAATAACGGATTATATGCTGCTTCTAAGATAATATTAACTGTCACATCATATTTTTCACTGAATATTGATATAAGTGCAAACATAGCTGTCTCAGGCATTTGAGTGTCTTCTCTGACATTTGACCATTCTATTTTTGTAATAAAGTCAAAAAATTACTGGGTAATTACCCGGAACAAACAGACAGACAGACAGACAGAGAAAATTTTTAAAACTTGGTTTTTTAGTGTCAGTATCGTGTATACTTTCATATGCATTTAGTGAAAAGCTGTTATTTTGGAATTACAAACAGACACTTCAATTTTATTTATCTGTGTAGATTGATTATATATTATTACATATGCTCACGCCTGTATTATAATTTTCAACACCATTTCACCGAATTTGATTAAGTGCCAACGTGACAGAGGGTGTGTCCATCGCCGACTCAGGCACTATATATACGTCATTGAATTATTTATCAGACATATGCAGGTTTCCTCACGATGTTTTCCTTCACCGCAAAGCACGTGGTGTGAAATCACTGTACATACATTTTTTTTTAGAAAAACTCATAAGTACAGGGGGTCTACTCTCTTTCTCCGAAAACGAAACTTCGTGAACGAACGAAAATTAAACGTAGTTTCATTATCGCTTTGTTTTTATCATACTCTAATGTTTCTTCGTCTAATAATTTAATCAAAGTTGGTTTAGAAAACATAATTATCAAATAATTTACTAGCGGACCACGTTCGGACGTAATTTTAGAACGAATAATAACCGTGGTAGGAACTTTGCGAACTTTCGGCCGAAGCTTCGTTTTTCGGAGAAAGCGAGTAGGCCCCCAGGCTCGCCGGGATTCGAACTTGCTTCGCTTGCGTATCAGGCGACTGCTCTAACCCCGAGGCCACCACGGCTCATATTATTACAATAATAAAATGCTAGTCTGCTAGGATTTTCTATAACATAATAGCTAACAGTAAAAGGTAACAGTCTGTAAAACATTACATAGATAAGAGGCCGTTCCATCAAAATTTATTGCGATGGTTATTTTTCCACTGAGTGGCAATAACAACCGCGTTGTTCTGTAAGGTGTCAGAGACGAGCTCGACGTCGAGCGTCGATTTCAATCGAAGGAAATTAATACATCTATACAAAAAAAATTAAGTGTCTATTTGTAACCCCAAAATTCCAGATTTTCACTAAATACATACGAAAGTATATACGGAAATTACATAAAAACACAATTTAAAAATAATCTCTGTCTGTCTGTCTGTATGTTTGTTCCGGCTAATCTCCGACACTTTCACTGGCAGATACCTAATTTTAGAAGGAATAACATGGACTACTTTTTATTTGAAAAATATATTAGGGTTCCGTGGGTCACCCATGAACTAACCGTCATTGACCATGTCTATAATACAGTAATGAAAACAAATCCCGCTTTGTAGCAAAGCGTTTTTTGTTCATGAAAACACGTCGGTGTTTTCATATCACTTGACACTCGCCAAAGCGCCTTAGCTCTAGTCTCTTTTAGCAACTTAACACAAAAATAATAAGCAGAAAATAAAAAGATTTCAGTCATAAAGGTAAATAAAAATATCTCATAGATAAAAACCAATTTAAGAAAAATCGCTAGTGTCCGATGCTTTGACAATAATACGAATATACACGCATAGAACAATTATTTATAGCTTCTTCCTAAAGTCGTTTAAGCGTAAGTCTATTTCATTTCCCTCCTGTCACTCTCACAAAATTTCTCATCAAAAGATACAATATTAAAAGGCTTATTAGAGTTAAGCCTGGATTCTTCTCCTGACAGACTAACATTTGGAAACGGCAGTAAATTAACCAAGTTAGCGTAAGAAAAATTACGTTCAATGCGTGTTCCAAGTGTCCTTTATCTATACATCTATACAGATAAATAAAATTGAAGTGTCTGTTTGTAATTCCAAAATAACAGCTTTTCACTCAATGCATATGGAAATATACACGATACTGACACTAAAAAACCAAGTATTAAAATTTTCTCTGTCTGTCTGTCTGTCTGCCAGTCTGTCTGTTTGTTCCGGGTAATCTCTGAAACGGCTGGACGGATTTTAAGGGAACTTTCACTGGCAGGTAGCTGATGTTACAAGGAGTAACTTAGGCTACTTTTATTTATTTAAAATTTTAAATTAGGGTTCCGCGACAATAAGGATGAAACTAAATCTACGCGCGTGAAACCGCGGGGCACAGCTAGTGTTGAATATACATTTTTGATTTGATTTGATTAACTTTCTTCAGACCAAGATCACATCAACAAAGAGATTGCCATAACTTTTATAAATTTAATCTCAATTTTCAGCCATAGTTTGAAACATACTTACATATGCTTACACCTGTATTCCCCGAAAGGTAGACAGAAGTGTTCTAATAACAACACCCATTTTTCACTGAAAATTAAGTGCCGACGTGACAGATGGTAAATCCACCGCCGTCTCAGGCACTATACATACGTCTTTGAATTACTTCTCAGACATGTGCAGGTTCCTTAACGATGTCTTCCTTCATCGCAAATCACGGGGTGAGAAAAACAGATTCGTACATACCTCGCTGGGATTCGAATTTGCATTGCTTGCACTCAAACCCCACGGCCACGACGTCTCTCATAGCTTAAAACATACGTCGATAGCGCAGTACCAATCTAGATCACATTTCTATGCCTTCAAAGGACATCCTACGCTATCTGTTAAAGGATTGATGTATTGTGTCGAAGGATTCAACTTGATCTCACTAAAGAATACACAAGGCTTTAAGAAAAACTAGGCTCGTGTCGCGACAAAAGATATTTGCCGATAACGTAATAGTCTGGTGAATGGGAGGATTTCAAAGTAATCCTTCAAACTGTATTGTATATCACTCTTTTAAATCTTTATTTATGGAAAAGGTTTACCCGTTAAATTGATAAATATTTATAAAACTAAGCACAAATACTAGGGTGCCTAAATAACATTGCAACAACACAGTTTTTATATTAGATGCTCACTGTTAAGTAGTGAAACGACCCGTAGTCATAATCGCACTGACGCCATTTTATTAAGCATGTAACCACATAGGTGTAGACGATAGCAAATTAAATGAGAGAGCAGTGAAAAAAAGCAGCTGACATACAACGTATTTATTTGACAACTTTACTTTATAAAATATAATAAGAAACGAACACAATAAAAACCATAAATAAGTATCAAAATAGTTTCCAACAATAGGTGAACTGACAAGTCATGACCATCTTGATTCATTGACTAAATACTCTTTACAAAAGACATGCAGCGGTATCTCATAGTCAAGCCGTCAGGTGGCGCTAGTGTACATACATAACACTCACGCTATCCCAGAAGATTCCCCAAAGGGGTAAGCAGAGGCGTTGTAACGACAACATCCACATTTCACCGAATATGATTAAGTGCCAACGTGACAGAGGATGAGTCCATCACCGTTTCAGGCACTATACATACGTCTTTGAATCACTTCTCAGACATATGCAGATTTCTTCACGATGTTTTCCTTCACCGTAAAGCACGCCACAATCACACACTCTTTGTTTGCAATTATTATAATCTAAGTAATTATTCTTGTGCAATAACTATACATCTATACCGATAAATAAAATTGAAGTGTGTGTTTGTAATTCGAAAATAACAGCTTTTCACTAAATGCAACTGAAAGTATACACGCTACTGACACTAAAAAACTAAGTTTTAAATTTTTTTCTCTGTTTGTCTGTCCGTCTGTCTGTCTGTCTGTCTGTCTGTTTGTTCCGGGTAATCTCTGAAACGGTTAGTGTGAAGAATTCGGCGCATACCCTGCGCTGAATTATTAACAGTTGACCGATTTTAACGGGACTTACACTGACAGGTAGCTGATGTTTCAAGGTGTAACTTAGGCTACTATTATTTATTAAAAATATTAGGGTTCCGTGATAATAAGGATGAAACTAAATCTACGCAGGTGAAGCCGCGAGGCACAGCTAGTTTTAATAAGTTTAATTTCAATAATGTTCAATAATATTCAAACCTTTATCTCTCAAATTACAAGTATTTTGGTTGTTAAACTAGCATAAAGTCTATTAATAGATTTATGGAAAAGCTCATGATATGGATAGCAATTTTTTGCTCGATTTGGTTCAATATGAGGCATTAAATCACTTTTATCTTAACAATACAATATTGGGATATGTTTGATACATGGCCCCATCCAACGACGATCATATTGTATTGAACATCTCGGCTTGTTCGGCATCTTCCATTTTATCATAATGCTTTGTACATTATTGAAATAGCTTATGCCTTTTCGGTATTCAAAGCGTTTTTATATAGTATTTTCCTACGGTATATCATTTAATTGAATAAAAAAATATTATTTACACAAGGACCGGGGGACCTACCATCAACGGCATAAGCAGAGCGTATTAAGAACTTCTGAGCTTTGACGTTTCATTTTGATATTGTTAAAGTACTTAATAAACGCTGCTTCAACGATCATAGCCCCGTACTTAAAACTAATTACAAGTAGAACACTTGTCTCAAGTTCGTGTCTCTCGGAATCGTGCCAAGAAGACTGGCAGCATTGCCACGTTGAATAGCAATGCTGATTCTCTGAGCGAGAAAAGCCCCAGCTCTCTTGTCACGAGAGACTTCTACTAAATACAACTTCAGTATTGAAAATATACAAAACCAAATAGTCGTAACAATTAAAATATTAAGTAATATAGATTGTACTGGGCCCCAACCATGAGCTCTTATTGCAACGATAGTTTAGTTGTGCGACAGTGACAGACTTGTACGTCATATACATCTATCTCATAATACGAGTCAAACTATATCATGGCAATAAGAGCTCATGGTAAGGTTGTCCTTATCTTCTACATTGTATTTTACAATCTTTTTATAATAGACTGGACGATTAGATATGATTGTCTGAGTTTCATGCCGGTTCTTCTCAGAAGGCTAGTTTCCGAACCGGTGGTAAATTTTCGACATTCATAAGTGCCTTACCAGGGCCCAAACTGAATAAATATTTTTCATATTTATTTTTATTTTCATTATAAATCTTCAAATTATAACGTCCCTATTGCTACTCCAAAACACCTCGGTATTCATGTCATATTATACAAACAAACTTTATTAAATTATACTGAAAATATTTCCGTAAAAAAAGGTTTTCTTTTTCATTAAGCCCGTCGCCTGTTCACTGGTACTGACTAATGACCTGTGAGAAGCTGTGTAATTATACCAGTCTCGGGCGAAGCCACTCATCAATCAAATGCAGGGAGCAGTAAAAGGGTTGTATAGAGGTTTTGACAAATTCCCCCGATGAACCAAACTGGGCGACAGCTCTATAAAGGTCCGTAGGACATGCTATCATTGATTTATGTCAGCGATGAGTCGGGCGACGCTGGGAATAGTTAGTTTTTGGTCAGAATAATTCATTGTAAAATAGCCCTACAAACAAAGTTACACTTTGTCACATACGTGAACACAATATAAAAAAAAACTATTACAAAGGTGGCAAACGAGCGTAAATTCCGCTTGATAGTAAGCTGCTACTACATACGAGGCTTTAATCATGAGAATCAATCGAATTGCGTACATTATAAATTGCCATAAGTATAGGTTTTCGCACGTCGTCGCTTGTCACTGCGTTTTAGCGTACTTAAAATATGTTGATACTTTTTTAGAAGCTGTGGTTGAATACCAAAGAAGGCGACACATTTTGAGCCGCGCTATAACGCAAGGTCAAGCAACGACGTTTGAACATTTACAAACCTGTATTTGGGGGTACAAACCTTTAAATCATCATCATCATCAACCTACCTTAGTCCAGTGCTGGACATAGGCCTCCACTAATGAGTGCCATAGCGTCCTGTGTTCAGCTTGCCGCATACAGCATCTGCCTGCAGTCTTTCGCAGATCGTCATCCCACCTGGCCGGAGGGCGTCCTACACTACATTTGCCGAGTCGCGGTCCTTAAATAGTGTGTGGTTATTAATTCAACCTCGTATGCTCCACAATTGTTTTGTAACTGACCTTACTTATTCTCTTAAGGAGTTATATGTTAAGCTTACAAAGTAAAATACCACTACCCACATAGTCTTACTGTGAGTCATAAATAGCACGAGAGCACTAAGGAACACTACTAGTGAGATGGGTTTTATTTCTGAGAGTATGTCGAGTGGAGCATCGATAGTTGGTTGGTGCCCCGAGCACGTCCGCTCTCGAACGCAATTAAACGAGTCAATTGTGTAAAAGCTTCGAGTAAGTGATGGACGATGGTGAGATCTTTAGATTTTTTAATTTTATACACATTCTAACAGTACTCTTACTATGGGTCTTATTTAACATGGTTTATCGTTGAAGATACCAATTGCGTATTTTCCTCATTTTATATGAGAGCGTAAAAGCGCCTCTAGCAGTGAGGAATTTCACACTAAACTTTGAAATATACTTCTTTCACCGTCGTCATTTTCCATTATTGTAACGCTAGACATATATGTGTATATTTTTTTTGTAAATATATTATGGTGATAGATTCAAAGCACCTAGAATCACATGAAATGCTGAGTTGGTGCCAATTCGTTACAACTATAATCAACTGTTACGACCAACCTTTATGCTCATTTATGTATGCTGTTACGAATAAATTTATTTTCTTTCTTTCTTGAAATATTTACGCTAACGTGGGAATCGAACCCGCGATAACTAGTCTATAGGTGTAACCACTATACCAACAGTCATCACCCACACACAAAATGAAATAACATTTAAACTAAAGTAAAGGTGGCAAAGGATTCTCATAGCCGACTACAAGTATCCTTTACACTTATAAGAGACATTCTCGCGTACATACAATAACAATTCGATACAATTTCCAGTCAGAAATTGAACCCGAAACTTTCACGGATTGTTACAGGGTTATTAGATTGTTCCGATACAATTCACCTCGTCCTTCATCCTTTTCCAATAAACTGGCTTTTATTTTGTTTGTATTAAAGCTTCAAGTTGGGTAGCAAGTTTAGGAAATATTACATGGCATTTTTCGGGAGGCGTTTGTTAATCCTTAAGTATAAAATACTAGCGGAAGTCACGCGGTTTCACCCGCGTAGTTCCCGTTCCCGTGTGAGTACGGGGATAAAATATAGCCTATGTGACTCGCTGATAATGTATCTATCGATTGCTGAAAAAAATTTTAAGATCAGTCAAGTAGTTTCGGAGCCTATTCAATGCAAACAAACAAACAAATAAAGAAAACAATCAATTCCAATTCTGGATTTGCACTTGTGTGCAATTAATAAATACACCTCGAGTACTTTACATGAGCCGCTCATATCTCGCGAAGAACCGACAAACGCTGGAGTAAACGTGTTCTTGAGTGGAGACCGCGACTCGGCAAACGTAGTGTAGGACGCTCTCCGGCCAGGTGGGATGACGATCTGCGAAAGACTGCAGGCAGATGCTGGATGCGGCAAGCTGAAGACAGGACGCTATGGCACTCATTAGGGGAGGCCTATGTCCAGCAGTGGACTAAAATAGGATGATGATGACTTTATAGCGATTCTAAAATGAACGTTCTAGCTCAAAGTGTTTCCTTACGATGTTTTTTTTTCATCGTAAAGCACGTGGGGTGAAATTACTGCACTTAATTTTGAAGAAAAACTCATTGGTGCAGTTCGCTGGGATTCTGGGGTCGCTAGAGTAGCAGGCGACTGTTCAAACCCCACGGTCACCGCGGCTTTTAAATAAAAAAGTAATTTCCCAGAAGCGTAAAAGTACTAGAAAAGTTTTTCTTGGACATCAAATAAAAACAGGTGACGGCTTAATTTTTCTAGAAATTAACAACTCCATTTCTTTTTCTCTAAATAGAACCTAATAGCTCGGAGCTGTTCGCTTAGTCAAAACATTTTCCGAAAAAAACATTGTATTTTGTGAGAGGTGAAAAAACATTGTCTCGCAACTGTTTGTTTTATTCTGAAGTAAACATCGTTTGTCTCAGCCCCCGGCTATGTTTGGCCATCAAACCCGCGCTAACCTTAAATGTATCCTTCTGACCGGAGGAAAATGTGGCAATTTTATTTCAATTTGTGCTTAAAGTAATCATACAAAAAGTTGTACTCTTTTTGTTTCCAAATTTAATGATGATTGGATTTTACCTATGAAACATATAATTGCTTTGGGTATCAACAAAAAATCAATAAATCGAAACGGATTGCATTTTGTTTTTATTGATTTTTACTTTTTTTATTACATTTCCTAGTATTATTATCCGAATAAAATTATGTTAATTTAAAAGTACTTTGCAAGAAGTCTAATCACATAAAGAAATTGTTTATTTCTATTTTAATTTGATTAGATTACCTTCTAAATCTATACTAATATTATAAAGCTGCAGAGTTTGTTTGTTTGTTTCTTTGAACGCTCTTATCTCAGGAACTACTGGTCCGAGTCAAAAATTATTTCAGTGTTGTCAATAGTAATAAAATTAATAGAAATATAATTTTTTACATATTTACTTAAAAAGTCTCGCCCTGTTTTGTGGTTTTAAAGCAAAAACTAAATTACTTCAGCTTGGGCTCTGGTACGGAACTTAAAAACGTAGTAAAACTTTCAATTGGTACCGTCTAAGTTCAAGAAGCAAGTAACTCTCCCAGCAGCTTGTTCATCAATATCCTTCTCTAAAGTTCTTTGTGTTTAATGGCCGCACAAAGTCTTTGGGCTTACGCGAACTAATGACGTTTGCTCGCAAAACAATTTAAAGCAATCGCGACGCGCGTAATGAACTGAGTTACAGACATCTTTACAGCTGGATAGTGGGATAATTCCCACGCCTGGGGGACTATACCCGTAGCTCAGTGGCTGAAGGATTCACTAAAGTTGTGGGTTGGTTTCCGTGTACGACTCATAGAAAGTAACCAATAGTATACTTAAAATGCTGTATCGTTCTGTAATTAATTGACTTCTTGTCATAATTTATAAGTAAACTATCTGTGTCCCGCGGTTTCACCCGCATAGACTTACTCCTTGTAACAGCAGCTATCTACCAGTCACTACCCCGTCAGTTCAGCTGTTTTTTGGAATTTTATATATAGATAGATGAATCAGTAGTGTGGAAATGTTAAAGAAATAAATAACATGTACGGAAATGCTATTTATTTCCCTCGTTCAAAACATTTCGTGATGAACAGCGCTTGGTAAAAATGAAATTCTTTTGAAATTGTCGTCCTGTCCAACGATACGACTGAACCAACGTTATGAGATTTCCACAATGTTGAAGACTACAAAAAATATTGTTGGCATCCAGCTGGAATTGTACTAAGATTAAATATCTACAGTCAAAATGCCCCGCTGGGGGTTGGTGGTCATCTATACATCTAAATGTAAAATTGAAGTGACTGTTTGTAATTCCAAAATAATACTAATTGTTTTTCACTTATTGCATAGGAAAGTTTACACGGTACTGACATTAAAAACCATTTTTTTTTTTCATTTCTGTCTTTCATGTCTGTTTGTTCCGGCTAAGCACCGAAACGGCGGAACCGATTTTAACGGGACTTACACTGGCAGATAGCTAATGTTACAAGGAGTAACTTAGGCTACTTTTGTTTACATACATACACACATATGCTCACGCCTGTATTCCCCAAAAGGGTAGGCAGAGATGTTGTAATTTTCAACACCCACATTTAACCGAATATGATTAAGTGCCAACGTGACAGAGGGGAATCCATCGCCGTCTCAGCCACTATACATACGTCTTTGAATTATTTCTCAGACATAGTCAGAAACATTTCTGACTTTCAGAAAACTCACGAGGCTCTTAAGCTTGACTCCAGTGCTATTTAAGAACACATTATTATATACAGTTTTTTTTCTCAATTTTTTTTTTGTTTTTTCTTTTTTGGTGTGATTTTTACTCATGAAGTCCAAGCATGTGTGAAGTGATGATAACTATAATACACTTACTTATAATTTATATTTGTTTTTTTTATTAATATGTATCTGTTTTTTGTTATTTTATATTGTATTCAGGTTAAGTTGTATTGTAGATACTGCCAGTGTGACCGTGCTGTGACGTCACGACTTGGTATATAATATTATATTAATAGCATAATTAAATAATTGCTCAATTAACGTTGAAGTTTGAATCTAAACACAGATGTTATATTCGTCTAGTGCTCCACTAAGGAGTGGAGCCACTGGACATGTGTTTCACGCCAAGACCGCAGAATCCTTGGGTTGGGATACTCCGAAACCTCAGGATGTTAATATTATATTCAAATTCAAAAAGTTCTTAATCAATCTTGCAAACTCAACGGAGCCGAATTGTCTCGTACCCACGCGGTTTCAGAGAAATTCCCTCCCACGGACGGCCAAGTTTCAGATGTAACTATAAGTAGGTTAAAGTAAGACTTATAGGTATGGAAAATACGGAGGAGCTCATGGCACAGCTGCTATTGCGCAAATCATTCGATCAGCGAAGTTAAGCAACCATACGCCTTGCCAGTAGTTGGATGGGTGACCGCCCGAGTTCCCTCCGTGCCTCAAAGAGCACGTTAAGCCGTCGGTCCCGGTTGGCAATTTAACATCTTTGGCAATCGTTACAGGTCAGTAAGAGGCCTAAGAGAGTCTGACAACTGGTTTAACCCAGATTGCCGATTTTCCTCGAAAAAGGGGTTGCGAAGGTCAGATGGCAGTCGCTTCGTATAAAAATCAGGTGATCAGCCACATCGGGTTGAATCAAGTGCCGACCCCAAATACATGGGATTAAGGCCAGGGAGATGATTATAGGTATGGAAAATGTATACAGACTTATTCACAAATGTGTACAGATAAATAAATTTGAAGTGTCTGTTTGTAATTCAAAATTTACAGCTTTATTCAAATGAAAGTATACAAGGCATCACATCTAAAACCAGTTTTTTTTTATTTTTCTCTGTCTGTTTGTTCTGCGTAATCTCTGAAACGGCTGGACCGATTTTAACGGGACTTTTACTGGTAATATTCCGATATTTAAGCACTTACATTTTTTTTAATGGGTTCAATGATCTAAAACCATTAATTTGATTAATTGTCATTTATTAAGCTATAATTATTGTAGTTTCATTAAAAATCATTTTGTTGTTAAGCGTTAAAGAGTAACAAACTTCCATACATACTTTCACGTTTATAATATTAGTAGGTTGGGATTATTCTTATTGTTTTTATAATCACACTAGCTGTGCCCCGCGATGTCTTCTAAATAAAATTAGCCTAAAACACTCCTTGAAACATCAGCTATCTGCCAGTGAAAGTCCCGCTAAAATCCATCCAGCCGTTTAAGCGTGATGCCGTGACCAAGGGAAATAGGGATTTATTTTTATATATAAGAAGATTAGTGATAGATGAACGCACGTTAGAAAATTTCTAAACAGGAAGCTTGAGGAAGTGTGAAAACTATTTGATAATGTCAACGATTTTGCATATAAACGGGTTTGTTATATTAGTTTAGCGTAAAACTTTACTAACCAGTCTTATTGGATTCTAAACATGGGTGCTGTCATAGTAGTTCTCTTATGAGTAATTCTCTGTATGTCGGTATGGCGCGACGCGGATAAAAGATATGAACAAGTACCCCCACTATTATCGCTGAGCGCTCATAACTCTTGACAGCACCTATACCTACATCTATACAAATAAATAAAATTGAAGTGCCTGTTTGTTATTCCAAAATTACAGCTTTTCACTAAATGCATTGAAAGTATACACGCTACTGACATTAAAACATCAAGTTTAAAAAAAAATTATCTGTCTGTCTGTCTGTCTGTTTATTCCGCGTAATCTCTAAAACGACTGGAAGGATTTTAACGGGACTTTCACTGGTAGGTAGCTGATGTTTCAAGGAGTAACTCAGGCTACTTTTATTTATTAAAAATATTAGGGATCCGCGAAAAAAAGGATGAAACTAAATCTACGCGGGTGAAACCGCAGGACACAGCTAGTATTAGATATAATTATACACGTATAAACTTACGCGACTGAACGCATTTCTTGATTCGTATTAATGTTGATTGAAAAAGCCGTACACCGCGTCCATGCGCTATTGGCAATTCTGCACTAGATAGGTAGCAGTATTTCTGCTGATGACGTCATCTAGTGATAATATTCTCGTCACTTTACTCAATGTGTGCACTAGTGAAGGTGTGCACGTGTGTAAGATATGTACCTGTACAAAGTCCGAATTCAGTGAACGCACCCAGCTTGGTAATTTATATTGAAAATTCCAACACCCCGTACCTTCCTAGTGTACACACCGCTTAAGTACAATGTACATACATATGCTCACGCCTGTTCCCCGAAGGGGTAGGCAGAGGTGTTAACAACACCCACTTTTCACCGAACATGATTAAGTGCCAACGTGAAGGTTGGTGAGTCTATCGCCGTCTCAAGCACTATACATTCGTCATTGAATTACTTCTCAGACATATGCAGGTTTCCTCACGATGTTTTCCTTCACCGTAAAGCACGTGGTGTGAAATCACAGTACATAAGTTTTTAGAAAAACTCATTGGTACAGGCTCCGCTGGGATTCGAACTTGCGTCACTTGCGTAGCAGGCAACTGCTCCAACCCCAAGTACAATATGAAGGAGAAAATATTTACGTTTTATGGATACAGGCAAAGCTTGAAAGAATTTAGTCAGTTACAAACGTAACGTACGGAAACCTACCATAAAACATCCAAGATTAATGCGAGACGGGAATGCGTGTGTTTATGTAGGCAGTTGGCAGTGTCGTGCCCACGGCAATATATCCAAGAAAGGCTGCATTATTCATTGCGCAGCCTGGCAACCCTAACTGCCAACGGAACCGTGGCAGAGATATGCCTCGCGTATTTCAATTACAGTTTAAATTTAGAATTCTGATGTTTAATTATGTACAGTTTAAAATAAATCACGGTATTATGTTGGTATTTTTAGATATTGGAAAACAATAGCATAACAGCCAATAAATATGTAATTATGAGAAAACTATGCATTATATCATTATTATAAGCTAACTTTGTGAAGTTTACTTTAAATTCAAACTCATCATCATCTCCCTGGCCTTATCGTATCTATACCGTAATGGTCCAGTTAAATCAAAAAATATATAATACGATTTTGAAGCATTGTTTTAATCAAATTAGAAACTTGAAGCGTACCTAGTCAATTATTCAGTTGGACTCCTGTTTTCTAATAAGAATTAATTCACATTGTAATCTCGAAATACAAATCAAATTGTCCAATACCCGAAATAAGGAGGTCGAAATTTGTATTTAATTTTATTTTTTGTATTCACAAATTTTTCTTTTAAAATATTGTAATGCATTAGTATACGCTTTCCTTTGGGTTGCATACTGTTACAATATTCTCTGAAGCCTTCTGGCCTGAAACTTTAAGTTAGCATTAAAATACCCTTAATTTGAAGAAAATCGTTACAAATACATCTGAATAGCAACAACAATACATTTTATATTCAACTTGTTTGTTAAATCAAAATTAGATCACGAGTGCCACGATAATATTAATAAAATATTGTGTCAAAAATAAACAAAAAAATTCAATGTCCATTAATCCATCTTTACTTAACTCAAAAAAAACCCAAAAAAGGCAAACAAAAGCGGTATTATTTACGGATTTCGAAAACCGGTAAAATCACCCCAAAATCGGCTCGCGTCGCATTGTTAAGGTCGTGTGTCAATATAATCCGATAATGACGTATTCGCAATAATAATGACAGATACGCATTGACAGATAATTAAAGGTGTCACTGTCTGTCAATCATGTACTTAACATTCTGCGGTAATGATAGAATTTACTGTCAGAATAATAATGGCTTTTGTGTATCAGACTATGGAGGGAAAAATCTATATCAAATAAATTGGTAAATTATCATCACTGTATTTTGAATTCTTATGAAATTAATGAAAAAAATAATGATTTATTCAGTTCAGGCTCTGGTAAGACACTTATGAACGTCGGAGAACTTGCCACCGCTTCGGATATTTATTTCTTATGGATAATTACGTGAAAAAACTTTTATTACCCATCCCTACATGACTATACTATTATTATTTGCATATAAATAAGCTGATGAGTTTGTTTGTTTGATTACTTAATCGCGCTCAAGAACTGCTTGGTCAGATTTGAAAAAATATTTCAGTGTTAAACAGCCCATCGAGGAAGGCTATAGGTATATACAGGATGTCGGAGAAAAAGGAACAGTTTTCTTCTATAAGTTGTAGGGTTTTATGAATATATCACTATATTGAAGTCGTAAAATATCTAGCTCCAACGATAACGTAGTTATAGGCTATGGCCGAAGAGCTCGTGGCCTTAAGCGATTGAATGATCGCGCGGCCGCATTTACCTACATTTAACGCTACGCGTTAATTAAACTTTTTAAATTAAGGGGAGGGTTAATGGTTTCGAAAAATGGTTTTATGAGATTATTTCAAGATTTATTAGTGAGATTTCTATGCGAAAATAAGGTCTTGATATGGTCAACTTTGAATGTCAATTACTCGAAAATGGAAGAAGATATCTTTGTCAGAATAATTTTATTTGCTAAAATTATACCCTCTCACATATTTTAACAGCTGTCCTGGTTTCCCCGACGCCCTGTATATCATCACGCTAGGACCAAGTCACGGGCAACACTAGTGTGGATATTAGGATGCTTGTTATTGTTAGATATTAAATAGACAAACGTAATATAGACGAAGTCGCGATCAACACTAGTTATAAAAAAATTGGAGATCTTTACAGCATCATTATACTCAGAACGAGTAAAAGTATCTAACAGCTCCAACATTTAAACTTTGTGAATATCCTCCTTTACAAAATATGAATAAATAAGTTGGAAATGATTAATATTGAAACGTGTCCGTCAAAGTTCCAGCAATGGATAGCTGTTGAATTATTTATACAATGGACGCGAAGCAACTTGTTATATAAGTTTTGGTCTGGTAGATTAATAAATAAATTCTACTAATATTATGATCATCTATACATCTATACTCTATACATACATACATATACATATAGATACATACAGATAAATAAAATTGAAGTGTCTATTTGTAATTCCAAAATAACAGCTTTTCACTAAATGTATATGAAAGTATACACGCTACTGACACTATAAAACCAAATTTTTTTTCTCTGTCTGTCTGTCTGTCTTTCTGTTTGTTCCGGGTAATCTCTGAAACGACTGGACCGATTCTAACGGGACTTCACTGGCAGGTAGCTGATGTTTCAAGGAGTAACTTAGGCTACTTTTATTTATTAAAAATATTAGGGTTCCGCGACAATAAAGATGAAACTAAATCTACGCGGGTGAAACCGCGGGGCACAGCTAGTTAAGAATAAACATAGGTTAATAAACTATTTTTGTAAGTGCTAATAGGTGCTAAGGACGTGGGGTTTGTGCAGTCACCTGCTAAGCAAGCGACGAAAATTCGAATCCCAGCGGGGCCAATTAGTTTTTCTATAAAACTTATGTGCACTGATTTCAGACCACGGTGAAGCAGTCTTGTCTTCTGTCATTGTTAACTGTTTTATGAAGATTTCAAACACCATAAATATTTGGTTAAAAATATTAATTTTAAGGTGATATTAAAAAAATTAAAATAAATTATTTTAAATTAAAGAAAGTACTTCAGTTACTCTTTGGATCATCAGATATATGCCTGTGAAAGTCCCTTATATTTCGACCAGGCATTTGATAAATAAGTGGGAACAAACAGACAGACAGATTTTTTTTTAATTTTTTTTTTATGTAAGGGCCATATTAAATACTTTCATATGCATTCAGTAAAAAGCTGTTAATTAGAAATTACAAACAGACACTTTAAATTTATTCATCTGTATAGATAAATATTGTAGTGATCAAAATAATTAAGCTCGGATGGAACTCCTGTTTCAAGACTGGAAGAGAAATGAAAACCCAATCAGTATCGTGAATTCTGTACAATGTTCCGATTAATAGATGTTACGAACTTCGTAGTTGGAACTTTCAATACCAGTTGTGGTAAACTTTGGATAGCTACCGACAACAGATATTTCTCGCTATATCCAAGATATACTTATGGTTATGACTCACTGAAGCGTAAGATAAATAACACTTAATCTATATCTATACATCTATACAGATAAATAAAATTGAAGTGTCTGTTTGTAATTCCAAAATAACAGCTTTTTACTAAAAGCATATGAAAGTATACACGCTACTGACACTAAAAAACTAAGTTTTAAAACTTTTCTCTGTCTGTCTGTCTGTTTGTTCCGGGTAATCTCTGAAACGGCTGGACCGATTTTAAGGGGACTTTCACTGGGAGGTAGCTGATGTTTCAAGGAGTAACTTAGGCTACTTATAAAAAAAATTTAGGGATCCGCGAGATGGAGCATGAAACTAAATCTACTATAATGGTTGAGGAGGGCGATGGCTGGCATTCTCGTCATACTTGTGAACAGGTGCTGCTTGTGGGGGCTGGTCATCTCAAGCTACGCATTTAGACATAAATAGAACTACTAGACTTTTTTTAATGTTAATTTTTATCGACATTTGTACATTGGAACTGTGTCCATGGGCTTACATTTCTCAAATGATTTATTTTCTTTTTTTTTTTAAATTGTATAATATTTTTGAAAAGAGTAATTACTGAGTTTCTTGCCAGGTTCTTCTCAGTAAAAGCAACCTTCCGAACCTGGCGGTAGCATGTATAATCCTGTAAATTGTGTCATTCTGACGATTTGAAAGTGCTTTGTATAAAGTCTAATCAAATAAAGATATTTTTGACTTTTGACTTTTGACTTTTGACTTTTGACTTTTACGCGGGTAATAATCCATACTAAGCCGATAAATAAAATGGAAGTGACTGCTTGTATTTCCAAATTAGGTTTTCGCTAAATGCTTTATTGAAGTATATACGATAGGTAGGTATTATGACGGGCGCTAGCTATTCGAGAACCGACCCCATTATCTCTTCTCCTTGTAACATTAGCTAGACTTCCTTTTCTGCCAATGAAAGTCCCGCTAAAAGCGGTACAGCCGTTTCGAAGATTAATAAACAGATAGACAGACAGACAGGGAAAACGTTTACGTTAGTATAACGTATATACTTTCAATGCAGTTACTGAAAAGCTGTTATTTTGGAATTACAAACAGACACTACAATTTTATTTATCTGTATGTAATGTATGTATGTATGTTTAGAGTATAGATTAATACACTATCAAAATTTATAAATTACAAAAATAGAAATTCCGTAGCTACGAAGGTGAAAAATGTAAAGAAACACAATCACATTTTTTGCTGACGCCAGGAGATTCACATCACGTGAACAAAAAATGGCAATCCTTTACGTGTACACAATTAAGACAACAAGGCACAATCAAGTACAATGGCGGCGTAAGGGCAATTTGCCAAAAAAACACAATAAAAAGATATATCTGATTTTTGTTGCTGATTGTATTTTTTATTTTATGCAATTTTGTTGTTTGTATGTACACAGAAATAGTATCGTTGCTCGAATAATTTCTACATCATTTCATTGCGCCCTCGTGAGCTGTGGTGACTGATTTGTTTTGAGAGTTCGTCTGCTATGCAAGCGAAAGAAATTCAAAGCCCAGCTTTAGTGAACCGTGAAAGTTCTTACCGCAAGCGAGCATAACCTGGTTATATCTAAGAAATAAGACTTAATGTATAGTGCCTGAGATTTTCACAAAAAATTAAGACGTCACTGCTATAATTTACGTGCAAATCATCATCTCCCTGGCCTTATCCCATGTATTTGGGGTCGGCACTTGATTCAACCCGATGTGGCTGATCACCTGATTTTTATACGGAGCGACTGCCATCTGACCTTCGCAACCCCTTTAACGAGGAAAATCAGTGATCTGGGTTAAACCAGTTTACAGACTATTTGAGGCCTCTGACTGACCTATAACGATTGCCAAAGATGATAAATTAGCAACCGGGACCGACGGCTTAACGTGCTCTCCGAGGCACGGAGGGAACTCGGGCGGTCACCCATCCAATTACTGGCTAGGGCTAGGGTTGCTTAACTTCGCAACTGTGCCACGAGCTATAATTTACGTGCAAATGCTGACTGTATTCTCCGAAGGGGTATGCAGCCGCGTTATTCACTAAGGTTTCTCAGCGTCGTAATCTTCGTCGGTTTTAAAGATACGAAATGGAACCTTATCCTCTATGTTTTATTTATCAATTTCCTATGATTTAAACCAATGCTCGTCGTCGGGTTAGGCTGAGAAACCTTAGTGAATAACGGGGCTGCGATGTCGTCAAGACAATGCGGTTTTAACGAAATGCTTTTAACGAGCTGCTGAGTAATAATGAAAGCAGAAACATATTTTAATGTAATAATGTCAATATCGTTGTATTTAATAACTAGCTGTGCCCCGCGTAGATTTAGTTTCATCCTTATTGTCGCGGAACCCTAATATTTTTAATAAATAAAAGTAGCCTATGTTACACCTTGAAACATCAGCTACCTGCCAGTGAAAGTTCCGTTAAAATCGGTCCAGCCGTTTCTGCAATTACCCGGAACAAACAGACAGACAGGCAGACAGACAAAAATTTGAATACTTGTTTTTTTGTGTCAGTAGCGTGTATACTTGCATATGCATTTAGTGAAAAGCTGTTATTTAGGAATTACAAACAGACACTTGAATTTTATTTATCTGTATAGATGTATAGATATAAATAACGATCATTATTATCGTTAGATGTTTGAAGCAAGCAATAAAACGGAGCTTAAGATAAGTTAATCCGTGTTTACGCAGCAATATTTTACTGTATTAATGTTTTATAGAATACTTGTAATAATTCAAAGGATATTATAAGGCTAATGTAAACTGGGGTGGCAATTGAAATGTTCGGCTTAAAATATGTAGCGCGTTTAAAATTGTTGGGCCATGCAATTGGCGGTTGCTTCACTGAGTATACAATGTTTTTAATCAAGTCGAAAGCTAATTCATTTCTGATAAAAACTTTACACAGTATTATTTTTATAATTCATTTTTCACATTTTAATCATAAGCTTTTGTTTCATGTGATCTTCAATTATGCAAATCATTGACGAAAAAAATATTTTTTTGATTATTTTCTTCAACCAAATTTAGTATTTTTTTTAACGTCTGTTTTTATTGCTAAATACCTATTTAAACCTTAACCTAATGTGATGAATGGTATTTATTATACAATCTAATTTTTTACAACAAACAGACAACAATACCAAAAAAAAACTTAACAATATTTTTTTTTTTACAAATACCTACGTAAAACCGCCTTCAAAAAAATTACTTACTTTTGAAGTTGGTGTTTATCACCGAGTTTGATGCTGTACCTATTTGGCCACTGTACCCACTTTTTCTTGAATTCGGTTAATAATCAATAATAATAGAAGTTCTCCAAAAGAGTTTCAAAATCGCTATCGCTTATAAAACCGCTTATTCTAAAGCTCCATGGAAAAAATCGCACTACGTAGAATTTGTCTGTGAGAACATTAAACAAAATTATGAATTGATGTGATCATAAATGGGGTACAATAAAGTAGGATACGAACCGGCGGATGTTTGTAGGATATTGCTTTAGTGAAGATATGCCCTTTGGCATGGTTTTTGCACTTTGGCTGAGTGATAAAGGATGTGTAGTATATTGATTTATTACTTTTTGTGTGGGAGATGTGGAATATCTATACAGATAAGTGAAATTGACGTGTTTGTTTGTTATTTTAAATAAACAGGTTATTACTTAATGCATATGAAAATATATTATACGAAACTTACATATAAATTCGTAAAAAAATCTGTTTCAATCGTCCTGTCTTTAATGTCTGTCTGTTTGTTCCGGATAATCACTAAATGCACGACAAATTATAATGAAAATCTATACATCTATACAGATAAATAAAATTGGAGTGTCTGTTTGTAATTCCAAAATTACAGCTTTTCACTAAATGTATATGAAAGTATACACGCTACTGACACTGAAAAACCAAGTTTTAAAAATTTTCTCTGTCTGTCCGTCTGTCTGTCCGTCTGTCTGTCTGTCTGTCTGTCTGTTTGTTCCGGGTAATCTCTGAAACGGCTGGACCGATTTTAACGGGACTTTCACTGGCAGGTAGCTGATGTTTCAAGGAGTAACTTAGGCTACTTTTATTTATTAAAAATATTAGGGTTCCGCGACAATAAGGATGAAACCAAATCTATGCGGGTAAAACCGCGAGGCACAGCTAGTAAATAATAAAAAAAGTGAATTTGCAGTGTTTAAGATTATCTACTGTATCCTTAGCAGAATATTAAATTAAATATGCGTTTAGGAGTTATTATTTCATATTATATTAAATTAAGATTGAGTCGCGAGTTAAGAAAGTATCTATGTGTATATTATAAACTACCTGTGCCCTGCGGTTTCACCCGCGTAGATTAAGTTTCATCCTTATTGCCGCGGAACCCAAATATTTTTAATAAATAAAAGAAGCCTAAGTTACTCCTTGAAACATCAGCTACCTACCAGTGAATGTCCCGTTAAAATCCGTCCAGCCGTTTCGGAGATTACCCGGAACAAACAGACAGACAGACAGACAGAGAAAAAATTTAAAACTTGTTTTTTTAGTGTCATTAGCGTGTATACATTCATATGCATTTAGTGAAAAGCTGTAATTTTTTAATTACAAACAGACACTTCAATTTTATTTATCTGTATGGATGTAGATGTATAGATGTATAGATAGGAAAAGTCAGATGTCCGTTTACAGATTTCAAAATCAACCAAGTATTTATTCGCCTCACGCCGTAGACAGAGACAGACTCATAAAATGACTTGTACTTCAAGGTACTTGTTCTTTACTAGTGAACCCTGTAATAATCATTCCAATAAAAGAAGCTAGACAAGTGAGAAACCCACGTTTCGTAAGACCATTCCGTGTTCCTGAAAATATACGCATGAACCCGAAAAACGTCTAGAAAGTAACATGTCCAAATCACATAATCCCACCCGGGTAATGTTGGCGGGTATAAAAACATTCTCATATAATGTAACCTTGACCGTCCATTCGTACCTTTTTGCAGTCAACGGCGCGAGCGTTATACAAATTGATTCTAGGTTATTACGCTTTTGTACCTGGTTATACTTGAATTTTTCACGTATTGAATCGAATATTGGAAATACTTTTCACTTGTGTGTGATTCTTTTTATGCTATAATAAAAAAGTAACAGCCGTATAAAAAGGGAGATCAGGGGCCCAACCATGAGCTCTTATTGCAATGATAATTCAGTGGCCTTACCATGAACTCTTATTGCCATGATAGTTTCACTCATTTATGAGATAGATGTATGTGACGTGTATACATCTGTCACTGTCGCACAACTGAATTATCATTGTAATAACAGCTCATGGTTGGGCCCCAGTTGTGCGACATTGACAGATATATACACGTCACATACATCTGTCTCATAAATGAGTGAAACTATCATGGCAATAAGAGCTCGTGGTAAGGCCCCAGGTACGAAAACAATTCGTAAAATTAGTGAGCAATTGGTGTATTCACACTAGTGTCTTGTAAAAATGGGGGCACAATGACGCCACACATTAGTTAGATGTGATAACGATTTATTAATTTACCACTCATCTGACATACAAATGCCCATTCCTGTATTCCCCGAAGGGGTAGGCAAAGGTGTTTTAATAACAACACTCACTTTTCACCGAATTCAGTGATAGATGGTAAGTCTAGCGCCGCCTCAGGCACTATACATACGTCTGTAAATTACTTCTCAGACATATGACGGTTTCCTCACGATGTTTTCCTTCACCAAGAACGTGGTGAGAAATCATCCTCCATCCTCCACATAAGTTTTTAGCGAAACTCATAGGTACAGGGCCCCGCTGGGTTTCGAACTTGCGTCGCTTGCGTAGCAGGCGACTGCTCTAACCCCAAGGCCACCACGGCTCCTTCACCTTAAAGCTTATGCAATAATTCCCTTATTGGTACAGACCGCTGGGATTTGAACTTGCGCTTGCGTAGAAGACTGCTTAATCCACTCTACCACCACAGCTCCTCCCATAAATAATTAGTATTATTAATGAAATATATAGACAAAAGAATTATATTTTCCAACAAAAACTCACTTATCAGCAAAGTAGGGCATCACGATAGCACTCGACTAATCCATCGATCGATCGGAGAGGAAGTCCAGTGGTTTGCGAACACGCACCGATGTACTCTCGCCGCCACAAGTGGTTAACATAAAGTATCCAATTATATTATAGGACGAGTACACTCGACCGTAATGTTGCATTTATATAATTTGTCCTCATTATACAATATGGTTAAAGGGAGAGATGAAAAGGTTTTAAGTATTTTATACAATTGGAAAAATGTTGAAGTACCTCACAAGTCTGACAGACTTGCAGAGAGAACTGTTATGCGTAAAAAGCAAATTCAATTTAAAACGTCATGTTTATCTATGGTATTTAATTTCCTACCCAATAATCTTGCAAAAAAATATAATGGTCTTTCTAAGAATCGAAATAAAATGCCCACTACGTCTGTATATGAATATGTATACTATACCAAACAAGGGTGATATTTTTTTCTTTGGTTTAGTTTTTCGAAGATACAAATAATATCTTACATACAAATATCTTTTTACAAAATTTGTCAACTCAACTCAACTCAAATATATCTTTATTCGATTAGACTTTATACAAAGTACTTTCAAATCGTCAGAATGACACAATTACACAGGATTATACATGCTACCGCCAGGTTCGGAAGGTTGCTTTTACTGAGAAGAACCTGGCAAGATACCTTTACCTGTCTTATATTTTCTCGACCCAACCTCTTTGAATGGTAGAGTGGTGTAACATGCGAAAATTTCGGTGTATAATATTCAGTTTCTCACAATAATGGAATTTCCATAAAACCTTTTTTCCGTAGGTTTACCACATCATTGATTGAAAATCAAGAGATATATCTATAAATTTCATAAACTGCTGTCACCATATCCATATAAGACTATTTTGTCTGTTTGATCACACACTTTTTTACTTTACTAACACATAAATTGAACTCTGAACCTAAAGCTCAAAAATCCATATTTTTATATAGATAGATAGCAAAGCAACATTTTTAATAGTCTTAAAAATCGTATCCCAAAGTGAAGCGAGGGCGAGTCGCTGCTAATGTTATTTGTAAATATTTCACACTATACTTTCTCACACATTATTGCAGTATTGTATTACGGAATTGGTAAATAATAGTTGCAGCGTGTGTTCGATAAGTAGAGTTCTGTCAGTGACAGTACCAGACGCAGGAATCACGTGGGCGGGGCGACGCGTGTCGATGTAGATTTAAAAACGCTAGATTCGCTTGCAATCCTACTAATATTATAAATGCGAAAGTAACTCTGTCTGTCTGTTACGCTTTCCCGCTTAAACCTCTCAACCGATTTTGATGAAATTTGGCACAGACAATCTTTAGACCCTGAGAAAGGACATAGGATACCGTTTATTTATTAAAATATTAGGTTTCGCGACCATAAGGATGAAACTAAATCTACGCGGGTGAAACCGCGGGGCACAGCTAGTATTGATATAAATACATATATACGTTAACATAATTCCTGTTATTTTAACTTGTATTTCTTCTAAATTCTGATGCACTATAAGGATTTAATAAACATATTCAATCGCGAATGTTGCAAAAAAGACAATTACAAGATTTTTTTGATGCAGATGTTAGTTTATATGTATGTTAGCTTTTTCCCGCGCCTTCGTCTGCGTAGCGTGATGATATATAGCCTTTCTGAATAAATGGGTTATCTAACACTGAAATAAGTTTTCAAATCGGATGAGCAGTTCCTAAGATTTGCGTGTTAAAGCATACAAACAAACAAACAATCTCTTCGTTTCTTCAGCTGTATATTAGCATAGATATTTTTATTTCTGCCGCTTATTCTCTATATATATACAGATGAATAAAATTGAAGTGTCTGTTTGTAATTCCAAAATAACAGCTTTTCACTAAAAGCATATGAAAGTGTACACGCTACTGACACCGAAAAACCAAGTTTTAAAAATTTTCTCTGTCTGTCTGTCTGTCTGTTTGTTTCGGGTTATCTATGAAACGGCTGGACCGATTGTAACGGGACTTTCAGTGGCGGGTAGCTGATGTTTCAAGGAGTAACTTAGGTTACATTTATTTACTAAAAATATTAGGGTCCCGCGCATGAAGCATGAAACTAAATCTACGCGGATGAAGCCGCGGGGCACAGCTGTACGTGGTGCCCTAAGTAGTTAATACAATGACATAGAAGAGTTTACACGTCTGGCGTTGACTTCATTACAATTTCCCAGTTTTAATCAATAATGCTACGAGTAGTTTAGTTAAATATGTCAAATGCGAGTATCCTTTAAACTTTATTTTACAAAATATCTAGGATTTCTATCTCAGTTGCGATTTATGCAGGACGTGAATATGCAGACGTGATTTCTGCATGTATAAGTCATCTACAAGCAAGAGCTATAATATGTACACAGCAATTTAAATCAAAACTCAGCACGATTTTTAAATAATCCAACTATAATTACACAAAAATGCCTAATTGCCAAAAACGTTACTTTTGGATTTTAAAACCCAAGTTTATTTTATACAAATAAAATCACTCCCTAACTCACTGTGTAATATTCTAGTCTTGTAACGTAACATGACATTTGAATCACGTTAGTTAGCAAAAAATGCAATAGAATAAAATAAACAAAGTGGGTTTGAAACTCGTTACTCGCATTCAAAACAATACGACCCTGATCACGTATCTAGCTATACCACAGGATGTGGTGCCAGTGATGGGAGGCAGAGTGCCTAATGCGAGTTTTTTACTGCCGCCGTTACAAGACACCGCGTCGCGTCGACGTAAACGCAGATTTGTATGGGATCATAATATTGCCATCCGTGGGCCGACAGATGGCACTGTTTCGATCTCATATAAATCTGCGTTTACGTCAACGCGGTGACATGTGACGGCGGCAGTGAAAAATTCACACTAGGCGTAACAGGATCTCAGTGCCCCCATCTTCCTTGCCTTTAGCATGGATCAAAATGTGTTGATACTTTTCCCGAGGCGCGTTGTGGTTGAACGCCAAAGATATTTTGTGTGACGACATTTGAACTTTTACAAACCTATACTTCGGGTTTTAATTCTGAAGCTATTGACTGGAGACTGCACCTCTACTTTCAAGAAGTGTTGGTTGAATTAAAAATTCAAAAATAAAAAAACATTCAACATTAGGGACGCTTGGAACACTAATTGAATGACATTTTTCTTACGCTAACCTAGGCTAACTTACTACCGTTTTCAAATGTAAGCCTGTCAGGAGAAAAAGTTCCTGCGGCGAGTAAAGTTCCCATAGTTCCAAAGAGGGAACGTGGAGTGGTAGCTGATGAATGAAATCCCTGTGCCAACATATTGATAACTATTACTAGCATAGCGACTACACTCCTACTCCTCTTTCATGGACCACTGACGACCTTACTCACTAAAGGTTTGTTCTAATATTCCATTTACTTACAACTAGCTGTGCCCCGCGGTTTCACCCGCGTAGATTTAGTTTCTTCCTTATTGTCGCGGAGCCCTAATGTTTTTGATAAATAAACGTAGCCTAAGTTACTCCTTGAAACATCAGCTACCTACCAGTGAAAGTTAAAATCCGTCAAGCCGTTTTAGAGATTACCCGGAACAAACAGACAGACAGACAGACAGACAGACGGACAGACAGACAGAGAAAAAATTCAAAACTTGGTTTTTTAGTGTCAGTAGCGTGTATACTTTCATATCCATTTAGTGAAAAACTGTTATTTTGGAATTACAAACAGACACTTCAATTTTATTTATCTGTATAGATGTAGATTAATGAAAATAAAACACTCTCCGCTTACACTGGGACCGCACACGTAACCTAATTTGAATAATTCGACGTCACGCATTACAGCCAATTGCTTTGCTGTCTGTACCTACCGTAATTGCAATTTATAGCCCTTTTATTCTTTTTAAAACTAACCAAAATGAACTTTATCTCTTTGTCATAAAGTCTATAGCAGAAACAATGCCTTTTTATTTTTAATTGCAAATTATAATTGCAATAAATCTAACCGTTGGTCTGTTTACACGTTTTGTATTATAATGTGGTGTTAATATGATTTACTGGTGAATGTATTCAGAGTTGTATTGTCATCAGATGTTTTTAGATTTCTGTAGCATGAGGGTTGAAATTTAATTCTGTTTGTCACAGTTTTTTAAGTAGGAAACTACATGACCACCACAAGACCAACGCCGAGAACGAAATGAGAAATATAATATTTTATAGCTGTGCCCCGCGGTTTCACCCGCGTAGATTTCGTTTCATTGTTCATTTCACAAAACCTTAATATTTGCAAATAAGAGTAGCCTAAGTTACTCCTTGAAACATCATCTATCTGCCAGTGAAAGTTCTGTTAAAATCAATCCAGCTGTTTCGGAGACTAGCCGAAACGAACAGACAGATAGACAGACACACCTAATTTTTTTTTTATATTTTAAGTTGGTACGGTATATACTTTCATACGCATTTAGTGAAAAGCCGTTATTCTGGAATTACAAATAGACACTTCAATTTTATTTATCTGTATAGATTAAAAATTACCTACCGCCCCAAAAACTATTCTACAGAGAAATTTTCCCTCCACCGAACAGCAAACTAAAAGAAACCGGTTAGCCATCCAAATTCCGACCGCGTTACCATTTCAACAAAGAGCCGCGATCAATTAGATCTCCAATGTCAAGCACACCTCTGTAAAGTACACCTCTTCAACATGACAAGACTACCGTGCCGCCATTTTAACTGATCGCTTCAAAAAATACGTAGCGTTTGATCGATTAGATAACCCTTTTGTATTGAAAGCTACCGTTTTTGCAGCGGCATTGCCAAAGTATTTTAGTACCTACGTAAAAAAAATCTCTCTACAAGTCGTACAGAATCTAAGAAAGAATAAATTTAATATTTACACGTCACGTCAAATTTGATTTTTGTATGATGCACCTACTTGCATCCAAATCGGTGTACCTATTTTGAATCAATACTTAATATTTTTCATATTATATTGACGAACATGATGCCAGCTGAGTTTCTTGCCGGTTCTTCTCAGAAGGCTAGTTTCCTAACCGGTGGTAAATTTTCGACATTCATAACTGCCTTACCAGGGCCTAAACTGAATAAATATTTTCATTATCATTTTCATAATGTTTCGTTTGAGTTTCATTAAGTTGAGGCAACGCATCTATACATCTATACATGTCTGTCTGTTTGTAATTCCAAAATTACAGCTTTTCACTAATGCATATGAAAGTATACACGATAATGACATGAAAAAACCAAATTTAATTTTTTTTCTCTGTCTGTCTGTCTGTTTGTTCCGGGTAATCTCCGAAACGGCTGGACCGATTTGATTGAGACCTTCACTGGCCAGTAGCTGATGTTTCAAGGAGTAACTTAGGCTACTTTTATTTATCATAAATATTAGGGTTCCGCGACATGAAGCAAACATCTACGCGGGTGAAATCACGGGGCACAGCTAGTTTTGTTATAAATATCGTGTAGTTAAACTTGTATATAATCTGTTGACATAACAAACGTGCACTTCAATTTGTTTATTTGTATAGATATACGGAAAATGGTGAGTGCTCTGCTCCATACATCGGCGTATGTTTGCAGCAAACTAGTGTAGTGAATAATTGGATGACCCAGTTGTTGTAGAGATGATTGCCTCCATTGCACACCGCGGGTCGCCAGTTTATTTCCAGAACGGAACTATCTTAATTTTGTGTGGCCACATATACATAGGAACATAGTGCTAAGTGCCTACACAAAAAAATATTACGAATGTGTGCAAGCGTGCAGTTCACCTGACAACAAATTGCTCCTGCAGTCTATTATGATATTAATACTAGTCGCATTATTCAATTATAAGAAAATTATCTCTATATATATAACTCAAAGGTGACTGACTTGACTGACATAGTGATCTATCAACGTACAGCCCAAACCACTGGACGGATCGGGCTGAAATTGGCATGCAGATACATGTTATGACGTAGGCATCCGGTAAGAAAGGATATTGATTAATTCTACCCCCAAGAGGATAAAATAGGGGATGAAAGTTTGTATGAAATTAAATTTATGCGGGTGAAACCGCAGGGCACAGCTAGTAATACATAATACTCGATATCGAGTTTGATGTTGAGAAAACGGAATATCACGGCAGAGTGTAACTAAGGCATTGCTCACTTATGCCGACCTTATAAAGAACTACACCCGCGTTGATTTTAATTTCATGGTTGCCCGCGGATCTCTAATGTTTTAAAAAAATCTAAGTAGCCTAAGATATTCCTTGTAGCATTAGCTATCCGTCAGTGAAGTCGCTTGTAAATCCGTCCAGGCGTTTTGGAGATTACCCGGAACAAACAGACAGACAGACAGACAGACAGACGGATAGACAGAGAAAAATTTTAAAACTTTGTTTTTTAGTGTCAGTATCGTGTATACTTTCATATGCATTTAGTGAAAAACTGTTATTTTGGAGTTACAAACAGACACTTCAATTTTATTTATCTGTATAGATATATATATAGTATGGCATGCACGGCGTATCGTCATTTAGTTTTCAAGAGAATATTATTTATTATTTATTATTATGAGCCTGAATTGTCCCACTGTTGGGCAAAGGCCTCCCTTCCCTCTTTCCATCCCTTCCGATCAAGAGCTTTCTCAGGCCAGTTATTCAGGAAGGCGTTCAGTTCGTCCTGCCATCTTTTTCTCGGCCTGCCACGTCTGCGCCTCGCATTCGGAGGGATCCATAGTGTGGTTCGTCTAGCCCACAGTTCGTCTGACATTCAAGAGAATAGCTTCAAAAAAAAATTTGCTCAAAGGTGTTTGTTACGTAACCGGGTATATATTTATGAATACGCAAAGTACAGAAAGCGCCGGCATTATAGGTAATCCAGGGGCTGCGATTAACGGCTTATTTTCTCAACACGTTCCTAACTCCGCGTGCAAAAAATGCTTAGCATTTTCTCCTGTTATAATTTAAGTTAATTATAGCACGTACAGTAATAAAAAAAATATTGTTTTCATAAAATATGCTCACGCCGTCCCAGACTGGTCCCTGAAGGGGTAGGCAGAGGTGTTGTTACACCCAATTTCACCTCAGAATATTAAGTGCCAATGTGTCAGTTAGTGAGTCCATTGCCGTCTCAGACACTATAAAACGTCTTTGAATTGTAACTCAGACATATGCAGGTATCCTCATGATGTTTTTCTTTACCGTAAAGCGTCGTGTGAAATCACTGTACCTACATAAGTTTTTAGAAAAACTCATAGGTACCGCCCTGCTGGGATTTGAACTTGTGTCGCTTGCGTAGCAGGCGACTGCTCTAACCCCGGGCCCACCACGTCTCTTATATTACACACCGATATTCTTCTGAAATTTATTTTTTATATTCATTTCTTTTATTACCAGCTATTAATTTCTCTACCTAAGCCTACAGCTTCGAGCGTATCAAACGGACCGGCGGGCGGCGGCAGGTAGCTAAGCAAAAACCAACCAGACACGCATACAAAAAATACTTTCAAATGACGAAATAAACGACGCCAGCGTGTCTGTAACATCACTTGTCCATCCATTTTACGTTCATTGATACAGTTTTTGTCAAAAATGCCTTTTGCTTTTCATTCATGCTGGACAATTCATTGTAAGAGTTCTCTTGTTTGTGGTAAATCGGTCCTTGTAATTTATTACGCCTATCTAGGCTATAACAATGAGACATATACAGGTAAAGAATGAACCACTTTTGCGTCATTCGAAGCAGGACATTCTGGCGCCCTTTTGTGACAAACTTTGTCAAAACCACCCAGTATAGGGATGCATAAAGAGTGCCGAAGGATCGGCTTCTATCGACCAGACTACCATGATCTAAATGTGAGAAATTTTGATCAAAATCAAAGTCAATTTTTTTTTATTTAACGTAAGGGACACTTGAAACACTCATTGAACGTTTAATTGTATGATTATATCACATATAGGATAGCAGTGTGCGGAAACTTACAGATTTAAGAAAAAAATATCATCATCTCCCTGGCCTTATCCCATACATTGTTGGGGTCGGCACTTGATTCAACGCGATGTGGCTGATCACCTGATTTTTATACGAAGCGACTGCCATCTGACCTTCGCAACCCCATTTAGGAGGAAAATCTGTGATCTGGGTTAAACCAGTTATCAGATTATTTTTAGGCCTCTGACTGACCTGTAACGATTGCCGAAGATGTTAAATTGGCAACCGGGACCGACGGCTTAACGTGCTCTCCGAGGCACTGAGGGAACTCGGGCCGTCACCCATCCAACTACTGGCTAGGCGTATGGTTGCTTAACTTCGCTGATCGAATGATATGCGCAATAGCAACTGAGCCACGACCTCTGTATTTCATTTAAAAAAAAAATTACAATAAAATATAACTATAAATATAAAAATAAAATATTACTATAAATTTTACTGTGTAATGAAATGTACATGATGCCAGCTGAGTTTCTTGCCGGTTCTTCTCAGAAGGCTTGTTTCCGAACCGGTGGTAGATTCCTCGACGTTCATAAGTGCCTTACCAGGGCCTAAACTGAATAAATCATTTTCATTTTCATTTTCATTTTCATTTTTCAACTGAATTGTTATTCATGATAAAAACTTAAGATAACACCAGTAAGTTGTTTGTATTATCACACTCACACCTTTATTTGCCTACTCTTTTGGGGATTTATATAGGAAGAACGTTCCCAAACTTGCGTAGATAACTTAAACTACAAAATAAAAGGACCGGTCGCCGACAACATAAAACCGAAAAATATCTCAGTGATATTATAAGTGTATCTGGTGAGGGTAGACTGGGAATTTCCCCGGAGACTATTTCAGAGCTAGACTTATGGAGCGCTTGCTCTGGATTTCTTAAACTTAAGGGTAATTCATGTCCATAGTAAATGGGGAGAATCCTAAGAAATTTTGCCGTGAGATCGAAAAATAAACATTAAGAATGCTCTATACTTACATAGCTCTGAGTATTCAAATACTTTTTGTAATTACTTAGGCTCTTGTTGTTGCTGTCTCTGGATGAGGGAGGCACAAGCCCGGTCGTCGATAGGCTGAAATGATGAGGTTCTTGTTAAAACTATCTGTGCCCCCGGTTGCAGCCGCATAGACTGATCTGTCTGATCACTTTTGATTTTCCATATAAAAAGCGCTGCAAACATGATGGAACTCGTTAAGTGACGTATGTGCAGTGATTTCACACCATGTGCTTTACGGTGAAGGAAAACATCGTGAGGAAACCTGCATATATTTGAGAAGTAATTCACCGTATGTATACTGCTTGAGACGGCGATGGACTCATCCTCTGTCACTTTGGCACTTATCTTCTTCGGTGTAAAGTGTGTGTTATTACAACACCTCTGCCTGCACCTTCGGGGAATACATGCATGAGCATATATAATAACTCATCTCAAGCTACGCATTTAGATATAAATAGAACTACTAGACTTTTCTTTATGTTAATTTTTATCGACATTTGTACATTGGAACTGTGTCCATGGGCTTACATTTCTCAAATGATTTATTTTGTTTAAATTGTATAATATTTTTGAAAAGAGTAATTACTGAGTTTCTTGCCAGGTTCTTCTCAGTAAAAGCAACCTTCCGAACCTGGCGGTAGCATGTATAATCCTGTAAATTGTGTCATTCTGACGATTTGAAAGTGCTTTGTATAAAGTCTAATCGAATAAAGATATTTTTGACTTTGACTTTGACTTTGAAAACTTAAAATTAAGCATCGCCACAACTCATAAATTAATCCTCCCGTGCACTAGCCTCGCGTCGAACATCGTGCGATGCCTCGATAATCTCCGATTGTTATTCACGTCACAATCTTGAATCAGTGCCGTAGCTATGTGCAGCGTAATTAAGCTTTAAGTACTCAGGCTTAAAGTAGGAATTGGGGTACGAGATTGAATGCCATTCGGTGAATTTGGAAACAGGTTTGTTGTGTTTCAGATGGAACTAAATAAAATATTAAGAAGAGGTTTTTCCTCCTACCAAGCTTGTTTGCAAAACAAATGCTTATAAGAAGCACAGTCAAATCCTCAAATTATTTTATACTTCTCGACTTCTAATATTACACAGAGGTAGAGTTTGTACGTATCATCTTCGAAACTAATAATGCGATTTAAAAAGATTATCATCCTCTTAATAAAATTAACTTTACAATAGGATGGAAACAGTTTAGTATTGAACATGAAAATTTTTCGATGTGAAGGCTGGAAATATAAAAACATTAAAAAATAATCTTTAATAATTATATCTATATCTATACTCTATACATACAAACAGATAAATAAAATTGAAGTGTCTGTTTGTAATTCCAAAATAACAGCTTTTCACTAAATGCATATGAAAGTATACACGCTACTGACACTAAAAAACCAAGTTTTAAAATTTTTCTCTGTCTGTCTGTCTGTTTGTTCCGGGTAAACTCCGAAACGGCTCGACAGATTTTAACGGGACTTTCACTGTCGGATAGCTAATGTTACAAGGAGTAACTAAGGCTACTTAGATTTTTAAAAAATATTAGGGAACCGCGGGCAACCATGAATTAAAATCTACGCGGGTGAAACCGCGGGGCACTGCTAGTCGTATAATAATAGTCCAGACAAACAGTTATAATATGCAAATGAGAAGGCGGGGCTTGCGCTAGAAGCCCCTCCTTTGAAGTTGAAAGGGGTGGCAGATGCGCATGAGTCGACGAAATTCGATAGCTCTATGCGTTGACAGATAAAGTGGCAAAATTAAAACGTTCTACCGCTTTTAGTGGATGTCATTCATGTTTTAGCGCGATGAAATGTGAATTAATAAGCTTTTTTATTTAGGGTTGTTTCATTTTAGATTTTGTAGATAAAGTATTGATGAAACAATAAAAGTGATATAAAAGGATATTTAAAAGGTGTGTACTGCACTGCACGCGATCTCAGTTTTAGGGTAGGTATGTGGGTATTATGAAAATAGCGCAGTAGACGATGCAGCAAGTTTTAGGACCAATCAGCTAGAAGAAAAAACCGAAGCTAAGATGTTGTTAAGACCTTGTATAAATTTTGTCGATAGTAAAGATATAATCCTAGTAATATTATGAATAAACGCAAAAGTTTGTAAGTTTGTATAGGTGTTTGTTACTTTTTCACGCAAAAACAATAAATGGATTACAGTGTTTACATGATTCCTGGCTGAGTTTCTTGTCGGTTCTTCTCAGAAGGCTAGTTTCCGAACCGGTGGTAAATTCTCGACATTCATAACCAGGGCCTAAAGTGAATAAATATTTTTCATTTTTATTTTCTTTCGAAGCCATGGACACCAGCGTAAAACGAGCGTCCCGAGACCATTTGGGTTCCAAAATGTGGCGATGATCTTCCCGTTAATAGTAAATAAATGATTGGAAGCAGTATCCCCATCACGGGTTTGCCACCGTTTTTGTAATACTCGCTAGCGTCTCCGCCGAATATTTGTATGAGACGTGAAGAACTAAAATACAAATATTGTCGAAGACGCTAGCAAGTGTAAATTAGGATTAGGAAAACGGTGGCAAACTCATGATAGGAGTTTGCATTTTAGAGCACAGTTAGTGCATTGAATCGACGTAATTTCCAAAAAGTATTCAGTGAACCAGCGGTCAGTGCAATAACAAGTTCAACCGCAAAGTATCCCAGTGGACCTTTCCTATGGACTGACGCGTTCGTTAGCCGCACTGTCAACTACTGTCAGGAGAGGATATTGCAATATTAAACGTGGTATCTAATCACAGATTAAAAAATGTAATACTAACACTAAAAACCATTAAATTTAAATATATTATTAAAGGGAGTCCCTGTAGGCAAGGTTCCGAAGATACTGGCGGCATTCCCCCTTTGTATGGCTAGACTAATTCTTTGTCCGAGGTAGCTGCCAGCTCTTCGGTACCTAATTAGATGTGATGTGAGTACTGGCATTGGAAATAGACACTAACTCACACAGGTAATTTATGGGTATTGTATTATATCATAATCATATTCGCAATAGAGCTATGATAAGGCGCTTGAATGTCAAGAAAATTACCTCTGGCTTAGAAACTAGATTTCTGAGAAGAGCCGGCAAGAAACTCAGCCAGGAATCATGTAAACACTGTAACCTAATTATTTTTTTGCGTAAGAAAGTAACAAACACCTATCCAACCTTACAAACTTTTGCGTTTATTCATAATATTACTAGGATTCTATCTTTACTATATAGCTTTTAAATAAAATCCGAAAATTATAAAGATCTTCCGCTAAAATATTATCTACGATCACTTAACTAGCATTAAAGTGACGATTACCGCTAGAATACAATACACTTACAATACAATACAAACGGAATACGATTCCCATACAATTTAATAATTTGTAAATGGCGGCGTTATATTTGTAACGTGAAACTACACACGAGGTGTGAATCGTTTCAAATGTTACATTTTAGCGGTATTACTAAACTTGTTAGAAGTGAGCACTCCGGGTTTAATTTTAAGATATAGGTGTTAGTTTTGTCCCGTGGTTTCTTCTGCGTGCTTTATTTCATTCATTTTTTTAAATAATTTTATTCAGTTATAGAAAAAGTTATAACTTAGTTTTTAGTGTTAGTAGCGTGTATACTTTCATATGCATTTAGTTAAAAGCTGTAATTTTTTAATTACAGACACTTCAATTTTATTTATCTGTATAGATTTGTTCTTTTTATGTTTGTAAGTACCGTTCATATTACAGTTGAATAGCTGTTAATTTGGAATTACAGCAATACACTACAATTATATTAATCGGTTTATGTATATAATGTAAGTGTGTATGTATAGATTACAATAGCAAAGAATATACCGTATTCATAAGATTGCAATAAATTATTATCGTTGCCGAAGCACTTGAAACAAATCTGTCGAGTTATAACAGTCAGAAGCTTTTAAAAAGCAAATTATATGGGGTGACGACATTTTAGTGGTGGGTTGGTCTGAAACCTTATATTGCACAATTGGTTATGAATTATATTCCTCTTTGTGCCTTTATCGGCTACTAATCGAGTCTTGCTATTCAAATTTATGTGTTTTATTTACTCACTTCTGATTGTATTTTTTACTAGCTGTGCCCCGCGGTTTCACCCGCCTGGACCTAATTTCGTGGTTTTTTACGTGTCGCAGGACCGCAATATTTTGAATGTATATAAAAGTAGCCTAAAATACCCCTTGAAATATCAGCTGCCCGCCAGTGTAAGTCCCATTAAAATCGATCCAGCCGTTTCAGAGATTACCCGAAACAAACAGACAAACAGACAGACAGACAGAGAAAAATTTAAAAAAATTGTATTATAGTGTCAGTAGCGTGTATACTTTCATATGCAACTAGTGAAAAGCTGTTATTTTGGAATTACAAACAGACACTTCAGTTTTATTTATCTGTATGTATGTATAGATGTGAAGATGTATAGATGTTAGTCATAAAGATTCCCAAACAAGGCCTGCCAATATTTCTTCAGTACTAACTCTCTCTGCCAATACTAAGACTAACTGCCTCGGGAATTGACTTTACGCGAACTACGGGGCATGTGTGTGACTTTGAAACAAAAATACTAACTTATTATTTTGGTATTAAGATGTTAAGTCCATTATATGGCTGGGCTTTTGGGGGTATTTGGCTGAATGACTGAAGTTATTTTAATGACATTTGGTGCCTACAGCTTGGACTCCGACGATGAACGGAAAAATCTGTCGAAAACACCTTATCTAGATACGTGACGTGGTTTATTTATATTTTACTAGCTGTGTCCCGCGGTCGAGATCATTTCATTTCAGGAGCCGTGGTGGCCTCGGGGTTAGAGCAGTCGCCTGCTACGCAAGCGACGCAAATTCGAATCCCAGCGGGGCCTGTACCTATGAGTTTTTCTAAAAACTTATGTACAGTGATTTCACACCACGTGCTTTACGGTGAAGGAAAACATCGTGAGGAAACCTGCATATGTCTGAAAAATTATTCAAAGACGTATGTATTGTGCCTGAGATGGCGATGGAATCACCCTGTCACGTTGGCACTTAATCATATTCGGTGAAATGTGGGTGTTGAAAATTACAACACCTCTGCCTACCCCTTCGGGGAATACAGGCGTGAGCATATGTATTTCATGGGTGACCTGCAGAACCCAATGATGTTTTTAAATAATTTTAGCCTAGTATACTCCTTGTACAATCAGCAATCTGCCTCCAATAAATGCAGTTGAAGTGTCTGTTTGTAATTCCAAAATAACATCTTTTCACTAAATGCATATGAAAGTATATACAGTTCTGACATAGAAAAAAAACTTTTTTAATTTTTATCTCACTGTCTGTCTGTTTGTTGCTGCTAATCTCCGAAATGGATCGATTTAAACGGGACATTCACTGCCGGATAGCTAATGGTCACAACGTAGGCGACTTTTATTTTATTAAAACACTATGGTCCTTCGAGCCACCCAAGAAATGAATCCACACTAGTAACTACTACAATTCACAGCTAGTAATAAATATAACAATTATAGATAAACGAGATGTACTCTACATATCCCTTTGTCTCTCGAGATATTCGGAATAAAAAAACCGTTATTTTTACATGTTTTTGCTAAGACAAATGACTCAGCCATGCAATGTCCCAAGCGACGGTGTAAAACGCATTGTGTTCGCTCGCAGTAGTTAGATTATATTTATTACGTTTGGGCCGCGCCGCCGCAAGCAATCTACACAGTGCACGCGACAGTTACAACTCCAGTACCGTTGGCAGGTTACAACATTTAATAAAACATACATATATACATGTGGAACTGATGAAATGAGTTTGTATGCGATGATGATAGAAAATGTTTGAACGGTTAAGAATGGAAGAGGAAAAATAAGAATTGACGGAGGACAGAGAGGAAAAGGAGGAAGACGGCAAACGACGAAAGGCAGGAGTATTTATTTTTATGTTGATTTATTTATTATCTACTAGCTGTGCCCCGCGGTTTCACTCGCGTAGATTTAGTTTCATCCTTATTGTCCCTAATATTTTTGATAAATAAAAGTAGCCTAAGTTACTCCTTGAAACATCAACTACCTACCAGTGAAAGTCCCGTTAAAAACCATCCAGCTGTTTCAGAGATTACCCGGAACAAACAGACAGACAGACAGAGAAAATTTTTAAAACTTAGTTTTTTTGTGTCAGTAGCGTATATACTTTCATATCCATTTAGTGAAATGCTGTAATTTTGGAATTACAAACAGACACTTCAATTGTATTTATCTGTATAGATATAGATGGGTTGAAAATAAGGGAAAGAAGTAAAGAAATTTGAACTTTTATTATACTTTTATTACGAGTATTTAAAACCATCAAACTACATACTCTCACGCCTGTATTCCCCGAAGGGGTAGGCGTGTTGTAATAACAACTTACTTTTCACCCAAGATAATTTACTGCCAGCGTCACAGATAGTGAATCTATCGCCGTCTTAGGCACTGTACATACGTTTTTGAATTACTTTTCGGACATATACAGATTTCCTTAACAGTAAAGCACGTGGTGTGAAATCACTGCGCTTAAGTTCTTAGAAGAACTCATTGATGCAGGGCGCTGGGATTCGAACTTTGCGTTGCTTGCGTTGCAGACGCCTGTTCAAACATCACGGCGCCCATGGCCACCACGGTTATATATAATATAATTTTTCTACTGCTAAGCCGTACCAAAGTCATCCAAAACCGCAAGTACCCACTCACATTATCCTGTGCAGTATCAGTCTCAGTTTTAACATTTTTATAATACCTGAATTGAACCATTTCAAAATATCTATCAAATACCTATACAGTATAATTTTAGGTATATTATAATTTTAGGAAGCAATTAAAATTATTATGACAAAAATATTTTCTTCCGGAATTCATTCTTCTACGGAATGTAGGTAAACACGGCCGCGCGTTCATTCAATCACTTAAGGCCGCGAGCTCTTCGGCCATAGCTTATAACTACGTTATCGTTGGAGCTAGATATTTTACGACTTCAACATAGTGATATATTCATAAAACCCTACAACTTCTAGAAGACAACTGTTTCTTTTTCTCCGACACCCTGTTATAAAAAAGTTGGATAAAAAGTTGTAGGTATATCATTTATTTTAATAACCAAAGAAAGCTGCGGTAAAAATGGCATAAGATCTTTTTTTATCACAGTATTAAAATTTGGTTTTGTCTTGTTTACAATTTTTACTATCATCATAATAGTTGGAGTGTATAGTCTAACTTGTAAACTATCTATAACTATAACTATTAATAGATAAAATTTTCGGATACTATTTGTATTACATATAATCTTAACTCCATTCGATTCCTTTGCTATCCATACTTAGCCACTAACTAACCGCTAAGCAACTTATCTATCTACCCAACTGCGTGTGTCGACTAGCGCCTTATTGGAACGAGGGAATTCGACAAAATAACCTCGTCTCTCTTTAAGTATACATATAATAATAAATACCTACTCATTGCATTGTCCTTACAATAAAGTACATGTCAGTATTTAGTATCTACGAGTAAGAAATTGTTCCCAAACTTTGTTTAAGCCTCCAGTTCGATATTTGAACCTGCCCGACTGTACCTTCACTATACAGAAGATCGCAGCAAAATAATGATACCTTTGAGTTGTGGTGTGTTCCTGGGATGAGTAAGTCATCAGTGCTTCATGGAGGGGAGGTATAGTGAAGTCACTTTGCTAGCATTAGTTGACATTATGTGTACAGGCAGCGAAGAAAGAAATACAGTGGATTTTAGCTAGTATAAATCTTACATAACAGTTGCAAGTTGTGTTAGAAGCATTCGGCTGCAGTATTCGTTAACCACCAGGCGGACTGTAAGCTTGTTTGTCTCCATAGTAGTATGCACATTTTTATTGCATAAAGCTTGTATGTTAGTGTAATGTTTTGTCAGGCTTCTGGCTCATAATGTGATCCGAATATGATTCAGGAATAATTCATATTTCGCAATTCACCTGTTTGACACTTTCCTATGAAGATTCCTAAAATGGTCCACCAAATATGAATTGCTTTTGTGACAAATAGCAGAACCATAAAAAGTGACACAGGGACTAACATCTACAATTATTGTAATCATTCGTAAATCATAAATATGAATTGCACTTAAGTGACCATTTTATCATTTCTATGATGAATAATATTCAGATCACATTATGATTCTCTCAAAGTGGCCTTTTTAGACCTACTGTAAGGATTTCCTAACATATTCAATTGACTTGAGATTATGCCCTGCTGATAGGTGATGGTTTATTCAAACATGCAACTAAAAATAATTCATAACAAGTTGTATTGTGGATATTGCCAGTGTGACCGTGCTGTGACGTGACGCCTTGGTCCTAGCGGAAGATCAGTGATGGTTGTCATCAACGTGGCAGCCAGATTATGCTGAGTTGGGACCAATTCGTAACAACTATAAAACACTGTTACTATAATCCTTTTCGCTCTTTTGTGCATGTTGTTACGAATAAATTTATTTTCTTTCTTTCTTTCTTTCTGTGTCCCAAAAAAATATCCTATTTACTCCTTGATACATCAGCTATCTGCCAGTGAAAGACCCGTTTAAATTAGTTAGTTAGTTTTTCCGAGTTAAGTCGGAACAAACAGACAGACAGAGAGACAGAGAAAAAAAAAATTGTTGTTTTCATCTATTTACCGCATATACTTTCATATGCATTTTGTGAAAAGCCGTATATTTGAAATTACAAACAGATTTAGAAACAATTTTATTTATCTTTAGATATAAATAGGCGTAAACACCATCTATCAGAAGCCGGTTAAGTTGAAAAGTACCTACATTTAGAGCTACTAAAAAAATCTCACATCTTGAGAAATTTGCCGCATCAACTCGCAACAATATAACCTTTTTGTAAAATGATACAAATTTTTCCGTTGACTCGTGTCCCACCTGGCCGAGTAGCTATTAATAAAACCAAACCAACCTTGCCATGACCCGCCTACAAGAGACACGTGGACCACAATATGTTACGTATGGTCTGGACTTCGTACTGGGTTGAACAACATTAATCGTGAAACGATATTTTCAATTTACTCATTAAATGAGCCGGGCAACTCACACCCGAGGTCAGGTGGTAGTCGCTTCGTGTAAGAATCAAGTTATCAGTCGCATCTGGTTTCAATTCAGAAAAAAACATATTTTATCTATACATCTATATACATATACAGATATCTAATATATATAAATCTCGATTCACAATGTGTTGTCCTCAATGGACTCCTAAACCACTTAACCGATTATAATAAAATTCGCACACCATGTGCAGTTGGATCCAACTTGAGAGATAGGATAGTTTAAATCTCAAATTATAGTCGCAATTTTAATTTATTGCTAATTATTTGTCTGTTATTATTCGACAGTCGCAATTATCTGTTAACTCCAAATGATTCTAATAGATGTCGATACCTTTCGACTGGGTTGAGTAAGTAATCAATAGATGGCGCTGCTATGGTAAATCTACGAACGTGTCATATAAGCTACATTTTATTAGCATAATTACCACGTGTTGTTGACGCTACAAACTAGTATATATATATATATACATACAAAATATTTAGGTCCCTGTCTGTCTGTTTGTTCCGGGTAATCTCTGAAACTGCTGGACCGATTTGAACGGGATTTTCACTGGCAGGTAGCTGATGTTTCAAGGATTAACTTAGCCTACTTTTAACTCTAAGCGGGTTAACCGCGGGGTTCTAAAAAAATTTTTCGTTAAATTATAATTCCGCTGATTACTTACCTTAAAAATATAAAATACGCAATAATTTTGGAAAATAAAACCACTAATGTACTGTTCTTGATTATGCACGCTTTTCAGGCAATTACAAGAAGCATTAGATACCTATTTTGTTCCTACACTAGCTTATAAATTATACCACAAAAATCTAGACCGAAAAATGTATAATTTTCGTTGCGTGCCTATCAAACATTATCGGCGTACAAAAAACGCTTACCGAAAACTATTATGATAGGTTCCATTGAACAAAACACGAGGTTCACACCTACTTGTCCTTTATTCGGTACAAGCATGCGAACTGGGAATTATGGTTTAGGAATAAAGTTATTATAAGCGGTAGTACTTAGCTATTGAATCCTGATTCGTATCACAATTTTATTTACCCTTTGTAAGTGTAATTAGAGCGCATCTATACAAATAAAGTTCTGACTAATCGCTCTTAGAAACATTAATACTCTACACTTAATATATATATAGCTAAAGAGTTTGTTTGTTTGTTTACTTGAACGGGCTACATCTCAGGAGCTGCTAGTATGATTTGAAAAAAATGTCATTCAGCGGACGGATTTAGTTAGATATTTATCTACATATTAATATGATTTGTATCCGTGAAACTCTTAATTCTTATACGATAAGGGGCCTTACCATGAGCTCTTATTGCCATGATAGTTTTACTCATTCATGAGACAGATGTATGTGACGTGTATACATCTGTCACTGTCACACAACTGAATTATCATTACAATAAGAGCTCATGGTTGGGCCCAAGGACGCTTGGAGCTTCTGTGGAGTAATTCATTTGGGCTATCGCTAACTTTATTCCACGATTGGTCCTTACGTGACGATATTATAATATTTTAGCCTTTAGTATTCAAATTGGACCAGTAGTTCCTGAAATTAGTCCCTGCTAACAAACAAACAAACTCATCAGCTTTTTATATTAGTATAGATACCACAGAATTAATAATATTAAACTGTTGAACATAGTATCGAACGACATATATTTATTCTGTGACTCTACGACAAAGGAGTATTTGACTAAGTTCATCCCAGTAATGATGTTGGCATGTCCAATTGGCAGTTTTGTTGCCATTCTACACTTGATTAATTCAAACTGTATAAAGAAAACAAATTAAATGTTTAATTCAAACACAACAACTGGCTCCATTCGACGCGCTTTGTCAAATTGTCGTTTTATTCTAATGCTGCGGTTTGCTGTTCATATTTATAATAATGTTCTTACTGCATACGTAATAAGGTTTAAATTCCCGTGAACCTTAAATGTATAACTGCATTTAATAATATTTTTATAAACAATTTAAAGGGAGAGCAATCTCAGTTTGAAAACGGAACAGGTAACTTTAAAGGTTTAGTAAAAGTATGCTCTAAAAAAATAGAATTAAAGTTCAAAATTCTTTGTTTAGATGTATGAATAAGGTATTGCAGTTCTTTGCGGTTATTTTCTCAATAAGCTAAACAATTTGTGCAAATTGTTTGTTATTACGTTTCAATTGAGTTGAAATTTAAATAGCACAACACTCAGATGCAGGAATTGTAAAAACATTGTTTACTTACAATGGGTGCTTTATGAAAATATACCCTCGTATGTTGACTTATGAATGGAAATAATTAATTTGTGGCATGTAATTAGTGCTTATTCTGAATAATGTAATTGTATTCGTTGTCTCTTGTTCAGTGACAGTGCTTTGTACATTTTTAAAATATTGCTCTAAATGTTACTTATTTGGGACTTGTGTTAATAATAAGAGAGAAAAAAAAAGTGTATAATACCTACAAAGAAAATTGAATTCAAATTAGTATTTCTTAACTTTATTTTTAAATTCATATTTTGCTTACCAATTATCTATATTTTTTTGTTACCTATCCTGTGACAATCAAACTATCTGAAACATTTTTTTCATAGTCAAAGTCAAAAATATCTTTATTCGATTAGACATTTTACAAAGCACTTTCAAATCGTCAGAATGACACAATTATACATGCTACCGCCAGGTTCGGAAGGTTGCTTTTACTGAGAAGAACCTGGCAAGAAACTCAGTAATTACTCTTTTCAAAAATATTATACATATTTAAAAAAAACAAAATAAATCCCTTGAGCAATGTAAGCCCATGGACACAGTTTAAAAGTAATACCAATTCAAAACATACACAATAAGGCAAATAAAATCTTAGTATACATAGGTACAGGCCTCAGTGCGATGCGATCCCAAAAATATTAGCACAACAGATCTATTAAACATAGTTGGGTCTATTTACTTATTTCCTTAGCAAAGGAAAATATTGACCTAATCAGAACAAACAATAATATAATTAGGTGTAATTTCGTACGGCACGTGTCTGACACGGTAGGCCCATTAGACGAACGGCCGCTCCAAGCGCTAAAGGTGCGGGCATACAGCAAGCTAGAGAAAATAATTTAATATTTTGATATCAGATATTCGCTTTTCTATCGTTGCACTTAAAAGATGTAATTTTACATAACATAGATATATAGAATATCGGATATCTATACTCTAAACTTATATTATAAAAAGAAAAGATTTGTATGTAAGTATGTTTGTAACGAAATTATGATGTTTGGCTCAAAAAGTGCTAAACCGATTTGAATTTTTTTTCACCATTTAATGCTACATTATCACTGATTAATATATTTATCACAGGATATATTTTATCCCCATACTCCCACGGGAACAGGAACTACGCAGGTGAACCCGTGTGACGTCCGCTAGTACAAAAAAAACATACAGTTGAATTGATAACCTCCTCCTTTTTTTGAAGTCGGTTAAATATAATGTTTTTTAATAACAAAGTGGGCATACAGGCGGATGCTTGCCATTAGCTGGACTCAAAAAGTAACCAATATTAAAGTTCTCCGACGAGTAAAGCAGAAACGAGAACTTTTACATACCGTCAAACAAAGAAAAGTTGCCTACCTAGGATATGTATTGAGACATGATAGGTACGGGTTACTACAACTAATTATGATGGGAAAAGTCGCGGGCAAAAGACGTGTCGGTCGGAGGAAAAAGTCTTGGTTGCGTAACATCCGGGAGTGGACAGGGATAGCGAGTGCAGCCGAACTCTTTCGCCTCGCCAGAAATAGAGAGGAATACTCCAAATTGACTGCCAACCTTCGTTAATCGGAGAGGCACCTTAAGAAGAAGAAGTAATGTGTAAAGCTATATAAAAATGCAGCCTATAAACGTTTGTCTATATAAACATCAAGGGATAAGATAATGAAAGACAAAAGAGTTGCACTATAGTTACCACCGATTTGAATTCCTTTATATTTCTTTTTGAACCATAAATACTTATTTCAATTAATCATAAAAAAAATATTCCGTTGCAATTATATACATTGAATCACTTTAGCTATAACTAGCGGACGTCACGCGGTTTTACTTGCGTAGTTCCCGTTCCCGTGGGAGTACGGGGATAGAATATAGCCTATGTTACTTGCTGATGATGTAGTTATCCATTGCTGAAATAATTTTCAAGATCGGTCAAGTAGTTTGGAAGCCTTTCCCCCATTCAATGCAAACAAACAAAAAAAACAGTCAAATCTTTCCTATTAATAATAATAGTTTATATAGATACAATACTTGATACTTCACATCGATATCCCGTTCTCCTTAAAATTCATGACAAAACCATCAAATTACACGAAGTACTCATCATAAGCCGCAACAGTACTTAATGTCATAGGTACATTAAAACTGCACTTACCCTACAAACTAAATAGCCAAAATCCACCGCAGTTTTATTACCAAAACGAACATCCATTTCATTGACAATGGATTTCAAGCAATTTTACGCAAAAGGGGGTCTGTTTTGTGATTTTTGTGGCAAAAAAAACTTTTTGGTTATTTATTAGAGAGAGGCGGGGCTCGGAATTTTATTTGCCATAAAATGTGTTATAGAAATGATATAAAAATTGTAAATAAGTGGAAAGCGTGACGTTAAGGTATTTAATGACGCGTCAAATGAACGGGCGCAAAAAAGGACAGATGTATGCACACGAGGCAGCGGCTATGTTATAATGATTTTTGTTGAATAAAAGAGTCGTATAATTATTATAAAGTAAACATTAGAGAGCTAGATAATATTTCTTATATAATTTTTTTTATTTCAATAAAAATATGTATTTTAGTAAATCGTTTTGCAGAATTTGGTGAAAAGATTTATTTTTTTATTTAAAATTTCGAAGTTTATTTCTGGTTACCTTTTATTAAAACAACACCTATTAATTTTGATTTTAATAAACAATAGTTCGCTGGAAATGTTTTTTTAGGAATGAACAAAAAAATACTCCCAAAATTTTCGTCTAAACTTACTCAAACCCACCCAAAGCATTTCGATCAAAATGATCGCCGTCTATTGAATATGAAAGGACACATGTCTTACATGACATAAAAATACGCTAAACACCCGAATTGTATTGCTAACTCATAGATAATCATTCACCATAACAAATTCTATTCCATTCACAACAATACTTTATAATAGTAAGTAGCACTCACCATTCTGTTAAGGCGACAATGTGTCTGACTGATCTTTAAAATCGAGAAAAAAATAGAGGCAAGCGTGAAATTCCTTTCTTTAACATATTATAACTATAATAAGATAACTGCGTGTCGATATCAAACCAACTGCAGCATTAAATTATCGACCAAATCCCCTTAGCAATAAAATTGAAAATAAATTTCCGAGATCTCGTTTGTAAAACTCTTATCAAAGTACAGTGAAAATTTAAACGTATTTTTACACGGATAAGGTAGCATATTGTATTGATAGAACGATAACAAATGTTACCGATTTGTCGCCTCATGTCAAATGACTGCTATGAATGAACGGATTTCTGAATGAGCAAAGGTAAGGCAGTTATGCAATCAATTAGAGAGGGCGGTCCCCAAATTCCTTTGAAATAGAACCCGGCTTCGTTGGGTCCACGAAAGCTTAAATTGATGAGAAAAGTTTAAATACCGCTTACACTTTACACATTGTGATTATTTAAATACCTAATACCTTCGTTAGATGGGAAGCGGATTAAACCATTAATGGGTTTTCGGTACTAAAAGTTTTACGATCATTTTGATCAACTTTACAGCACTTGTTAGTTTTGTGACCGATTTGTTGTGAAAGTTGTTACATTTTTTTTGATACAATGAAAGTTAAGATAATAGTTAAGAGACGTTATATAATACGAAGGTTAAGAAGAGAAAGAGAGGAATATACGTTTTCTTTTTACAGGAATATTTCTTACTAGCGGACGTCACGCGGTTGTACTCGTGTACTTCCCGTTCCCGTGGAGGAACGGGAATAAAATATAGCTTATGTTACTCACTGATGATGTAGCTATCCATTGCTGAAAGAATTTTCAAGATCGGTCAAGTAGTTTCGGAGGCTATTCAATGCAAACAAACAAACATTTTAAAACTTTTAATATTATATGTAGATTTACAGGACACCGGCTGATTACTAGCTCATCAGAAGGTAAGTGGGGTTTCACTGGTGACGCCAATATAAGATGTGTGTGCGCTGCGCCCCAAACTATGGCCCACCTCATATCGTGCCCTGTGTGCCCCACCAGCTGCACGCGGGAACATCACATGGCTGCCAACAATAATTCTGTGGAAGTAGCCAAGTTCTGGGCTACAATAATTTAAACTGTCTGTCATCGACACGATCAGAAGAAGAAGAGGGTAAGTGAAGGTAAGCTCGATGATAGAACTATCTTGTGTTTTAGTAGTACAGAAATGTTATAAAATTGGTATATTTTTTATACCATATGAATTATACATTTGTATGAATATTTTACATGGACAACAGTTTGTCACTTGCTAGCACAAGTAACTATATTTTTTGGCTGGAATTGTAATTACATAATTATACAAGAAACAGTACTTAAAACTGATAACAAGTGGAAAACTTGGCCCATATTGGATTCTCGGAATTGTGTCGATAAAGCTGGCAACATTACCGACTAGAAAAAAAAGATACTTTGTTGGAATTAAAGCCGAATGAATTTAAGTTATCGATTCATAAAAATTCCAATCGCCTTATTTATATGATTCAGGTACCTGTGTAATTTATTTGTAAGAATTGCGTTATGTGATAGCTGTAATATAGTGGTATAGCAGTTTTTATCAATATATCAAATACCAATCAAAATCATTTATTTGTATTATTACAGGTGCACAAATTCGATGACAACAAATAAAGTTTGGTTCAGCTGTAATATACCTCATAGGCGTGCTAAAACAAAAAGTTGTAGCTTACAGTTACATTTATAAACATTAAATAATCCAATTTACATTATCAAATTAATTCATATTAAATTAATTGTACAATATATATTAATATATTTAAATTAATTTATATTACGTCCTCTAAGAATTCGGCTATAGTATCGCTTACGCTCATATACCCGCCGTTCTCATGGCCCCACCGCGTCTCAAAGCGCATCGCACGCGTTCAAAGACACCGCTACCTAAATACGGTGACATTTTACACCAAATGGCTGAACATATTTCATTCACTACTCTAAAAGAATTTCATGCGCAAGGAATTTATGAATGAAATTCAAGTGTTCGTAGCAAATCATTGAAGTAATGTGGAGTACTTTTTGTAAATGGCTAATGGCTTGGTTGTATTCTACTTTTGTTGGGCACATGTATTATCAAGTATACGGTTAGTCGATATTTCAACTATTATAGAGTGTATACCGTATTTTTATTATCTACTAGCTGTGCCCCGCAGTTTCACCCGCGTAGATTAAGTTTCTATATGTCACGCGACCCTAATATTTTTAATAATAAATATAGACTAAGTAATTCCTTGAAACATCAGCTACCTGCCAGTGAAAGTCCCGTTAAAATCAGTCCAGGCGTTTCAGATATTATCCGGAACAAACAGACAGACAGACAGACAGACAGAGGGACAGAGATATTTTTTAAAACTTGGGTTTACAGTGGCAGTAGCGTGTATACTTTCATATGCATTTAGTGAAAAGCTGTTATTTTGGAATTACAAACAGAAACTTCGATTTTATTTATCTGTATGTATAGACTAGCTGTGCCCCGCGGATTCACCCGCTTAGAGTTAAGTTCGTGGACGACCCTGGAACCGTAATGTATTTTTTTTTAAAATGACGCTACACTTTCTCGCAACGCTCGCAACTTAGGTACTATGTATAACTTAAATTTAAGTAGTATAGTAATATATAATAATAACTACAGCTATAGCTCTGTCAGTGAATGTCTCGTTAAAATCGGTCCAGACGATTAGGAGATTAGCCGGAACAGACAGACAGACAGAAATTTGATAAAAATTGTTTTTTCTATGTCAATTCCGTAAATGCTTTCATATGCTTTAATTGAAAAGCTGTTATTTTGGAATTACAAACAGATATACATGTATATAAAGATATAAGACGGTACCGAAGCATAATCTACACTAAAGAAAGATTTGATTGCTTTTTTGTTTGTTTGTTTTCATTGTATAGGCTCCTAAACTACTTGACCGATCTTGACAATTCAGCAATGGATAGCTACATCATCAGCGAGTAACATAGGCTATATTTTATCCTCGTACTCCCACGGGAACGGGAACTACGCGGGTGAAACTGCGTGACATCCGCTAGTTGTAAAACAAAGCATTAACATGATATTCTTACAATTGTCTGAAATCTCCAAAATAAACTATCCGAAATCCCTAATATTCCCATGATGGAACCATTAAAATAATCTCATTTAATACGGCTAATACTGACTTCCTGTTATAAACAGCCGGAAGTGACGTGAGCGTCCGGCACGCGGCGGCCGGATGTAGCGTCACAGTTCAATTTGGCGCCACATTTAATGTTAATATTGTTATTTTACAGGCTATTGAGTGGCTTAATGTTTGTTCTTATAATAAAATGGATTCTGATAGCGGTTGCAATTTCATATTATTGTGGTCTAATTTGGAATCAGTCAACCGATATATTGCATTTATATTCACACCTGTGAAGTAATCTATACATCTATACATACATACAGATAAATAAAATTGAAGTCTCTGTTTGTAATTCCAAAATAACAGCTTTTCACTAAATGCATATGAAAGAAAGTATACACGCTACAGACACTAAAAAAACTAGTTTAAAAATTTTTCTCTGGCTGTCTGTCGGTCCGTCTGTCTGTCTGTCTGTCTGTTTGTTCCGGGTAATCTCTGAAACGGCTGGACCGATTTTAACGGCACTCTCACTAGCAGATATCTAGTGTTATAAGAAGTAACACGATGTTTTCCTTCGCCGTAAAGCACGTGGTGTGAAACACCCGAAAATCTCATTGGTTCAGATGGGAATACTATCGACAAATAAACAATTAAGTGATTTTAATAATTATCATTTCTAAATTAATATGAATCCCCTACAGTAATGCCCTGTGCCAAAAACCTTCGTCTACAGACGGTAGAGCCTACATATTACGAACACAAGCCTAATTTCGTCATCATAACATCGCGTGTCAAAGCAAGTGTTGTTTAAAACAAATATTATCAACGGCTATTAACCAAACAAGTGTGAACGACATTCGATACATTTGAGTTAGACCAGTCCACACGTGTTCACTAAAGGGTTTGGTCCCATTCGCTTCGTACATCGTATTAACATTATCGAAGTGTCTAAAACTGTGACGGGGTTGAATCACAACCCTTTTTATAAGTTGTTATTTACTTTTAATGTCTTTGGAAATAAATTAACGATTAATATAGTTTCAATATTGAGGAGCTCGTGGCACAGTTGCTATTGCGCATATCATTCGATCAGCGAAGTTAAGCAACCATACGCCTAGCCAGTAGTTGGATTGGTGACCGCCCGAGTTCCCTCCGTGCCTCGGAGAGCACGTTAAGCCGTCGGTCCCGGTTGCCAATTTAACATCTTTGGCAATCGTTACAGGTCAGTCGGAGGCCTAAAAATAATCTGACAACTGGTTTAACCCAGATCACAGATTTTCCTCTTAAATGGGGTTGCGAAGGTCAGATGGCAGTCGCTTCGTATAAAAATCAGGTGATCAGCCACATCGGGTTGAATCAAGTGCCGACCCCAAAAATTTATGGGAAAAGGCCAGGGAAATGATGATAGTTTCAATATTAATACTAATACCTACTAAATAGGTAATTCGGGACTTATTTTAGAGGGCTAGGGTGTAATATACCCTTTTTATTGTATGCATGGTTTTCCTGTACCGTATCTTATCTTATCTTAGTTGCGGCATTATTGGGTCCGGTTGCCCGGAAGCACGTCGACCCTTGGGATCTTTTGTGCTGCCCTTGCCCTTATGCTCTACGTACCTGACTCCTCAAATACTCTCTAAACAAGCCGGCAGATCTTGCCCATGATGAAGAGCTTGTAGTCCTCTGGTTTCGGATACGACTTACCCAGTAAGTCCATTCGCCATTTGGCCAGTGCATCGCAATTGCATATTAGGTGACTCATGGCTTTGGCTTCTGATTGACAGTACCTACATACCACTGTACCGTAAATACATACGGGTCAAATCATAATTCTCCTTCTTGCGTCGCCGTAGTACAATAATAGTTAGTAGATATAGATTCGCAGTTCAATATAAATTTTATTAGTTCTCGAAACAACTATTTGTTTTCGATTCGATTAAGTTAGTGAATGGAGCTCGATTTGAATTGCTGTAAGTAATTAATGTTACACCGAACTTAGCCTAATTCATGGCGACCTAAATGGAGCTACATTTACTGAACTAGTTGTTTCGCCTGATCAAAATATATGGAAAAAAACGTATCCGTCAAGCTAGCGTACACATGGTGGAATCCAGGGTCAGGAGTAGCCTCAAAAAAAAGAGCCTAATAGGGTTTGACTGATTGGAATATTTTTTATCTTTTATTTGCTTATATTATTTGCTTATCTGAAAGTAGCATCAGTGACTGAGAAGTTGAAGAATAAACATTTGTCGTGGTATGGACATGTTATGCGGAGGGATGAGGATAATGTTGCCAAAAAGGTTTTGTTTATGAATGTGGATGGTTACAAGGGGAAAGGAAGACCTAAGCAACGATCGATGGATTGTGTGAAAGATGATATGACTAGAATGGGAGTGATCATCTTTCATGCCGTCATATCTGTATGTGAATGCTGATAGAGAGAAATGGAAGAGAAGAACACATTGCGCCGACCCCAAATAACATGGGATAAGGGCAGGAGGATGATGATATTTGCTTATAAAGTGATTTAAATAGTAATTTATTGGAACTGTCCCTTATTCAATTCGGATAAGAAAAAAATAAAAAAAAATAAGTGTCTATTCGTAATTCCTAATTAAAAGTTGCTCACCAAATGCATGTTATGAAAGTATATACGCTATTTGTCCGCTTGTTCTGGCTAAACTCTGAAACGGCTGGACCAATTTTAACGATACTTGTACTGGCTGATTTTTCATTGTCGAGTTGTGTGATGTTACAAGATTTTATTTCAGCTGATGATAAAACGGAATAAGGAATTTAGGCAGGATACTTTGATACAAAAACGTCAAAATATTAAGTCAAGGCGAAAGAAATCACGGGGCACAATTAGTCTATACATCCATACATATCTATACAAATAAATAATAATATAATTAAATAAATAAAATGAAGTGTCTGTTTGTAATTCCAAAATAACAGCTTTTCACTAAATGCATATGAAAGTATACATGCTATGGATACTGAAATACCAAATTTTAAAAAACTTCTCTGTCTGTCAGTCTGTCTGTATATCTATTAAACATATTAGGGTTCCGCGACAATAAGGATGAAACTAATTGTACGCGGGTGAAACCGCAGGGCACAGCTAGTTTAAAAATAAATTTGAGTAAAGTTGAATAATTTATTAAGTTAACGATACTATTGAGTACGATGAAAATGCAAACAAATATTATTCGTGAATAATTTGGAACGCGATTGTTAATAAATTCCAGTTCGAACAATCGTTGTAATAACAGCTTGCCAAAAGCGGCAACACTACGACTAACAAGTATAATAAATGAATGGTGTATATTCAGGGTATCATTAAATTTATTCGGTAGAATCGGATGGCATATCGAATCGTACGCTTGTACTATCCAAGCATATTGTCCAAATGAAATATCTGATGTGATACGCCAAAACATAATTAGTTTCGCACACTCGTCCGCGATGTGCGATGTCACTGTAGGGGACCGGCCCGGTGATTGCATTGGGAATTTAAATTCAACTGAGTGAATAGTTAGTTTGGATGTTGATATTATGATTAGCATCTGCTATTCACTTAGAAATTTTATTTAAAACTAGCTCTGCCGTCTGTGCCTCGCGGTTTCACCCACGTAGATTTTAATTTTATGGTTGACGCGGATCCCTAATGTTTTTTAAAAATCTGAGCCTGAGTTATCCCTTGTAACATTAGCTATCTGTCAGTGAAAGTCCCGTTAACATCGGTCCAGCAGTTTCGGAGATTAGCCGGAACAAACAGGCAGACATACAGACAGACAGAGAAAAAAAACATAAATTTGTTTTTTCATGCCAGTACCGTATATACTTTCATATGCATTTAGTGAAAAGCTGTTATTTTGAAATTACAAACAGACACTTCAATTTTATTTATCTACATATATATATATGTATAGATGTCATGTATAGCTTCATTTTGTTTAACACGAATTTGAAAAAATAGTAGCCTAGTTACTCCCTGTAACATCAGCTATCTGCCAGTGAAAATACCCTTTAAAATTGGTTGAGCCGTCTCGTTGATCAGCCTACACAAACAGACATATAGACAAAGACAGACAGAGAAGACAGAGTACAAAAAAAATCTCCTTCTGTCAGTCTGTTTGTAACGAGAAGTAATTTAGGCTACTATTATGAAAAACAATATAAGAGTTCAGCGGGCTCATGTAATTAAGTCTACGCGGGTGAAATCGCGAGGCACAGCTTGTTGTTAATCAAAGACTGCTTTGCTTATCAGTTGTCTATTTGAAGTAAATAAGGACTGGTTACAATATCACATTGTGAAAATTGTGCCCCAGATATTGAGCCGGCGAGCAATATTGTGAAATCGTTACTATTATTTGGGTTTGAAGGGAACTGTATCAGGGGAAATCACTGAAAGGGAGAGTATTTACCAAATAATTTGTACATTACTGATGCTTTTGCTGTGTTTATTTTGTTACATTTGGTAATAAAGTGAACGTAAATCTCTGATTTATAACATACATAAATATGCTCACGCTTTATTCCACAAAAGGTTAGGCAGAGGTGTTGTAATAACCTCACCCACTTGTCACCGAAGATGATTAAGTGACAACGTGGCAGATGGTGAGTCTAAATCTCGTCTTAGGCACTATAAATATGAATTACTTCTCAGTTATATGCAGGTTTCCTCACGGTGTTTTCCTTCACCGTAAAGCACGTCGTGTGAATACACTGTGCAGTGTGCATACGTTTTTAGAAAACCTAATTGGTACAGCTAAAACCCCAAGGCCATCATTAATTTCAAGGGTGGCTTTATTACGCGAAATCCTATTTTTTTTTAATAAACATAGATGTAGTACTCCTTGTAGCATTAACAATCTACCAGTGAGAGTCCCTTTAAAATCGCTCCAAACGTGACTAAGAAAAAACAGACTGACAGAGATTTTTTTAATTAGATAAGAACCGTACCTACTTTCGTATGCAATTAGAGAAAAGCTGATATATTGGAATTAAAAGCAGACACGTCAATTTCTGTAAAGATGTGCTCTGCGGCACAATTACACCGTGCTGGTGCATTTGCAAAGTATTCAGAGTAACGACATTTAAAAGCTACTGGGAATTTTTCAACTGGGAACGAAATTTGTGACGGTAGAGGAGTACTTTGGAATATGTAACACGATTTGCGTCAGCCTTTCCCTGTACTGCGAGTTTACTACAATTGCGCTTTTTAGCGTACAATCTTATTTCCATTTTGCAGGTAACATTTCGTATGGGAAAAGCTCTTATGAATAATTTTTTTACAGATTCAAAAATAATTCTTCTTTTATTCTACAGAAGGGACACTTGGAACACTCATCTATACATCTTCTATACATCTATACAGAAAAATAAAATTGAAGTGTCTGTTTGTAATTCTAAAATTACAGCTTCTCACTAAATGCATATGAAAGTATACACGCTACTGACACTGAAAAACCAAGTTTTAATTTTTTTCTCTGTCTGTCTGTCTGTTTGTTCCGGGTAATCTCTGAAACGGCTGGACCGATTTTAACTGGACTTTCACTGGCAGGTAGCTGATGTTTCAAGGAGTAACTTAGGCTACTTTTATTTATTAAAAATATTAGGGTTCCGCGACATGAAGCATGAAACGAAATCTACGCGGGTGAAACCGCGGGGCACAGCTAGTAATATAATATAGCCATCAAAAACATTACTTGTAAAGAAAGCTAGTCTTCTACTACTCTGAAGTACTAATTTAATATTCGGACATTTTCACACAACGACATTTAGCATTAAATTAAACACACCTTATATATGGGTAGGTACCAGAGAGTATAATGCTTAAATACATAAAAAACCTCATTTGACAACCCAACATCATGATTCCATTAAAAAAATGTCGAAGACACAAACTCTCACAAAAGAAAATTCCTCTTCTCGAATCTTACAATCATTGGGTATATAAAGTATGTGGCCTGCGGTTTCACCCGCGTATATTTAGTTTCATCCTTATTGTCGCGCAAGACTATTTTTTTAATAGATAAATGAAGCCTAAGTTACTCCTTGAAACATCAGCTACCTGCCAGTGAAAGTCCCGTTAAAATCGGAGATTACCCGGAACAAACAGACAGACAGACAGAGTTTTTTTTTAAATCTTGGTTTTTTATTGTCAGTAGCGTGTATATTTTCATACGCATTTAGTGAAAAGCTGTTATTTTGGAATTACAAACAGACACTTCAATGTTATTAATCTGTATAGATATATAATAAGTTGTACAAATGCGGTGACTTGCAAACATTTCTGCCATCTTCAAACCCAATAAACCGTCTGCCTTTTCCCATCAGATAATAAATGTAAACACCGGAATAGTCATGTCGGAAGTGTTCCCGCGGAGATCCTGAGGCTATTTGGCACCGCACATCTTGCCAAAAGACTGAACATAAATATCGCAAGGGTTGGGAGCCATCCTTTCCGCTTTCTCGGCATGTGACTTTGAAAAGGTTAACTCATTATCCCCTCTATTTGAGCGTTTCAATCAGTGTCTATTTGGGGCATTTCGACTAGATTACACGTGTATGTAAACCTTTTTTTCTGTGGAAATTACACCATCAACATGCAAAAATATTATGCTTTGTACATACATACAAATGCTCACACCTGAATTTCCCAAAAGGATAGGCAGAGGTGTTCTAATAACAACACCCACTTATCACCGAAGATGATTAAGTGCCAACGTGACAGATGGTGAAGCTATACATATGACTTTGAATTACTTCTCAGACTTATGTAGGTAAACTCATGATGTTTTCCTCACTTCACCTAAACTCATTGGTACCGGCCACGTTGGGATTCGAACTTGCGTCGCTTGCGTAGCAGACGACTGCTCAAACCACAAGGCCACCAAGGCTCCGTCCCATCTCCCCGGCACTGCTGTGGCGGCCGGTGCTGCTGCTACTTAGCAAGAAGGAAATATGCTTACATTAGTGAAGGATACATATTTTCTGCGTTTGCGTTTGAAACTCTGGGGCCTTGGGGTCCGGATGCTCATCAACTTTTCGAAGAGGTTGCAAGTTGTCTGGTAGCTGGGCCTTTCCTTGCTCAGAGAATCAGCATTGCTATTCAACGTGGCAATGGTGCCAGCCTTCTTGGCACGATCCCGAGAGACACCGACTTGGGACAAGTTTTCTACCTTTAATTAGGTTTAAGTTCTGTTCCTTGTATACATATATACTTAAGTTTTTATTCAATAAATGTTTCCAAAAAAAAGAGACACAAATTTTTTTTATCAGCATAGATTACAGACAGGAAATAAAAAACAAAAAATATGATTTAAATTAATTCAAAACCGTATCATGAAAACGTTAGGTACGTTTGTGTCAATGTTTTGAAACCACAATTGTCAGCAATAATCTAATTATTTCGCGGTTTCAATTTCAACTCACCCTCAGTCAAAGTAATTACTTATTCATATTTTAATGCATTGTGTCCACATCACTTGTAGTTTTGTCCTTTAAGCATTTTGTTTCACAATAAGTCAATTAAGGAAAGGTAATTGTTCATAATTACGGGCACTATTTGTACTTATACGTCAAGTTAAACAGTTTAAATTATATACAGATAAATAAAATTTTAGTGTCCGTTTGTAATATTAAAATAACAGCTTTTCACTAAATGCATATTATGAAAGTATACGGAACTGATATAAAAAAAACAATTTCAGAAAAAAAACTTTGTCTGTTTGTCCGTCTGTCCGTCTGTCTGTTTGTTCCGGGTGATCTCCGAAACTGGACTGGTTGGACCGATTTTAACGGGACTTTCACTGGCAGATACCTTATTTTACAATTTGTAACTTAGGCTAATGTTATTAAAAAATACATTACGGTTCCGCGGGTCACCCTTTGATAATAACTCCACGCGAGTAAAACCGCGGATCACAGCTAGTTATTTGTAATGTAATTGACGCTTATGTTCGTACAAAGCGCGGATTGTGTCGCACAATCGGCACTCAATCAAAGAATGGTAACAAAGAACACTCCCGGATTGACAAACTAAGAATGTACAAGAAAAAATATAAGGGTTGATAAAAATATTGCTATGCGGTTCTGTAGGAAATACTTACTAATTGTATAAAAAAAATATAGATACATTAGCGGCTATGATCTTTTATTTAGTAGAAACTCGTATTACAAGAGTGTAAGCAGATACCAACAACTATGATTATTACTAAAAACTTAATATATACGGTGAAGAAAAACATCGTGAGGAAACCTGCATATGTCTGAGAAATAAATCAAAGACGTATGTATAGTGCCTGAGACGGCGATGGACTCACCCTCTGTCACGTTGGCACTTAATCATATTCGGTGAAATGTGGGTGTTGGAAATTACAACACCTCTGCTTACCCCTTCGGGGAATACAGGCGTGAGCATATGTATGTATGTACTTAATTTATACAAGGAACAGTACTCAAAACTAATTACAAGTAGAAAACATGGCAAAAATCGGTGTCTCTCGGGATCGTGCCAAGAAGGCTGGCAGCATTGCCACGTTGAATAGCAATGCTGATTCTCTGAGCGAGAAAAGCCCCAGCCCGCTTAGATGAACTTTTGTTAGTATGGTATTTTTGCCATAATTTTTACAACACATGAAGCCTCTGCATATTTGTTTTCAAGAATTAAAAAATAATTCACATAAAACACGGTTTTAATTAGTATTTTATTAACTAATTTAAAAAGTATTCCTATTTATTTAAAAAAAACTAAGGTTACTGAATTATTTAGTAGATAGGTCTGACTCATCATGAATTAATTTAAGAGTTGAGACTCTTGTCGGTGTAACTGATGCGACTTCTTCCATTCGTCTCTATCAAGTGCCATCTCCTTGACCTCCCTATACGTCATGGCAGACACTTTTTCCTTGACTTGTCTCATGTATGTTAACCTGGGTCTTCCTCTTTCTCTCTTTCCTTCTACTTCTAATCTGGTCTGACTACTCAGTTCTAAATATTATGAGGAACAAAACCATTATTCCCTCACATATGTTTAAATAGAAACAAAATGGTCCGTAAAACTTTCAGAACGGAACCCTAACAATAAATAAAAAACTAAGCCGGCGTCACAAAGCTTTGGTAAAAGCGATTCATGTATTTTATTGGTAAAAAGTACAATGGCAAATAGTATTTGTGATTGCATTTTGTGGTAAGGGCTACGTTGTGCGAAATGGATTGTGACCCAAGTTACAGGCGTGAGAGGTGAAAACTTACGTAAAAATTTTTAACAAAAAATATAAACTGTCATCAAAAAGAGCTAAATAAATTAATGTGAAATAAAAACTTTATTATATATACAAGGATTATGCATACTTAAAGCTAATTATAAGTAAAAAACTCGTCCCAAATCGGTGTCGCTCGGGATCGTGTGACATAAATTTCTTACTTTTGAAGATGATGGTTGACTCCGAGTATGATGCTATATTTGGCACCAACATCAAAAGTAAGTAATTTATTCCACATACATATTTTTCCTTTTTTGAAGGTTTTTTACTATTTATGTAAAAAAAATTTTCGTACTTTTCAGAGAATTTTTTCAAATTGCACCTACACCTTACCAGCAGGGGCGTGCATTGGATTTTGAGAGGGGTAGGCATAAACAATAAGTAGGTAGGTAGGCAGGTTAAGTAATAACTATGTGACGCGGCGTAGGTACGTACGTCTTGGTAAAGATACACATACGACCATAAACACACACACACACACGACACGAGTGTATTCAGTGATCACAAAATGTAACTTCTGCTTACCTGCTTATATGCAATGCATGCCATTGCTTACCAGGTGTAAAGTTTTAATCTAGGTAATTGCTGTAAATCGTTGAGGAGTTCCATCGACTCTTTCGGCTCCATCGTCAAATCGAATCCACACCCGATTAAATGGAAGTGCTTCAAATACTTAATGAAAATAATTAACAAACATAAGTCGCTAATATTTTCGAAGGTTCCCCTCGATTTCTCATGGATACCAACATCAGAACTGGACCAAATTAAAATAGGACCTCTTGGGAAGCATTATATCTATACATCTATACAGATAAATAAAATTGAAGTGTCCGTTTGTAATTCCAAAATAACAGCTTTTCACTAAATGCATATGAAAGTGTTCATGCTACAGACACCGAGAACCAAGTTTTAAAAATTTTCTCTGTCTGTCTGTTTGTTCCGGGGAATCTCTGAAACGGCTAAACCGATTTTAACGGGACTTTCACTGGCAGGTAGCTGATGTTCCAAGGAGTAACTTAGACTTACTTTTATTGATTAAATATATTAGGGTTCCGCGACAATAAGGATGAAACTAAATCTACGCGGGTGAAACCGCGGGGCACAGCTAGTTTCAAATAAAAAAGAATCATCGAAATCGGTTCGTTAAACAACCGAAAGTATCTTCTTTTCAATATTGGTACAAATTCTGACCATAATAAAATCGCTTAGAGCTACTTTTTAGGCCACCCGTGCTCCCGTTCTCAGCGATTTGTCACTCAAGAGCCACTCTCAGAAAGATCTCAATGTACAGCACGCCATTAATATGGTGCTTCAAAGTAAATGACATGGGAATTTCTTTGCAACTCCATCTGAATGTTTTTTTAAGTAATTGAAGAGTAGTGTTTCGAGTATGTTTTATTTTGTATTTGAGACCTAATTGCGTTCATTGAAAGTTTCTAATCGGTCGTCTCGATGAGTGCTGACCTTCAAGTCTTGATTTGCTTAGATTTTGTGAATCTGTCTCCGTCTGTCTGTATAGTGCGAAGTCAGTAAAATACATATGTATCCATATCCATTATGGATGGAATTTCAAAAACTGTTATTGTAATTCACAAAAACACATTCTCTATATTTCATGTTTCTGGCATGAGCTCTTATTGCCATGATAGTTTCACTAATTTATGAGACAGATGTATGTGACGTGCATACATCTGTCACTGTCGCAAAACTGAATTATCATTGCAATAAGAGCTCATGGTTGGGCCCCAGTGGCTTAAGCAGTGCGTAAATAAGTCAGTCGGTAACCTTGCATTTGATATATATATGAGGTCAAATTGAGTAACTTCCTCCATTTTTTGGAGTCGGTTAAAAAGGATACTTTATTTATTATTATTTATTATTTGATACTAGCCGTGCGTTTCATGCTTTATTTTGCGGAACCCTTATTTGTTTTTTTAAATAATATGACAGAGTCCTAAGGCACTCTTTGAAACATCAGCTATCTGCCAGTGAAAGTCCCGTTAAAATCCATCCAGCTGTTCACGAGTAATGTCGTGACCAAGGGAAATAGGGATTAATTTTTATATATAAGTCTTTGATATTTACCATTTGCTGACAAGTGCATCTTAACATTCAACTATGTTATGTTTATAACAAATCCTAATTAATCTTGTAAGTACTAAAGTAGGTTTGTTTGTCATCTCAATCCAAAACAGATTAGCGTGTTGTTCTCAAAACACTTCGAATTTTCGTGCGAAAACATCAGCCCACGTCAAGGCTACTTCATTTTCGTGCGAAAACATCAGCCCACGTCAAGGCTACTTTATTCCCGTGTAAACATAATTCGACGCGACCAAGCTACAATAATAATAATATATTCCTAGAATTGTGGAATATTTTTGTCCATCATCTTACCTTTATCTATTCTATACATTCTATATTGCGATGGCTGGCATTCTCGTCATACTTGTGAACAGGTGCTGCTTGTGGGGGCTGGTCATCTCAAGCTACGCATTTAGATATAAATAGAACTACTAGACTTTTCTTTATGTTAATTTTTATCGACATTTGTTTATTGGAACTGTGTCCATGGGCTTACATTTCTCAAATGATTTATTTTGTTGTTTTTTTAAATTGTATAATATTTTTGAAAAGAGTAATTACTGAGTTTCTTGCCAGGTTCTTCTCAGTAAAAGCAACCTTCCGAACCTGGCGGTAGCATGTATAATCCTGTAAATTGTGTCATTCTGACGATTTGAAAGTGCTTTGTATAAAGTCTAATCGAATAAAGATATTTTTGACTTTGACTATATCTATACAGATAAATAAAATTGAAGTGTCTGTTTGTAATTCCAAAATAACGGCTTTTCAGTAAATGGATATGAAAGTATTTACGGCTAGCTGTGCCCTGCGGTTTCACCGGCGTAGATTTAGTTTCATCGTTATTGTCGCGGAACCCTAATATTTTTGATGAATAAACGTACCCTAAGTTACTCCTTGAAAGCTTAAGCTACCTACCAGTGAAAGTCCCATTAAAATCGGTCCAGCTGTTTCAGAGATTACCCGGAACAAACAGACAGACAGACAGGCAGAGAATTTTTTAAAACTTGGTTTTTTAGTGCCAGTTGCGTGTATACTTTCATATGCCTTTAGTGAAAAGCTGTAATATTGGATTTACAAACAGACACTTCAATTTTATTTATCTGTATAGATGTATAGATTAGTAGATTAGTAGACTAGTGTAAAAATTCCTAAACTTACACCTATTTCAAGGTTGTACAATCGATACCAACTAGGCACAATCGTACAATCGAATGGAAAGCGGAGATTTTTTTTTGCAAATGTCCTCTCACCGGGGATTAAACTTGGGCGCAGCTTGTTAACTATAAAAGAATTTTCCATACCACAGCAAGTACGTGGCGTAGGTGTATTTGTAGACAGTGACGGAATACCGTCCTACTTCCATTCGACACACTTCCATAGTCATCAATCGATCTTGTTTGCTCTTCAAATTATACCCAATACGTGCGGCACGTCTCGGGAACACGTGTTCAATCACAATTTACTGATAATATTGTGGTGTTTTGCTTGTCGCGAATACCTTACTATTTGAATAAATACATTAGTTTATTGTTTTGACACACAGGTATTCTACCTAACGTACCATTTATCTTTATACGCGTATTCTGAATACTTATACAATGCGTAATGATAAATTTGCTACACTAGATTTAAGGCAATTTGTCAAATTTATATATTTTTTTGTAATTTTCTAGCCGTTATACTTATTATTTTTATTTGTGGTAAAGTTTTAGAGTTGTTAGAGGTTACTTAAGGTTCGATGATATGTGGAAAAAAAGACAATACTTATGTAATTTATGTATTAACGTAACATAATTTGTAACTTGAAATTCTAAAAACGAATGCCCTAAAATTATATAAAGCTAGCTGTGCCCCGCGGTGATTTAGTTTCATCCTTATGGTCGCGGAAACCTAATATTTTTAATAAATAAAAGGTAACCTATGTCCTTTCTCAGGGTCTAAAGATTGTCTGTGCCAAATATAATTAAAATCGGTTGAGAGGTTTAAGCGGGAAAGCGTAACAGACATACAGAGTTACTTTCACATTTATAATATTAGTAGGGATAACGACGAAAAATTTAAATAAAGCTAACTGACTTCTTATACATTTTTTATTTAAAATGTTCCACCAAACGATGCTCCGTGACAAAAAACTTAGTCCAAGAAGCCATATTAGTAAAATGCATGTCAAAAAAAAATATCTTACATTATTTTTTCCATTAACGTAGGTTAAACACTTAATTCACTTTTTGATAGCAGAGGGGATGAAATGGTTAATAATTGAAAGTCATCCGGCGTGTGTTAACTTCAGTAACATCAAAGCGCCAAATTAATGGACGCCACTGGGTTAGGGGGAACGGGTGCACAATTGGATAAAACACTATATTATTTTTACTCTTTAATCTATACAGATAAATAAAATTGAATTGTCTGTTTGTAATTCCAAAATAACAGCATTTCACTAAATGCATATGAAAACATATACGCTACTGACACTAAAAAACCAAGTTTAAAAATTTTTGTCTGTCTGTCTGTCTGTCCGTCTGTCTGTCTGTCTGTTTGTTCTGGGTAATCTCGAAAACGGCTGGACCGATTTTAACGGGACTTTCACTGGCAGGTAGCTGATGTTTCAAGGAGTAACTAAGGCTACTTTTATTTATTAAAAATATAAGGGTTCCATTAAGGATGAAAATAAATCTACGCGGGTTAAACCGCGGGGCACAGCTAATGAAAGTATAAATATAAGCCCATGGACACAGTTCCAATGCTCAATTTGTCCATTAAGCGGTATAATTAATACTAAAACGAAATATCTTAACTCGTAAATGGTCCGCTAAGTATTTAAGAAAATATTTAATACTATTCCATCAGCATCAAGTTCATTTGGAAGTTTGTCTCTTAATTAAATTTGCAGAAAGTTCATTAAAGGACGCGAAAGATGAGAAGCCTTGAAGAAGCTACCGTTGCCTAATTGAAATGTTCATGAATAAATCTAATTTATATGACATGGATACGGTAATTGCCAAGTTTTGATCGTAACTTTGTTGTTTTTATTCCAAAATAGTGCAAAATAACTTACTAAGTGAATAATAACTAATGAGCCGTGGTGGCCTCGGGGTTAGAGCAGTCGCCTGCTATGCGCGACGCAAATTCGAATCCCAACGGGAACTGTACCTATGAGTTTTTCTAAAAACGTATGTGCAGTGATTTCACGGTTAAGGAAAACATCGTGAGGAAACCTGCATATGTCTGAGAAATAATTCAAAGACGTATGTATAGTGCCTGAGACGGCGATGGACTCACCCTCTGTCACGTTGGCACTTAATCATATTCGGTGAAATGTGGGTGTTAAAAATTACAACACCTCTGCCTACCCCTTCGGGGAATACAGGCGTGAGCATATGTATGTATGAAACTTACTAAAATAGCGAATAAAATGTCACCTCACAATTACCTAAAATAGTATTGTCTTAGAATTAAGTATTTAAGTTGGCCATTAAGTTTTTCTAAAAACGTATATGTTGTGATTGCACACCACGTGCTTTACGGTGAAGGAAAACATCGTGATAACACCGCTATTCATCAATTATATGCCCCGAAGGGGTATACCCTTCGGGGCATATAATTGGAAAACTGAATAAATGTAAAGAAGAAGTAATTATTTTTAAGAACGTTAGGTACTTGCATGGCAACTGATATTTTCTGCAACTTAAATTAAAATTAAAATACAAAATACAATACACACACAGAGTTATACACTTTTACACACTAACATGTTATATTAACTTCCAACTACCCCCGAGTGTTGTTGTTGATGGAAATGCCTTTTAGTTTTTCAACCTGAGACTTTAAAGGGTCCAGTGTCAAGGCGATATCATCGGCCAGCACTCCTCCGGGTGCAGGTGCACCAACCCAACGCCCCGCGCGCGGATCACCGCGCGGCGTCCGACACCACCGTCAGGGGGCCAAAAGCCCCGAAACGGTTACCCCAGTCCCCCTACAGGCACTGCGAGAAGACCCGAAAGAGATTTAAAGGGTGCAGTCGTCTACTAAACTACTGAGTCAGAGGGGTTCTTATTAGCACGAAATTGAATATAAATGGAGTGAATTGCCATTTTGCCTTACATTTTCTGGAAAATTTGTAATGTTGATCGAACTTTGACTGAACTTACGATCTGATTCCGTCCGAAATCTGGAGAATTTTTTTGGTTAAGGACGAGAATTTTACGCCACATTAATTAGTTTACTAACTTTTGTGTAATACACAAATTTTGAGGGGCTCGTGGTACAGTTGCTATTGCGCATATGATGCGATCAGCAAAGTTAAGCAACCATACGCCTAGCCAGTAGTTGGATGGGTGACCGCCCGAGTACCCTCCGTGCCTCGGAGAGCACGTTAAGCCGTCGGTCCCGGTTGCCAATTTAACATCTTTGGCAATCGTTACAGGTCAGTCAGAGGCCTAAGAAAGTCTGACAACTGGTTTAACCCAGATTGCCGATTTTCCTCGAAAAAGGGGTTACGGAAGGAGGTCAGATGGCAGTCGCTTCGTATAAAAATCAGGTGATCAGCCACATCGGGTTGAATCAAGTGCTGACCCCAAATACATGGGATAAGGCCAGGGAGATGAGATGTGTAATACACAAGTTTGCAGGCTTTATGACCAACCAGACAGTTATTTTTTGTTAGTACCTTATTATACTTTCATATGCATTGGAATACAGTGAAAAGCTGTAAATTTGGAACTACAAATACACACTTAAATTTTGTTTACCTGTATAGAACATTTGTAGGGAACTGCCCCAAGAAATGAGTTAACAAATTATGACAAATCCAATTACCTTGCTAGTAAGTAAAGCACTTGCACGGTATTAAGTACCGAACACAAAAGGCATTTCAATAATCAATGGATAAAAATTCCAACTTCACTTTGAACTCTTCCAGTTTTCCCTATCTTCGTTGTACACTCATAATCGTTGTACACCGCGAAGTCCGCACGTCAAGAGATTCTTTGATAGACACTGTATTGGAAAGCTACTACAAGTTGATAGGCACTGAAGAGATACGCGATCGCTATAATGCGGACTTTGTGATGTACATCTAGCCATTATGAGTGTAACGTAATCTAAGAAGTTCTTAATACGCGCGGCTAAAACGATCATAGTTGACACAAGGTCCGGTGTACATGTCACGAGTAAAGAAACGGCAGCGAAAAATTGTGGGGATATTGCGTTTTTTTATTTGCACCATACATAGAGACAGAAACAGACTCATAACGACCAATGCTCATTCAAAGGTACTCGTTCTTAATTCGTGACGGGACCAGTACAACGATTCTCAGTATACAACGAAGACCACCTCAACCTGAACATTATTACTTGTATATTAATTTCCAATATTCCACCGCCATTCTAATTCTCGTTACAATGCAATGCAATCAAAAGCAGAACGGAAATGACTCCAGCGGAGTGTCAATAGCCACCTGTGAACAACAAGAGCCTCCATACAACCTTCCAAGAATACTTTCAAATGAGTGGACAATGCTGACGCCTGGCTGTCTGGTCACTTGTCTTGTCCACTTCATTCATAAATCTACGTTCATTCATGTTTTAGCTACGGTTATGAATGAGTATCGATGTCTTTGTAATACTCTAATCCATTGTCGACTTGTGGCAGGTACGAATTTATTGCAATTCTTTGCTTCACTTCCCACATTAGACGTGAGTTCTTATTCCGTTACAGTTAAGAATTAAGATCGTTTGACTTTCAGCTACGTGGCGGTAGTTTGAAAATTTGTCGAATGCTGGATTGTATTACAGAAAACGTAGCTTTTATTCGATTTCAAATAGCATTGTTGAGTTTTAAGTTCATTAAAATTCACAATGCATTGTGAGGTAATGCTGTTACTTAGTCATTTTATAATATTTTAAGTCGGGTTTGGCTGTCAGTAGCGTTTTGTTTTGTCTGTCGGTTTAAGCTTGACGTAATTAGGTTTGTTCTGTAAAGTTAGAACGTTAGTATTATTATAAACGTAGTGATTTTATGTTCTCCGCGGTTTCGCCCACGTAGACGATTTTTCATGGTATTTTATGTGCAGATTCTTAATTATCTATTAGTTAATAATACCTGCAAGTCGCGTAAAAATTGGAACCAACTAAAACTCTTTATAGAGAATACACAGTGAGCCCTGGTGGCCGTGGGGTTTGAGCAATCGCCTGCTACACAAGCGACGCAAATTCGAATCCCAACAGGGCGTGTACCAATGAGTTTTTCTAAAAAAATATGTGCCGTGCTTTAAGAAAAACATCGTGAGGAAACCTGACTATGTCTGAGAAGTAATTCAAAGACGTATGTATAGTGCCTGAGACAGCGACACTTGAACATCTTCGGTGAAGAGTGAGTGTTGTTATTACAACACTTCTGCCTACCCATTCGGGGAATATAGGCGTAAGCATATGTATTAATGTATAACAGTGTTAATCACTCTATTGCTTTAATATAGCAACTTTGGTTTTGAGTGACATTGTATGATTGTGTGCTTGTGACAGTGACATTAGTCAAAAAAAAATATTGTTTGGTACTTAGGCACAAAAACCCATGACAATTAGTCTACGTGGGTAACATTGTAGGTCTGTTTACGCCACTCGTGCTCATAAAGGTCCACCGTTATTCTAACAATAGGCCAAAATACATGTATCATATCAAACTACGGGATAATTCTAACGAATTATCGTTTACATCTCACAGCCCACCTGGGACAGACTGACACAAACACAATTATCCACCAACCGGCTCGATAATAGCGATAATAACCCTTTATCTGTCTGTTTGTCTTCGTATAGTGAGGGTGGATTGTACCCTTGAAAAGCCATACAAATTTCAACCTTATTAATATAAGCATAGAGATCGCAGTAAAGTTTTGGAAATATTGTTATATCCTCATTGTACTCCCGTACTGTGATTCCGTGATCATATTCGGGTTTGGCAGATTTGTAACAATGGGTGTTGAAAAAATTACGCGATAGCAAAGTTTTGATACCAAACCCTTTGGCGGTTTGCAAGATAAACATGTGAGATAAAGGCCGGGGTATCTAAACGGTGCAAGACGGATGCCTTCGCAAATAGACTTCCGATCTTCGATATCTTTTGATAGTTTATACCACAAAAATATGTTACATTATGGTGGAACCATGGACGGATTTACTAGGATTTTGAAGGCACAGTTTAGATATCGAATTTTTGTCTTAAACTCAAACTCCAAAATATCTGTATTCGATTAGACTTTATACAAAGTACTTTCAAATCGTCAGAATGACACAATTACACAGGATTATACATGCTACCGCCAGGTTCGGAAGGTTGATTTTACTGAAGAACCTGACAGGAAATTCAGTAATTACTCTTTTCAAGAATATTATACAGTGTTTTTTAAATACAAAATAAATCACTCAAGCCACTATAAGCCCATGGACACACTTAATTTAATCAAAAGCAAAATCTGGTAGAGGGTCAATCATTTGAAGTTTTATAACGAAGATACTTATGCAGCTAGCTACCAACTGAAAAATTCACGATACTAACAAAATATCAGAAATGTCAAAAAAATCGATATCGATGAAAAAATTACCGAAAAAGCAGTTTATATTACGATCGTCGAGAAAAATAACTGGTTCGGAAACTGGCATTATGAAAAAAACCGAAAGGAATACAGCCTTCAGCCTTATTAGCATTCCAGACATTTTAAAATTCAATTCATATCTAATCTCTCTATGTAAATTTCTATACTACGTTTCTTGCCGGTTCTTCTCAGAAGGCTAGTTTCCAAACCGGTGGTAAATTCCTCGACATTCATAAGTGCCTTACCAGGACCTAAACTGAATAAATCATTTTCATTTAATTTTTCATTTGCATTAATAACCATCATCAGTTTGAGAGCCGCTACCAAACCATAATAAAACACTTCAGATTCAGGTCCAAGCAAAACTTTGAGAATCTTAACCAGTTTGGAAATGCAAAACCCAATTATGATGTCCCGTCACGATATAAAAGAAATAAAAGGGGTTATTTAAAGTTCACATAAGTCTCAAACAATCCGAACCACTTTGAAAGCCTTGTAATGTTACTTTAAAATTAATACTGACATGATAATAACATGAATTGATTCACAATTATAATGCTACCAAACAATATTAAGGGTCCCTTTTAATATTTCATAAAGTAGTTTTGCGAGCAAGGGGTCCGAAGGGCGGGGCTAATGCGTACCCTCCTTTATCAAGGTTTCTTTTTGCAAGGATCACGCGCTCACCATACGGCCAGTATTATAGGGTATTCATACTTAATTAATATGGTGTATTGAATGGGGAATAAAATGTTTTGGTAGTTGAATATGTTTTGGATGTAACAGATTTCTGGAAGAAGATAAACATCTTGGTTGAAGGATGAAGTTATTTTGATACTTTTGTCATATTGTGCATTTATGGTGAATATATTGTCGTAGAGAAGAGTAATGTGTTTGTACTAAAAGATCATGCTTTAGATATAGTCGACATTAAATGGTCAAATAAATCATTAATAATACCACACAGTTCGGTGATTTAAAATTTAAACAGACTCAATAATAACACAAATGAAACGGTAAAAGCAACGTTAATCATTAATGTAAAAAAACATCAAAAACAGTAACCAAATTGGATTTAATGAGATAGATATTAGGGATGTTAGCGTCCCATACAAAATTATTCATAGCTACTAAAATGATTCCATTCACAACAATGCACTTTTTTATACAGCTAGCATTGGGGTTGACGTCTCACCGACAAAAGGGTGGGACGGGCCAAATAATTGCCAAAACGCTACGAGTGAGACCTATTGTGTTTATTTACAATGGGGTGCGCTAAGTGGGGGTAGTTTTTGTAATTGTTACTTAGGAGAGCTCACCCCATGAGTTTAGTTGAAGACGAAACGTCGCAGCGACGACAGGCGAAAATGTCCCGCTCGTTCTTAGTAGATACTCTTATTAGTGACAGTAAAGATTGCAAGAAGACGGAGATGACCAGTGAGTTACATCCCTACACTCTAATGGGGCATCATCTTGATGTACGACCGAAGTTCCTGCCATACCCTTACCCAGGAAGCCTAAACAATTTGCTAACTCTCGGCCTGCAACAGCAAAGATCTCCGGATTTATTCAGACCATTCCTAGAGCATTTAAATTTCCGTCACCCGCTATTTCATCAAATACCTCGCCAGCCGGACTTCTTCGAGCCAGCACAAGAACCGAAGCCTCTAGAAAGTTACATGAAAACCGAAGAACAGGAGCCCATCAACTTTGTGAATAGGAGAAAGAAGTCCGTATCCCCGTACCTGCACCATCCGTACAAATCGACTGCAACGTCTCCATCGAAGAGTCAGGGCCAGCAATCGCCGTCGCTCTCAAGTGAAAGCAGAAATGGAACGCCAAGCCCTCCTCTTGCACACCCCGAAGAGCTCCTACCAGGATATTCTAAGGAATTGAAACGTCTTCCGTTAAAGGAAGATTCGAGCAAGCGCATCAGAACAGCATTCACTGGAACTCAACTCTTGGAGCTGGAGAGAGAGTTTTCAATGAATATGTATTTATCAAGACTGCGGAGGATTGAGATCGCTTCCAGGTTGAAGTTATCGGAGAAACAAGTGAAGATCTGGTTCCAGAACCGTCGAGTGAAGTTGAAGAAGGAAGAATCCCCGTTGAATTCGACCGACGGCCGTGCGAAGAAGTGCTGCTGTACAAAAGCCTCGTGTTCCTCAAAAAATACTTCGGAATCCTCGTGTGACAATGACCAAGAACAAATAGATGTAGTTAGTGATAATGACACCAGTTTTGAACCGCACAATCTTTCACAATACTGAATTAACTTATTTGCAAAAATATGTGCCAAGAATTCATCCTAGTATTTTAATTGGAAAAAGTGTCTGTCCGTTGTCAAATCAGCAAAGCATTTACTGTGGGCCTACCATCACCGGTTTAAGCAGTGCGTTTTAAGAACATCTGAGCTTTGACGTTTTTTTTTTGGTACCGTAGAATTAAACGTCAAAGCTAAGACGTTCTTAATACGCGCTACTTAAACGGTCATAGTTGGCACCCAGAACTAAGAAAATGTGTTGTGCGATCTAACTGGACGTGCTATTTGGGGTAAATAAGTTGTCTATCTGTCTTTTTACATTTTCTTACAAAGATTTTACTAAAAATTGTAATAGAGTTATTAACCTCAAAAACGGTTTAATATGTACAAAAAATTCAGACGGACGAAGCTAGGGTATAATCTAGTATATTCATAACCTAAGTGAGTAAAACGGTTGTTGTAATTACTAAAGTATACAGAAGTGAACAAGTATTTGTAGATTGTTAATTATGTAAATAAATATTAATTTATCAAGCTCTTCGAATGTCTTGTAGTTTTAAGCGAAAATAAATCTATTTTGATACAATTTACCATTTGTTGCGTATAATAAATATCTTCATTGAAATTGTATTTGTTTCATTAATTGCTTACTGAACTATGAATATCTATACATCTATACAGATTAATTAAATTGAAGTATCTGTTTGTAATTCCAAATAAACAGCTTTTCATCAAATGCATAATGAAAGTATGTACGATACAAAAATTAAAACACTAATTTTAAAAAATCTCTGTCTGTCTACCCGTAAGTCTGTCTGTCTGTTTGTTCCGGTGTATAAGAATTAATCGAGACTTTCAGTGGCAGATCTTTCAAGGCGTAAATAAGCTAGGAGCCGTGGTGGCCTCGGGGTTAGAGCAGTCGCCTGCTACGCAAGCGACGCAAGTTCGAATCCCAGCGGGGCCTGTACCTATGAGTTTTTCAGTGATTTCACACCCACCACGTGCTTTACGGTGAAAGAAAACATCGTGAGGAAACCTGCATATGACTGAGAAATAATTCAAAGACGTATGTATAGTGCCTGAGACGGCGATGGACTCACCCTCTGTCACGTTTGCACTTAATCATATTCGGTGAAATGTGGGTGTTGAAAATTACAACACCTCTGCCTACCCCTTCGGGGAATTCAGGTGTGAGCATATGTATGTATGTAAATAAGCTACATTTATTTTTTAAAAACATTAAGGTTCCGCGGGAAACCTTAGTGAATAACGCTGATGAATTTAACATTTTGAAACCTTGGATAAATACCAAATATTGTTCATCAATATTCTCGCTTGAATACTTCATTCTAGTAAAAATTCATGATTTGAAATTGGACTAATAATTAAATTACAAACTTTCATCTTAAAATGAGGCAAGAAATATCAATATTATATAGGGATTTCATTTTATTACTTAACTGTGTCCCGCGGAAACGCGGAAAGTGTCTGTTTGTAACTCCAAAATAACAGTTTTCCACTAAATGCATATGAAAGAATACACGCTACTAACACTATGAAACCAAATTTTTAAATTTTTTCTGTCTGTCTATCTGTCTGTTTGTTCCGGGTATTCTCCGAAACGGCTGGACCGATTTTAACGGGATTTTCACTGGCAGGTAGCTAATGATTCACTACTTTTAATTTAAAAAAACATAAGTCTTCCGCGGGTTACCCATTAAATTAACTCTATGCGGGTGAAACCGCGGGACACAGTTAGTCAATAATAAATATGTACTACTCATAGGGTCGACTAAAATGTCCTGGGGGCCAACCATGAGCTCTTATTGCAACGATAATTCAGTTGTGCGACAGTGACAGATGTATACACGTAATATACAACTGTCTCATAAATGAGTGAAACTATCATGGCAATAAGAGCTCATGGTAAGGCCCTTGAAGTAATTTCATTAAAGGACAAGGAATTTCGAGTGCTCCCAGAAATAGGGTCACAAGTTATGGAGCGGGAGACATTTATTTTTATTGTCAACTGTCGGATGGCATTTTAATTTTAAAATAACTCAATTTGAATACGAACAATCGTAATGATTGCGAATATTATCATAACGCATCACCGGACACCGGAATATCTTAGCTGGTACCATCTAAATAATTTTGTATGGTATCAATTAATTATTTATTTTAATTAAAGTCTTTGCACGTGAATGCTGATACTATTTTCACTATCTATAAAGATAAATAAAATTGAAGTGTCTGTTTGCAATTTAAAATTAAAGGCTTAATCTAACGGCGGCAATTTAAATACATATGAAAGTAAATAGTTATGGTACCAATATGGACAAATTTTTATTTTTTCTATGGCTATCTATTTGTTTCAGCTAACCTCTGAAACTGCTGGACCAATTTTAACGGGACCTTCAGTAGCAAATAGCTGATATTACTAAGAGTAGATAAGTTTTATTTTAGAAACTAGCTGTTCCCGCGGTATCACCCGCGTAGACTCAATTTCATGGGTAGCCCGCGGAACCCTAATTTTTATTTAAATCAAAGTAGCCTAAGTTACTCCTTGTATCATCAGCTGCATATCAGTGAAAGTCCCGTTAAAATCGGTCCAGCAGTTTCGGAGATTAGCCGGAAAAACAGACAGACAGACGGACGGTCAGATAGACAGACAGAGAAAAATAAATTGGTTTTTCTTTGTCAGTAAGTACCAGTGTATACTTTCATATTCATTTAATGAAAAGCTGTTATTTTGTAATTACAAACGGACACTTTAATTTTATTTATCTGTATAGATATAGATACGAATAGCTCATAGTATTATACGACGGGCACAGCTAGTATACATACATGAACAAAATACTAACTTAAAGTTATGTATACGAATATTAGGTAACTTAGGCTTAAACACTTACCTCCTACTTGACTAACTTTACCTCAGAATGAAAAGTTATGAAGCTTTTAAAATTATAGATAATTTTCTCAAATAATAATCCAACAACTGGAAATAGGGACGCTAACTTTAATATTGAATACTAGAACATAAATATTCAAATTATATATTTCAAACCAAATTTTAGCAGAACTAAAGTCTTGAATTCATTTTCCAAGAAGAGCTCAGGATTACAAATTTTCAACGCTACTTTAAACTGCTTACTTTATTTGGTTTCATTACTTTGAAAGGCTTTCTAAATAAATGGAGCACTTTCTTACTTCACATTTTACTTAATCGTATAAAACCACACCATTTTGACTGATTTCATTGAAAATGAAAATGAAAATGAAAAATATTTATTCAGTTTAGGCCCTGGTAAGGCACTTATGAAAGTCGAGAATTTACCACCGGTTCGGAAACTAGCCTTCTGAGAAGAACCGGCAAGAAACTCAGCCAGGCATCATGTACATAACATCGAAACAATATAAATCATAATGAAATCATAATACAAAATCAAATTTGATAATAGGTATAAATATTCACAATAGTGACAAATTGTATTAGCATGCAAGTCATTATAAAACAAAATCAAAGAGATAAAAAAATAACAATACCAGATAGATTTACAAGTGTTTGCATACCATGTATTTGCCAGGAGCTACTTGTGCAGAGTGATTTACCTAGTTCCATATATCCTTGTCATTTATATAATCCGAAATTTTATAATATGCTTTCTTCATCAAAACAGTTTTGACATGTGTTTTAAATTTATCATAATTTAACGCGATTATTGATTGTGGGATTTTATTGTAGAAGCGAACACAGTTCCCCATGAATGATTTATTTACTTTAACTAATCTGAATCTAGGAGCCATAATTTTGTGTTTATTTCGCGTACAAATCGAATGAATATCACAGTTTAAATTAAAGAGATGAATGTTTTTTTTCATGTACAATAAATTCTCATAAATGTAAAGTGAGGGTAAAGTGAGTATATTAATTTCTTTAAATTTATCCCTCAAGCATTCACGGGGTTCCAACGAGTATATTGCCCTGATGGCTCTTTTTTGAAGTATAAATATAGAATCTAGGTCTGCCGCGGAACCCCATAACAATAAGCCATATGACATAAGACTATGAAAGTATGCGTAGTAAACTAATCTAGCAGTATCGACATCCGTCATTTGTTTGATTTTCCTAACAGCAAATGCTGCTGAGCTAAGTTTTCTTGACAATGTTTCAATATGAGAGCCCCATTGTAATTTTGAATCTACTGTTAGCCCTAAGAATACCGTACTATCAACCAAATCCAGTTTATCACCATCTAGTGATATATTTGTAGCTATTTGCGATGTATTAGGTGGTGAAAATCGAATACATTTAGTTTTTTTAGAATTTAAAACGAGGTTATTGGCGTTAAACCAATTTGAAACAGATGTTAGTGTTTCATTCAGAGTATTAAGCTCCTTATCTTTCCTGCTCACTTTAAAAACTAAAGATGTATCATCTGCAAACAGAACAATATCACAGATACCTTCTACAACAAGTGGTAGGTCATTTATGTACGCTAGAAATAGGAATGGACCTAATATGGAGCCTTGCGGCACGCCTGTTTTAATTAATGACCCTTTAGATGTTATACCACTGACGCCAACTTTCTGATGACGATTGGACAGGTAAGAGGACACAAGATCGAGGGCGGTTCCGCGAATACCATAATATTTAAGCTTCAGAATTAGCGTACGATGGTCGACGCAATCAAATGCTTTTGAGAGATCACAGAAGACTCCTAAGGCGTCATAGGCGCCCTCCCATGCCTCAAATATATGTTTTATTAATTTTGCCGCCGCGTCCGTTGTGGATCTACCTTTAGTGAAACCAAACTGGTGATCGTGCAATATGTTATTTATGTTAAAGTGGGCTAACATCTGATTTAGCATTATTTTCTCAAATATCTTACTAAGGGCAGGAAGAATTGATATAGGCCTATAATCAGAAGGATTTTCTCTGGAACCTGCCTTAAAGATTGGAATTATTTTACTATATTTCATAAGATCCGGAAAGACACCCTGATCAATACACGAATTAAAAATAGTGGCTAATGCAGGAGCGATCGTTGTTATAATCGATTGAATAACTTTAATTGAAAGTCCCCATAAATCCTCCGTATTTTTCATGTTAAGTGACTTAAAAGCTTTAATTATATCACTAGCAAGTACATGTTGAAAACTAAAATCTGGGACAATCGTATGAAATGATTGTTTAAGTAATCTTTCAGCTTTATTCGGACATGAGTTTAGGTGTTTAGTAGTTTCCGCTGGTATTTGAGCAAAGAATTTCTCAAATGCGGTCGCGACATCTAACTTGTCTGAGACAATATCATCATTAATTTTAAGTTCACTAACCTGCTCTTTATTTTTATTTTTTCCCGTCTCCCTATTTATAACTTTCCATACAGTTTTTATTTTATTATCAGAACGGCTTATTTCGCTACTTATGTGTCTCGATTTAGCTACATGGCAAACTTTTTTGAATAATTTGGAATACGTCCTAACATGGTTGTGAAAAGCGGCATTGGTTGTTTGGGCTTTCTTGTGGTATAGTTCATACAGGGTATCCCTACTTTTCCTAATGCCCCTAGTTGCCCAGTTACTAAACTGTAATTTATTATTTACTTTACTTTGTTGCTTAGGACATGCCTTGTTAAATTCTTTACATATGACATTATGTAACTGATTAAAGTATTTATTTGGCTCGCTAGACTCTGTTTTTTTTATTTTCGACTCAACATTATTTTTAAACTTAAGCAATCTATGGTTAGTCAAAGCTCTAGATTCTCTAAAAGAGTTACAAGATTGCCTTCTGCACTGCAACTCAACTAGTTGTGCCATATGGTCAGATCTAATGCCACTTATCTGTGAGTGTTTTATGATATTTGCATTTGTTATTATATTATCAATGCAAGTAGAAGAAGTGGCCGTTATTCGTGTGGGCTCATTAAATATAAAGTCTAAGTTGAATGTTTTAAAAAGAGATATAAATAAACGCGCCTCAGAAGTATTTTTCAAAATGTCTACATTAAAATCACCACATATCAAAAGTTGTTTATTTGTCCTAAAGAGCTTCTTAAGAATAGCCTCCATTGTTAAACAAAATGAGTGAAAGTCAGAGGACGGAGGTCTATATACACATACAATTATATAGTTGTCTAACTCTGCACAAGCCGCTTCACAGACCCGTTCCACAGACAGGCTGGTAATATCCTTCCTGTCTTTGGACTTGATGTTACTATTCAGTAAAATAATAGCACCACCACCCTCGGCTGAGAGTCTGTTATAAAAACTGGCAATGGTGTAATTACTAATATTAAATATCATGGTATCTGGTTTTAACCAGGTTTCAGTTAAACAAATTAAATCAATTGGTATTCTGTCTAATAATAATTCTAAATCAAGAATTTTCATTCGAGAACCAATCGTAATAAATGTAATAGATTTCAGCACTCTGAAATACTCGAACTCTATCGTCGAAAAATGACTGAAATTTCGATAAATGACAGTGCAGAATGACAGTGCTAAAATTGAAATTAAAAAAATATATGTATAAGTAGGAAAGTATTTCGGGTTTCAAAGATCTATTTGCGCAGAAAAAAATAAAAAATAATGATTTAAAAAAAAATTTTTTTGATTCATTTGCAGAAAATGTGTACCTATTGTAATTATTAACTGACGGGATTTCTAGCTCTTGATCGATTTCAATCACTATATTCTAAGACTATCTTAGATCGTTTTATCTGTTTATTAAGATTAAATCCATTAAGTTTTTAGTCTACCATCACTCTATATTTTCGACTGGCAATTTATTCCTATATTTTTTTCGATAAACATAAAAGCTACTACGTGTAGCGTATGTTTTTAAACTTACCTACCTATTCACTTCACCAAACCTAATTTAACGTAAACTAAACATTATAAGCCACTCTGTAAATCTCTCCCACGAATGATTTCCTAACCCAATGTTTGCCCAGCGACCATCATCCATCTAAAATCAAATAAAGTAATTATTTGTCGAAAGCATTTATTATCTATGGGGATACTGAGCCGCGTGGCAGCCATATTAGTGAAAAATTACCCTTTGCTGTTGAATAAAACTGCTATACTTCTTATGGCGCAGAAAATAAGGTTTATAATCGCTTGTTATTGAACGAATTGTATGCAAAATAAGCGTGGTCATCGTAGAACGCCACGCGCCATCTTTTCATTGGTATCTATTTGAATTGAGAACGCATCCAAATTTGGAATTTGTTTTTCATCAGCCCGTTCTTATTTACGATCGAGCTGTCATTAAAGTGTGTTCTTTATTGTCGTTTGATTTATTTGCAAAAGTGATTTTTTCGGTCACCAATTAGTGGGGTTGCAAATCGATGAGTACGTATAAGTAGTTTTTATCTTCTCATGATTTATGGTTTTACTGTGCCGTTACCAATATTAGTCTAATTTGAATTTAGAAAAAAAATAGCTTAGAATTGTGAAATCGATGGTAATTTGAGCAAAAAGTATGGAAAAATCAAATTTATCTCCTTATAAAATTAATTGACTTATATACACTTGGTCAAGTGTATTTTACCTTTATTATTATATTTATTCTTAAAATTTCATGTTTGAGGTCCATCAGCTACTGCTGATGAATATGAATTTGATATTTTAAGATTTATCTCCAGTTTAATAACACTTCATATAATTTAATATATACATTTACAGGAAAATCTATCAAAATTCGCTATTTTTGATAGTTACTTCTAAAATCGTTTTTTTTAAATTTCACGCGGAAGTCGCCGATAACTGTAATTTTATATTTTCACTTCAATTCTCATACAAAGTTGGAATTTGTTATTATATATATACCGAGGCCCACCCCATTACACATTAGCCCACGGATAACAAAACCGACAGATTCGTCACCCTGTGACATAAATTACCTATCGTTTCACACCGTGTCTATTGATCTATAGATCCTTATAGATCGCACAGTGATCACAATTCGGTGATTCGTCATACTTATCGATCTTATTGTTGTCTCCAAGTGGGTACTTAGTTAGTTACGATCTTTAAGTTACACTTCTGAATGTATATTATACATTTCTAAGTCCATACAGATAAATAAAATTGCAGTGTCTATTTGTAATTCCAAATTAACAGCTTTTCAAAATTCGAGTCGTGGTGGCCTCGGGGTTAGAGCAGTCGCCTGCGACGCAAGCGACGCAAGTTATCCCAGCGGGGCCTGTACCTATGAGTTTTTCTAAAAACTTATCTACGGTGATTTCACACCACGTGCTTCACGGTTATGGAAAACATCGTGAGGAAACCAGCACATGTTTGAGAAATAATTCAATGACGTATGTATAGTGCCTGAGACGGCGATGGACTCATCCTCTGTCACGTTAGCACTTAATCATATTCGGTGAAATGTGGGTGTTGAAAATTAATACACATATGCGTGAGCATATGTATGTACAGCTTTTCAGTAAATACATTTTGAAGGTACTGACTGACATTAAAACGCTTTTTGTTTGTCTGTTTAATTCGACTAATCTTTGAAACGGCTGGATTTGATTTTGACGGTTCTTTCTATAGAAATAATTTGTGCATTTTTTTTATATTTGAGTTTCTTTTCAAAAGCCATCCATGAACTTAAGTATACACGGGTGAAACCGCGGGGCACAGCTAATTCGGAAGAAAAACTTAAAAGTCTATAAGCGCCATCTATGAAACGAACTGAGAATTGCTTCAGAATATTTTATTCAAATAATAGCTAAGCTATGTAAATTATCCACTACATTGGATTTTATTTCAATCCCAAAGGGACTATGAATGCAATCCACAAAATACATATTTATGGAAACTTGGAAAACGAAGCTTTTGAATTAATTTATCGAATTTCAAGTAAAACATTCACTTTGTATTGCACAAAGAATATATTTAAAACAAGGCACTTAGTATTTGCTATTCAAATACGGTGGTTCATTCACGGGGATATTTATGATTTAAATAATACAATAACGATTTACTCTTTAGTAAAAAACGCTTGCATTTACCCCTCCAAGATATATATACATACAGATAAATAAAATTGAAGTGTCTGTTTGTAATTCCAAAATAATAGCTTTTCATTAAATGCATATGAAAGTATACACGCTACTGACACAAAAAAACCAAGTTTTAAATTTTTTCTCTGTCTGTCTGTCTGTCTGTCTGTCTGTTTGTTCCGGGTAATCTCTGCAACGGTTGGACGGATTTTAACGGGACTTTCACTGGTAGGTAGCTGATGTTTCAAGGAGTAACTTAGGCTATTTTATTTATCAAAAATATTAGGGTTCCGCGACAATAAGGATGAAACTAAATCTACGCGAGTGAAACCGCGGGGCACAGCTAGTATTAGTCTATATTCGAAAGTGAATTAAATTAAAATCGTTATATATGTAAGTAATTCAATAACTTGGTAAAGACGCAGACACGACACGAGTGTATTCAGTGATCACAAATTGTAACTTCTGCTTACCTGCTTATATGCAATGCACGCCACTGGTATACTGAGACGGCGATAGACTCACTATCTGTCATGTTGGCACTTGATCATATTCGGTGAAAAATGGGTGCTGTTATTACAACACCTCTGCCTAAAAACTTCGGGGAATACAAGCGTGACCATAAGAATGTAGTTTTAAGTTTTTAAGAGTAAAATAACGTAAAACTTTCCTTAAGAAAAATAATCTTACGATCAAAAAGCCCGTAATTTGGTACAAGGATGCAAAGTTTAAAGGCCAGGTGTCTTCATTGACTGAAACTTTACCTAAAGTTTGACTCTAACTTGAACAGATTTGCCCTTAATCATTAAATAATTACACTTTCCCCTGACCAAGTTTTGTGAGAAGATTTAATTTCTTCGAGATCTCAATTCATGTTGTTATAAAAGATATAACCACTATAATACTCGTATTTCCGTATTATAAGAATAAATCATTTTTGATTTTTTTTTTTGTAATTATCAAATCAAATCAAAAAGTTTTATTCAACATAAGGGACACTTGGAACACATTTTTTTTAATTTTTTTTTTTTAAGAAAGCTTACATACAAATAACTTACGTATGTAATTAAATATGAATAACTTAAATTGCTAATTACAAGCTTCCACCGATATTTTACTAGGTAATTTTTGCACCATATCCATTTTCTTATTTTAAATTCCATAACAAAAAAAATATATACTACGCTATACACACAAAAATATAACCTAATTAAACATGTATCAACCATAATAACAGAGAGTGTAAAAATAACAAAGTATATTATACTATTTACTTGCTGTCGGGCTCGCTCGAAAAGAACTGTCTACATATTGAACGTCATTTCTCTTACGCTAACTTAAATTTACTACCGTTTCCAAAAGTAAGCCTGTCAGGAGAAGAATCATAATATTATATCATTATATCATTATTTACTGCGTAATGAAATGTACATGATGCCAGCCGAGTTTCTTGCCGGTTCTTCTCAGAACGACATTCATAAGTGCCTTACCAGGGCCTGAACTGAATAAATCATTTTCATTTTCATTTTCAATCTGAATGTATAAATGTGTTAGCATTAGCTGTAAGTTTGTATCTTGTCTAAATCTATGCTGATATTATAAAAAGGAGATGTTTGTATGTTTGTAACGAATTGGCTCAAAAAGTGCAAGATCGATTTAAAAAATTACTTCACCACTAGCTGTGACCCGCGGTTTTACCCTCGTAGAATTAATTTTATGGATGACCTGCGGAGCCCTAATGTTTGTTTTTTAAATAAAAGTACTCCTTGTAGAATTTGCTTTCTGCCAATGAAAGTCCCGTTAAAGTCGGTCCAGCTGTTTCGAAGATTAGCCGGAACAAACAGACAGACGGATAGAGAAAAAATTAAATAATTTTTTTTTCATTTCAGTACCGTATATAATTTCATATATGCATTTAATGAAAAACTGTTATTTTAGAGTTAAATTAGAACACTTCAATTTTATTTATCCGTATATATATGTATAGATTAGAATGCTACATTATCACTGATTAATATAGGCTATATTTTATCCCCTCCTACGGTGAGACCGCGTGACGTCCGCAGTACAAAATAAGGCGGAGCACAGCTAGAAATATATACTTTTCAGTCATGAATAAATTTTAGTTTACTCTAAGCATAATTTGACCGATATCGTTATGGTAAAGTAAAGATTAAGAGTAACTTCGTAGCTTGCAAGTCAAATATTGGAACAACCTTTTGAACGTTCGGCAATTTTGTGGGCAATTCAACATTGTTCGTGGCAAGTCAGTACCTGTTCGATAATGTAATCATAATAATGGTCCCGTACATCCCTGGGGATCTAAATCTATTGGAAATGTCGACAACGCCTGATTGTCTTCACTCAAAATGATTGCTGTCAGTAATTTTATTGATATTAAACAACGATTTAATTTAAACAGACTGTGTATAATTTTAAGCATGATTTGAAAATCTATTATCTAGAACCGGTGGTAATTTCTCGAAATTCATGTGCCTTAACAGGGTCTAAACTGAATAAATATTTTTTATTTTCTTTTTCATTGCAAACAAGTTCTTTTTGGGGCGAAAGTTATGGATTACTAGTTTTTTTTTCATCCAACGAGCATACATGGGTGTACTCGTATATGCTAGCTTATTAGTAGGTGTCAGCTTTCTGCCAGTGAAAGTCCCGTTAAAATGGATCCAGCCGTTACCGTTAATCGGAACATACAGACAGACAGGCGGAGAGTTTTTGAAATCATGATAATTCTTTATCAGAGTACCTAGTGCGAGTTTTCTTAAAATAACGACGTAAACGCAGATTTGTATGGGATCAAAATATTGCCATCCGAGGGCCGACAGATGGCGCTTTCTCGTTGACATAAAACTCTGCGTTTACGTCAACGCGGTGACTTGTGACGGCGGCAGTGAAAAACTTACTCTAGGACCTTAGTACCCTATGTTCTTTCATATGCATTTAGTGGAAACTGTTACTTTGGAATTACAAACAGACACTTCAATGTTATTTATACACATGTATGATTATATAATATGCAAAGAATTAGAAAGCTGAAATGGCAATGGGCCAGCCATATCTCGCGAAGAACCGACAACCGCTGGGGTAAACGTGTTCTTGAGTGGAGACCGCGACTCGGCAAACGTAGTGTAGGACGCCCTCCGGCCAGGTGGGATGCTGATCTGCGAAAGACTGCAGGCAGATGCTGGATGCGGCAAGCTGAAGACAGGGCGCTATGGTGCTCGTTAGGGGAGGCATATGTCCAGCAGTGGACTAAGGTAGGTTGATGATAAAATAAAATAAAAATGCTTATAAATAATGTATAGATTAACAGTTGATGGATGCAATCTAAAAGCCTTCCATTAAACAAAACGGGAACCAAATTTCACGGTGATCGAACTGGCAGGTGTCTTTATTCACCCATAAAATGACCGCGACACACCGGCGATGGCCAACGACTCGCCTATTTAATGATCTGGCTTATATTGTGTTTTTGATTGAAAGGTGTACAACAAAGTAATCGAATGTTGATAGGCCGTTACGGACTAATAGATTAAGTAGTCATTGCAAACTCTAAAAACAGAAGCAATCAAAAAACGATATTCAAAATTCATGTCATACTGTTAGACATAAACAAATTCAAATACAAAGTATTTTTTTTTTATTAAACTTTAACAAAATACTGTCAAATCGGTAGAAGGACATGATTATACATTCTACATGGTTTGAAAGGTAGCTTTTTACAAAGAAGGCCCTGGCAAGAAACTCAGTAATTATACCTTTCAAATTATAATTTTACAATTTTGAGTAATACAATATAAATCACAAATAATATATAAGCCCATAAGGACACAGTTCCAGTGCACAAAATAAAAAAAACACTAAATGTAGGTACTACGTAAAAGTTTGTAGCTTGAGATGACTTATAAAGTGACGACTACAATGTCAGCGCTCAAAAGTCCTGACGGCTTCTATACCTATTTAACACGGCCTGAGTACCTAGTGCGAGTTTTCCTAAAATCGCCGTCACAAGTCATCGCGTCGACGTAAACGCAGGGCTCACAATAGTGTAATCTTTAGGCCAACAGAGGCGCTGTTCCGATCCTATACAAATCTCCGTTTACGTTGACGCGGTGACTTGTGACGGCGGCAGTGAAAACTCACACTAGGCACACAAAACAGGGGCCCAACCATGAGCTCTTATTGCAATGTTAATTCAGTTGTGCGACAGTGACAGATGTATACACGCCACATACATCTGTCTCATAAATGAGTGAAACTATCATGACAATAAGAGCTCATGGTAAGGCCCCAGAAAACTGCGTATTTTTTCTCGGCATACAATGTTTGAAACACATATCCAAGTAGAACTATAACCATAGCATTTCCTAGGTATACTTAGTTCTATAACTGAATGGACACAAAGAAACAGCTGGCTCAGTGTCCGCCGGAGATATACCACGCACCATTGGAGTAATATCGGCGACAAGGCGTTATTAATACGCTTTGAAAGACATTCAAAGGACACTCGTACAATGCAATATTACCGAGTGTGAAATGATACATAATGCGCGTAACTTTCAGATGTTTATTTATTCTTAAAATTGATTACAAACTAGTTGTGTACCGAAGTTTTATCCGCGTTATCTTAACTTCATGGATGGCCCGCGGAACTCTAATGATTTTTTAAATATAGGTAGCCTAAGATACTTCTGGTTACAACGGCTATCTGCAAGTGAAAGTCCCGTTAAAATCGGTGGAGCTGTTTCGGAGATTAGCCGGATCAAACGGACTGACAGACAAACCGAAAGTTTTTTTTTTAAATTTGATTGAAAGAAATGTCTTTTTAAGCGAGTTCCGTTTATACTTTCATATGCATTTAGTGAAATGCTGTTATTTTGGAAATTCTTCTTGTAACAGCCAGTGGAAGTCCCAGTAAAATCAGTCCAGCCAGAACAAACCGAGACACAGAAATAAATATTTTTAAATTTAAATATTGTTTATGCATTGTGCATTGTGGAAAAATACGTTAATTTGGAATAACAAACAGACACTTCAATTTTATTTATCTGTATACATTGATAGCAAAATACCTACCTAGTACTTGGTGAGGTATATAAAATCACACGATAGCCTTATTATATGCTCAAATTAACAGCGTAGGTAACTAGGAACCCCTAAAGTTCACCCCAGACCATCATTGCGTCCGCCGCGCCGGCACGTGTCCTACGATAACAAAATAATAATATCAAACAAACTTATTATCTTCATTATAATCCACTGACATACGCCCCGGGAGGAACTAATGCTAACGACACTACATTAATTTGTTGACTAGCTGTTACCCGAGATTTTGCGTAAACATTTTTAAAGCTGCACCAAGTAGGTATAGGTTTTATATTCAATCAAGTCACGCGGTTTCACCCGCGTAGTTCCCGTTCCCGTTAGAGTACGGGGATAAAATATAGCCTATACTAGCTGTGCCCCGTGGTTTCACCCACGTAGAGTTAATTTCATGGGTGTCCCGCGGAAACCTAATGTTTTTTAAAAATAAAAGTAGCCTAATTTACTCCTTGTAAAAATAGCTACCTGCCAGTGAAAATCCCGTTAAAATCGGTCAAGGCGTTTCAGAGATTATCCGGAACAAACAGACAGACAGACGGAGAAAAATTTTAAAACTTGTTTTTTTTTGTGTTAGTAGCGTGTATACTTTCATATGCATTTAGTGAAAAGCTGTTATTTTGGAATTACAAACAGACACTTCAATTTCAGTGATAATGTAGCATTCAAATAGTGAAAGAATTGTTTAATCGGTCCAGTACTTTTTGAGTCAATTCGATACAAACATACATACAAATCTTTCCTGTGTTGTGATCTCCTATTAAGAGATTCATTCGAACAATGTTTGATCCTATATGCATTTACTCTTAACACAGAAACGAGGGAATCATTTTGAATAAAATCTTAATTTTATATCGTTACAGCACTCTGAAGTAGGTATTCGTTAATAAATGCCTGTAAGTAAATCACATTACCCACGTCTCTGTAATGAAGCCGTTAGCAGTAATTAATTGCTCAGATTTGTAACTCCAGTTATTGCACAACATAAACCTCTCTTAACATTTTCGTGATGTACAAACTTAGTGCCCTATTTCAGAGAAGTGAATTTATTGCATGACGTGCTAAAAGGTTAATAAAAAATTACCTAACGTGGTTCTTTAAAGCGCCATCTGTTGGACGGCTTCTTAACTAACTTTAGCTAATTGAGTTTTTCAGCGGTATAACTAGATGGCGCTATTCACTTTCTATATGAAGAAATTAAGGAAACGCGATTAACAAAATAATGAACAGCAAAATAATAACTAAACATTTTTAAATTCTACCTTACTTTCATATAAAGCATATTTAAGTCCAGAGGTGCCCAATCGTGGTATAAAATTCAATTAATCCCGTTCTAATTTCCTATCACGCTAACGATATTGAACCATTTCAATACAATTTTAGAATTAACTGACACGTTTATTAGAAGGGAGCTTTTAATTTTGGAACGATGCAGTTAATTTTTTTATTGTTATTCGAGTTCTGTTTACTCTTCTATGTACAAACTTATGCTGCCATCTGCCGTTGAATATTAGTACTAATTAAAACCATTTTGCTTGTTTCAGCTGTCACATAATTATAGTTCAAGCAATCCCCCACAGATGGCGCTAGCTCCACAAGAACCAAGGTATTTTATGATAAAAACTTATTTTATTTTATAAATCCAGTACAAATGCTGTGAACTTTATATTGAGTATTATCTTATATATATTACAAATAAGATGTATAACTTGCTTTTGAATATATTTCACTTTTATATGTTTTATTACTGAAAAACCCAAATCGCACTAGCAGTGTGTTGTTTTAATTTAAGTATATATACCGTCAAAGGTGCAGTCCAAGTGTACTTGCTTCGGCAGTACATATACTAAAATTGGAACGATACAGAGAAGATTAGCATGGCCCCTGCGCAAGGATGACACGCAAAATCGTGAAGCGTTCCACATTTTTTGGACATTTTAGTTTTAAGCTTTCGTTTGCGTTAATGAAATTATAGACTTAAAAAAAAGAGGTGTTTTCTTAATTCGATCGTTAACATTTTTATTAGATGGTGGTTGGACGTTGGATGAATGGACAAATTTGATTATCATTATCTCAGTAGCTCCTTTTGGCTTTGTTGGTAAAGGCAAGCATGGCAAGGGGGTATGGTAATCTACGATTGTGTTAGCCCTACGATACGCTAGCCATCTGACCCTTCGTGACTCCTATTACTAAGACAATCGGTTTTCTGGGCTCTCAGACTCTTTTTGGGCCTGCGACTGATCTGTGACGATTGTCAGAGACGTTAAAATAACAATTCCTTCAAAATAATATTACTGAATTAATATATAAATTTAGATAATGTAAATTAAATATTCAGAGTTATAAAAGAGTATAAAAATATTATAATGCTTTATTCCACTATTTTATTAATTGTACATATGTAAAAGTAATCGTAGTGAAGTGCAGTCCAGTATCTGCTGGGGGTCCACCAGCCTGCAGACGTCCGTCTGGTCTGCCTGCAGCACGGCCTTGCTGCCTTCACCACATGGAGACTATGTACTTGTTCACAGTGTCGTCACGACACGTGTTTGCACCCTGCACGGGGCATCTTCGTGGTATTTGGTGATTTTGAATATATTTAAATTGGTTTGAATTTAAAGTATAAATTCAGCGGTAGTTTATTTTTATATTTCAATAGCTGTGCCCCGCGGTTTCACCCGCGTAGATTTAGTTTCATGCTGTTTTTTTAATAAAATTAGTCTAAAACACTCCTTCAAAGATCAGCTATCTGCCAGTGAAAGTCCCGTTAAAATCCATCCAGCCGTTCACGCGTGATGCCGTGACCAAGGGAAATGAGGATTCATCTATACATCTATATCTATATACATACGCGGATAAATAAAATTGAAGTGTCTGTTTGTAATTCCAAAATAACAACTTTTCACTAAATGCATATGAAAGTATACACGCTACTGACACTAAAAAACCAAGTTTTAAATTTTTTCTCTGTCTGTCTGTCTATCTTTCTGTCCGTCTGTGTGTTTGTTCCGGGTAATCTCTGAAACGGCTGGACCGATTTTAATGGGACTTTCACTGGCAGATAGCTGATGTATCAAGGAGTAATTTAGGCTACTTTTATTTATTAAAAATATTAGGGTTCCGCGACAATGAGGATGAAACCACATCTACGCGGGTGAAATCGCGGAACACAGCTAGATTTTATATATAAAAGATTAGAAACTCAATGTAATTCGATTCGTCCCCTTCAACTCAAATTTGCCAGATAGTTAAAGAACTTATTTACAGTAAACTTAGTCCTAAATTCCTTTAACAGGAAGCGCCGCGGCGCTGTCCCTACAAGTGCCTATCGCTAACTGCTGTTTAATCAAGTTATCCTCCAGTTAATTGAACGAATTATTCAACAATTTAACTGTTAAATTGCTTCTGGAAAGTGCAAGAGAATTGTTTCTTCGTTAATACTTTCATATAGAAATGTATAAATGATAAAAATATAAGGTAGAAAAATTATACTTCATCATCATCCTCCTGCCCTTATCCCATGTTATTTGTGGTCGGCGCAATGTGTTCTTCTCTTCCATTTCTCTCTATCAGCCGTCATATCTGTATTCACTCCCATTCTAGTCAAAAATTATAATTAACGAATAAATAATTAGGTTTGACAGATTATAGTATCCAAATAGTTTTTGTTATGCATAATATTACTTACCAACTCATAAAGACAGTGTAGGTATATTTAAAAATCATTGTCGGTTTGTCTTTTCTGTTCGGATAGAACTTTGTTGATTAACTTAGTATACTTTAAGAAAAAATATCAGATTCCTACGCCTGTGTTTAATAATACGCAGGGAAAACTGCGATACTGAGCTGGTAAGTTTTTCAGGTTACACAGACTAATTTAAACCTTATTCTTCTTAAAACAAAGTTCTACTTCACTGACACTAAATAAAATCCATCTATAAAAAGGGCTCACTAGTGAAATTTCTCATCATCACGTACTAGTACAAAAACACTACGTAAAATTTGCACTTAAGAGGAGGGTCTACCAACAAGCGCTTCCATCGCTGAAGTGGGCAGAGCTCTACAAAGGGCTATGTCGCTTAATCCCCACTCAAGCGCTGAGCGGCACTTGAAGCGCGGCGGTGCATTTTGCACCAATCGACTGTCTTGTGTAACGGCTCTTAGACTTGGATAAGATGACTTGTACATAGCATATTTAAAAATAGCAATGTTTTACATTAGGTAAATTCCTTTTTAAAAGAGCCCTAGTGGCCTTGAGGTTTGAACACTCGCCTGCTCCTCAAGCGACGCAAGTTCGAATCTCAACGGGGCCTGTACCAATAAGTTTTCAAAAAACTTATGTGGATTGATTTCACACCACATGCTTTACGGTGAAGGAAAACACGTGAGGAAACCTGTATATGTCTGAGATGTAATTCAAAGACGTATTTATAGTGCCTGAGACGGCAATAGACTCACCATCTGTCTCGTCGGCACTTAATCATGTTCGGTGAAACGTGGGTGTTGTTATTACAACACCTCTGCCTACCCCTTCGGGGAATACAAGCGTGAGCACATGTTCACGCTTGTATTTACATACACATGTATGTATGTCTTTTCAATCATAATAAGAAACTTTAAACCAAGCAATTTGTTATAAGAATTCTTCAATGGTGTACGGTCCGTAACGGTTGCATCCAAGCAATCAAGCTGCGTTTATTGCGAGTCCCCGAGGAGCGATTTCTTCTAGACTTTCTTCTACAACGTCCGCTGTAAATATTTGATCTCGAGACATTTGTATTCAATCCTATCGGGAAATTGTGTTTGCTGTTTTATGTTGAAAAACTATTTAAAGATTTGTATTAAAAAAATCTCACTACAAATAAAGTTACCTACTCGTATGCACATACGTCTGATGGTGTAGAATATTGATAGATATATGATATGATTAAAATTCATACATCATAATCAAAAAACAGTCCAAAAACATCAATGTGTTCACATTATGTAACTACATATGTGTGAACAGATGGTAAGCAAAAAGATCTTAATATTTTTAACTTTGGAAAAAAAATCTGAAATTATCGTAAATAAATATTTGATTGAATCAGAAAAATTAAGCCCACGAGAGCTCAATGCATTACCACTAAGGCACGGAGGCGACATTACTTTAACTTATACTAATATAAATAATGTGTTCCTTCACCGTAAAGCACGTGGAGTGAAATCACTGCACATAATTTTTGAAAAACTCAGGTACAGGCACTGCTCGGATTCGAGCCTGAGAACCCCAAGGTCAATGAAATCAGTATTGGTTCAAAAGCTATCACTAAAAAATACTATGTTGGTTCAGCTACGCAGCCTCTACGACTGCGTAGCAGCTACGCCGTAGCATGTAAATAATCGTTCCTAGCACGATATAACACGAACAGCCTCAAAATCGAAGAGTAAAACCAACCTTATTACAAGAACAATAAGCATTCGAATAGATTGACTTTACATTTTGATTAAACGACAATGGGCGGTGTACTTTATAGTCGTTATAAAGCAAGTTTTGTATCGCTCTGAATTTCCACCGATATATCTCTGTCGTCCATTATTTAGATTTACACCGACAGCTTACACCGAATATAACGCCATGGTGTACTGTCTACATCAATCAACTGACGAGCTAATGCTCAGTAGCTAGAATTACATATATTCGGAATTCTATCTTGACAGTGGTGTAATATCAAACTGCTTTAATGGTCAACTCGAGGAGCTTGCGACACAGTTGCTATGCAAAATTCAAATTCAATATTTTTCAACAAAGACAGACTGTCCCGAGGGGAATTTTTGTAAAGACCTCGGGAACAGGATAGGTAGATAGAGTGAAAGACAAATAATAAGAGTGGTTAATACATATACAAAATGGGTTCTTTATTTACAGTCTGTTTCCTTCACTAGTGGTGGTGGGTAGAGGTAGGTGGTAGGTTCAAGGGGACGTTGTCCCGCGTACTGCATCGTCTGATTTGAGAATCAAAATCAAAATCAAAATCAAAAAGTTTTATTCAACATAAGGGACACTTGGAACACTTATTGAACGTCATTTTTCTTACGCTAACTTAGGTTAATTTTACTACCGTTTCCAAAAGTAAGCCTGTCAGGAGAAGAAACGGCGAAACAAACTCCCCGGTTTTTTTTTACATGTGTCCCTTCTATACACATAGGGTTGTTTAAGTACATTTCAATGGAAGAGTGAGCAACTCATTGCCATGTTTGGCTATCATCAATATACTCAGTTACACTATAATATGCTTTTTCACAAAGTTTCTGTTTGATGCTTGCCTTAAAACTTAAAAATGGTAGTTCACACATTTTTAATGGTAGTTTATTGAAAAGGCGTATACTTTGCCCCACAAAAGAGTTACTAGTTTTGTGCAGTCTAGTCACAGGGACACGGAGTTTATCCCTCTTGCGTGTATTTATATTGTGCATATCACTATTTTTCTTAAAACTATCTATATTCTTTCTTACATATATCAAATTTTCAAATATGTATTGACATGCCACAGTCATTATCCCTATTTCTTTAAACTTCTCTCTGAGAGAATCTCTAGATTTGAGTTTATAGATTGCACGAACAGCCCGTTTCTGCAGCACAAAGATAGAACTGATGTCCGTAGCATTTCCCCATAAAAGGATGCCATAAGACATAACACTATGGAAATAACTAAAATAGACCAACCGAGCTGTGTTTATATCAGTTAGGTGTCTAATTTTCCTTACTGCGAATGCTGCAGAACTGAGTCTTTTCGACAATCCAGCTATATGGGGCCCCCATTGCAATTTATGATCCAATGTAACTCCAAGGAAAACTGTTGTTTCAACAAGGTCCAACACTTCGTCGTTGATAAGTACATTGGTTTGCACTTGTTTCACATTTGGCATAGTGAACTTGACACATTTCGTTTTTTTACTATTGAGTACTAAGTTATTAGCGCTGAACCAATGTACTACATCAGAGAGAGCATTATTCACATCGTCAAAGTTAGCTTTTTGCCGGTCTATCTTAAAAATCAGAGAAGTATCATCAGCAAATAATACAATATCGTGTTTATTGCTTACCATGTAAGGTAAATCATTAATATAAGTTAAAAAGAGAAACGGACCAAGAATTGAACCCTGTGGAACACCCATCTCTACTGGGCACCCCGGAGATGTTACGCCATGTATATCGACTTTTTGTATTCTATTACTTAGATATGAAGATATAAGTTTTAGAGCCAGGTCTCTTACACCGTAGTGATCTAACTTCCTGATCAACGTTTCATGGTGCACACAATCAAAGGCTTTAGATAGATCACAGAATACACCTAGAGCATCCTGTGAAGCTTCCCAAGCTTCAAGAATTTTTCTAATGAGCTCGACACCTGCATCGGTAGTCGAGCGACCCTTTGTGAAACCGTATTGTTTAGTGTGCATCAAATTATGTTCATTAAAAAAGGCTAAAAGTTGATTAAGTATTAGTTTTTCAAAAATTTTACTGAAAATTGGCAGTATTGATATAGGTCTAAAGTTCGTAGGGTCGTTAATACTACCAGCTTTTAATAAAGGAATAATTTTACTATACTTCATTTGATCAGGAAATTCACCACTTTCAATACAAACATTAAATAATAAAGCTAGATCAGTAGCAACAATATCAATAATACTATTGAGTACTTTAACAGAAAGTCCCCATAAATCAGCTGACTTCTTCATATCTAGCGTTTCAAAAGTTTTGACAATGTCTCTGGGGGTAACAGTTTTAAACTTAAATGCAACGTTACATTTATCCACATGCATTTTTAAAATGGCTTCTGCTGCTGCAGGAGACGAATTTAAGACTTTTGTTAATGAAACTGGTATATCAGCAAAGAATGTCTCAAAAGTAGTTGCCACATCAATATCAGTCTTAATTATATGATCATTAATTTTTAGAGTTATTGAGTCATTCTTAAGAGAAGTTTTTCCAGTTTCAGAATTAATAATGTCCCAAGTTGTTTTAGTTACATTGGAGGACTTCAAAATTTTATTTCTCACAGCAATAGCATAATCTATACCATTCAGGGCGCCATCCAAATGCACACAAAATTTCATTTAAATCAGTCCAGCAGTTTAGAAGAAGTTCAGTGATATATACACGTACAGTAGAATTACGAGTATATTAAAAAGATAAAGGACACTTGGAACACTCATTGAACGTCATTTTTTTACACCAACTTGGGTTGATTTACTACTTTTCCAAATTGTAATCTGTCAGGAGAAGAAACGGCAATTGCTTATATCATACGATCAGCGAATTTACGCAACCCCAGCCTAAGCCAGTAGTTGGATGGGTGACCGCCCGAGTTCCCTCCGTGCCTCGGAGAGGACGTTAAGCCGTAGGTCCCGGTTGCTAATTTTGCATCTTAAGCAACCGTTACAGGTCAGTCAGAGGCCTAAGAGTCTGGCAACTAGTTTAAACCAGACTATCGATTTTCCTCGTATTAAAATTTACGGAAGGGGCAGATAGCTGCTGCTAAAGGAGTCATTTAAAACTAGCGGTCGTCGCGCGGTTTCATTCGCGTAGTTCCCGTTCCCGTGGGAGTACGAGGATAAAATATAACCTATATTAATCAGTGATAATGTAGCATTGAAATGGAAAAAGAAATTTTAAAACCAGACCAGTACTTTTTGAGCCAATTCGTAACAAACACACATTCAACTCTTTCTTCTTTATCATATTAGTATGGAAAAATATATTAGAAATCGGAAAAATTAATGGTGAAGCCACGGGTCACAGCTAGGAGAGAATAAACTTTAGCGATAAAGATCGTGGTCCTTTGTGATTTGAAAGCATTGTCATTCGTCCCTCTGAATGTTAAATCTTTGAACCGAATACATTCGACAGGTTATGGGGTCGTCCTTTCTGTGGGTATCAGTAGAGTCGTTAAAACACCACGGAGGTAAAGTGTGGCTATTAGCTGCCGGCCGAACAATAAAATCTTATGGCCAACCTCCGCTGACCGGGTGTGATTGTCACAGATTATGCAACTAGGTAGAAGGGACAGGGAGATTTTTTCACGGATCCATAACATATCTATACAGATAAATAAAATTGAAGTGTCTGTTTGTAATTTAACTCAGGCCTCTTTTGCTTAAAAAAACACATTAGGGTTCCGCCGGTCACCCATGAACTACTGGGAATTTACAGATGGATAAATATAAAACACTTCGATCGAACCCACCAAACTAACGGGGCAGGTAAAACATGATTTATTTATTCATTTTTATACATTGACTTTTATTGAATAGAAAATTAATTATTATATACAAGGAACAGTATTTAAAACTAATTACAACTAGAAAACAACACTCAGGATCGTTCATTAGATCAAATGGCATGACATTCAATCAAGTGTAGAAGTAAGTACTTAACACTAAAAAGATTATACTAGTCTAGAGCATTCAGACAAACAATAATAAGTTTAGTGTGTTTGAAAAGTTTCTTAAAGTTGGCATTGTTTCCAAATACCTTTATAAATTTACTTGATTTTTCGCATTCGGCCAGATACTTGTCTTCTTCTTTGCTTCCAACTGTTCCTCATCCTACTATCCTATATATCCTAATATTATAAACGCGAGAGTTTGTTTGTATGGCTGAATGGATGGATGTTTGTTACCCTTTCACGTAAAAACTACTGAATGGATTTTAATGAAACTTTACAATAATATAGCTTATATATCAGAATAACACATAGACTACAATCTATACAGATAAATAAAAGGTAAGTGTCTGTTTGTAATTCTTAAATTACAGCCTTTCACTAAATGCATATGAAAGTATACACGCTACTGACACTAAAAAACCAAGTTATAAAAATTTTCTCTGTCTGTCTGTCTGTCTGTTCGTTCCGGGTAATCTCTGAAACGGCTGGACGGATTTTAACGGGACTTTCACTGGTAGGTAGCTGATGTTTCAAGGAGTAACTTAGGCTACTTTTATTTATCAAAAATAGTAGGGTTCCGCGACAATAAGGATGAAACTAAATCTACGCGGGTGAAACCGCGGGGCACAGCTAGTTTATAAATATATTGTGTGAATGGTCCAAAATAAAACGATAAGTCAAATTCTGCGCTGACGGAGTCGCGGACACTATATAATATACCGTATAATAAAATATATTTTAATGTCTCGTGGATGACAATTTTAATTAGGCTATCATTTTGAATGCTTCGTGTCTGTTCTACGATATAATCTTTGAGCCGTTAGATTGGAGTACATGCTTAAACCTGTTTCCGCGGATAAAGACCGCATTGAATGTGTGTTTTGTATGCTAATTCGCTGTTTTAGTTTTCTAAATAATGTTGGGCTTAGAAAAGAGATGACATCATACATCCCTTTATCTATCCAAATGTATAAAATTTAAGTGTCTGTTTGTAATTCCAAAATAACAGTATTTCACTAATACGTTTGAAAGAAAACACGGCAAACACAAACGCTAATTTAAAAATGTCAGTCGGTCTGTCTGTCTGTCTGTCTGTTTGTTCTGGCTAATCTCTGAAACGGCTAAACCGATTTTAACGGGACTTTCACTGACGGGTAACTGATGTTTCAAGGAGTAACTTAGGCTACTTTTATTTATAAAAAATATTAGGGTTCCGCGAAATTAAGCATGAAACTAAATCTACGCTGGTTAACAGCTAGTATACATGTACAATTATGATTGATATCTGAATATATATACATAAAAACACCAAAATCTATTTCCTACAATGTACATACATATGCTCACGCCTGTATTCCCCGAAGGGGTAGACAGAAGTGTTGTAATAACAACACCCACTTTTCACCGAAGATCATTAAGTGCCAACGTGACAGATGGTGAGTCTATCACCGTGTCAGGCACTATACATACGACTTTGAATTACTTCTCAGACATATACAGGTTTCCTTACGACGTTTTCCATCACCGTAAAGCACGTGGTGTGAATCACTGTACATAAGTTTTTAGAAAACCTCATTGGTACAGGCCCCGCTGGGATTCGAACTTGCGTCGCTTTCGTAGCAGGCGACTGCTCAAACCCCAAGGTCACCACGGCTCCTAATGTCCTCATGTAATACAATTTATGAAGATTAAAAGAACTCAACTAATAAACGTGTACCACAGGGTGTAATAGTTAACTTCGGTAACCAACTAAATAATGGCAAACTCACCAACTAATATAAACTTTTTGTTGGTAAATTTGTTTTCTTCCATATAAAGTCGAGCTCGTTACCTACCGTGCATGTGCTGAAGTTAATTTGGTCAGGTCGATACGAACGTACTTGTATGCTGGGTTACGTTTATATTGCCAGAACATTTTTTTTTGCTATCCAATCCAGATTCCAGGCAATTTCTCAGTAGCACAAAATTATAGAAAATGTAATACTATGCCCCAACTGGGGTGCGGGCAACCACTAAAGGGGTAGACAGAAGTAAATAACTATCTATTTAAAAGATGCTTTTATTATTAAAGATTACTTAAATTTCCTCACTTTCACTCTAAACTATAAAATCTAAACAAACGTTAATGAAAAATGAAAAATATTTATTCAGTTTAGGCCCTGGTAAGGCACTTATGAAAGTCGAGAATTTACCACCGGTTCGGAAACTAGCCTTCTGAGAAGAACCGGCAAGAAACTCAGCCAGGCATCATGTACATATCATCGAAACAATATAAATCATAATGAAATCATCATCCAAAATCAAATTTGATAATAGGTATAAATATTCACAATAGTGACAAATTAGCATGCAAGTCATTATAAAACAAAATCAAAGAGATCAAAGAGAAAAAAAAAATAACAATACCAGATAGATTTACAAGTGTTTGCATACCATGTATTTGCCAGGAGCTACTTGTGCAGAGTGATTTACCTAGTTCCATATATCCTTGTCATTTATATAATCCGAAATTTTATAATATGCTTTCTTCATCAAAACAGTTTTGACATGTGTTTTAAATTTATCATAATTTAACGCGATTATTGATTGTGGGATTTTATTGTAGAAGCGAACACAGTTCCCCATGAATGATTTATTTACTTTAACTAATCTGAATCTAGGAGCCACAATTTTGTGTTTATTTCGCGTACAAATCGAATGAACATCACAGTTTAAATTAAAGAGATGAATGTTTTTTTTCATGTACAATAAATTCTCATAAATGTAAAGTGAGGGTAAAGTGAGTATATTAATTTCTTTAAATTTATCCCTCAAGCATTCACGGGGTTCCAACGAGTATATTGCCCTGATGGCTCTTTTTTGAAGTATAAATATAGAATCTAGGTCTGCCGCGGAACCCCATAACAATAAGCCATATGACATAAGACTATGAAAGTATGCGTAGTAAACTAATCTAGCAGTATCGACATCCGTCATTTGTTTGATTTTCCTAACAGCAAATGCTGCTGAGCTAAGTTTTCTTGACAATGTTTCAATGTGAGAGCCCCATTGTAATTTTGAATCTACTGTTAGCCCTAAGAATACCGTACTATCAACCAAATCCAGTTTACCACCATCTAGTGATATATTTGTAGCTATTTGCGATGTATTAAGTGGTGAAAATCGAATACATTTCGTTTTTTTAGAATTTAAAACGAGGTTATTGGCGTCAAACCAATTTGAAACAGATGTTAGTGTTTCATTCAGAGTATTAAGCTCCTTATCTTTCCTGCTCACTTTAAAAACTAAAGATGTATCATCTGCAAACAGAACAATATCACAGATACCTTCTACAACAAGTGGTAGGTCATTTATGTACGCTAGAAATAGGAATGGACCTAATATGGAGCCTTGCGGCACGCCTGTTTTAATTAATGACCCATTAGATGTTATACCACTGACGCCAACTTTCTGATGACGATTGGACAGGTAAGAGGAAACAAGATCGAGGGCGGTTCCGCGAATACCATAATATTTAAGCTTCAGAATTAGCGTACGATGGTCGACGCAATCAAAAGCTTTTGAGAGATCACAGAAGACTCCTAAGGCGTCATAGGCGCCCTCCCATGCCTCAAATATATGTTTTATTAATTTTGCCGCCGCGTCCGTTGTGGATCTACCTTTAGTGAAACCAAACTGGTGATCGTGCAATATGTTATTTATGTTAAAGTGGGCTAACATCTGATTTAGCATTATTTTCTCAAATATCTTACTAAGGGCAGGAAGTATTGATATAGGCCTATAATCAGAAGGATTTTCTCTGGAACCTGCCTTAAAGATTGGAATTATTTTACTATATTTCATAAGATCCGGAAAGACACCCTGATCAATACACGAATTAAAAATAGTGGCTAATGCAGGAGCGATCGTTGTTATAATCGATTGAATAACTTTAATTGAAAGTCCCCATAAATCCTCCGTATTTTTCATGTTAAGTGACTTAAAAGCTTTAATTATATCATTAGCAAGTACATGTTGAAAACTAAAATCTGGGACAATCGTATGAAATGATTGTTTAAGTAATCTTTCAGCTTTATTCGGACATGAGTTTAGGTGTTTAGTAGTTTCCGCTGGTATTTGAGCAAAGAATTTCTCAAATGCGGTCGCGACATCTAACTTGTCTGAGACAATATCATCAATAATTTTAAGTTCACTAACCTGCTCTTTATTTTTATTTTTTCCCGTCTCCCTATTTATAACTTTCCATACAGTTTTTATTTTATTATCAGAACGGCTTATTTCGCTACTTATGTGTCTCGATTTAGCTACATGGCAAACTTTTTTGAATAATTTGGAATACGTCCTAACATGGTTGTGAAAAGCGGCATTGGTTGTTTGGGCTTTCTTGTGGTATAGTTCATACAGGGTATCCCTACTTTTCCTAATGCCCCTAGTTGCCCAGTTACTAAACTGTAATTTATTATTTACTTTACTTTGTTGCTTAGGACATGCCTTGTTAAATTCTTTACATATGACATTATGTAACTGATTAAAGTATTTATTTGGCTCGCTAGACTCTGTTTTTTTTATTTTCGACTCAACATTATTTTTAAACTTAAGCAATCTATGGTTAGTCAAAGCTCTAGATTCTCTAAAAGATTTACAAGATTGCCTTCTGCACTGCAACTCAACTAGTTGTGCCATATGGTCAGATCTAATGCCACTTATCTGTGAGTGTTTTAAGATATTTGCATTTGTTATTATATTATCAATGCAAGTAGAAGAAGTGGCCGTTATTCGTGTGGGCTCATTAAATACAAAGTCTAAGTTGAAAGTTTTAAAAAGAGATATAAATAAACGCGCCTCAGAAGTATTTTTCAAAATGTCTACATTAAAATCACCACATATCAAAAGTTGTTTATTTGTCCTAAAGAGCTTCTTAAGAATAGCCTCCATTGTTAAACAAAATGAGTGAAAATCAGAGGATGGAGGTCTATATACACATACAATTATATAGTTGTCTAACTCTGCACAAGCCGCTTCACGTTATGAGACAAAACCTCAAATTAAAGGTAGGATTAACGGTACCTACTTTACCTAACTACTCGTACTATGTAACTTTACTATGTAATGAAATGTACATGATGCCAGCTGAGCTTCTTGCCGGTTCTTTTCAGAAGACTAGTTCTCGAAACGGTGGTAAATTCTTCGACATTCATAAGTGCCTTACCAGGGCCTAAACTGAACAAATAATTTTCATGTTAAAATGTATTTTTCATCCCACCATCTCGGAAAGAGTATTTTTAATCTTCAATATCTGAGTGGAAAAGCAGTTTTTATTCTCTAGAGGATAAAGTAAATTGAATTTAGAACATCGTGTGCACTAAGTTTGTGAATTAAAAAGATTATTCTGTAATACTTACCTGTCATAATGTAGTAATTAATACCTAAAGTGTACCTATCTTGTGATTGTAAACTTTTTTTTTTGCATTTAGTCATTTCCTCGCTGAGGTGGAATGAAAAGTTACGTGTTGCACTCGAGTGCAAAGATTTTTCACCTCGTGCTCTTTTGATTCCCTCGCTAACGCTCAGGATTCTAATTTTAGAATCCTTCGCTTGCTCGGTCATCGAAATTGAACACGCGGTTAAAAAGCAACTTTGCACTCTTGTATAACAAATAACTATTTTGCTACAGATCATGTTTGAACTAACTTTCTGCTGAAAACATACAGAACTGCCTTTGGACGTAATGATTCATTTAGTTTTCAGCTTGAGATGCAAGAACCTTCTGTGGCATATATTTATGTCATTTAGCAATAAGCTGAACGAATTATTATAAGAATTATGTGAAATGAATCGTGTGTGGAACACGAAGTGTTTAAGGTACTGAGGCATTAGGTGCTCGCACGCACGGTGACATTACGTGACTATGTTTCGAACTGGGAGGCAATGGAGATGTCATTCCACACAATAATAAGTATATTTAATAAGGAAGAGAATAAGAATATTAGTCGTAGTGGCCGTGGTTCGAGCAGTCGCCTGCTACGCAAGCAACGCAAGTTCGAATCCCAGCGGGGCCTGTACCAATGAGTTTTTCTAAAAACTTATGTACAGTGATTTCACACCACGTGCTTTACGGCGAAGGAAAACCTGCATATGTCTGAGAAGTAATTCAAAGTTGAATGTATAGTGCGATAGACTCACCATCTGTCACGTTGGCACTTAATCATCTTCGGTGAAAGTTGGGTGCTGTTATTACAACACCGTCTTCCCTTCAACATAAAGTCACTAAAGTATAGTTCTTTCCTTCAAAATAAGTGGGGTGAAATTACTGCACTTAAGTTGTTTTTTTTAAACTCTATACCTATTTGGAACACATTACACCAGATACCAGACTAACATTCCTTCTTCTCTCAAATAATCTATATTCATTCATCTCATTAATATATTTCGTGCCATGATTATCTATACAGATAAATAAAATTGAAGTGTCTGTTTGTAATTTAAAATTCCAGTTTTTCACTAAATGCGTATGACAGTATACACTTTACTGACACTGAAAAACCAAGTTTTACATTTTTTCTCTGTCTGTCTGTTTGTTCCGGGTAATCTCTGAAACAGCTGGAACGATTTCAACGGGAATTTCACTGGCAGGTAGCTGATGTATCAAGGAGTAACTTAGGCTACTTTTATTTTTTTAAATATTAGGGTTCCGCGACAATAAGGATGAAACTAAATCTACGCGGGTGAAACCGCGGGGCACAGCTAGTAGAGCTGTAGCAAACCGTATGTATTCGTTACTAAGTAACGGGTACGCCATCTAGTACCGAGTAACGAAACGTTACTCACGAATACTTTTCGTTACTCGCATGTTTCGTATCATGGTTACATACATTTTGGCATGTAATGAATATGTATTATTTCTACAAATTGAAATTATGAATGCTGCATCTTATGATAAAATTATAGAAAGAACATGAAAAATATGTTCGCAAACTATTCGTAACGTGATTGGTTAAAAAAATGAAAATATATGTAATTTGTGCGGATATACTACAAAAATATTTGCGCGCATTATGGTGTCAAAATTTCAAATATTCAAAACAAAGTTTTCTTTAACAGAGTATGCAGTAAAAAAAAAAGTATATACTTGTGAAAAAGTGTTTTCATAAAATTTTGCCACAAAAATTTCATAAATTTTATGTAATAGTATGAAATAAACGAAAGTAACGAGTAACGATACGATAGTAACGAGTACTGATTGTATAGTAACGAATACATACGGGTACGTGATTTTTTTCGTTACTTTTACACCTCTAACAGCTAGTAATTAAAAAAGCAAAGACAATGCCGTCTCTATAGTTTACCCTGTTGTCCATTCTTTATACAAGCCCTGGGCACAGTACACGTATAAGCAGTATGGAATCTAGGAACAAGTAGTTCGAAATGACACATTTATACAGATTAGAAGCGACCACGGTAAGGGGTGTAATGTTGTCCCCGATCATGAGTCATTTACGTGTTTTAAAGATATTTGGTTTCTTCTATAATCAGGTTTTAAGAATATAATAAGGTTTCCGCGAATAAAAGCCAGCCATAAAATTTAGTCTAAGCGGGTGAAACCACGGGCACAGCTATTATTCAATAAAATTAGATTATAGATTTTTAAAATAACAAATAGTCATTATATTGACACTTAATTAAGGAGTAAATTTCAAACTAAAAAAGTGACTACCCACGCTCGTTGGAGTAAACGTTCTTATTTCAAAAAAATGCTCTACATTCCATACTGCTTAGTGTTGTATGTATACTGTGGTCTGGGTGTATTAACTGGGCTTAAATAATGAGATAGCGTGTCTAGACACGCCGGGCATAAGCCCACCTCTACGGGAATGAATTAAAGTTTCAAATTCCCACTTCACCCGCAAGCAACCTTCAATCATAACTCTCACAGTTTAAAGTGCATTTTAATAAAACACAACTTAATTTTATGAGCAGTTTTATTAACGTTCTTGATACTTTGCATTTTTCCAAGGATAAAATGGTTTTGAGTTTGAGCCTTACAAGAAACGACTTAGAGTTTAAATTTGTGTGGTTATAAAATAAGTTGAACCGCGTTGATATGCATGAATGTTTCAGTTTTGCTGGAAAATGTTTGAAATGCATTTTACAATTTTCAGTTTTCGCTCGGGGCGAGTTGAAATAGTGTGTACCTAATAGGATTGTTCACCTTTTTGAAAATATTATTTAAAATCTCTGGACGTAAACAAAGGTACCTATTTTATACCTATTGAGGTGCATTTTGAATTAACTATTCACTTATGGGCTTATTGACTTAAAAAAAATTACTGCTTTGAAATAAAAGCATGTATTATTTTTAAAACTACTGACTGAATGTACTAACTCACTAAAATGTATATAAAAAATATGCGTCATCCCCGAAGGCGTAAGCAGACACAATTCACCGAGTGCCAACGTGACAAATGGTGAGTCTACCGCCGTCTCAGGCACTATACATAAGTATGTCATTAAATTACTTCTCAGATATATAAAGGTTTCCTCAATATGTTTTTCTTCACCGTAAAGTTGCAATTACAGAGTGACTAGTGCGAGTTTTCTTAAAATTGCCGTCACAAGTCCTCACGTCGACGTATACGCAGATTTGTATGGGCTCACAATAGTGCCATCTTTAGGCCGACAGAGGCGCTGCTCCGATCCTATACAAATCTGCGTTAAATTTGACGCGGTGACTTGTGACGGTGGCAGTGAAAAACTCGCACTAGGCACTCTGTAATTGCAACCCTCGTGCTTTTATGTTTTTAGAAAAACTCACTGGTATTGAAATTGCGTCGCTTGCGTACCAGGTGACTGCTCAAACCCCACGGCCACCACGGCGATAATATGATAACTTGCATGCATTATTTACCTATAAATAATGGAATCGCTGTACCAACATAATGGCAACAGCTAATGCTAGCACAGCGATTCAGCCTCCCTCCATGGAAAATTGCACAAAATACATGTTACAATCCATACTCTATACAAACATACATACATACTACATACATATACATACATACATATAAATAAAATTGGAGTGTCTGTTTGTAATTCCAAAATAACACCTTTTCACTAAATGCATATGGAAAGACACACGGTACTGGCATAGGAAAACCAATTTTTTATTTTTATCTCTGCCTGACTGTTCGTTCCGGCTAATCTCCGAAATGGCTGGACAAATTTTCGATTTTAACGGGACTTTCATTAGCAGATAACTTATGTTACAATTTACAAGGTGTAACTTAGACTACTATCAATTATAAAAAATATTTGGGTTCCGCGGGGCACAGCTAGTGTAGTAGTGTGTAGTGTACTAAGACTAAGGTACAGGTGCTGTCACGAGCTGTGGGCGCTGACCTTGAATGCGCAGTAGTAATTTTATAAAACTGTTTCTGTAGCGCAAAGCGAATAAAATACATGCGAAAATAGTCCCACTATTTTCGCTGAGAGCTCCAGCCACGTTATTCTGTAAGGTTTCTCAGCGTCGAGCTCGACGTTGAACGGTTACAATCATAGGAAATTGATACATAATACATAGACGATAAAGTTCAATGTCGTTGTAACTGCCACTCGGCATCGAATGACGCTGTGTTTCTTTGTAAGTTTTATCTCCACTTTTAGTTAATGGCATATCATTTACTTACGCCCGACGTTTCTCTTATACACTGTACGGGTTTCCGTACATGTATGCGAAATGTGCAGCGTCAGCATGCGACGCCGACGCATCACAGCATATTTAGGTTAAGCAAACAACAATTAAAGTTAGTGCTCAATTATCATTCGGACGGAGCGGTTTTATTTCCCCCACATTCGGCACTCAATATCAATATCATTTTATATCAAGTTATCATTATATCAATTATATCATTATCATTCATAGTGTAGGTTACCCCTACATACACCTTATTTGCATTATTCCAGTCATAATGCGGGTCTGTTATATCACAAACGCTGTTTAAAGTCATATAAAAACCACAATACTCAGACATTGGCAATTTAATTTCTTAAGAGGTTCGTGGCTGGAATCGGCGCTCGCGGGATACGACGATACAAAAATCTCAAAATGCTACTTCCAGACATACAAATAAATAAATTGAAGTTTCTTGTTTGTAATGTAAAAATAACTACATTATACTTATCTATACATCCATACAGATAAATAAAATTGAAGTGTCTGTTTGTAATTCCAAATTAACAGCTTTTCACTAAATGGTGCGAGTACCAATATACGGCACTGACATAAAAAAAACTAAGTTATATAAAAATATCCGTCCGTATGTCTGTCCGTTTGTTTGTCTGGCTGTCCGTTTGTCTGTTAGTTCCGACTAATCTCCGAAACGTCTCGACTGATTTTAACGGGACTTTCACTGGCAGATAGCTAAAGTTGCGAGCAGTAATTCAGGCTTACTTTTATTTAGAAAAAAACATTAGCGTTCTGCGGGCCACCAATTAAATTAAGTCTACGGGTGTGAAAACGCGGGCACAGCTACTTGTACGAGTATATTAAAGTAGGTAGGTACAGATTATATATAGAGTACATTTTTAATTTCTCCCAACTAATCCTCAGGGAGTTGGTGATATGAAGTATGATAGGCTTTAAGAAAAACGAATTGGGATAAAAAAATAAACCCTTAAAATTGCCTGTACGTAAGTGAAACCGCTGAGCACAGCTAGTTATTAATAAAACACATGGCTGTAAAAATGTACAGAAATCTTTTACGACTTGCGGCGAACACTCGGAATGATTGAGAAGACTTAATCTGGAAATGGCATTTTACAATGAGACATTACTCCCTGAGCTCCGCGCGGTATCCTTGCAAAAGTATTATATTTTGAATTGCATGGAATCTGTTCTTATTAAAGTTATTAATCTCGTTCTTTTAGGCTTTTTCTGGAGATAGAACTCAGGGACCTAATCATAGCTCTTGTTGCAATGATAATTCAGTTGTGTGACAGTGATAGATGTATATACGTCATGTACACCTGTCTCATAATATGAATCAATATATCATGGTAAGGATCCCAGAACCTCGTGTCCAGCCACTAGACCAGTGGTGGGTAAACTTTCTAATCATCAGATCAATCACTGTAAAAATAAGGACTTTAATTAAAGTAAAATATAATTACCAGATGGATTTTTTATTATTTTTTCCATCCTTTTGAATATTAATCAGCTAATTCTGACGTAAGTAAGCATAGTTGTATTCTTTGAACTTGACTTTAATTAAACCATAAATTACATTTTCTCAATAATCAGCAGGTACAAACGTGAACTGAAGGAGTTTGTGAAAAAAATTGAGTTTAATTAAAAAAGTAATTAATTACTCAAAGAATTCTCGTTACGACGAAGATTAAGGGAGGAATATTTTCCATGCCGGTGCGTGCTACCCTCATTCCGAGGATTAATGTGAACAACTCCTTATTTACTCACTAACCGACTGGGGAGTCGGATATTCATTCCTTTGATGAGAAGATATTTCAAACTTTTCATTAAAAAAATGATAAGTTTGATGACTCTGGGCAAAGCAAAAGCAGTTTTAGTAATAGCAGTGGTAGCCCCATTCAAATGGGTCCAGACGTTTCAGAGCTTATCCAGAACAAACAGACAGACAGGCAGACAAACAATTTTGAAATGGTTTTTTTTCCTTTATGTACCTTATATACTACCATATGCATTTTGTGAAAATTACAGACACTTCAATTTATTTATAGATAAAGATTTCTATAACGGACGTCCGTGGATACCAAAACCTAATGTGTTATGGCGCCATCTAGTATCTAAAAGTAACAACTTTTAGCCATAAATAGTTAGCTCGAAATATTATTGATTCAGTATTATTGATTACGCTTGCAATTATTTTAATTTAAAATTAAATTCACATCTTTAATAGATTAATAAATGCGAAAATAACTTATTAAAATGATGTTGAATAACAACAACAATCAATTGTAGGTAGCTTGAATTTTTTTAACTACCCACAATTCTTACGAGAAAAAAAAAGCAAGTCAGTCCGCCGCGCCGCATTGATTCTGCCAGTTTACTTTTAGACACGGAACGGTGCACACGTAAATGAGAACGTTACTCTTCATCTGTGAAATAGTGAACCTACTTCGAGCTGGGAACGAGCGATTAGTGTGACAAAGGTTAGTTCTATCATAGATTATTACAGGTGCCGTCACGAGCTATCAGCGATCGGCGAAATCTCAATCTTAATTTATTCACGTCGCGTCATATAGACGGACTCTTAAAATGACTACTGCAAATTCAAGGCCAACGCTCATAACTCATGACGGGACGTAGAATTTTGTGTTTTGTATTTACTGTGATCTTGTCCTACTTTTTTATTCCTTAGTTCATAATGTTTCTCATTATCGTTGTACCTACATGTGTTTGTTCGTGATTACGTACTTATTCATGCGTTTGCGCAAGTATTGTGTTCGTATATAAACTACTAGCAGATTAGCGGGCGTCACGCGGCGTAGTCCCCGTTTCCGTGAGAGTACGGGGATAAAATATAGCTTATATTAATAAGTGATAATGTAGCATTCAAATAGTGAAAGAATTTTAATCGGTCGCGCTTTTTGAGCCAATTCGTTACAAACATACATACAACCTTTTCTCTTTATAATATTAGTATAAGATATAAGCTATTTACGAATACATTATAATCTAAGAGAGCCGTGGTGGCTATGGGATTTGAGCAGTCGCCTGCTATGCATTCAACGCAAGTTAGAATCCCCAGTGAGGCCAATGAATTTTTATAAAAACTTATGTGCAGTGATTTCACACCACGTTGAAAGAAAATATCGTGTGAAAACCTGCATAATAACGTGACAGATGATGACTCAGACAAGTCGTCATCTGTCACGTTGGCACTTAATCATCTTCGGTGAAAAGTGGGTGCTGTTATTACAACACTTCTGCCTACCCCTTCGGGCAATACAGGCGTGAGTATTTATGTATGTACGTAGGTTATAGTCTTAATCCTACCTACAAGTTATTTTACTTTAAGTTCTCAACGAAATAAGCTTCGTATTCAAATCACGGGTCAAAATGAGTTCTACGAAACGATTTTATAAACTAAATCCTCGCTAAATAAACATTTTATATGGAATATCTGCGCTTAGTCGGATAGACGGGAGGTAGCCGGAAATTGTATTCAGAATTCATCAGTACCGCCTCCTACCCCTATCACGTTTGCCACCGTCGAATCACTTCCCTCTATAATGGTTGAGGAGGGCGATGGCTGGCATTCTCGTCATACTTGTGAACAGGTGCTGCTAGTGGGGGCTGGTCATCTCAAGCAACGCTTTTAGATATAAAGAACTACTAGACTTTACTTTAAGTTAATTTTTATCGACATTTGTGTATTGGAACTGTGTCCATGGGCTTACATTTCTCAAGTGATTTATTTTGTTTTTTTTTAAATTGTATAATATTTTTGAAAAGAGTAATTACTGAGTTTCTTGCCAGGTTCTTCTCAGTAAAAGCAACCTTCCGAACCTGGCGGTAGCATGTATAATCCTGTAAATTGTGTCGTTCTGACGATTTGAAAGTGCTTTGTAAAAAGTCTAATCAAATAAAGATATTTATGACTTTGAATTTGAATATTTGTATGAGGAATTGCACAGCGCCTCCTAGCGGTGACGTGGAGAAATAAAATATCTCTTACAAATATCGTAGATGACGCTAGCGAGTATTGAGTACGAACACGGTGGCAAACTCTCGATAGAGATACAGTAGTCAAATATACCTATTTCATGCTTTCTTGATGAAGGATCATTGTGAAGAATGTTCAACATTTTAACTTAAGTAATTACGACTTGTATTGGTACTTGGTGCTAATTAAGAACATGTAAACGTATCTCATATACGCTAATTAGTGGAACGGCTTACAGCAAATTAGTCATATCATACAGCTATGCCCCGCGATTTCACCCACGTAAATTTAGTTTCAAACAAACTATCGTTCCTTATTTTATCCCTTTGGGGGTAGAATTAATCAAAATCCTTTCTTAACGGATGCCTACGTCATAACATCTACCTGCATGCCAGCCCGATCCGTCCAGTGGTTTGGACTGTGCGTTGATAGATCACTATGACAGTCAGTCACCTTTGAGTTATATATATTTAGATTCATACATAACCTTTATAAATTCAAAGTCAGTTGTGATTAGTTTTTTAATCGGTGCGTTAGATTAATGTAAAAATTATCAAATCACTAGCTATACCCCAATATTTTTAAATAATAGTAACCTAAATTACTCCTTGCAACATTAGCTATCTGCTAACGACCCATTTAAATCGATCCAGCCGTCTCCGAGATTAGCCGGAACAAACAGACAGACGGAGAAAAAAAATTGTTTGGTTATGTGAGTACCGTGTAGTACTTACATATGTGTTTTGTGCAAAGCTGTTAATTAGGAATTACAAAACTCCTTTCAATATATTTTTTTTATTTAGTTCTTATCCCATTCCATTTAATTAGCAGATATTCAAATATACATACATACATATGCTCACGCCTGTATTCCCCGAAGGGGTAGGCAGAGGTGTTGTAATTTTCAACACCCACATTTCACCGAATATGATTAAGTGCCAATGTGACAGAGGGTGAGTCCATCGCCGTCTCAGGCACTATACATACGTCTTTGAATTATTTCTCAGACATATGCAGGTTTCCTCACGATGTTTTCCTTCACCGTAAAGCACGTGGTGTGAAATCACTGTACATAAGTTTTTAGAAAAAATCATTGGTACAGGCCCCGCTGGGATTCGAACTTGCGTCGCTTGCGTAGCAGGCTCTAACCGAGGCCACCACGGCTACTATTATATTAAAATATTTCTAAACATTTTACGTGATCGTAGAATTTCAAATAACTTTGCTTAAAACAATATGAAAACAATACCTACTTTCATTAGCTATAATAAATTGGGGATGAACCAACCTCTTCAATTCAAATAAATTCACCGAGACCTAAAAAAGTACGAATAAAAAAGTAATAACACTTCAAGAGTCTTCATAAGCAAGATAAATAGCAACACAAAGCCTTTCTGACATTGAAAAATGGCCAAAATGTTATTACTATAATTACATTTTGTACCAAAAACATCTCTTGAAAGAAGCAAAATATGGTTCGACGCTTTTCAATGCCTGTTATCCACAGAAACAGCAATTAAGAGCTATTGACTTGATATTCAGAATTATATTCGACACAATCCCTACTAATATTATAAATGCGAAAGTAACTCTGTCTGTCTGTTACGCTTTCCCGCTTGAACCTCTCAACCGAATTTGATGAAATTTGGCACAGACAATCTTTAGACCCTGAGAAAGGACATAGGCTACCTTTTATTTATTAAAAATATTAGGTTTCCGCGACCATAAGTATGAAACTAAATGTACGCGGGTGAAGCCGCAGGGCACAGCTAGTAAATAAAAATAATTTACCTGAATACGGATTATTATTTTGGCTACTGGTTTGAATTGCCTACTGCGCCAGTTCCAATGTCAACCGACTTCAAAAAAGGAGGAGGTTCTCAATTCGATTGTGTTTTTCTCGATGTTACGTTACGATCAAGATTCTTATTTTTTTAATCTTTATTTTTTTTAAAAGAGTAATAGCCGAGTTTCTTGCCGGGTCTCAGAAAAGCCTGTTTTGTCAAATAAGGATATTAAGATTTGAATTTAAACTATTGGGCAATTATATAGTGAGGAACACTAATTCGAGTTGAAATTCGAAAACATAGGTATTGCGATTCATCACCTAATCATGTTCTACGAATAGGGGGCCTACAATCATCCATTTAAGCAGAGTATTCAGAACTTCGTAGCTTCAAAGTTCTTTTGACGACACTGCTATAAAGATGATAGTAGACCCCCAGTTGAAGTTGCAGCTCCTTTGCTTAATAAAACTAGTTAACAATCCAAAAATATATATTTAAAAGTAAATGACTTCAAAATTTCAAAAGTAGGTAAATTAAATATATTTCAAAGTTATAAAATATAAATTAACAAACTCATATATAAAGAAAAGAAGTTAAACAAAAAACTTCATAAAATATAAAAAAAATACACAGAATAAATAACACAAATAAAATAAGTAAAGGACGTATTAAGATGTACAAATATTAAACTATTCGAAAAACCTATTAAAAATAATTCTCAAAAGTTCTAAGGTTTATTCAGCAGGTTCTTGTGTTTGATTTTCATTCGACTTCTCATCGATTTGTTTTTCTTCTGTACTTTTTTCCAAAGGTTGTTGTTCATCTTTGACTGGTTCATCTTCACTGTCTGCTGTAGGTTCAGCTTTGTCATTTTCTTCACCACCCACTTCTTTTATATCACCATCTTTAACTGGTGTTTGCTTATCGGCGTCATCAATAAACAGGACTGATTTAGATCTCCGTGCTTCTGCAAATTGAGCTTGTGACTGCATAGACATCTGTGAGTACATTAAATCTTTCAATATAGACTTTTGTATGTCTAGCTTGCTCTGTGCAAGCTTCTTCTCTGTCTCCGTCATTTCTTCAACAGATTCTTCTTCCACGTGCTCACTCTCACCACATGCTGATAAAGTGGTGAAAGATTGTACACTGTGTTTGGGTTTAGATGTTGTTTCCGTTTCTGGTAACGGTGGAATCACATGAATACTTGGTATTGTACTCAGGGTGGTTACAGAAGATGATGACGTCGAACTGGATATAGAAGATGAGCTAAAGGTCTTGGATGAGAAACGTTTAAGAGCTTTGACAGGATCTGGTTTCGAAGTAGTTGATGCTGCAGCTGATAAAATGGATTTTCTTGAACTGGATATAGCTGATTTAGGTACGAATCCAAGATCTCCTGCCTCGTACAATGTTTCAGATAACGTGTCCATGGAGTCAGTGCGTTCTACATCCCGATACTGAATAATTATATCTAACAAACGTGTTAGGAATAGTTTCCTATCCCGTGTGTTTGCAGCCATTTCATTGCTTTTAGACCATTCGTCAAGTTTTAATGCTGCCTGAATAGCAAAGGTGGCATCTTTTAATATTTTCCTCAGCCTGGAGTTTTCTTTCATAGCTTTGCTAGCTCCTGTGGCAGCTTTGTTTTGAGCGCTTAATCTAGCTTGCAAATTTTGCTCTAGAATCCGAACTTTTAATAAAAGCTGATCGTATTCGGTTGTATTTTTTTTTATTGCATTTTGCAGTTTTTCTATATCTACCTGTTTTTTCTCATATATAGCTATATCTTTTAAGACATCTTGATAAGCAGCTGTTACTCTATCAATTATTTTCATTTGAACTATATTTTTGTTTATAGCCTTATCTCTTTCTTCCTCAGCAAGTTCCATTGCAATGCGGGCAGATGTTTCATTTTCCCTATGTTTTTCATTTAGATCCGCTAGCTTTGCTTGATATGACAAAACAGACTCTAGTTCATTAGTAACTGCAATATTTTCTCTAATAACTCTATGAGTGGAAGCTGCAATCCTCAACTCAGTGGCGTCTTGAAAATCTTGGGCTAGTTTCAGAAGTCTCGCTTCCATTTCTTTCTTTAAATTATCTTTACTTATTACAAATTTCTTCTCTGATTCGTAAATAATTCTTTTGTATTTCAGTTCTTGATTCTGAAATGCCTGTTCTTGTTTGTTAAACCTGGTCATAAGATCATCTCGAAGTGCTCTGAATTCCTCTAGAGTGTTAAGCTTCCCAGCCAACATTTTGTTTTCAGACGTAAGTTGATCTTTAAGTGTTTTGAATTTTTTTTCCAATTCATTTAACGTTTGTTTGAATTGAGCTCTTTCTATTCCTCTTTCTTCTTCAAGTTCTCGAACTTTATCTTTGAACTCGTCATTTTCTTCAAGTTTCACGTGTAAAGTTTTCTTCAAGTGTGTGATAATGTCAGCCCTGTCCTCGTCTAGTTTATCATAAGCCTTCTGTAAATCTTCGTTTCTGTGTTCGTACTGATCAACAGTGTTCCTAAGCCTCGCCACTTTTCTGTTGCATTCCGCCAACTCTAGGTTAAGAAATGTTCTCTCAACTTCAGTGAATACATTGGTAGCAGTCTTCGATTGCTTATTCTTATCTTTTTTAGGAGCCATTGTAACAGAGTTGTTTTAAACAAATATTATGAAGCCGGAACGAACGTTGTGTGAATTACCTTAATGACAGTAAAATTTCTGACGTTTTCTTATTACTTGTTCTTGTTTTATTAATGGCAACCAAATCTTCTTCATAGACTACATTTGTATCGAATAAGGTTTGTAAGAAATTTACTTAATTCTTTAAAAATCTTGCTTCGTTTTTCAATCTAACCTAATGACTTTTGAACTCTAGGCGCAGATATTATAAGTTTAACGAGGTCATCTGTGTTTTTATCTATTCCAACATTGCCCACAAATGAATTGAACGATTTTGTTTTACTTTTTTTAATCGTTTTTACACAATAAAAGCAAGTGAATTTAAATCTAGCATCTATAAAGATATTTCAAACAATCTTCCATCTAGATAATAGTTATAATAATAATTATTAATTATAATTAATGTATTACTTGAAAAGTTAAAAATAAATGAAAATAATAATATATTAATTACTGCATTTTTGTGTATGCTGTTGATCCTAATCTGTTATTATTACAATTTTATAGATTGAAGTGTTTGTTTGTAATTCCCAAATAACAGCTTTTCACTAAATGCATATGAAAGTATACACGCTACAGATACAAAAAAAACAAGTTTTAAAATTTTTCTCTGTCTGTCTGTCCGTCTGTCTGTCTGTCTGTTTGTTTGTTCCGGGTAATCTCTGAAACTTTTATTTATTAAAAATATCAGGGTTCCGCGACAATAACGATGAAACTAAATATACGCGGGTGAAACCGCGGGGCACAGCTAGTATATGATTATGTTTTGGGAGGTATCCGGAACAAGCAGACAGACAGAAAAATAATTTTAAAATTGTGCTACTGAACTTCGCCCACGAGTTATTACACCCAAAATTTTCTCTTATTAATAGGCTACGTTACTCGCAGCTAATGTAAAATATTTTTGAGTCCAATAATTGCAAACAAAATACAAATATTTAATCTTTATAATATTAGTATGTAGGCATATGAAGATATCATTAATGATCACACACGTCATGCAATTAAAATAAAACTGATTACGTTCTGAAATGTATTTGCTCACCATACAAACAACACGGATGAGGCAGACATCTTCAATACATACATAATCTATACTCTGTGAGTCTGTATCTATATTCATTGCCGAGAGGATTGTCGTGTTTGTGTGGGACAGTGCCACCAAAATATTTTAATCTCTAGTTTAATAAAATATTAACGACTAGCTGTGCCCCGCGGTTTCACCCGCGTAGATTTAGTTTCATCCTTATTGTCGCGGAACCCTAATATTTTTAATAAATAAAAGTAGCCTAAGTTACTCCTTGATATATCAGCTACCTGCCAGTGAAAGTCCCGTTGAAATCGGTCCAGGCGTTTCGGAGATTACCCGGAACGAACAGACAGACAGACAGACAGAGAAAAAATTTTAAACTTAGTTTTTTAGTGTCAGTAGTGTGTATACTTTCATATGCATTTAGTGAAAAGCTGTTATTTTACAGTTACAAACAGACACTTCAATTTTATTTATCTGTATAGATTAAGTTATCAACTGCAGCCCTACCATCAGCTTTTATTGCCATCATAGGTTGACACATGAGACAGATACGAGTAATATACATTTTATAACATAAGTTAGTAAAATGTGTATCATTATTTTGTTAGTATACAAAAAGCTTTTATAGTACAGTCCTAGTTTGTCTGTTTTAATCCCGCGTAAAAGTAATAAAATGTATTAATCTAAATTCATGGTTCAAAGTCCTGACTTAAATCAACGCTTTCCTTAAAGACAGGATTCGGTAAAGTTAAACATTAAGAAAGTATTTTCCGAATTTCCACCCCTAAAGTAAAATGGGAATTGAAAGTTTGTAAACCGCAAAGTAGTTGATATATCACATTATAAATGTAATCTATTTAAATGTATTTTGGTAACGTATAGCAAATAGTACCACGATACATTAGCACTATCCTGTGATTAAAATAAATTAAAATTCTAACAAAGCAGATCGATTTTCCTCTTTTTGTATGGGAACGTTAAAAGTGCACCAAGCGGCGACTGTAGGAAGTCTTCATACAAGAAATCACAAAACGCAAAGTAAAGCGACGACGTCCGAACGCGTCAAAACCAAACCTTGGGCACAGGTCAAAGTATTGGTGTAACCCGGCCTCACGTTACTTCAAATATGTATACAGTACATGCAATCTACGTACATATTTGAATTGTGTACCTGTTGTTGGCGCTGGCATTCATTGTATTATTGGTTTACATTTTTCTTTTATATTTGTGTATTACTTATAATGACCGCACATCTATATCTATATAGATAATTAAATTGAAATGCCCTATTTAAAAATGATCAGCTTTTCACTATATACCTACATTATGAAATGATAATATTATTCTCTCAGATAAGTGGAATTCGATCTGACCACATGGCTCAACTAGTTGAGTTGCAATGTAGTAGGCAACCTTCTAAATCTTTTAGGGAATCTAGACCTCTCTCTGTCCATAGACTGCTGAAGTTTAAAAATAATGTTGAGTTAAAAATTAAAAAAGCAGAGTCTCGCGAACCAAACAAATATTTCAATAAATTACATGATGTCATATGTACAGAATTCAACAAGGCATGTCCTAAACAACAATATAAATTAAATAACAGATTACAGTTCAACAACTGGGCAACCAAGGGCATAAGGAAAAGTAGAGACACTTTATATGAGTTATACCACAAGAAAGCCCAAACAACTAATGTCGCTTTTCATAGTCACGTTAGAATGTACTCAAAATTATTTAAAAGAGTTTGCCAGATTGCCAAATCAAAACATATAAGTAGTGAAATTAGCCGCTCTGATGATAAAATAAAAACTGTTTGGAAAGTTATAAACAGGGAGACTGGTAGAAATAAAACTAAAGAGCAAGTAAGTAAGCTTAAAATCAATGATAGTATTATATCGGATAAGTTAGAGGTCGCAACTGCTTTTGAGAATTTTTTCGCTAACATTCCCACAGAGACTACCAAACATCTTAACTCTAGTCCGAATACAGCTGAAAGCTTATTGAAACAATCGTTACGAAAAAGCTTCCCAGATTTTAGTTTTAAACATGTACGTCCTATTGACATCATGAAGGCATTTAAATCGCTTAATATTAAAAATACGGAGGACTTATGGGGACTCTCAATTAAAAGTATCCAATCTATTATAATAACGATTGCTCCCGCATTAGCTTCTATTTTCAATTTATGTATAGATCAAGGTATATTTCCTGATATTATGAAATATAGCAAAGTAATACCGATATTTAAAGCAGGCTCTAAAGAAGATCCTTCTGATTATAGACCTATATCGATTCTTCCCGCGCTTAGCAAAATATTTGAAAAAATTCTGCTTAATCAGATGTTAGCTCACTTTAACGTACATAACATCTTGCACGATCACCAATTTGGCTTCACTAAAGGTAGATCAACAACGGACGCGGCAGCAAAATTAATAAAACACATTTTTGAGGCTTGGGAGGGCGCCTATGACGCAGTAGGAGTCTTCTGTGACCTTTCTAAAGCTTTTGACTGTGTGGATCATCGTACGCTACTTCTTAAGCTAAACTATTATGGAATTCGCGGAAATGCTCTCGACCTTTTATCCTCGTACCTATCAAATCGTCATCAGAAAGTTGGCGTCGGTGGTGTAACATCCAAGGGGTCAATAATCAAAACAGGCGTGCCGCAAGGCTCCATACTAGGCCCATTCCTGTTTCTAGCGTATATCAATGACCTACCACTTGTTGTAGAAAATATCTGTGATATTGTTCTATTTGCAGATGATACATCTTTAGTTTTCAAAGTGAGTAGAAAAGACAAAGATCTTAAGGCACTAAATGAAACTCTAACATCTGTTTCAAAATGGTTTGATGCCAATAATCTCGTTTTAAATTCTAAAAAAACAAAATGTATCCGATTTTCACCACCTAATACATCGCAAATAGATACAAATATATCATTAGTTGGGAGTCAATTGGAGTTGGTCGAAAGCACAGTATTCTTAGGTCTTACCTTAGATTCTAAATTACAATGGGGCGCCCATATTGAAGCATTGTCAAAAAAGCTTAGTTCAGCTGCGTTTGCGGTTAGAAAAATTAAACAAATGACGGATATTGATACTGCTAGATTAGTCTACTACGCTTACTTTCATAGTGTCATGTCATATGGCGTATTGTTATGGGGTTCCGCAACAGACTTAGATTCAATTTTTATACTTCAAAAGAGAGCCATCAAGGCAATATACTCGCTGGACCCCCGAGATTCTCTTAGAGATAAATTTAAAGAAATAAATATTCTCACCCTACCGTCACTGTACATTTATGAGAATTTGCTATACATGAAAAAAAATATTCATCTATTCAATTTAAACTCGGACATTCATTCAATTTCAACACGAAATAAACACAAAATTGTAGCTCCTAGATTCAGGTTAGCAAAGGTAAATAAATCATTCATGGGGAATTGTGTTCGTTTCTACAATAAAATCCCACAGTCAATAAACGCGTTAAATTATGATAAATTTAAGACACACATTAAAACTGTACTGATGAAGAAAGCTTATTATACAATTTCGGATTACATAAATGATAAAGACATATGGAATTAAAACTCTGCACAAGTAGCTCCTGGCAATGACATGGTATGCAAACATGATATGTAAATCATTTGGTATTGTTTTTACGTTTTTAATTATTATTTTTTACACATGCATGCTGATACAATTTTCACTATTGTGAATAATTTATGATGTTTTTTTTTTTGTAATTATTATTATTTTACTGTGTAATGAAATGTACATGATGCCAGCTGAGTTTCTTGCCGGTTCTTCTCAGAAGGCTAGTTTCCGAACCGGTGGTAGATTCCTCGACGTTCATAAGTGCCTTACCAGGGCCTAAACTGAATAAATCATTTTCATTTTCATTTTCATTTTCATTATTATATTGTATTTATATTATTTTTTTTCTTTTTGTGTTTATGTTAGTTTGCTCCGGCAATGGTTCGACTGATTTGAACGGGACTTTCACTAGCATATAGCTGATATTACAAGGAGTGACTAAGTGTATTTTTAAATTAGTGTTCCGTGAAATATAGCTACTACCAAGACATTAAAGCTACGACAGTGAAACCGCAGAGTACAGCTATAAGGGAAATACTTAGACAGACAGACAAACAGGTAGAGAATAATTCAGAAATTGTTTTTTTCTTTATAACTTTATACTTTAATGTGCATTTAGTGAAAAGCTGTTAAGAATTTGGAAATACAAACAGACGCTTCAACTTTATTAATCTGTATGTAGGGTAAAAGCCGGATAGCTGCCTCGGTCGGATACATGCCCCGGTTTTTAATACACACACGGGTATATACGTTGTGTTAGTGCTTTACAATAAGCAGTGACCGCCAGCAGGCCTCAATGCCGCGTAAGCCATGGAAATAAAACGCGTGTTTTGTCCCTGTGAGCCAAAATCTTCGAAACTTTGTAACTTAATCGAAACTTGTAACTTAAAAATCTACGAAACTTTGACAGAGGTTGTAATTACTAACAAAAATAGGCTACTATAGAAGATAAAAGACCTATGTTTCAAGATACATACTGAATAATTTACAACAAATTATTTATTTTGAAAAATAAAGCTTTTTCGAAAAGTGGGGCACGTATCCGGCTTTTACCCTATATCGATTAGACCTAAGCGATTGTATTGCTATGTGCCATCAGCATGCTTTAAATACATAAATGCCTTTTAAGTAAAATAAAAAAAAACAAAAATATATATTACATCACAAAAAATACCTACTCTTTTATTCAATACTAGCTGTGCCCCGCGGTTTCACCCGCGTAGATTTAGTTTCATCCTTATTGTCGCGGAACCCTAATATTTTTAATAAATAAAAGTAACCTAAGTTACTCCTTGAAACATCAGCTACCTAGCAGTGAAAGTCCCGTTAAAATCGGTTCAGCCGTTTCAGAGATTGCCGGGACCAAAAAGACGGACAGACAGAGAAAAATTTTAATACTTGGTTTTTTAGTGTCAGTAAAGTGTATACTGTCATACGCATTTAGTGAAAAAATGGAATTTTGAAATTACAATCAGACACTCTAATTTTATTTATCTGTGTGTATGTATGTATAGATGTATAGATAATAATACATCACAGAAACTTAAACCTAACCTCTTAAAACATCTATTCATTTAATATTCAAACCAATTAATTTGTAATACAATATATTTACTTTCAATGCCAAGACTCCCTAGGGGTCTAAAACATTTAAATTGCTTTTCAGCCGAACTTAGATAAAGTTTAATTTTGAGAAATATTAATCGAGGTTTCACATTGACAAGTGACAATTCAAAATCCGAAGCATAATCAACGAATTGTTCTGCGCCGTCAAACAAAAAAAAGTTAGTGGAAAAAGGCGATACGCGCGGTTGAAGAGGTCACCGATTGACCTCTCTCCGTCTCTTTTTATCACATATAGTGTGGAAATTGGTAGGAAAAAGGCAAATATAGTTCAAAATCTTCTTCTCGAAAGGTTGAATTATTTAGTAAGCGATTTTTTTTTCTTTATCTATGCGCGTAGTACTGTAGGACGCTAGCGAAAATGTTTTTTTATCTATGCTTGTACGTAGTAAGTACCATAGATATATATAAAAAAATATCTTTGCACAGTACATATTGTCTGGTACTTACCGCGCGACTTAATAAACGAAAAAAACATTGGCAAAGGCAGGACCTATGGGACCTTCACATAATTTTAACCATTTTAACAATTTACAAGATTGTTTTCTCAACAATCACTGAAAATTTACAGCTGTCAAATAAAACTTTGTGCTAGCAGAATAATGAGAAATATTACTATTGCGTACTAGAAAATTCTAATTTATGAAAAAAAAAAAAAAAAAAATTATTCAGTTTAGGCCCTGGTGGTTAGGCACTTATGAAAGTCGAGAATTTACCACCGGTTCGGAAACTAGCCTTCTGAGAAGAACCGGCAAGAAACTCAGCTGGCATCATGTACATATCATCGAAACAATGATGACATATTATCACCGTTTAAGACTATTTTAGTGTAGAATTGCAACTCGTAATTCATTTTTAAAAGTGTTCAAACTAGTTCTTATAAACAGGGGCCTTACCATGAGCTCTTATTGCCATGATAGTTTCACTCATTCATGAGACAGATGTATGTGACGTGCATACATCTGTCACTGTCGCACAACTGAATTATCGTTGCAATAAGAGCTCATGGTTACCCTGCAGAGCTCTTGATTTAATAACTTCTTGAAAAATTGCGAAAACTAAAAAGAAAAGCATGTTATAATTATGAGGTAAATATATCAACCTAGATTATGAACGCTTTTTAATGAGAGTGGAAAATGACCTCAATTAGATGGCTGTTAAGGTGCTTTTTAGCTTGGTTTATGAAGCAGACGGTTGTAGTGTGGGCACAAAATGAATACGTTACTTTTCTTCGGTTTTTTAGAGGGGTTGGATGAATATTTTATCTGCTTTTTACAATGAAAGCTGTGGTAAAAATGATGATTGGATCTATACAAATAAATAAAATTGAAATGTTTGTTTGTAATTCGAAATTAACACCTTTTACTAAATGCTTATTAAAATACTAGCTGTGCCCTGCGGTTTCACCCGCGTAGACTTAATTTCATGGGTGACCCGCGGAACCCTGTTTTTTTAAATTAAAAATAGCTTAAATTACTCCTTGTAACATTAGCTATCTACCCGTGGAAATCGGTTCAGCCGTTTCGGAGATTAGTCGGAACAAACAGTCAGATAGACGGACAGGCAGAGATTTTTTTTTAATTGGTTTTTCTTTATCAATACCGTGTATACTTTCATATTATGCATTTTGTCATCTGTAATTTTGGAATTAAAAACAGACACTTCAATTTTATTTGTCTGTATAGATGGATTTACATATCGTATAGAATTCAATACATTTCTAGTGTTGTAACTTTGTGATCCCATGCGTAAATAGGTATTCAGAAAAAGAGACACACAATAATGCGAGCTATTTGATGACGCACTCCAGTGAGGCTCCATCGAGAGGCATATGGGAGTGAAATCGAAGCTTTTGCTAGGGATGTTCATGGCGGTTAGAAGATATCGATATTTTGTCTTACAAACAAATCATATCATAATCGACTGCTAGGCGTAATCCTGTCTGTGTCGTCATCCGTATCCGTGTGCTTTTGAATTATGTTTTTATTTCGTAACTTTTACCTGCGATTGGGCGGTTTCTCACTACCACGATATCGTCCGCCGATACCTACTTGACTACAACGACAAAGTGTGAAAGCGTTCATTAGTAATTGTATCAAACTACTAGTCCGACGATATCGTGTCGTTACCGTTATCGATCAATGTGAAAGCGCCCATTGTCTGCGCAGAGGAGAGTCTACGTATTTGTTACTTATTATAAATTTCTAGCAGTCTGTTTAATTTTAATTAGTTTTGTCCGCTTAACTCACTTCAGTCTTTATTCAAAATTGTAGCCAAATCGGCTTAGCAGTTAAGCCGTGATATTATAGCAGATAGACGGACAGATCCACATCGCATTTACAATATACACTATACATTATTAATGTAGATTACTTAGATAAATTTAACTACTTATTAAAATAATGCATTATCATTCATTCGACAAGCAATTAATCTTTAAAATTATCTAAACTACATACTTCTATGAGAATAATTCAAAGAGTATTTATTTTGTTAAATATGAATATATTCGTATTAGCACTGGGACTGAAAGTCGATTAATATTCGGCTGTTATAAGAATAATTAGAATTGTAACGGGAAAATAAATTTGCTTATCTCAAAGTGCTATATTGAAACAAAATTAAAAATCAGTTGTAACTATGGTAGTTTTTTAATGAAATATCATTTTTGCAGATGGCAATGGAGCTTACTTTGCATCAAAGGTAGTTGAGGTGCTAATGGTATTAATGAGTTCATTGCTATCACAATCAATAATAAATAACTAAGTCTTAAAAAAATACTCAGATATATTATACAGGTTCATGTGACATCACAGAAAAAACTTGCTTCGCTTGCGTAAAAGGTGACGATTAATATTTCTTATCGATACCAATATATCGACCACAAGCAAGTCGCGACACTATTTTAACCAAACGCGCTTGCTCCCTAAGGGTCAAGAAGAGCTCTATCGTTTAAATACTTCTAAATAATTCAACACTATCAAAGCGATACATATAACTAACCCCCGTTTATTCAGTCCCCAGTGCTGAACGGACGAGACCTTAACATGCGAATGAACTATACTGCCCTTACTCGTAAAGTGTTCGATTTGTTTAATTAAAGGTTTTTACTGTTTTAATCAGAGGGTAGTTTAATATTAACGGCGTTAACTAAGCGTTCGTGTGCATTCTTGTTTTAAAATTAATTGCAACATTGGTTACTCGAATTGTCCTTTAATTTGATTAAAAATATGACTGCAGATCTACGGGGTGCAAACGTGATAGTCTCTACAGATATATGTATGCATATAAACACAGATAAATACAATTTAAGTGTCTCATTGTAAATAGTAACTTCGGGGCTTTTAACTAAATGCATATGAAAGTATATACGATTCAGACAAAATAAAAACAATTTTTTTTATCTCTGTCTGTCTTTCTATTTGCTCCGGCTAATCTTCTAAACGGTTGGACCGATTTTAACGGGACTTTAACTGGCAGATAGCTAATGTTACAAAGTGTTAATTTAGTTACGATGATTCAAAAAAATACTGAGCGCGGGGTACATCTAGAATCAAATAAATACCTTCCGAAGGAAATGTTCCAACCTCCATTATCCTTCAGTTTCAAATCAACATTGTTTGCCGAAACAATTCTGTTCGTGTACCAAGAAGCCCGTACCGCGATATTGAGGTGAATATTTGATTAGTGCCAACATGGTGTTGTGTTAGCCGATGTCTTGATTGGAGTTTACATGCAAATACTATCTCGAGAGACAAAGAGATAGGTATAGAACATCTAATTTATCTAGAACAGTATTTAGATAAACTAGAACTAAACTAGAGAATGGCTCACGCCTGTTTTCCCCGAAGGGGTATTTTATTTATTTCTTTTGAGGAATGCTTACAGACAAATAACTTAACAGTAGGTAACAAAATAATAACTTAAGTTGCTTATTCCAAGCATCCACATGTAGTTAAACATTATACAAGTTTGCACTTATAATAATTAATCCGTTAATCTGAAACAGGAGATGCCAATCCAGTAAAATAATGAATGAACAATGAAATTATATAGATTTGTAAGGGTAGAATTAAATTAATCGCAGTTAAGTTATATAAGTTGTCAGAGAAATCACGTGTTAGTATATTTTTAACTGTTTTAGTACTATTTATAGGGTAAGCAGAGGTGTTGTAATAACAACACCCACTTTTCACCGAAGATGATTAAGTGCCAATGTGACCGATGGTGAGTCTATCGCCGTCTCAAGCACTATACAAACGTCTTTGAAATTCTTCTCAGACATATACAGGTTTGCTCATGATGTTTTCCTTCACCGTAAACCGCACGTGGTGTGAAATCACAAAAACTCATTGGTACAGACCCGCTGGGACTCGAACTTGCGTCGCTTTAATTGGTACTTTGGACTAACGCTAACTGTAATGTGTGGTTAGTGATAATATGTACCTTTGTTATGTTACCTACAGGCTGCCTTGATAAATGGGTTATCTAATATTGAAATCATTTTTCTAATCGGACTACTAGTTCCTGAGATTATTGCGTTCATGTAAAAAACTCTCTTGCACTTTAGATATTAGTATTGATAGTTAAAAAGAAAGTCGCCGTTTCTATATTTTAACATTTACGTCTTCAAACAAAAAAAAGCGCAAATCGCAAGGCAAAATGCAAGCGACGCCATTCGAACATGTCAAAGGCTATCTTGGAGGCGACGAAATACATTTTTAGATGAAACAACTGAAAAGACTGACATTTCTTATTGAAAACACTTTTCAATGTAAAATGTTCATCAAGATCACTGCTTCGCCAAAGTACAGCATTCGCACACGACCGCTAATGGCCTCGCGCCGCAGCAAATTAAGTCGAGTGGTGTTTGCTCGCTCGTTCTTCCATACACATAAATATGTATTTTGCTTTTATATCATTTTAGTTTACTGTACTTTTATATCAGTGTAGGTATTTATAATTATAACATAACACATTGCAAATTATTCTTTTAGAAAAGAAAGAAAGAAAGAAAATAAATTTATTCGTAACAACATGCACAAAAGAGCGAAAAGGATTATAGTAACAGTGTTTTATAGTTGTTACGAATTGGTCCCAACTCAGCATAATCTGGCTGTCACGTTGATGACAACCATCACTGATCTTCCGCTAGGACCAAGTCGTGACGTCACAGCACGGTCACACTGGCAGTATCCACAATACAACTTAACCTGAATACAGTGTAAAATAACAAAAAAAAAACCTATACAAATTAAATAATAAAAAATAAAATAAAAAACAAATACTTCATAGAAAAATACAAATTATAAGTAAGTATATTACATTTATCATAATTTCACACATACTTGGACTTCATCAGTATAAATCAAACAAAAAGAGAAAAAAATAATAATAAAAATAAGAAAAAAACTGTATTCTTACTGTGTTCTTAAATAGCACTGGAGTCAAGCTTTAGAGCCTCGTGAGTTTTCTGAAAGTCAGAAATGTATTTCTTTAATTTAGTTCTGAACTGACGTAAACAATGCAGGTTCCTTATTGGCGGAGGGATGTTATTCCAACACTTGGCCGCAGCGTACCTGAAGCAACCTCTAAAAGCGGCTGAACTATGTCGCTGCGTCGCAAGCTTAGTTGCACACTGTCGCCTGAGTGAGGACATCCAAGACAGCTTATCATACAGATATGTCGGTGATTTAAACTTGATGACTCCAAATAGTAGACATGCCAGGTGGAGTTTGCGACGGTTCATTCTCAAAATGGAGTGCCTGTGTAGGAAAGGAGTAACATGACCCCTCAAAGGAATATCAAAGCAGTAGCGGGCGCAAGCATTCTGAACTCTTTGGATGTGTTTTACATTAATATATTTTTTTTTCACATATAGTAACCATCACACGTACAAGTGTATATACTTTTATTATATAAGTATCTTTTTATTTTTATTATTTGGCAGACGTCGTGCGCCACTCAGTGGGTCACACTGAAAATCAGCTCCGCTAGATTGAACTGGACTCCAGTTAGGTCTGCGGGTATAGTTGAGTTGTGGCCCTTTGATGACAATGTGCGGCAACACCCGATGTACTGGTGCGAACCACTTTGCACCATAAAAACACTACTTATTTCTTTTGTGTATTCTTTTTTGTATATTTTTTTTGTATCAGTTTTATTTGTTTTGTTGCTGCTTATTGAAATCAATAAACGTTTATTATTATTATTATTATAAAAGTGAAAATATTGTTCGATCGACTCGTCAAATTGTTCACAATCAAATGCACGGTTATTATAGAGGGAGTGAAAAGTAATTTCAAACAAAGTGTCGTTGAGCCGTGAAGGAGAAATTGAGTGTAAACTAATTTCCGTAATTTCTCGGCGCGTTCACTGACTTCATACTAAATTGTAAGATAAAATTACCCTTATTTTTGTTTTGATGCAACTTACCAGAGTTTCTTGCCGTTTCTTATTTCGGTTTTAGAAAAAGTGGTAATTTTCTAGACAAATCAAATCAAATCAAAAAGTTTTGTTCAACACTAGCTGTGCCCTGCGGTTTCACCCGCATAGATTTAGTTTCAACCTTATTGTTACGGAACCCTAATATTCTTGATAAATAAAAGTAGCCTAAGTTACTCCTTGAAACATCGGCTACCTTTAAAAATCCCGTTAAAATCCGTACAGCCGTTTCAGAGATTACCCGGAACAAACAGACAGACAGACAGACAGACAGAGAAACATTTTAAAACTTGGTATTTTAATGTCAGTAGCGTGTATACTTTCATATGCATTTAGTTAAAAGCTGTATTTTTTTGATTAAAAACAGACACTTCAATTTTATTTATCAGTATAGATAAGGGACACTTGGAACACTTATTGAACGTCATTTCTCTTACGCTAACTTAAGTTAGACGTTCATAGTAACTATCCATAAATTTAATTTTAAAATTTTCATCTTCATGTTGGACAGAATAATGCTGTGTAGATACAAGTCTATAAAGATAAGTAAAATGTAAGTGTCTGTTTGTAATTCTCCAAAAAAGTATTTAAAGTTTGATCCGGATAATCTCAAAAACGGCTCGACCGATTTTAACGGAACTTTCACTAGCAGACTATCCGATGTTGCAATTAGTATTTAGTCTACTTTTGTTTTTAAAAAATGTTTCTGCGTACTAAAGCCAACTATGAAAAGTGTAGGTACGCGAGCGAAACTGCGTGGCACAACTAGTCTAAAATAAGTCCTCTAAAGTATATCATATTACCTCTGCTGTAAAGTTTAAATATATTTAATGAGGTGAATTAAAAAGTTGTCAACGTTATTAGTTACGAACAATAATTAATTCCCACTAAAATTGATTCAGGTAAATGTTAGGGCTGAATTTGAGCAAAGTCAGCACGTTCGCTTTGTTGCGGCAACTACCTATACTGTGGGTTACTACCGCGGGTTACTACGGACTTAGGTGTCTAGGGTTCACACCTTTCATATTAAGAGTTGAAATAGTAAGGAGCCCTATAAAGAAGGCTTTATGACTGACATTCACGTCATTGTGAAGTGGTGAAGCAAACCCTAACAAATAATTTATGAACGTCGAAGAACTGACCCGAAGTTTTGATAAAGATATCGTCACAGTACCTACCGGGTTTCTTCGAAGAGCTGCCATTTACGAGGCTAGATAAAATTAAGTACTAGAAATAGAAAATTATGCTTAGGTAATGTGTAAAGAAACTTTATATTGCGGTGACCAAAGATGGTCAACGTACCGTTTGCAAGTTCAGAGTCTATGCACCGTTGAGTTGAATGTTGCACAGCCCTATAACACCTCAGACCACGTGATCCTATCGTCGGGGAAGTTTGGCCGGTGTGTGTGATGGGATATTAATTACTTTGAAGGCTTGTTCTAATATTATAACGGTCGTAGTGCTCTGTCCACACTTCCGCCATTTGTAGCCGGTTCATTGTAATTTAATGTAAATTTAATTAAAATAGTCGCCATAACTGCACTATGCTAGTCGTTGCCAAGAGACGTGCTGGCCGTAGGGTTTGAGCAGTCGCCTGCTACGCATGCGACGTAAGTTTGAATCCCATCGCGGTCTGTATGTACCAATGACTTTTTAAATAAAAGTTATTTCACACCATGGCTACGCTGAAGGAAAACCTCGTGCAGGAAGTAATTCAAAGACGTATGTATAGTGCCTGAGACGGCGATAGACTCACCATCTGTCACGTTGACACTTAATCATATACAGTGAAAAGTGGCTGTTGTTATCACAACACCTCTGCCTACCCCTTGGGGGAATACAGGCGTGAGCATATGAATATAATGTGCATTGCGCATGCAATTTAAAATTTTAGATATGACGTACTCCCAGTGACAGGATTAGGCCATTATTCTGATGCGCTTCCCTTAAATGTCGACCTCTGTACTCTGTTGAAATTTCATCAAAATCCATGGACTTAACAGTAGTTAAATTATTCATGTTATACAATAAATAATCTTCTGTTGAGGTTTGTTAAACATCAATGTCCAGGCACAGACTCGTTACAGTTCTATTATAAAGGGGTATACCGAGACATCGATACGTTAGTAAATTTTTCCTCCTGAATTCTACCCAACATCATATCTACCATTTATCTTTTCGTCCAAGTCAAAGGCTTGAAGCCAGGATCATGTAATCCTGAGCCGTAATTACAGGCGGGTAAGGACGCAATTACCCTGCGTGCTTCCTGCGGGCACATCCTTCAGGAAACCGGCGCGGGAAAAGTGTCTACCGTCGCGGAAAAACTGGCTGTGTTTGGTCGGGTTCCACCGACACTTCTTGTTAGAACAGTAAAAAGGCGGACTAGACTTAGCTCTATTTTTAACTTAGATTTTTAGATTACAAGAAAGTTGCCAGGTTCCTGGTAAAAGGCTTATGAATGCTTGCAACACCGAAGGCGTCAATTCCGTGTCACTTTTATTGTAAATAATATAATCTCTGAGTAATGAGGATAGTAGTATACCCAAATAATATAGGATTAATAGCTCAAGATTCTCATTCTCTCTCTGTTCCCGTGAATCAGGCGCACCTTAATCACCACAAATCGTCGTTGCGCGTTCAAAAGTAGCTATGTGTTTTTACACACTTTAGATGTTTAGGAGACGCAGAAAATGAAATTCTCGAAAAATGGCCCGAGTATCAAAAAAAAATCTTACTATTGATACATATAACAAATTTATATAGTTTTCTTTAGATTAATGTTGGATAGATATTATTATTAATAATGACAAAATTAAATATTACTGGGAACAGTTTGACACAAAGTTCATGAAATACACATAGCGACTTTTGCACGCGCCACGACGAAATGCAAGAAATTACAACAATTTTTTTTTTGTTAGACCTGGTCTCTTCACAATAGTTAGTAAGTACAAAGACATTCGCGGAATGGACTTTCGAAAAACTGGACATTCACGGTATTGACGTCCGTATAAATGGATGTAGCAGACATATTGACATGGCAGGGAATGGATCTAATATACCGCAAGGAGTAAAATGGTTACATAAATTGATTCATTTTTGAACTAGCTGTGCCCCGCGGTTTTACCCGTGTAGAGATAATTTCATGGGGTACCCGCGGAACCCTAATGTTATTTGAAATAAATGTAGCCGAAGTCACTCTTTGTAAAATTACTTACCTGCCAGTGAAAGTCCCGTTAAAATTGGTCCAGCTGTTTCGGAGATTCGCTAGAACAAACAGATAGACAGAGAAAAAATTTCTTAATTGGTTTTTCATGTCATTATCGTATATACTTTCATATATATTTTGTAAAAAGCTTTTAATTTGGAATTACAAACAGACACTTAAATTTTATTTATCTGATTAGAGTATAGATGATGCGACCGGGCTTAGACTATGAAAGGATTGTTCAAGGAGCCAGACAGCTTAAGCTGACAACAAAGTTATACGGCCTTACTTTATGACTCTTCTTTAATGACTCACCTCACCTTCGACAGATTAAAGGTCTAAAAATCTGCGGAAAAAATTCCTAAATATAAGTAACAATTTTTTTTTAATAAGTAAAAGTGAAAGGCGATAGAAATTTATAGAGCGAATGTGAGCGGTAGTGTCGGTAGAGGCCGTCCAAGGAACTACTATGGCCAAATCTATCTATACAGATAAATAAAATTGAAGTGTCTGTTTGTAACTGCAACATAACAGTTTTTCACTAAATACATATGGAAGTATACACGGTACTGACATAGAAAAAGCAATTTTTAAATTTTTTCTCTGTCGGTCTGTCCGTCTGTCTGTCTGTCTGTCTGTCTGTTTGTTCCGGGTAATCTCCGAAACGGCTGGACGGATTTTAACGGGACTTTCACTGACGGATAGCTAATCTTACAAGGAGTAACTTAGGCTACTTAGAAAACATGAAATTAAAATCTACGCGGGTGAAACCGCGGGGCACAGCTAGTTAAAAGGTCAAATTCGGAGCACTCGTAACCACAGGAAGTGTAAGGATCGTAGAATGGTGCAAACGGTGGTCTCTGCCTACCCCATGGTATACAGGCGTGAGCATAGCATAAGTTTTTCTAGGAAACCTCATTGGTACAGACAACAAAGTAAGGTAGTTAAATGAAAGAGAAGTGATTAGAACTTGCATCGCTAGTGTAGCTCCACGGCTAACGATTTAATAACATCTTCATAAGACGACGTATTAACCGTGGTCCCACTGATATTGACCCACAGTGGGTCCACGGGTAATATTTTTGACCCGAAGACTCGCTGCTCTAGTTTTATTTTATCCTTTTTGAAAACATTGATACCCTATGCTAGGGCATACCCGAAGCACTCTTGAATGTTTAGCCAGAATTTGGTCCGAGGCCTCAAAGAAACAGACATATTGAAAAGGACCATGGAAGTAGTGGGACCACGGTTCCATACAACCTTCAAGTAATCTCCAAAAAGTGCAAGCTCACATAACATTAAGCCAAAGTGAATAATGTATAAGAAGAGTAAATAAGCCGTAAGACCCTTCCGCGCCATTTGCCACGTTTAGTTAGCTCATTACAGACGCCAAGTTGAGCCAATTTATGCCAGCTGTACTTTACGGGAATATTATCACCATTATTTATATACGTCAAGGAAATAATGAATAAACATACAAATTACAAACTTAGGCACATATAGATATACTGTGCCTTGCATGTTCTCATACCCATGATAGTTTCTGTGTGACAGTATTATACACGGCTTATTCATCTGTCTCATAATCTTTGTAAATCTTTCATGGCAACAAGAAGTTAGGGTCCTGCCCTGCTCATTTACTATTTGGTAATAATCACTTAATTATATATACAAGGAACAGAACTTACAACTTAATAATTAGAAGTAGAACACTTTACCTAAATCGGTGTCTCTCGGGATCGTGCCAAGAAGGTTGGCTGTGTTGGCACATTGATTAGCAATGCTGATTCTCTGAGCGAGGAAAGCCTCAGACCGCTTGTCACGAGAGACTTCTAACAGACGACGGGCAACCTTGAAAAGTTGAGTCTCCTTGGTACTTACTCTGTGAAGTAGAATATATCGTTACTTCAATTGGAAGATCCAATTTATTTGGAATTTCATCAAATTAATTAACAAAAAAGATCTTTTTAGGACTTAACTTGTCCCACTTAAAAAAACATAAAAATATAATAAATACTTATTTCATATCGAGATTCATTTTAGAAAACACATTCAAATTTCACTGCCTATAAATTTAAAGCGAAACAAAAGTTGAGTGAGACAGGACGGGAAGTGAGCAAGTATGCTAGCACGAAATTAAAATATACAGAAAACCGGCTCTTATAAATTACAAAGTTTCATTCAATTCAACAAATGCACTCACAAATAGATGAGGACTTTATGCCTTAAAGTTACTAAGTACTTGAAAGCCGAATTGACACAATATCCTACTATCAAATAGTACGACACAACTTACAGCCGTTTTTAATAACCTATCAAAGTTTAACGATGGATTGCTATGCTCAGGTATCTGTCAAATTTGATTTATTCTATTTTGCTTTCAATTTCATAGTAATGCTAACTAGCGATAAGTTGTTGGAATGAAAGTATGGACAAAATGATAGATTTGTTACTATTTAGTAACCTAAATGACAGAAGAGCCGTGGTGGCCTCGGGGTTAGACCAGTCGCCTGCTACGCAAGCGATGCAAGTTCGAATCCCAGCGGGGCCTGTAAATATGAGTTTTTCTAACAACTTATGTCCAGTGATTTCACACCACGTGCTTTACGGTGAAGGAAAACATCGTGAGGAAACCTGCATATGTCTGAGAAATAATTCAAAAGACGTATGTATAGTGCCTGAGACGGCGGTGGACTCACCCTCTGTTACGTTGGCACTTAATCATATTCTGTGAAATGTGGGTGTTGAAAATTACAACACCTCTGCCTACCCCTAACTTTGCTAGCAATAAGTTATTGCGGTGAATTAAGTACAAAATAATAGATTTTATCTTTATTAACCCAAACGACAAACGGATAAAATATCAAAAGCCGTACATTTTCTTACAATAATGCAGTGAATATAAACATTTTCTACACCAACAATGGAAACCGCCCTTCCATTAGCTTTTTATTCGGTGACGGCAAGGAAACTGCAGGCGAATTTCGTAACTACATAGCTGCAGCGTGGATGTGACTCTTAGTTTACGTGAAGTTTAAAAGACAATTTTGCGAAGCTTTTCCTGGGAATTTACTATACTACTACTAAACAAGGAATGGAACACTTTAGACGGATCGGCATTTGTTTTTGGGATTAATAAGGATTTAGGGGAATTTAAAAACGTTATTTTGAATCTTTAAGTCGTTCTCTATTAGACTTTTATGTAGAAATAGTTGTGTCCTGCGGTTTTACCTGCGAATTAACAATAATAACTATGTTAATTAGGCTACTATCATTTAAAAAATCAGGGAAAGTCCTGTAAAATTCAGTGCAGCTGTCTCGGAAATTAGCCGGAACAAACAGACAGGCAAATTTTTGAAGTTTTTTTATTTCTGTAAGTAACGTATATTCTTACGCATTTAGTGAAAAGCTGTTAATTTGGAATTACAATTAGACACTTCAATTATGTATGGATTTATTTGTCTGTATAGATTAAGTCAACATTCTTTTTAACGTTTAAGCCTGAAGCAGAAATGTTGGTTTCCTTGCGATGCCCGCTCCTGTGCTCTCAAGTTTGTGGTGTGACATATAAATAAGTGTTACAAAACCAAATTAGTTCTTACCGACGGATCAGATGAGAACCTGTGTCGCTTGCATAGCAGGCGAATTTTCTAACCATTCGTCCATTTGTCCATTATTCGTCGTATTTTAGGCCTCGTTAGTTTAAATGCAAAACTACATCTAAGACCCACTAAGCTTTAACAGGCTTACCCGTAGTCGGATAGTAGAAGTCATTAGCCCGATTTAAATTACCTGGAACGTAGGTACTGTGCCTAAATGAAGCATCTTGCAGCAATAATTTATTCAAAGTCCGGTTTAGCGGAGCCAATTCCACCGGATAATTACTGCGGCCTCGGCGGTACCGTTTGGACAACGGAATGAAACAGACGCGTGGCGTCCACTGGTTAACTGGGAACTGTTTGGCTCTCTGTGATTTTAATTAAAGTATTTAAGATGTTTTAAAAATCTAACTTAGTATTGATATAAGTACAGTCGAGTCATAAAATGTCGTCATAATTATGTAAAACTTAATTTTCTCTACGTTTATTAATAAATCGTTTTTACTTTTAAATAAATACGTGGTAATTTCTGTTACATCACGTTTATTACCCGAAACAAATAGACTGAAAGAGAATTTTTTTAAATTTAGTTAATGACTTATTTTTAGTTACGTAGGTACCTATATACCTACTAAAAAGCTGTTAATATGGAATTGAAAACAGACACTTAAATTTTATTCATCTACTAGCTGTACCCCGCGATTTCACCCGCGTAGATTTTGTTTCTTCCTTAGTGTCGCGGAACCCTAATATTTTTGATAAATAAAAGTAGCCTAAGTTACTCCTTCATCAGCTACCTACCAGTGAAAGTCCCGTTAAAATCCATCCAGCCGTTTCAGAGATTACCCGGAACAAACAGACAGACAGACAGACAGACATAAAAAAAAATTTTAATTTGGTTTTTTAATGTCAGTATCGTGTATACTTTCATGTGCATTTAGTTAAAAGCTGTTATTTTGGAAAAACAAACAGACACTTCAATTTTATTTATCTGTATAGATGTATAGATATAGATAGTTTATAGCTATATTCCTTTAAAATTGTATCTATGTAAAAGTATAGTATTTTCACCCCACATCTCAGTGCGAGCTACTCGCCAGATTATATACAAGTATAGTATTTTCACCCCACATCTCAGTGCGAGCTACTCGCCAGATTATATACAAGTATAGTATTTTCACCCCACATCTCAGTGCGAGCTACTCGCCAGATTATATACAAGTATAGTATTTTCACCCCACATCTCAGTGCGAGCTACTCGCCAGATTATATACAAGTTCCACTTCTCGTCCCATCTGATGTGAGCGATGTATGCAGCTGGTGGCATACATTGCGTCCTAGTTTGAAACTTGTTTCCGCTGCTGCGACACGTGACGGTAATGGATGCGACTCACCGCCTTTTCTTGTTCGTATTTTGTTCGTAGTTGCCTACTTACAATTTTTGTGAGTGACAGTACTAAATCGTTTTGTTATAACTCTATACTAACTAATAAGTCTTCTAGCCTTCCTCCAGTACCCCTATCACGAGTTTGCCACCGTTTTCGTAATCGATACTCGATAGCGTCAGCTACAATATTTGTATGGGATATTTTAGTTCTTCACGTCACCGCTTGGAGGCGCTGTACAATTTCTCATACAAATATTCGGCGAAGACGCTAGCGAGTGTAGATTCCGAAATCGATGGCAAACTCGTGATAGGAGTACTGGATTCCTCCAAAGGGTAGTTAAAAACCCCACTTTTATCGCTAACGGGTGTAGATTACGGTAGCAAACTCGTGATAGAGGTACAGGGTTGTAAGGAATTTCCACACCTAAACACTAAATCCTAACAGCTCAATTTACATCAATGATAGCAATGCAATATGTCTTCATAGCGTTCTAGTTACACGACACTATTAAATAGCGCTGTACATTGCGGGGAACATTAATTAGGAATTTAGGACGCTTTTATTAAATTCCTGCGAGCGTATGAGCTGTGTGAGATTGGATAGAGGCACTAGATTAATAAAATTCATGTCTAGTCGAAGAGCTGAGTAAACCAAAATATTGTATGGCACACATACTTGAATTATATGTCTGAGAATTGAAGCCATGAGAACCATGGTGGCCTAATTCAATGGACTTTTTGAATACCATCTATACAGATAAATAAAATTGAAGTGTCTGTTTGTAATTCCTAAATAACAGCTTTTCACTAAATGCATATGAAAGTATACACGCTACTGACACTAAAAAATCAAGTTTTAAAATTTGTCGGTTTGTCTGTCTGTCTGTCTGTTTTTTCCGGGTAATCTCTGAAACGGCTGGACGGATTTTAACGGGACTTTCACTGGTAGGTAGTTGATGTTTCAAGGAGTAACTTAGGCTACTTTTATTTATTAAAAATATTAGGGTTCCGCGACAATAAGGAAGAAACTAAATCTACTCGGGTGAAACCGCGGGGCACAGCTAGTCTATACAGATTAATAAAATTGAAGTGTCTGTTTGTAACTGCAACATAACAGTTTTTCACTAAATACATATGGAAGTATACACGGTACTGACATAGAAAAAGCAATTTATAAATTTTTTCTCTGTCTGTCTGTCCGTCTGTCTGTCTGTCTGTCTGTCTGTTTGTTCCGGGTAATCTCCGAAACGGCTGGACGGATTTTAACGGGACTTTCACTGACGGATAGCTAATCTTACAAAGAGTAACTTAGGCTACTTAGATTTTTAGAAAACATGAAATAAAATCTACGCGGGTGAAATCGCGGGGCACAGCTAGTAGAAAATAAAAACAATATTTTTTTAATCAACTAGCACTCTTCAATATACATACTTTCTATTACTTGTATGTTTTATTTGACCTAACTTTATCACTTTCAGGCCACTCTGGTTCTATCAAAATGATCAATTTGAACTGTAAAAAAACATAAAATCAATATTGTAAAAAAATGAGTTAGGCCACTATGGTTCTCATGGCCTCAATTCACCATCTGTCACGTTGGCACTTAACCATCTTCGGTGATAAGTGGGTGTTGTTACAACACCTCTGCCTACCAGTTTTGGGAATACAGGCGTGAGCATATTTGTAAGTTTTCTTTCTTTCCAAAAAAAAGTTACCTCTACTTTCTGGGGAAATTGTGATATTTGAATAAAACCACATTATATGTTTATATATATTCAAATACAAAATAAAAACGTATTTAATGGAGTTTTAATAAGTAAACATAAAATAACATTTCTTACTTAAAAACTAGTGAGTATTGCTAGATGGTTTATATATTAAAAACAATAGTTATATGCGCTTAAAACTACGTTACAGATCAAATAAATGCAATACTTGTAAAAAAAGAATGCCTTTTGGCAAATGACTAGAAATATGAGATCACAATATTATGCTAATCATATAATCGTGATTCTTCTGAAATTAAACAAATATTCGGTTACATTAATAAATTAGGACACAATTTAGTTAATTTACAACATTATTGCACTGCCCAAAATGTCAGTCTTTTAAAAATAAACTAATATCGAGAACCTCTTAATATTTTTGTCAAATTATGACAGAGCATTATCAAGCAAACAAGTTTATAGCTTCCGATAGTTACTACTTTAAAGTATTTTAACGATATTTTTTTAATAATACTTACGATTTGAACCGTTACAATGATACTATACAATGCAGTGAAGAAGTTACCTACATGTGAAATGTCAACCTACGACTTCTAAATATGAGACATTTGATTATAAAATTCTAGATTTATTCTAAGGTGCTACACGATAGATATTTCATAGAGAAAATATAGGCAACAGGATATTATTTGATGATATGAATGTTGTGTCAGGCCTTATTCACAGTTTGGTCCTTACGTTCAACTAAATGGGAAATGATTAGGATCATTTGATAGGGGAAAGTTAGCTGGGGGCCTACCATCATCTTTTTAGCTTTAACATTTAATTTTATGGTACCAAATAAAACGTCAATGCTCTTAATACGCGCTGCTATAACGGTCATAGTAGGCCCCCTGATCTTCAGTGACGATTTATGTTCTAACATTATATTTATCACTAAGTCTATTACTGTCAGGTGAATCGTCTGCAAATTTTATATCATTAGATGAATCCGAGTTTTCGTCTGCAAACCTTATGTCTGGGAAGTCAGACCTCTTAAGAGTATCGGTAGGTTTGGTCTCTCTAGCAGTGTCATTGACCCTTTTCAGAGTTGATGAATTGTCGTTATCTCTGTTTTCTCTTCTGTGAACCTTCACTGGGGATCTTGCAAGTGTCAAATCCCTCATTTGTATTGTCACGGGACTATCGTCTTTCTTCTTCTTATTTCTCTTACCAAGTTTGGGCGAGTTTTGCAAATCACTGATGCTAAAATTGAGAGGGTGTATAATGTTGCCTCTGTCTACTTTTCTTGTAGATTTGATGGATTCGTTGGATCTGTTTGTTCTGTTTTCTGAGTTTCTCTTCAAGGTGCTTGAGGCAGGTCGGTCCTCGGGAGATTCTGTGTTGCTGCCTGGATCTGGTCGCAAGTTCTTTGGTAATATTTCCTACGGACAAAATTCTGTTTAAAGAACAACGTATTTGTAGTGCTTTATAGAGTTTTTCACCATTTTTTGGGGGTCTTTTATGAACTTTTATTGAAGTTGATCTCGTAATAGTATATTCAGCTCGAGCCCTCGAAGCCAAATATAATATTTACTACTAAAATGTTAGTGCTTACTTCGTAAACAGGTCCATTTCTGTCCATTTCCTTCAGAATGTCTCCATCCTCCAGGGGTGGGATCCAGACCAGAAATGCTGGATCCATGCCTAAATACGAGCCGGGAACAGATCCTGCAACATTGTGTAGATCAATATATTCCAATGACTAATTTCGGTTTTTTGTGCACAACTAGTAATAATAATGTGACTTCTTATAACATCAGCTGTCTGTCCCGTCCTGAAAGTCCCGTTGAAATCGTTTCCAGCCCTTTAAATTTTTGCCGGAATAGACTGACAGACGAGATTTTTTTGTATAAGTACTTGCATTTGGACTTAGTAAGAAGCTGTTGACAAACAGACAATTCAATTTTAATTCATCTGAATAGATGGCATTAACCAGTGTTTTCAAATTTGAAGATTAATTTCCAGTCCTTCGAGAGGAACACGTTATTGAATTGAATATTTGCATGATCATTTTTACAAACATTAACTGTATGTCTTTTTTCGAAAATTGTTCTAACAGGGAAACTTTCATATTTAAAATGAGTATAGATATTGTTTATACCAGCATTGTTGACTTCGTAATCATAGTAGTCGATCTCCATCTCGGGGTGCGAGGTCAGACTGAGGTCTGACTTCAATAGACGTCGGTTGCAGCTCTCTTTGGTGTGTTTCGGGTTGTCTCGGATCCTGGCTGCGGACACCCCGCTTAGAGCTGGGGAGTACCAACCCTGGACAACAAGATATTTAAGTATTTTTCATATGGTGAGTTAGGGCACAACAAATCCTTCTCGTATTTCAGCACTGCTCAATTGACTATCACTTAATATTAATAGGAGATTGCAGCCGAATAATGCCATATCAGAGTAGTGTTGTGTTCCTGTGGTAAAGGACACCAGTACTCCATATAGTAGAGTGAAGTAGAACGAGGAATGAGGTTCTGGTCAATCTCGATGTTGGGTTTTGCCATCTAGAATTTCCCAGTAGCAGCCTAGAGTTTGGATAAGTGCCTGGTTTAGGGCAGTAGGCTCGCCCTATGTTACATGGAACTTAAATATAAATGGCGAAATGTGGATGTAGAATATGTACACCTCGGCCTGCCCCTTCGGAGAATATAGGAAAGAGATGTATGTACCTCATAGGGCACGACTTGTCTCGTTAAATTGGTGAGATCTTACTCGCGTTCTGCATAAGCAGCATAAGACTCACGTTGGTAAGAGTAGCAGCAGAAGAAGAAGAAGCCCTGCTGTCCTTCTCCCACGCGCTATCTCTGTCCTTCTCACTGCAGCTGTCTTGGCTCTCGCTGACGCTGCTCACACTTGCACGGGTGCTACTCACACTTGCAGTGGTGCTACTCACTTCCACTTTTAGCGTCTCGGTCTTTGGTGGCTGAGGCGGTGAAGCAAGCTATAAGAAAAGATTTATTTATTCTCTGAAAATAAGTATTTAGTGACATCGAATAGTTTTTGAAAAATAATTATGATTTCTGTTCAATTCGATGCGAGACCAGTCTTTTCTTCTATGATACCTATATCTATCTTATTTAAAAGAAGAAGCAATGTCCCCTTTTCTTTCTAGTTTAAAATTCAAGGCAGCTGGAAGCGGGGAAAGGAGTCAAGAGTAAATCAGTTGGCAGAGTAACGGCACGGTTTGCAGGAGGTTGAGGTTTAAATCCCTCATTGTGTTCGCATTTATCTTAACCATTTTAAGATTGTAGTTTAAACCTGTAAATTGTATTAAGCTGCGATCTGTAGAGGTCTCAACACCTAACAAACTTCCTATTAGTTTGCTTCAAAAGTTTGTTCTACTGTAACCTAAATTGTTTTACCTGTGGCACAACATGAGTGTTGGAGACAGTGTGAGATCTCCTCAGCGGTGAAGACACGGTGACGGTGGAAGGTCCAGCAGGAGCACTGCTTGAAGACACCGTCTCGGGAGTGACAGTGGCCTGGCTTGCGACGCTGTCAGTACTTGCAATACTCATGTTGTCTGCGTGGTCTGCTTCTAAGTCTGTTGTTTGGTCTTCTTCGTCCCTATATCAATATTTATCCGTACGTTAATGCCTACCATCTTAGTCTTACCTTAAGGTCGAATATCGTTTGCACTTCATAAGATATGCAAGGTCTATTATCGGATGCATTCAATAAGACAATAATCTCTTTGATGTTTAATGAGAAGACTAAAGCGAATTCCAAATCTGACAGTAGCGAAATTTTTACTAACTTTGAATTGTTACAAACACTTTCACGGTCGACCCTAGATTCACTAATCACCTATGCTATTAATACCTTTCAGTATAAAATGAGTGAGCGCAGTACAAGGTTAGAAATATAGTATGCTACAGTTGCCGTCACGAGCTATGAGCGCTCAGCAAAAATAGTGAGGATAAAAGCGCCTGTATTATATTCGTTTCGCGCCATACAGACAGACAGAGACTCATAAAATGACTACAGCGCATTCAAGGTGAGCTCATAGCTCATGACGGCATCTGCATTTATATGAATGTATTAGCTACGCCGCGCGGTTTCACTCACGTATACCTTGAGCGAAAAGTCTCGTTAAAAACAGCCCAACTGTTTTTAGGCCAGCCTGTTCAAACAGAGATATTTTCTAATTGTTTTATTTTATGTATATACCGCATAAACTTTCATATGCATGTAGTGAAAAGCTGGTAATTTGGAATTACAAACAGACACTTACATTTTGTTTATCTGTATATAATTTCCAAGATTTATATAAGACTAATATGAATTAAAAAAAATAACGACGCAATCAAGAGACATCAAACAACGAATCGTACTGGTACTCCCTAAAGATCTGTACGTGATCCGACAATGGCCTCGGCTCAGTATTAACGAGCCACTTCCAGTAATTACGAGTAAACCCCACATATCAACCTTTGTTAATTAAAATTCAAGCGTTTTTCGAGGGTGAGCCTCTTTGATTGTCCCAATTAGGGTCGTTATTGTGCTCGTATTGAAATATTTATGGAATTTACATTGTATTCATAAAGTGGTTTATATAACGGTACAAAAAACAAAGAGGTCTTCTCTTTCGGTTTCATAGTTTAATAATACATACATACATATGCTCACGCCTGCTCATATATTTCTAATAATACCTATACTTCTTCGTGTGTTTTGTCTCTACTCATAGAGTTATTACGCTACTATCACTTTATTTTTGCATCTTCATACATGACCACCGGTTTAAGAACGTTCAGTCATTCAAACGTTCAATAAATTGCTCTAAGGTTACAGGGGGCCTACTCGCTTTCTCCGAAAAACGAAGCTTCGGCCGAAAGTTCGCAAAGTTCCTACCACGGTTATTATTCGTTCTAAAATTACGTCCGAACGTGGTCCGCTAGAAAATTTTTTGATTTTTATATTTTCTAAACCAACTTTAATTAAATTATTAGACGAAGAAAAATGTGAGTATGATAAAAACAAAGCGATAATGAAACTACGTTTAATGTTCGTTCGTTCACGAAGTTTCGTTTTCGGAGAAAGAGAGTAGACCCCCAGAAATTAGTGGATAATTAGTGGAATAGCATTCTGTACCAACAAGATTTTCTAAAATTTAACTATAGTGGCTTTACGGAGAATGAAAACTTTGCGAGGAAACCTAAACATCTGATAGTAAACCACAGATATAAATGTCTGCTTGAGATGGCGATGACCTCTCAGTCAGGTCAATTCTACGACGTTCCTAAGTGCCTTACCAGGGCCTAAACTGAATAAATCTTTTTCATTTTCATCTGTCACATTGGCATCTTCTGGGAAGGCGTGAACATTTTCATTTTATTATTTTATTTTGATACAGAATATGGCCATCAACCACACTTGACAGCTACAAACAATTCCCACGCTTTTTTACGCTTTGCAAGTGGCTGCCACCATCCACGTGAGTGTGAAATTCTACATGATGCATAAACTAGGAAATAGTCCCTTACCTTTGTTCAATATTCTCACTGCCTCTATCGGAGTCCCCCAGTCTGGTATGTTTCGTCTTCCTGGAAGGTAGAAGTCTTCGCAGCGACACACCTCCACCTACGACTTCAGACAGCAGAGTACTGCGAGAGCCAGCTGTAGCTGCTCCCAGCTCCAAGGATGCGGAGCACGCTGCAAATATTTCTTCACTAATAGTTTGATCATGTAGAGTAATACCGGTTCGTTATCTTTGTTCAGTATCAGTTACCATACGTGTAACGTAAAAAAGTGAACGAATTTATAGGTCGAGTGACTGATTTATGCTAAATTTTACGGTCTCAGGGTCAAAATGGTTATCTTTGGGTACGATCTTCACAGCTCTAGTACGCTGGACATTTCATACAAAATAACACATATATAGTGTTTTGATTGGAAAGCATACCTATGTATATTGCCTTGATTCGATTCTCCCCGAGTGGAATCGCAACTTTAGTTTTCTTCTATCATTATTACTTTAACCAACCCCTCTAGCTACATTCTCACTCACAAAGCTTGATTAATTACTGAAATGTCGCAAATCAAATAGGCATAATAAACCACCAACAGCACCAGCAGTACCTACAGTAGCTCATACTGGTAACAGCAGAGGTTCAGCAGTAGTTCAACTCACCGTCACTATCAGTGAGTGATTCCTTGTCAGCAGCTCGTTGGTAAGCTCTAGTTCTGTGAGCAGAGTGCAGCGCGAGGCACAGAGCCGCTAGCGCCGCAGCAGCCGCGAGGGCGACGGCCGCCCCGCGCGCTCCTCCACCACCGCGCCACCACGTGCCCCCGCTCACCACAGCCCAAGCTGCTGACGCGTTGCGAATTGGCTCTAGAGAGGAAATTTTGAAGGTATATAATAACATAACATAACATACATACTAACATATGCTCACGCTTGTATTCCCCGAAGGGGTAGGCAGAGGTGTTGTAATTTTCCACACCTACATTTCACTGAATATGATTAAGTGCCAACGTGACAGAGGGTGAGTCTATCGCCGTCTCAGGCACTATATATATCTTTGAATTATTTCTCAGACACATGCAGGTTTCCTCACGATTTTTTCCTTAACTGTAAAGTTCGTGGTGTCATCACTGCTCTTAAGTTTATCAAACCCCAAGGCCACATACTAGATAGTAAAATTCCTTAGGATTTTGTGAAAATAAACAGTCCTTACCAATTTGCGTAGCATGAGCCAGGAATCCCCCAGCGCAGCGCTCAGCAGAGTCACCTGGTCTCAACTCCACAAGGATGTGGCGACCACCGGCTATCACCATCACACCAGTACCATCTGTTGTGGTCTCCACATCACCGGTCTGAAGGAGGTGGATACAATCGTTTTTTTTTTTTCATTTTAATTATTGTCGGAAATCTGAAGGCTTAGAGATGATGATTCCTCCTCATCATGTTGAATGATGACAACACGTGCACTAAATGCAATTCGAAGGAACCCGTAGGTCCTACTGAAAGGAGTCTGGCAAAAAAAAACATGGTACCACCGCGGTGGTGGTTGAAAATTACAAGAAATCACTTCAACACATAAAAAGTATTTTTTGACCTTATAGATCAAATTCAATATTTTCAGGAATCTTTTGACCAAGTTTAAAAGGAGATTAAACGAAAGCCGCTTCGATTGGGGCAGCAGAATGGAAGTCGCGCCTTTTGGAGCTTAAGATTCTCTTGTGAAAGAAGATTAAGCAAGATTGTATATTATTACGTAAAACAAATGATACTTACAGCGGTACTATCAGGTCCGTCCCAGGAAGCCAGCAGTGGAGATCCTAATGAGTCTCCATCCCGCGCACGCAGCCCCTGCCCCGCACACGGCAGTCGCACTGACTCCATGCGCAAACGCACTACTAGACCTTCTTCAGCCTGTTTTAAAAATAATTGCATGATATTATGTCTGTTTGCAATTCCAAATTATTAATTTCATTGAATGCATGGAGTTATTTACGGTAATAAAATAAAAATCTTAAAAAAATTCGTGTTTTTATGTTCTGTTCTCTGAAATGACTGGACCGATTTTAATTGGACTTGGCATCATTGGCACATAGCTGGTGTTACAAGGAGCAAGCTCGTAATCTAATTATAACTAGCCTACGCCTACAACTACGTCTGCTTTCAACCCTCAGTCAGGAGTTTTATATATATATCGATTTAAATTCTAATAAGATTAAATTTGAATATTAATGTAATTTTTTAAGATAAATAGCACACACTTGGACCCACTTTGACTCGACGCATAATTTATTTGTTTCAGGGGCCATAAATTCCACGGTGATTCGTCGGTTTCAACAATGGAACGCGAGTTTCATGACCCTAAATAAACGTGCTCCAATAATTTACAATACCGGCTTTTAATCGAGTTATTCTAAGTACAAACTGTCTTGCCCTTGCTGAGCCCTCAAAGGAGCCTTAACAAACCCCCAATGGCCATTGTTGTACAGTGAATAGGCTTTAATAAAGACTGGGAAAAGTTTTATTTCATTGTTTTCCTTGCATTCGCCAAATGTTTCTGTTGTGCCGCTAACACCGGCTTGCATAATTCAGTGGAAAAAGTTTGGTCATCCTAACCTGTCGCAGAGTTACTGTTGTCGTTCAAGCTATATGATATATTATACTTTTTGTTAGTTCGTGTGTTTGTGGTATTTTTACAAGATTATTAGTTTTGCCAAGTTATATATCAATGCAGAATGCAGATAAATAAAATTGAAGTGTCTGTTTGTATTTCCAAATTAACAGCTTTTCACTGAATGTATAAAAGGAAAGTGTAAAAGGACCTACAACCAAAAAAAAAAAAATCTCTATCTGTCTGCCTGTTTGTTCCGGCTAATCTCTAAAATTGTTGGACCTATTTTAACGGGACTTTCGCTGGCAGATAGCTGATGTTATTAAGCTACCCTTATTTTTTTAAATAAAATTATATACAAAAAAAAGGTATACGCAAAATAAACCCTACGCGAGTGAAACCGCGGGGCACAGCTAGTTACCAATACAAAGACACGTCTATAAACTTTTCAATCGAACAAAATTTCATGTTTTCACCATTTGCTATGATAATACATTTTGATCGAGTATTAAGACTTGATTTAGAACTGAAAGTTACTGTATCAAAACCACTTCAGAAACTTGTGCTAAACTGTGCGAAACAATACTTAGTCGTTCGACCCAGATTGAACTGCGAACCGTTTCGATAAAGGGCCAAGTTTTAATTACTGCTGTCGTTACAAATTCCGCACAGTTTTATGTTAGTCTAGCTATGACCTTTATTCAACAACTAGCTATGCCCCGCGGTTTCACCAGCGTAGATTTAGTTTCATCCTTATTGTCGCGGAACCCTAATATTTTTAATAAATAATAGTAGCCTAAGTTACTCCTTGAAACATCAGCTACCTACCAGTGAAAGTCCCGTAAAAATCCGTCCAGTCGTTTCAGAGATTACCCGGAACAAACAGACAGACAGTCAGACAGACAGACAGGCAGAGAAAATTTTTAAAACTTAGTTTTTCATTGTCAGTAGCGTGTATACTTTCGTATGCCTTTAGTGAAAAGCTATAATTTTGGAATTACAAACAGACTTATTTATCTGTATAGATGTATAGACAAGAAAAGCTTTAATGGACAGTATTTTCCCTAATAGATATCTATATCTATACGTCTATCATCTATATCTATACGTCTGTATAGATATGGATGTAAATACAATTTAAGTGTCTGTTTGTAATTCCAAAGTAAATTTTTACTAAATGCACCTGAAAGTATATACGGTACTGATATAAAAATACAATTCTACATGCAATACAATGTCTGTCTGCGTGTTTGTTCCGGGTAATTTCTGAAAGACTGGACCGATTTTAACGGGACTTTCACTGACAGATAAATGATGATACAAGGAGTAACTTAGGCTTGTTATTAAAAGAAACATTACCCATGAAATTAAGCCTACGCGGGTGAAACCAAGGGCACAGCTAGTTTTCAAATAAAGAACATAAAAAAACATTATTCATTAAAGTGTATGCGAACTGACCTGCAGCAGCCAGAATGACCTGGAAGGACAGGCCCTGGCAGAGCCAGCCAGCAGGCGGGCAGCTGGAGCCAAATGCAGCACACAGCCGCACCTACATCTGGCTCCTACCTCGGCCACCACCAATGAAGAATCACCAGCCCAAGGTCGCGCTGAACACTCGCATGCTGCCAGCTCTACAGCATTACCCTGGACGAAACCAAAATAAAAACTTTAAATGAGGTTTTTACCACAAAGGTCACATCCTAAATAAACATACAAAGGGTGGAATTGAGTTATTTGGTGTAAATAAACACCTGCAAAAATCCATTCTGCTTATGCGTTTATAATATAGTATCCCAACTAATTTTCAATATGAAATATGTTGAATGACTTCTTGTTGGTTCTGGTTTGTATAACTAACAAGGTGCGATCGATTATAAACCATGAATGATAAGTACCGAAAGATATATCAGCTGTAAGGACGCAATCCTCAAGGAAATCTGCCAACGCAAGGTGCTCTCATATAGTATTATATTATTAGCCTCCAGCTTATATGAGAGCAATTTGTACTGTTTTTAGTTTAAATGCAAATATTGTGATCTATTATGAAAAGTTTCAACAATGACTCGCTTCACAAGTTTATACGGAAATACGTGCACTGAAGCATGAAGGGTCGGAGTTGGAAATACCAAACCTGTTAAACTTTCATGGGCATGTAATAGAAATAAAACAATCAGATTACGTAAAAATATGGTTAAATATATTGAACAATAATAACTATAAAATTAAAGCACTAAGAGAGAAAATTCATAATCTATAGAAAGATAAACACTATACTAAACGTCTATTCTGTAGGTTCTTCTTTTGGCTCATCAACTGGCTCTTCTTTAATCACTTCGTCAGCTGATGGGAATTCTGGTTTCTGTTCGCCCTCCACACCTTCGGGTGCTTCTGTTGTGTCTATTGGTGCACCTCCATCTTCCGTTCCACTACCCTCTTCAGCTCCTTCCTCATCGCCTTCCTCATCTTTCAAGGTTTCCATAATCGTCACCGATTTCGATTTATGCTCTTCTGCAAATCTTGCTTGTGACTGCAAAGCCATTTGCGAATAAGCCAGGTCTTTCATAATTGACTTCTGGATTTCCAGCTTGCTCTGCGCCAACATCTTATCGATATCTCCCATACTCTCTGTCGTTTGCGATACTTCACCGCTTGAGCTACTCACTGTAGACTTTGTTGAAGTCACAAATGATGGTAAGCTGTCTTGAGGAGCCACTGCTTCTTGAGATGACGCTGCCACTAATTGCACACTGGGTATCGTGCTTATACTACCAAGAGTGGATGACGAAACAGATCCGGTGACTGAACTGCGCTTTGTTACTTTAGATGATTCTCTAGAAGCAATTGATGCTGGCGTAAATATAGCGGATTTCTTTGCCGTGGGCTTTGGTATGAATCCAAGATCACCTTCTTCGTAAACTTTCCCAAAAGAAGCTACCGTATCCATAGATTCTGCTCGCTGCACTTCACGGTATTGCGTTATTATATCTAACAAGCGCGATAAGAAAACTGTTCTGTCCATCATTTCACGTGTGGGATCAGTAGAAGCCCACTGATCTAGTTTCAGGGCTGCTTGCACAGCAAACGCCGCTTCCTTTAATATTTTCTTTAATCTTGTACTTTCTTTGGCAACTTTATGTGCTTCAACACTACTTTTGTTTTGTTCACTAAATTTAGCGTGTAGATTTTGTTCCAAAATTCTCACTTGTAGAGACAGTTGGTCGTTTTCTTTAGTTAACTTATCAATCTTTGATTGTAAATTTTCAAAATCAAAATTACGTTTTTCAAACAGAGCCCTTTCTTTTTTCATATCCTGGAAAGCTGCTGTCAGCTGATCAATAACCTTAAGTTGCACGACACTCTTATTAATAGCTTTATCTCTTTCTTCCTCAGCCAATTCCATTGCAACACGAGCTCCTCTTTCACTTTCTCTAAACTTTTCATTTTGTTCTGCTAACTTTGCCTGAGTTGATAAAATGTTATCCAATTCATTATTTATTGCAATATTTTCCCTAATCACTCTATGTGTGGATGCCGCAATTCTCAGCTCAGTAGCATCTTGAAAGTCTTGAGCTAACTGTAGTAGGCGGCCTTCCATTTCCTTCTTTAGTTTGTCTTTGCCAATGACAAACTTCTTCTCAGCATCATAAATAACTCTTTTGTACTTCATTTCCTGGTCTTTGAAAGCTTTCTCTTGTTTTTCGAATTTTCTCATGAGATCATCTCTGATAGCTCTGAATTCCTCTAATGTATTCAGTTTCCCTGCTAAAAGTTTGTTCTCAGAAGTCAATTGATCTTTCATAATAGTGAAGTTTCTTTCCAACTCTTGAACAGTTTCCCTGAACTGAGCGGTTTCTATTTCTCGCGTCTCTTCAAGACCTTTGACTTTATCTTTGAGTTCCGTATTCTCTTCATTTTTGACATTCAATGTTTTTTTGAGATAGGCTATTATATCAGCCCGATCTTCGTCTAATTTGTCGTATGCTTTTTGTAGCTCTTCATTTCTTTGTTCATACTCATCGACAGCGGTGCGGAGTCTTGCAACTTTCCTATTGCAATCGGCCAACTGGAGTTCCAAAAATGTCCTTTCTACTTCAGTGAATGCGCCTCCTTTGTTCGCGGGCTCCTCCTCAGCTTTACCTTTTTTGTCTTTTTTTGGTGCCATTTTGAATGTATACTAATAATAACACATTAAATAAAATAACAAAACATAACGAGTGAGCTTGTACACGTTTTGAACTGCGCAAACATTGACATAACAACATAGGCCAACGTTGCCTAGCAACCAGTTGCGTGGATACCAGTATATTTTTTAATTAGTTTCATACGTCGTTCCATAAATTATTGTTTTTTTTACTTCAAGGTCAAAAAGCAAACACCGTGCTCAAGTTGAGCGGTTTTAATATTGTGTTTATGAACCCTTGTATTGCATTGTTGATCAGGTGCTAAGATAAATAATTTACGACGTATATCATACGTGAATCCAATCCTTATTAGAGACACCATCAAATAATGTCACTATAAATAAATTGTGTTTTTTTTTCTAAAACATCGTGCTCCATCCAGGCTTGGGATATTGATCAAGAATGTAATGATGTGCAAAATTATGTGCCCCGAGAATTGAGTAATTGGTGTTATTCCCAAGTATCCTTACTTTGTAATTCATCTAGAATTTATATGCCATGTATCAAATGTATCTCACCTCACAGAACTTGGCTCCATAGGCAGGAGGCGGTGAGTCACAGAAGCGATGCCTGCTCCTTGTCCTAGTCGAGCAGTGCGCGGGCGCAGGGCACGCTGACCACGCCGACCACTCTCCCCAGCCACCCGCACCACCTTCTGTTCAACGTCAATATTAATTTCACTACGATTTCAACAGAGCATACTACTTGCCCGATCGATACCCAAGTTATTTTGGTATTTAAAGTTGGAAGACAAGATGTTGAACCCAAACTCCGAACTGGTAAATTGAAACCCAGTAAAAAAAACACATAAATTGAAAGTCACGTATAAGGAGATCAAAGAGATGGCACTGGACAGAGGACAAATGGAAAGAGTTGCAGACAAGAGTCCCATTACTTTTAAATTCATGACGATGAGTCACGTTATTTGTGAGAAATTTTTTAATATATTTTTGTGGTAGCTAATATTCGTGGGTGAAACCTCAGACTCAGCTAGTCCAACAACTTGAATTAAAATATACCCACAGTACATAAAAGTCTTATATCATAGCAGTACACATCGGAGAGCACGTTAAGCCAAGTCCCGGTTGCCAATTTAACAACTTTGGCAATCGTTACATGTCAGTCAGATGCCTAAGAAAGTCTGACAACTGGTTTAACCAACCCAGATTGCGGATTTTCCTCTAAAAAGGGGTTACGAAGGTCAGATGGCAGTCGCTCCGTATAAAAGTCAGGTGATCAGCCACATCGCCTCGAATCAAGTGCCCAAATACATGGAATAAGGCTAGGGAGATGATGATCATACCAGTACACATCTTGCCACGTCCGAAAACTCAAGATAATTTTGAGTAAGTACTAAAATGATGATAGAAAATGGGGATTGTCGAAAAATAGATAATATTAAGCATCTTACCTGACAGCGGTGACGTAGGAAGGCAGTCCATCCTGACGTCGGCCACCGCGCCGGTGACCGCTTGGGAGACGTACACGAAGCAGTACTCGGGGTACCGCTCACTGAACAACCGGCAGTCGAACGATGCTGTGTGTTGACCCCTAAAGGAATCAATGATGTTTAATCGTATATTTTATACGCTGTGTTATTTATAAAAATGAAAATGGGAGTTCAGTTTGGGCCCTGCTAAGGAATTATGAACGTCGAAAAATTTGCCTTCTCGGTAGAACCGGCAAGAAACTCAGTCAGGGACCTTATACATTTATCAATACAATAAATTATGTAGGCATGGGTACAAATAGGTACACCGATATTGGATGCACGTAAGTACTCATTAAAAAAATCTAATTGAATATGCATAGCTTTAATAATCATAGACTACCATAGACAAGTTGACCGAGTGGTTTGAGTAATCGCCTGCTCCCGTATAGCTCACGGTGTGAAATTATTTCACATACATTTATTGAAAATATCAAAAAGACCAATGGAATTTCAACATGGATCGCTAGCTCAGCAGAGGATTTCTCAATCCTACGAATTAATAAAGCAAGTGTTGTGTTAGAACCCACACTAACCATACCACTATAATCCAATCAAATTGAAAATGAGGAAGTGGTATACAATGCCCCGGTATAATCTATTGATTATTACGAAATTGTTACGCTTCTCCAAACGCGTGGCTTGTATTTCGAGCTAATTAATACACGAACACATCGGATGTTGCAATTGAAAATCTCATTCGGTTAATTAAACCGAATTATTTGTAACATCATTAAAATGGATTGGGAATTTTGAAATTATAGAGATTTCAATTTGTGAACAAGTTATGGAACATGAACCCTATTAACATATAATGTTCTTACCTTTACCTACTGCATATCATTTGATGAGTAAGTACAGACAATATATCAAAATAACTGATATATGAGGTGATTCTGCGAAACTAGTATACATTTGTTGAATAAGTAATACATTTTTTCTAAAGATAATATCACACAGCGATCTTGACATGAAGGATTAGAGGAAACCTGCACACGTCTGGGTATAAAATCAAAGACAAAAATATGTACGACGCACGAAACGACAACTTTCCATATTTACCATAATATATACATGCCACCTAATGCAGTAGACAGTTTTGTATTTTTTGAGAGATCAATAATAAAACTGTTTTTTTTTAAATGCTAGACTTAAGAAATTTCTAGTACCTAGCCTTGAATCAATATCCGCTGTTAAATTTTATAACTACGGCATAAGACATCAATTTATGCTCATTCATAAGGCTCACGCCTGTATTCCATGGGAGTAGGCAGAGAAGCAGATGCCACCGTTTGCGCTACGATCCTAACATACTTCTTCTGACAAGGTACAGTTTTATGTCATACCTTCTAACCCTCCTTTCAGCGACGTATCGGAGTCTGTCAGCGTCTCTGCCGAACACTCTGACGCGGTCAGCTCCATCCAGCGAGCACTCCGGGTATTGGAACAGGACCCTCACTCCATCAGCACATGGGAACACTGACCCACTGTGCACGTTCAGCACGAACTGTTCTGACCAGTCTGCCTGTTGGAAGGGATACAAAGTTTTTGTAAAATAATACAAAATTTTAAGAAATACGTAGTTATGCTCACGCCTATATTTCCGAAGGGGTAGGCAGAGGTGTTATAACAACATCCACATTTCACCAAAGATGATTAAGTTTCGGAACAAGGATATTCGCCAGAGAACCAGAGTCACCGACATAGCTCTTAAGATTTGCAAGTTGAAGTGGCAATGGGCAGGCCACATCGCTCGTAGAACTGATAACCGATGGGGAAGAAAAGTTCTCGAGTGGCGACCACGGACCGGAAGACGCAGCTTAGGCAGGCCTCCCACTAGGTGGACCGACGACATCGTGAGAGTCGCGGGCAACCGATGGATGCAAATAGCGCATTGTCGTTCGGCGTGGCGGTCCAAGGGGGAGGCCTATGTTCAGCAGTGGACGTCTTCCGGCTGATGATGATGATGATGATGATGATGATTAAGTTCCAACGTGACAGATGGTGTATTTATTGCCGTCTCAGGCATACGTCTTTGAATTACTTCTCAGACATATGCAAGTTTCCCCACCGTAAAGCACGTGGTGTGAAATCACAACACATAAGCTTTTTCTTGGAAAAGCATTTTTTTTCAGGCCTGGCTGGGTTTCAAACTTGCGTCGCTTGCGTAGCGGGCGCATTCTCAAATCCACGGTCTTTTTTAAAATAAACTCGAAATAAAAATATTTATACATAACGACTGTCCTCGATATGAAAAAAACAACAGTCGAATTGATAACCTCCTCATTTTCGTCACCTCAAGTCGATTAAAAAGCTAAAAATAGTGGCTTATAAGCGTGCAAATTTTGATCGCACAAATTTCATTTATTACACAAACTCTTAAATGTAGCCTTGAAGGTAAATTGAAATCCAATACTACTTACCTTGCGATAAAGTATTGAATTTTACATTGAAACTTATTCAATGTAAAATTAACAAACTAAGAAACCTAGGTAGTCCAAATGAAATCAGTCCGAGTGGTAACAAAGTTGAAAGTGAAGTTGTACAAGTGAACCTTACAACTTGTAAGTTATGAGCGCCACGGAGGTTGAATTGAAAGATTTCTCTCGGGTCCACGGATAAGGGTCGGTATCCAACACAGATATAATATACAGATAAATAAAATTGTAGTATCTGTTTATAATTCAAAATTAACAGCATTTCACACATTACTTAAAGAAGTATTTAAATAAGTAAGATAATAATAGAAAAAAATAATTAATCTGTTAAATGGCTAGACCGACTTTAGCGGGACTCAGTGGCAGATGATATATACAGGTTGTGGATTTGTAAAACTACGCCAAACTCAGGGATAGTAGACAGTACACACGAAAGTAATTCCAAGAAAAATATAAAGGAAATGCTATTATTACCTACTTTATTAGTAAAAAACTTTCTACGAAAGTTTCCTAACACTTTCGAGACGTGTGGCTCTTACGCATGGGAGACGATAGGTATGCTACGAGTGTTACTACGCTACGACTGTTATAAACTAAGAAGAGCCGACCGAGCCGGCGTAGCGCTGCGCCGTCGCTTGCGTAATAGTAATGCCTTAATTTCCTGATTTCATAAAATTTTCAATGAAATATTAAAAACATTTTTTTGTATTTTTTTTTGGCACAGTGTCGTCTTTACTACCACCTCTGAGCTAGGCGGCACAAAAACCACACCCTGTATGTCTTCTACGAACCACCAAGCAGCTAGTTTAAACAGCTACAGTGAGTAGCAGCCCTACAGCCCAACTTGTGCTCACGTCCCAAACGTAACTCAGGAAATGCATTTAAAACGTCCATCCTTGTAATAACGACTGTTGTTTTAGTTCTGCGAGGTTTAAAATATTGTTTGTCCCTCTTAGCGACCATCCTGTAGTGCTAGAACGATGTTATGACGACTCTATTTTATTATATTGTTAGAAAATGCAAGGAATGGGAAAAAATCTGAAACAAATCTGAAAATATAAAAGTTTAAACACTGATTCATAGGCCCCTACATTTTTATTAAATGTTGTGCCTGCAGCTTCACACGTGTAGACTTTAATTCTCGGAACCATACTTTTTAAACAAAAGTAGCATAAGTTACCCTCTGTAAAATTAGCTTTCCGACGGTGAAAGTACCGTTAAAATCGGTCCAGCCATTTCGGAGATTACCCGAAAAAACAGAGAAACAGATAAAATTAAAATAAAATAGTTTTTTTACATCGATTCCGTATATACTTTTATACTTAGTGAAAAGCTGTTAATTTTGAATTAAGAACAGACACTTAAATTTTATTTATCGGTTTAGATTTAGTTAACAGAATAACAGATTCATTAACTACATACTAGTTTTTAAGTGTGTTTTAGTCTAAGTTTAAATCGTTAAGTCAGGAAAAATATTTTAGTTAGTTTGTAATTAGCTAGTATCGAGTTTTCCACTTCACACAGTAGATATTATAGTAACGCATAGTTATTTAAAACTAGCTGTGCCCCGCGGTTTCACCCGCGTAGATTTTAATGTCAAGGTTGCCCGCGGTTCCCTAATGTTTAAAAAAAATCTAAGTAGCCTAAGTTACTCCTTGTAACATTAGCTATCCGTCAGTGAAGTCCCGTTAAAATCCGTCTAGTCGTTTCGGAGATTACCCGGAACAAACAGACAGAAAGACAGACAGACGGACATCAAGACAGATTTTTTTTTTTAAATTGTTTTTTTTTGTCAGTACCGTGTATACTTTCATATGCATTTAGTGAAAAACTGTTATTTTGCAGTTACAAACAGACACTTCTATTTTATTTATCTGTATAGAATATAGAATTATCTGTATAGAATGTATAGAATAGATGTATAGGTAAAATAAAGGCTCTGAATTTTTAGTACTATAAAGCTAAAACACCGATATCAAAATACTTATGAACATAATGAATAATGATAAGCATTAAACCTAAAAGAACGCGTAAAATAAACTTAAATTTCAAGCCTCGCTGAAATTATACTTCAAGTGAAATGAAACAAGCAATAAACCTTCGAAAAGATACCGAATTATACTGAAGTGGAAGGAATACATCCTCATTGTTTGTGTCGTAAAAAAGTTATCAAACTGAAATGATAACGGCCAAGATTTTACTGTAACAGTCATTTATAACAAACACTTTCACGTAGATTGCTTCACAACTTGATAAATAAGTAGTCGTAAAATATTATGATTACTGCTTTATTTAGAGAAATATATAACGTTGTATTTGTACCTAAAAAATCAAGTCTTATGGTAGACCGAGCCGGGTCCGAGCCGGGACCGAGCCGGGTCTGAGTCGAGTTTAAGTAGTAAGTTGTCGCAGCTCGGCCATAACACGGTTGCACTCGGTATATCGTATAATATATCTATGTCTATAATATATCTATACAGATAAAATTGTGTCCGTTTGTAATTCTGAATTAACAGATTTTCACTAAATATATATGAAAGTACATACGGTACCTACTGAAATAAAATAAAAAAAACAAATTTTAAATGTATTCTCTGTCTGTCGGTTTGTTCTGAATAATCTGAAAATAATCTGAAATCTGTCCAGCCGTTTCAGAGATTACCCGGAACAAACAGACAGACAGACAGACAGACAGAGAAAAAAATATAACTTGGTTTTTTAGTGTCAGTAGCGTGTATACTTTCATATGCATTTAGTGAAAAGCTGTAATTTTGGAATTACAAACAGACACTCCAATTTTATTTATCTGTATAGATAATATTTCCTTCACTGTCTATAAGTATGTTTCTAATACAGTATTTAAGGAAGTGAAGGATTATTATTCCTATAAGAAACAGGCTTGCTTAAATCAATCGGATATCAGATGACGGTGAAATGTGGATTATTTGCACAATCTGTGGTTTATGATGTAGGGAAGAGTTAAGGAAACGATACCATTATTCTAATTCATTGTAGTGAAGGATTCGTGTGCATTATTTTCGCACCAATTGATGAAAAAAAAATTTCGAAAATATTTATTTAAGAAATGTGAGACCTTCTTAGAAACTTTCTTCTAAGAACGCTCTTTAAGTCATCCACATAGATGATAGAAAAAGAACATACGCGAGGAGCCTGGAACCTCCTTTTTTAACGTCGGTTAAAAATAAAGAGTAATGTTTGCTTCGTCTTGAGCAACATGAAAGTTCCGAGTAACATTAACGTTGTTTTTAACAAATCATTCCTTTGTTTGTCTTTGAAAGAAAAGATTAGACTTAAATATTATCCAGGTGCTTGTACGAGTTATCTAATCATGAGCGCTGCCTTTGGATGCGCCGTAATAATTTTATGAGTCAGTCGTATGACGCAGTTACCCCCATTGAACAACTCTGGTGATGACCTTCGAGTAGGTACTTGTGATCGTAACGAAAGAACGATATACCAAAGAGGAAAACGTATTTTATTATACAATAGACGTTTTATATATAATCTCCGGTGAGACTCTTGATAGCGCGATTTAAATAGTAATGTCAACAGTGTCAACGCCATCTATCGTCATAACATAAAACTAAAATATCACACATTGTTCTTAGTATATCTGGCTTATACACCCACTAATTTGGCTGAGCGCTCATAGCTCGTGACGGCAACTCTGTATTGACACGTATGCAGATTTGTGGAACTTGAATACTTCATAAAGCACAATTCGTAGACTTTCAAACGCTACCTCCACACAAGCAGCATACATAACATATCGAACGACAGATGTCTTTGTACCAAGAAAGACTTATTGCATTCTTTTGTCGCCAAAAATATATGTTCCAAATAAATAAAACGATTCAAAATCCATTTTCACTCCGTGGCGTTTACTCTCAAAGGACCCGGCAGCAATGTATCTCAATAAAGAGTTAGCTATCCGCACCGGAGTGGGATTTGGTACGAATTAAATACAATTGCTATATATCTCGGGGTAACATATGAGCTTACCTTCGAACGTAAATATTTATCGAGGTTCATATTGGGGCTCTTTAGGAGCCGGAGGATTTTTACGCAAAGGCTTTTCGGGGATCAGTATTACATTTGTAATAGGCATGTTTTTTTCAGTAGCCAGGCTTTGAGCTGGAAAGTGATGTGAGCTCTACAAAATGTATTGGACCTGTCGATTTATAACAAAACTACGAACTAAGTATTTCTTTGAAGAATGATAGCTCAGTTAATATTTAACGGCGATGGACTCAACCTATGCCACGTTGGCTCTTAATGATCTTCAGTTGAAACTGGGTGTTGCAGTTACAACACCTCTGCTTACCCCTTCGGGGAGCTTTTTGGGATAGCATGCTTTTTTGAAATTTTAAGTTAACTTCTATACAGATAAATAAAATTGAAGTGTCTGTTTGTAATTCCAAAATAACAGCTTTTCACTAAATGCATTTGAAAGTATACACGATACTGACACTAAAAAACCAAGTTTTGAAATTTTTCTCCGTCTGTCTGTCTGTTTGTTCCGGGTAATCTCTGAAACGGCTGGACGGATTTTAACGGGACTTTCACTGGTAGGTAGCTGATGTTTCAAGGAGTAACTTACGCTACTTTTATTTATTAAAAATATTAGGGTTCCGCGACAATAAGGAAGAAACTAAATCTACCGCGGGGCACAGCTAGTTTATCATAAAAAATCGATGCCTCATGTTTTTAAAAATCTTTGTGTGTTTGGCAAGCAATGGTTTTACTATACCAATTTCGAGGTCGCTTTAAAATGTATCTTTTTTGAGTCCTTGTTCTTTAGAACCCATTTTACCAGCATTATTATTAGGAGCTACAATACTTTATTCATTAAACTAATGTGAATTCTATACACAGAACTTTCATCTTTGTAGGAACCTTACTTCCTTAAAGAGTATGTCAAATATGCATAAGTATGGAGTAGTTGTTACCTTTATAAAAGCAGCGGCTAAGTCCTGAGGTCCGGCTGCAGCAGCAGGCCTCAGAGTGAGGGCGTAGTCCCCAGCTTGCCCGAAGAGCTCGCAGCGCAGCGTCATTGTGCGTCGACCGGGGAAGCCGTGCATCTACCATGACGAGATTTTGGTTTAAGGTAGCTTCCCAAAGTCATTACAGGAAAAAATATGCAATGTTGATTTGATAGCTGTTACATTACAATTGTTTGACAAGAGGTATACCTATAGGAGCTCATGGCAAAATAAGCGGGTATGCAACAAACATAAATACCAACCTATAGTGCGTATACTTGGGAACGAGAAAGACAGATCAAAAGAAACCAGCGTAGATAAACTTTTCCCGTTGCATAAATAAGCGGCTTGCAGGTGGGAAAAATAGGTGCTTTGGCTACTCCCTACGGGCCTGGCCTGGTGGTATATGATGTGGCTCATGCTGTCGCGAACACAGCAACGGTTACCGGAGCGGTTCCTAGATAGTAGACTTTGGGGCGTTCCATGAGTTCTCGGAGCCCTTTGCACGAAGGTATTCTACCGAGGGGGAAGCTATACGTTACACAAAAGAAGAGCTCACAGTTACACAAGCCAAAACATACCTGTTCCGAATACAGCACATGCGCGTGAGAGCTAGTATTCTTCCCATCACAGAGCACAGCACCGCCACTGGAGTGTCCACAATAAAGCAGCTCCAACCAGAAGTCAGCACTGGACTCCACTGGCGAGCACATCACCCGCGGGAACTCCAATATAGCAGTCACCTGCCTCTCTGGATACGTCTGAATCTGTTCTGGAGTGACATCCAAATTGGCAGACGGCCAAAGCACGTCAAACTTCCAGGATTTCACTATACTGTCCCCAGTCTCCATAATACTGCCTTCATCTTCCACTTCTCGTTTCTTTCTCGTGGAGTTGTCATAGTCATCTGATAGGAAGTTTTCTTTATCAGCGACTAGTTCTAAGTAGTATGTGCCTCCGCGTGAGAAGTAGCCACAAGGAAGGGTCATGCGGCTCTCTGCGTCCAAGGCTAGAGGCATCGTGGCTAGGAGGGCTCGACCTACAAAGATAAGGGAACCACATTAGCATCAAAATCGCATCATCAGTTTTTAATGGGTAGAAGTCGATGAACGCTGAAGAACGCAAGCTATGTCTATATTTCACCGTATGATTGTGAATACGGTTAGATGGGATATACGGAGAGATTTTTTAATGTCGAAAAATTGGGAACAGACCATACTGCTAAGAATACAACGTCATAATTTTCGATAATTTATAATATCATGTTAAACTGTCAAATTTTAAGTTCGAATGCATGAGCTTGGTTTGTGAATAGATGAAGTTTTTGGAAGACGATCTTTCTGTTCGATGTAATCAATTCAATCTGCCAGGGAGTCTATGGAAGGACCAATAGGTCAGTCGTAGAGGGAGGGTGACGATGAAGATTGAGAACCGTTTGAAAAACCTCGCTAAAGCACCCCACAACCGACCAATTCAGACTTCTGCCCCCGCGGCGGTCGGTGCATCTATTATGGATTCTCTACATTAAAAACAGTTGAATATATAAATAACTAGCGAACGTCACGCGGTTTCACCCGCGCAGTTCCCGTTCCCGTGGGAGCACAGGTATAAAATATAGCTATGTTACTCAGGGTAAATGTAGCTTTCCAATGGTGAAAGATATTTTAAAATCAGCACAGTAGTTTTTGAGTTTATTCATTACAAACATACACATAAAGTTCCAATCTATCGCCTATATAATAGTAGTTTAGGTTGCAACTAACCATCGTCGTCTTCTCGCGCGAGCCGCACCCTCAGGCCAGCAGTGGCGGAGACACCATGTATCAGCACGTGTACGTCGCCGCCCAGCGCCACCAGGCTCGTCGGGATCTCCACCCATACTTGGGTGAGGTCTACTCGCTCCTCACTCACGTACGGGTTCACGAACGAGGCGCCGCCTGAGAAACAAAATTAGATTTTATACTGCAGCCACTCGCCCTCGCTTTTCTACAGATTACGATTTATTAAAACGATGACTTTTCCCTACTATTCATAAATATAATATGGGTAATAAGACCCGTGGTGCAAGCGACGCAAGTTCGAATCCCAGTGGTCTATAACAATAAGTTTTTCTAAAACCTTAAGTGCAGTAATTTCACCCTACATGATTTACGGTGGAGGAAAACGTTAGGAAAACTGCATACGTTTGAGAAGTCATTCAAAATCGTATGTAAAGTGCCTGAGACGGCGATGGACTCACCTTCTGTCACGTTGGCACTTAATCATATTCGGTGTAATGTGGGTGTTGTTATTACAACACCTCTGCTGACCCCTACCGGAATGGTTTGTGCAATTTTCTTCATCTATACGATAAATAAAATTGGAGTGTCTGTTTGTAATTCCAAAATAACAGCTTTTCACTAAACGCATATGACAGTATACACGCTACTGACACAAAATAATCAAGATTTAAAAAAAATCCCTGTCCGTCTGTTCCGGGTAATCTTAAGGACTTTCACTGGCAGGTTATCAAGGAGTAACTCAGGCTACTTTAATTTATTAAAATTATTAGGGTTCCGCGACAATAAGGGTGAAACTATATCTACGCGGGTGAAACCGCGGGGCACATCTAGTTTATTTATAATATGGGCTGTTTATCTTCGACATATTATTACTAAAAACCGTATATATATCCGTAACGCATTTAAGTACTACAGTGCTCACCGACAAACAAATTTTTGGCGACTTAAATTTTATACTTTTTAAAACAAAGTGTCGAACGAGCGCGCAGTACTGAATATAAAGTATGTACTGCAGCTCTATGAACGTGGCCAATACCAGATTGTCACCCACGCACGTGTTATCACATAGCGTGAACATAGCAAGAGACTAAAGGCTCCCACCATACATAAGGGTGCACAGTGACTCCAAATACATTTCAAAGTTAAGACGTAGGAACTAATAAAAGCTTTATATTATTGTCTCTGCTCGGAATCAACGAAATATTATTTAAATTAAATCAAGCATAAACTAGCAATATCGTTATTTGAACGGCTTAAATCTAAAAACTAATTTGTGTAAACATTTAGCAACAAGAAACAGCCATAGTAACTTGAGCCCCCACTTTTCAACAATTCCACAAGGAATTCAAGAGTATTCAATGCTTTGGGAAGACTTGAAGGGATGCGCGTAAAGTGGTGGTGGTGGAGCAAGACAACAATCAAATTATTGCGGTCGGTTGTGTTCAGACAACTACTTTATGTCTGATAAATGTTTAAAACCGAGAATAAGGGTGTTATTAAGAATTAATTGTATTAATAGTTTAGAGAAATTCAGGGATGGCTTGTTTGTTCCATTTATAAATGACTAGCTGTGCCCCACGGTTTCACCCGCGTAGATTTAGTTTCGTCCTTATTGTCGCGGAAGCCTAATATTTGTAATAAATAAAAGTAGCCTAAGTTACTCCTTGAAACATCAACTACCTACCAGTGAAAGTCCCGTTCAAATCCGTCAAGCGGTTTCAGAGATGACCCGGAACAAACAGACAGACAGACAGAGAACATTTTTAAAACATGGTTTTTTAGTGTCAGTAGCGTGTACACTTTCATATGCATTTAGTGAAAAGCTGTTATTTTGGAATTACAAACAGACACTTCAATTTTATTTATCTGTATAGATTTTTTAATCAACATACCTACATACAGATCGTAGTACCTGTATTCCCCGAAGGGGTTAGCAGAGGTGTTGTAATAACATCACCCACTTTTCACCGAAGATGATTAAGTGCCAACGTGACAGATAGTGAGACTATTGTTAAAGAAGACCCACAAAAGCTTGTGTACAACGGTATCTCCGTGTTGGTGCTACACCTGTGCCTAACCCTTCGAGGACACGATCATATGATTCATCCTCTTTGTACAATTTGTACAAAGAGGACCTTTGTATAACGTTATGATCAAGAGTGGTATAACGGAATCTGTTCGACTGGAGACCGTCTCATATAAGGCCTGGTTGACCGAGCTGTGCTCGGTTTCTTTTTCTCACAAAAAACTAAACTTTTTCCCACAAAACAAAAAAAACTTGACGTTTTCTCAAAAAAGCTAGTAAAAAAAAAAGAACCAAGAGAAAAAAATCGAACCGGTGAACATCAGTCTCGAACCGGGGTACTCTAATTTCGTTATCACCTCGTAAGCTGACAGCCTCACCTCTGAGCTATCATAACTTGACAGTTGTTGGCGAAATTTATTGTCGTATTGTATTGATATTTTTAAGTTTTTCAGTGCATGAAAACATGGTCAAAACGATGTTTTCTGAAAGTGAAACCTAGCTAGATCAATTTTTTACCCCCGAAAATCCCTACATACAACATTTCAGCAGCAACAAATCGTTGCAGCCGTTCCAGAGATCCAGATTCTATATGTATATATACCAAGAATTGCACGTTTTAAGGTATAAGTTTAGAGTAAATATCAGATACTAATATTTTTCTATTAAATACCTGTCGTATTCAGAGTTTTAAACGGTTATGAAATATTACAGACTTTGCTATTGTAAGACTTAATATCCCATTTCCAAAGACATTTACAATTCATTCCTTACTATGTTGTTTGTTCGCAGTCTAGACAATTATATTTATTGTAGGCGGGGTGCAGACACATAATTTATATGTTACGGTGTATACTTAGCATAAGATTATCGGCAAATCTGAAAAAAGTTTCTTGCCGGTTCTTCTCAGAAGGCTAGTTTCTGAACCGGTGGTAAATTCTCGACTTTCATAAGTGCTTTACCAGGGCCTAAACTGAATAAATATTTTTCATTTTCATTTTCATTTTCAAAATGTGGACTTGGTATTGATTTCTTAACGTACGTGTAAAATGCAAATCTACACTCTTTCATGAACTATTTAATCTATACATCTATACATATACCATATACAGATAAATAAAATTGGAGTGTCTGATTGTAATTCCAAAATAAATTCAAAAAGAGCTTTTCACTAAATGCATATGAAAGTATACGCTGTGCTACTGACACTAAAAAAACAAGTTTTAAATTTTTTCTCCGTCTGTCAGTCTGTCTGCATGTTCCGGGTAATCTCTGAAACGGCTGGACCGATTTTAACGGGACTTCACTGGCAGGTAGCTGATGTTTCAAGGAGTAACTTAGGTTGATTTTATTTATTAAAAATATTAGGGTCGGGTGACAATAAGGATGAAACTATTCTAAATCTACGCGGGTGAAACTGCGGGGCACAGCTAATAAAAATAAAATTTATAATGATATATCAGTTCAGGGGCCCAACCATGAGCTCTTATTGCAATGTTAATTCAGCTGTGCGACAGTGACAGATGTATGCACGTCACATACATGTCTCACAAATGAGTAAAACTATCATGACAATAAGAGCTCATGGTAAGGCCCCAGGCTATCGGGGGAATTTGCATCTGTTACAACGACAAAAGTGAATGAAGCGAACTCTTAAATATATGATGATGATGAGTCGCTTAATATGCAAGCAACGTAAGGTTTTTCCGCATTCACCCGCTAAAAAAATACTGTTTAGTTCCAAAAATATTTTTCCATTTCATTTTTCATTTGGTCTGGAATTTGGTCATGTTTCGCCTAGCTTGTATTAAGCTTGTATTTATAATACATTTGTATTTATACACCTTTCGTAATATGGGCAAAATAGGAATAGAACAATGTTACGTAGGTTAAATGAACATTTTTAGAATGCGGTATTAATTAACATAAGTTTAAAACTCACCGGACTGCTACTAATGAGTTTCCTAACTACCACTTTTCATTCATTCTCATTTTTATGAAGACCCTTCTGAACAGGCGTTTATCCATACAAAAAAATTTAAATGTTTAGGCATTTTTATATCACTGTGAGTATATAACAGCTTGGAAAAAATATTCGAATTATTTTTCTTTACGGATATAACAGTACCCCCCGGAAGATCCATCTATACTAACACATAAAGCTGAAGAGTTTGTTTGTTTGCTTAAGCGCGATAATATAAGCAACAACTGATCCCATTTAAAAAAAAATTGCCCATTTATCGATATAAGTAGGCTCATCATCACGCCAAGGCCAATCACGGGATAAAGTTAGTTAAGTAAAGCATTAGCCCTGTAGTGTCTGAGAAGTAATTCATCATTGAAAAGACATATGTATAGTGAGACGCGATTCTTGGATGGCGTAAGCATATTTTTTTTTTGTTTGTGGAGGGCAAAAACTAATTCAAGACATGTATGAACTGACCTGCGATGATGAGCAGCCGTAGGAAGGCTGCGAGCGGCGCGCGCATGCTGTGTCACCGCGCCATCAAAGTGGTTCCATCAGCTCTCCCCTGGAGACAAACAAACAACTCTTTACATACGATATTCCTTTACGTTACCGCAGAATAAGAGATTGAAGAATCCGTTATGGAACCAACCGCCGCGGGGGTAGCGGAGGGGTTACTCGGACTCGCCCGTACTAAACTACACGGTGTTCCTCCTGGTCGCTAAGTGGGGGGGTGCACGTGTTGTCTTCACATGTCATTTGCCCCTACTACTTAGCAAGAAAATGTCAACTAGAGATATATGATTGGAACCAATAATAAGTGCGTCATCTGTTGTAAATAAATTGTACATTTCTTAACGTTCACATTTGCAACACTTTAAACTACGCCATTCTGCCTTATGTCCATCCTCTGAGAGAAACCTATTCCTATACCTACTAGGTATATATCATCTTCACCCAATAGCCAGGGTCTAAGAATTTGGCTATGGTATCCCCTGCCTGTCGTAAGAGGCGACTAAAAGGGGGCTGGAGGGCCTGCTGGCGGTGGTCGGGGTGGGAGCTTTGGCCGCCGAGCCGCGGGCCCGGGAAGGTCAGCGAGGTCTCCAGGGGCGGCGATACAGCTGCCCCGGGGATGTGCCCCGGCAATGTGGGGGGACACCGGTGCGATCTATCAGAGTACCCGGAGTTCCCCCTGAGCACTGAGGAAGGCCACCGGGGGGGTTTTAGTGCGGTAAAAATCCCACATACTTTTGGACCTTTTGAAGGTTTCCCCCTCGTCAATAAAAAAAAGGTATATATCATCGTATGGTCATCAAATTTTAGTAGTGAACGCGACGGACAGACTTACAGACAGAAACACTTTCTTCTTTATACACATAATTTAAGTACATAATTTAACCGCCAAAGCCATAACTTAATGCCTTTCGTGGAACTTGACAAAATAACATTAAATTCGAAGATTTCAGAGATTCGTAACAATTTATGATACCTTAACGACATAAATTTACGACCCAGAAGTAGGCTATTAATAGAGATTGTCTAAAGTGAAATACTCTAGCAAAATGTTAACTCTCTTCTATACAGATAAATAAAATTGAAGTGTCTGTTTGTAATTCCAAATTAACAGCATTTCACTAAATGCATATGAAAGTATACACGCTACAGACACTAAAAAACCAAGTTTTAAAAATTTTATCTGTCTGTCCGTCTGTCTGTCTGTCCTTCTGTCTGTCTGTGTGTTCCGGGTAATCTCTGAAACGGCTGCACCGATTTCATTGGGACTTTCACTGACAAGTAACTGATGTTTCAAGAAGTAACTTAGGCTACTTAGATTTATAAAACATTAGGGATCCGCGGGCAACCTTGAAATTAAAATCTACGCGGGTGAAACCGCAGGACACAGCTATTAAGTATAAAGAGAAAAGGTTTGTATGTATGTTTGTAACGAATTGTCTCAAAAAGTACTGGACCGATTTTAAAAATTCTTTCACCATTTGTATGCTACATTATCGCCGTTTAATACAGACTATATTTTATCCCCGTACTCTCACGGGAACAGGAACTACGCGGGAGAAACCGCGTGACGTCCGCTAGTCTTTAATATATTTAATATTGTTCCCCGCCGGTGACAGACGTTGTCAAAAAGGGACCTGGGGGCCTACCAGAATCAGCCTGAACAGGGGCCCAACCATGAGCTCTTATTGCTGTGATAATTCAGTTGTGCGACAGTGACAGATGTATACACGCCACATACATCTGTCTCATAAATGAGTTAAGCTATCATGGCAATAAGAGCTCATGGTAAGGCCCCAGAGCGTATATCGTTACATTTTTGCACCGTAAAATGAAACGTCCAAGCTAAGAAGTTCTTAATACGCGCTGCTTAAACGATCATAGTTGGACCCTGGAAACAAAAAAAGGCACGATAAGACTAAACCCGTGTTACCCTCGACAAACAAAGCACCTACCTTTAATTGTCCCCATCAAAGTTGTTTGCCAAAGGTTTCATTGATTCCCCATTAATTTGCAAAAGGAAAAGTTTACAAACATTGGTCTTTATCATTTTGGATCCAACTTTGGCTCCAATCAGCGCTTCGTGTTCGTTAGAGCGTTAACTATGGATCGAAAGTTAAACAAACGCGTTTGATGTCGACTACAATAAAAATGTGCTTCCATTTTTTCGCAGCCTTTCGAAGCTTCAAAGAGAATAAGCTTATTTCATTTTCATAATATTATCTATGAATTCCTTTTTGAATGTATTAATTTATGTTTTGTTTTATTGTACAGAGTTCGGAGTTTGTCCTATTAGTTAGTTACAACTAATACACACGTCGAAATTTAAGCCCCCTTATTTAAAAAATGGTTTCAACAAAGACTAGACTAAACTCTGACTAAAACTATGTCCATTCTTTTTTAAATCCGTATCACAGATAGAGATGTTTTCTTGTTTGTTGACATTTAAACCGAGGACTAGTTTATTCTATGATCTATACAGATAAATAAAATTCAAGTGTCTGTTTGTAACTGCAAAATATCAGTTTTTCACTAAATGCATATGAAAGTATACACGCTACTGACACAAAAAAACCAAGTTTTAAAATTGTTCTCTGTCTGTCTGTCTGTTTGTTCCGGGTAATCTCTGAAACGGCTGGACGGATTTTAACGGGACTTTCACTGGTAGGTAGCTGATGTTTCAAGGAGTAACTTAGGCTACTTTTATTTATCAAAAATATTAGGGTTCCGCGACAATAAGGATAAAACTAAATCTACGCGGGTGAAACCGCGGGGCACAGCTAGTTTGTAATAAGAAGGTAAGTATTTACCTGAACCGAGTAATCTAGTGATGAAAGTAAATGGCATTAAATAATTATTAACATATATAGTTTTGGAATATTATGTTACAAAACTATAATGAAGACAAATTTTATTTATTTATTCATCATGATTTATAAACCATCATTACAGATATTTATGATCTAATGCGATGGAATACAAAATAATATTATAATATTGCTTAATTCTACTAAAATCTTAACCTACACCTAAATATAATATTGTGGCCCATGTGAAGTCGTTCAACGAGCCCGAAAACAAGTCCACCCGCGATGCGACTGCATTGAGTGTACGCAGCGCCCGCGTCATAGGCGCGCATTTCAATAAATTGGTGCGCGCACGAGGGACATCCAACAACGGTGGCTTCCGTCGCCTATCCCGGAAAGCCTGCGGCACACACAGGCATAGCTCTGCCAACACGGCTGGGTTGTGAACCTTACCCCGCAACACCTGAAGTAAATAGGTGGCCAGTGCAAGTTCCCTCCTTAATTCCAACTTACAGTATCCCACCATACCCAGAACAAATAAACTAGGATACAACAGTGGATATCCAGGATATATGCCGTACTGTTTTAAATATAGGAACCTAGTAAATTTATTCTGGATACGTTCCAACATCAATTTATACTTGACCTCGTGCGGAGACCAAATCACGGCGTTGCATTCCAGGTGACTTTTAACTAAGGCCTCATACAATGCCTTCAAAGCCCCAATATTGTTAAAGTCTCCTGCCTGTCTCAATACAAACCCTAAGTTACGGTAGGCCTTCCTGCATGTGTGAACAATTATTGTTTTATCTAAATACTTTCCTCATCTGACACCTAACTGTGCCCCCAGTAAGTTTTAACATGTTTATACAATATCAACTGCGTATTTTCCTCAATTCTATAGCAACGTTAAAAAGCGCCCCTATCGGCGACTGTAGAAAGTTTTAAGCCTCCAAACAAAAGCAGCGCTAAACGCGTAGAACGTTCGAAGCGTTCGAACTTTGGGACTCAGAGTGCCTATTGCGAGTTTTTCACTGCCGCCGTCACAAGTCACCGCGTCAAAGTTAACGCAGATTTGTATGGGATCGAAACAGCGCCTCTGTCGGCCTAAAGATGACACTATTGTGACTTGTGACGGCGATTTTAAAAAAACTCGCACTAGGTACTCAGGACACTTTTCTGAATTACAATATGAATACAATTAAAAGAGCTACTTAAAACCCTTTATCCTATTTAAGTCGGTAACTTATCCGAACTTGTAATTGTTTATAAAGGACATGACAATAACAATCATGATCCTGAACAAACAGGAGCGAGTAAACCGCCGCCATTGCTCAAACCGAGCCACTATCTAAGGTCACGTACACACTTGTCACGTGCCTCGTTTATGTGCACCGGTTCAGTGTAGCACTAGTCGGAATTTACCGGAATTTCCCCGTGTATAAACGCCCGTATTACACGGATATGAGATCGAGGCGTTACTACCTTTAATTTTGAAGGTATTCCGTGAACGTGAAATGAACTCAGTGAATCCGGAGCCTAGCCAAGTGTTGATAGCAGTTTAAATGAATGAGGATCTTCGAGAATATATTATTCGGTGGATTTAGAGCAGCGATAAAGTCGAGTGAAGTTATTTGTTGGAGAATTACGGGCTAATAGCAGTTGCCTAAATTCGGAGATAAGATTTGAGGGGCTATTTCACTCAACTCTAAATTCTCAACGCTTAATCGGTGATACATTTTCCTCTCGGCTCTAAAATCATTTTAGACTCAGACATTTAAATGTAAAAATATTAAATTAAATTCAGTTCTAAATCGGTTTTGGTTCGAGAGCCTCATCCGGACTCCTTCTAAGAAATACTTGGAGTGGAATAGAATTACTTTAGCAATTTCGAAATAAATTATAGAAATTTGATGTGGATTAGGAATAGATAAAGGTTTGTAAACGACTGGTGTAGTCGAGTTAACTCAATCTCAAAAATATCTTTATTCGATTAGACTTTTTACATACCAGTACTTTCAAATCGTGAGAATAACATAATTACACAGGATTATACATGCTACCGCCAGGTTCGGAAGGTTGCTTTTACTGAGAACAACCTGGCAAGAAAAGTATGGAAATGACATAAACCAGTCACGTGACATATTAAATCTTTGAGACAAAAAGAAAATAACACAATATATCTAAATTCACACGTCACTCCGGATGACGTAACTTGTCATAAACTGTCAGAACTGACGTCAAAACAATGGTTGGTTAGTGTAAGAGACGTGTGACCCGCGTCAAGAGAATCCAACAAAAACAATTTGTAACACGCCTCAGTAGGCTGGGGGTAATACCGGAGGAATTTGTGGGTACCAGTAGGTGCAGGCCAGAGAGTTGGCGGGGAATTCTAAGGCCCTAGTGCGAGTTTTTCACTGCCGCCTTCACAAGTCACCGCATCGACGTAAAACACAGATTTTTAGGATCGGAACAGCGCCTCTGTCGGTCTAAAGATGACACTATTGTGAGCCCATACAAATCTGCGTTTAAGTCGACGCGATACTTGTGACGGCGATATAATAGAACTCGCAGTCTGGCACTCTGCCCCAAGTATAGATTTTAACATGTTCTTACGTTGACGATATAGCCTGCGCATTTTGTAAGGGGACGTTAAGTAACATTAAGTACAAGAAATTTTAAGTTTTCATACAAAAAATCTTTTCGTTTAAAGTGGGTCAAAATCGCGACTTTTATAAACATACAAGTAAAGCTAATATAAAGCATATAAAAAAGGTTAAAAGATGACATTCGAACGTGAGAAAACCAATATTTGGGGCACTGAATTATCGGCAGATAGTACAACGGTTTCCTATACGATATTTGGAGCTGCCCGATCTGACAGATGATTGCATTCAAATAACGCCTCAGAAGATTGTTCCTGTGCCGAGAAATGTCACTTGTGTTTTTTGAGTGGGAGTAGGGGCGTTGTGCTAGCTATAGTGGGACCTTTATGTTGTTCACTATGTTAGCACAATTCCATTTGTTAATTTGCGCATGCTAGGGTCCCATTAACGCCCTATAAACAATAGGCTCTCACCTTATTAAGTACATGTGACCAAAGCATAGCTGGCGAAATACGAGTGTACTATAAGAACACCTCTGCTTATCCCTTCAGGAATACAGGCGTGAGCATGTCAGTAATAAAAATATATTTAAAAAAAGAGGTTAGCCATGAACCGCAGTTCTCGTGGCCACACACAATATGAATTGTTTCGGCAAGTAGATTGACAATGGCAATCCAGCGATTCGTGTGAAGGATCATGTTTCCCCGATACAGGTCAACATAACAAGAGCCTTTGCATCAATAACATAAGGTACATTTTCCTTTAACTTTGTATCTTATTACTTAGTCACAGGTGGTGTCACGATGTGTGAGCGCTCAGCTAAAATAGTGGAGCATGAGAGACAAGACTCATAAAATGACGACCGCGCATTTAAGATTATCCTGTGGCACCAGAATTTTCAAACTATTATTATTTTCAAATACTACGTAGGTATTACTAAGTAGAAGTTGCCTCCATGGCAAGAATATATATAAATAAAAAATAAATAAAATAAAAAAATATGCTTAGTGTAGGTCCACCCAAAAGTTAAATTTTAAAATTCAAAGATGGTTTGGGATTATACGAATAGTTTTTGTAGAACACTATTCTAAGAGAGCATAATTTATTGTTATCTTCTGTAAAGTGAAGCACATCACCGAGTCGAGTATTATGGAATTTTAACTACCTACAGGTCTCCTAATGTTTACGACATTCAACTACAAGCCTACCTATCTGAATATCATATCATACGCTATCATCATTCAACAGCATGCATTGAAGTCGACATTTCCGTTCAAAATAGATTTTCTCTTTGATCGCAGCGTTTTTCTAAACTATGTTACAATCCTACGTGTTCAAAGCTTAAATAAATCCATATTATATTTTTGATTTTTTAAATGAGTAAAAATTACATTTTTAATAGTCTTAAAAACCCCGAGAACAAAGATAAGTCGCTGGTGCACAAAAAATAACATGAATGCCTTGTAATAACACAACAAATATATTAACATAAGGAACAGTAAAGCAACTTTACGCGCAAGTGGAAAGTGGTGCGTTATTGATGGGTGATGTTGTGAGAAATGGGCCGAGCTAGTGCAGTGGCCCTGATTTGTGGACGTTGTAAATCATAGACATGGCCGGGCTGGGCCGAGTTATCAGTGGAAGCGGACGAGCAATCATACATAGATACATAATGCTCACGCCTGTATTCCCCGAAGGGGTAAGCAGAGATGTTGTAATAACAACTTCCACTTTTCACTGAAAGTGATTAAGGGCCCACGTGACAGATGAGTCTTTCGCCCTCTCAGGCACTATACATATGTCTTTTAATTGCTTCTCAGACGTATACAGGTTTCCTCACGATGTTTTCCTCAACGCAAAGCACGTGGTGTGAAATCAATGCACATAAGTTTTTAGCAAACTCATTGGTACAGGCCCCGCTGGGATTCGAGCTCGTGACGGCACTTATAAATCCTAACCACCCGCTTATGCCTTAACCCCAAGCCGTTTTACGAAGATTGACCGACAGATATTAGTAAAGTTTATCAAAGTTCAGCGAGAGTCATTTGTTGGGACTACTTTATTGTACCAAACTAATGCTCTCCACACCTCACTTATGGGAGTTGGAATGTGAAACGGTTCGTGGAGTTACCGTGAGTTTCAATGGGAAGGAACAACGGGACTTTTAGTTCTCATAACTCCTTATAGAACACCATCAAATTACAGAGGCTCAGCCATCATCCCTTATTGCAATGATAGTTCAGCGTGTAAAGAGTGAATGCCCATTGGTACAGTTCCAATGCAAAAACGTCAATAAATAATAGTCCAAGTTCTACTATTATAAATGTGTAGCTTATGATGACCAGCCCCCTCGAGCCCCCGGTTTTATTAATTCTATAATATCTTTATTTGATTAGATTTAACAAAGTACTTTCAAATCATCACAAAAATGATGAGAAGACACTGAGTTCGTAAAGTGGAATCGCTACTTTTTTCGCAGGCACTAGGCTCCAACTTAAAACAGTGATAAAGTGACCTTTGGTTTAACTAATGTTTAAAAAGAACTATCAGTCTCTGTTGGCAAGGCAATTTCCGTTGGTTCTGACGTACTATGTTACACTTAGCATCAGTTGAAAATTCAGTTTGTATTGCCACCATTATGTGAGTAATGTGTTGATGTAAAATCATCATTATACAACAACATTAACAACAATATTATAAAGAGGTTTTTTTTATTTTATCCAATAAAAAAGCCAGTCTCTAATCTATACAGATAAATAAAATTGAATTGTCTTTTAATTCCAAAATAACAGCTTTTCACTAAATGCATATGAAACTATACACTAAAAAACCAAGTATTAAAAATTTTCTCTGTCTGTCTGTTCGTCTGTCTGTCTGTCTGTCTGTTTGTTCCGGGTAATCTCTGAAATGGCTGGACTGATTTTAACGGGTCTTTCACTGGCAGGTAGCTGGTGTTTCAAGGAGTAACATAGGCTACTTTTATTTATTAAAAATATTAGGGTACCGCGACAATATGGATGAAACTAAATCTATGCGGGTGAAACCGCGGGGCACAGCTAGTGATATAATAAAGGATGGCATGAATTTTAAAAGGGCATAGCCAACGGCATGATACAAATATTAAAAAGATAGTAAAAAAAAGTTGATTTAAAATTTTCAAGAATATAACCATCAAAAATCTTTTCGTGCTTAGACTCATGCGATCTCCTCGAATAAAGTTTCCACGATAAAACTGTAAAAAGTATTTTCCAGTTGAACAGTTGACGGATTTTTGGCTCCAGTTCAAAAAGTATGGAAACGAAAGTGCTTTTGTTCTATAAAACTATTGTTTTAATTTTATAATAAGTAAAGTACTCGTATGTAAGTAAACAGGAGGGGCAAGATGATTGGACACTTATTACGACGTGACGCTTTTATTAAGTACATCATAGAAGTTAAGATAGAAGGAATTCGAAGAAGAGGGAGACCAAGGATTATTTACATACAACAGCTGAAGGAACAAGTCAGCGTCATGTCGTACAAGGAAGTCAAAGTGTTAGCGGACAATAGAGAGGGTTGGCGATTGCTTCACCGACAAGAGCCTAGCTCTTAAATAAATGATAAAATTATGTACTTATGATTTATATTTCAACAAATTGTTCGCATTTATCTCCCTTTTTATACATCTGGAAATGCGATTTACTGAAGATTTGAATATAAGTAGAATTCGAAATATGCAACTGTAATAAAGTATTTCTAAATCATCAGAATAACATGAGTCATGACGTGATTACCTATACATATAGGATTATAAATTTTACCCCAGGGCTACTTTCACCGCGAAAAACTTGGCCAGAAACTTCCTACCTGCTTGCAAAATATTAGTTCTCCACCTACAAACTTACATTTACCTCATCTCCTATGGTATATCTATACATGTAAAAGAAAGTCGTGTTAGTTACACTATTTATAACTCAAGAACGGCTGAATCGATTTGGCTGAAAATTGGTGGGGAGGTAGCTTAGAACCAGGAGAAGGACATAGGATATTCCACAATATATATAACACAATAAAGTCTACACGGGTGAAACCGCGGGGCACAGCTAGTTATGTATATTTACTGGTCCCGTCCCGTTACGACTAAAAACGCACAGTAAAAAATAATGAGGGATACTTCGCATATTTATTTGCCACCTACACAGACAGACCGATTCATATAATGACTACTATTCAAAGATTCGTAACACGTGCTGGGGCTTGTATCCCTGTGATATAATCCTGTATAATTATGTCATTCTGACGATTTAAAAGTACCTACTTTGTAAAAAGTCTAATCGAATAAGGATATTTTTGAGTTGAGTTGACTGGCTATGGTGATCCTAAAAAAAACTGTGTATAATATACAAATAAAAATCAGTGTCTACATATAATAAAAATGTATATATCCTGGGTATGGGACTAGACATCGTGAAGAAACTTGCATACGTCTGAGATGTATTTCAAAGACGTATGTATAGTGCCTGAGACGGCGATAGACTCACCATCTATCACGTTTTTTATTTGCACTTAATCATCTTCGGTGAAATGTGGATGTTATTATCACAACACCTCTGCCTACCACTCCGGGGAATACAGGCGTGAGCATATATATCTAGTTTTTTGTCGGTAGGTATTAAGAGTTCAGACTAAAGTGACCTATTTTGTATCAATCGAAGTAAGCAAAATACTTACTTAATCTACGAATCGATAAGAATTACATCCTAGCAAAATTAGCTTTGCAAATTGATCGACAGCCGTCCGAGATGTCTGCGTCTCACGGGCTATAAAAAGTAGGGCTGATTAAATATTAAAATTATTCCTTCGCCGTTGCTAACTCCTTAAGTTTCCACGGTAAGAAGGCCCGAGTGGCTACAAGACCCTTATAAAATGACCCCTGGGGCTCTAAAACCAACCCTGCTTAGCCGGGTTACGGGTCGTATTTACATGTGCGTATGAACACCCAGTTTAGTGGAGGTATTAGAGGGCTTATGGGCTCTTAATAGTTATACAGCTGTTTTACTTGGGGATTCTGATGACTACGTTACTTACTATACTACCTTTACTCGCTACTTTGTCTGCGTGTTGTATGTTATTTTAACACTCTTGTTGGTATCAAATCTGTTTAAATTTCAGCAAAATCGATACTGCATTTGAAGTTATGGTAATTACTTTGTTGAATGAAAACTTAATTATAATTTATAACGAATCTTACAATTCGTCGTTGCGCGTGCAAAAGTCGCTTCGTGAACTCTTGTGTCAAAATTTCCAGTAATGTTTAATTTTGTCATTATTAATAATAATACCTATCCAACATTAATCTAAAAAAAACTCTGTAAATGTGTTATATGTATCAATAGTAAGAAATTTTTTTTTAATACTCGTGCCATATTTCGAGAAAATCATTTTCTGCGTCTCCTAAAGTGTGAAAAAATACATAGCTACTTTTGTACGCGTAACGACGAATTGAAGTATATTTTTGTAATTCTTAATTAACGGTTATTCAGTATATGCATATGAAAGTATATAATTTACATTGAAAAAGAACTTTGTCCGTTTATTTGTTCCAGCTAATATCTTTAACGAATTTAACAAGGAGTAATTAAGGGTATTATATCAATTAAATAGGGTTCTGCAAAATAAAGCCATCCGTGAAATTAACTATATGCGCGTGAAAACGCAGGGCACAGCTACAAAAAGGATTGTGCCAAGAAGGCTGGCAACATTGCTAAGCTGAATATCAATGCTATAATAGGAAATTATTGATTCAACTTAGGCCCCGGTACTGGGGGCCTACTCGCTTTCTCCGAAAAACGAAGCTTCAGCCGAAATTCGTAAAACTCCTACCACGGTTCTTATTTGTTCTAAAATTACGTCCAAACGCGGTCTACTAGAAACTTCTCTGACGCTTCTTTATTTTAACCCTACTTTAATCGAATAATTACCAGAACGAAATCTTGAGTTTAATAAAAACAATGCGATATTGAAAGTAAGTTTGATTTTCGTTCGTTTGCGAACTTTATTTTTTGTAGAAAGAAATTAGACCCCCTGTACTTAAAAAATCAAACAGTCAAATTATTTTTGATCATAAATACCTGCAACTGAAATCATTGGTACAAACCAATATCGTAGTCCAATAAAATCCCTCGTGGAATATTTAACACAGTTGAACTAAACAGTGTAATTTATTCGGAATCCCTCCGAAGTATGGGTAATCTGGGTAAATCGGTGTTGGGTGGCGATTAATATTCAACTCGTCTGCCGGCAGATGTCGGCGATAGCATGGTTGGTTTAACACGATTATTTATATGAAGACCGATTTAAAATGAATATTCGATTCAATTTAAGGAACATCAATATGTAGTTTATTTGTTTTCAATCTATTAGTCATCGATTTAAATGACTACATACATACATATGCTCATCCCTGTAATACCCGAAGGGGTAGGCAGAGGTGTTGTAATAACAACACCTACTTTTCAACGAAGATGATTAAGTGCCAACGTGAGTGTATGGCAGTGGCGTGCATTGCATATAAGCAGGTAAGCAGAAGTTACAATTTGTGATCACTGAATACACTCGTGTCGTATGTGTATCTTTACCACGTACGTATGTGACGTACGTAGCTACGCCGCGTGACATAGGTATGTACTTAACCTGCCTACCGTCCTACTTATTGTTTATGCCTACCCCTTTGAAAATCCAATGCACGCCCCTGGTGTATGGCCGTCTCAGGCACTACATATACGTCTTTGAAATACTTCTCAGACATGTGCAGGTTTCCTTACAATAGTGTTCTTCAGCGTAAAGCACGTGATGCGAAATCACCGCACATAAGTTTTTTTGAAAAACTCATTGGTTCGAACTTGCGTCACATGTAATACAGGCGTGAGCATATGTAGGTATGTACGTAAACACATGTGTCGTCATAAAAATCAAATATTTAAATCTTTTTTCTATTTTATATCAGTATTCATTCCCTTAATAGCCATATTATCATTTACATAATCCTATAATTTCTTAAGTCTTCCTCTCCCCAACAGATTGAAAGATAAGAGAGATGTCGGACACTAGCTATTTTACATAATCTAGAATGCGGTCTGCAGAAACCGTCCAAAAGTCGTTACTTGAAACTGAATTCCTTTCACAACTGAAATTGCACATCTGAAAGTTCCACCTGAATACTTTTCAGTGTAATCGCGATCAGACATCTGCGATGAATTGCTCAGCTTGCCTCCTACAAGTCTCAATTGCCGACAGATAGTTCTGAATACATTTTGCTTTCATGTCTCAAGTTTAATGTAAAGTATCGTAGGTTCTGTTGAAATTTAAACTAAAGGATTGGTGACAGATTCGTTGGTTTGAAACATTTATGATAAATCTATAATTATACATATATGTCTGTTTATAAATCTAAATTAACGGCTTTTCACCAAATGCATATGAAATATATACGGTATTTATATAACAAACAATTAAAATTAATTCCCTTTTTATCTGAATCTGAAAAATTTGAATGGGACTTTTTTTGGCAGATGCCTGATGTTACAAGGAGTAACTAAGGCCAAATGAATTTAAAAATATAGGTTCCGCGAAATAAAACCACTCATTAAATTAAAGTACCTGGTTGACCGAGCTGTGCTCGCTTTCTTTTTCTCACAAAAAACTAAACTTTATCCCACAAAAGAAAAAACTTGACGTTTTCTCAAAAAAGCTAGTAGAAAAAAATCGAACCGGTGAACGTCAGTCTCGAACCGGGGTACTCTAGTTTCATTATCACCTCGTAAGCTGACAGCTTCACCTCTGAGCTATCATAACTTGACAGTTGTCGGCGAAATTTACTGTCGTATTGTATTGATATTTTATGAGTTTTCAGTGCATGAAAACATGGTCAAAACGATGTTTTCTGAAAGTGAAACCTAGCTAGATCAATTTTTTGCCCCCGAAACCCCATACATACAAAATTTCATGAAAATCGTTGCAGCTTTTCCCGAGATCCAGATTATATATATACAAGAATTGCTCGTTTAAAGATATAAGATAAGATAAGATATACGCAGGTGAAGCCGCGGAGCAGCTAGTTAATATTAAAAATAGGAAAAAGTGTCCTGTCAGCTTGTTTGATGGGGATACCTTTTATAGTTCTTGCGGTATAAAGGCGTGACGTAGAGCGAGAGTATCCGAGGTTTCTTAAACCACTTTAGTACAGAACCCTTTAAGTAAGTTTATGGAGTAAGTATATTATAAGGCTGTCCGTCCACTTAAACTGCTTAGAAATTGTGAGCCGATCGCACAATAGGCTTCTCCAAGAGTATATTGAGCAATGATTAATGATTATGAAACTAAAAACGAAGGTAATAAAAGCTATTTTACTTCGGTTATACACAAAAGTGGTGAGGTATGAGACGGTAAGGTCACAAGAGTATAATAAATACATTATTATAATCAGGAAATTTATGGTTTCAATAAAGATATCAACGAAAAATATATATTTTGATAGTTTGATGTTTAACCTAAACTTATCTGACTCTCATGTTTATTTACTTTTGTTTTTAAGATTTAAGAGCCGTGGTGGCCTCGGAGTTAGAGCAGTCGCCTGCTACGCAAGCGACGCAAGTTCGAATCCCAGCGGGGCCTGTACCTATGAGTTTTTCTAAAAAACTTATGTACAGTGATTTCACACCACGTGCTTTACGGTGAAGGAAAACATCGTGAGGAAACCTGCATATGTCTGAGAAATAATTCAAAGACGTATGTATAGTGCCTGAGACGGCGATGGACTCACCCTCTGTCACGTTGGCACTTAATCATATTCGGTGAAATGTGGGTGTTGGAAATTACAACACCTCTGCCTACCCCTTCGGGGAATACAGGCGTGAGCATATGTATGTTTAAGATTTTCATCATACAAGTTATTCCGGTCTGATCCAGTCTTGGTTACTCTTGTGTTTTATGACCCACCTTTATACGCTAGTTCAGCGCCTACACCACATTCTTTACCATGAAGCACTGGCGACCTTACTCACCGCAGCAACAACACTACTCTAAAGTAGTATTATTTGAATGAGGATCGCATTCAAATAATACTACTTATACTTATATGTCAAACCCCGTCTACGCTTTTTTGAAATCTGAGTTGGCAACACTGAAGTACTATCACATGCTTTAGTTGCCTTCATTTAATAAATAATAGATTAAAAATATATTGCTCCAAGCATTGCACATCCAATCCAAGCAAGGTATGTAGCTATTCAGTTATATAGCAGAAACTATTGTGTAGAGGACAGCAATCGGTACGAATGCATCTAGGCTTGTTAGGTCTGCAGTGTTTATCTACGCTTACCTATCTAGTTTTACAGTTTGTGCAAGTTCCAATCTCATCGAACTGTACCAATCAGTGTTTCTAAAAAAATAGGATCACTGTTTTTTCCTTTGTATTATTTACCTTATAGAATGGCTTGTAGCCACGTATTTAGGGGAAATGAGAAAGAAAATATTCAAATATTTATTTATTGTAACCGAGACTTCAATGAACCAGTCATCTTTAACATTCAAATTCAAATTCAATCTTTATTTGATTAGACTTTTAACAAAGTACTTACAAATCGTCCGAACGATACGATTATACAGGATTATATATGCTACAACCGGGTTCAGAAGGTCTATTTTACTGAAGAATATTACATTAAGGCCTAATGTTGTAGCACCTATCCACTTCGGTGGCCTGAGAAGGCGTGAGTTGTATATAGTGTTGTATATAGTGACGGTAAGCATAAAAATAATTAAAACGAGGTACCAAATTTGTAAATAGTGTATTTCAGAAAAACATCAAGAAACAATAGAAAATGCTGACAATTTGGGAATCACAATTATTAAGAAAACACAGCCTTCATTGTTTCTTAAATTTACACAAATCACACGAGTTTTAAAACTGTTATTATTTCATTAGTTCATGACAACGGCTAATACAATTAGGTCTAATGGGCGTTTAAAAGAATTATGAATTTGTTATTTTTTCGTTCTTCCGTTTTCATTCGCTTTGACAGGCTCTTTCTCGTTTAATACACCCCGTATCTTCTTAAAAAGGGGTTTAGGTAACGGTTACGACCGAAGAGATCGCCCGGGTAGTACCGGTACCCCGGGTAGTACTGGTACCGGTAGTAATCTGGGGCTGGGTTGTAATAGACCTGCGCAGATGCCAACGCTATCACTGCCATCAGCAGAAATACGAACACCAATTTGTTCATCTCTTCAAAATCTGTAATATATCAATAGTTACTACCTAATTAACAATTGAAATTTCAAATCTATACATCTATACAGATAAATAAAATTGAAGTGTCTGTTTGTAATTCCAAAATAAAAGTTTTTCACTAAATGCATATGAAAGTGTACACGCTACTGACACTGAAAAACCAAGTTTTAAAATATTTATCTGTCTGTCTGTCTGTCCGTCTGTCTGTTTGTTCCGGGTAATCTCCGAAACGGCTGGACGGATTTCTACGGGACTTTCACTGGTAGGTAGCTGATGTTTCAAGGTGTAACGTAGGCTATTTATTAAAAATATTAGGGTTCCGCGACATGAAGCATGAAACTAAATCTACGCGGGTGAAACCGCGGGGCACAGCTAGTTAAAAATACTTTTATTTATTCGACTTTTAATAAAGTACTTTGAAATCGTTAGAATGACATGATTAAATAGGATTGTTTATGATACCGCCGGGTTCGAAAGGTTGCTTTTATTGAGAAGAACCAGACTCAGTAATATTATTAATAGTTTTATGATTGCCTAAGTAAAAAATTTTCAAAAATATTTTCTGGAAATTTTACTCGAAGGTTAAATAGTCCTACTATAAAGATTACAAGATATATAGTCTACTAGCTGTGCCCCGCAGTTTCACCCCCGTAGATTTAGTTTCATGCTTCATGTCGCGGAACCCTAATATTTTTAATAAATAAAAGAAGCCTAAGTTACACCTTGAAACATCAGCTACCTACCAGTGAAAGTCCCGTTAAAATCCGTCCAGCCGTTTCAGAGATTACCCGGAACAAACAGACAGACAGACAGACAGGCAGACAGACAGACAGACAGAGAAAAATTTTAAAACTTGTTTTTTTAGTGTCAGTATCGTGTATACTTTCATATGCATTTAGTGAAAAGCTGTTATTTTGGAATTACAAACAGACACTTCAATTTTATTTATCTGTATAGAGTATAGATAAATAAGGATAATTTATTTGACTGAATGTAAGTATTGTGCAAAGATAAACATTATACTTTCACTTAACTCTTCAATATTGTCACACTCATACATAAGAATAAAATAAAATATTCCTTACCTTAAAGCAGTTCTATATCTCAAACAAACAAACGAACAACTGATTCAAATTTGATCACAACTCAATTTATAACCGTACAAATAGTTATTCGATAGCCAATTAGTTATCACTACACTAAATTGATCTGATTTTAATAGCACTTAATAGTTAAATAACTTTGGTAATCGATTATGTAATAATTTATTTATTTAATTAGAGTCATTATAATAGTGGTTCATTGCATTGATAGGAGTTGGAAAGGAAAATTTAGAAGCCTTATACTATGAGGTACAGGAGCACGTATTAAGAACTTCTTAACTTTGACTTTTGATTGTACGGTACCAAAATGAAACGTCAAAGCTCAGAAGTTGTTAGTACGCTCTGCTTATACCGATGATGGTAGGCCCCGTCACGTGTTAAGAACGAGTACCTTTGAATGCGCAGTAGTAATTTTATGTGATTGTGTATACAATATACATAAAATCTTAATCTAAATATATATAACTCAAAGGTGGCTGACTGACTGACGGACTGACATAGTGATCTATCAACGCACAGCCCAAACCACTGGACGGATCGGGCTGAAATTTGGCATGCAAGTAGATGCTATGACGTAGGCATCCGTTAAGAAAGGATTTTGATTTATTCTACCCCCAAGGGGATAAAATATTAGATGAAAGTTTGTATGAAACTAAATTTACGCGGGTGAAGCCGCGGGGCACAGCTAGTATATGTATATGTCTGGTGCGAGGCAAATAAAAACATACGCAGTACGTCCACTATTTTTTGCTGCACGTTCTTTACTCGCACATTCCCACCTAACATTGATTTTAAATTCCTTAGACTATCTGCTTAATTCAACCATCAGGTCTAAAAAATATATTTTCATCCCACCATCTCGGAAAGAGTATTTTTAATCTTCAATATCTGAGTGGAAAAGCCGTTTTTATTCTCTAGAGGATAAAGTAAATTGAATTTAGAACATCGTGTGCACTAAGTTTGTGAATTAAAAAAAACATTAAACCTATTTACTGCTACCTCTATGGTGCCGAATAAATCATACAACTTTTTTTTAATTTGTTATAAACTCAGACTCGGAACCTTCTTGGTGTTCTTTTTTCAATTTGCTTTGTACGCGGTTCTTTACGCGGCATTTTTCACGTCATTGTTAAACCTTAAATCAAAAACAAGAAACTTGAAAACAAGTGAAAAAACTAAAATGAGTGATTCTAGCGACGAGGAAGATTGTTTGAAGCCAACAGAATTGACTGAAACTGTTAATAATGCGCAAATGAGCTTTATTTTTGCATTTAGTCATTTCCTCGCTGAGGTGGAATGAAAAGTTACGTGTTGCACTCGAGTGCAAAAAAAAATCACCTCGTGCTCTTTTGATTCCCTCGCTAACGCTCAGGATTCTAATTTTGAGTCACTCGCTGCGCTCGTGATTCAATTTTAGAATTCTTCGCTTGCTCGGTCATCAAAATTGAACACGCGGTTAAAAAGCAACTTTGCACTCTTGTATAACAAATAACTATTTTCAGTTGTCCTTTCAGATATTTTGCTTCCTATTTGCTTTCTCCGAATAACGATATTTCGGCCGATGATTCGCAAAGTTCCTATCATGGTTCTTATTCGTTCTAAAATTACAATCAAATGTAGTTTGACTAACTACTTTAAATAAATTATTAAATGAACGAAAATTTGAGTTTAATGAAAACAATGCGATAGTAAAACAACGTTTTTGACAAAAACAACAACGCTGAGAAACCAACGTTTGATTTTCATTCAATTGCGATGTGTCGTTTCTGGAGAAGAGAGTTCTACTTTACTTGTGGTGTAAGAAATTGCTATTGAAGACCTAAAAACAGTTCGTTGAACCGCTATTCAATTTGCTAGTACTATGGATATTTTTTTTTTGTTATTGACATCTCTTTATTCACATTATGAATTTTATTGTAGATATAATTACATCTACACAGATAAATAACTAAAATGAAAATTAAAAGCCTTAAAAAGAAATATATAATCTTATACCTAAATATATTATTAAAAGGAGTCCCTGTAGGCAAGGTTCCGAAGATACTGGCAGCATTCCCCCTCTGTAGTCTTATAGTAATAAGTGGAACTTTGGTATATATAGATAGAGATATTAGTAGTGTTCATATAGTCGTTTACCAGGCGCGTTTATACCTTTGTACATACATACATATGCTCACGTCTATATTCCCCGAAGGAGTAGGCAGAGGTGTGATAATAGCCTACTTTAAGCACACCCTTCGGTCACAATTCAAGGGCTTTAACTAGCGAAACACAATGGGACGGGTGCTGGTATGGGATGCAACCTGTTCAGATACGCTGGTCCCGTCCCATCTACATGGAACAACAACAGAGTGGGTGCGACATGCGGCGGAGAAGGCTAAAGCTAGCAAATACAGGGGTCTGGGCACCGAATATGATTTTGTTCCATGCGGTGTTGAGACCCTTGGTCCGTGGGGTCCTAGCGCTATAAGGCTATTTAATGAAATAACGAAAAGATTAATCGACATCACCGGAGACCGAAGAGCTGGCAGCTACCTCGGACAAAGAATTAATTTAGCTATTCAAAGGGGGAATGCTGCCAGTATCTTCGGAACCTTGCCTACAGGGACTCCTTTTAATAATATATTTTAGGTTATTATATTAGGATATTATATTTAAGGTTATTTTAGATTAGATATTTCTTTTTAAGGCTTTTAGTGTATATAATAACGTGTATAAATAAATGAAGCTAAATTGAAGTAAAGAAACACAAATATATAAACCCAATATGACAGAACGTTGGTTTAAAAGTAGTTAATATCTCTTTTTGTGATACCGATTTCAAAAGGGGTAGTTTTAGTTCGAGTTTGATCTAGACTTCTTTAAGGTTAGCCATGTTTTCTAATAAAAGTGTAAGGGTTTCTATACAGCTGCGTTATTCACTAAGGTTTCTCAGCGTCGAAGAAGACGAGCGTTGGTTTCAATAAGATTCATAAAAAAATTATACACAATTTTGTATCTCTAAAACCGACACTCGACGACGAGTGCGACGCTGAGAAACCTTAGTGAATAACGCGGTAGGATCATATCCCTTGTTTTAGAGGCTTAGAAATATAATATAAACAAGGTTTAGAAATTATTGTGAAACAACTCAGAAGTAAAAAGAAAAACAAAACATACAAAATACAAAAAAAAAAAAATATTTTTTATTTTTTTCACTGTTATAGAACGAGAGGTTTATTCGACTTGGATCAGGATAATAAAATAAGAATAACATCAGTTGTATTGAAATACTAATTACATAGAAATCTTTATTTATATTGCAAAGCATGGCATTTCATTGCGACATCTGTGTAGTTCATTTCAATGTTATCAAACGTATAAATTTCTATAATAATACCCGGGTTTGTACGACCGGATTCGGTACGCGTAGGGAGCGCCCGGGTATTTGATCCGGTACCGGTAGTACGGCAAATCATACCGCATTGGATATAAGGATAATTGTTCAACAGGGTACTCTTCATACTCAGGCTTCCATTCTAACTCTGCGGATTCTTTTTCGTCCTTCTCATCTTTAGCGATTGCGCAGGCAGCGAGAGCGAGAAGGAAAAACATTTGAAGTTTCATCTGAAAAAAAAAATGCCGTGGAAATATTAAAAAAGACGTTTCTTAAATAATTTTACCTTGAATCAAATTTGATTCATTATGTGAGTGATATGTATCATATTTGATTCTTGATGTGTGACATGTGATTCACAAAACGTGAATATGCAATAATAAAAAGTTATCAATTTCGCATGTACCGGTATTCCATTATTTTTATATGTATAAATCATAGAAATTACTAGTATCGGAAGGCTCAGTTTTAAATATTTAACAGATAGATTTGGTGGGAGAGAAGCCACTAACATGCCTTGCCTTGCCCTTATGACATATAAGTACACTTTTTCAATCGATTAAATTGATTGGCAATCTATACAGATAAATAAAATTGAAGTGTCTGTTTGTAATACCAAAATAACAGCTTTTCACTAAATGCATAGGAAAGTATGCACGCTACTGACACTAAAAAACCAAGTTAAAAAAAATTTCTCCGTCTCTCTGTCTGTCTGTCTGTTTGTTCCGGAAAATCTCTGAAACGGCTGGACCGATTTTAACAGGACTTTCACTGGCAGGTAGCTGATGCTTTTATTTTAAAAAAACATTCAGGGTTCCAGGGTCAGGGAATAAAACTACGCGGGTGAAACCGCAGGGCACAGCTAGTAAAAAATAATAAGGTAGGGTTACCAATAAAATACATAAATACATACTTATCAGTGAAATATTAATGTCTTGAATTATTTTATTTTTGTTCATGTATCTGTAGGTATATAATATCAATATGATATTGTATCAATCTTACCTTTAGTTGTTGTAATGGCTGTTCTCAGACCAAATATAAATCAATTTATCGAAATTGGTCACTTTTATATGTATCGTCTAAAAACGTAATTCATTTCAAATTTATTTCAAAACGAGAATCCAATTGTTTTAGCTATTAACGAAATTATATCTTTATACATTAGTTTTATCTTAATAGAGGCCCTACCATAACCTCTTATTGCCATGATAGTTTAACTTTTATTATGAGACAGATGTATATGACGTGTATAAATCTGTCACTGTCACACAGTGGAACTATGATGGCAATAAGAGCTCATGCTAAGGTCCAGACTATCACTTACACGTCGAAGGTTTATTGTATACAGCTTTTCTCAAAAAACGTAGAGAAATTCTTATTTGTTTAATTCAGGTCATTATCTCTCAACATGCATAAAAATAGAGACAAACTGCTAATAACAGATAATATAGAATTTAGTTCATAAATTATACTTTGATAATAATTAAATCTATACATACATACAGATAAATAAAATTGGAGTGTCTGTTTGTAATTCCAAAATAACAGCTTTTCACTGAATGCATATGAAAGTATATACGCTACTGACACAAAAAAATCAAGTTATAATTTTTTCTCTGTCTGTCTGTCTGTATGTTCCGGGTAATCTCCGAAACGGATGGACGGATTTTAATGGGACTTTCACTGGCAGGTAGCTGATGTTTCAAGGAGTAACTTAGGCTACTTTTATTTATCAAAAATATTAGGGTTCCGCGACAATAAGGATGAAACGAAATCTACGCGGGTGAAACCGCGGGGCACTGTTCAAATGAATCCTTACGATGTGAGTATCACATTACGACATCATTAATCATTATCAAGAGTTAGATTTTTGGATATACCAAAGATAAACAAAGGAGATGTTAATTAAGAGGGTGCACATTAGGCCACAGTTTAGCTTAGCTTATGGGGTTGTGTTTCCAAATATTATGAATACTAGCCGTGTCCCTTAGTGGACTTAAATTCATGGATGGAGTCGTATCGCGCACCTCATTTTTTTTTTAAATCTGCCCAGTTATTTCAGTGATTAGCCGAAACAAATAGATATACGGATAGGCACACAAATATTATTATAAATACCGCATATACGCTTGCATTAAGGCTCGACCGAGATCTCGGTCTCGGTCTCGGTCTCGGCATTCTCGGCTACAAATCCAACCGAGAAACTTGTCTCGGTTCTCGGCTAATTATAGCCGAGATTCTCGGTCATGACCGAGATTGTAACATTGTTCGGATCGGCATTCAAAGTTTACCGCGCGTGGCAACGCGCCGCAGCGCGTAGTCGATTGGTGTAAGTGCGTGAGAGAGCTGAATTGTGATTGGTTGAAGTCCCGGCTGGCGAACTGCGGCCGGCCGCTTTCGCCCCATTCGAGCAGTATTTGTAATTGTTTATGTTTACAATAGTAATGAGTGGAAGTTTGTTTTAACACAGTAAATTAAAATAAGTTCTTTTAAGTGTTGTGTTGCTACTTGCTGTGATTACTTGTTGTCGATACTTGTAAATTGATTAATTACACTGGTTTGGTGAAAGCAAGATCATTACTTATAGTTTTGCGGTGGAATATAAAGCGACTAATACAGTTCAAGCTCTGTGATCGAAATAGCGCTAGAAAGCTTTCTTAGAGAGCCAAGACTGCAAAGAAATACTCAAAAATATTAGCAAGAAATGCTAATATTTTTGAGTATTGGTTTTCGTCGCCTTATAAGGTGCTTAAGCCCGCAGCAAATAAGTTTTTATCTGCGCCGCCTACTAGCGTAGCAAGTGAACAACTTTTTAGCAAAGCTGGACAATTGTATGACGAGAGACGACATTCTTTGAAGGGCGAAAATGCCGAAAAATTGCTTTTTTTATGTTATAATATAATGTTATTTAACTTTGATTATTAAAACAATTAATTTTGTTAAACAATTAGTAGTGTATTAAAAAGCAAACAGTATAAAAAAAAAAATTTCACGCTTTTTCTATTCTCGTTCTCGGCTCTCGGTCTCGGCCGAGATATTATTTTATTCTCGGTCTCGGTCTCGGTCTCGGCCGAGAACGAAAAACCCATCTCGGTCGAGCCTTAGCTTGCATAAATTAAGGATTCAGTTAATAATTTTATTTTCAAAAATATTAACTTTAAATAATGAGCCAAACACTTTAATGTATTTATGCGATATATATTATAATTGTGACATATGTACGGATGCGCCCGTTTTAATTTTTTTATGTTTGTTTTTAGTGACATCATTTAAATATCTTTGAACTAGCTGTGCCCTGCGGTATCACCCGCGAACATTTAATTTGATTCCCACGGAACCCTAAATGTTCTTCTTAAATTAAAGTTGCCCAAGTTACTCCTTGTAACATTAGCTATCTGCCAATGAAAGTCCCATTAAAATAGGTCTAGCCGTGTCAGAGATTACTCGGAACAAACAGACATGTTGATAAAACCCTTTGGCAAATAATTCATTATTAGGTACGAATTCTTTGCGTTTTTATACTCGGGATAATATTTCAACGAAATATTCTTTTGGAATAAAACAAACAGTATTTTACTTCCACATGAATACCCTTGATAGCATAATGCTTAATTTGGATAAGGATTAATATTACGATACACATTTAACGTAGTTTCTTTCTTCAGACGATTTAAGATTTTTTATGAAGATAAAGCGGTTATTGTGACTAAACTATAATAGTTAGATATGTGCTCTTGCTGACTTTTTTGTAGATCTTAATAAGACCTACAAACCCGTAGTACACAATTTTTTTCTATTGTCAATAGTTTTTACAGCGCACGTATAAATAGGTTTTCGATTTTACACCTTGGGTTACAAAATCACATGTTTTTTACGGATCCCTAATTGTTTTTAAATAAAATATAGACTATAACCTTCTTCGATAAATGGTCCATCCAACACTGAAAGATTTTCTGAAATCGGACCAGTAGTTCCTGAGATTAGCGCGTTCAAACAAACTCTGCAGCTTTATAATATTAGTATAGAATAGATGTCAATCAATATTTAAGGTACATGATGTTATCCCTAGTTTTAGGGGCTTTGAAATATATAGTTTCCAATGCTTAGAGATAAATGTGATTAATCAAAAAATTTTGACCACAATTTGAATATTAGTTTAAAAACTAATCAATTTCTCAAAGTTTGAAGTCTACCAAGACTTTAAACCAAACATGATTGTAACACCAAAACAGTCATACTTACAGTATAAGAACTTGAACTCAAAAAAATCTTATATTCATGGAAAATGCGTAAAGTTAACATATTATTGGGGTTTTATTTTTATTTTCTACGTCTGCTGAAATGACAAGAGAGGGTTATTTGATTTGGAACAAGCTAATAAAATAACAATTATAATGAAATTACCTTTATTACACGTAAATATTTATGTTCATTGCAAAGAATGGCATATAGGTAATACTTTTCAATGTTCTCAAAATAAATAATTTCTATAATATCCGGTACGCAAATGCAGCTGCCGGTTCGCTGAACCGGTGGTGGTGTTGCTCATACTGCTTTGAGGGAAAGGATGAATGCTCGGCCGGGTGATCTACGTACTCCGGCTGCCATTCTATCTCTGCGGATTCTTTGTCGTTTTTCTCATCTTTGGCTATTGCGCAGGCAGCGAGAGCGAGAAGGAAAAACAGTTGAAGTTTCATCCGTTTAAAATAACAGTGGCAATATTAAAAAACACATTTCTAAAATAATTTGACCTTGTATCAAATTTGATTCATATCATGGACCAAAATTGAGTGGTAAATTTTCGACGTTCATTCAATTTTATTTGTAAATAAAATGTGTATGATATGTATTAATTTTGAGTCATGATGTACGCAGTAAAGTACCAAAACGTTAAAATACAATATTTTGTTTCAGATTAAACTGATTGGAATAAAAAAATGAATAAAGAGGAAGTATACTCAATTTTTTTTTTGTTCATGTAACTGTAACTAAACAATCAAATTTGATTGTCTGTCAACTATAAATTAATTTAGCGACAATGGCCACTTTTATACGTATCGTGTACTAAACGAACTTCATATATATTCTAAACGAATATCATATATATGGGATACTGTAAGTTGGAATTAAGGAGGGAACTTGCACTGGCCACCTACTCACTTCAGGTGATGCGGGGTAAGGTTCACAACCCAGCCGTGTTGGCAGAGCTATGTGATCTCAAGCTATGCATTTAGATATAAATAGAACTACTAGACTTTTCTTTATGTTATTTTTATCGACATTTGTACATTGGAACTGTGTCCATGGGCTTTCATTTCTCAAATGATTTATTTTGTTTTTTTTTTTACATTGTATAATATTTTTGAAAAGAGTAATTACTGAGTTTCTTGCCAGGTTCTTCTCAGTAAAAGCAACCTTCCGAACCTAGCGGTAGCATGTATAATCCTGTAAATTGTGTCATTCTGACGATTTGAAAGTGCTTTGTATAAAGTCTAATCGAATAAAGATATTTTTGACTTTGACTTTGACTTTGACTATGCCTGTGTGTGCCGCAGGCTTTCCTGGATAGGCGACGGAAGCCACCGTTGCTGGATGTCCCTCGTGCGCGCACCAATTTATTGAAATGCGCGCCTATGACGCGGGCGCTGCGTACAACAACTGGTTACAATTGACTTAACCAATGATATTTCCTCTCATGTACAGATGGGTAGCCATAATAAATTAAAAAAGTATGTTAAGCTAAATAGGTTTATTAAGAAAACTAGAAATTTAATAAAAAGGCAAAGAAAGTTCCTTAATAGTATTAAGTTAACAAAAGAATGTTTATCTTTAAGAAACACTTTAGATTCATATAAATGTAAATTAAATACTTTAAAGGTCACACATGATATAGACATTCAACGATTGCAGTCCGACTTGCAGAGTAAAGAGCAATATTTAATAGACTTAACTAATAAATATACAAGTGCTCAGAAACAGATTAGTGAACACATCCTGGCTACCACCGAGTTGGTAGACCTCTGTAACTATAATGTGGAGCGGTTTGACTCATTAACAAACAAACACTCTTGTGGCTGTGGGCTCCTATCATCACCATCCGATAGTGAGCCCCTGCCACTGCCCTGTAAGTTGGGGGTTGCTGAGTTAAATGACACCATTCAACAAATAAGTGTATGTCCACCTATACACAACACCTTAGTGTTTTCAGATAGCCTAGGTAAAAACATAGGTATATTACTCGATAGACACATTAGCGGTACAGTAGTTAATTATTGTATGCCAGGGGCCACATACACACAAATAATTAATAAAATCAAGTGTATGACAATAGATCCTCAATCTGTTGTGATTGTTTTGATAGGTGAGGGACTTAGGGTGCACAAAAGTGAATTAATAAGCGGCTTAGAATATCTGTCACAATTAAATGTACACAACATTATGTTAACTGCTTTCCCCTATAGTAAGAGCTACACTGACAGGCAAAATGATTATATAGGTAGGTTAAATAATGTAATTTATAGGACAGGTTGTCATAGCGACAATATTATTTTTTTTGACACTAATAAATTTATTAGTGGATTTATTATAACTGGGGACTTGTTTTACATCCCCAAAAAATGCATGAATATGATCGCTACATTGGTAGCATATAATATTAACGGTGTTATAGCAACTATAACAAAACATAGGTTAAGTAATCAAACGGTGTTACATTGTTCTAGTAACACAGAAATTAGTTCTTGTTCTAGTTCTTTAAACTAGTAACTGAGACAACGGCCGAGTCCCTCGTCAAACGGCTCTGTCGCCTTAACGTAGTGCACCAAAATATACAAGGCTTGGCTGGCAAACAATTAGAAATTGATTTATTTTTGGAAAGCCATAACGTTCATGTGCTTTGTTTAACCGAACACTGGCTTAAAAATCATGAGCTATTGCTCAATAATAGTAATTATAGACTTTGTAGTGCATTCGTCAGAAAATCAGCAATTCATGGAGGCTCGTTAATCTTAGTATCTAATAATGTTAAATGTAAAGAGCGTAGTGATATAGTAAACCTGTCAATCGAGCGCACTGCCGAACTATCGTGTATAGAACTAGAAGGAAATGTAATAATATGCGTATATCGTCCCCCATCTGGCAATTTCTGTTCATTTGAATCAATCCTTGAAGATGCCCTTAGACGTGTTGCGGGCCTTAATAAAGGCATTGTAGTGTGTGGCGATTTTAATGTTAACTTGTTAGAAAATAATTCTCTTTCGGTGCGTTTAATTAGTTTGTTTAACTCTTTTAATTTAAAGCATTTATTTCTGGAGCCCACTAGAATAACTGCCACTTCTGCGACATGTCTAGATAATGTGTTCTGCGATTGTGAGGCCCTGGAAAAATCTATTATCAGTGATCTAACGTCAGACCATTGTGGTCAAAAAATCACAATATTAAATAAAACTAATAATGTAGTAAGTAAAACCACTTACAGACCTATTACTAAGAAACTTGTAGCAAATTTCAGGTCTAACTTAGCAAGCAAGATACCTTATCTGCAAGGGCCACAAGAAGATCCTGATGCTCTTTACAATAGCTTGTTTAACGTTATACAAACGGAATTCAATAGTACATTTAAACTAAAAACAGTTCAGAAACATAGTAAAGCTAAATTCAATGAGTGGGCAACTGTAGGTATCCATAAAAGTAGAAGGAAGTTGTATGAACTTTATGGTATGAAACGAAATGATCATAGTCCTGAATTCTTAGCATTCGTAACTAGATACTCTAAATGTTTTAAGAAAGTTTGTATAAAAGCTAAAGCCTTGCATCTTGCCCAGAAAATCAAGAATTCTGATAATAAGATAAAAACTACCTGGAACGTTATTAATGCCGAGACGGGAAAGGCAAAAAGTCGCGATTGTCGTTTAACTTTAAATATAGATAACAAAGTAATCCAAGACGATGGTGAAATAGCTGAAACTTTCAACAAGTTCTTTGCAAATGTTCCTATAGTAACTACTAGTTCCCTAAATTCATCTCCCACAGACGCCGAATTATTACTGAAATTAAATGTTTCTAAGTGCGGCACTAGCTTTAGTTTTTGTTCTATCACGCCTTTTGAAATAATTAAGACATTTAAAAGTTTGAATTCCAAAAAGACTGGTGATTTATGGGATATATCAGTGAAAGTACTTCACGATATTATTGACATAATTGCCCCTTACTTAGCTGACATTTTTAACAGTTGTATTAAGAGCGGTGTATTCCCGGATCTCATGAAATATAGTAAAGTTATTCCATTATTTAAAGGTGGTGATATTAGTGACCCTACTAACTTCAGACCGATCTCTATCTTGCCAGCCCTCAGCAAAATTTTCGAAAAAATTATGCTGAATCAAATAGTCGCTTACTTTAATCTTAATAATATTCTACATGGTGAGCAATATGGCTTCACCAAAGGTCGTTCAACCACTGATGCTGGTGTTGCACTTCTTAGACATATTTATAGAGCGTGGGAAAACGCTCACGACATGATAGGTGTATTCTGCGACCTATCCAAGGCATTCGATTGTGTACAACACGAAACCTTATTAGTTAAATTAAACTATTACGGTGTCAAAGGTAGGGCACTCGACCTAATCAAATCATATCTTTGTCAACGGATTCAAAAAGTCGAAGTAAATGGGGTCAGATCTTCCGGTTCTCCAGTACTAATGGGCGTCCCACAGGGTTCAATCCTAGGACCATTTCTATTCTTAGTATATATTAATGATTTACCAAATTTAGTAAAGAATACGTGTGATATTGTACTGTTCGCTGATGACACATCTCTTTTGTTTGAAGTCGACAGAGCCAAAACGAATTATGAAGATGTAAACAGTGCACTTGATCAGGTATTGAAATGGTTTAATGTAAATAACTTAGTTTTAAATGCCAAAAAAACTAAATGTATTAAATTCACTTTACCAAACGTCAAACCTGTTGATACAAAGGTCATGGTAAATGGTGAAACTTTGGAAATAGTAGATTCTGTAGTATTTCTAGGTGTAACCCTTGATAATAAACTTCAGTGGGGCCCACATATATCCAAGTTATCAGGAAAACTCAGCTCCGCAGCTTATGCAATTAGAAAAATTAGACAGTTCACCGACATAGAAACAGCTCGACTTGTATATTTTTCTTATTTTCATAGCGTTATGTCCTATGCTATTTTAATTTGGGGCAAAGCTGCTGATATAGACTCTATATTTACACTACAGAAAAGGGCTATACGATCTATATATATTTTGGGACCGCGAGAATCGTTAAGGGAAAAATTTAAATCAATTGGAATTTTGACAGTGGCCTCACAGTATATTTTAGCTAACTTATTATTTGTGCATCAAAACATTGGATCGTTTCAAAGGAAATGTGATGTGCATAATGTAAACACAAGACACAAACATAAAATTGTAGTGCCTGCGCATCGCCTACAAAAAGTGCATGGCTCATTTTTAGGACAGAGCACACGCTTCTATAATAAATTACCAACAAAAATTGTAAACTTGCCCTTCAACAAATTTAAAGAAACAATTAAATCAGTTTTGCTTGAAAAAGGATATTATACTGTAAGTGATTATATTTGTGATAAGGGAGCCTGGGATGTACCTGATAATGTTTGTAAATAATCCCATTGGCACTGTACTTTTGCTACAATTAATTAATCTTAATTTTGCTTTGACTGGCTGGAATTTGCCATGCTCACATATATTTGTACTATATTTTTAGTTTTTATTTTTGACAATTGAGCATTAGAACTGTGTCCATGGGCTTATAGTTGCTTGAACAATTTATTTTGTATTTTTAAAACTGTATAATATTCTTTAAAAGAGTAATTACTGAGTTTCTTGCCAGGTTCTTCTCAGTAAAATCAACCTTCCGAACCTGGCGGTAGCATGTATAATCCTGTGTAATTGTGTCATTCTGACGATTTGAAAGTACTTTGTATGAAGTCTAATCGAATAAAGATATATTTGATTTTGATTTTGATTTTGATTTGATACACTCAATGCAGTCGCATCGAGGGTGGACTTGTTTTCGGGCTCATTGAACGACTTCACATGGGCCACAATATTATATTTAGGTGTAGGTTAAGATTGTATTAGAATTAAGCAATATTATAATATTATTTTGTATTCCATCGCATTAGATTCATAAATATCTGTAATGATGGTTTATAAATGATGATGAAATAAATAAATAAATGAAATGAAATGATATCAAATTAACTTCAAATCGAATATCCAATTGTTTTAGCTATTAACAAAATGTTATCTATCTACATTAGTTTTATCTAAGCACAGGGGCCCTACCATGACGTCCATTGCCATGATAGGTCCACTCTTATTATGCAACAGATTTATATAATAACTACTAGCTATGCCCCGCCGTTACACCCGCCTAGACTGCTAGTCAATTATTAATATAAAAAATTAAGTTTCCTTAAATCTTTATTTTGACATTGATAGCATTTAAATTATGTATAGGTTAAGTTTTATATTCGAAAACTCATCAACTAATTACTTTTATGATAGGACTGAAAATGTTATTCCTTAAATATGTTTTTTCAAGCGCACACGTGGTTTATACCACCATATGCAAGTCTTATTATAATTCTACTAGCGGACGTCACGTGGCTACACCAGCGTAGTTCCCGTTCCCGGGGGAGTACGGTGATAAAATATAGCCTATGTTACCCGCTGATGATGTAGCTATCCATTGCTGAAAGATTTTTCACATAGTTTCGAAGCCTATTCAATGCAAACAAATAAAACAACAATCAAATCTTTTCTCCTTATAATAATTATATTTCAACGTTGCATCCTCGAGATTTACAATTATTCACTATGAAGAAAACCAGTTAACCAGCAGGGAAACTGGAGAGCTCCACCCCGTCAAGTTCAGCGCGGGAGCAGGCAGGGTGGAGCCCGAGGTCGCCCAGCGCACCAATACACGAAACGACCACCGCCAGTTCAAGACCGTTATCAAGAAGCGCCGAGGACTCGACCGAAGTCGCAACTCAAGTCTCAATAGAGGTACATAAACACTCTGGCAGACTAAGTTTTTTTCTTGAGAACTGGAAATCTATCACAAATGATCAATTTGTACTAGACATAATCAAAGGATTCCTTTAATTGAACCAGTCTCACAAATTGTGGAACCTAACAATGGTGGTTTCACGGAAACGGAATGTACACATTTACGTTACGAGATTGATAAATTGTATCAAATAGGCGCAGTCATTCCTTGCGATCATATATCCGGTCAATTTATATCTAGGATTTTCTTAATTCCTAAGTCGGATGGCAAGTACAGATTTATTTTAAATCTCAAATTATTTAATAAATTCGTGGAAACAACTCATTTTAAAATGGAGGATTACAGGACGGCTATTAAGTTGATGTCTCCTCATTGCTATATGGCTAGTATAGATCTAAAAGATACATACTTTCTTATAAATATTCACGAGTCAAGTAAACGTTTCCTAAGATTTAAATTTGAACATCAAATTTATGAATTTCAGTGCTTACCGTTTGGTCTTTCATCAGCTCCATATATTTTCACGAAAATACTTAAACCAGTAGTATCATATTTAAGAAGAAAAGGTTACTTCATAGTTAATTATTTAGACGATTTCCTTTGCCTCGGACACACATATGAGGTGTGTGATAAGTGCGTTACTGAAACGTTACAATTATTAATTAACTTGGGGTTTATTATAAACTATGATAAGAGTCATCTAGTTCCCAGCCAGTGTCGCATTTTTTTTAGGATTCGAACTAAATTCGCTTAGTATGACTGTAGGTCTACCAATGCAGAAACGTGAAAAAACATTAAGAATGATTGAACAGATTTCTAAGATGAAACCTATTTTAATCAGAGATTTTGCTAAATTCCTATGTGTCCTTACATCTGCATGTCCTGCTGTAGCATATGGTTGGATGTACACGAAGCTTTTCGAAAGAGAAAAGTTTTTAGCCTTAAAATTATCAAAAAATAACTATGACTGCATGATGATTTTAAATACAAATTTAAAATGTGATTTTGATTGGTGGAAATCTCAGTTAGTTGAAAATAAGAATCCAATTAGAAGAGGTCAGTACGTGCTAGAAATATTTACAGACTCATCATTGACAGGTTGGGTGTAATGTGCAACGGTGAAAGATCACACGGGTTTTGGGATGCTGATGAATCTAAATCTCACATTAATTTACTCGAACTCAAAGCAGCACTGATGGGGCTTAAATGCTTTGCCAGTGATATCCGTAATTCTGAAATACTATTACGAATAGATAACACTGTTGCCATTTCTTACATCAATAGAATGGGCGGTATTCAATTCAGCCATCTAAATAATATAGCACGGGATATCTGGATTTGGTGTGAGGAATGGCAACTGTATATCGTAGCATCATATATTAAATCCAAGGAAAATATTGAAGCAGACGAGGAGTCTAGACGTACGAACATTGATACGGAATGGAACTTATCTTCCACTGCTTTTGAAAGTATTCAGAAGGCATTCGGTAAACCTCAAATTGACCTTTTCGCAAGTCGTCTGAATGCTAAATGTAAGAAATACATATCGTGGAAGAGAGATCCATCCGCTTTCAACGTAGATGCCTTTACGATAAACTGGAGTTCAAACTTCTTTTACGCATTCCCACCTTTTTCTCTCATAATGAAGTGCCTTCGAAAAATAATTAATGACGGAGCCATATAAAGTGTAGATTACAAGGAATTTTCAAGCAAGTTATCGTCCACCGTAATTTTACAGTAAACTTCAGTAATTGAACAGGGGGAGGTATCCACGCCTCGTAGCAACTTCATTTGTTTTATTGATATTTGTACCACCATTGTACGGCCCAGACGAGGGGACAAATTGCCGACGAAGGGACCCATGGTGCAAAATAAAAAGCTAACAGAAGAACGTCTTTTAATACAGCCCTACTGTATGCCTAGACAAAGTAATATTCTCCCGCGCTTGCGGTAATAGAAACGATACAAAATGTACGTAAATCAGGCTCGTGACATATGTAATTCCTGTGTCACGTCATATCAAAGGTTATTTTTAGCGATGTTTGAGGATAAAGCTACTTTGTCTATAGGTCCTGGTCAGCAGAATGGCAAACATTAGTAATCGCTCGCGTACTTGCGTTATTTTATGCAACAATGATGTATGTACAGTGATAGTAAGTGGGTACCACATACTACAAACGTTTGTACAAACATGGGCGTCAGTCAAATCGCCCGTGCCAAACTCATACAGCATGGAATCGTGTGACAACATTTTGAAGGCCAAAAGGGTCGCAATAACTTCAATAATTCTTTATTTTCTTTCTCTCCCTTAGAGGACCGGTGCCCTTATTTCAACAGGACCTGTAGACGAAGAAACATTATCCTCACACTTCACTTATAGAAACGATACAAAATGTATGGAAATGACATATATCCGTCACGTGACCATTGCAATACATTTTGTATGGATTTTATAAGCGAAGTTTCTATAAACGCGCGAGAGAATGGTACTTTGTCTAGGCCTACAAAATAATCTAATGTAGCTTTATTTTGCTGCAATCTTATGTACGGTCTACAGTCCCCAGAAGGGAGCCTCCTAAAAGTCTGGAAGTCGACCATATGTATATTTCTATTTTGTGTCTAAGGTAACCCCAGAGGAGTTTGGGATACAAATGGTAGTGTTACAAGGTGCAATGCATTTCAAATTTGCTTGCAATTTCTTTTATTGAGACTTCTGTGTTGGAAGACTTCTTTGTGGCGTTTATTCCATGTCCATTTAACGATTGCACTTTGACGGTTGAAAGGCAAAAGAGAATAAGCAACAGTTTTGGTGCAAAATACGTTTTTGACTCGCTATTTTTTCCGTCTCGAATAAGGTAGGGCTTTTTCACCCAAACAGGCACTCGCCTAGTTTGCTTTTCAACTTCGATTGGTCATTTCTATTTGCTTTCAAATTTTTTGAGATTAAGTTTTATAGTGATTTAGTTTATTTTAAGCTGTTTAATAATAATTTTGAATTGAATAGTATTTTATAAGATCTAAAATGACGGAGTGTCGTGCCTACCATTCGAAATTCGGAACTGCCTGGCTGACTCCGTACCACATCAAAGATCCAAAAGAAATAGTTAAACTTCCGCTGATAGTAAAGAAATCTTAGCATTAAAAAAATTGCCAAATCGATGTGCAACCAATAATAATATGGTATTTTAATATCGGCTTCTAGTTCCTTGTCTAGACATAAAAAGACAAGGTTCTAATATTGTAAATAGTAAATCTAAAATTCCAGCAACACATCGACACAAGTCTGTAGCAGACATAAAACCAATCTCCCTCGAATCAGACGACGTGAAGGAAAAAATAACTACAATTTTTCTATTATCCAGCGAAAATTCAATCCAATATACGTACTAAAGAAATAAAAGGAGCAGTCACCGTGCAGACATTGGACATGTGTGAAGACCTAAAAGGGGAGATTATCTACTGCAATTGTGACCAACAGCAGGCTTGCTAAATGTTATTAGTTGTTTTGCAAAATTAGCTGGTCATTGTAAAATCAAATATAATAACATTACTTTTATCTGTCAGTGAACATAACTAAGTTTGTTTAGTCGTTAAATTTATTTATCGAATTGTTTGTTTGTGCCTAATAGTTCAAAAATTCCACAATTCGCTATTAGGCTGTACAGGCTCTACAACAGCCCGTAACAGACAAAATGTAGAAATAAAATAGTCTAAATAGATTTGTGTGAGTATCTTATGTACTTTCTATGCATTTAGTGGAGTAGCTGTTAATCTGGAATTAAACACAGACACTTCCATTTTATTTAACTATATACAAGGTTCTAGAATCTTTTTTCTGTGAAGTTAAAGTTTAGTTATAACCTGTAGGTAGGAAAGTCGTAACAACTTTTATGTAAGCACGAAACCCGACTTACGTAGCTATCACAGACCATCAGACGGCGTCCGAAGTTAGCAAAACTTTGGCCAAATAACAATGTCATCAGTCGAGACTCGCTACGAGCTCAAAATAAAAACATACAGAAAGTTAGCTTCCTAACTTTGGTGGTTACGCGCTAAAGCTATCACCAGATTTTTTATTTATCTACTCAGTTTTTCAGAACAAAAAACTTGAATTTAGTTCTTTACATTAGTAGCAAATAATAAATATGCTCACGCCTTTATTCTCCGAAAGGGTACCCACTTTTCACCGAAGATGATTAAATGCCAAACTCGCAGATGATGAGCCTATCAATGTGTATCTTTGAATTACTTCTCGGCCATTGCATATTATGTCTTCATCACGATATTTTCCTTCACTGTAAGCACGTGGTTTTTACTGATAAATGTATACATGTTGTCAGAGAACGTGTGTATTTCATTGCAATGATGTCAAATGTAGAGCCGACCTTCTACCTTTCTATTTTGTGGCACGAGGGTGGCAAATAGTAAGAGAAATAAAACTTACTTTTCCCGTGATTTTTCCTTATCAACTCTTAATCAATTTACGCAAAAAATGTGTAAGATTGATGGTTGTTTTTACGAACACTAATTTGGCCAGGTTTGCTTAATGACCCGACTTGCCGACTGACGATTGCCTTTAGATTTATTGTTTACGCACAAACTTTTTAGGTACTGCTAATTCTTAACCTCTTTAGTTAATCTTAGACTTCTTTATAGATCTTGCAAATCTAGTCTAGATTCTTTTATTTCTTTATTTGGTCTTCTAAGTAACGGTGACAGATTTCATTTGTTTTTTTTTACAATTGTTCCACTGAGTAACGATGATAGATTTATACATGTCATGTCATTTTTTCTCATGTAGATGAGGGATATCCAAATAGTTCCATCTTCCAAGTGTTCATCCAGAATAACTACGTCATAATAGAAGAATGGTTTTATCATCATCACCTTCCTGCCCTTATACCATGTTATTTATTGTCGGCGAAATGTGTTTTTCTCTTCCATTTCTCACTATCAACCGTCATATCTGTATTCACTCCCATTTTAGCCATATCGCTTTTCACACAATCCATCCATCGTTTCTTAAGTCTTCCTCTCCCATTATTTCAACATTTATAAACTTTCTTGATAAGATTATTAGTGGAAGAATGGACTCCTGGGTAATAAATTCGTGACCGTTTATTTTATGCCTGTACTGCTATTTTTTTATGAGTACTGTCTTTATGACGCAAGATACATACGCAGTTACCTACAGTAATTACGCTGAGAGCTCATTATTCGTGACGGCACCTGTACAAATACGTATTTAAGAATTACGCGTCTTCTTTCTGAGGAGAAGATAATGATAATTACCAAAACGATTTCTAATCTAATTTAAAGGACATCTAAAGTGCATTAAAACCGCACAATCGCCAGTTCTTTGACCTCTGTCAGCAGTGCTTATCAATTATTTAGCCCCCTTTAGCCCCCTTGCGTGCCACATTCATCACGAGCTGACGTTTCAGTTCCCAACCATAATTTTTCCAAATAGGTATGGGAAACGTACATTTACCGGGGTAGTTTGAAACGGAAACACCCGTTGGGTCGCATGAAATATCAAGTTGGTCTGTTTTTATGTCAACGATTTCAAGCACACTTCCTGCAACGAAATAGGGAAGTCATTTTCAAATTTACATAAAAGTTATCCGATTCTTTCGAGGTCACTTAAGGGAGTGGGGGGGTTAGCAGAGGAGTTCTAACACCAATACAAACAGAAGATAATTCAAGTGAAAAATACAACATTTTAATTCATTATAGGAACTTCAACGAGATTATTTGAGTCGAGAAGACGTTGACTTTAGAATCTAAAAATAGAATGTAGATTTTTATATGCTATAATTCGTTGGGATTCAACTCCTACATATTAGTAAGAACGTATCAAGATCTGGTGCGTTATTCTGTAAGGTTTCCCAACGTTGACCTCGACGACGAGCGTTGGTTTAAATCATAGCAAATTGATACATAATACATAGAGGATAAGGTTCAATTTCGTATCTTTAAAACGGACACTCGACCACGAGTGCGACGCTGAGAAACTTTAGTGAATAACGGCTGTAATGTAGTTTAGAAAAACTAATTTTGTATGGAAATAGCGGCTTTAATTATTAATATTTACAGATATTAAATAAATGTATGAATATTGTATATGTGATTAATATCTTTTGATTCCGCATGACTGTATAAACGTATACGTACAGTCTACAAACCGCAGTTAATTAAGGAAACTACATCCCATTGAATTTCATCCAATTATGTTCCTCATACATGAGGACCAAATAGTCCCATATATGTCTCATTTACTCGCTGGAAGCAATATTGAAATTGGCCGCGGATACAATTGGAAATCAACCACGCAAATTACGATATGCGGCTTCGCGATAAATTTTAGTATTTTTGTTTGTAGCTTATTGGAATTGAGTGGTGTCCTTAGAAGCAAAAAGGATCTATACAAATAAATAGAAATGAAGTATATATAATCTATGTCTATACATAATAATATATACTAATATATAAAACTGAAGAGTTTTGGTTGTTTGAAATTTGAAAAGTTATTTCATTGTTAGATAGCCCATTTATCAAGGAAGGCTATTAGGCTATATCATCGCGCTAAGACCAGTCGCGGATTAAAGTTGTCGTTAGCCCAAAGTAACTGTGCCCCGCGGACGAATTATAGGTTTCAATATAAACGGATTAACAAAAAACATTTAAAAAAAATGCTGTCTGCCTGGAATGGATTTCCCACGATGTTCACATTATTTAGCTAGACTTTTGTTTTTTTTCCACTTACTAACCATTAGATCAACGGTGCCGTAAATAATTACGCAGAAATAAACATAACGTTCACAATGTCACGTGGGTAGGCAGGAACAAAGAACCAGACAGTAGCGTGTAGACTGCATCGATCGCCGCTCAATGATTCATGGTACTTTCCACTGAGTCACCATAATACAACTTTCCCTACAGTTGACTACGCCATGAAATCGGTCAAGTGCGAAGACCGTGGATTCCGTATCCCAACACAAATTATATTATATTAACGAACCGTTATCCTACTAATAAAATACTAATTACAAACGCGAAAGTTTGGATGTATGGATGTTTATAATCTATACATACAGATAAATAAAATTGAAGTGTATATTTGTAATTCAGAAAAAATAACAGCTTTTCACTAAATGCATATGAAAGTATGCACGATACTGACACAAAAAAACCAAGTTTTAAATTTTTTCTCTGTCTGTCTGTCTCTGAAACGGCTGGACGGATTTTAACGGGACTTTCATTGGTAGGTAGCTTTCATTTTTCAAGAAGTAACTTAGGCTACATTTATTTATTGAAAATATTAGGGTTCCGTGACAATAAGGATGAAACTAAATCTACGCGGGGCACAGCTAGTACTTAATAATTCACTTGACAAACCGCCAATCTATAATTATGTAGCTACTCAAATTCAAAAGTCGATAGATTACGAAGCTTCTGGGATAAGCGTGTTACAGACCCACGGCCTTTTTGGTTGGGAACTCTAAAAACCTATTTTCTATGCAAATTGCAAGCGTGCTACAGTTTAGTTAATTCAACTTGCATAGTAATTCATGAACGAAGCCTCAAAGCAAGGAAACCACAAAAATGCGTGATTGTAGTGAGGAATTGTAATCACGTACATCCTTTATACAATAAGCAATTATAATAAAAATAAAAATCTGAATAAGTAAACACACAGAGAGCCGTGATGGCCGTGGAGTTTGAGCAGTCGCCTGCTACGCAAGTGACAGTTCGAATCCCAGCGGGGCCTGGGAGTGTCCTGAGATTTTTCTGAAAACTTATGTGCAGTGATTTCACACCACGTGCTTTACGGTGAAGGAAAACATCGTGAGGAAACCTGCATATGTCTGAGAAGTAATTCAAAGACGTATATTTAGTGCCTGAGACGGCGTTAGACTCACCATCTGTCACGTTGGCACTAAATCATCTTCGGTGAAAAGTGGATAATGTTATTGCAACACCTCTGCCTACCCCTTCGGGGAATACAGGGAAGACAAACGTGACTGATTTATGTCATTTCCATAAATATATTATCGTTTCTATTAGCGCAAGCGCAAGAGAATGTTACTTTGTCTACACCTACAGACATAACTACGTGCACGTAATCGCTAGTAAAAACCTAGCACAAATATAAAGTTTAACAGATTTCGCTAAAACACTTCAAAAGATTTCGCTTCAAAGTGAACATTTTACGTATCTTTACGCTAGCTTGTTAATTTTATCATTAATGTTATTGCGGTACATTTCTGGTAAGTTAATTAAAGGTAAAATGTGGGTTGCGATAATGTTATTTTAGGCTTTACATTTTCTTTTGTAGATACGCCTCTGTTTTTAGAAATACCTTTAACTGTGTTATATCTATACATCTATACAGATAAATAAAATTTAAGTGCCTGTTTGTAATTTTAAAATAATAGCTTTTCACTAAAAACATGAAAGTATACACGCTACTGACACTAAAAAACCAAATTTAAAATTGTTTCTCTGTCTGTCTGTATGTCTGTTTGTTTGTTCCGGGTAATCTCTGAAACGGCTGGACGGATTTTAACGGGACTTTCACTGGTAGGTAGTTGATGTTTAAAGGAGTAACTTAGGCTACTTTTTTTTAATATTAGGGTTCCGCGACAATCAATTTGAAACTAAATCTACGCGGGTGAAAACGCGGGGCACAGCTAGTTTATTATTATTATGCTATAGCCGATTTGAATGCCAGTGATATTAATAACTAGCGGACGTCACGTGATTTCACCCGCGTAGTTCCCGTTCCCGTGAGAGTACGGGGATAAAATATAGTTTATGTTACTTGCTGATTATGTAGCTATCCATTGCTGAAAGAATTTTCAAGATCGGTCATATAGTTTCGATTTCTGCTTACCTCTTCGGGGAATACAGGTATGAGCATATGTATGTATGATATTATTCGTGCCTCGGAAAGCACGTTAAGCCGTTGGTCCTACGCCTGATCTCTCTCCGGTCGTGTCGGATTGCCTCCCATCGGACTATGAGAGTGAGGGAATAAAGAGTGCACCTGTGTTTGCGCACACACTTGTGCACTATAATATCTCCTGCGTACATGGCTGATCCCCGTTGAGATTAACCGCCATAACCGAAATTCGGTAGGAGATCATTATTATTATTCAGTTGGATGTAATATCATTAGGTATTGTGGAAGAATCACAGTATACAAATTACTACAAGCAACAGCGTTATTCACTAAGGTTTCTCAGCGTCGCACTCGTTGTCGAGCGTCAGTTTTGAAGATACGAAATTGAACCTTATCCTCTATGTTTTATGTTTCCATTGACTAAGATTGAAACGAAGGCTCGTCGTCGAGTTCGACGCTGAGAAACCTTAGTGAATAACGCGGGTGTACGGATTCTAAGAAGAAATCATTCCACATGACACACTTACTCAGACTTCCTTCTAGCAATGAAAATAACCCGCATGTGTTTTTCCCAACCTAATTTCAGAAGCGCACGACGTAATGATCAAATAAAATTGTAATCTGTTCTAAATTGAACGTAAATCAATTTGCGATCAAAGGGGACAAAAACTCCCCCGAACTTCGGGAACCAATAAAAGAAGTAAAATACGAAAGTTAGGAAAGAAATATTATTAATATTCCCTAAACCAGTAAATGTGAAGTTCACGATACGGATGGGATGATCCGGAAACCCGGAAACTTGCGGAGGGCATATTAAATGCGGAATAATACCCGCGACTTGCTCGGTGAAGGGGGAACTTTGGGAGGACAAATGACATGTCATCTCAATTTTTAGACGCACTTATTAGAAAACATCGCCTCAGCTATCTGACTAGATATCTTCTTCTTTCTTTTGAAGTCGTTTAAAAAGAGATGATACTACGTTTAAAGGACTAGTAGGTTGGTTTCTTTTTCTCACAAAAAACTATGTTTTTTCCCACAAAAGAAAAAAACTTGACGTTTTCTCAAATAAGTTAGTAGAAAAAAAAAGAACCAAAAGAAAAAAATCGTACCGGTGAACGTCAGTCTCGCACCTGGGTACTCTAGTTTTGTTATCACCCCGTAAGCTGACAGCCTCACCTCTGAGCTATCATAACTTGACAGTTGTTGGCGAAATTTATTGTCGTATTGTATTGATATTTTATGAGTTTTTCAGTGCATGAAAACATGGTCAAAACGATGTTATCTGAAAGTGAAACCTAGCTAGATCAATTTTCTGCCCCCAAAACAGCCCCTACATACAAAATTTCATGAAAATCGTTGCAGCCGTTCCCGAGATCCAGATTCTATATATATACAATAATTGCTCGTTTAAAGGTATACAGGTATAAGATTCATTCAACCATAGCACCGTTTTTAAAAAGAAAAGATTTATAGAAATCGGTTGAAAAAGGAATAGTCCTTTAAAAGTAATACCTCTTTTTAACTGACTTCAAAAGAAAGAGGAAGTTATCTAGTCGACTGTATGTTTTTTATGTCTGTTACCTCAGAAATTTCGACTGGGTGAACCGATTTCTATGATTCTTTGAAAGACAATGCTTCTTGTTGTCGCATTTTAATTTAGTTCAGTTCTGACGATGGCATTCATGAGAAATCGAAGGGAACCTTCGAAAAAATTTGTGGTGACTAATGCGTTTGTTCATTATTTTCATATGAAGAGGTTCATTAAATATTAGTGCTTAAATACTTAATTTATCTCGTTTTCCTGTCCTCAGCAGTTTCCTCAATCGCTCTGTTTATATTATTATGACTAGCCCTGCGGTTTCACCCGCGTAGATTTAGTGTCACCCTTACTGTCGCGGAATCCTAATATTTTTGATAAATAAAAGTAGCCTAAGTTATTCCTTGAAACATCAGCTACCTCCCAGTGAAAGTCCCGTTAAAATCCATCCAGCCGTTTCAGAGATTACCCGGAACAAACAGACAGACAGAGAAAAATTTTGAAACTTGGTTTTTTAATGTCAGTAGCGTGTATACTTTCATATGCATTTTTTGAATTACAAACAGACACTTCAATTTTATTTATCTGTATAGATTATTGTAAAATTCGTATTCATATAATGAACGTATACCTATTCGTCTTACTCATACGTTATATTTTCTTTCGCGGTAAAGTTTTTCAGATTGAAAAAAGTTAAGAAGTGATTCAATTTGTTAAGCTTTTCAGCGTACCGTGCCCACTTTTTATCATCACTTATGTAAGGAACCTACCCCTTTAAGAAGTTTTTTCTTTACTTATTTTACCATGATACCTGTCTGAGTTATTCGCTGGTTCTTCTCAGAAAAGTAGTTTACTAATGGTGGTAATTTTTAATTAATTTAATTGACATACATATGCTCACGCCTGTATTCCCCGAAGCGGTAGGCAGAGGTGTTGTAATTTTCAACACCCACATTTCCCCGAATATGATTGATTAAGTGCCAACGTGACAGAGGGTGTGTCCATCGCCGTCTTCGGCTCTATACATACGTCTTTGAATTATTTCTCAGACATATGCAGGTTTCCTCACGATGTTTTCCTTCACCGCCTCACGATGTTTTCCTTCACCGATTTAATTGACGTTGGTTAAATAGTGCCTGATCAGAGCCTAAACTGAATAAATCATATTTCATTAAATGATACATATTCTTTGCGTTTGCGGTTGAAACTCTAGGGCCTTGGGGTCCGGATGCTCATCAACTTATCAAAGATATTGCACGTGGTTGAACCCTCTCGTGACAAGCGGGCTGGGGCTTTTCTCGCTCAGAGACTCAGCATTGCTATTCAACGTGGCAATGCTGCCAGTCTTCTTGACGCTATCCCAAAAGACACCGAGTTGGGTCAAGTTTTCTATTTATTAGTTTTAAGCACTGTTCCATGTAAGTTTTTATTCTATAAATGTTCTGATAAAAAAAATCAATCAGTTAAATTCAAATAAACTTCAATTGACATTTTCATATAACCACCGTGACATAATTACCCACGTGATAGTAAATGACTACCTTACCGTAACCGCTTACAATTGGCAATTTTGTATCCATCGTAGGTTGGTAGCCTAAAAATACACACCCCTATTCTCATAGGAAAAAATAAACCAAGAGAAACTTGTTTGTGTTTCCCCAAACCCTTTGACTGCAACAAGTCACGAGACCGAACATTTCAGTGATAAGGGTTCAACGTCCCCTGTATCGCTTCAATAAGTTCAGGTTAAACTAGTGTTGGGTAAAAACTCTGTCTCTTAACAAACTTACTCGTGCACATCCAGGACTGGAATTTACCATAGTTTCAGAAAATATTTTTTATCTACACTAATAAAGAAAGGAAAGATTTGATTGTTGTTTTTTGTTTGTTTGTTTGCACTGAATAGGCTCCGAAACTACTTGACCAATCTTTAAAATTCTTTCAGCAATGGATAGCTACATCATCAGCGAGTAACATAGGCTATATTTTATCCCCGTACTCCCACGGTAACGGGAACTACGCAGGTGAAACCGCGTCATGTCCACTAGTATTACATATATTAAACATGGCAGAAATGTCTCGTTAGCTGTCAGATGAGGATAATATAAACAGATTTAAGTCTTCATAATTGTACTGACTGAAAATAAGATGTGTGCCTGTCTATTTACCTGTTCAAGCGAGAACGTGGGCCAGTTTTCATGAAACATGGTAAAAGTTATTTTATATAGACTTTAAAGGTTAACATTTCTGCCACAGAGCATCGGTTGTACCACATATTCATTTAAAAATATATTTAAAAAATCTTTTTTTTTTTTTGTGCAATGCTAATACTATATACAGTTCTTAAAAATAAAGGAGTTATTTTTCATTTATCGTCAGTAAATTTATGGGATCTTTTTTCGAAAAAGTTGGTCTATATTCCACACTTCTTACTAACTTAAATAATCTAAACTGAGTGCTAATATATTTCATCTTTTCAGGCATGTTTATTATCGCCTGATATCTATAGCATTCAGTACAACCTGTATGTATATAGCTAGAGACTGTATGTATAGATAATCACGTGAGTGCGTACCGATGTCACGGGCACACCCATGGGGGCTCCGCTTTGTTGACGATCTTATCTGCAAGGTATTGTACTATCTCCAAGGGTTTGTTTGGCGGTTTTAACGTATCACATGTTTACATTGTAAGGTATAATACATACAGCATTACTTCAAAGATAATCTTAGCCCAAGTTTGCATTAAGGTCGTTGTTTTGTTTGTAGGAATTAAATCTATGCTGTCTATAACAATTTCGGATTAAATAAATGAAAAAGACATGGAATTAAAACTCTGCACAAGTAGCTCCTGGCAATGACATGGTATGCAAACATGATATGTAAATCATTTGGTATAGTTTTTATATTTTTTACACATGCCTTCTGATAAAAAATTCACTATTGTAAATAAATCATGATTTTTTTGTAATTATCATTGTTTACTAAATAATGAAATGTACATGATGCCAGCTGAGTTTCTTGCCGGTTCTTATCAGTAGGCTAGTTTCCGAACCGTGGTAAATTCTCGACATTCATAAGTGCTTTACCAGGGCCTAAACAGAATAAATCATTTTCATTTTCATTTTCATATACTACTATTATTAAGAGGAAAGATTTGTATTTTTGTGTGTATGTTTGTAATAAATAAACTCAAAACTACTGTGCCGATTTCAAAAATTCTTTCACCATTGGAAAGCTACATTCACCTTGAGTAACATAGGCTATATTTTATCTCCGTGCTCCCACGGGAACGAGAACTACGCGGGTGAAACCGTGTGACGTCCGTTAGTAAGTTCCATGAACAGTCAGGGGTAAGCAGGCAAGTAATTAATTCGGCAAGTGATGTTGCCAAAACTAAAAATGAAAATGATTTATTCAGTTTACGTCCTGGTAAGGCACTTATGAACGTCGAAGAATAACACCGGTTCGGAAACTAGCCTTCTGAGAAGAACCGACAAGAAAAACATTAAATCCGGAGATCGTAATGTTACATCAAATAAAACAATGTTCTGAACCCCCGGAGTACAACAAGCACTTGATGGATTTTTTTAAGAAACTGTTGGTTTGTTGCGCTAATTGTCGCGGGTTCGATTCCCACGTCAGGGCAAAAAGTTTATGTAATGAACAGTTCCTCTTGTGTCTGGGTGTTTTATATGTATTATAGTTATGTATTTACAATTATAAGTATAAAATTCGTTGTAAGGTATATGTCAAGCTTTATTTAGTTTAGAATGGCGCTATGTGATAATGCCAGAAATATATATTTTTTTAATTAATATCTCCCGTCTCGTCGCTATTAGAAGCTAGTACAAACATATTACACAGCTAGTAGTACATTATAACTAGACACTGTACGCCTGCAAGCTAACTTCATACAAGCAATTCCCAAGGTAGTGTCCATAGGTTACGGACGGTGTCCGCATTACGTCCGAGTTACAAACCCCTGGCTACCGTCCAACAGTGCCACGGCCACTCCAATGTGATATACAGGTCGATACTTTTTAAAGCGCACATTTTTGGTTCAGAGCATCGGATGGTAGTACATATTAATTTAAATAAAAAAAACAAAAAAAAACGCTTGACATTTATTTTATTTACCGTCGTTTATTTTATGAAAATGTTTGGCATTATAGATTTTATATGGGGGAATTTTATTGAATAAAAACTTAGTTATACATACAAGGAACAGTAGGTACTTATAAAATCGGTGTCTCTCAGGATCGTAGGCTGGCAGCATTGCCACGTTGAATAGCAATGCTGATTCTCTGAGCGAGAATAGTTTTTCGAATTTCATTGTACAAGAAAAATAAGCGTTCGCCTTATGTTCCATATATCATTTAATCGAATCCTTTGTTAACTCTAGTAACTACACTTTACCACAAAATTAATCAGTAAGAATTACGAATTTATTTTTAAAAAAAGTACATTTAAAATATTTTTTTATATTTTTTTATATTGTTAAGTACCACCAGCCGATGCTCTGTGCCAAAAATGTGCGTCTACAAGTAAAAGTCTACAGCCTATATATTGACCTTATACCTGCTTCGACTTTATTTCATAGGTGGTTTGATTTCGCGGAACACAAGCCATTCCAGAGATGAGTTGGAAGAAACAGACGCACAGACGGATATTTTTTTTTTATATAAATACTAATCTCGAATGTGGATGAAGCGAAAGACGTATGTAAGGATCGTAGCGTGTGGCAAACGGTCGTCTCTGCCTACCCCCATGGGATACAGGCGTGAGCATATTTATGTATGTATGTAAATACAAATCTATATATATACATATACAGATAAATAAAATTGAAGTGTCTGTTTGTAAATATAAAATAACAGCTTTTCACTAAATGCATATGAAAGTATACACGTTACAGACACTGAAAAACCAAGATTTAATTTTTTTCTCTGTCTGTCTGTCTGTCCGTCTGTCTGTCTGTCTGTTCCGGGTAATCTCTGAAACGGCAGAACCGATTTTAACGGGACCTTCACTGGCAGATAGCTGATGTTACAAGGAGTAACTTAGGCTACTTGTATTTATTAAAAATATTAGGGTTCCGCAACAATAAGGATGAAACTAAATCTTCGCGGGTGAAACCGCGTGGCACAGCTAGTCTTATAATAAGTAGTAATCTTTTGATATTATGATGACTAGGCTGTAAAGATGATAATTGAATATAATTAGACTGCCAAATAGGATCTGAATTATTCGCTCTGGTGAGCTGTAATACCCAATTCTATTAATGGGAAGTTGGTAAATTTTAGAATCTGAAACTCTTGTTTTATGTAAAGTTATTTGCCTTTGTATTTAGGACCGTAAGTAATTGAATTAGGAGCGTAACTCGAATACATAATTATTATATATTAACTAGCTGTGCCCCGCGGTTTCACCCGCGTAGATTTAGTTTCATGCTTCATTTTGCGGAACCCTAATATTTTTAATAAATAAAAGTAGCCTAAGTTACTCCTTGAAACATCAGCTACCTACCAGTGAAAGTCTCGTTAAAATCAGTCCGGCCGTTTTGGAGATTAGCCGGAACAGACAGACAGACGGACAGACAGAGAGATATACTTTCATATGCACTTAGTGAAAAGCAGTTCATATGAAATTACAAACAGACACTTCAATTTTATTTATCTGTATCTATACATTATGTAATCTATTACACCTGAAGAACAATTTTACGAACATCGGGAAGCAATAACTTAGCGCCTCGTAATAAATTCCCGTAAGTATGCATGTAATCTAAATGCGTCATTTTATGCACCCCTCTGTCTGGCTCTCGCGGAAAATTGCAATTTTTTTTCAATAACTCGATTTATTCACCGTTTCTAGGATTGTTTTTCTTTTTTATTAAATGGGGCTGTGATGTAATTGTCTGAATCCATAATTTAATAATGACGGAGTGTTATTGATTTGTTAACTTATTTTGTCGGTCTATTGTATGTATCGTGTATTTTATGAGTGATTAAGATATAATTATCCAATCACACATTTTCACATTTATAATAATGCGACGTGCTCGCTTCACTTATACGAATTATGTTTTTTTAAGACTATACAGGGTCGAGACTTTTTCTAGCGCACATTTTTGGTACTTTGGTGGTACATACTATTCAAATTTTTTTTTTAAATATTTTAAAAAAATTGGGGCATTCTAGTTTTTAGAATTTCATTTTACAACAAACATATGCATTGTCTTATGTTCCACTTGCCATCAAATAAACATCGAACCCTTAGTGATATATATATACCTACCTAACCTATAGTTATTTTGCAGTTACAAACAGACACTTCAATTTTAAATGTGCGCCTAAGTAGTCTTATATTTAACAAATGCCTAGTCAAAAAGCAATGATAAAAATAATCAACACCTCTTTAACTTAAAAATGAAAAACAAACGCCCTCAAAGCAATTACAAATGCGGCCACTATAAAGTGCGGAGTATGATATACGAGTTAATTCCCTGGCCGATGTCCAAACTCCGTTGTGCCAATACAAGCCGCGGTAGCTGCCCTTAAAAATGTATACCCTTACATATTCCGTGTGACTGTAATTCTGGTTATGATACCCGCAATACACTGTTTAATAAAAGTTGAATTATAGAGGTTATTATATAGAAAAAAATATTATACTATTTTATTATAATTATTTGTCTCGCGGGATTATAAGTCAGGCAAAACAAAAAAAAAATCCTCTTTGGGAAATCAGTACCTACCCTATCACAGATTTGCCACGTTACGCTAGCGTCTATAATATTCGTATGAGAAATTACGCAGCGCCTCCTAGTGGTGACGCGAAGAACTATATCTCATACAAATATTGCGAGAGTCGTTAGCGAGTATAGATTACGAAAACGGTGGCAAGTCTGTGATAGGGGTACGGGTGTCGTTAGCGATCTTACCGAACCTTACGTAACCTTTCGAGCTGGCTTAGACAAAGTAACATTCTCTCGCGCTTACGCTAATAAAAGCGATACATCATCATCTCCCTGGCCTTATCCCATGTATTTGGGGTCGGCACTTGATTCAACCCGATGTGGCTGATCACCTGATTTTTATACGAAGCGACTGCCATCTGACCTTCGCAACCCCTTTAACGAGGAAAATCAGTGATCTGGGTTAACTGTGACTGTTTGAGGCCTCTGACTGACCTATAACGATTGCCAAAGATGATAAATTGGCAACCGGGACCGACGGCTTAACGTGCTCTCCGAGGCATGGAGGGAACTCGGGCGGTCACCCATCCAATTACTGGCTAGGGCTAGGGTTGCTTAACTTCGCTGATCGAATGATATGCGCAATAGCAACTGTGCCACGAGCTCCTCCTAATAAAAGCGATACAAAATGATATAAATCACGTGACATATGTCATTTCCATACATTTCGTATCGCTTATACAAGGAAATTGCGAAGATACTGTTACTTTGTCTATAGCCGCGTTTCTCTGTAAGATATACCAACGCTCGTCGTCGAGTTCGTCACTGAGAAACCTTACAAAATAACGTGGGTGGCCAATTATAATATTTTCAATCAGCGCGTTTTAGGAAATTCTTCACTTTGACGTTCACTTCGATTTCATAGTTAGTATCCCAAGTATAAGCCAAATTTTGCTACATGCCTTTTTCGGAGCCTTCATCATCAATAATCTAAAGTAATCACTGCTGGACATAGGCCTCCCCTAATGAGTGCCATAGAGCCCTGTCTTCAGCTTGCCGCATCCAGCATCTGCCTGCAGATCGCAGATCGTCATCCCACCTGGCTGGAGGGCGTCCTACACTACGTTTGCCGAGTCGCGGTCTCCACTCAAGAACTCGTTTACCGTTTTCGGTGGCTGGATGAATTCCAAAGATGGCGACAGACACATTCCCAATAATACGCAACAAAATTCATCAACCTTGAGACATGCCAAAACCTATTGAGGCACAGTTTGCCATATTATGTATTACATACCACAACAATCCATAAGACATTTGTCTTATAAAGCAAATAAGAAGACTTGACGAACTCAAAGGAGTACAAACGACACTTTGAAGAGACATGAGTCCTATTATTCCGACTACTTGACATGATTTCTTTTGCCAATAACGTGTGTATTTATCAAATATTGCTACGTCACGTATATACAAAGGGTAGATAAGGTCCGTTTGTCTTCGTAGGGCACAAAGGGCTCCACTCAAGATAGTGACTCTTGTAAACAGCCTCTCTTCTAACAAGGCCCTTTTTAATATTTTATTATCTTAAAGGTGGTTCAGTTTGTGTATTTCCAATTAAGGTAAGCCATAAAAGCGTTTTGACAATACACTTAACATTGTAAGACTGAAAAGTCTCGGGCCTTACTATAAGCTGACTTATACGTCATATACATCCAATAAAATAAAATAAATATACTCACTCCATCCCACAAGGGTACCCGAAGGGGTTAGCAGAGGTTATTTTTTTACCGAATATGATTGAGTACCAACGTGACAGAAAGTGACTTCATCGCCGTCTCAGGCACTATACATACGACTTTGAATTACTTCACACATATGCAGATCTCCTCACGATGTTTTCCTTCATCGTTAAGCACGTGGGGTTAAATTACTGTACTTAAGTATTTAGAAAAACTCATTCGATGGGATTCTAACTTGCGTCGTTTGCGTAGCAGGCGACTACTCAAACCCCAAAGCCACCACGGCTCTTTCATCTGTCATATACACCAAAACATTAGCTTGACACTTAACTTGATACGTTAAGTAACGACGATAAGCAATATCTTTATATAGGCTATATCATTATAACAAGCCAAAACTTAATACACTTGGTAATTAGGTAAAATTCTTGCAAATCATCAACGGTTATTATAACACGCATGAAGCATGCTTACCATAAATACTCGTATCTCACACTAGCTGTGCCTCGCGGTTTCACCCGCGTAGATTTAGTTTCATCCTTATTTTTAATAAATAATAAGTAAGCCTAAGTTACTCCTTGAAACATCAGCTAGCTACCAGTGAAAGCCCTGTTAAAATCCATCCAGCCGTTTCAGAGATTACCCGGAACAAACAGACAGACAGAAAAAAAATTTAAAACTTGGTTTTTTAAGTGTCAGTGGCGTGTATACTTTCATATGCATTTAGTGAAAAGCTGTAATTTTGGAATTATAAACAGACATTTCAATTGTATTTATCTGTATAGATATATATATATTTAACCTATAACAGGCCATAGCTTCACATAGGTAGGCACATAATTTATTTTGAGTGAAGGAAACCTTCAATGCCTGTCTCTACTGTAGTGGGGAACAATAGATTTTTGTGATATTTATATCTACAGATAATTATAAATAAAAGGCAATTGAACATCTTTGGCAATCGTTCACAAGTCACTCAATGGCCTAGGGGAGTCTGACTACTGGTTAAACCTGATTACTGAGTTTCCTCGTAAAAGGGTTTACAAAGTAAGTAAGTAAAGTAAGTGCTGAACCCAACAATGTATGGGATAAGGCCAGGGAGATGATTAGGTAGAATTTATATGAGAAAATGTACTCTTATTCAACATCACAATTTTCGCATTAGATTTTTATCCGATTATATCGTAAAAGAAACGACAAAAAATATCAGGAAAATTGGTGCACGTGCCCATTTTATAAGGAAAATTACCTAATCACATCAGCTTATAAGTAAATAAGCTTTCAAGAAACAGTATTTTATTGAAACTGAGTTTCATTTCATCACGCATCGTAAACATCCTGGCCTATGTCAACGTCCTTTACAGAATATTTTCCAAACATAACACAAGTGTGTGTACTTTGAAATGTGCGCTCCTTAATTGGCTATATAAACCAATAAAAGAATTAGGTATGTTTTTGGGGGGTCACGGTAAAGCATGTGAAGACATAACACGCGCACCCCCTAACTTAGCCACGAAAGAGCCTAGTGCGATTCTTAGAATCGCCGTCACAAGTCGTTGCGTCGACGTAAACGCAGATTTGTATAGGATCGGAACAGCGCCTCTGTCGGCCTAAAGATGACACTATTGTGGTTGGTGTATTCATAACGGATTCTCCACGATAAAAACAAGGTAGGTATGTATAAGTTTTAGACGCGAATTATTCATTTTTTACAGTAATTAACTTACGCAGTATTTCTGTAAGCCAGACTCCCTGAAGCAATACCTGAAACAAGAAATGAACATAGTTAGATACTATAAACCGTAATGGTACTGGCCATAATCATAGACAGTCTAGTTTTTGTCTACGTCATACTAGTTAAAATTAATCCAATAGGATAGGTCTGTAGGTATAAGCTATCGTAACGATATAGAATTATAATAAAGAAAAAACGGAATACCTCACTCGTCGTCGCGAAAATGCCCTTTTGAGTTGAAGTTCGATTCGTTCGAAAGGATTTCGATCGAATGACTTTAATTGTTCAACGTACTTATGAACAGGTGCTGGTCATATGAAGCTTCACAAATATACAGAGTAGGTACCTACTATTCGTTTTTATTTTTTTTATCGACTCTTGTGCTTTAGTGTGTCCATGGGCCTATATTTTTGTGATTTATTTTGTATTTCTCAAAATTTTAAAATTAATTTTAACTTATATCATGCAATCCTTTACAATCATATCGTTCTGACGATTTGAAAGTAATTTGTCAAAAGTCTAATCATATAAATACATTTTTGGATTGAATTGAATTGGATTGAAAACGATATTTTGTATGGCCAAAGCTGGATAAGTAAGTACGCAAATTAAATTAGGGGTCACTATTATCACGCTGACTACGCCGCTGACGGAATAGTTAGCTAGTATTATATAAAGTAGGCTGCTGTATGTCTCTGACCTACACGTAATGAGTAAACTGTGCTTGCACGTGCCTCGAGGACGCGAATCTAAGCACACTCAAATCAAGTGGCCAGTAATTTTGACGAGGAGTCAAGTTGACGTACTAGAGAGTGCTTTGTTATAACGCAAGCTTTTCATTCAAGACTCGTACCATTTTCTAATTTTAAACATACTTTTTATTCATCGCAAGCGTTATGGGACCCACAGATGTATGAGACTTGGTAATTAGTTCTAGGTAATAATTTATCTATATAAAAAAAATTTAAGTGTCTGTTCGTAATTTTAAAGTAACAGCCATTGATTATGGCAGAGATAGTTAAAACAAATACTGTATATTAAAATCTGTCCTTCTTAAATATTAAAAAAGCATGTAAGAATAGTTTAGTTTTCTATTTCCAAGTACCCACATAAATATGAATGAACCGCCAAATGTGCGGCGCAAAACTCGAGAACTAGTGTTCCCATTTGGGTAATTCCTTAGGTTTTTATGAAAGAAAATATTCGAAAAATGTTAAGGAAGAGGAAAGAAAATGAACATAAAATCTCTACATAGCATATGAGTGAGTGGGACAGTCGAAATTGATCTAGATACAATGTTGAAGTAAAAACTCCTACTCAGTCAGAACTACTTTTCAGTAAAAACCAAGTTCTACTATTAGTTGGCCGTATTTTTCAATCAATGTTAGTAAAGAATACATGTCGCTTGCTTGATTTCAAAAACGAATAATTCACAGCAAATCCATACAAATTCCATCTGATTCATTACTCTCTTTGCTCACACTTCTACGTTTCTGTACGAAACTTATTTACAATTCCACCTTAACAGCGCCCGTAATGGATTTCACAAGCTTTAAAACGGGGCCGGCGGCAAAATAAAATGTAAAAGAAGGGCGCTCTACCAAAATAATAGCTCATGCTATCCCAGAATGGTCCTCGAAGGGGTAAGCCCAGGTGTTGTAGCAACAACACCCACATTTTACCGAAGATAAATATGTGTGAACATGACAAAAGGGTGAGTCCGTCTTTGAATGATATCTCAGCCATATATATAGGTTTCCTCACGATGTTTTCCTTCACTGTAAAGAACGCGAGGTGAAATTACAGCAGTTTTTAGAAAGAGTTATTGATACCGGCCGCTGGGATTCGAACTTGCGTCGCTTGCGTAGCTCAAACCCAGCGGCCAACACGGCACTGAAATAATATCGCACGCACTTATCAATTTCCCGATTTTTAGGAACTACCACAGGGACTGTCCTGACAGATGATGGCAAATTTTTTTTGATTCTTGCATTCAGTAAGGTATCCACTGATTTATGGGACAAAGATCACGCATGATCGATTTAAACGGATTAGATTAAATCAGCCGTGGGCATCCAACTGATATCGATGGCGAGACATCGTGAGGCGATTGACATCTGTGCCGAATAGTAACACGTGATGACCACGTCCGCTCTGTCAAGAGCGTGAGCTCGCTGGGCTGGCCTTCTGTGAAATTTTACTTTATAAAGGCGTGTTCAAGCCTTAATACCTAAATTTGAATTTAAATTTCTTTGAAATACTTTTCTCCATTGATAAGATCGACACAGTTAGATAATCTTACATCTGTGGGTTATCTGAACATCGGAACAACTAAGTGAAGTTATTGAACTTTTTTTATTCTATACAAGCGTACAGTGCGGCCGCGTTATTGACTCGCTCGTCGCTGAGTTCGACGCTGAGACACCTTAGTGAATGCTGTCTATGCATGCTTCCAACACCATTTGAATGGCTTAATTAAAAATATGTTTTAGGAATAACTCACGCCCACGGCAAGACCGTGCCGGGACCGAGCCGAGCTTTGGCCGTAACTTAGGCCGTTGGCGATGCTCGGCCGACACTCAACACATCTATACAGATAAATAAAATTGAGGTGTCTGTTTGTAATTCCAAAATAACAGCTTTTCACTAAACGCATATGCAAGTATACACGGTACTGACATGAAAACATTGTGTGTTGTTGTCTCTTAAATGTATGTTGATGATGAACAAGTATAATACGTTATTAATAAAGTCCTTGGAAATCAGAGCATCGAGTCCGATAGAATTTTAATCAGGCGCTTGCAAATGCTCTTTAGAATTAAAGCAAAGATCTTTATTAAGTTATTCAGATCTGAACAAAGCCTCGTCCATTACCTTGAACCTTGGATATTTGTCAAACTTGTACTGGTTTATAGTACATTATTGTGTATTGTTCTTACTAAATAACTAGATTCGGCATTTTTACTATATATTTCATTAAACTTACAATATGTGTTTGTTTTTCCAGAGTGTAGTGCGAATTTTCTTAAAATCGCTATCACAAGTCGCCGCGTCGACGTAAACGCAGATTTGTATGGGCTCACAATAGTGTCATCTTCAGGCCGACAGAGGCGCTGTTTCGATCCTATACAAATCTGCGTTTACGTCGACGCGGTGACTTGTGACGGCGGCAGTGAAAAACTCGCACTAGGCCCTCAGGTAGAAACTTGCAATAAATCTGAAATAAGTTATCTGTAACCGTTTGAGCTGAAACTTAGTGAACGCTTATTTTTATGACATTAGCTACGTGACGTCTATCTAATTCCAATATGGCGGAACGTCCAAGATGGCGGGCTAGTTATTTATAGAAACGACTTGCTGATGAGAACACGAAAATGGAAACCTTGTTTTTTTTTCATTGCAACGAAATTGTCAAAAAGCATAGAATAATTAGCTTATTTGATAATAATTGCGCTACGACTCAGTTTCTTTTTGATTGAGTCATAGCTACTTCCTATATAACGTGCTAACAAAATAGTAGACATTGCTAAGGAGGTGCAAAAATTTTTCGATTAGTGTAAAAGACTTATTTACATATCTATGGATGGGTCAATAATCGAATTCCAAAGTTTTTTTTAATTTCTTAATCAAATTCTAAATAATAAGAAACATTTGTGATACGAAGTGTCCATGATTAGAATCATGGAACGTGTTCATTTCCAAAATGTTTTAAAACGTACATCATTATTTTCTCAAGCCAAGTAAGAGTCGTTTCGTGTACGTCAACTTTTCTTAATTTCATCTTTCTGAGCACTATCTTTTGAACAAACAATGAGCGTTCAGAAGAGAACCTTATTTCATTTTAATTTCATCTGCGGCGCATTGCATGACATGAAACCAACATCACAAAGCCACACAAGACTTTGTGCTCACTTCATTACATTAATGGGATCTCACGTTATTACTTCGGCTTTTATGATCTGGTACATATATTCATACTACAAATTAATATTCGTATTATTATACTACATATATCGTAACTACATACATATAAAATATTCATTAGGTGTATTTTTAACACTACGTGATGAATAGAGACAATTGATTATTGTTACACAATATTCAATTGTCTCTACGATATATGTAGTATAATAATACGAATATTAATATAATATGATTGAATAAAATACAACCATTTTTTGAAACTTTAAATCATTGCATCAACACCTCTGCTTACCCCTTAGGCGACCCTTCTGGGATAGCGTGGGCATATATACAAAAAATAATCAGCCTTAAAAAAGAGAAGTATAAAAATATGTGGAATAAATTATGTACTTACATTTGATCACATGGGAAGCACCAGCTTTCAAATAAAAAATAATCATCAAATATTTTCGTAAATCGTTCTGATGGTGCAATATTATAATGCGTCGCCATCGACTGCGGACGCTGCACATTTTGCATTCATGTTCTGAAATACAGGGAAACAACTAAGATCGAAGCAGCGCGTACTAAGAACTTCTTAGCTTTGACGTTTAATATTTGTACAGTAAAATGTATTATGGTTAAACCGATGAGGGTTGGCCCCCAGTTTCTAAACATTGCTTAGTTAGTTTAGTTAGATTAATATCCAGGGCATACAAATGACTTTGTTTACTTACCTAATCAATTTGTTTTTGAATAACGTATAAATTATTTTACTATGTATTATGTCAGAGGGTTATCTATGACTGTTAAGCAGACTAAGATAACAAGTAATGGACGCTATCAGTACAGTGCAAGTCCATACAAACGAGTTGTTGTTCGTATCATCTATCAGAATTACTTCTTTATTTACGTATTAGAGTTCTTTAAGAGGACTTAAGTCACTCTTCATTGCCACCGCCTTAAAACAAGCATTAGTTTGGGATCTGCGTCAGATAAAACGGAAAATTTTATCTCGGTTTCATAGAGTTAAAATTTGCTGCGTAACGGTTTTGACATCAATGCTTGGATTATCTTATTTTAATAGAAACATTGGCAACCGAAAATGACAAAAAGCAACATAGCGAATAGCGAACCATTTATATTCCTCACACATTCGTGAGTTTTTACATAAGTCTGAACAAGACAGGTGGCGATGGTAGTTCGGGCTAGTTTCCCTTGCACTGAACTTGATCGACGATCTTATGTTTACCCGACTACAACGAAGAAAAAGTATGTATGTATATTCATCTGTTCCCTCATAGCTCTAAAATTACCTATCATAATTTAAAAAATGAAGTTTCGGTCCCACCATAACTTTTTACATACTTGTGAAAGTTTGATTTTTTCATTAGTCGGGGTTTTAGTATTTTTATATAATAATGGCGATCTGATTCTGGCGTTCGAATACCTATAACAAAAACCAATCATGCTCACAGAACACAATACGAAAAAAGTAAAAGTGGCAAATAGCGGTTGCTATACATATGAAAATATATATACAAATATTGAACTTTATTTCACTGATCGATAATATCAATACTACGGAACCCCTCATCTACATTATCCGTTTATCACACGAACCAGACCAATATTATTTATCAGTAATGCTATAGCCGATCGCTTAAAACAACATTATAAATAAAATTTGCAACTGATAAGACCTGTCAATTGAACGTGTTGTGTGTTCATGACATAAAATGTCTATGAAAGTGAAGGTGGAACAGGGTTGGTTGGAGGGGGAGGTGGTCGACCTTGTGACGGGAGATGGCCAGTACTACAGCTTCAAGGGGGTGCCCTATGCCGCGCCGCCGCTGGGGACACTCCGGTTCAAGGTAAGAAAGAATACCTATTGGTTTATTACCACCTGATAAGAATATATGAAAACAAAATGTATACTCTTTACTGCTAACGATTCTGATATATATCTTTCCTTCAGTCTATTCAATCAATTTTGGAAATGGTTGTATTGTTCTTGATAAAATACTAGCTGTGCCCTACGGTTTCACGCGCGTAGACTTAATTATGTGGATGTTTTTATGTTTCATGGGATCTTTTAATTAAATCTCTAAATTAGTCCTTCTATCGTCAGCTATCTGCTAGTGAAAGTCCTACTAAAATCGGGAGATAAGCAGTAACAAACAGACGGACAGACGTATAGACAGATTTTAACAATTGGTCTTTAATGTATGGTACCGTAGGTACTTTCATATGCATTCAGTGAAAAGATGTTAATTTAGAATTAGACATAATACATTCAATTTTATTCATCTGCATGTATAGTTGTATAGATGACTTGACTAACGACAAGTCGCATTTAAAACTCTAGAAACGTATATATGGGCGCGCTCAACCGAGCTGCCATCTAGTTTCAATTGTAGGAAACAAGTCTCAATTTAAAATTGAGACAGGAAACAACACTAGCTACTTTTCGTAATAATGTAATTCTTAAATTTAGGATAATAAATTGTAATTCAGATTCTAGAATTAATTAAAAGTACTAACGAAGTAGAATTTCCTATTTATATAATTTTGTAATGTAATATGAATTAAGTGGGTCACTAATGTTTTTGTTGTGTTTACACTACTGTATGACTTCCGTATGTATTATTTTAAGAAACGAGTTAAGTTAATTATGTAAAATTAGAAGTTTAATTAATGTTTCATTATTATCTAATATTGTTGTAATTATTGAATAATTTATTTTAAAATACAATTATGATTTACTTTTGTAACAAAACTGTAAACTTTATAGGGTGTTTCCGGTTCATTTTATATTGTTATTTAAAATACCTAATTAAGCTAATTAAGATGTATTTCGACTTTAGTTAACATAAAAATAATGTTTTATTGTTTTTAGAATTATAAAACCTTAATATTAAATAGTTTTGTAATAATGTGAAACACGTGGTCTTGTAATTAATAATTAAATAACTTGGTTAGTCGAGGTTGCAGTAGGTGGCATTCTTTCGCTGATCGTTGAAGAGTAAGGTTGTTAAAGAAATATAATTATTTATCCTGCTGTGTTCCTTATTTTTCTTGACGATTACAATGGATCCTGGGGCGAACTCCGGTGAGGCGCCGACAGCAGCGGTGGGATCGCAGCCCGGTGATCCCGGACCACCACGTCAACTGGAGCCAACTTTCACCATGGAACAGGTCATGAGTCTTGTTAATTCTATTACGAAACAATCGGCAGCTAGTGCTGTGACCGCTGCCCTCTCATCTGGTTCATTGCCATCGCGTCACCATCACGATTTTTACTTGCCGCCTTTCGACCCCGATGAAAGATCTCATGATATTAGGGATTGGTGTGCTCACGTGGACGAAACGATATCAAAATTCAACATACCTTCATACGAGGCCCGCATGAAAGCTATTTTACAACTAAGAGGAAGAGCAAAAACATGGGCTGACACGTGGTCGCTGAGTTCTACCACGTGGGACCAAGTTAAATGTGAACTAATCCAAACGTTTGGCAGGGAATTCCGGTACGCGGACGACGTTCAGAAGTGGAGAGCCTTCACTTCTGATCACGCGTCGAGTTACGCTGAATACGCTACAAAGGCCTGGACGCTGTTCAAGCGAGTCCGACCTGAGGCTTCGGATGCGGAGGTGGTTAATGCTGCGGTGACAGGTATTTTTCCAGAATTTATTCGCTCAGATTTATTACGTATTACGCCAGAATCATTGCCCAAATTAATTTCTGTTTTGAAAACTTATCGCAAACGCAAGCTAGAACCGTCCATAAAACCAAGTATCGATCATCATGACTGCAAAAAACCACGTTTTGCTGAATACAGTGTTTCTAAAAGGGATCATGTTGTTAAATGCTATAACTGTAATAAGGTGGGTCATGTGTCTCGTGATTGTAAGGAAATAAGGGTGGTCCCTAAGGCCAACCCAGTGCCGATGCAAAATAATAATAATCAACCCAATAAACCAGGTCCTTCTAGTAACTCGAATATGGCTAAAAATATTGAGTGCAGGTATTGTCATCGTCCAGGTCACGTTGAAAGGAATTGTTTTCGTCGGCAGAATGATGAGCGCCTCAAATCAATAAACAAGTCTGTAAACTATTGTCAATCCTTAGAACGCAGTCTGATTACTGTAGAAATAGGTGATAAGGGTTATTCGTGTCTTTTTGATACTGGTGCCGACTGTTCATTAATTAAAGAAAGCGTTTCTCTTTCTGTACCCGGCAAACGTAAATGTGTAGACGTTACCTTTTCGGGCATTGGTGGTTCACCAATAAAGTCAAATAGAAGCATCACCTCTGTAGTGAAAGTAGACGGTATTTATGTAGAGCTAGAATTTTATGTAGTTGGTGATACTCGCATGAAATTTGATATCCTTATCGGATTCGACCTTTTGAATGTGCCAGGTCTTAGCGTGACACTGAAGAAAGACAGTATTTCTCTAAAGCGTGAGCTTTTTATTAACAACGTTTTGCTTGATGTTGACCCGACTTTGAGTCTTGATACTGATATAAGCGATCCCCAACAACTTAAAATATTACGGGAAATACTTACTAAATATAAAGATAATTTTACAAGTGGGAATCGCGTTTCACAAGTGAAAACTGGATCTTTACAAATTAGATTAAAGAATCCGGACAAAATAGTACAGCGACGACCATATAGACTGTCACCTGTGGAACGTGAAAAAGTTAAAGAAATAGTTCAGGATTTGAAGAGTAATGGCATCATACGAGATAGTTCATCTCCTTACAGTAGCCCTATTTTACTAGTCAAAAAAAAGGATGGTACTGACAGGCTCTGTGTCGATTTTCGCGAGCTTAATGCCAATACTCTCAGAGATCACTTTCCTTTACCGCTTATAGCAGATCAGATCGATAAGTTAGGAAAAGCACGCTATTTTACCTGTTTAGATATGGCTGCAGGTTTTCATGGTATTCCAATTTCACCCGATTCGATCGAAAAAACCGCTTTTGTGACCCCCGATGGTCAATTTGAATACTTGCGTATGCCTTTTGGTCTTTGTAACGCGCCGTCGGTTTATCAACGTGCTATCAATTCGGCATTAGGAGAACTTAAAGATAGTATCGCGTTAGTTTATGTTGATGACATTCTGGTAATATCCGAAACAATTGACGAAGGTTTGCATAATCTAAAATTAGTACTAGATCGACTAACGCAAGCTGGTTTTTCCTTGAACGTTGCCAAATGCTCTTTTCTTAAAACGCAAGTAGAATATTTAGGAAACCTTATAGAAAACGGAACCGTTAAACCTAGCCCACGGAAGATCCAAGCCTTGGTCAATTCACCCATTCCTAAGAGTCCCAAAGAAGTCCGTCAGTTTAATGGATTAGCTGGATATTTTCGGAAATTTGTGCCTAACTTCTCCTCGATAATGGCTCCCCTGTACGAGTTAACAAAGGCGAACGTTCCTTGGCGTTGGACAGATCGTCATGAACTTGCAAGACGCGAGGTCATTAATCGGCTTATATCTTCTCCCCTTCTGACTATTTTCGATCCCTGTTTACCCACAGAGCTTCACACCGATGCCAGCTCTCTGGGGTATGGCGCCGTGTTAATTCAAAGACAGGATAAAAATCCATTGGTAATTGCTTATTTTAGTATGCGGACGACTGATTGCGAGAGTAAATATCATTCGTATGAATTGGAAACCCTCGCAGTTGTAAAAGCAATTAAACATTTTCGCCATTTTCTACACGGGAGGGCTTTTAAAGTCGTGACGGACTGCAACTCTTTAAAAGCTTCCAGTCATAAGAAAGAGTTGACTCCCAGGGTACATCGATGGTGGGCTTATTTACAGAATTTTGATTTTCAAATTGAATACCGTAAGGGAGACCGCCTTGCTCATGCAGACTATTTCAGTCGCAACCACGTAGATACTGAAAAATCCGTTCGAACTGTCAGTGTCGCTCTACCACCAAAATCGCCTACTCAGGCCTTAAAATTCCTAGTCAACTCGCTTGACCACAATTGGCTGCTCATTGAGCAGAAACGCGATCCTATCTTAAGTAAAATTGTTGATCAATTAAAAGGAGACTCTATTCCCAAATCTATTGCCGATACTTACATCATTACCCAAGATAAATTATTGAGGCGTAAAGTCCAAATTGATAATAAAACTCATAAGCTCATTATTGTCCCTGCTAGATACAGATGGAATCTTATCAGTCACTATCATAATTCTCTTCAACATTTTAGTTGGGAGAAAGTTCTTGCTAAATTACGTGAACAATACTGGTTCCCAAATATGTCGCGGCTGGTCAGAAAATTTGTAGAGAACTGTGTTAGTTGTAGAGTTCGGAAAGGTGTTTCGGGTGCTCGACAGGTTACGCTACATCCAATCGACAAAGTCCCAATTCCTTTCCACACTGTCCACGGCGATATTACTGGACGAATGAATGGCCAGCGAAACGTAGCGGAATATGCTTTTGTTTATATAGATGGTTACAGCAAATACGTTCACATGATCTATACAAATGACCGCACTACGGAAACCGCAATTAAGTGCTTTCAAAATTTTATATCTATTTTTGGCACCCCTACGTTATTTATTACTGATCAAGATAAAAGCATGACATCCACAGAGTTCAAAAGTTTTTGCGAACGTTATGGTATTCAGCATCATGTGGTGGCAAAAGGCGCTAGTAGGGCGAATGGACAGGTAGAGCGCCTTATGAAAGTAATTAAAGACAATATGTCGGTTGTAGAACTTGATATGCCTTGGCACTCGGCTATTCAGGATTTACAATTAGCTATAAATTGTAGTGTATCCAAAAGTACCGGCAAAAGTCCACTGGAAATTTTACTGGGAAAGAAATGTTCACCACCGAGTATTAAGTTATTACAAGTTGATGACGATGTACTAACTGATGATCTAGAATCAATGCGAGCGGCTTGCAAGGATAGGATGGACGAGCGATCCCTTCAGGATAAGTCTCGTTTCGATAAAGGTAAAGCTAAAGTCAAACCTTATAAAGTTGGCGACTTTGTTCTACTTCGGCGCCATGAACGCCACACCACTAAACTCGGTCCCAAATTTGAAGGGCCTATGGAAGTTTTAGAAATCTTGCCCAATGACAGATACAGACTAAAACATGTCAATCTCCGCGGTTGTTCAGAAAAAATTGCTAGTCATGATTCCTTGCGAGCTGCTCCCCTTGCACAATATGACCCTTTTGAAAGTGACTCTGACTCTGAGCAGTCGGCCGTATGGGCGAATAACGATAATTCTGGAGTACCTGTTGAATCACTATCTTCCGCCACTGCATCCGCTAATAACTGTGGGAACATACCAGTTAATTTGGGGGCATCCACTTCCAATAATTAGCCCCTGCTTTATTTTATTGTTGGTTCCTATCCAAAATCCTTCCTTTCGCGCTGGCTGGCCACCATGCGCATCCTTTATACCGGTCTTAGAGGCTATAGCCCAAGAAGGGTGATTGCCTATTTTGATGATGGCTAGACCCCAGGATGGGTGATTGCCTGTTTTGATGATGGCTAGATCCCGGGAAGGGTGATTGCCTGTTTTGATGATGGCTAGATCCCGGGAAGGGTGATTGCCTGTTTTGTTGATGGCTAGATCCCAGGATGGGTGATTGCCTGTTTTGGTGTGGGTAGATCCTAGAATGAGATTGCTAGTCTCAAGAATGATTTATGTTTATGAGTGTCAAAGTATTGTTTTTGACGAAATGTTTACTAATTAATCAAGGCTGTAAAGTTACCATATTATTTGTTAAGTTATCATTTACAAGTTAAGTGTTTATCCTTAAAACAAAAGAGAACCTTGTTATAAGGAAATATGAGATTGGTTTGATTTGATTATGTAATTGTGTGTACATGCAATCTTATATGATTTTCAATTCTGTCAATGATTTTCTAAATTTGTAAGCGCAGAGAACGCGCTTGAGTCAGTATGGCCGTATGGGCGCGCTCAACCGAGCTGCCATCTAGTTTCAATTGTAGGAAACAAGTCTCAATTTAAAATTGAGACAGGAAACAACACTAGCTACTTTTCGTAATAATGTAATTCTTAAATTTAGGATAATAAATTGTAATTCAGATTCTAGAATTAATTAAAAGTACTAACGAAGTAGAATTTCCTATTTATATAATTTTGTAATGTAATATGAATTAAGTGGGTCACTAATGTTTTTGTTGTGTTTACACTACTGTATGACTTCCGTATGTATTATTTTAAGAAACGAGTTAAGTTAATTATGTAAAATTAGAAGTTTAATTAATGTTTCATTATTATCTAATATTGTTGTAATTATTGAATAATTTATTTTAAAATACAATTATGATTTACTTTTGTAACAAAACTGTAAACTTTATAGGGTGTTTCCGGTTCATTTTATATTGTTATTTAAAATACCTAATTAAGCTAATTAAGATGTATTTCGACTTTAGTTAACATAAAAATAATGTTTTATTGTTTTTAGAATTATAAAACCTTAATATTAAATAGTTTTGTAATAATGTGAAACACGTGGTCTTGTAATTAATAATTAAATAACTTGGTTAGTCGAGGTTGCAGTAGGTGGCATTCTTTCGCTGATCGTTGAAGAGTAAGGTTGTTAAAGAAATATAATTATTTATCCTGCTGTGTTCCTTATTTTTCTTGACGATTACAATGGATCCTGGGGCGAACTCCGGTGAGGCGCCGACATATATTAATCGAATGCCTATTAATAAATCAATAATTATCATTGCTAAGGCACCTCAACCACCTATACCATGGGAAGGAATGAAGTCAGCCAAGGAACATGGGCCTGTCTGCACTCAGTTCAACATCCTAACGCAAGAATACATCAAAGGCAGTGAGGATTGCCTCTACCTTAACGTTTACTCTCCTGACATCGACCCTTCTTCTCCTCTCCCAGTCATGTTCTTCATCCACGGAGGAGGATACAAGAGCGGCTCTGGTAATGTTGACATGTACGGTCCAGATTTCCTCGTTGACCATGGAGTGGTCCTCGTGACTATTAACTACCGACTCGATGCTTTGGGATTCCTTTGCTTAGACACAGAAGATGTACCTGGAAACGCTGGCATGAAAGACCAAGTTGCAGCTCTGAACTGGGTTAAAGCTAACATTGCCAGTTTTGGTGGAGATCCTAATAATATTACTGTTTTTGGAGAAAGCGCTGGAGGTGCATCCACGATATTCCATGTCCTTTCGCCTTTATCTAAAGGATTATTCAAAAGAGCTATTTCCATGAGTGGTGTGCCTTCCTGTGACTGGTCTCTGGCCTACCAGCCTGTGAAACGGGCATTTATTCTCGGTACAAAATTTGGGCAAGGAAACAAACGATCCTGAAGAACTTCTCGAATTTTTACAAAGTGTTCCAGCTGAAGATTTACTAAACAGAAATGTTTCGGTACTGTGTTCGGAGGAAACTTTAAGTAACAATATAATTAAGATGTATCATTTTACGCCGGTTATTGAGAAAGATTTTGGTAAGGGGGAGAATTTCATTACTGAAAATCCATTTGAGCATTTGAAGTCAGGAAAGATGAATGACGTAGATATTTTGATTGGTCACACTAAAGAAGAGACGTTGTTCATGGCTAAAAGTGGCCTAGAACAATTGCTTGAAACTTACAACAGATACCCAGAAATGGTAGTTCCAAGAGAGATTGCGATTAAAAGTAATCCAGATACCAGCCTAGTGGTCGCTGAGAAAATTCTCGAACAATATTTAGGAAGCAAACCTATTAGCCTGGATACAATAAGGCAATTTCTAACCTATCTCAATCATGCCTGTTTTGTCTACGATATTTTGAGGTTTGCAAACAGGTTGCCCAAAATTGGTAGCTGTAAGAGATTTTTGTACCAATTTTCCTGTGTTTCTGAGCGAAATTACTTCGGGAATCACGGTGCTAAGTACGGTTTGAGCGGAGCGGCCCATTTGGATGATCTCATGTACTTGTTTGACCCGAAGGCTTTCAACATGAAGGTAGACAAGAACAGTAAAGAATATGAAATGATCCACCTTGCTTGCAGAATATTCACCAATTTTGTTAAATACGGGTAAGATATTTACAATTCTACTGAACTAGTTTTCTTTGTAGAGCACAATAATGAATACATTCGAAATTTTAAAACGCTGTTCAATGAAGCTAAAATTTATATTTTCTTTATCTCAAATCAATATTTTCAATTCCAATGTGAAATCAAACTTTCAATTGATTTTTAGGTCTAAATTCGCTATCTTCATTATATCCTTTTGTTCAACTATTTTTCTGAATGTGAAAGTATTTTCTTAATTTTACAGCAACCCGACACCAGACTCCACCCTGGGGGTCACGTGGCCTGAGTATGATAACGTCACTAAGTCCTACGGTGATATTAACGACGTTGTGACCATTGCACGTAACCCTGAGAGCGCTGCTATGGAATTCTGGAAGAATATCTATGAATATGCTGGACTTGAATTTTAAGATTTTTAAACGATCCGTTTTGTGCATTGTTTGTAATCGAATTTAACATCGAATTTAATGTAACAAAATAAAAATAAAAATTATCTGTTAGGGATATTTTTTTGTTTAAACAAACTCAAGGGAAACAAAATATATTTCATTCCCCCTCAGCGAGGAAATGACTAAATGAAAAAAAAAGCAAATTGAAAAAAGAACACCAAGAAGGTTCCGAGTCTGAGTTTTTAACAAATTAAAAAAAAGTTGTATGATATATTCGGCACCATAGAGGTAGCAGTAAATAGGTTTAATGTTTTTTTTAATTCACAAACTTAGTGTACACGATGTTCTAAATTTAATTTACTTTATCCTCTAGAGAATAAAAACGGCTTTTCCACTCAGATATTGAAAATTAAAAATACTCTTTCTGAGATGGTGGGATGAAAAATATATTCATGACGCGAGACTCGCCCCACGACACTTAGCATCATACAGATGCCTTCACGAGTTACAGACTCATAAAATGACTACTGCGCATTTAAGGCCAGCGCTCATAGTGACGGCACCTGTAGTCAGGTTTAATAAACCAACCAACGTAGCAGTGTCAACATGGAACCACAATAGACAAAGACAGGTAGGTATTTGTTCCCTTGACTGGCGGATATCTACAAATCAGTCAGTCACCAAACGTCCGCCACCCCTGAGCCACCGACCGATTGACGGCACAAAGCGATGTTTCATTGTATCCCCGATTCTCGTAACGGGATATCAGTGATCCCACTTACTAACTGGAGTGATTTTAGAGGGTGCTTTTATTCGTTGGATCTTATATTTCTTTTGTTATACAAGCTGAGAATTCACTTTGTGTTTTTCATTCTATTTAGCTAATTCAAGGGCACGTAAGGTCATCTATAAGCTGCATGGGCTCTTGAAGAAGTTTTAATTCCTAAGACGAAAATTATTACTATTATGGGCTCAAATCTTTACAAAAAGGACTCCGAAGGGGAAAAGACAGGCTTTAAATCACCAAAGCACTTCGTTGGGAGCACTTTGGAGCAAAGAGACCAGAGTGGAAGACTTTCATTAACAACAAAATCACGAAACTTGAAGTCAACCGGCGCTCTGAGCTTGATGCGAAGCGCGACGAATTGAAAGCCAGACCACCTGCGGCTATAAACTATAATTTTGAGAACGGTGTGCTCTCATGTACGCAATGCGCGTGAACCTTCCAAAAGAAAATTGGGTACATAAGCCACATGCGAGTGCACTACCGACAAGTTAACCGGAGTTGAAGCGGTCGCCATGGCCGAAATCGGTCGGACGATCATCATCATCATCACCGAAGATGATTAGGCAAGATTACAGATGAGTTCATTGCCATCTCAGGCACTGAAGAAACGTCTTTTAATTTCAAGTTTGAACATAATGTTAACGCCTTAAAGCTCGTCAGGACGTCACAATCCTCAGCAGTGAGAGACCGACAGAGAAGAAAAAGAAAGAAAACTCATGAAGAGACATCACTGTACTAATTTTTTTAGAAGAATTTACAGAACAGAACGGTGGAATTGGAACTTGCTACGCTTATAAGGTCTCAACCACTCGACTACCACACGGCGCCAAATTACTCCATTCTTTAGTAGCAGAGTATAGACAAACACATTCACTAAATCCACAGTCTAACAATCAGAATACAAGCCATCACCGTCTTACAACTGCCAACAATCCTTCTACCAAGACAGCGGACATGAATCGATTAATTATTCATACATTCAGTGTTCCCGACCTTTATTGCTCGTGTTCTCTGTACATGTGGAAATGTAATATCAATGATTGAAATACAGAGCCTAATGAAAGGTTTTATCTCTGTCTATACATGGATAAATGGAAGAATATATTGTCTGTATGTTTGGAGTTTTGTGAGGGTGCATGAAAGTGTTCATTTTCTCCTTTTAGTTTAAGTGCTTCAAGCCGCTTTATAAGTTAAATCTTTATATATAAAAATGAATACCCATTTCCACACGCCATAATATATGAATAAACTGTATAATAGTACTAACTTGCAATAAATATATGAATATTAATAATGTCAAAAAAGTGCATGTTGACAATAATGCTGTGTGTGAGACTAGCCTTAGGGGGCTGTATGCTTTTTGTCACGTTTGAAGTATAAAAAATATGCGTGTTTTTATTTAAATGTTATAAAGGAGCAACCAAGCGTACAGACCATTGCAGCTTGCTACACTAAGGGTGTCTCTCACCCGCTACATAGGTACCTTGCAGTGTATATCACCCATGTACTTTACAATATAATGAAGCTTACCTTACTCACCGCTAGAGCATACTACTCTAAGGTTAAATTATTTACCTCTGATCTTCGGTAATGGTTGAGGTAAAATCCCTGCGGGGTAGCTTCAAATTTCGAACCCGTTGTGTTCGTTCTATATCTCTTGAAATTATCCTCTATAATATATACAGGGTCTACTCAGTTTAGGTGAACGTTTTGGCATAGAACATTTTTAATTTACTACCATATTTCTGTAATTGTAGTTTAAATAATCTAATTATAAATAAAATTTACCACCTGTATATTTAAGTGAGGAGCTCGTGGCATAGTTGCTATTGCGCATATGATTCGATCAGCGAAGTTAAGCAACCATACGCCTAGCCAGTAGTTGGATGGGTGACCGCCCGAGTTTCCTCCGTGCCTCGGAGAGCACGTTAAGCCGTCGGTCCCGGTTGCCAATTTAACATCTTTGGCAATCGTTACAGGTCAGTCAGAGGCCTGAAAAAGTCTGACAACTGGTTTAACACAGATTGCCGATTTTCCTCTAAAAAAAGGGGTTACGAAGGTCAGATGGCAGTCGCTTCGTATAAAAATCAGGTGATCAGCCACATCGGGTTGAATCAAGTGCCGACCCCAAAAATACATGGGATAAGGCCAGGGAGATGAATGACCTGTATATTTAAAAAATATAAAAAACCTCTCTAATCTCTCTTATATATTATTTTTGTTTACTTAATTTTTTTTATAGGGACTTATTTGTCGAAAAGAAATTTAATTATATATACAACTTACTTCATATTTTTCTGGTAAAGTGTAGTTGTTAGGGGTTAATAAACGTTCGACGTTTATTAGATGATATTATTTGGAACATACGATAATGCTTAGATAAATAAATTAAAAAAAATATAAAAAAAATGTAAATGTATTTTCTTTTTTTATATTACTATTGATCTCCTGCCGACGATCTGTGTCAAAAATGTTCACCTTTAAAGTGTAGACCATAATAAGGACTTGCAAGTATAAGTGAAGTGCATTATTGTGTACTATGCAGGCACAACAATTTGCTTTATTTACACTACACGGTACCCACATAGTGATTCCAATACATTAGATCAGTACATTATGAGATTGCTTCCTATTCCGTATTCGCACCTCGCATTGTAGCACGAATTGTATCTGCTTCCATTAAACTGGTTTACTCTGTAATTGACTTTTGTTTGAAATAAATACCGTCTCCACTGGATAAAAAAGGCCTAATATCTTATACAGCATTCACAGAATTTTATTTAGAATAAATAATTCCCTAATCCTAGTCGGGACCTCTTAGCTGGGCCTGTATTATGAGTTAAACTTATGTGCAATGAGTTCACACTACGTGCTTTAGTGTGAAGGAAAACATCGTGAGGAAACCTGCATATGTCTGAGTAATTCAAAGACGTATGTATAGTGCCTGAGACGGCGATAGACACACCATTTGTCACGTTAGCACTTAATCATCTTCGGTGAAAAGTAACACCCACTTTTCACCGAAGCTACAACACTTCTGCCTACCCCTTCGGGGTATACAGGCGTGAGCATATTATGTATATATTTCAAGGGCTTTGCAGTAATAATCAAAGTAACCCGTACAATATCACAGCAGACGTCAATGTTTCTAGCCTAGAGAGCGATTGAATTTATGCAGCTTACCCTACGGCTAGAGAAATCAATACATGCCGATGGCAGAGCTAGTGTGGGCCAAGTCATAATATATGTACATAATCATCTCACGAGCAGTACCACAACTTCCTTGAAACTTTCTTGGAATACTGGTAACGTGCACACTTCATCATTTGGCTATACACGGCCTGTCACGCATATATTCAAACTGCATCTCTTATAAGCTCTTGCCTTATTATTAGAAAACAGATATCTAAGATAATCCGTGGTTTATTTATTTATTTACACTTTATGCACAAAAGAACAAAGGTGGACTTAATGCTATAGCATTTTCTACCAGTCAACCAATTATACACATATAATAGAATACAAAATTTAAAAGTAGTTTCATCTCTTTTTTAGATACGGATTTCAAAAGGGAGGGATATAGTTTTAGCCCGAGCTTAATATTTTTTAAGAACAACATAAAAATGAAAAAAAATTATATGAAAATCATTTTCGATTTTATTAGTTTAGGCCCTGGTAAGTCATTTATGAAAGTCGAAGATTTGACCACTGGTTCAGAAACTAACCTTCTGAGAAGAACCGGCTAGAAACTCAGCTGGCATCATGTACATGATGGTATGAAGTATTTCCCCCTTTTTAGTAAACTTACGATGAAAATTTACCACTTACAGTTTGATTTAAGCTATATCTGGCGATTGCTATACTGTTTATTTTTATTTACTATGATCGATATCTAAATTCCTATTTAAACTTCGCCAGGCTGCTTTCCGGTAACTCAACTGTACTGAAAGGCATTTTAAACTTTTCGCTTTGAGTCGATGTATGAATATTAATTTATGCTAACGTTTCTATAATCGCTTTGGTTCAGGATCAATTATTTTGAGAAGCAGCTATCTATATACAGAGATTAATTATATTAATCGGATCTTCATAACTTTCTACTGGGATTCCTTCTCCGAAGTTCTACAAAGGCCTACATTTTACTTATTATCTGACTTTAAGTGACATAGACAAGTGTGAGTAAGTACAATTTCTTCTTTCCTGAGAGCCTAGTGCGAGTTTTTCACTACCGCCGTCACAAGTCACCGCGTCGACGTAAACGCCGATTTGTATAGGATCGGAACAGCGCCTCTGTCGGCCTAAACATGACACTATTGTGATCCCATACAAATTCTGCGTTTACGTCGACGCGATGACTTGTGACGGAGATTTTAAGAAAACTCGCACTAGACACACTGAGCGAATGTAACGCACTTGTCAAAGTCAAAGTCAAAGTCAAAAATATCTTTATTCGATTAGAATTTTACAAAGTACTTTGAAATCGTCAGAATGACATAAATTTACAGGGTTATACATACTACCGCCATATTATATTATATTGTGCTCATAGAAGCGATTCAAAATGTATAGAAATTACATAAATCAGTCACGTGACATATGTCATTCCCATACATAAGCGAAGCGTGAAGATAATGCTTTATCACTGCACATAAGTTTAAAAAAATACTCATCGGTAGAGGCCCAGCTGGGATAAGAACTTGCGTCGCTTGCGTAGCAGAGTGCACAAACACCACGGCCACCACGGCTCTTATTACTTAGTTTTTTTAGACAGTCTGCGATTGACTGCAATCTCACTGATGGAAAGTGAAGATGTGGTTGAAGATGGAGCTCCCCATTAATAGCCTATTCACTCGCTCCTTGAAAGACCTCTTGTTTGAGAAGATTAAGATAAAGAAAGCCTAGTTTTTATCCCTGTTTTCTGAGAATATCGCATGTCGCACGAGCCATCAGACTGGGCTTGAAAGGCGCGTTCAGTCAAACAAAGGGACTCCGGCTGACACTAATGGTTCCTTTTCAACACCCACACAGGGAAGCAATTATACAGTTGAGACTTTCACAATTGGATCATGCAAGAAATAGGGAAATGAGCTGGAGATAAAGTAGATAAAATCGTTAAAAGGGTAGGGCATAATAACATTTATACTACAACTAGCTGTGCCCCGCGGTTTCACCCGCTTAGATTTTAATTTCATAATTGCCCGCGGATCCCTAATGTTTTTTTAAAATCTAAGTTGCCTAAGTTACTCCTTGTAACATAAGCTATCCGTCAGTGAAAGTCCCGTCAAAATCCGTCCAGCCGTTTCGGAGATTACCCGGAACAAACAGACAGACAGACAGACAGAGAAAAATTTTAACAATTGGTTTTTCTATGTCAGTACCGTGTATACTTTCATATGTATTGAGTGAAAAGCTGTTATTTTGGAATTACAAACAGACACTTCAATTTTTTTTATCTGTGTATAGATAGATTATGGTAGAGAGAAGCTAATTGTGATATAGTATTCTATTATTTTTCTTAAATTTTCTTACAACTATGAACTTATTTATATTCAATTCAATCAGTATATTAACCTTCATAAATATGACACCAGTGCAAAACCACACCTGTATGTGGCAGATAGCTTCAGTCATTCATCTCAAGTTCTATACTCTTTGAATTTGTTTTCCACTGCCGCCGTCACAAGTCATCGCGTCGACGTAAACGCAGATTTGTATAGGATCGTAACAGCGCCTCTGCCGGCCTAAAGATGACACTATTGTGAGCCCATACAAATCTGCGTTTACGTCGACGCAATTACTAGTGACGGCGATTTTAAGAAAACACGCACTAGGCACTGAACAAATTCGAAGAATATAGAGCTGAAAGTTCTCTTACGACGTTTCCTTTCACTGTACAGCTCGTGGAGTGACATCACTTCCCTTACGTTTTTAAATCTCATTCTCAAACCACGCACCACAGATCCAAGAATTAAATTTAAAAAACCTCGGCCATCTTTTGTCCTCTTAGTACATACGAGACCGCGCTTGCAGTTTTGAAAAGGTCCCTACGGTGCAAGCCATGAAAACACTGCCGTTCAAAAGACGTGGCCTGCACGCTTACAATCGGTAGCAAAACAAAAGACCAACTTACGTGCTTGCACTACATTCTTGAAGGCTTTAGTGTGCTATTTTAATGCAAGTACGTGTAAAGGGAACGTTTATGTTGGTGGGAAATGAGGGTAATTAAAACTTTTATACTCTACCGATATTTCTGTCTTAAATTTTCTGATTACTGATATTTTCTTGTATAAGTGGATGAATTTATGAGTTTTGACTCTATGTGAAAGATATAGGGTTCCTTTTCATAAAGACTCATGTGGATATTTGATTTTAGGGGAAAATACATGAACAAAAGGTTCCGTGCTATGTATTCTGGAACGTAGCTCTCATAGGCTACATTCGCCGCTTACCCTTAAACTACAGTATGACTATTTGCCATATCTATCCAGATGATCTAATATAATTGTAGATTTTGTTTATAATTCAAAATTAACAACTGTTAATATACGATATTCATATTAATATACGTTGATTATCTTTATATATAAAAATGAATCCCCATTTCCCTTGGTAACGGCATCACGCGTAAACGGCTGGACCGATTTTACCGGGACTTTTACTGGCAGAAAGCTGAAGTTTCAAGGAGTGTTTTAGGCTAATTTTATTTAAAAAAAAACACAAAAAAAACTCTGTCTGTCTGTTCCGGCGAATCTCTGAAATGGCTGGACCATTGACCAATGGCTGACCAATTTAAGAGAGATTCTTTCTGATGTAACAAGGAGTAACATAGGCTGCTTTAATTTTGAAAAACGGGTAAATAAAACAACTCATGAAATGAAGACTACGCGAGTGAAACCGCGGGGCACAGCTAATTACAGGTCGCGTGACGAATTATGAGCGCTGACCTCGAGTAGTCGTTTTGTATGTCTATACGGCACAACGTGACTATTTTCTAGCGCTCATCATTCTCAACGGAATCTGTTTAAAAAAAATATACTGTACTTAAAAACTTCCATCTACGTGTTTATCTATGCCATGGGATCCGTGTTTCATTATGTGGAATTAAAAATCTTATGTTATTTGTCCCCGCTTCGCGCTCGTATCCAGACCACGTCCATTACACGCTGCGGGTAATTAAACTTCTTGAATTCTTGATTTACGACCGAGAGCTTTTTTTAATTTTCATAACTTAGTTGGCGTATAAATTCCCACTTAACTTAGTTTCCTGGGTAGTGTCGCACGAAAGAAGTTAACTGCTTTTTGTAGAAGCATAGCATGTTAAAAAGGTCCTTATTTTATAACTAGCAAAGAGAATGCATACATACATTTACCGACGCCTGTATTCCCCCAAAAAGTAGGCAGAGGAAGTACCACGCGAATGACGTATACGCAATCGCCCTCGACGAGACACCTCTAACTATCATTACGCCTTTGTTGTCGTAGATGCGCGCGTTTCATTTCGAAACGATTTGTTCTGAGATTCCTAAATGCTTGTAAGGCTTAAACTGTGTCCATACTATGTAGATATCGATGTTACGAGGAAAATATTTCATAATAAAATAATTTCAGGAAAAAGCAAAACCAATGTCCTTAGCATGGGTGCCTTCAGAAACCTAGCATCGTAATTCTAAAGCCAGGAATTTCTCGATATTGAATACCTTGCGGTGGAAAGGTCTCGGCGGAGATAATATCTGTATTTACGAGGCATTAGTGAATTCGATACCGTGAGAGGAACGCCATCCGTTGCCGTACACGGACCAATACGAGTATAGGTTTTAGTACATTATGCTTTAGGTGTAAAATATTTTACAAGCTTTGCAGAGTTTTATTATTCAGTTGAATAATTCACATTCTAACATTAGAGAGCAGATCCGAAAATGTTAGCAGGTGACTTGACATGACCTACAAAAATAATGTAATTCTTTTATTTTCTCGTATTACCACGGCAGTTCGATCGTTTCAAATTGACAGATTATACCCGTCACATACATCTGTCTCATACAGATAATATATACCGGTTGATAGAGACAAATGGATGAGAAAAATACATTGTGCCGACCACAAATAAAATGGGATGAGGACAGAAGGCTGATTATGATCCTACTTCATACATTTATATTTATTCTCATAATAATTAGAACTCGAACTAATATAATATCTGTAATTTGCCATATTTTTTAAAAACATTTACGTCGAGTGCGTAGAAATTAAGTTAAAGAGGATTTGTAATACTGGATTAACGGTAGAATTAAAGGATTTGTCTGCGCTCAACGTGACAGGCGTGATGACACTCTTATATTATGATCCTAATTTTTTTCCCACTTCCATACATACATATGCTCACGCCTGTATTCCCGAAGGGGTAGACAGAGGTGTTGTAATAACAACACCCACTTTTCACCGAAGATTATTTAGTGCCGACGTGACAAACGATGAGTCTATCGCCGTCTCAGCGCTATACAAACGTCTTTGAATTACTTCTCAGACTTATGCAGGTTTCCTTACGATGTTTAACATCTTGGATGTACCGCCATATTGTAATTTGAATGACGTCACAGCTGAGCATGCATTGTCATATACCATATACCAAATTTCAGCTCAATCACTTAAAGATTTGACTGATTAAAAATTCAGTTGCTAGATTCCTCCCAGACATACATTCTTACACACAAGTTAAATAACAGCTTGTAATAATGAATACCTCTTTGTTATAACTTTGATAGGGAGGCTTTTCACAAGGCTACCCTTGGGGCTACTAAGATAACTGGAATCTGCCCAACGTATTTCATTGGGATTTCGTTTGGAACCTATTGTTCTACGGGTGACACATGAGTGATTTATGTGACAATATGCGACGACTAAATTGAGATCTAGAAAGTTTTCAAACCTGGACCTTGACTGAATCAATATCAAAGCATTACTTTACACTTTTATTTTAATTTTTTCTTTTGGATCTTGTCCTTAGGGTTTATTTATATATTTATGGTCTTCAACATTGAATTACTTCTCAGACATATGTAGGTACGATGTTTCCTTCACCGTAAAGCACGAGGTGCGAAATCACAGCACATAAGTTTTTAGAAAAACTCATTGGTTCGTACCCGTTGAGATTCGAACTTGCGTCGCTAGCGTAGCAGGCGACTGTTTAGACTAACACAGCATGGCAGGGTGGATCAGAGCGGCATAGAAAATAGGCTTGCTCAAACCGATGGCCACCACCGCCAATATTACGGCAAATACTAAGATACATAGAATTGATAAAATAATCCACACCTCCCCAATAACAACGGGGAAGTATCGTAACAACCTTAGTTCCTATCAATATAAGGACAACGGTCAATATTGGCGACGCGCCGACCAATCCATCCAGTTTTTCCTTTCCCGGACACTCCATTAGTTACGGATCGTCCGGACGCCGGACGCTGTCCGTGTTCTGACAAATTAAAAAGCCAGTCTGCTTACTGCTCGCTAAATTGGAACGTCTATCCTATTTAAGTGGGACTGCGCTTTTTGATGTTTATATTACATTTTAAATATTTTATAGAATTCTTATTTAAAGTTACTGGGGACTTATCACGATAATATTTCGCCGGTCTGCTCGCGACCACAATTGGTGTAACCCATTCGAAACGTCGAGGTACATTATTTTCAAAATATTATCGCGATAAGTCCCGAGTGACATTAAATATGAATTTAAATCGCGAAAGTTTAATAATTTATTTTTCAGAAAGGCTAAATTCGGAGCAATCGTAACTGAAGGAAGTGTATGAAGAGATGCATGAATGTGGATGAAGCGAAAGTATGTAAGGATCATAGCCAACGGTGGTCTCTACCTACCCCCATAGGATACAGGCGTGAGCATATGTAAGTAAGCTTCACAAGCACTCACACGCCCGCATCTACAAAGTCGGTAAAAAGCGACCTAACTTAATGAACAAAGTTAAAAACTGTGTAGGTACAGTAAGTTAGTGCATCGTTATGAGATCCATATTTAGTAAGCACATTAGTAGAGGCAGTAAGTGACTGAGTACAAAGCTTTGAGATGAGTTCCAGCGCATCATGTACATTTTCTTGAGAGCTCGTTACACTGAGAAGCTTATTGTCAACTTTCCGACTTAGCTAGTACGCATGGATGGATATTCTAGGAAGAAGTGAGGCTTACGTGATGTAATTACAAACAATAATAAAACAAATAAAAATAAATAAACATTAATAAACAAAAATAAAATTATGAAAAATAAGTTGTAAAATATATAACACAGCGCCGCGCCGCCTCAATCAGGCTCAAACAAAGAGTTTGTGCTATAGATACCAAATAACGTTTATAATAGTATTGTTAAAAAAATACGTTCTTATAATACCGACATGATTACAGAAGGAAAACACAAATGCTCATCACATAATAATCAATTCAGGATTAGCTGAATGCAACGCTTTTAGTTTCCAAACATTATAAATACAAAGTCGTTTAAATGTTAAGTACTTTTAACGCGCATATCTTTAAAAGTGTTGATTTCATTATTCCACGATCAGTCATGCAATCGAAGCTTTGTACACGATGACACCGAAAAACACTCTAAAGATGACGAGATATCGCTGTCACCAATTATTCATACTCATTATATATTTTGAGAGCCGTCATGGGGTTCGAGCAGTCACTCGCAAGTACGAATTTGAGTGAATAATGTGCAGTGAATTCACACCACGTGCTTTACGGTGAAGAATAACGTCGTCGAACCTACAAATGTCTGAGAGGTTATCGAGACGGCGATATACTACTAACCATCTGTCACTTTGGCACTTAATCATCTTCGCTGAAAAGTGGGTGTTGTTATTACAACACCTCTGCCTACCCCTTCGGCGAATACAAGCGTGAGCATATCTATGTATGTATGTATTCCCATCGTAAAATTATTTGCAACAATGAGCTTTACGGCGAAGTAAAATTGCTGTATAGAAAATATAGTTCTGAGAAGAAATTCAAAGGGATATCGTCGCTTTTTGGGACCATTCTGTACAAGAAGGCGTATGCTTACATAAAATACTTAGTTATATAATGTATCGCTCCGTACTTATTTACAAGTGGAGCAGAATAGCTAGTAATTTATCAATAAGCTAGTACGTCTGTCTGCTCAATACATACAGCAATTTGTACCCTTATTTTCTGTGAATAAATATTTTATAAACATTTCGCCACAGGCATGTCTCGATAAGGCGAACCTTTAGGCACCACCCTACTTCCCGAAGGTCTATTTGAAAGTCAAAGAAGAAGAAAATATTTTCATCGGCCCAATATGTTTGCAAACGGTCCGCGTCGATCGCTATCCGCACCAATTGTGTCCCTATAAACCTACTAAATTGTATTTGAATAAACTGATTTGGAAGGCTCACGCATTATTTAGACGGTTTTATTTGATCGGGTTCTGAGGTCGGCTGTTTGTTTACGTATTCTATTGTTATAGCGTGAGACACGGAAAATAATTTTCAATAATTTCATGCGATCAACTTACTCAGTATTCAAATCGCCTCTTTCCCATGGGAATAAAAAGTATTATTTAAATCAGTCGCGCAACAAGCGAGAATAAGACAAAACGGGAAAAAGTTGGTCTTTAGTTGGTATTTATAATAGAGTAAGGTCCCGCGAGGATCAGAGAATACCTGTGCCCCAAGTAAACATGTTTTAACGTTGACGATATCGCCTGCGTATTTTCCTCATTTCGTATGGGAACGTCCCAAGCGGCGAGTGTAGGAAGTTTTACGTCTTCATATAAAAAAAAGCGCAAAACGCAAGGTCAAGCGATGACGTTCGAACGTATCAAAATCTGTACTGGGGTATTGTTATCTGCCAAAATCACCATGATCCAGATTTCATCTTCTGGGATCGGGAACATGTTTTGGAACCACACATAAAATTTAGGCTTTTATAAAATGACGAACGTCTGCTCCTCGCTTTTGAGCCCTAATCTATACAGATAAATAAAATTTAAGTGTCTGTTTGTAATTCCAAAATAACAGCTTTTCACTAAATGCATACGATAGTATACGAGCTACTGACACTAAAAAACCAAGTTTTAAAATTTTTCTCTGTCTGTCTGTCTGTTTGTTCCTGGTAATCTCCGAAACGGCTGGACGGATTTTAACGGGACTTTCACTGGTAGGTAGCTGATGTTTCAAGGAGTAATTAAGGCTACTTTTATTTATTAAAAATATTAGGGTTCCGCGACAAAAAAGGATAAAACTAAATCTACGCAGGTGAAACTGCGAGGCACAGCTAGTAATCTATATAAACAGCCGAAAGATACCACAGGTTATAGCGATAGTTATTCTACTGAGTGACAGTGACAGATTTATCCACGTCACGTCAGATACCAACTGCCGAGTTCATCGAGTTGGAAGTGCAAGTTAAAATTACTTTTTTTAATGTTATCTTAAACTTTTGGGTGACTGAATTGTTAAAATTATGACGGACCTAACAATTAATAGCATATTACAGCTTAAAGCCAGTTCTAAAGCAGATTATATCTTTTAAAGCAGGAACTTCTTAAGTTTGACGTTTCTTTTCTTGCACTAAAGAAATGACACAGCTTAGAAGTGTTCAATACGCACTGCATCAGGGGCCTTACCATGATCTCTTATTGCCATGATAGTTTCACTCATTTATGAGACAGATGTATGTGACGTGCATACATCTGTCACTTTCGCACAACTGAATTATCATTGCAATAAGAGCTCATGGTTGGGGCCCTGAACAGAAGTTCAAGATATAGTTCTGTACAAGCTAAGCGGAACTCATGCTGTATTTGGTATTTGATGGAAATTAGTAGATACTATTATAGTCTTAGTTGCACATTAATATAAGTACCTATATATGTTAGACAGTATCATAATCTATACAGTTATATTTATAAACTAGCTGTGCCCTGCTGTTTCACCCTTATTTAATTTAGTTTCATCCTTATTGTTGCGGAACCCTATTATTTTTAACAAATAAAGGTTGCCTAAGTTACTCCTTGAAACATCAGCTACCTGCCAATGAAATTCCCGTTAAAATCGGTTCAGCCGTTTCAGAGATTACCCGGAACAAACAGACAGACAGAGAAAAATTTTTAAACTTGGATTTTTAGTGTCAGTAGCGTGTATACTTTCATATGCATTTAGTGAAAAGCTGTTATTTGGAGTTACAAACAGACAATTTTATTTATCTGTATAGATAAATTAAACTTAAATGAAAGATTATAAAAAGGGCACGCGCGTAGGTACCTATGCGAAAATTTGCGATTAAAATTGTACCATAAGTACCACTCTACGTAATGAACGGCTCGTACAAATCCTTAATCAAAACAAAATACTGAACATTAATTTGTCAAAGTCTATAACACGCATATAAATGGTGATACGTCATCCAATACTGTTATTAGACCAGCCGCGTGATTCACTAAGGTTTGTCAGCGTCGAACTCGATGACGAGTATTGGTTTCAATCATAGGAAATTGAAACATAATACAAAGAGGATATGGTTCATTTTTGTATCTTTAAAACCGACACTCAACGACGAGTGCGACGCTGAGAGAGAGAGGATAACACGGCCGAGCGGCTCTCTTGTACGCGTCGCGCATGACATATTAGCAGTAACCCATTCGGACCACAATCGTGTACCAATTACCATAAATACAGCCATCAGCTCACACTAATGTCGAGTTATTAATTAACCCTTATTTACGGCATATAAAGTACGGTACCGTAATTGACACACGCCACAAACACCCAACAAGATTACGACCTCGACACAGATTTTACGGAAGACTCCGTAAACAATATTTCCTGTGAAGGTTTATTATACACTAGCTGTGCCCTGCGGTTTCACCCGCGTAGATTTAGTTTCATCCTTATTGTCGTGGAACCCTAATAGTTTTATTGATTTAAAGTAGCCTAAGTTACTCCTTGATATATCAGCTACCTGCCAGTGAAAGTCCCGTTAAAATCGGTTCAGCCGTTTCGGAGATTCATCATCATCATCATCTACCCCGCGGTTTCACCCGCGTACACTTTATTTTATTTCTTGGGTGGCTACGCAGACCCTTTTTTTGGAAATAAATTAAACCTGAGTAACTCCTTGTAACACCAGCCATCTACCAGTGAAAGTCCCGGTAAAATCGGTCCTGCCGTTTCAGAGATTAACCTGGACAAACAGACAGACAGACAAACAGGCAGTGAAAAAATTTAAAAGTTTTTTTTAATATTTTAGTAACGTATATACTTTCAAACACATTTAGATAAAAGCTGTTACAAACAGACACTTCCATTTTATTTATTAGTACGTATATACGTATGTATACATATATGAATGGAAGTACGCGTACGTGGTGAAATGAAACATTATGTACACGCGTATTGTATGGAGGTTTCTCATCTTCTACCTGAGGTTGAAACGTTATTAATCCGGCGAGATGACGAAAGGGCAAACAGGATATGAGTGTAAGCAGTTTTCAAACGAGTTTCATCCTTACTCGTTAGGGAAAATGAATTTTGCGGCTTGATTTATCAAGAACCTTACCTAACCTCGAATACAAAATGTCACCGTACCGTACCAATGAAATTTAAGTAACTAACTAGGGATGACGATTCTTTCCAAAAAAGATCGATTTTTAAATCGATTCGAATCGTAACTTGATGAATCGATTCATAAAAAAATCGAGGTCAAAAAGATCGATTTCTAAAAAATCTATTTTTTCTCGAGTCTGCATTTACAATGTAAATATAAATCCATTTTATGAAAAACAAGATACCATAATAAGCGATCACTTAGTATTAAAATCAGGGATTTTATATAGTTCAATAAATTCGATGATCACAATCATTTTTATAACAATATGAAAGTATCAGGTAAAAAAGAAGACATAATTCTACTTTCTAAATGTACTTGTTATATTAAGTAATAATTTTAACAAAAAAAATACTGATTTCAAATTTTAATTCTAAAAGTACTGAATAGATTAAAATCGTGTTGTGAATAGAAAAAATCGAGTGTCGATTCTCTAGGGTGAAATATCGATTCACTGAATCGATTCAGTGTTTCATATCGATTTATTTGGCTCGAAAAATCGATTCTTCGATTAATCGACCTCAGATCGACATCCCTATAACTAACCTCAAGTTTTACGATGAGTGAAAACATCGTGAGGCAGTCTGCATACGTTGTTAATGATGTTAAAACAGCGACCAACTATCTATCCCAACAAGTACGGTCGCAATAGTAAACACAAACTGGGGCCCAACCATGAGCTCTTATTGCAATGACAGTTGTGCGACAGTGATAGATGTATACACGTCACATACATCTGTCTCATAAATGAGTGAAACTATCATGGCAATAAGAGCTCATGGTAAGGCCCCTGTTCTCGGTACCTTCATGCCGAACTGTCGCGCGAGCTCGGTCTCCAGTTCCAAGATCGCTGTGTGCGCTGAATGCCCTCCTGGACTCAAGCCCCGACTGTGATGTGCTCGGTGGTGAATGGAAGGTGATTTTGAATGAATGTTTAATTTATTCTGACTTGAAGACTTGCGTTACCTTAATTTTTATATTATGATTTATATTTTTATTACTAGAAAATAAGAGAACAAACTATGTTCTCTTATTTTTATATGTTCATATTAGTTTCGTGTATTTTATCATCTGTGTTAATATTTGTATTGAGTTTATAACTATCGTTTTGTCTAATTAGCGTAATTGATGTTATGTCGTGCTGATTTGTGAATAAATAAATAAATCTTCTCACCTTTGGTGGAAAGTGGATGATCTAACACTCTGTCTACTCCTTCGAGAACTTTCGTAGAAGGCGAAATAATATTATTAAGAACAGCCGTCGTCATTAATCACACAATTTACTCGTACCTTCTGTAGTATATCTGTTTTTAAATATTAGCTGTGCCTCGCGGTTTGACCCGTGTAAGATTAACAATAAAACATATTATGTTACTTTGTGATATTTTTTCCCCGTTTGTGTAAAATTTTCCATTGTTTGTTCCTTCGCTTCTATTGGTCGCAGCGTAATGTTATAAAGCCTTCCTTATTGAATGAAATATCCAACGGAAATATTTGTTCAATTCAAACTAGTAGTTCATGAGATTAGCACGTTCAACCAAGTAAAAATTCAGTTTTGAGTTCAGTTTAATTTTAACATCAATTATAATTGTTTTTTCACTATTAGCAAGTTACATTATATATACATACATATACTCACGCTTGTATTAGGGGGTAGGCAGAGGTGTTATAATAACAACACCCACATTTCACCGAAGATGATTAAGTGCCAACGTGACAGATGATGAGTCTATCGCATCTAAAGTTACATTATCTTAGTAAAAAAGGCTATATTGTTAATCGACTTAAAATAAAGACCCTAATAACTATGCACCGATGAACTTATCCAACGATGTGGTATGTAGTTACTGTCAATCAGAAGCCGAAACCATGAGTCACCTAATATGCAATTGCGATACACTGGCCAAATGGCGAATGGAACTACTGGGTAAGGCGTATCCGAAACCAGAGGACTACAAGCTCTTCCCCATGGGCAAGATCTGCCGGCTTGTTCAGGGAGTATTTGAGAAGTCAGGTACGTAGAGCATAGGGGCAAGGGCGGCACAAAAGATCCCGTGCTTCCGGGCAACCGGACCCAATAATTCCACAAACAAGATAAGATAACCATGCACCGAATGATGCCACGGCCCGAATAATATAGCTTGAGGAAGGTCGATAGGTCTCTCAAGAAATCTCAGTCGCAGTCTGGTAACACGCATCATTGGTATATAAAGATAAATGCGTCGTCCCCGACAAGCTTTGTATGCATAATTTCGCGTTGTGACCTCTACAATAATATAGTAAAGGAAGTCAGCGCGATCCTTCGGTTAGGTCAACGCAAACAGCCTTCTCTGTGCGTGAGTGTGCGTTCGTGATTAGATTTACAAACCTACTTTTTTCTTGGTATTGTCTAGACTTTCTAGGCGCATATTTTTGATTAAAATAAAAGATCTTTTAACGTTATCTCTATCGTTTTTGATGTATAGTGTAGGTCTTAGAGGTTACTAAAGATTCTATGATTATTGTATCATCCGTGGAACATAGTACTATTTATGTTGTAAAATTTAATGCAATATCACTCAATTTTTTTTTAATAAACAACGAATAATTAAAAATAAAGTAGTATGTACTTCCAGCTAATGCTCTGTGCCTCTCTTTAAATAATATTGTACAATAGTTAGGAATATGTATGCGAATGAAAACCAAGTCCTGGTTGTATGTAAAGGCATAAATTTAACATAAGATATATTCTCAATTGCCAGATGCATGCAAGGAGAATGTTTAAAACGGAAAAGAAACGTGAAAACTGAGTTTGAAATATGAAGTATATTTTTAAAAATAATCTTTACTGTTAGATATCTCATTTATAGAGACTATAGGCTATATCTATATCTATACATCAATACAGATAAATTAAATTTAAGTGTCTGTTTGTAATTCCAAAATTACAGCTTTTCACTAAATGCATATGAAATTATACACGCTATTGACACTAGAAAACCTGTCAGTGTCTGTCTGTTTGTTCTGGGTAATCTCTGAAACGGCTGGATGGATTTTAACGGGACTTTCACTGGTAGGTAGCTGATGTTTCAAGGAGTAACTTCTTTAGGAGGAGTAGCTACTTTTATTTATTAAAAATATTAGGGTTCCGCGACTAAATCTACGCGTGTGAAACCGCGGGGCACAGCTAGTATTATATATATAGGCTTTAATCACGCTAAGACCAATCGCGGGCTAAAGTAAGCGCAAACTTTTTTTTTATTGACGAGGGGGAAACTAAGTGGGAAGTGGCGGGCAGAAGCTAGGTGATATAGAAATATCTAAATTATTTTGTACAGACAAATCCTATGTAGTTAAGTCACTTCGAATTCATGACTTTATACGAGTAAAAGTAAAAGGTATCCAATGACTTTCATCAGCGTTCAAGCTAACATATTACTTCCAGAATATTATAATACAGGGTAAATTAGGTTCATTAAAGTAATTTACGGACTGAAACCCATTAACAATGAATTCTTTCAAGTGATCGAACCCCGGTCCTGTCATGCCATTGAATATTTGACGTCCAATTATAGTTCATGAATTAATTAAATAAGTCAAAACCGTTTAACTTTATTCACAGCTGGTTGTTAATTAAGTTTATGAGACATCAAACGAAACCATAATAAAACAATCTGATTGTTATACATTCGATTTAAAACAACAATGGGCTCGCTCCAATTACATGACAGTCAAATATAACTTGTAAAATATGAGTGTAGTATAAATAAATACCTGCCTACCCCTTCGGGGAATACAGGTATGAGAACATGTATCATAAAGTAACCAAGAAGTATTGTAGGATCAAAAAGCATTATTTTTAGGCTTCCGTACCTCAAAATGAAAAACTGGAGCCCTTCTAAGATCACTTTGTCTGTCTGTCTAGTAACTTTTTCTCAGGAACACGTGGAAGTATCGAGCTGAATTTAATATTAATTACTGAGGTCTACTGTGCCTTGGAGCTGTGAAAAAATCTAACTTTTAAACCAACGCCATCAAAAGATACAGTCGATTATGCTGGAAATTTTCAACACTTACAAGGGAATCAAAAGCTACGGGGTACTTCCCGTGAACTCATAATCTTAAAACTTGGTACAATTCGTCTTATAGCACAAATAAAGGAAAAAATTACGAAATTAATACATTTTTATTTACATCAGCTTTGTACGGAACCGTCGGTGCGTGGAAGCGACTCGCACTTGGCCCAAACAATCTATTCATCCACAAGAAGACGCCACAGTTACACCGAACGCATATTTTTGAACCTTCTTACTATAATCGGTTTAAGCAGAGCGTATTAAGAACTTCTGAGCTTTGACTTTTGATTTTGGTACCTTAAAACTACTTAATACGCGGGTGAAACCGCGGGGCATAGCTAGTTTGTAATGTAACAAGTTAATTAACACAACGAATGTTAATGTAGTTTAAAAATGAAACAAAAACATTTGAAACGCGCATAGAAACACAACTCCCTGAAATGGACGTACACAATTACGCGAGGGTTAAACAAAAAAACAATCAGATTTATAATATGGAGAGTTTTCCAATTTGGGTAAAACAGACCTACAATAAAGTACAAAGCTTTTTTGGTAATTTCATTTCGGTTTCATTAGATCTCATAAATCTTTGCACAGATACTGAATTGTGATACATAATCGAATATATATTAACTTTATATAGCTTTATATCTACACTAGTATTAAAAAGAGGAAAGATTTGTTAGTTTTTTGTTTGTTTGTTTGCATTGAATAGGCTCCGATCTTGACAATTCTTACAGCAATGGATAGCTACGTCCTCAGCGAGTAACATAGGCTATATTTTATCCCCGTACTCCCACGGGAACGGGAACTTCGCGGGTGAAACTGACAAACTATTAATGCAAACGACATACATATTTTACTTTATATTGTATATATTTTTACATGAAAATGCGTCGAATTTACACAAACAATAGTCGAGTGATTAGTTACTAAGAAAGCAAATTTGCGAGTTCAAATCCTTTTACGGAAATAGTATACCAACCTTACACTTGGATATGTATCTATCCGTACATACATATTATAAATACGTATGTCGAGAAGATTTATTCAATATTATATTGGTAAAGTTTAATCCGAATCCCAATATAGATAGTAGAATATTAACTAAATAGGTAATCTCACAGTTCAGCATCGGTATTGAAGAGAGATATATGAAAACCGAGCATAGCAAGCTCTTCAGCTTTATTTCGATACTCATAAACTTAAATATTCACGTAAGGAATGAGAGTTTTTGAACTTTATAAAATTATATCTATCTATGTCCATCTATTTTCTAAGTAAATTATCACAATCCAGAAAATCCTTGTGTCGTAAAATTAACATCACCTAATAACCTAATAACTAATTTTAAATAAAAAATATTTTAAGGATAATTCGCACTTGACCGTCAACTCGGACGCGTGCTGAGACGGGCCCGAACCGAGACGATCTAAAATAAATTATGGTCGTACGAGACCGATGGAAATCTTATAAGAAATTACGAATGTGGATTTGAATGGAGCTATATTATACTTAGTATCCGGCGCCTCTATGAAATCGTGACGATTATTATGAACGTACGTAGAATAATCTCCTAATATAACAATTCCCGGGTTGACAAGCGTCTGCCGTCCGCCATTTCGCGCGTAATTAAACGTCAAGCAGCCATTTTGTGAAATAAACATGCATGAGCGCGCGGCCTGCGAACCGTCACGTGCCAATATCAAACATTTTTATTAATAAGCGCTGTGACCGTTTTTTGATTTCTTTTTTTTTGTTTGAGCGTAACTGGTTTTAGTTTTCCATGTTTGAATTTCATATTTCAAATGTGCTTTATTTAGTGAACTCCAAAATTTGTTCCCTTTTTGGAACTTCTTTTTATTACGAAAGCACTTGGGACAGTTTGGAAACTTATATCTAATATTTTTAAGAGAAACTTAATCTCTTATGCAATAAATACAACCCTTTAATATTTACTGGAGTTTGACTGGCAGATAGCTGATGTTACAAGAAGTCACTTAGGATATTTAATTAAAATAGGGTTTCGCAAAAAACCCACCCATGAAAGTGACGAATGAAACGAACTTTCACTTACCGACATTTTGTACGTTTAAATTTTGTGCAAGAATACCAAAACCAATTTTTACCTTTCTCGTTCGTAATAAAGGTAATTTGTAATTAGGCTCGATGTCTATTTGTTGAAATCCAACCATTGAAGTCACCGCAATGTTGGTCAGACATTTCGTCGTTACATTGTGAGTTGGTGCATGGCCCAACGCACGCCATAAACGGCCAAGGTGCATCATACATATGCATGGCGGCTCCGCTAACCCAATACAGGACGAGGTTTAATTACAACGACTGGGGATATTCGGGAGATTGCACGGATTATAATGGCTGTCTAGTTAGTAACACCTATCCACAAAGCCCCAATTAGTTACGGTCAAAGAAAGCGATTACCTCACTAGTTCATGAATATTGAAACTCATTAGCGATGTCATCTCTGCAATCTCCTCACGTACGCACAAAGTACAATGACAGGTCCTAATCGACACGTTGCACAAGTACGATCCTCGCTTAAGGGGCCAATGTCGCGGTCCACACGGCCGGAATATCGATACGAGATGACACATCCGGATAGGAAACTCCGAAAAAGATAGCTATAGGGAATAATATAAAAGCGCGCGGGTGGTCGGTTACAGCATCATTCGTCTAAAGACAGTCGAAGCATCAACAACCAACATGAACTCTTTTGTGTGCGTTCTTCTTATGGCTGCGGTGGTTGTGGCTGAGCCTCCACTATTCAGACAACAGTACCGTTTCCAACGCCAGGAGCTTGCTGAACCGAGCGATACTGAAAAGAGCGATGACGCTCCATACCCGGCTGCTGGATTTAAGCCTGCCAAGGAGTTTAACCTTCCCAGTCGTGTAGAAACTGCTCCTCCTGCAACCTCCTACGGCGTTCCTGATACAAGCTACGGCGCGCCAGGGTCAACAGTCCTCAGCACAGACTACGGCGTGCCTGAAGAGAAGAAAGAAGACGTCACGACCGAAACCCCTGAGCCTGCAGAGAAGAAAGAGAACCTAGAAGAAGCACCAAAGACAGAGACAGAAGTTGTGAGCTCTCAAGGAGCGTATTACGTGCTGTTACCTGGATCCCAACTGCAGAGAGTGCAGTTCCAGACGGAGAATGACGTCACTAATATGGCGTACACGGCTCGTCTTCAATACAGGAATGAAGACCGAGCTCCGTTGTACGTTTACACCGCTGTGCCTCAGTACCAATCCGCAGCGTACGTCCAATTGTATTAAGTGACCAAACAATCGTGATATAGAACACTTTGATATTTGAAGTTTCATATCATCTACAGTTTCATTCAAGGCAAGAAAGTCTTTCCCATATTCGATATTTTGACTCCAAGGAAGATCATTAAATCAATCAATATCATACGTTAACCATAAAATCATTTTCCAGGACCTAGCTTTAATTTCGAAGTGTTTAAGTGCAATTTAAATGGACTATATTTATTAGTTACAACAATGATAATTGTGTTGTGAATGTATTTATAGCTAGAATTGTATGTAATTTATTCAGGACCTAATAAAAGGCTGATTTACATAATCTCCTCTTTTATTTTTGATGACAAAAGGTAACGATCGACGGATTTATTTTTAATGCAACAGTTTTCGCAAGCGATCATGGCCTTAAATTTACGTAATCGTAATATTGTAACCGCCCGTTTATTTGATTAATAGGTAAATTAAGTGACAGATGAAAATCCCCAATCTTTGTTTTACTTACCCTTTTATTACGGTGATGGAAATGTGAGGAAACCTGCATATGTCTGAGAAGTAGTTCAAACACGTATGTATAGTCCCTGAAACAGCGATGGACTCACCATCTGTCACGTTGACACTTAATCATCTGCCTTAAAGTGAGTAATCTAATCTGCGACTTTGTTCGCGTCCTCTTGTAAACAACTTTTATAGTTATATGCTCTCAATCACAACATGTTTAATTTTAATGGATTCTATAAATTATCAACGAAGAACAAAGAAACAAACAGATGGATAGAAATCCCAAAAATCTGTGATTTGACTCACCATTGTAAGCTTTTTTATGGATACCCTAAACAAAATAAGAATTAACATGAAATTGTAGTTTCAGAGGTTAGTCGGTACAAACAGACAGTCAGAGATACGAGCAAAGAGAGATTTAAAAAAATACCGCTGCATATATAATTACAAACATACACTACAATGTTATTTATCTGTATAGAGATAGATGTATGCAAAAGGAACGGAAGCCACGTGAACTGAATCCGTGGCATACTTTAGCAGAAGTTTGAGTGAAGTTGAGCGGTGAGTGTCTGATGTTGGACACGACATAGCTTGCATAGTTTAAAACATGCTCTATAAAATCCAAGCATAATTAATAAAGAAGTAATTATAACGCTATTGGTTCCTAGTTCGTTGAAAAATGCGTTCAAAAGTTGCATATATGTCAAAGTGATACATTTTTTACTGGCCAATTTTTTGCTAACCAGATTTGTAGGTCATCTCCCTGGCCTTATAACACACATTGTTGGGGTCGGCACTTGATTCAACCCGATGTGGCTGATCACCTGATTTTTATACGAAGCGACTGCCATCTGACCTTCGCAACCCCATTTAGGAGGAAAATCTGTGATCTGGGTTAAACCAGTTGTAGGTATGGACATAGATAAACCAATTTTTAAATGTATTTTTGTAATGTGGGGCACGCAGGGCACGAGTTAAGGTGGGCCATGCAACATATCTTTATCTTCATCAAGCTTGAGGCAGGTTTCAAAGTTTTGAAATGGACATATCCCTATAAATTTTAAAATGCGTAGCGCCGTTATAAATTTTACCAGTGAAAATGAAAATGATTTATTCAGTTTAGGCCCTAAGGCACTTATGAATGTCGAGGAATTTACGACCGGTTCGGAAACTAGCCTTCTGAGAAGAACCGGCAAGAAACTCAGCTGGCATCATGTACATTACACAGTAAATAATGATAATTACAAAAAGAAAAAAAAACATCAAAATTATTTACAATAGTGAAAATGTGTGACCCATTTATTCATTAGTTATACCCAAAATGCGAGGGAACGTAAGTACAGTTGAACTAAAATATTTCGTTGACAAGTGTGACAAGAATTACCATGACAACGCGGTGGCCTAATTTGGTAATTTTGGTCAGCGCTCACTTTCCGCGCCCGTTCCACTTATGTCATGTTATGAAACTGAAACATTACTGCTTACTTAACGGCTTTAAAGCATACGCATTATATGCACTGTTTTAGAGCTAAAATGCAATAACCAGTATAACTTATCATTCAAAAAACGTTTTAAGTATAATTTTTCATTGTTTTGATGAAAAAACGTACAAGACTGGCTGAGTTTCTTGCTTGTTCTTCTCAAGACAGACAGACGGAAAAAGTTTTTTTTTTTTTTTTAAATTGTTATGTGAGTGAGTATCGTATATACTTTAATATGCAATTGGTGAAAAGCTATTTGAATTTGAAATTATAAACAAACAAAAAAATATATTTATCTGAATATCCTTCCGAGACGTATGCAGAATCATCTAGTTTTCTTCACAAAAGACCTTTTAGTGTAACAAAAACAGTACTTGAAGAAGTCACCGTTCTGATATTTGAACCTAGGCGTATACACACATGTGGCTCCTAAATTATCCAGTCACCGCTGTTCTTATCTTCAAACGTACACCCAATTTATTGGACTGGCAAAATTTACTGAAGTTCCCTGTACCACATGAGCCAATACAATCAATCAAATTCCAACATGCTGTATATACCAAGTCGAGCCAAATAGTACAGTCGGATTGATATATATTTAGCTGAGTCAGCTTTAAGCCGTACTTGCTTACTGTAAATTTAGTTTCACATAATTAGTCAAAGTTTATGTTTGTATGTTCTAACCAACTGTGCCCCGCGATTTTACCCGCGTGGAGTTCATTTTATGGGTGAGCCGCGGAAACTTTTTTTAAATTAAATGTAGTTAGTATTCTTTATAACAGCTATCCGCCAGTGAAAGTGTCATTAAAATCGGACCATACATGTAAGATTACCTGCAACAAACAGACAGGCAGACGACAGAGACAGAGAATATTTTTAATATTTGTTTTGATTTTGTGTAGGTATGTACTTTCATTTTAGAGAAAAGTTGTTAATTTGGAATTACAAACAGACATTTCATTTTTATTTATCTGTATAGATTGATTGAACGAGCGTAGTTTGAAAGTTAGTAACTACCTTGTCAAAAATCTGCGCCCAATTATTTTGGACAGGCTTTGGCTTAGGATATCTTTTGTTTTAAAATACTGTGCGCATAATTATCGTTCTAAGGTACAGAACCGTACAAATAGAAAAGCGCTTTGTAGTTAAACTTCATGTTTCTAAATTATAAATACACTAGCGGACGTCACGCGGTTTCACTCCATGGGAATGGGAACTAGGCGTAGTTCCCATTCCCATGGATAGCATTTAAAGTTTACATTTATTCAATAAAAACTTAATTATATATACAAGGAACAGTACTAAAACTAATTAAAGGTAGAAAACTTGTCCCAAGTCGGTGTCTCTCGGGACCGTGCCAAGAAGGCTGGCAGCATTTAGATAAAATATAGCCTATATTGATCAGTGATACTGTAGCATTAAATTGTGAAATATTCTTAAAATCCGTCCAGTAATTTTTGAGCCAATTCGTTACAAACATACATACAATCCTCTTTATAATATTAGTTAAGATATAGCTAGATAGAAGGTAACTGAATAATTTCTCGCCCAAATACCTCGGTAGGTAGGGAAGAAAAATAATCAATGAGAAAAAAGGAAGAAAAAATTAAATGTCACGAAAACAGCCGCCGACAAAAGATGAAACTCATAACAAATTAAATAACAGAACAAAATTGCACTCAAGTCAAGCGTGCGACATTTTTCCGCCCAAAGGAGCAGTGTCATTACAAAATGCACGCTGTGTAACTTGGTTCAAAGATCACTTTGCTAATTTGATAACAGTTCCAGTCAAGCGAAAGTGAGAAGCGAAGACAGCGTCGGCGGTAAAGGAAAATGCATCATTGATTAGACTACTCAAGGTTTACTTTCGGTCTGCGTGAAATAAAACAGAAATATAATACGCATTATTTTAATGAAGTAACGCAGCTACTTTTCCTCAATTATTATAGCATTGAAATATAACTTACTCTTAATTATTTTATTATATTAATAACTAGCTGTGCCCTGCGGTTTCACCCGCGTAGATTTAGTTTCATTCTTATTGTTACGGAACCCTAACATTTTTAAGAAATAAAAGTAGCTTAAGTTACTCCTTGAAGCATCAGCTACCTGCCAGTGAAAGTCCCGTTAAAATCGGTCCACCCGTTTCGGAGATTACCCGGAACAAACAGACAGACAGACAGAGAAAAATTTTAAAACTTGGTTTTTTAGTGTCAGTATCGTGCATAGTTTCATATGCATTTAGTGAAAAGCTGTTATTTTGAAATTACCAACAGACACTTCAATTTTATTTATCTGTATAGATGTACATGATGCCTGGCTGAGTTTCTTGCCGGTTCTTCTCAGAAGGCTAGTTTCCGAACCGGTGGTAAATTCTCGACTTTCATAAGTGCCTTACCAGGGCCTAAACTGAATAAATATTTTTCATTTTCATTTTCATTTTCATTTTCATAGATAATCTTGATATATCAATCAAATTAAACAAATCTCAAATCATTGACCAAACAATGTTATATTGGGTGATCATAAAAATGGAACACCACACAAAACGATTGAAAAAAAAACATGGAAGCAAATAAAAAAAGATCATCTTGCGTTTTAGCGTAACTGACTTTTAAAGTTGTCCCAATTCAGATCTTATTTTCGAGTTATAGTCTGCTGTTACGTAGAGTGTACATGTACGTTTATTGTATTGTTTTTTCTCCTAAGAGCCGTGGTGGCCTCGGGGTTACAGCAGTCGCCTGCTACGCAAGCGACGCAAGTTCGAATCCCAGCGGAACCTGTACCTATGAGTTTTTCTAAAAACTTATGTACAGTGATTTCACACCACGTGCTTTACGGTGAAGGAAAACATATTGAGGAAACCTGCATATGTCTGAGAAATAATTCAAAGGCGTATGTATAGTGCCTGAGACGGCGATGGACTCACCCTCTGTGACGTTGGCACTTAATCATTTTCGGTAAAATGTGGGTGTTGAAAAACACAGCACCTCTGCCTACCCCTTCGGGGAAAACAGGCGTGAGCATATGTTTCTCCTAATAAAAGTTCTTGAAATAAACTCATTAAACCAGCTTTTCAAGTTGAAAACGTGTTTGTGTGGGACATGTGACAATAAGGACATCAAAATGGTGATATATTCATGAACCCTACAACCTCTAGAACGGTTATATTTTCATAGACACCCTATTTTATCGACATTTTCTAGCTAATAGAATATTCCATAAGATGTACCTTCAAAGCCAGTAGATAAAAAGAGCCCTTACTGGCAAAAGGCGAGGTGAAGAGTCCTCGTATCCAGCGCTCGGTATCAAAAGATCGAGCGTAGAGGAGGCTAAAGGGTTGTATAACACATGAGAGACTGGCGCTTTGTACTTTTTGCCTTCGCCGAAATCAATATGGCGTAAGGACCGTCTTATACTTCAAATAAATGTCGAAGCAACAAACAAGTTCTGGACCTGTAGACAAAGTAACGATATCCTCACGCCTCGCTAGTAGAAACTACACAATATGTACGGGAAATACAAATATCACGTGACTGATTTCTGTACATTTTTTATCGTTTCTCTTAAGAGCGAGAGAATGTTACTTAGTCTAGCTCTACGGTATTTTTAAAATGAACAATGGTTCTATTTTCAAATGTAATATCTTTTTCAAAGAAAAATCTTCCCCCATAAAGTCATTCAAACATTTTCAAATCTTACAAAGTCCTATATAAACTCGTTTATCTCAAACCGACTGTACAATGATTGAACACTTGAGCTTGCTTGCCAAACTAGAGCTCATGTTACCGCACTTGACACAGTGTGTATGCAAGTGTTTCGAACGAGCTGCGAGATTTGTATTTACTATCGAACCTCTCAATACACAAATGCTTTACGAGGTTAGATGGAAAACAGGCGTGTGTTTGCAGTTGGGACAAGTCTGAAGCCTGGAGTTTAAATTGGAACATGTGAAAATCTTGTATATTTTAGATGTATTGTGAACTAGGTACTTCTTCATTGAACTTGTTTAGTTCAATACTAGCTGTGCCCCGTGGTTTCACCCGCATAGAGTTAATTTCATGGGTGTCCTGCGGAACCCTAATGTTTTTTTTTAAATAAAAGTAGCCTAAGTTACTCCTTGAAACATCAGCTACCTACCGGTGAAAGTCCCGATAAAATCCGTCCAGCCGTTTCGGAGATTACACGGAACACACAGACAGACAGACAGAAAGACAGAGAGACAGAGAAAAAATTTAAAACTTGGTGTTTTAGTGTCAGTAGCGTGTATACTTTAATATGCATTTAGTGAAAAGTTGTAATTTTGAATATAGTATAGATTGTATAGATTGTAACCCAAAAGATCAACCAACGCAAAGGACTATTAATATGTAAAAAGTTGGTTAGGAAATATACGATAAGAAATTATTATCTGTCAATCTCATTAGCCCTTACCGACTCACTGCTGGGCTTTCAAACTCGACCTACTACTAAACTAAAACTATGTCCACCCCTTTTGAAATCCATATCACAAAATTTAAACCAAGGATTATCTGAGGCGATGTTTTTAATCTACACTAATGTTATAAAGAGGAAAAATTTGATTAATTTTTTGTTTGTTTGTTCTTTGAATAGGCTCCGAAACTACTTGAACGATCTTGAAATTCTTACAGCAATGGATAGCTACATCATCAGCGAGTAACATAGGCTATATTTAATCCCCGTACTCCCACGAAGACGGGAACTACGCGGGTGAAACTGTGTGACGTCCGCTAGTAAGGTGATATATTCATAAATATTAATCCATCCTAAAATTGTTTCACTTCCGAAAATTCTGATGACATGACACAGTAAAAATACCGTCCAATTGAGAACCTCCTTCATTTTGAAATAGGTTTAAATTCTGTCCACATTTAAATGTATCTCAGCTATCACAGTCGTCGAAATTACCAAGAACTTAACTTTATATCCAACATAACATCCAAAGTTACGAAGTCAAATTAGGTCGTACAAGGTCGTCATTATCTGAAACAAAACTTCAAGGGACAGCTGAAACCTGACGTAATATTACAAATTATAAGATACAAGGCTCAAGGCCTTGACTGACGAAATAGCTTTACTTATAGTTGCAGAGTATCTATTTAAGTAAGTAGAGAATGGGCAGAAGATACAAGATATTTATTCAAATACTAGCTGTGCCCCGCGGTTTCACCCGCGTCGATTTAGTTTCATCCTTATTGTCGCGGAACCCTAATATTTTTAATAAATAAAAGTAGCCTAAGTTTCTCCTTGAAACATCAGCTACCTACCAGTGAAAGTCCCGTTAAAATCCGTCCAGCCGTTTCAGAGATTACCCGGAACAAACAGACAGACAGACAAACAGAGAAAAATTTTAAAACTTGTTTTTTTAGTGTCAGTAGCGTGTATACTTTCATATGCATTTAGTGAAAAGCTGTAATTTTGGAATTACAAACAGACACTTCAATTTTATTTATCTGTATAGATCTTAGAAAACAGTGGGATTCTGCCGCGTGATTCACTAAGGTTTCTCAGTGTCTAACTCAACGATGAGCGTTTGTTTCAACCATAAGAAATTGATACATAATACATAGAGGATAAGGTTCAATTTCGTATCTTTAAAACCGACACTCGACGACGAGTGCGACGCTGAGAAACCTTAGTGAATAACGCGGCTATTACGGATGACATAGTTAAAGAGGAAATGAATACGGAGATGATTTCGTTTGTTGGATCTTCATAACACAAAGCCTCATCGCAAAATAGGGTCAAACTATTGGCTTTTAAATACAAACCGTTTAATTATAATCAGTTACAAAGGTATACTATGCAGCTGAGACAAATATTTTTCAAATAAATTTAGTAATAAAGTAGTTGAAAATACCGCTATAAGAATTTGTATAATATTATTATTATTATTTTATTTATTTATATTTCTTTCAGTAAATTATAAAAAAAGAAGATAATAAATTAAAACTCTAGAAATCTAGCTCCTAAACTATAAACAATCGCTCAAAATATCGGTTACCATAAGGCATCAAAATTTTTCTTTTCAACTTTTATCAATGTATACTAATACTTACCTGTATATGAGTAAGTTTTGTTTTCAAGAAGTCAACAAGATACGTGGCTCAGTTTCATTTCAGATTTTGATGAAATTTGGCACAGACAATCTTTAGACCCTGAGAAAGGACATAGGCTACCTTTTATTTAAAATATTAGGGTTCCGCGACAATAAGGATGAAACTAAATCCTCGCGGGTGAAACCGCGGGGCACAGCTAGTCTTATATATAAAAATGAATCCCAATTTCCCTTCGTCACGGCAACACGCGGCAAGATGGATTGTAACCAGACTTTCACTGGCAGATAGCTAATATTTCAAGGAGTGTTTAAGGCTAATTTTATTTAAAAAAAACAGCATGGAACTAAAACTACGCTGGTGAATCCGCGGGGCACAGCTAGTTTCCTAATATATTTTCAAAATTCATTATTCCTACATCTTTAATACTTGAAAACGTTTAATACAAACACGTTTCTGTTCCATCGTTCTCAACTAAAACATACATAAACGAGTAAGTGAAGCCAAGCTGAAGCAGAAAAGCTTCCGAGTACGTTCCCGGTAATTAACTGTCGACAGTTTTATGTCTTCCTGGGACGATCCAGACGGGGCTTGTATGTAGGGATAGTTAGCTAAGGACTCTGAATTACTAGCACTAAAATTGTCTAACATCCCGTCTCAAGTTAGCACCTCCAAGTGCATTGAAAGTTGATAAAGTATGCACTAGACAGGGAAGGAAAATGCGCTCGCAAAAATGCACTTAATTATGACGTCGAGTTTTACGATTAATGAAAATGAAAATGAAAATGAAATGAAAATGAAAATGATTTATTCAGTTTAAGCCCTGGTAAAATAGTAAGGAAAGCTGTGTTAAACTTTAGTTTTGTCTGCTTCGTTAGTCTAGTGGTCGCTGTTACTGTAGAATACGTGGTTCTGGGTTTGATCCCCAAGTCGAGCAAAATTTTATAGGGTTTTTCCAGCTCTTCTTCTTCCAGTCTTAATTAGTGCCCGGTCAAAGGCTATTGGCTCGGCATTAATAATGATCTCCTACCGAATTTCGGTTACGACGAGGATTAGCCATGTACGCAGGAGATATTATAGTGCACAAGTGTGTGCGCAAACACAGGTGCACTCTTTATTCCCTCACTCTCATAGTCCGATGGGAGGCAATCCGACACGACCGGAGAGAGATCACGCGTAGGATCAAAGGCTTAACGTGCTTTCCGAGGCAAGGGGGGGGGGGGGGGGGGGGCATTTATTGTGAATTTCTTTAGAGAAGAACCCAATAATATTGACCCGGCCCGGGACCTCGTGATCGGCAGGCGAACTTACCATCCACTAGACTAACGAGGCAGGTATTATATGGGACTTAAATATAATTGGCGAAATGTAGTTGTACATCTCTGTTCACCCTTTGTCTTGACCCTCCCCCCTCTCCCTATAGCTTCATAGAAATTCCAGACAACTTTTTTCGTCGGTATCCTAAAATATCTGGGGTTGTTAAATAATCCTCTTTTATGCCTTCAGGGCAAATACTAACATGGGGTTAAATATTTGAGTTAGTCTCTGAATAATGTAACGCAAGGTTCTAACTTAATATGTTTTTACGACAGACGAGGGTTTTTCATTGGTATTTTGGGTTTAAGAAAGTATTGAAGGAGGAAGGTCGCTTCAATGGGTGAATAGCTTAATATACGTAGCCTAAAGCTTTCTTAGAAGTAATACTCTTATAGAAGACTGCTTCAAGCGATTATAACAAAAATCTCCGTTAGTATCAGATTGAACCGATGTTGATACTTGATGGCACATTCACCTAAATTCTACATTTCATAGGTGACATTGTTTTTGTAAGTGAAATCGCGGGCACAGCCAATATTTACTATGAGGCTGTATAAAACAAACGACACTAAGATGTCTACAATAGAAATAAATTACTAAGATTTAATTTGATTTAAACTACGACCTTCGTAGACGTCAAAAAAACGTTGAATGTTTTTTGCAAAAAAGGACCATTAACTTTTTTTAACATTTTAATAAATAACATATTTCAAAATGACATTGTTCATGAATATGTCACATGTGATCGCGATTGGATGAAAAAATATTTTTGAAAGTAAATAATTACCAGACTGGGATTATACGAGATATTATAATTATACTGAAAACATCGCTTCTCGTTGCTCAAAAGTCGCCTTTTATTAAAGCCTCTATTGAGGCTTATTAAAGTGCACAATAGTTATTCTCCTCGTACAAGACAAGTACGGAATCAGGAAAGCTGCAAAATATAAGTGAAAATGATTCGCATGTACTTTGAACCGCAGACAGAAATCGTCCTCCTCTCGTGGGATAGAACGCGCTGTAAATGGATAGCTAATTACATCATAGTACAATGTAAGTTATATACGCACATCCCTGATTGCTCAGAAATTAACTATCTTGGTAAACATGCCTTCGTTTTAAGACGAGAACTGATATTCGAAATATATCTATTTATCGTCAGACAACACGAAATAATTAAAGGGTAGGTTAAGTTACTGTAGCGATTTCAGATAAGCGAGGATGTGAAGCGAGGTATGTTTGTTTATAACAAATAGAATCACTGTGCTTGATTTTATCAAAACTTAAGTGTAGTGATTTCGCACCACGAGCTCTACGGTGAAGGAAATCATGAAGAAACATGCATAGAGAAGAAATTCAAAGGCATATGAGACGGTGATGGACTCACCATCTGCTACGTTGATTAATATTCTTTGGGGAAAAGTGGGTGTTGTTATTACAACACTTTTGCTCACTCCTTCGGGGACCATTCTAGGATAGCGTGAGTATACACGACATGAGCGAGGCGGGACTACGTTAAGGAAGTCAGTCTTTATGAAAATGAAAATAAAAAATATTTATTTAGCTCTTAGGCGCTAGTAAGGCACTTATGAATGTCGAGATGATTCAACTACACTAATTAATATTATAAAGAGGAAAGATTTGATTGTTTTTTGCATAGAATAGGCTCCGAAACTACTTGACCGAACTTGAAAATTCTTTCAGCAATGGATAGCTACATCATTAGCGAGTAACATAGGCTATATTTTATCCCCGTACTCCCACTGGAACGGGAACAACGCGAGTGAAACCCCGTGACGTCCGCTAGTAATATATAATTTAACCTTAAAACATCTACCTAAGTATACTTAAAACATAATTGCAGAAACACAATTTGCGCGTATCCAACTAAACCAAAAGTAAGATTAGCTGGGACGGTTGGACCCGAGTGATTGCAGACATATCGACAGCTTATGACGTAATTCGCTAAATTGCAACTGAAGCAATCAACAAGCCTTTGGCTGTTGATTGGTCGGCAGACGGTTATTGGAAATTTGAATGAGCTCAGTAATAACGTCCTTGCGTTTAGATTGCTAATACGGACTACCTCGCAAATATTTGTTTACTTATACTCATGATATTAAGTACTCATCTATTGGTTAGAGTAAAATTAATCCAATCAGAATTAGATCACTTCTTAAAATATACATTATGCATAAATATTTCATTAAGGTGCATTTTTCTTCGATCTTACACATGATATGAACACATTCCATGCTGTAGGTAATCACTGTTAGAGTCTTCATTTGATAACTCAGAATGCAAATAAATCTGGCTTTAACCTTACTGTTTTCAACAAGTCTTATTTCAAAGAATTCTGAAAGGAGGCGATGTATATTCACCTCTTATTTTAAAGTAACTTGTTCAATCTAAAATCAAATTTCAGGTACGTTTATATTCGTCTGGGCGATGTCGATACTCGGTTGTTTCTGGAGCCCTGACAATGCATATTTTGACTTCGATAAGTTGGTCCGTATCATGTACTTGTATGATTACGAAGCCTGCGGATACAGCCTTAAATTGGCCAGAGGAATTGCCAATTTCCAACTCAGTAACTTCACTCATGGGTACAACGTGCTCCCCATTAAGTGGCAGCCGGCAGAAATCCACGTGTCTACCAGATTATCTGCCAAAACTAGAAAGTGAGTTGAAAAAATCATTGTTGTGTATCGTGGCTCTCAACGTAGATGTTTTTTTGCCTTTTGCGTAGAGCTAGCCTTGCAAGATTGTAAATTTAGCTAGTAGCTTGATATTACAAATGTACTACATGCATGTGCATTATGTGAGAAGAAACAAAATAAACTTTCTATCCTTCCACATAAAATACAATATTCGATGTTTTTTTTCACCAGGTACGCAGAACTAACCATAGGGGTCCACGCTTTGTGGATGACCATCGCCGTAATACTGAGGATAGTAGTGAGATCAAATGGTGCTTTGGACCGACGGCTGTTCAGATTAGTCATCAGAAGCTTTCTATACATGTCCATATTCATGGTTTGCTTCGACTTATCAATGGCAATCGTTTACGTAGCAGATATCAGACAGAGCTTGACTAAGGAGATGATCGTCAGGTACAGCGGGTGGAGTGTCCAAATGAAACTGGAGAATCTGGACGACTTCGGTGGATGGGTCCCTATCGGGGGCTCTCTCGTCTGGTTGAGAGGCATTGTCATCTTCAGCCTCAATATTTATTCCTGCAAAGTCATCTACAAGATAAGGCACAGGATAAAGAAGAAGGAATTCAAGAAGAGAATGAATATCCAGATTAACTTGCCCGTACCTGACGCTAAGACAGACCAAGAATACAATGATGAAGTCCTTCACTACCGGACTGGCGAAATGACGCCTTACAAGCAGAACTTGATCCATAGAGTATTCTATCAACTTGAGTAACACGTAAAAATGGAAAGTAAGAAGAAAAATTAAATGAATGATTTCATTTTGAGTACCCATCCGTAAATTGAAAAAGGTCATTTTCGTTGATTTGATATTTCAAAATGGAATGAAACGTTTTAAAAGGAATTCAATTTGTAAGGTACCGATGGGAGCTATTATTTTTTTCATTATCACCTGAGCAGCTGAACTGCGGGGTGTGACGTCATCAATTTCGGACCTGCAATCAAAATAGGGAGCTGAGCTAATAAAGTGACAGTAAATTGGTTCGCAGCCCTCTTGAAATTTGTTTGCTTCAACTAGATTGTTTTGTCACCTGTTTCTAACGTGCTCAAATTGGATCTTTCGATTATATGTCCTATTTAAGATACTAAGCTTTTCTAAGTGACAAATGAGTTCGCTAGCAGTATGGAGCATGGCCATTATATCGTATCAAAGTAAATATTTAAATCTATACACATAAATAAAATTGAAGTGTCTGTTTGTAATTCCAAAATACCAGCTTTTCGCTAAATGCATATGAAAGTGGCGAATGCACTACAGACACAAAAAAACCAAGTTTTAAAAAAATTCTCCGTCTGTCTGTCTGTCCGTCTGTCTTTCTGTCTGTTTGTGCCGGGTAATCTCTGAACGGCTGGACCGATTTTAACAGGACTTTCACTGACAGGTAGCTGATGTTTCAAGGAGTAACTTAGGCTACTTTCATTTATCAAAAATATTAGGGTGACAGCGACATGAAGCTGAAACTAAAGCTACGCGGGTGAAACCGCGGGGCACAGCTAGTGTTTAATATTCATTGATAGAGGCTAAGAGGTAACTTTTATGTGTCAATGGACAACAATGGATGTGTATATGACAGATGGAGATTCCCTCGGCTTCTCAGGCACCATGTGAAAAGTAACGATAAGAGAGTGTCATTTTTCACTATATATTTTTATCATTTGTAAATAAACTTTTCAAATATTTATTTATTATATCTTAATTGTTTGTAAAAATCACTCAAAATATGGCATAAGTATCGCATTAAATCAACATAAGTTCTTCACCAACGCGACTTTTTAAGAATTACATGGAAGACTTCCTCGTTGATCTAGTGTGTTCGCAAACCATACTGTCGGTCACATACCAACACGAGGTCCTGGGTTCAATCTGCGGTCGAACAAAGTGATATCAAGTTTTCCAACTGTAATATCTCAGTAGCAGCAATCCAGACTCGGTCTGAATTAGTGTCCGGTTAATGGCAATAGGTTCGCCTAGGACTTAAACATAACTGGCGTGAGCATATGTATGTATTTATGTATGTAGATCACCGAAGAAGTTTCACATAGTACCTCCCACGAATTAATCTGATAATCTTATAATTGTAGCCGCAATTTGCGTGTTAATCAGCTGGTTGACCCTCGCGTGCAAGTTTCAACCTAGGACCCCGGAGCTCCACGAGGTGACCCTTATAAAGCTATTATACCTCTACGACCCCGTGGCGTGCGACAGAATCCACTTCTATAACTACACCATGAAGGTCACTAACTACTTCGTCGTCAACACTATCGTTTGGCCAATCCAGAATGATATTGCTGCTTCGTTTAGACGGTTTGTTAAAATTATTATCTTGACTCGATTAGATAATCAAAATTCTAAACATTTTCAAATTGGCACTGAGTATGAAACCCCTTCTTAATTAATATATACATCTATATCTATACAGATAAATAAAATTGAAGTGTCAGTTTGTAATACCAAAATAACAGCTTTTCACTAAATGCTTATGAAGGTATACACGCCACTGACACAAAAAAACCATATTATAAAAATGTTCTCTGTCTGTCTGTCTGTCTGTCTATCTGTTTGTTCCGGGTAATCTCTGAAACGGCTGGCCTTATTTTAACGGGACATTCAATGGCAGGTAGCTGATGTTTCAAGAAAAAACTTAGGCTACTTTTATTTATTAAAAATATGAGGATTCCGCGACAATAAGGATGAAACTAAATCTACGCGGATGAAACCATGTGGCACAGCTAGTTCCAAATAATTCAAATAACCTTTGAAAATGAAAATGAAAAATATTTATTCAGTTTAGGCCCTGGTAAGGCACTTATGAAAGTTGAGAATTTACCACCGGTTCGGAAACTAGCCTTCTGAGAAGAACCGGCAAGAAACTCAGCCAGGCATCATGTACATATCATCGAAACAATATATATAAACAATATATAACTAACGAATTCCAGTAAAATTCAAGTTCAACTCTGCCTCCACGTGTTATGGGCAACTTTGGGCTTAGCCAACATGAGTCAGGGTCAACGGCCTTGTGGCTACTACGCGGTGGTCTTACCCTTCACTATAACAGGGCTGGCCATGTTAGTCGTGGACGTGGTGAATGCTGTGTTATTCTTCATTGATGTCTCTAGGACTACCACTGAGGGTGAGTTCACTTTCTTGGCGAGTTTGCTTGCTCCACTGCAGAGGTTATAAACAAACAGACAGACAGAGAGACAGAGAAAAATTTTAAAACTTGGATTTTTTGTGTCAGTAGCGTGTATTCTTTCATATGCATTTAATGAAAAACTGTTATTTTGGATTTACAACCAGACACTTAAATTATATTTATCTGTATAGATTTATTTGAATTTGAAAATACTCCTACTCCGGTGACCTTACTCACCAAATTATGCATACATTAAATTGTATTTATTTGCATACATTCCTTTATAACGAAGAATATTTTCAGGAAAATGTATCCAACTATAAGTTAAATATTCTAAAATGCCCCATCACAATGGCCTTTTAAATAAGGTCCCTGAAATAATAGTTAACCTCAATTTCTCTAGCTCGGTGATTTTCCAACCCTTAGTTTTTATTGTATACTAAAAACTAATTAAGGCAGTGTTATGATAGTTACCTCTCGTTTAGATTAACCAAACGCAAACAATACAATATTCCAGAAGTTTATCCACCGAAGTTTCAGTTATTTTGTGTCCTAAATAGGCTTCAAGCGAAGAATAGTCTATAACCCAGTTATAACAAAACTAGCGGACGTCACGCGGTTACTGTACAATGTTAATTTTGAGATGATTTTGATTTTTTAAGATCGGTTAAGTAGTTTCGGAGCCTATTTAATGCAAACAAACACACAACCAAAAACACTATTAAATCTTTCCTCTTTATAATGTTAGTGTAGAAATGGACTAACGTAAACCTAGGATTAAAAGTAGTTCCATCTCTATCTGTGATACGGATTTAAAAAGGGATGCGCATAGTTTTAGTCCGAGCTTGGTCTTGTCTTCTTTTAAACCATGTTTTATAGTAAAGGGGAATGAGTGTTCTCTGTTGGTTAGGTTGAGAGCGAAAGAGATGCAACAATTGAAGTTCGACCACTTATTTATACCTAGGTATTGAGAATGTCAATGATTTATTCAGTCCACTTATGAATGTCGAAGAATTGACTATTGGTTCGGACACTAGCCTTCTGAGAAGAGCCGAATATTACTTGCCTAGTTAGACAAAATGTTGATGATCGTTAACGATTCACTCAAAGCGCCTTAAATACTTTTCATGTAAATATAAACCGCCTTCAAAAAGAGAAAAATAAAATATGTGAAATCAGTTAAGAATTTATTTACTTACTTTTGAAGTTGCTGCCAAATCTAGCATCAAAAGTAAGTAAATACGTAATTTATTTCACAACATTTTATTAGTCTATTTTTGAAAGAGGATTCCTTTTATTTTCAAGAAAAATCATAATTTTAAGTGGCTTTTTGCAAAGTGTACACATAGGACTTCTTACATGATAGTTACACAAAACCTATCTAGGTGTAAAGTTCTCGACAAATCAAACAAAACATATTTACCTACGGTCGAATTGAGAAACCTCCAAATTTCTTTAAAAGGACAGCCCTCAAATTGCGCTTGGTAAATTAGGCCATTGACCTAATAATAACAGAAGCACTACAAGGGGCTTTATTCGGACACATAGGGTAGTTTGATGGTTATATGGATGGGCTATCTAGTCGGTTTATCTTTCTAATGGGCGCAGCGTTTAGGGGTGAGGCACCTGACGTATACCACATGTGGCCCATGTTAGTTTTGTGTTTGTGTCTTATGTAGACTTCAACCCACTCATTGATAAATCTTAGGCCTTACTTTAATACTTAGTTGGATTATCTTACGCTACATCTATTAAGAAAGTGCTCAATATTTCGATAGTCTTAATTTTTTCTTTCTTTTCTTAAAGTGTAAATTGGATGGGACTTTATAGTTGCCATATCATTTAGACCTGCATCATATTCAATTAGATTAGAATGTAGACTAAATTCGATTAATTGTAGGTCAATTGTCTTCTTATCAAAAGAAACTACAATACATTCACAATCTCATCTCCCTTTAAGCGGAATACAAGATACAATTTCGGATTACATAAATGATAAAGACATATGGAATTAAAACTCTGCACAAGTAGCTCTTGGCAATGACATGGTATGCAAACATGATATGTAAATCATTTGGTTATTGTTTTTACTTTTTTAATTATTACTTTTTACACATGCATGCTTATACCTGTTTTTTATTGTAATTAACATTGTTTACTGTGTAATGAAATGTAAATGATGCCAGCTGAGTTTCTTGCCGGTTCTTCTCAGAAGGCTAGTTTCCGAACCGGTAGTAAATTCCTCGACATTCATAAGTGCCTTACCAGGGCCTAAACTGAATAAATCATTTTCATTTTCATTTTCACTCAATTTTCCACACTCATAAATGTCTCTTTTGAACTCAATTCTCCTCTCTCTTCTCCTCTACAGTTGACGTTCTGCTCTATATCCACGGAGAGAAGTTCAATTTGCGTGGCATCAACAAGACCGTGCAACTGCCGTCCAATTTGTCCGTAGAAGAGGTGGACACCTCGTGGATAGCTCTAGGGCTGTCCTACATCAGTATCAGAGGTGTGGTGCAGTGGATTGTCAACTTCTGGATTGTTAAGGACAATTACTTTGAAGGCCTGGCCGTTTTTCGTGAGTATTTGATGCATTTTCCAATTCTAAACAAATTGTTTGTGTAACTTCGTTTCGCTCGGGTAACTTTAGATAGGATAAAAATTTAAGTCTCCATTTCCATACACGATTATTTGGCTGTTTGAACGCATCATTCTTCTAAACTGCATCACGGATCTTGATAAGGTTATGTAGGAGTTGAACTCCGATGTTTTTATAGCTAGTAAAATCCAATACTTTGTTTTATTCATATATTTTTATTGTTATTCGATGGAAAACAAAAACATGAGCTATCCTAGTAAAATCCTTATTATATTTTATATGATTTACACAAAAAATATGTTTTGTAACTATTCGAAATGAAGCGACGATCGCTATTATACTAAATAGCCGAATAATAAGCCTAAATATAAGTGAAAGAATTGAAATCGGATTAATTTACCTTCTTTTAATATTCGATATCAGTCTAAATATTTTATAATTGAACTCATTAGTTGGCAAATACATACTGCTTTTAAAATAAAATTTATTAGCGCTCTAATTCAGCGTATAAAGCAAAATGTTGTCTAGATGCTAATAGGCAGGCGCCAAAAATATCGATACAGTATGTGGGTCGCAGCCTTGAGCAAATCAATGCTACGCCATTAGCCCGGTAATATTGTTAGACTAAATACAAGCTACATATTGCTAAGTTTGTGGATCACATTAGAAGCCGAGAGGAGAACATAAAGAAGAAATATTAGATTGACATACATAATAGTATACACTCACGCCTAAACATAATAGTATACTCTGAAAGTGCAGAGATGTAGTCCACATTTCAAATGACTTAGTGCCAACGTGACAGATGGAGATATATACGTCTATGAGTTACAAAGTTTTCCTTTACCGTAAGACTAATAACATTTTATTTTTTTAAATATATAATTTTTATTTACTGACTTGCTGTTTCACCCGCGTGGATTTAGTTTCATCCCTATTGTCGCGGAACCCTAATATTTTTAATAAATAAAAGTAATAAGCCTAAGTTACTCCTTGAAATATCAGCTACATTTCAGTGAAAGTCCCGTTAAAATCGGTCCAGTCGTTTCAGATATTACCCGGAACAAACAGACAGACAGACAGAGAAAAAATTTAAAACTTGGTTTTTTAGTGTCTGTAGCGTGTATATTTTCATATGCATTTAGTGAAAAGCTGTTATTTTGGAATTACAAACAGACACTTTTATTTATCTGTATAGATGTATAGATGAGTCTGGAACTGGCGTAGTTTGCATTGCAGAAGTCTTAACATGAGCGCTTATTACCATCGTAGTTACTCATATTATAAGACAGATATACATGACGTGTGTACATCTGTCACTGTCATACAATTGAAATATCATTGGAAAGAGCTCATGGTTCGGTCCAGGTGTCTAACCAAACCACTCGGCTACCATGTCACTGTTGAAATCATGTTGAACTAAATAATCTTTATTCCAGATCGCCTCCAAGAAAAGGGACCCAGACAACACGAGCGATCCAAATCATTTCAAATGGCATAATGAAGATCTTGACAATTAAATTTCTCTATACACTATTCAGATCAACTAATAGCAATTTCATTTAATATCTCGACCCAATCGTTGTCGAGTTCCTTTATTATCATCACACCAAGACCTCTTTTGAGGCAGATTCTACTATTATATTTTGACGTCATCTAGTTACAACTCTTCTTCACTTTCCGTTCTTCCGAAAAAAGCCGTGGAGGCCTTGGGGTTTGAGCAGTCGCCTGCTACGCAAACCACGCAAGTTTGAATCCCAGCAAGGCCTTTTTTTTTTTTTTTTATTGACGAGGGGAAACCTTCAAAAGGTCCCTGACCGCCCTGGGAGAAGCTGATCGGGGTATGTGGGATTTTTACCGCACTAAAACCCCCCCCGTGGCCATCCTCAGTGCTCAGGGGGGACTCCGGGTACTCTGATAGATCGCACCGGTGTCCCCCCACACTTTGCCGGGGCACATCCCGGGGCAGTTGTGTCGCCGCCCCTGGAGACCTCGCTGTGCAAGGCAGCGCGAGCCACATAGAGGTGCCACCTTCCCGCGCCCGCGGCTCGGTGGTCAAAGCTCCCACTCCGACCACCGCCAGCAGACCCTCCGGCCCCCGTTTAGTCGCCTCTTACGACAGGCAGGGGATACCATAGCCAAATTCTTAGACCATGGCTATTGGGTGGATCCCAGCGGGGCCTGTACCAATGAGCTTACTAAAAAATTATATGCAGTGATCTCCCACCACGTGTTTTACAACATCGTGAGGAAACTGCATATGTTTGAATAAGTAGTTCAAGGCCTCAAAAGAGTATAGTGCCTGAGTGGTCTATCGCCGACCATCTGTCATGTGAGCACTTAATCATGTTCGGTGAAAAGTGGGTGTTGTTATTACAACACCTCTGCCTACTCCTTCGGGGAATACAGGCGTGAGTATATGTATGTACCAATTCTTCTTTGCCCTTCTTTACCTCTTCACTTCGTTACTTTTTCACAATATTATCCACTCAAATCTCATTCTAGAAGAAAAAGTAAACTAACTAGATCGACTTAAGTACGTAAGGACTTATAACTTACTAGCTATGCCCCGCGGTTTCACCCGCGTAGATTAAGTTTCATCCTTATTGTTGCGGAACCCTAATATTTTTGATAAATAAAAGTAGCCTAAGTTACTCCTTGAAACATCAGCAGCACCAGTGAAAGTCCCGTTAAAATCGGTCCAGCCGTTTCAGAGATTACCCGGAACAAACAGACAGACAGACAGAGAAAATTTTTAAAACTTGGTTTTTTAGTGTCAGTAGCGTGTATACTTTCATATGCATTTAGTGAAAAGCTGTAATTTTGGAATTACAAACAGACACTTCAATTTTATTTATCTGTATAGATAAACTAGACCCAAACCACTCAGAAGGCTAGTTTTCAAACCGCTTAATAGGTAGGTAGAAATTTTCTCGACGTCCGTAAGTACCTTATCTTATGCCACGTTATTCACTAAGGTTCTCAGCGTCGAACTCGACAACGAGCGTTTAAATCATAGGAAATTGATCCATAACACACAGAGAATAAGGTTCAATTTCGTATCTTTGAAACAGACACTCGACGACGAGTGCGACACTGAGAAACCTTAGTGAAAAACGCGGCAGGACCCAATCTGAATTTTAAGTTTCGCTCTCAAGTTATTTTTACTTATCTCTACTGGGGGCCAACTATAATAATTTAAGAACTTTGACATTCCATTCTGTGGTACAAAATTACTCAGCTTATAAATTCTTAGTACGCGCTAATTTAAACGATCATAGTTGACCTTGCTTGTATTATGAGAACCTTACTAATAATCACGTCTGTCTGTACCCAACTTTGACAGATCATTTCATAACACGTACAATCAGCCCCAATTCCAGCAGACAGCACATGAGTACTAATCTTTTATCCTTATTGTGAAGACAATCGCACGAACAATGGACGTCACTCATCACAGACGCGTACACAACTCTACATCCCTTAATAGATTACTCGCATAACCATCTACGATTTTGTACTCTAACACTTGGTGTTTAAGGTTGATTATAATTTGCAAGGGGATTAAGGGGGGGTTTGAGTAAAAGGCTAGGAATTTAAGCTGGGAAGCAATTAAAGCGGCCGCCATTATAAGTGACATTATTAAGGTAGTCTAACATTTACTGTCTAATGAGGACACATTCAGACTACTGGACTTCTTAAGTCGAAGGAGTTTCTAAAGCAAAGATATTATACGTTTAAAGTTACACAGTACTTGATTTACTTTACTTGAGTTGGAAGAAATTTCTTGCAAGAGGTTTTACTTTTAAAAGTGTTTCTCAGTAATCGTTTTAATGGCGTTGTTTTAGTAGGGTTCAGATCAGGAATATCGCTCTGTTAGCTCTGCAAATGTTTTTACATGCAAGTTATTAACTGTAATAGATGGTGAGTCTGTCGCTGTCTTTCAGGCAGTTCATGTCTCTCAGAGGTTTCCTTACAAAATTCTTCATTATAAAATTCGAGATGTGAAAAATCCCTGCATTTAAGTTTACAGAAAAACTCCGAAAGTGATTGGAACTTGCGTCGTTTGCATTGCAGGCGACAACTCAAACCACACAACTTAGAAAAGTTTTTTTTTTTCATTTATTTATTTAAGGTTAGCATATAATACACAACGCAATTTAAGTTATCCATGTTAACTCCAGGGACCTTACCATGACATTGCCACGATAGTTTAACTCTTATTATAAGACAGATGTATATGACGTGTATAAGTCTGTCACTGTCACACAGTGGAACTATGATGGCAATAAGAGCTTATGGTAAGGCCCCAAGTCCATTGTTCCTATAACAGATGAATCTCCGTTAAACAAAAAGGTTGGTAGACACAATAGCGTTACAAGTTATTCAAGCGTCGTATTTCGAATATTTGTAAATTTCACTGAACAGACTCAATCTAAAATTTAACGAGTTTCGCCAAACCAAACAATATGTAATTACATCCTTTGTAAAGGGTCAGTGACACGGTGTTTAACGGAAAACCCTATTTTCGCCTAACTATAGTAAAAGACCACTCATATTATTATCTCCATATTCCATCAATTTCAGGCTCATTGTCTCGTGTAATGGATTTTGTTAAATAGGAGTTTCGATTATACATTGCATTATAACATCTATACAGATAAATAAAATTGAAGTGTCTGTTTGTAATTCCAAAATAACAGTTTTTCACTAAATGCATTTGAAAGTATAATAAGTTTTAAATTTTTTCTCTGTCTGTCTGTGCGTCTGTCTGTCTGTCTGTCTGTCTGTTTGTTCCGGGTAATCTCTGAAACGGCTGGACCGATTTTAACGGGACTTTCACTGGCAGATAGCTGATGTTTCAAGGAGTAACTAAGGCTACTTTTATTTATTAAAAATATTAGGGTTACGCGACAATAAGGATGAAACTAAATTTACGCGGGTGAAGCCGCGGGGCACAGCTAGTCAATATATAAAAAATAGTAGGACAAACCCTGGTTCTTGATAAAATTACTTCTATAGTTAAATTAAAAGATTCAAATCCCCATGGTTGAAGCAAAGATTTGACCAACCTCGGACTAAAGCTATGTCCATACCTTTCGAAATCCGTATCACAAAAAGACATGCAGCTTTCTTTTAAAGCAAGCACTATCTAATTCTGTTTTGTAATAAAAGGAAAGAGTTTAAATATGATTTAACACTTTATTAATGTTTGAGCAATAAATATACATTATTATAAATGTATATCTCAAGGTCCGAATATAAGGAGAGGAGCGCGTTCCCTCAACTGCAGTCTGGCTGTGTACCTCATGTTCTGAATATCATTCTCTGTCACTAACTCCACTTTTTGTAGCTGACCGTTGGGCAGGAGTACGAAGTAAGACTCGACACTCTTCTGCACCTCCACTGGTCCTTCCAACTTCTCAGCCGCTGGGTTATCAGTTGTTGGTGCATCTGTCGTCGTGGGTGCTCCGTAAGTGTTGTCAGGTACCCCATAGCTTGTGTCAGGGGGTGACTGCTGCTTGGGCAGTTCAAAAGGCAGATCAGGCTTCCAACCTGCAGCAGGGTATGGAGCATCGTCTTGCGGAGGACCGTACGTAGACTCAGGCTCTTTTGGCAACTCAAAAGGCAGCGATGGTTTCCATCCAGAAGGCGGGTACGGTCCAGAGGCCTCCGTGGTAGGTTCAGTTGGAGAGTCAGTGGTCGTCGGAGCCAACTCCTGTCGCTGGAAGCGGAACCTCGCTGGTCTGAAACGAGGTAGCTCAGCAAATACTCCGAGGAAGACACAAGATAGAATGATGAACCTCATGTTGCTTAGTGGTTTGTTGAATGATGCGGGTTGATGGTAGTCGTCTAATTTATATGACTTATGGTGGTGTTTATGTCGCTTTGTTATATCATAAATGGTATCAGATAAGGTCGCGGCGTAGAGGATGCTCAGAAGGCTGGTCACGTACTTGGTGACTGACATTGACCTCACGGCTGCGGCCACTGCTCTAGCGGACGAAAGGAGCGGAGAATGAGTTTATCCTTTAGTAAGCGATTGTTATCTGTGCAAGTTTTAAATGTTATGTGTATAAGAGATTGATGAGTCAATAGTAGGTGCGCGAGGGACACAACACTGCAATAATCATCTGTCAAGATATAGTGGCCTATAATGATGATGCATAGTCCCAAACCGCAGTATTATAAACAAAGTATATGTCTGTGCATGTTGTCGACATTCGATTGCGTATTGGGTGCAATAAATTTATATATTACTCGAAATGAGTTGATCCGCCATCTTTAAAAATCAACCACAACCCGCCTTTGAAAAAGTATCAACATATAAGGCAAAGAAAACGATCACATAAAAAAATTTATAAAAGAGTAAACCGCCTCCAAGAAGAGAAAATAAAATAATGTGAAATAAATATAATAACTTACTTTCGCGCTTTTCATTGACTTTATGCGGATTTCTTACTTGACAGTCACAATCCATCGGTTTACCCAATCATACAGTTATGAGGAAACAAAGATAAAAAAACTTACATTCACTACTAAAACCATTATCATGAGGCCGATCTCCCATACATTTCTATGTATGAGAAGTGATACCGCTAATCGCTCGTACTCAAGCCGAGGCTTTACACCGGGGACGTGAAGACTCATTGGGAAGCCCTTAGCAATGTCGTCAATGATTAGACGTGGAACTAATTAATTAATTAGAGATTATCCAAACCTGTATCGGGTTACTTCTTAATTACATGAGTGTCTACCATGTGTTCCATATTTTGTTTGTTTATTATTTCTTGGAAACAGAAAGCTTCGGCACAAAGGCTTCATATATACTAGAATTTTAATTAAGAATTAGAATTATGGAAGGTAGATCATTGATTATCTGAATTCAAAGATATTTAAAAAAAATAAGCCTTAAGGCTGGTTTAGATTAATTTATTTGACAATCAGAAATTTAAAATACGGGCACGGAAATCCAGACAGTCTAGAAAGGCTGATGATTACATGACGGGTCGAGGGCAAGAGGAGCAAGGGTCGTTCGCCAACACGATGAACGGTTGCGACCGTGGCTGCAACGAGGATTACACTTCAAGCTACCATCCAGATTGCACTAAATAGAGAGGCTTGGAAAGCAATGTTGGTGCAGACGTCGCGCCATGATCACGTCCCTTAGTCATGAGTTTACGACTAAGAAGAAGATGAATGTTTTAAATAGTTAAAACAACATTACAATTCAACAATATTAATAAGAAACATTGTATGATTTCTAATTAAATCTTTCTGTTCTATAAACGCAACTTCAAACCAGATTGTACTAGATATAAAAAAACAGCTCATACCCAATACCCAATTTAGACTTTATGCCCATAAGCCGCAATACAGTCTTGTATGAAAGTAAACAAGTAAGCGATATCATTAATTCCCATTTCACGTATCGTACCGTGTTCAAAATTAACAAATATTGCGTGGTATATTTACACAGTGATAGATATCATGTTGTACTACTGCTCCAATCCATATTTACTATGTTCGGCTATCAATAATTATGTTTATACTTATTTGTTTTACTTATAACTTTGTAGGTCGAATCCCCTGGTCGGACGAAGTGATATTTGGTTTTTCCATCTGTAATTTCCCAGTAGCAGTCTGGAGTCTGGATAAGTGCCCGGTTAATGGCAATAGACTCGGCCCTTGTTACATGAGACTTTAGACATAAATGGCGAATGTGTGTACATTATAAGTACACTCAAAGTCAAAGTCAAAGTCAAAAATATCTTTATTCGATTAGACTTTTTACAAAGTACTTTCAAATCGTCAGAATGACACAATTTACAGGATTATACATGCTACCGCCAGGTTCGGAAGGTTGCTTTTACTGAGAAGAACCTGGCAAGAAACTCAGTAATTACTCTTTTCAAAAATATTATACAATATTAAAAATACCAAATAAATCACTTACATAAGGAAAAGTCTATTAGTTCTACACTACACCTCTGCCTATCCATTTGAGAAACGCAGCCATATCATGTATGATTGTAATTTTTTTCGATCAGAATTTGGTACAGAATAACACGATACTTTCTGGTGCCTAAATACCGATCGATGCCAAATACTTAATTCAGGAAGAAGCACGTGTCCACCTATTTTTAATTATAGCTAAATTGCATTCAATTAAGTGTTCAGCACTCAAAATTTTTGTTGAATAAAAACTTAATTATTTATACAAGGAACAGTACTTAAAGCTAATTACAAGTGGAAATCTTGGCCCAAATCGGTGTCTCGAGTCACGTTATCAATACTTAACATCCAATATTAAAGTACGAAATCAATAAAATATTTATAATTTTGCAATAGGGTAGCTTTTACCCTTAGCGGAAATTCCTCCCTTCAACTTCTGTTGAAATTAAAAAACTTCTAAAGCTATGAAACAAAATGTACGTTGATTTTATTGGGAATATGACTTACCACTCCGCTCAAATGTTGAATATCTGAAACAAGAAAAATAAACAATTTAAAAACTTGTTTCTTAATTAAAAACTAGCTGTGCCCCGCGGTTTCACCAGCGTAGATTTAGTTTCTTCCTTATTGTCGCGGAACCCTAATATTTTTAATAAATAAAAGTAGCCTAAGTTACTCCTTGAAACATCACCTACCTGCCAGTGAAAGTCCCGTTAGAATCGGTCCAGCCGTTTCGGAGATTACCCGGAACAAACAGACAGACAGACAGAGAAAAATTTTAAAACTTGGTTTTTTAGTGTCAGTATCGTGTATACTTTCATATGCATTTAGTGAAAGGCTGTTATTTTGGAATTACAAACAGACACTTCAATTTTATTTATCTGTATAGATAAAGGTTATGATAGTTAATTTTAATGTTGTTCTTTCACTCATTTGGACAACAAGCAAGTTATATACATCGTCTTAGTTTATGCTCTACGACACAGGGAAGTGTTAAACTTTCAAGTCACATAGACAGACAAAATGACGGAAAGACGGACACAACTAGTTGTAGTATATAATACTGTACGCAAACAAAAAAATTTTTAAATTTTTTTTTATTTCTGTCCGTCGGTCTATCCGACAGATTCGCCCTATGTCTATAAAACAGACATTTAGACGGGCACACAGACACAGCTAGTTGTATTAAAAAACCATTAAACAAATGTCGAAGCAAAGTTTAATGGGTGAAACATGTGTCATAGTTTCCATTGATAGTTGAACGGTGGAATGTCCCCATTGTTCAACAAAACTTGATTAAGGCTTCATCAACTGCCTGAAATGAACCTTTTAGTTTACAACGCGCCGCTAAAATGTCCCCTGGGATAGTTGGAACTTCTACCAATTTGTTTTATAGGTTCTAATGGCTCTATCGTTCGTGTTCGGGATTTAGCATACATTAATAGTTGTGTCGGAAGGTTGAATTAATGAGCACTCATTAGTTTTGATTAATAAAACGGTTAGAGTATCATTTGTGAGAGCCCTAATGATAACTGATCTGTTAGTTATATTTAATGCCCCCACACCAACAAATTTACACATCTATACAGATAAATAAAAGTGTCTGCTTGTAGTTCCAAAATAACAGCTTTTTAATAAATGCATATTTATTTATTTATTATTGAAAGCTTACATGCACCATATGAAAGTACATAAGGTACTGACATTAAAAAAACAATAATCATTTTTTTTCTTTGCCTGTCTATTAGTACCGGCTAATCTCGGAAATGACTGGAACGATTTTAACGGGACTTTCACAGGCTAATTTTACAAGAGTACCTTAGGCTACTTTTATTTAAATATGCAAATGTAAAAATTAGGGTTCCGCGGGACCGCATGAAATAAACTCTACGCGGGAAGTTATGAATAAACTTAGGGTTTGTTCATTGCTTTGTCTTTACACGTTATGAAATACTTAGCAAACGATATACATCTAGCTGTAGCAACATTGTACGATAGTCAATTTAGTATGACGCCGTGGATCCAAGCTCGTTATAACTAGTGGAGCTAGGGCATACCCATTAGTATGCTAAAGTGAACAGACGCCGTCCCTCTGACAGCGATTAGCGGAAAATATACAAGCAAATTCGCATGTTACCGCATGTGGGTCACTGGAGCTATAAATTGACAGGCACATCTTGGAATTACGTAGTCGGCTTTAGAATTTATATACACAACTATACAGATAAATAAATTAGGCAAATTAACATAAATATGAAAGTATGTACGATATTTACAAAAAAAGTTTCCCCGTCCGTCTGTCTATTTGTTCCGGCTAATCTTTGCAACGACTGGACCAATTTCAATGTTACGAGGAGTGACTTAGACTACCCATAAAATTTAGTCTACATGGGATCTTCTGTTTACATGTACAGTCCCCAGTCGGGCAACTCCTAATATCGAATTGGAGATCCTGTTATGCTCTACTTCTCTAACGCCTTACTTGTTCTATCTCCAGAGTAATAACGTGAGAAACCAGTCCACACAATATCCACATGGGGCACGTGTTAGCTCTAATGGTCTGTCAAACTAAAAGGCAGCTTAGCGTTCAGGCTATTAGATAACATTTTAATTGAACACCGGACAAATCCCGGTGGATTATAGAAGTTTACCTGATTTGTTGCCATAGCGACGACATCGTTGTAACAAATCTGATACGATTTAAGTGGCATAGAAAATGGTTGGAAGATTACAGGATGATCATCATCATCTCCCTGGCCTTATCCCATGTATTTGGGGTCGGCACTTGATTCAACCCGATGTGGCTGATCACCTGATTTTTATACGAAGCGACTGCCGTCTGATCTTCGCAACCCCATTTAGGAGGAAAATCCGTGATCTGGGTTAAACCAGTTGTCAGATTATTTTTAGGCCTCCGACTGACCTGTAACGATTGCCAAAGGTGTTAAATTGGCAACCGGGACCGACGGCTTAACTGATTACAGGATGATATTAAATGACAAATGTTTTTTTTTATTATGGTTATATTGGTTCCGTGTAGCACCTGTGAAGAGGTCGCTAGATCTCAGTACATCGTAAGATTTCATGATACACGATTTTTCAAAGGAGCTGTTTTAGTCCTGTTAGTTTGACCAAAGCAAATTTTCATCAAACAAGCATACGCCTTTTCAAATAGGCTAAAGGGTAAGCAGAGGAGTTACAAGGTGTCGAAATCACAGATAGTGAGTCCATCGCCGTCGTTGACTACACATACATATTAAGTTTTTCATACGAATTAAGTTATGATAAATTTAAGACACATGCTAAAACTGTACTGATGAAGAAAGCTTATTATACAATATCGGATTACATAAATGATAAAGACATATGGAATTAAAACTCTGCACAAGTAGCTCCTGGCAATGACATGGTATGCAAACATGTTATGTAAATCATTTGGTATTGTTTTTACTTTTTTAATTATTATTTTTTACACATGCATGCTGATACAATTTTCACTATTGTGAATAATTTTAAATGTTTTTATTGTAATTATCATTGTTTACTGTGTAATGAAATGTACATGATGCCAGCTGAGTTTCTTGCCGGTTCTTCTCAGAAGGCTAGTTTCCGAACCGGTGGTATATTCCTCGACATTCATACCTGCCTTACCAGGGCCTAAACTGAATAAATCATTTTCATTTACATTTTAATTTCAATGCAGTTTTGGTCACATTGTTTTCTTTCTAAAGAGCCTTGGTGGCCTTGGGGTTTGAGAAGTCGCCTGCTACGCAAACGACGCAAGTTCGAATCCCAGCGGGGCCTGTACCGATGAGTTTTTCTAAAAACTCATGTGCAATGTTTTCACACCACTTGCTTTACGGTGAAGGAAAACATCGTGAGGAACCCTGCCTGTCTGAGAAGTTATTCAAAGACGTATGTATAGTGCCTGAGACGGCGATAAACTCACCATCTGTAACGTTGGCACTTAATCATATTCGGTGAAATTTGGGTGCTGTCACAACACTTCTGCCTACCCCTTCGAAAAATACAGGCGTGAACATATGTATGTGTGTTTTCTTTCAAAGAATAACTCATTGCACGACCACGACTTCAATAAATACACGGAATAATAATAAATGATGCTGAATAGCATATTTACTCTGATATAGAATGTTTCCAGTTTGTGACCATAGGAGTATAATATCTTTTATTTATAAAATAAAATAAAAACATCTAATCCCTTACCCGGATACAACTCTGCCCTTCCTAGACCCTTCATTAAGGCTTACAACCCAGAGACACGATGACAACGATGTCGTCACAACAATGACGTAGCATTCAGGTCCGGAACCGGCAAGTCAGAAGTGCTCATTTCCATACTAGTGAGTTATTACCGAGAGCCATGTTACTATTTCACGTCGGAACTTTGGCACTTTCATTAAATTAGATGAAGCTATATATTTAATTTGCCACTTCTTGGCTTGGTTACAGAACCTGCATTTATTATAACTCTTAGGAGATAAACAAGCGTAAAGTCCGCCTGATGGTAAGCGGCTATGAGCATACGAATGTTTACAACCCCAAGAGTCACTCATGCCCTATAAAGAAAAGACACACAGCGGCTAATCTCAACGAGGATTAGCCATCTGGGCAGGAGATATTATAGTGCATAAGTGTGTGCAAACACGGGTGCACTCTTTATTGCCTCACTCTCATGATGGGACGGCAATCGGACACGGAGAGAGATCAGGCGTAGGAACAACGCCCAAAGAATGATATCACTGTGGTATCACAATTTCAAAATCATTTCCAGCAAAGCGAGTCCACTCCTACTCACTCCTCTATGAAGCACTAGCAGACACCGCAGAAAAGCAACAATACTCAAAGGTGTAATTTTTGCCTGCGTTCGTCTGTAAGGTGGAGATACAGTCACCAATCGGGTAGGGCCGAATATCAACCAAGAAATTCCAGTATGACCTGCATCTCTTCGACACCAATAAATGGGCTGCACGTTGGTTTACCATTGTGAGAAGAGCGAGTGATCATGCTCATCCCCAGCAAAGGGAAGATCATCTAGCCAGGCGGGTGTCATGTCTGGGGAACCGAAACTTGTATATATAGGGCATTACTCTTGAAAACTCTTATTGTGCGATTTAGGTTCTCGTGTATTTGTACTCAAACTTTGTATTTGTTAGCGAGTAGCGCCATCTATGTAGCAAGTGTAGAAACGCTGCCTTGCCTATACCAATATTATAAAGAGAAAATATTTGTTTGTTCATTACGAATAGGCTCCGAAACTACTTGAACGATTTCACATTATCGCTGAGTAACATGCTGTATTGTTCATCTTCTTCTTAACGTTTTCCCGACATGATGCTGAGGTTGACTTTTCTGCTGAAATGCTAGATTGTCAAACGAGTTTAATTGGCGATCCGTGGTTACGTGCGGGCAAAGCCACAGGCGGAAGCTAGTACTGTATAAAAAAACGCACCAAACAAAAAGACCCCATTTTCTCGCCTCCGTATTACCTCTAATGAGGGACTTTAAAAATACGTTCTATTTACGGTAACATTCGCAGCTGAATAAAAACAGGTGCTTATGGTACAAATTCAATTTGTCAACAAGACGCGGAAGTCACGAAGGGAACAAGGAAAATCGCTTGTGTTTTTGCATCGAGATAAGAGGATTCACCATTACTCAGATTAAACTGTTTAAAAACCACGTGTTATGTAGAGTTAGGTCGAAAAGAATTCATAGTACCTACCTTCAAAAATTTTTTTTTTTTCTTTTGGTTACTCGCTTTTAGTTTTAACTATTATGTCTACGCAGTTATCCCCATTATTTTTGCTGACAGCTCAAAACTATTCTCAAAACCTTCTGAAAAGAAACTAGCCATTTAGACTGAAACTGTATAAAATGTTGATGCATCTGTAAGATTTACCAGATAATGATGACTTAAGTCACTATCCCCCATACAAAACATGGTTTAAACGAAGACTAGGCTCAAGTCGGGCTTAAACTTTCCATACCTTATAAAATACGTATCACAGAAAGCGATGAAGCTATTTTTAAACCAGGTACTGTTTTAGTCAATACATACATATGGCTCAAGCCTGTAATCCCCGAAGGGGTAGACAGAGGTGTTGTAATAACAACACCCACAATTCACCGAAGATGATTAAGTGCCAACGTGACAGATTGTGAGTCTATCACTGTCTCAGGCACCACACATACGTCTTTGAATTGCTTCTCAGACACATGCAGATTTCCTCACGATGTTTTCATTCACCATAAAGCACGTGGTGTGAAATCACTGCTATTTAATTTTTAAGAAAAACTCATTGGCCTCACTAGGATTCGAACTGGCGTCGCTTGCGTAACAGTCGACTGCTCAAATCCCACGACCACCACGGCTCTCATTACTACTGTCTTTATATTAAACTAGCCGTGAATTCATTCAAATTCATCCTTATTGTCGCGGAACCCTAATATTTTTGATAAATAAAAGTAGCCTAAGTTACTCCTTGGAACATACCTACCAGTGAAAGTCCCGTTAAAATCCGTCCAGCGGTTCCAGAGATTACCCTGAACAAACCGACAGACAGACAGAGAAAATTTTTAAACCTTGGTTTTTTAGCGTTAGTAGCGTGTATACTTTCATATGCATTTAAATAAAAGCTGTAATATTTGAATTACAAACAGACACTTCAATTTTATTTATCTGTATGTATGTATATGTATAGATGTAGGTATTAGCACACATTATGTGTGAGATATCCGCAGCTGTAATATTCGTCAGCCATTCAATAACGCGAACACAGGGTGATTTGTTTGAATAATGCCCGATATTACACGTGACGAGTTTTCGTCATTTAATTCCGCAAATTGTCGCAGGTGGCGTGGCAATCATCGCATGTCGGTCTGTCGTGCGACGCCGCGTTGTCCTGACAAATGTGTGCCTTCAACATAAAACTTGGGAATATTATAATATTTGAGGTGTTAGAACATAATTGGCGAAATTTGGACTTAGTTGCACCACGGCCTAGAGATGTGATGTGATATAAGATTCATGGAAAAGAATAGATTAAATAAAAATCGATTTTTCTTGACATAAAATTAATCGATTTGTCATAAATGGATTTTTATTTAAATAAATAATCGATTACAGCGCAATATGCGTTTTGTTTGTATTATTTAAAAGTAGGTATTTTGCTTTTCATATTCAAATAATAAGTATATTAACAAATTATCATAGTAAAAAAAATATTTTTAACACCCATACCTCAGCCTACCCCTTCGGGATTATAGACGTCAGCATATGTGTATTTGTATGGAAGTAGGTATAGAACAAGCTTATCTTCGCCGGCTTCGCACGTTTGATATAATTCTATGATTCTGGCCCATGTGAAGTCGTTCAATGAGCCCGAACAAGTCCACCCGCGATGCGACTGCATTGAGTGTACGCAACGCCCGCGTCATATGCATTGGTATACTTATGTATCGGTTTGATGATATATAATTCTGTTGATTTGTAGGCGGAGGTAGATAATAGGCGATGAGTATTCTCCTACATGTATTATTAAAACTATAGCATATATCATATAATGTGAGAATGTTCTTTACATTATTATCTGTAAATAACCCGTTACTACGAGTTCCAACCTTATTAAGAGGCCAAGTACAAGGTCAAGATATCATTATCCAGTTGTGTGAGATGATTTAATTTTACATTAATACCTACTTTGATTAGGGGCTCGTGGCATAATTGCTATTTCGCATATTAAAATTCTAAATATCTTTATTTGATTAGACTTCTTACAAAGTCTTTCAAATAGTGAGAATTACTCTTTCAAAAAATATTTACAAGGTGTTATGGTTACAGTATATCTCATGAATGCCCATGGACACAGCTCCAATGCTTAGTTGTCAAAAATCTATATCTTTACAGATGAATAAAATTGAAGTGTCTGTTTGTAATCCCAAATAACAGCTTTTCAGTAAATGCATATGAAAGTATGTAATAAACTACTACATTTTTTTTTCTCTGTCTGTCTGTTTGTGTGTTTGTTCCGGGTAATCTCCGAAACGGCTGGACCGATTTTAACAGGACTTTCACTGGCGGATAGCTTATGTTACAAGGAGTAGCTTATGCTACTTTATTTTAAAAAAAGCATAAGGGTTCCGCGGGTCATCCATGTAATTAGCTCTACGCGGGTGAAACCGCGGGGCACAGCTAGTTAGAAATATAATCCCACCTATTTAAATACGAAGACAGCCAAGCGTTCAACGTGACAATACTGAATCAAACTAATTATTTCACTAGTAATACTAGTCCAATTACTATACTACTTAGTAACTGCGTACTAAATAGAAAAAGGTTTATGATTAAAGAAACGTGAGCCAAAATTTTTAAACAATAAATATATCACTTTGTCTCCGAGGCCTCAGTAGCTGAATCACTTCTTGCACAAACTCCAAACACCTGTACCACACAATTGTTATATTTATTCGTCGTTAAATGTGTTCAATTATTTACGGATATTTTCCGTAACTACTGAATTCGTTAAAATATGAGTTTGCGACCAAAATCACGTTGTTTAGTTTGCTGTAAGACGCGATTGACAACGGTAGTACAATGTCAGCTAAGGTGAAGGTGGAACAGGGTTGGTTGGAGGGGGAGGTGGTCGACCTCGTGACGGGAGATGGCCAGTACTACAGCTTCAAGGGGGTGCCCTATGCCGCGCCGCCGCTGGGGACACTCCGGTTCAAGGTAGGGATACTATTTGGCCTTTGTAAGTCGATCTTTTCTTTATGAAACCTAATCTATGTTAAATTGTCTTTGAGCGTTTCAATCTTAGCATACGATACAATATTTTCTAAACTTAAGTACAAACATTCTTTGAATAAAAACTTAATTACGAGTAGCTTAAAACCTTCGCCCAAATCTGTGTCCCTCGGGATTGTGCCAAGAAGGTTAACAGCATTGGTCACATTGACAGTACTTACAGTAACAGTAACAGAAACGCAACGATCTTACTATAATATTATATTGTTCTCATTTAGGCTCCTCAACCAGCTCAGCCATGGGAAGGAGTGCGGCAAGCCAAAGAACATAGCCAAGTGTGTCCTCACGTGGACATATACACAAGACAAGCAATCCCGGGCAGCGAGGACTGTCTCTACCTGAACGTGTACACCCCGCGGCTGAACTCTCCTAATCCTCTCCCAGTCATGTTCTTCATCCACGGAGGAGGGTTTAGAATGGGCTCTGGAAACGTCGAAATGTACGGTCCAGATTTCCTGGTCAACCATGGAGTAGTCCTCGTAACTTTTAACTACCGACTCGATGCTTTGGGATTCCTTTGCTTAGATACAGCAGAAGTACCCGGAAATGCTGGCATGAAAGATCAAGTGGCAGCCCTGAAGTGGGTTAATGCTAACATTGCTAATTTCGGTGGTGACCCTAATAATATCACTGTTTTTGGCGAAAGTGCTGGAAGTGCATCGACCGCTCTCCATATTTTATCACCGATGTCTAAAGGTCTATTTAGGAAAGCCATCGCAATGAGTGGTGTGCCATTATGCGATTGGTCTGTCTGCTACCAACCAAGGAAGCGGGCTTTCATCCTAGGGAAAATATTGGGTAAAGAAACTACGGACGCAAAAGAGCTAATTGAATTTTTGCAATCCATCCCTGATGTTGACTTAATTAATCATAGCACTACAATCTTAGCTAGTGAGGAAATAGCGACAAAAATTATCAAAATATTAAACTACAGTCCTGTCGTAGAAAAAGACTTTGGCCAAGAGCGTTTCTTAACTGAAAATCCTTTAAAAATATTGAAACAGGGTACTATAAATGAGGCTGATCTGTTGCTGGGATTCACAAATGAAGAAAGGGGCATTATATGCAAAGATATTAAAAATTACTTAGCTATTTACAGCACTTACAAAGAAATGCTAGTGCCGTGGAAAATATTGACTAAATGTACTCCTGATGTCGTCCTAGAAATAGCAGATAAGATCCACAATCATTACTTTGGAAATCAACCTGTAAATATGCAAACAATTAGGAATCTAATAACTTTCTTGAACGACTCCTTCATGATCTACGACGTTCTTCGATTTTTTAAACATTATCCGAAATTGAACAATACAAAAAAATTTCTGTACCAGTTTTCATGTGTCTCAGATAGAAATGTTTATGGAAATCAAAGTGCTAAGCATGGCATACACGGAGCATCTCATGCCGACGATTTACTGTATTTGTTTGACCCGAAAAAGTTCAATATGGCCATTGATAAAAACAGTAGAGAATACAAGTTGATCCAGTTAAGTTGTGCTGTCTTCACCAACTTTGCTAAATATGGGTAAGTTATTATTTAGCAAAACATCTGCAATTTTATCAGCTTCTATCTACAACGTTGGATTTAAAAAAAAATCCACTATTAATGAAATAGAATAGAATAGAATATTTGTTTATTATACAAAATTAAATTCTAATTAACAACACAAATATTTCCAAATGCCACTTAAAGACTACAAATCAGCATGATGTAGCCAGTACAAGCCAGCGCTGATCTTCCATCAGAGCCTAGGCGTGAGTGATGTCACGGTATTGATGATGCACAGATCATTACACTTATCTACATATTACACCAATTTCAATAAAGATACGTAAGCATTATAACAAATTCAATTTATATTCCATTACAAATTGAAATAATATAGCATTTTCCTAACAAATTAACATTAATAGAAGGTTGCACGTTATCTGGTAGGGACCTCTCGCCACGAGTGGTCCGAGGAATTTCTCGTTGAGCATTGCTAGCCTGGATGGCGATGCTGCTGACCTTTACCACCCGATCTCCAGGGATATCTAACGAAATTGGGTTTACTCTAAGAATGAATATAAAATATTGTGTGGTTTCCAGTACTCCTACTCCGGACTGTTCCCTGGGCGTGACATGGCCAGAGTATGACAACGAGGACCAACAGTACGCCGACATCGGAGACACCATCCAGATACGAACTAAACCACACGCTGATACCATGGACTTCTGGAAGAGCATTTACGATTACGCTGGCTTGGAATTTTAGAGCTATACCATTATAAAGATGTGCACTAACATAGGTTCCGAGTTTTAGTGAAAATGTTATTTATTTATTTATTGATTCACCAACAAGATATACATCAAGACAAGGAATGTAGTGACAAGTAAACTTAAACGTAGCAAATGTTATCTTAATTACAGGTGAAAGACTGCATGCATTAGAAAAATATAGTAAAATATACATACATAAGTATGTTCAATCAAAAAAGTGAAACAATATAATATATAAAAGAAACTTAATTAATTTATTAATTTATGAACATTACGTTTGAATGAGGCTATCAGAGAAAATGTCAATCTTGGTAATGTTGTGATTAACTGGTTTTGATGCAGTAGATCTATGGAGCGCATTATACTGTATTATAGATCTTAGTTATGCTTTTGTTTAATTTAAAACTAGCTGTTCGGTGAAGTGTTTCATTTGGTAATATTTTTTCTGTAAGCGAATGTATAAGTGTGAAATAAAGAACACTGATTTAACCCAAAGGTATATTTTACTACCAACATGACAGAGGGTGAGTCTACCATCGTCTCTCAGGCACCTATCCCATCCAGGGCATTTACTGTTGTCATGCGGTTTCATCCGCGTAGTTCCCGTTTCCGTGGGAGTTCAGGAATAAAACATAGCCTACCTTACGTGATGATTTAGCTATCCATTGCTGAAAGAATTTTCATGATTGGTCCAGTACTTTATGAGCCAATTTGTTACAAATATACTTACATAAAATCTTTCCACTTTAGAATATTATATTATTAACTAGCTGTGCCCTGCGGTTTCACCCGCGTAGATTTAGTTTCATCCTTATTGTCGCGGTAACCTAATATTTTTAATAAATAAAAGTAGCCTAAGTTACTCCTTGAAACATCAGCTTACCTGCCAATGGAAATCCGGTTAAAATCGGTCCAGCCGTTTCAGAGATTACCCGGAACAAACAGACAGACAGACAGACAGACAGATACATTTTTTAAAACTTGGTGTTTTATTATCAGTAGCGTGTATACTTTCATATGCATTTAGTGAAAAGCTGCTATTTTGGAATTATAAACAGACACTTCAATTTTATTTATCTGTATAGATAAAGATGTATAGATTAGTATAGATATAGATATTCATTAACCTACTCTTAAAAGGGTAGATTGTACGATAGTAGTTGTTACAGCTTATTCCCAGACTTCCATACATTAATAATAATAAAATTTCATACATTAATTCCCGCGACCTCCAGGACAATTAAAATGCGAATCTATACAGATAAATAAAATTGAAGTGTCTGTTTGTAATTCCAAAATAACAGCTTTTCACTACATGTATGTGAAAGTATACACGCTACTGACACTAAAAAACCAAGTTTTAAAATTTTCTAATCTGTCTGTCTGTCTGTCTGTCTGTTTGGTAATCTCTGAAACGGCTGGACCGATTTTAACGGGACTTTCACTGGCAGGTAGCTGATGTTTGAAGGAGTAACTTAGGCTACTTATGTTTATTAAAAATATTAGGGTTATGCGACAATAAGGATGAAACCAAATCTATGCGGGTGAAACCGCGTGACGTCCGCTAGTATATAATATTTTTTTTATTGTCACGGCATCCATACACGATAGTTTAAGTATAGTCATGTAGACATATATCCTCATGAAACCAAATATTGCACAAATTACTTAAACTATCAATTCCTACATTTTACTATTAGTGTCATTATTAGGGTGCTTTTCATTGACTGACTTTAGCGATAAAAAATTGTTAGAGTGCTGGTCAAGCAAAATATTCATTGCACCATTTTAAAATCGCTGAAGCCGAAGCTGAAGATAGTGCAACCCACTCTTAGCTGATTGATGAGCAGAACTAAACACGAGGCAAATATATTATGATAAAAACAATCTACGAAACTAAATAAAAAGCGTTTAAACACGTGGAATTAAAATGAGGCCTTATCTGACCTTGGCCATTGGTTCGATTTATCACAATCGATTTTGTTTAAGCAATTCTCAGTTGGAAATGAGACGCGCATGTTACCGGTGGCCCAATGTCAGCTAAGGTGAAGGTGGAACAGGGTTGGTTGGAGGGGGAGGTGGTCGACCTCGTAACGGGAGATGGCCAGTACTACAGCTTCAAGGGGGTGCCCTATGCCGCGCCGCCCCTGGGGACACTCAGGTTCAAGGTAGGGGTACAGATTTATTTGAAAATCAATAAATGGGTAAGGGCCACGGTGACCGTGAATCGCTTACGCAAGCGACGCAAGTTTTTCTAAAAACTTAGGTAAAGTAATTTCACACCACGAGCTTAACGGTGAAACCTGTCTGAGAAGTAATTCTAAGACGTATAGTGCACAAGATGGCGATGGACTCACTGTCTATCACGTTGGCAATTAAACATTTTCGGTGAGTAGTGAGCAGATGTTGTTACAACACCTCTGCTTACCCCTTCGGGGACCCTTCTGGGATGGCGTGAGCATATTTATTTTATTTCTTATCAGTACATGTTACAATAACAATACTCATATTTTACCGAAGATCATTTAGTGCCAACGTGGCAGATGATGACCCCTATGCATAATAAGTACGATCCTATAAAAGGCTAGTAATAAATGGAAATTTTCTCTTTGTGGACGTCAGGTGCCTGCTTCAGTTCACAATTCATCCAACAGTTAAAGAAAGACAATTAATTCATACCACACAGACTAAGTAACAGACGCTTGCTAAATTTAACATATTAAAACCATAGCAACACTAACAAGCGACCATCATTTGTTTGCTTTATTTCAGGCGCCACAACCTCTAAAGGCTTGGGATGGAGTGCGGCAAGCCAAAGAGCATGGCCCCGTGTGTACTCAGGTAGATGTTTTCACCAAAGAAGCAATCCCGGGCAGCGAGGATTGTCTCTACCTGAACGTGTACACCCCGCGTCTGAACTCTCCAACTCCTCTCCCAGTCATGTTCTTCATCCACGGAGGAGGGTACCAGAGCGGCTCTGGGAACGACGACAATTACGGTCCAGATTTCCTGGTCAACCATGGAGTAGTCCTCGTGACGATTAACTACCGACTCGATGCTTTGGGATTCCTTTGCTTAGATACACCAGAAGTACCTGGAAATGCTGGCATGAAAGATCAAGTGGCAGCCCTGAAGTGGGTTAATGCTAATATTGCTAATTTTGGTGGTGATCCTAATAATATCACTGTTTTTGGCGAAAGTGCCGGAGGTGCATCGACCGCTTTCCATATTTTGTCACCGATGTCTAAAGGTTTATTTAAGAAGGCTATCGCAATGAGCGGTGTGCCCTTGTGTGATTGGTCTGTCGCATACCAACCAAGGAAGCGAGCTTTCATCCTAGGCAAGATGTTGGGTAAAGAAACTACGGACGCAAATGAGTTACTTGAATTTTTGCAATCCGTGCCTGATGTTGATTTAATTGCCAAGAATACAACAATCCTTGCTGCTGAGGAAATAACAAACCCGATCATAAAAATGTTCAACTTTAACCCTGTGGTAGAAAAAGATTTTGGCCAAGAGCATTTCTTGCTGGAAAATCCTTTAGATATTTTGAGAAAGAGTTCCATAAATGAAGTAGATTTATTATTAGGTCACACAACTGAAGAAGGTGTTATTATTTGCAAAGGAGTAGAAAATTTGATAACTGCTTATAACAGGTACTCAGAAATGCTTGTGCCGCGGAAAATATTGACCAAATGTACGCCTGACGTCGTCCTAGAAATAGCAGATAAGATACACAGTTACTACTTTGGAAATAAATCTATAAATTTACAGAATGTACGAAATTTTATATCAATGGTAAATGACACCACTTTTATATACGATATTCAAAGATTTATGATGCATTTTCCGAAAAAGAATAACGGTAAGAAGTTCCTGTACCAGTTCTCATGTCGTTCAGATAGAAATGTTTACGGACACCAAGGTGCCAAATATGGTATAATCGGAGCCTCACATTTAGATGACCTTATGTACTTATTTGATGCCAAAAGGTACAATATGGCCATTGATAAAAACAGTAGAGAATACAAGCTGATCCAGTTAAGTTGTGCTGTCTTCACCAACTTTGCTAAATATGGGTAAGTTCTTATTTTTCCATATTCTATCAAATACTGTACTCTTTAATTTTCACATTTTCAAACTTATGTCTATGATGCCAGGAATTATCATATTTTTAAAGAGATTGTCGTCGTCTTGTAGAACACTTTCCTGATTAGATATTACTACAAGTGCCGTCACGATTTTTGTGTGCTCAACGAAAATAACTGCGCATTATTTTTAGTTTTTTAGTTCAGCGCTCGAACATCAGTAGCAGCATTAATATCTAGTGTGGTAATGCTTACCCCTTCGGCGCAATCTTGAGAGATAACAAATGATTTAAGTTCAGTTTAAAAACAAAGTAAAATATTTGTGTGGTTTCCAGTACTCCTACTCCGGACTGTTCCCTGGGAGTGACATGGCCAGAGTATGACAATGAGGACCAACACTACGCCGACATCGGAGACACCATCCAGATACGAACCAAACCACACGCTGATACCATGGACTTCTGGAAGAGCATTTACGATTACGCTGGCTTGGAATTTTAGGAGTATAATTTTAAAAGATTTCATTAAAGATTCGTGTTCGCATAGTTAGTACTGATTTTTTTTTGTAAGCATTATGTTATTGATTGATGATATACTAGCTAGCTATGATCCGCAATGTTTAAAGTGTTTTGTTTATTCATAAATACATACGCGCTAAGCAACAAAATTAGTATTTATCTAATGACGAATGTACTTGTAAAACAGCAAATTTTACCCGAGAGTTTTTTATATGCCAACTTGATCATTATTGTATTAGAAATATTCATACTTTGTAAGATGACACGCAACTGAATTACGAATGCAACAGACAAAAGGTCAAATTATTAAGACTACAAAACAATCTACGAACATGTAGCTCTTCAAACAAACACAAATGAAATAAAGCATAATCTTTTAAAGACCTTGCATGCATTCAATTATCAAGTATTACAAACATAAAAAACTTCTAACTACTAAGTGTATGCGATCGGCAGTTGGTAATAAGACGCGAGTGACAACGGTAGTGCAATGTCAGCTAAGGTGAAGGTGGAACAGGGTTGGTTGGAGGGGGAGGTGATCGACCTCGTGACGGGAGATGGCCAGTACTACAGCTTCAAGGGGGTGCCTTATGCCGCGCCACCGCTGGGGACACTCCGGTTCAAGGTAGGGTACAATATTTTCTAATCAAATAAGCATATTATATTTACCAGCTAATTGTCCATTGTCCATAAACATAAATAAGAATTTAATGTGTACCCGAATGGGTATATTCCCCCCGAAAGTGTCTTGGATTCTGTCAATGTATTTCAGACACAATAATTAATAATACGTGAAGCACGTAATGTAACAAAACACAGTAAGTGTATTTTGAAGACACATTGATATAGACAGACCTCTGATATCCACACGTTGCCAACCATCACAGCAATCATCATTAGTTATTATTATTATTAAAATTAATATATTATTGTGGCGAGTCCTTCAATAGACAATCACAGATAAACATAATTATATTATAATATTTTATGATTGGAACACGGAGGAGCTCGTGGCACAGTTGCTATTGCGCATATCATTCGATCAGCGAAGTTAAGCAACCATACGCCTAGCCAGTAGTTGGATGGGTGACCGCCCGAGTTCCCTCCGTGCCTCGGAGAGCACGTTAAGCCGTCGGTCCCGGTTGCCAATTTAACATTTTTGGCAATCGTTACAGGTCAGTCGGAGGCCTAAAAAAAATAATCTGACAACTGGTTTAACCCAGATCACAGATTTTCCTCCTAAAATGGGGTTGCGAAGGTCAGATGGCAGTCGCTTCGTATAAAAATCATGTGATCAGCCACATCGGGTTGAATCAAGTGCCGACCTCAACAATGTATGGGATAAGGCCAGGGAGATGATGATGATTGGAACACGGAACTACGAAACGAACGACTAAAGAATAAAAAATAGACTGCTCGATGATTTATATTCTTTCTGCCAGAAACTAGTATTACGAAACCACAGTAAAACACTCAAAGATAAAAACAAATCAATATAAATGAGTAGATAAAGAAATAATACCAGTAGAATAAAAACAAGAATTAATGTAGCTAACCAATACGAGGTACTCAATGATGTTAGGATCAAGTTTGTAAAAAAATGTGCAGACTTTGATAATGTCCAAACATGTTTTACTTCCAAACCACGCAAAACCTCACGGTACAGTAAAAGAAATAAGAATTTAAGTATTCTATACCTACACAGATGAGTGTGTATTTTATTAAATTGCTAGAAGGTATGAAATTAAATTATTTTTGGTGCAATAATGCACATTTGGCATAAAACCACGTATTTACATTGCGTGACCAATCTGTGTTAAGTGAGCAACAATATCAAGATCATCAATATAAAGAAGGGGTACAATTTTCAATGGCACTTTCTAGATGCAACATTTGATTGTACGCACATGCGAAGGTTACTGACACAGAACACGGAGAGACGTTTCTTTAAGTGCTACTAAATTGTTTAATAATTGAATGATTGCGCTCAATTGACTTTTATACCACGCAAACTACATCACAGACAATAGTATCATTAAACAAATTTTAGCAACACTAACAAGCGACCATCATTTCGTTTGCTTTATTTCAGGCGCCACAACCTCTAAAGGCTTGGGATGGTGTGCGGCAAGCTAAAGAGCATGGTCCCGTGTGTCCTCAGGTAGATATATTCACCAAGGAAGCAATCCCGGGTAGCGAGGACTGTCTCTACCTGAACGTGTACACCCCGCGGCTGAACTCTCCTAATCCTCTCCCAGTCATGTTCTTCATACATGGAGGGGGATACAAGAGCGGCTCTGGGAACGTCGACAATTACGGTCCAGACTTCCTGGTCTCCCATGGAGTAGTCCTCGTGACCGTTAACTACCGACTTGATGCCTTGGGATTCCTTTGTTTAGATACAGCAGAAGTACCTGGAAATGCCGGCATGAAAGATCAAGTGGCAGCCCTGAAGTGGGTTAATGCTAATATTGCTAATTTCGGAGGTGATCCCAATAATATCACTGTTTTTGGCGAAAGCGCCGGAGGTGCATCGACCGCTTTCCATATTTTGTCACCGATGTCTAAAGGTTTATTTAAGAAGGCTATCGCAATGAGCGGTGTGCCCTTGTGTGATTGGTCTGTCGCATACCAACCAAGGAAGCGAGCTTTCATCCTAGGCAAGATATTGGGTAAAGAAACTACGGACGCAAATGAGTTACTTGAATTTTTGGAATCCGTGCCTGATGTTGACTTGATTGGAAAAAACCCAACAATCCTTGCAGCTGAGGAAATTACAAATACAATCACAAAGATGTACTGCTTTAACCCAGTAGTAGAAAAAGATTTGGGTCAAGAACGCTTCTTGCTGGAAAATCCTTTAGACATTCTGAAAAAGGGTTCCATAAATGAAGTCGATTTGTTTTTAGGTTGCACAAACGAAGAAGGTGCCATTCTGGGCAAAGAAATCGAACCATTTTTAATTCTTTATAATAGATACCCAGAGATGCTTGTACCGATGAAAATATTGACCAAATGTACGCCTGACGTTGTACTAGAAATAGCAGATAAGATCCACAGTTACTACTTCGGAAATAAATCTATAGATATGCAGACTGTAAGAAATTTTATATCACTCTTAAATGACACCACTTTTATATACGATGTTCAAAGATTTCTGAGATATTTTCCAAAACTGAATAATGGTAAAAAGTTCCTGTACCAGTTTTCATGTCTCTCAGATAGAAATGTTTATGGAAATCAAGGTGCCAAGTATGGCGTATACGGAGCATCACATTTAGATGACCTAATGTATTTGTTTGATGCCAAAAGGTACAATATGGCCATTGATAAAAACAGTAGAGAATACAAGCTGATCCAGTTAAGTTGTGCTGTCTTCACCAACTTTGCTAAATTTGGGTAAGATATACTTTTTTCTACATTTCTAAGCTAAACTAAAATGTTCTCGACGGACATAATGTTGGTCATATTTTTAAGAGGTTTTTAGGAACTTTTTGTTTGGTTTTCAGTACTCCTACTCCGGACTGTTCTTTGGGAGTGACATGGCCAGAGTATGACAACGAGGACCAACACTACGCCGACATCGGAGACACCATCCAGATACGAACCAAACCACACGCTGATACCATGGACTTCTGGAAGAGCATTTACGATTACGCTGGCTTGGAATTTTAGATTTCCAATATTTTCAGATCTCTAACAATTATCACAAAACTTGGTTCTTCTCATAGACTAAAGAACGAGGGTAAATTGTAATTTTTTTATCATGTTTAATATTTCCCATTAATAAGGTATCTCAAATTTTACAATTATATTGGGTTGGAATTTTAATAAATTAAAAAAAACACACAATTTTAAAATTATTTATATAAGAGGAATATAAATAATTTTAAAATTGTATCCATCTAGTGTTTAAGTACACAAGTCTCCCAGGGGTCTCGGTGTGTCGTTATTCATATAGAATCCAAAACTGTTTAGGCCTTGGTTAGGCACTTATGAACGTCGAAAATTTAGCACCGGTTCGGAAACCTATGTAAACAAGTCGGCAGGTCGACATTAGAAGTTATACATTTGAAAGTGTTATCGTTACGACTTTCACTTAAGATATCAACGTGACAGGTGATGAATCCTGGTGCTATAAAGGTATAATCAGGCTTCCACACAATGTTTTCCATCGCCGTACACCCATGGTGTCACATCCTTGTCCTTCATAAAAACTAATGGGTACAGACCGTTGCTGATTTGATTTTGCGTTGAGTACTCATACTATTCGGCCACCGCGGTCCCATAATAGTGCAATAATACCCCTATCCCTAATCGATCGCATTCATAAGTGGCCTTATCAGAAATAACTGTCAACTTAACGGCATTGCTATCCCAAAGTCAATATTGCTGGTGCAAATACAATTCCAATATTAGAAGAGGATATCACATAATATACTGGAAGCTAGGAAATTATCGATATCAGTGTGTATATTATAATGACACTTGACCTAGATTGAGAGATACAAATTGTGTGGTAATATTTATACCGCATTCAGGTATGACATATGGGTCGGATTGTTATGATAACATTAGGCTTATCGCAATGTTTGCTGATTGGTCCAAGAATCGCTTATCAGGAAGATGCAATAGTATTAAGTTTTATATATTATGTATATACACACGCCATCCCAGAAGGGACCTCGATTCCCTCGAAGTGGTCAGAAATTTTGTGAAAATGAAAATGAAAAAGAAAAAACAGTTTGGGCCCTGGCAAGGCACTTATGAATGTCGAAAATTTACCACCGGTTCGGAAACCGGTTAGCCTTCTGAGAAGAACCGGCAAGAAACTGCCACGCATTATGTACATTTTCATCGATACAATTTAAATCATATAAATTCATCATACAAAAATCTAATTAGATATCAGGTATAAATAATATTCACAATAGTGACAAATTGTATTAGCATGCAGGTAAGTATTAAACATAATCAATTTGTAATAACATCACCCACTTTTCACCGAAGATGAAATTATAAACAAAAGTTTTATATAAATAAAATTGAATTGTTTCCTACGAAAAGCGAAAATAAAACTAGAGCAGTGGGTTTACGGGGAAAAAAATACCCGTAGACCCACGGTGGGTCAAAATCAGGGGGACCACGGGTATTATCTTTTTCCTACACCTAGTCTATCGGACAGTATGCTTAATAGTTAGTGATACAAAAATATTCAAAAGATACCAAAACATTTCACTTCATATCATAAACTTTATCATTGTAATGACATTTGTTATCGAATCATTATCTCTATGAGTGACACTATATTAAAGCATATCACGCTAGATTTCTGTTATTTTTATAGTTTCTCACAAGTGAAAAAAACCTGTTATTGATACATTATAAATATTCTTAATATAGCAACTATGGTACAAGTCAAGGTTAACGATGGATTACTAGAAGGAGCAGAAGTAACGAACGAGATCGATGCTTCTAAATACTACAGTTTTAAAGGCATTCCATACGCTGAACCACCTGTTGGAGATCTAAGATTTAAAGTAAGTACAATTTTTGGTTTAATAAAGAATTTTATTATCATGCTCACTTGCATTTTTGTACTGTACAGGCACCACAACCCGTAAAGCCATGGACAGGAGTGCGCAGTGCGAAGGAATTGGGCCCCGTATGCTTTCAGTTCAACGCACTTTTGCGTCAAGTATCGGGCAGTGTCGACTGTTTATATCTGAACGTCTACAGTCCTGACTTATCTCCAAAAGTGCCCCTTCCAGTCATGGTGTGGATACACGGTGGAGGTTTTTTGTGGGGAAGTGGAAATGACGATATGTACGGTCCGGATTTACTGGTCAGTAAAGGAGTCATCCTTGTCACCTTTAACTATAGGCTGCATGCCTTAGGATTCCTTTGTCTGGATACTGAAGAAGTACCTGGTAATGCAGGTATGAAAGACCAAGTAGCAGCTCTGAGATGGGTGAAACAGAACATCAGCAAGTTTGGTGGTGATGCAGAGAACATCACCATATTCGGTGAGAGTGCTGGTGCAGCGAGTGTTAGCTACCACTTAGTATCACCAATGTCGAAAGGATTATTCAAAAGAGCTATAAATCAAAGTGGCGCTGCCAGTAACTACTGGTCTCAGGCATTTGAAGCGCGTGAAAAAGCATTAAAACTAGCCAAGCAGTTGGGATGCGATTCAAAAGACGATAAAGTGCTTGCCAATTTCTTTAAATCGGTGCCCGTTGAAAAGTTCCTGAACGTACAAATTCCCGTAATACTGGGCCCTAAGTTATATGGACTTGATTTTGGAGTAACTGACGAGAAAAAGTTCGGTGATAATGAGAGGTTCTTTTACGGTGACGTCGTGGATGCTTTGAAAAACGATATCCACGAAGGTGTTGACATCCTAACAGGATACGCCAACGACGAAGGTCTTATGGCTCTAATTGTCCCTGGTATACTTGACAAGATTTTAGATCAAGCTGAAAACTATCTTGAATTCTTCGTCCCTACGGCAATCAGAAATAATTGTCTAATAAAAAAACAACTAGAAGTGGGAAAGCAAATTAAGAAGTTCTACTTTGGAAACGGGAAAGTTTCCGAAAATATTAACCAGCTGCATAAATTTTTGAATTTTGATATGTTTGTGAATGAAATCATTTTGATGGGGAAAATTAGTGCAAGTACGCAGAGGAATAAAGTTTACTTTTATAAATTCACATGCTGTACGGAAAGGAATGTTTACACTTTGCTGGGATTAAAGGGTTTAATAGGTGACAGAAAGGTTACCTGCCACGCTGATGACGTCACTTATCTGTTTACAAATAATTTGCCTGGTCAAAAGATTGACATCAACTCGGAGACATTCCAAATTGTAAGCAGAGTGGTGAAGCTATGGACTAACTTTGCTAAATACGGGTAAGTTTGACTTACGTTACTGTGGATACTAATTAATGTATTATTTGACTGCGTGTGATCTCTTCATAATCAATTGAAAGGGAGATCCCGTTGGTCCTACATGCCTCTATGACTTGCAGTGAAACTAAATACTAATGTTTTTGCGCCTGCATTCCCCAAAGAAGAAGGCAGAGGTGTATTTATATAACACCCACAGTCACAGGTGAGACTTGCCGTTAACTGGGCACTGATCCAAATTCCGGGCCGTTACGGAGAAATTATAGATGATAAAACACAATAACTCTTTTCCCGACCCGAGGACCGAACCCAGGACCTCGTGTTCCGCAGTACCGTTTGCAACCACTAGACCAACGAGGCAGTTTCATATACTAATGTATTAAGATCGGCAAAATTATCTACTAATGAAAATGATTAATATTTATTTTCTAGAAACCCGACGCCTGATGACACCCTAAGGGTAAAATGGAATCCTTATTCTGTGGAGAAGCAAGACTATTTGGAGATTGGCAACGAGCTGGTGGCCAGGGTCACTCCTGATGGAGAAGAAAACAAATTCTGGGAAGATATCTTCAAACAATTCTGCCCCCACTTCACTGCTTGAAATAGCTTCTATTCTTGTGCAAAAATATATTCGATAATAGCAGTGCCCCGCGGTTTCACTCGAGTAGACTTCATTTCGTGGGTGGCCCGCGGAACACCTCATATTTTTTTATTAATAATAGGCTCCTGTGAAATCCCGTTAAAATCTGTCCAGCCCTTTTGGAACCGGAACCAACAGACAGGTGTGTTTGTTTTTCTATGTCAGTACCGTGTATATTATGTACTTTCATATGCATTAAGTCAAAAGGTGACATTTTAGAATTAAAAACAGACACTTCAATTTGTGTATATTGTGTATATACAGATGTACTGTGTAAGTACTTAAATAGTTACGTATTATGTTAGGTACCCACTGTTTCATTGATTTAGTATTCAAGAGATATAAATACTGTAACAGGAGATATAAAAACATTGTATGATCATAATAATAATCTTTTATTAAAAGAGTAATTGTTCAGTTTCATCTCAACAATAGCAACTTTCCGAACCCGGTTTACATCATTTATAATCATGTATAATGTATTTTTGTGTCCTTCTGACGATTTTAAAGTACTTTGTAAGAAGTATAATCAAATAAAGATATTTTGAATTTGAATTTGAAAACAAATTAGTTGGAAAATTAATTACAGCCAGAAAAACGTTTCGTTCGTCTTTTTTTTTACACTTTTTTTTTAAAGTTAAAGAAACTGGCTGTTTGCTCACACATTGATAGTCAAACATATTATATTTCGTTGCAAGCTAGTTAATGAAAAAAAACATACAGTTGAATTAAGAACATCCTCTTTTTTGAAGTCGGTTAGAATTATGACTTTGCCCTAACACTACTTAAAAACCCTATATTACTAAGTAAGCTATTCAAAATTGTATTCCATAACTAAACGTGATACTAGCTAAGCCTGCGACTATCCTTTATGAATGATTTATATATGAACTAGCTGTGCCCCGCAGTTTCACCCGCGTAGGGTTCATTTCATGGGTGTCCCTTATGTTTTTTTTAAAATAAAATTTGCCTAAAGCACTCCTTGAAACATCAGCTATCTGCCAGTGAAAATCCATCCAGCCGTTTACGAGTGACGCCGTGATCAAGGGAAATGTGGATTCATTGTTATATATATATATATATTACAATATATTTGTGATTTATTTTGTACTAGCTGTGCCCCGCGGTTTCAACCGCGTAGATTTAGTTTCATCCTTATTGTCGCGGAACCCTAATATTTTTTAAAAAGTAAGTTAGCCTAAGTTACTCCTTGAAATATCAGCTACCTGCCAGTGAAATTCCCGTTAAAATCGGTCCAGCCGTTTCTGAGATTACCCGCAACAAACAGACAGACAGACAGACAGAGAAAAATTTTAAAACTTGGTGTTTTAATGTCATTAGCGTGTATACTTTCATATGCATTTAGTGAAAAGCTGTTTTTTTGAAATTACAAACAGACACTTCAATTTTATTTATCTGTATAGATTACTCAGAACTTTAACTTTTTTTTGTAAAGTGTAGTTACTGAGCTTCTCGCCAGGTTCTTCTCAGTAAAAGCAATCTTCCGTGTTGTTCTGACGTATTGAAAGTACATTGTTATAAGTTTAACCAAAAAAATTATGACTTACTGACAGACACAACAGTCATCTGTTGCATGTAAACATTCGATTGGCTTACAATTACGGTTACACAACTGTATTGATTAAACTAGTTAGGTATTATACCATCTTTACATACACATGCTTACGCCTGTATTGCCCGAAGATGTAGGTAGATAGTACCCCCACATTTCACAAGTTAAGTTTGATTTCCATGTCATAGGGGATGGCCTTTTGCCATTAGTCGGGCACTGATCCAGACTCCTCCAGATCCTGACATTGACTGACTTGGGAATCGAACCCAGGACCTCATGAGCAGTACCGCTATGCGACCACTAGACCAAGGAGACATATAATGGACTTGGCCACACTGATTCATACACGCAGGAGCATTCTTTGAAGGAGTAAAATAGCTGAACGAGTCATGAAAAATCGAATTAATTTAACGCATACAATTTTGTTTAGTAATAGGTTGATTAAGTGGCGGTATGTAACGATATATAAAGACAGTCATGTCAATTAATTACTTTAGTAATTTAAATTTGTAATCTGTCGGACATTGTTACATACAATACGAATACAATAATATTCTATATTTATTTGAGCCGCGATTATTCGAGAGCCTAAACGTTCAATAAGTTAATTTCATTTGTTCGAACTAAGTACTCAATAAAATAATAATAATGCTTAATGTAGAAGTGTCTGATGGGAAGTTGGAGGGAGAGTTAGTTTTAAATGAGTTCGGAGGAAGAATCTACAGCTTCAAAGGTATTCCGTACGCTCAGCCACCGCTGGGAGATCTAAGATTTCAGGTATACACTTGTTTATTTTTAAAACGTCATAAACGTATTCGTTATAGAGTGAAGTACCTACTATGGACCTCTTGATTTTTTTAAAGAAATAAAGGGTCTTTGAAGAAATTGTATATTATATGCCTCGCGGTGATGAAACTCATCTGAATGTTCTAAAATGATGATTAAACTTGCCACATCCAATACAATAATCTGTCTTTCAGGCACCAAGACCTGTGAAGCCATGGAGTGGAGTCCGCAGTGCGAAGCAGTTCGGTCCAACATGTTATCAGTTCAACAAGTTGTCTAAAGACCCACCCAGTGGAAGCGAAGACTGTCTATATCTCAACGTCTACACCCCATCAATCACACCGAGTGCACCTTTACCTGTCATGGTGTTCATTCACGGAGGAGGGCTGTCATGGGGCAGTGGTAACGATGATATGTACGGCCCGGAATTCCTCGTCAGACACCGTGTTATCCTGGTAACGTTCAACTACAGACTTGAGGCTCTAGGCTTCCTTTGCCTCAATACTAAAGACGTCCCTGGGAATGCTGGTATGAAAGACCAAGTAGCCGCTTTAAGGTGGGTTAAAAATAATATCAGTAAATTCGGCGGAGACCCTGAAAATGTTACCATATTTGGTGAAAGTGCTGGAGCGGGCTGCGTCGGGTTCCATTTAGTATCACCTATTACCAAAGGTCTCTTCAAGAGAGCTATTTGCCAAAGCGGCGGCCCTGCTTGCTGGTGGGCGCTAACTCCGAATCCAAGAGAAAGGGCGCAAACACTAGCGAAGCAGCTCGGATGCTATTCCAATGACGATAAGGAACTTAACGTTTTTTTTAAAAACGCACCATTAAAATCTCTAGTTAATGTGAACCTTACTCGGAAAAGCTACGATATAAATTTGGGAATCGTAGACGAAATACAATTTGGTGATGAAGAGAGATACTTCTATGGTGATATTTTCAATTCTTTAAGAAATGAAATACACGAGGGGGTTGAAATTCTAGCAGGTTATAATGAAGACGATGGAAATATTGGACTGGCCGTCGCATTGAGTGGACCCGTAAGTGAAAGCATAATCAAAGCAAACAAAAACCTTGATTATTTCGTTCCAAACCCAATGCTGCCTAACACTACTGTTGAACAACAAGAAGAACTAGTTGGGACCATAAAGAAACACTTTCTTCTCCAAACAGTCTCAAGAAATAACTTGTATAAGTTGGTAAATTTTTTCACCATGGAGATATTCGGACATGGAGTCATTCTGTTTGGCAAAATGGTAGCCAATACCAATAAAAATAAAATATATATTTACAATTTAAAATGCAAGACTAACAGGAATTTATTCGGGACGATTTATGGACTCAGCGATTACATCAAGAACAAAGTGATGACCAGCCACGGAGATGACTTATTGTACCTGTTCCCGACCAAATTCCTTTCACGAAGGATTGACCAAAAGTCAATGAAAGCCATTGATACATTTACAGAGCTTTGGACCAACTTTGCCAAATATGGGTACGTTAACCTTAGTTTTGAGTATTAGTGGAAAATTTGCCTACAACGTATAGTGCAACACCGAAAGTGCCACTCGCGCTATGCCTACCTGTTCCAACATAATGACCATTGATTTCTTATACAAACAGTGACTTCAAACCCAATCTCCACCCGTCTCCTCTCTGCACTCGAATATTCTCTATGAATCCTCTCGTCGATTAGTTGTATACTGGCACTATATTGCACAATCGCTCTAAGATTGTACGTATGAGTAGTCCTAAATATGCTAACAGTATTTTGTGTTTCAGCAACCCAACTCCAGACAGGAGTCTGAATGTGAACTGGCTTCCTTACTCGGCAGAGAACCAAGATTATTTGGAGATAGGTAACGAGCTAAAAGCTAAGAAAAAACCCAACGAAGCAAACGTAAAATTTTGGGAGAATTTGTATGACAAATATTTTCCCGGATATGGATCGTAATAAGAAGCAAGGTGTTTTCATCAGAATTATATGTATTCTTATGTATCGTTAATTAATAAATAAATATGTAATGAAATGCACATGATGCCAGTTGACTTTCTTGCCGGTTCTTCTCAGAAGGCCAGTTTCCGAACCGGTGGTCAATTCTTCGACCTACATAATTGCTGACGAGGGCTGAAACTGAATCATTTAATAAACTATAAATTTTAGTGGGTCATTGACATCTATTGCTGCACACTTGCAACACAGTATCAATCGGGCGTCGCCCAACCTTATTAATAACTAGCTGTGCCCCGCGGTTTCACCCGCGTAGATTTTAATTTCATGGTTTCCCGCGGATCTCTAATGTTTTTTAAAAATCTAAAGTAGCCTAAGTTACTCCTTGTAACATTAACTATCCGTCAGTGAAAGTCCCGTTAAAATCCGTCCAGCCGTTGCGGAGATTACCCGGAACAAACAGACAGACAGACAGACAGAGAAAAATTGGTTTTTCAATGTCAGTATCGTGTATACTTTCATATACATTTAGTGAAAAACTGTTATTATGCAGTTACAAACAGAAACTTCAATTTTATTTATCTGTATAGATTTAAATCACTGTGCATCTACTATACTAATAAATAAAGCTGAAGAGTTTGTTTGATTGCTGGTTCGCGCTAATCCCATTAACTTCTGAGGGCCTAGACAGAGTAACATTCTCTTGCGCTTGCGCTATAGAAGCGATACAAAATGTATGGAAATGACGTAAATCAGTCACGTGATATATTTAATTCCCATACATTTTGTATCGTTTCTTCTATCGAAGCGTGAGAAGATGATACCTTGCGTACAGGCCCTGGTCCTATTAGGAAAATTCTTTCAGTGTTAGATAGCCCACTTTTCGAGGACGGCTATAGGCAATCATGACGCTAAGGTTAAAGTTAGCATTCGCCCACAGTAACTATTCCACACAGACGAAGTCGAGGGCAGAAGAAGCTAGTACGTAATAAAAACAACTAATTGGTAGCACAGTGTATCCTTATTTCGTTCCCTCGTTAGAATTGTGGTCAATTCTTCAACGTTCACAAGTGCCTTACCAGGGCCTAAACTGAATAATTATTGAAGCATTACTCACCATAAGGACACAATACTATTCTAAGTGGAAGCGTTTAATTAGCAAGTAGATTACTGTGTTAATGTCATTATAATATACGTAAATTATTCTGTAAGCTTTCCTTAAATTAAAAAGAGCTATTAATATTAACGGGTAGGTACTTTTTAGTAAAAACAATCATACGAACCTATCATGGTTCATGGAATATCCTTAAAAGTACTTTTTAACATTCATTTATTTTATGAACTGACTGCCTCGTTGGTCTAGTGGTTAGTAGGTTCTCCTACCGATTACGAGGTCCCGGGTTCGATTCCCAGGTCGGGTTATTAACAGATATTGGGGTTTTCTGTCCAGAAATTCACAATAAAATGCCCGGAGTTTGGAAGTTGACGGTGTTTACATCCCCGTGCCTCGGAAAGCACGTTAAGCCGTTGGTCCTACGCCTGATCTCTCCGGTCGTGTCGGATTGCCTCCCATACCACTATGAGAGTGAGGGAATAAAGAGTGCACCTGTGTTTGCGCACACATGTGCACTAAAATATCTCTTGCGTACATGGCTAATCCATGTTGAGATTAACCGCTGTAACCGAAATTCGGTATGAGATCAATATTACATCAATATTATTTTATGACATAATGCTGCTAGACCACAGATAAGATTACCTATCTATATCTGTGTGCTAGCCTATCCTACCATTGATTCATTTTTGAAAACACGTATAGATATTAACTAGGTGTATATGTATTTATATATATAACGGAAACTTTAAACGTGATTTTCACACCTTTTAAATCAACGGATTGAATTGAAACTTTGCACACATATCGAAGACTAATGACAGCATAATCATTTGTGTAGTTTTGCCCTACTCTCCTTAGTCCTTATCAAGACCGGCTCTAGGATCCTAAGAATAAATGATTTAGTCAAAGAATAATCGACTTTATGATAACACTATAAAAACGATTATTCTTTGATTGTACGCAAAAAATTTACAGTTCAAAAAACCAAATAAAGTAAAAAAATTACGTTATAGCTACATTAAATTAAAATGATGATTATATTTTCAAATACATTTTTAACTAGCTGTGCCCGGCGGTTTCACCCGCGTAGATTTAGTTTCATGCTTCATGTCGCGGAACCCTAATATTTTCAATAAATAAAAGTAGCCTATGTTACTCCCTGCAACATCAGCTACCTGCCTGTGAAAGTCCCGTTAAAATCGGTCTCGCCGTTTCAGAGATTACCCGGAACAAACAGACAGACAGGGAAAAATTAAAAAATTTGGTTTTTCCGTGTCAGTAGCGTGTATACTTTCATATGCATTTAGTGAAAAGCTGTGATTTTGGAATTACAAACAGACACTTCAATTTTATTTATCTGTATGTATATGTATAGATGTAATTAAGAAACAATGAGAATTAAATAACGACCCTAATTATTATGCTGCATGTCAGAGTTGTTAATAGCTATTTAGAATTGAATGGAACATTTGTGTATTTACGTAACATTTTATTCACCTATGTTACATTAACCTTTCACATATATAATTAGGTAATTGATAACCAATTTGTTTGTAACAAAATTATTCACTTATTTAAAAAAAACAAAACATCAAAAAAAACTTGCCCGAATGTAGGACAGTATAAAATTAACTTTAAATTATTTCTTTCACAGTATAAGTTTATATATTGCCTGACGATTCCGACGGTCTAGTGTGTCTAACTTATAAGGCAACTGGATGTGCCCCGCGGTTTCATTCGCGTAGATTAAGTTTCATCCTTAGTGTCGCGGAACCCTAATATTTTTGAGAAATAAAAGTAGCCTAAGTTACTCCTTGAAACATCAGCTACCTACCAGTGAAAGTCCCGTTAAAATCCATCCAGCCGTTTCAGAGATTACCCGGAACAAACAGACAGACAGACAGACAGACAGACAGACGGACAGACAGACGGACAGACAGACAGAGAACAATTTTAAAACTTGTTTTTTTAGTGTCAGTAGAGTGTATACTTGCATATGCATTTAGTAAAAAGCTGTAATTTTGGAATTACAAACAGACACTTCAATTTTATTTATCTGTATAGACTGTATAGATAAAGAAAATTACCATTTATGCTCACGCTTATATTCGGTTTATGGACAGAGGTGTAGTTATACTTAGTCCACCCACATTTCACCAATTATGTTTAAAGTCCCATTTAAAAGGGGGCGAGCCTATTGCCACTAACTGGGCACTAATCCAGACTCCGGGCTGCTGTTGGGAAATTAGAAATGGAACCCAATAACGCAATGCCCGAGCTGGGGATCGAACCCAGAGGGCCTAGTGCGAGTTTTTTACTGCCGCCGTCACAAGTCACCGTAAGAACCATTGTAAGAAAACTCGCTCTGTGCTACACAGTAGCGCGTGCGACCACTAGACCACACAGTCGAGACAATTGTATCTAAATATATATAACGCAAACGTGACTGACTGACTGACTGATTGACATAGTGATCTATCAACGCACAGCCCAATCTACGTGACGGATCGGGCTGAAATTTGGCATGCAGGTAGATGTTATGACGTAAGCATCCGCTAAGAAAGGATTTTGATTAATTCTACCCCCCAAGGGTATGAAAAAATAGGGGATGAAAGTTTGTATGAAACTAAATTTACGCGGGTGAAACCGCGGGGCACAGTCAGTTACATAAATCAAATGAGACCCGTTTCCACCCGTGAATGTTATTTAGATTTATAGCCTATTTTAAACATAGGAAATTGAAATTGAAATTTCTCAAATATTTTATACGGCTATCTAATAACTGTCAAAGTATACGGCACTTTGTATTAATCCCTTGAGTTAATAGCGTTTTATTGTAGTTACTGTTTTTATGCTTTGAGTTGAAGTAAATTTGATTATCAAAATTCTATAGACCTTATAGTATTATCTATACATCTATACAGATAAATAAAATTGAAGTGTCTGTTTGTAATTCCAAAATTACAGCTTTTCACTAAATGCATATGAAAGTATACACGCTACTGACACAAAAAAAGAAAGTTTCAAAAATTTTTCTCTGTCTGTCTGTCGGTCTGTTTGTTCCGGGTAATCTGAAACGGCTGGACGGATATTAACGGGACTTTCACTGATAGGTAGCTGATGTTTCAAGGAGTAACTTATATTATACAGAAGAAAGTTTTGATAGCTTTTTGTTTGTTTGTTTGTTTGTTTGCTTGACAGATCTTGAAAATTCTTTCAGCAATGGATACCCAAATCATCAGCGAGTACCATAGGCTATATTTAATCCCCGTAATTCCACGCGAACGGGAACTATGCGGGAGAAACCGCGTGAAGTCCGCTAGTCTTACGTAAATTTCAATTTGTATATAGATTTTAAAATTGAAATATAAATGTTTCTGTACCCAAAAGGACGAAAACCGAGATCCTATTACTAAGACTTCTGTCTTTCCGTTTAACACCAGTATTTTCACAGTATTTACCCTATGCGATTTTTTTGGCGGTTTTGGTTGGCGGTACATAATGTTACGGTACCTTTCGTGTGCGAGTCCGACTCGCACATAGTTTTTCCAGACCGTCTAATACTTTTTGGGTACAACATTTCTGTTATATGTTCTCGTTCCTAATTGTTTTTGGACAATACTACATTGCAGATACGTGAACGAGAGATGAGATCCCATTGTCTTCTCTGTGTTTTTTACACCCGCAATGTTCAAATATCTCTCTGTAACTCATAATACATTGGGTTTTAATTTCGAGAGACAAGCGTCGGTGATGTCGTAAACCGTCTAATATCGCTTTAATACGAAGCTGCAATTTACTGTGCTTACTTTGTATGTGTGTACACGTGAGGATTTAGTGTTTGTGTATTCCAATATTAGAACACGGTGTTTGTAGTTGGAAAACGTTATAGGTATACTTACTCCGCGTCCTTGCAACTAAGTTTACTGAGTAGAATAACCGTTTTTAGAGCTTATAAATAAGATGTATCGGACAGGACGCAAAATCGTCGCACGAGGAGAGACTCGCCTTGACTTGCCTCATCACGTGTGTTTCATCATTTGTACAACAGGTAGTGTTCTGAAGAATTGTTTGAAAATGTGTCCACGACCATCTCCTATCATCGCATCTCTTGTAAGTATATATAATGGTCTCATAACGATTCGAAAGAGCTTCCTCCCTCGAACAGTAAAGCTGTGGAATCATTTCCCTGACGTTGTTTTTCCCCAGCGTGTACCGCATAGAGTTAGTCGCAGGTTAAGTCTAGTATAATATATAGGATCAAGAAATTTTAGGCGAACAATTTTGGCTCATGGCATCGGTTGGTGGCACATACACAATACAATGCAATATACTGTCTATACAGATAAACAAAATTGAACTGTCCGTTTGTAATTCCAAAAAAACAGCTTTTCATTAAATTCATATGAAAGTATATACGATACAGACATAAAAAAATCATTTTTTAATTTTTCGGACACAATTGGGGCACAGCTAGTTATCAAATAAATATCAAACTATTAACAACTGCTCTTCAGCACAAAAGTACCCAGTCTTAACGTGAAGTATAACTTGAAGGAACTTTCCAAACATGAAACTGAGTAATAAAGCAGACTAATATGAACATAAAGTGGTCGCAAATCCCAGAGTACATAAGCCACATCCAGGACTTATGAGACCGGCTCACAAAGTATGAACGAACGCTAAATTAAACGTCGCATGCAGGGAGATTGAGAACTTAATGCTCATATTTTTATGGTTTAAATTAATTTGTTTTATGCGACCCAGTGCGGAGACTAACCAAAGCGGGATCACTCATATAAAACTCCTTGCGATGTTTATTCGAGTAAGATAGACGTATATGAACAATGTATCAATGTATACATGTTGCAGCGTTTCTCCACTCGCTACATAGATGGCGCTACTCGCTAACAAATGCGATGTTTGAGTACAAATACACGAGCACATAAATCGCGCAATAAGAGTTTTCAAGCGCATTGCAGTATATACACAAGTCTCCAAGTAGAACAGTTGGAGCCTGTTCTTCATGATCACTGCTCTCCCCACATACATAATTATCTTTTCGTCTGCCGCATTCAGTTCCTTATGATAAAGTGCGCGTGTTACAAGCGTTTATAGGCCGCCGGTAGCCCCTACCCAAAATACGCACCAGGCGAACTTGGGCCCTCTCATTGCAACGATAGTTTAGCGGTGTGACACTGACAGGTGTATACACGTCATATACATCTGTCTCAAAATACAATATGAGTCAAACTATTGATAATACATGGTAATAAGAGCCCTACGCTTGTTTGCCACCTTTACAGAATAAAAAAAGTTTGTCGTTCAAACAATTAGTCAATCAATAAGGACACTCGACGACGAGTGCGACGCTGGGAAACAGAATAACGAGGCAATTATGTCCTGCCTATATACCACTTTGATTAATGTGAATGTTGGCACACCCTACCCTGTATCGACGTGCAATTGAACTGAATTCTGATTCGCTGCATCATCACTAAAGGCTGCGAATAATGGCTTAATTTTCAGAATTGCTTATCGAACCATTTTATAAATTGGGACTAGTTTTATAATAACCTTTGCACTAAATTATTCTGTTCCCTCAAGATTTAAAGTACTGACTTAATTTATTCATAACTAGCTGTGCCCTGCGGTTTCACCCGCGTAGATTTAGTTTTATTCCCGCGGAACCCTAAATGTTTTTTAAAATAAAAGTAGCCTAAGTTACTCCTTGTTACATTAGCTATCCGTCAGTGAAAGTCCCGTCAAAATCTGTCCAGCCGTTTCGGAATTACCCGGAACAAACAGACAGACAGAGAAAAATTTTAAAACTAGGTTTTTCTTTGTCAGTTCCATGTAAACTTTCATATGCATTGAGTGAAAAACTGTTATTTTGCAGTTACAAACAGACACTTTAATTTTATTCATCTGTATGTATAGATATGTAATTACGTAGTTTTTGTAATTGATGGTAATTGAGAAAGGAGAATAAATTACTTATCGATCGTTTTTTAACTGGTTTTTTTTCATAATAAAAAAGCAATATTCTCTTTGGAATTTAATATATAAGTATGGAAATATAAGACTAGACATACCCCTTCAATGATACACCAAGTTACACAGCAAATGACTGCAAAAACACCTGAAACAAATGAAATTCATAGGTAAGTATTCATTAATGCTAGAGATTATGTTAATTTGAAATTGTAAACAGACACTTCAATTTTATTTACGTGTATGATGTAGGTATATATTTTGTATGGATACGCTCACGCTATACTTCACTATAAATCAAGTTTCTTGTATGAAAGCCCCCTTATATTATTTTATTCTGTTTATTAGTTATTTGTTATTTTAGAGCCGTGGTGACCTCGGGGTAAGAGCAGTCGCCTGCTACGCAAGCGACACACGTACGCTGTACCTATGAGTTTTTCTAAAAACGGATGTACAGTGATTTCACACCACTTGCTTTACGGTGAAGGTAAACATCGTGAGGAAACCTGCATATGTCTGAGAAATAATTCAAAGACGTATGTATAGTGCCTGAGACGGCGATGGACTCACCCTCTGTCACTTTGGCACTTAATCATATTCGGTGAAATGTGGGTGTTGGAAATTAAAACACCTCTACCTACCTCTTGGGAAATACAGGCGTGAGCATATGTATGTGTGTTATTTTAGTGTCAAATCATCTGCGAAAATGTCTAATGTCTAACTATCACGGTTCATGAGATACAGCCTGGGGACAGACTGACAGCGAACGCTAAGTAATAGGGTCCCGTTTTTTATCCTTTGGTACGAAACCCTAATAAAAGACCGACTTAAGCCTATCCCCAATGATAAGACTAAGAAAGACCTTAACTATATTGATGGTTTATGGACACATATAGTGACCACACGGCGCCTTTAGCAAGACTTCAATTAAATCACTGGTGATATCAACCGCAAATGAATTTATAGCCGAAGGGGCGGCTGAGCCTAATAACGTTGTAAATCCACGCTCATGTGCACATACACCTATGTGATTACCACGAGGCATGTTATATACAAATATAAATGTATGCATCCCTTGAGTTTAGGCAGGGTCATAGTCCCAGATCAACTTCTTTTTCTATCTATATCATTTGTTGATAAGCTGACGCATATAGTTTCCAACCGCGGCTTTGCCCGCTTTTTGTTACTGATTCCTAATTATACTTGATAACAGCCGCGTTATTCTGTAAGGTTGCTCAGCGTCGAACTTGACGTCGGGCGTTGGTCAATCACAGGAAATTGAAACATAATTAACAGACCACGGAGTTCAATTTCAATTTGAAACACTCGACGTGGAGTGCAACGCTGAAAAACCTTACATAATAATGCGGCTAAAACAGCCTATGCTACTCGCTGAAAATTTTGCTTCCTAACGGAGAAGAAATATTTAAAATCGGTCCAGTATTACTTGAATGAAATCGTAACAAACAAATTTTTCCTCCTAATAAAAAATTGTATAGACTAGCTGTGCCCAGCGGTTTCACCGACGTAGATTTAGTTTCATCCTTATTCCTGTGATATTCGAAGTTGAGTAGCTCTCGTTTCAGCAAACCCACTCAGAACAGACGGCTCCTACAAAAAATAAATACTATTGCGAAAATACAATCATACCCCACAGTGTTGCCATAGCTGTCAAAACTCGCACCCTTAAAAACATTCGGATCCTAATGCATTTCCCAATCGCACTTCCCAGTTCCCACCCCAAAGGTCGTTACGAGAAATCATAACACGCCTAAATTATGAAGTGGTAATATCATCCCTATGCTCTCGAACGTAAGTACCTTGTGTAAAATAGCGGTATTATAACGTTTATAGCACCATTCTGATTCATGAATACTTACATAACCCTTTATGGCTTTTTAACTTCATGTCGTTATAAGTTTAATTTTAGGTTTTTCAAGCTTTACAATAACATTATTTCAGACGATTTTGAACTTTATTATAATCACATTCGGTGATGTATTATTATCATTATCGTTACCTACATCTATGCTGTTTGTGGAGGCTGGTCATCTCAAGCTACACATTTAGATATAAGTAGAACTACTAGACTTATCTTTGTGTTAACTTTTGACGACATTTGTGCATTTGAATTGTGTCCATGGGCTTACATTTCTTAAGTGATTTAAGTTATATTTTTAAAAATGTATAATATTTTTGAAAAGAGTAATTACTTATTCCGAACCTGGCAGTAACATGTATAATCCTGTGTAATCGAGTCGTTCTGACGATTTCAAATTATTTTGTTAAAATTCTTATCGAATACAGATATTATTGAGTTTAAGTAAAATTCTGTAAGTTCATCTTTCTGTAAGTTGTAAATATACCGCCCTAGAGACAACTCCAACCTATCTGTCATGAGAAAAAACAAATACTTAGCTCGTCTGGGACCGCCGTCATCCCCATAGATAAAGTCACAGGATAATATATTAGCAGTATTAATATGGCTCAGTGTTCCGCGAGACGCGATATTTTTTACTCCTTTTTGAAGCTTAGACTAGGGGGGAGTGGAGGCGCTTTGCTAACTATTGTTACATCTGTATAGATGTAACAATACAATAATCTATACAGATAAATTAAATATTTGAAGAGTCTGTTTGTAATTATCAGCTTTTCACAAATCCATATGAAAGTACATCAATGACATATATAAGGTACCTATATAAATAAAAATAAAAAACAATTTATATAATTATACTCTGTCTGGCTGTCTGTTTGTTCCTTTGGACTGATTTTAAAGAACTTTCACTGGCTGAGGTATACTTAATTTAAAAATATATTAGGGTTCCACGAAATAAAGTCACCAATGAAATTAAATCTACGCGGGGGAAACCGCAGGGCATAGCTAGTTCTTTATATAGTGGGCAATCAGCGAGTGACGCTCTTGGTCTTTTGATGTTCATGGGCTGCAGTAGCCGCTTACCTAGATGGAATGCTACTTTACTTACACACATACATATTTTGAAATCAACTCTATTACTTGAAAATAAGAATTACCTGAATGAAAATTATTCATTCACTTCAGGCCCACTTATAAACGGCGTGAAAATTACCACCGGTTCGAAGCAAGAAACTGAATATGAAACCACAAACATAAAATTTCTTTCAGTTTTAGTTTGTACAGGTACGTGTCGTACCATATTTCGATACAAACCATAAAATGTGGCAACAATGTTCATAAAGACAAGGGGGTGTCGTGTCCGAGCGCCGAGGGTGTGACGCAACGCACCCGATATTACGGAGATGTTCCGTGAAATATTGAGAGGGTCATTGCACCACGTGCTCTCAAACTTTGGCACCATTTTTTACCTTTACATTTTCAAATTTGATTTTGTATGATGATTTATATTGTTTCGATGATATGTACATGATGCCTGGTTGAGTTTCTTGCCGGTTCTTCTCAGAAGGCTAGTTTCCGAACCGGTGGTAAATTCTCGACTTTCATAAGTGCCTAAACTGAATAAATATTTTCATTTTCATTTTCAATAAAAACGAAATAATAAATCTCTTTATTTGATTAGACTTCTTACTACGAAGTAATAATCATATAAGAGAAAGTTGCTTTCAAATCGTCAGAAATACACAGAAAAAATTACATATTATAAATTTTAACACCGGATCGAAAAACTAGCATAATTTATATGGAAGATTTTTTTTTATTTTAATTTTACGGCACAAAAATTTCAAAGCTCAAAAGTTCATAATACATACTATGCTTAAACGTACAAGCCCCAAGGTACCTATGTATAAAGTACCAAACACCAGTCACAATTTACAAATAGATGCTATCATGACAGTTGATGAGATAGCGCGGCGCCTGTCTCATCAATTGCAATTAGAATTTGCAAAAATATCTTACATTCCTCATAAAATTATGATCAATACCGTGAAGTTGATGTAACGAAGAACAAACCATAACATAACTAACTAAATGCTTTTAGAAATAAATATTTGTTTAGTACGTGTAATCGCGAAAGTAAACGTTCAATTTCCTTCAGCGAAACAAGACAAAACTGCTAAGGCTTTTATAATTAAATTTTAATCTCTTGCGAACTATTGAGACAAGACCAACAATAGTTTGTCTTACACGATACCCTTCGGAAGTCTACACCCGTATTGTAAGGCTGCGGACTGAGAGTAGTTTGCGTTTTATAATTGTATACACCTGAATTATTAGAACCATGGTGTCCGTGGGGTATGAACAGTACAGCGGGATCTGTACCAATGAGTTTTTTCTTAAAATAATGTGCAGTGATTTCACACCACGTGCTTTACGGTGAAGGAAAACATCGTGAGTAAACCTGCATATGTCTGAGAAGTAATTCAACAATAGATACAAGCGATAGACTCACCGTCTGTCACGTTGGCACTTAATCATCTTAGGTGAAAAGTGGGTGTTGTTATTACAACACTCTCTGCCTACCCTTTCGGGGAATACAGGCGCAAATTTGTATATATATGTTTTTTTTTTAATCGACGGGTGTCAATTATTATTTTTTTTTGATTTTCTATATTTTTTCGTATGTGTATTTTGTGTTATAGATTTTCAATCTCGACAACTCGTAATAAATTATCTTCCATGGCACAAATAGTTTGAGCCCAGAATCAGGAAATAAATGTTTATTTCATTAAGACGTCACGACTTTAAAATCAATTTTATATTGTTACAAAGGTGCAAGATATCCTACAGTCACCAATCATAAGGACAGTTATGTTGCTCTGCTACTAGACAAGAACTTCACTAAGTCCTTCCCCTTACATGTATGTTTATGACATAACATTTCTAATCGAGTGTGTAATCGACTTGAGGGACTTGAGCTGGGATGAAGTAATAAGTGGATAATATCGCAGGATATCGAAACATGATCTTCAATATGTTGCCTTAAAATATAGGTAGAATTATGAACATAATATATTTTTCATCCCACCATCTCAGAAAGAGTATTTTTAATCTTCAATATCTGAGTGAAAAAGCCGTTTTTATTCTCTAGAGGATAAAGTAAATTAAATTTAGAACATCGTGTGCACTAAGTTTGTGAATTAAAAAAAACATTTTTATTGCATTTAGTCATTTCATGAGGTGGAATGAAAAGTTAGGTGTTGCACTCGAGTGCAAAGATTTTTCACCTCGTGCTCTTTTGATTCCCTCGCTAACGCTCAGGATTCTAATTTTGAATCCTTCGCTTGCTCGGTCATCAAAATTGAATACGCGGTTAAAAAGCAACTTTGCACTCTTGTATAACAAATAACTATTACCAATTAGTTATGATATCAATCTAAAATATTAAATTCTCGGGTGTCTAACGTATTGAAACACCACTGAGGTCGCAAGTGCTACTTCAGAACTCGCGGTCCTGGGTTCGATCCCCGGGTAGGGCAAAGTGTTATCGGTTATTGAATCTGCAATTTCCCAGTAGCAGCCCGCATTACTGCCCGGTTGATGGCAATAGGCCTCATTATTATAATGGGATTTTCAACATATTTGGTGAAATGTACCCCTTTGGGGAATACAGGCGAGTGCATAACTATATATATACAGATAAATAAAATTGAAGTATCTGTATGTAATTCCTAAATATCCGCTTTTCACTAAATGCATATGAAAGTATATACTCGTATGGTACTATGAAAAAACCTTTTTTTTTTGTCTCATTCTGTCTGTCTGTCGGTATGTCTGTCTGTCTATTTGTTCTGGTTAATCTCCGAAACGACTGGACCGATTTTAACGGGACTTTACTGGCATAAAAACCTAATTTTAAAATACATTAGGGTTCCGCAGGTCACCCATGAAATTAAGTGTACGCGGGTAAAACCGCGGGGCATAGCTAGTGTATGTATAAAATATAAATATGTCACTCCCTGTCCCCCAAACACACTATTATATGACCATTATATATTATCATGGCGTGGTTGGAAAAAATATTGTAAATGAATACTCATGTTCCTGAAATACATAATTACAATAAATTAATTAAGTTGGTAAACCGAAACCTTGGTAACTTTGTTAATTAATTAATATACACAATGATAATAGCCAATGATAACAGCCATCGATCCCCGTTCGTCCCGTTCCATTTTATCACAAAATGAATTAATTTATTGCACATTCATTAAGCCACTTTAAACAAGGAGATTATCGGATTGTTTCCGTATTTTTATGTTGCACGGCAAATTTACGGTTAATTACAATTGATTTATTTACATTATATCCAAATAATGAAAAAACTGCTTACACTACAATATTCAGAATTTTGTTTTATGTTTTTATAATTAATTAAATAAATATGCTTTTAAATTCACCCTTTATGCTAAGTAAAGTCTGCAAGAAGCGTATCAAACAAGGAAACAAAATAATTAGAAAAAAAATGTTGAAAAAGTTTGAGCACCACCTACCCCGCAGCCATTTTGCAATACATTGTTTGTTCAATTTATACCCCCTCTCTAGAGATACTTTACGGATTGTTGCGCTTGCTAAACACCATCCACACCCTTAACGCGAACGCATTAAGGTTGACATTAGAACCACCCGAAGTGCAAATACTAATTACGTTATAGGCATCTTGAAGAAAAGTTATATAATGCTTGGGATACCGTAAGGTCAGTGAACTTTGTAACTGTATTTTGGTAATTTACTTTAACTTAATTATTTGTTTTTTTAAGTCAATGAAGCGAACGTCTAATTAAATTCTTGCTAAATGACGATGATGGAATCTAAATAATGGATTTCCATTGTTTAGAAATTAAATTGTTGTAAAGATCTTTAAACCGGTAAATTATTCAATCAATATGTGATCTTCCTTTCTTTTTATTCTTTAATTACTCGGGACTTCTACCAATGTTTCAGTACGGCTGCGAAGACGGACTCACCGATCACCTTAGTCTCCTTGTGACGACGATTGGTGTAACCCAACCGAAACGTCGCGGTACGTTATTTTCAAAATATTATCGTGATAAGTCCCGAGTAACTTTTAAAAAATAATTTAAATCGCGAAAGTTTAAGAAATATTATCAATATGTGATCAAACGTAGAATTTGTGAACTGCAAGTATTGTCCAAAAAAATAACGATCAGAAAAAGAATATGCTAAAAGTAGAATTGCCCAATATACTAGGTGCAAAATGAAAATGAACCATACTTCAAAATTCGATACACCTCGACGCTACGACTGAAAAATACACTTAAATTAATTATTCATTAAAATTAAGTAAATTATGCAAATTTAGTGCATACCTAACTAATCTTTCCAGTAATTTCTTGTATTAATCACCATTTTTCTACTTGTTAATTTATCGGTGTATTACCATGTTTCATAGTAATCAATGCTATGGTATTATACATTCATAAGTGCACTGCGTCCGTAGGTGCGCCCGCCTCACGAGAGGGGGACGAGAAATATAACGTTTCACATGCAAATATATTCACGGCGCGGCGAAAAGAGCAATGGCGAAACATACGGAAATGTTCTCCACTTTAAACGCCGCAGCTTTATATTTAAAAATAGCAGAAGTAATTAAAACCAAATAATTTTATTGAATGAACTTGGAACTTTCATTGACTGTTTTTTTTTGACTCATAAAATTGTTAACACAGTTTTAATTCATTCCAATATAATTTATTTGCTTGTTGCCACGAGAAAAAACTATATGTTTGTTTATAGGTACACCTGCGTACCTAAAGACAACCTTGTTATTGACGTTGATCAAATGTCACACCATATCCATAACTAATCATATCCCGATACATAAATACTACAAAAAAAGCTGTGGTGGCCTCGGGGTTAGAGCAGTCGCCTGCTACGCAAGCGACGCAAGTTCGATTCCCAGCGGGGCCTGTAATATGAGTTTTTTCTAAAAAAACTTATGTATAGTGATTTTACAACACGTGCTTTACGGGGAAGGAAAACATCGTGAGGAAACCTGCATATGCCTGAGAAATAATTCAAAGACGTATGTTTGCCTGAGACGACATTTCAATCATATTCGGTAAAATGTGGGTATTGAAAATTACAACAACTCTGCATACCCCTTCAGGGAATACAGGCGCGAGCATATGTATGTATATGTATAAATACTGCAAATAAGTGTCAAAGCATAAATGGAATGTTCATCAAATCAAAACGTAGCGTTTCCATACGAAACAGCTACCCGTGTGTAACGACATTAATTTGAACGAGCTTATGCAAAAGTAACCATTACGCGGGACAGCGCTAAATAAACTGTTTTTCATATGGATTCCATTTTCATGAGCGACGACCCTTTTAATCGTTTTGGGCTCCACGTGACCGGATTCCTGACGCAGTTATAGTGCTTTCAAGTATAACATACAAGTATCAAAAGCAAATTATTAGGTACATAACGTGATTTTAACCCTTGACCTTCAATGACCATCATCTCCCTGGCCTTATCCCATACATTGTTGGGGTCGGCACTTGATTCAACCCTATGTGGCTGATCACCTGATTTTTATACGAAGCGACTGCCATCTGACCTTCGCAACCCCATTTTAGGAGGAAAATCTGTGATCTAGGTTAAACCAGTTGTCAGATTATTTTTAGGCCTCCGACTGACCTGTAACGATTGCCAAAGATGTTAAATTGGCAACCGGGACCGACGGCTTAACGTGCTCTCCGAGGCACGGAGGGAACTCGGGCAGTCACCCATCCAACTACTGGCTAGGCGTATGGTTGCTTAACTTCGCTGATCGAATGATATGCGCAATAGCAACTGTGCCACGAGCTGCTCATATCCTTGACCTTCAATGACCAACATCAAGTATGTTCTGAAGCAATCGGAAATTTGATGATTACGGGGTAAGAACCCCGATTCCAGTAGCACCCCATATTTAGTATACTTACTCTATACTACCCCTATGTATATAGAAGGGACACATGTAAAAAAAAAACCGGGGAGTTTGTTTCGCCGTTTCTTCTCCTGACAGGCTTACTTTTGGAAACGGTGGTAAATTAACTTAAGTTAGCGTAAGAGCAATGACGTTCAATAAGTGTTCCAAGTGTACCTTATGTTGAATAAAACTTTTTGATTTGATTTGATTTGACTCCAAATGTCTTATCATCATCATGAATTTAAGAGTAAAGATACTTGTCGGAGTAACGATACCGACACAAAAAAATATTGTTTTTCAACGGGACTTTCACTGGCAGATAGCTAATGTTACATGGAGTAACCTAGGCTACATTTAATTTAAAAAAAAATAAGGTACCGCGTTAAATTAACTCTACGCGGGTGAAACCGCAGGGCACAGCTGAAGGCCTAGTGCGAGTTTTTCAGTGCCGTCACAAGTCACCGCGACGAAGTAAACGCAGATTTGTATAGGATCGAAACAGCGCCTCTGTCAGTATTGTGAGCCCATACAAATCTGCATTTACGTCGACGCGATGACTTGTGACGGCGATTTTACGAAAACTCGCACTAGGCACTCCGGTGTTATATAAAACTAGCTGTGCCCCGCGGTTTCACCCGCGTAGATTAGTTTCACCCTTATTGTCGCGGAACCCTAATATTTTTGATAAATAAAAGTAGCCTAAGTTACTCCTTGAAACATCAGCTACCCACCAGTGAAAGTCCCGTTAAAATCCGTCCAGCCGTTTCAGAGATTACCCGGAACGGACAGACAGACAGACAGACAGACAGAGAAAAATTTTAAAACTTGGTTTTTCAGTGTCAGTAGCGTGTATACTTTCATATGCATTTAGTGAAAAACTGTTATTTTGCAGTTACAGACACTTCAATTTTATTTATCTGTATAGATAAGTATCACGCATGATGGTGCCCGACGATCACAGAAGGGTCACAAGGGAATTCGCTAATGCTCCCAATTTTCTAAAACCTTTTCCGACCTTACCTTTCTAATAATACGGTAAAGCCAATGAAAATACGCATAATTTAGTTTCATTCGAGCTTGAAAATGGATCAATCGGACCGACGGCTAATGGATATTTTAAGAAATCTTTCATCATAATTCCTTCAGTAATCTATACATCTATACATACAGATAAATAAAATTGAAGTGTCTGTTTGTAAATCCAAAATTGCTGCTTTTCACTAAATGCATATGAAAGTATACACGCTACTGACACTAAAAAACCACGTTTTAATTTTTTTCTCTGTCTGTCTATCTGTCGTTTTGTTCCGGGTAATCTCCGAAACGGCTGGACCGATTTTAACGGGACTTTCACTGGCAGGTAGCTGATATATAAAGGAGTAACTTAGGCTACTTTTATTTACTAAAAATATTAGAGTTCCGCGACAATAAGGATGAAACTAAATCTACGCGAGTGAAACCGCGGGGCACACCTAGTATTGAAACATTTGTGGAAGTTCAGGGAAGGTCTAAACATAAATAAGTAAAGGAAAATACCAAAAACGACAAATAACTATTATAGGGTATCAGCGGGTCATGTAGTATTCCATAAAAAATATTTGATGTGATAATTACATTGGTCTAAAGTGATTTTGTTGCCAAATTGTTCCGCTGATATCTATAAGCATAAACGCGTCACGCTATTCACTTTGAAAAAAGTGACAAAACACGTTTTCAGCGTTTTTCAAACTGTGAAAAAAAACTTTCCGTGCTCGATATGTCGTTTCCTGAATATTTGTTTTGTTTTTATCATTAAAATAATTAGCTAATAGGTATGCTAAGCAACCCTACTTGTATATTGCCATATGGTCAAATACGTAAATTAGTCCGGCATTTTTGGTCGTTCCTTCTTATACGTGGATTTTATAATGACTCTACCGTTTGGGATGGTGTTAATATTTAAACAGTTTCATTAAATTTTTACTAATATTTTAAATAAATAAAAGTACCCTAAGTTACTCCTTGAAACATCAGCTACCTGCCAGTGAAAGTCCCGTTAAAATCGGCGCAGCCGTTTCAGAGATTACCCGGAACAAACAGACAGACAGACAGACAAACAGACAGACAGACAGACAGACAGACAGACGGACAGACAAAGAAAAATTTCAAAACTTGGTTTTTTAGCGTCAGTAGCGTGTATACTTTCATATGCATTTAGTGAAAAGCTGTTATTTTAGAATTACAAACAGACACTTCAATTTTATTTATCTGTATAGATTAAAATGAGCCAAATCGGTAGAGTCATTTTCGAGTTATGTTCGGAACAAACGAACAGCAATCCATTTATGTGGAAGGTTTTAACTTGGAACTCTCATTAAAGCTTTATTCTCTACCTGTGATTCACAAAATGTTCGCTTTCATTGACAGTGTGAACGCAGAGTGTGGTCAAATCCCGTGTGTTGTGCCAACCCTGACTAGTGTTTAATCAACCCGGCGGAGACGGTAACACAACACGTGCGTAAATTCGATTAGTGGTCGCAGTACGTCAGCGGAGTGACCCTACTGTGGGGTTGAAACGGCCCTGTGTAAACTACCTTATACACCTGTGTCCTGTGTAAGACGTACTATCGAGAGACAAAACCCAAATTAGACTTTCTTTAGTACCCAAAGAAGTTTTCTTCTCCGGACGATCGGAGATATCTACGGGGTCGGCAACGAGTGATGCCATTGGTATTGCAAGCGACCATAGGCTGCGATCGCCACTTACCATCAAGTCGGTGACATGACTATTTGCAATCTTTGAGGTATAAAAATACCATGCAAATGTGACAAACAAGTACCTATAGGGTCCTCCTGATGGTAAGCTGACTTATGAACGAGTGCAATTCAAACACTTCACACGCACATTGTATGTCACAAGAATTGTTTTGCCAACATCCTTAAAAAGTTTTCAATGTAATACAATTTAGTCCCATTAAAGCTGAACATAACCTTCAATCCCCTTGCAGCAATGGTGACCTTAGTCGCTGCAGTACCATACGTCTTTAAATTACTTCTGAGACGTATGCAAGTTTCCTAGCTACGTCTTCCATCACCGTAGAGCACATAGTCTGCTGTGACATTTAGACTTAATTTCTTAGAGAAAATTAATTGAAATAGAATGAGAGGTTAACATTACTCGCTCATACTTTGATGAATATTCCGGATACAACGTACTTAAATCGGAATATTACAACTAAGTATATACTTCGTCCCACTGTTATCATTGGCAACCAGCAAATACAATCAAGTGCGGAAAACTTATCTCATAAAACCAACAAACTACACAGACCTCACACGTTCTGTCCCTACCTTCTATTTATTCAAGCTAAACAATTCGAGTCACTTGTCGGCGCGACCGTCCCGGCTACCAATTATTTAAACTACGCTCACCCTATTGTACGGAAAATCTTCAGGAAGTAGGTATACGAATAATAAAAGGACGGGAGCTTGTATGCGCTTTATTTATCTCGCGATACGTAACAAAGGAAAGAATTGGATTTATAGAATATATTTAATTTATACCGGATTGAAATTTTTTGTACCTTACCTCAAGTTTCTATACAGTCGACTACACATCGGACTACATTATCGCAGAATAAATAAGCTTTACAAGTATTAAGAAATTACCTACTTTTGAAATATTTAAAATTTACTCTTTTAATTTCTGTTAAAATAATGTGGGTTAGTCGATTCGAAGTTTTGAAAAAAGTCACATAAATTACGTAGACGTGATCGGACGCTATTTACGCTAATGCTATTGCTTTTAATCTCGTAGATGCGAGCGTCTGTGTGTGTGTAATTTTTTTCCAATTTGTTCCTAGATTTCTTAATCTATACATCTATACAGATAAATAAAATTGAAGTGTCTGTTTGTAAATCCATAATAACAGTTTTTCACTAAATGCATCTGAAAGTATACACGATACTGACACTAAAAAACCAAGTTATTAATGTTTTCTCTGTCTGTCTGTTTGTTCCGGGTAATCTCCGCAACGGCTGGACCGATTTTAACGGGACTTTCATTGGCAGGTAGCTGATGTTTCAAGGAGTAACTTGGGCTACTTTTATCTCTTAAAAATATTAGGGTTCCGCGACAATAAGGATGAAACTAAACATACGCGGGTGAAATCGCGGAGCACAGCTAGTCATTAATAAAACTGTATCTACCAAATGAATATCCGAAGGTAGAGAAGACACTTCAAACAAAAGTTAAAAGGTTTTATCTCTGTAGTAAAGTACTAACTAACTCTGTGAGCTATATTCATTTTTCTGGAGTGGTTTAAATTAAACAGTGCCGCATAATTCCAACGGTACCACTTTGTATTCAAACGTGATAAGTTCCGACAAGCGCTCGGAACAGAGCGCTCGGAGTTATAGTCAATTGAATTGGTGTCGCCTCTATCTACTACTTAGATAATATTTTTTATCGTGGATACATAATCACGATCGAAATTCAAAACATATTTTTGAAAAGAGTAATTGCTGAGTTTCTTGCCGCATTCTTCTCAGCAAGAGCAATCTTTCGAATCCAGTAGTAACGTGTATAAGCATGTCGATATGCGAATTCGAAATACGGAATCAACAAGAATAAAGTCTCATCAAAGAACGATAATATTTTGAATTTGGATTTAATATATTATCGAAATGTTCAGTCATGACCCGTCCACCCACGGCACTTTCCCACTGGCCCCCGCCCACTGCACTAGTGTGTATCTACCAAAACCTGTATAGTCATCGATAATACAAAAAATATATTTTTCATAGCTATTCTGGATTGTTCACTATCTTCTGTGGTTGGACCATATAAGATAAAATGAGACGAATAGAATAAAAGATCAAAGTACACCCGTATTGTTTATATAAACAAGATGTTTCTCGCCCAGCATCCTATTACGCGAAAACCAGGAGTTTTACAAACGCAATTTGCTTGTGGGTTACGCTTGCCAGAGTTCTGTAAACAAACACACTCGAAAAACAACCTTGTGTGTCCAATCACAAAGGTGTATTGCCCTTATTTACAATTTTAATTGTGTTGCGGCGTAAACAAGGAAATATTTTGGATGCGAATGGAGGGTGGACACGCAGCGCTAGTTAGTACTTAATAGACGACCACACTTCTAGCTATAATATCTAGTGTTAGTTGATCTCTCACAGTTGAAGCTCTCCGTACAACGAGAGGTCAGTATAAACTGGAATATAGTCAAGGGCAAATATAAAATGCAGCATGTATAATCCGGTGTAATTGTGTCATTCTGCCGATTTGCAAGTACTTTGTATAAAGTCTAATTGAATAAAGATATATTTGAGTTTGAGTTTGAAAAGAGAAGGCCTTTATTTTTCAGAAAGGTCAAATTCGGAGCACTCCTCACCAAAGGAAGTGTATGAAGAGATGCATGAATGTGGATGAAGCGAAAGAAGTATGTAAGGTTCGTAGCATGTGGTAAACGGTGGTCTCTGGCTATCCTCATAGGATACATGCGTGAGCATATGTATGTAGAAGGCATTTGGGGGTCGATGCTGTTCACGATTATATTACCCTTTATGACCCAGAAATACGTAATTAACAGCAACTTCAAGAGAGTAAGAAGTACATAACGGGATCTCCCATTCTTCGAACTTCTTCCTCCGTCTCCAACTTATTCCCAGGGTAATCTCAACACCGTACTACAGAATATCGTAGCTTGTTGTGATCCAATTAAATATAGTGTTGTGTTCTTGTGGTGATAAAGATTTTCCAATTTTCTACATCATCAGCTGCTAAGGCGCTAAGCTGTCAGTTGTAGGAATTGATAGACTAATACAAGGATGGTACCTTATTCCTAAAGATATTAAAAACCAATTCCCCTTTTCAACCGAAAATCCAGTGAAAAGTCTGCGATTTTCTGGTTCCGAGAAAACCAAAGGAAACCTATTCATTTCATTTCGATAAATTATTACGCCCTCAAAACCCTGAATAGTTGCCCCCCTAACCGTATTTGTGAGGCTCGGTCGTTTACGCTAATCAGGATCGTCCCTGAATACTTGAATCGTAAAAGGATTACCAGAATTTGTCGTACAGACGTATATAATATAAAAATGCATATCATCGGACCGCAATAAAAAACAGATTTCTCAAAATATCGGGACACTGTAAAAAGCGCGTATCGTTGAAAAAGGTATGTAAATACGTGGAGAAGAGACGTGATAAATGGACGGACATATGATTAATGATCGTCGCCTTTGACGCCCACAATCGTTATACCGTAAAATAAATAAGAATTAAGCGTACGCGGTTTTAAAGCTAAAAACACATCAACATTTCCTACACAGTCGACAGAGCCTATCTGGGGCCCAACCATGAGCTCTTATTGCAATGTTAATTCAGTTGTGCGACAGTGACAGATGTATACACGTCACATACACCTGTCTCATAAATGAGTGAAACTATCATGGCACTAAGAGCTCATGGTAAGGCCCCTGTAACTTATAACGTACGCAGATACCAGTGTTCTTTAACCGCTGGCGAATGATATGGTAAGAGATCGAATGGAATCTAATTGATCTTTTTAACACCCTTTTTTTAACTTAGTATATACAGGGTTGGACTTTTTAGGCGCACATTTTTGGCAAATAGCATCGGCTGGTGTCCCATCATCCCTACCAGGATCGTCAGGAATAATGCATTTTAGCCAACGAATAAGCGACTTCTTAAAAACACCATATTCTTACTCGATTATTGCTCGTTTTGTGAATTTCCATCTCTTTGACGACTTGATAAAGTAAAGATTAAGCGAAAAGTTTATAAACAAGTCTTTACTATTATAGCGATCAATACTGACGGTTCCTAGTGTGCTAAGTTAGATGCTAGACCAAATATGCGGTCGGCATTGTGGTCTCCGTAAAATAATAAGGGGAAACATTAGCCCTATCTCGGTGTACCAAGGCTAAACTAAAAGTTTTCAACCAGCTAACTCCAAACCGCTAGACCGTGGATAAGACCACAGTTTGTTCTAAACTTCCTAGTTGACAAAACAAAGGCTTTTTTTACTACTAATGTAGCAAACTACCGTACAGCACGATTAAGTGCGTTAAGCACGTTAGAACAGGAGTAATCACTGAGTTTCTTGCCGGCTTGTTCGCATTAAAGTAACTGAGATCTTTGTGACCATTCGAAAGTACATTATATATTCAGTTGGTTTGAGATTTCATTTTGGTTAAACTTGAAATTAAAAAACCAATGCTATTTTGGCTCGATCAATAACTAATCTTACACAGAATAAACAAAAACTTTCCCATGGTGTACCACAGCACACGGTTATCATTACTCCGCATCCTGTAGGACCCTGCAGCCTTCTTCAGGTCATCGGTCCATCCGACTGGAGGGCGTCATACGTCTGCTTTGACATCTCCTATGGCTAGAAAAGTCTAATTAGGTGGACCAAGCGGGCAACACCATAACCTACTACCAAAAGCTGCCGATATCGAAGCCATATTTATATTACAGAAAAGGGCCGTAAGATCAATTTATAACTTAGGATCTAGGGCATCTTTGAAGGAAAAATTTAAAGAAATAGGAATTTTAACAGTGGCTTCGCAGTATATTTTTGCAAACTTATTACTTGTACATAAAAATATTAATTCTTTTCAAAAGAAGAGTGATGTAAATAATGTCAACACAAGACATAAAAATAAAATAGTAGTACCTACACACCGCTTACAGAAAGTCCGGGGGTCATTTTAAGGGCAAAGTATACGCTTTTATAATAAATTACCTGCATGTATTGTAAATTTGCCCTTTGATAAATTGAAAGAAAATGTTAAATCTATATTACTTAAAAAGGGTTATTATGCAGTTAGTGATTATATGTGTGATAAGGAAACTTGGAATAATGTAATACTAGATAAATATTGTAAGTAGTCTCATGGACACTGTACTTATGCAACAATTTCTTTTTAATATTATGTTTGATTTTTGTTTTGACTGGCTTGAGTTGTCATGCTCACTAAAATGCCTTTGCTTGCGGCGGCGTCAGGATGACGGGTCGCTCACTTCCCTCTATAATGGTTGAGGAGGGCGATAGCTGGCATTCTCGTCATACTTGTGAACAGGTGCTGCTTGTGGGGGCTGGTCATCTCAAGCTACGCATTTAGATATAACTACAACTACTAGACTTTTCTTTATGTTAATTTTTATTGACATTTGTGCATTGGAACTGTGTCCATGGGCTTACATTTCTCAAGTGATTTACTTTGTTTTTAAAAATTGTATAATATTTTTAAAGGAGTAATTACTGAGTTTCTTGCCAGGTTTTTCTCAGTAAAAGCAACCTTCCGAACCTGGTAGTAGCATGTATAATCCATGTCGTTCTGACGATTTGAAAGTACTTTGTAAAAAGTCTAATCGAATAAAGATATTTTTGACTTTGACTTTGACTTTGAAATTATTACGCTAGTAATGCTTCGTAGACTAGTAGATATGTACCTACTAACTAAGTAGGTATTAGAGAAGTATTAAGTTTCAGACTTTTAACGCCAAGAGTGGTGCTATTCGTAGGTCGAGGTAGTGTCAATCTATAGAACCTTTGTTTGAAAACTTTACCGCAGTTACACGACAGGTCATCAGCCTCTAGGCACGAAGGTCTTACTTCAGTCCCTAAGCTGGAAACCTTAGTAAACTGGTGTGTTATAGGTATCGTTTTGCATGTGGTATTCGCAAACCCTACAAGGTACAATATTGTACTTAGGACTTTGTTCGTCGGTCATAACTACGTAGGAGACCCACACCGCGACTTTCTCTATTGATGCAAGATTTTCTTAGAACTTTTGTACGGATTATCCTCTTACTATATTTTTATCTGAAAATGAATTCAGTTTAGGCCCTAGTAAGAAATATATGGACGTCGAAGCATCGACCACCGGTTCGGAAACTGGACATCTGAGAAGAATCGGCAAGAAACTCAACCGGCTTCATGTACATAATATAATTATTTTTATTCATTACGTTATAATCGTACCTACTTATATAATAATACTAGCTGTGCCCCGCGGTTTCACCCGCGTAGATTTTAATTTCATGGTTGCCCGCGGATCCCTAATGTTTTTCTAATGTAATGTAATTTATGTTTTGATTATATGATGATTTATAAATTAATGTAAATCTAAGTATCCTAAGTTACTCCTTGTAACATTAGCTATCCATCAGTGAAAGTCCCGTCAAAATCCGTCCAGCCGTTTCGGAGATTACCCGGAACAAACAGACAGACAGACAGACAGAGAAAAATTTTAAAACTTGGTTTTTCTTTGTCAGTACCGTGTATACTTTCATATGCATTGAGTGAAAATCTGTTATTTTGCAGTTACAAACAGACACTTCAATTTTATTTATCTGTATAGATATAATACCACAGTAGGTATACTTTCCTGAGACGCTCCTTAAAAAAGTAGGCAGAAATTATGATGATACTTAAAACCTCTTTTAAACCGTTATTAACGTTTTAATTATACCTTAAGGCTGCGGAATCAAACGCAGAATAAACATTATACTTGGGTAATATAGCTGGCAATTTATTAATTACTCCGTTTACACGGAACCTGTATACAACCCTTAATTTAGTCACGCGACGCCAAAGGTTTCAGGAAATTCTCGGAAAATACAACACACTAGCGGATGTCACGCGGTTGTACCCGCGTAATTCGCGTTTCCGTGGGAGTACGGAGATTATATAGCCTATATTAATCAGTGATAATATATATTCGATTGATAGCATTCAATGTAGAAAGATTTTTTTAAATCGGTTCGTTGTCTGCTCAAGTCAACAGACAACCGTTAGAACACTTTATATCACTAAATTGCTGTGTCCCGCGGTCTCACCCGCGTAAATTTAGTTTCAATTGAAAATGAAAATGAAAATGAAAATGAAAATGAAAAATATTTATTCAGTTTAGGCCCTGGTAAGGCACTTATGAAAGTCGAGAATTTACCACCGGTTCGGAAACTAGCCTTCTGAGAAGAACCGGCAAGAAACTCAGCCAGGCATCATGCACATATCATCGAAACAATATAAATCATAATGAAATCATCATCCAAAATCAAATTTGATAATAGGTATAAATATTCACAATAGTGACAAATTGTATTAGCATGCAAGTCATTATAAAACAAAATCAAAGAGATCAAAGAAAAAAAAAATAACAATACCAGATAGATTTACAAGTGTTTGCATACCATGTATTTGCCAGGAGCTACTTGTGCAGAGTGATTTACCTAGTTCCATATATCCTTGTCATTTATATAATCCGAAATTTTATAATATGCTTTCTTCATCAAAACAGTTTTGACATGTGTTTTAAATTTATCTATTTAATTAAACTTTCATCCTCTATTTTATCCCCTTGGGAGTAGAATTAATCAAAATCCTTTCTTAGCGGATGCCTACGTCATAACATCTACCTGCATGCCAAATTTCAGCCCGATCCGTCCAGTGGTTTGGGCTGTGCGTTGATAGATCACTATGCCACTCAGTCAGTTATATATATTTAGATATTGAATTGAAATAAATAAATAACAAGCATTATTCACGAAATAGAGAACCGTGGATTTTCTTATCATCTTGTAAGCAATTAAACGTCGAGAGTCTGTATTTGAAACCCTCCTTAATTTATTTTGCCATAGAATCGGGAAGAGCTTGTACGAACCGCGATTTAATTAAAGGATATTGAAGAATCGAAAGCTATTAAGATATTACTATTACCACTTTAGTTTAAACTTACCTTCCACCTAGTAAAGAATATTTCTTATCTGACCAACATTCAGCTTTACCGCATTCTATCTCTAAGACATATCGATTGCGTGTATCTGGCTTGCAAGGTAAAATACGGTCAGTTAGCTGCGGCAATCTAGGTATCTAGCTAGACCTACTTTTTTGAACTACTTGCTCAAAGAACTGCCCTCAAAGCGCTCAAAGTAACTGGAACGAATGCTGTCTCTGAGTTAAAACCAGGTAAGTAAACTGGCTATCTTAGAGAGACAATTTATGGGACCCGCGTACTTGGTAGTTCATTTATAAGCGCCTGACAATAATGAATAGCAGCAAAGCCCCATGCCTCGCCGTTGCTATTAGAATTTTAGTAGGCATTTCAATTTTTCACGCGGAATTATGTACTTACGTCACAAATATATGTACCCTCGTAATGGAAATATGACAGAAAATGTACGAAAGAAATCATTAATACGAGAGCAATAAAGATTCACATTATTTTATCGCTATGTTTGCGAGGGAAAGTAATAAATTCGTAATAAAAATGCGAGTGGTTTAGAGCAATGCGATATAAAAGGACCCCTGGGTCGATATTTCATGACAAATTCGTGACGCCCCGATTTGTTGAAACTTGTCCAGGGACTGTATTAAGCGGGATAGGTTTAACAAGGATTAGTGGGTAGTCGTAAATAAAGTCTGTTTACGTGGAAGTAAAAAAGTTGCAACGCTTGCTGCGAATAATTTGGATAACGACCACTCAAGGGAACTCTCTGGGCTATAATGAAGTTGAAAATGTTTGCGACAACGCCGACAACCCTAGAAAGAGGCGCGGCGGGGGACCGCGCGAGTAAATTATAAAGGCGCCGGTCTTAGGGTTAGCGATTACGTAATTTTGATTAACATTATCCTTTGGAGTTTATACACAGTAAAAAGATTTACTCTCTGAAAAATATACCTTGCATAAACAAGGCCCGTGCCCAAAGATTTATCCTCATTACCTTTATAAAGAATTTATTAACTACATAATGTTATTAACTTAAGTTAGGTCAAAGAAGAGAAGTTAATTAAAGGCACTGTCAAGTTGTCGAGTAGGGGTATTGGACACACCAGATTGGTTTTCACCATTTCCACCAGACAACAAAAGTAATAAATCCTTTGATTATCGTATCCATAAATCAATTTCGATAGACTGACATTTTCAATTAACTTATTCGAAATGAATTTGAGTTTCAGTTTAGTCTGACAAATCACAGGGGGGGCAACTATGATCGTTTAAGCAGCGCGTATTAAGAACTTCTTAGCTTACATAAGCGACGCAAGTTCGAATCCCAGCGAGGCCTGATCCAATGAGTTTTTCTAAAAGACTTCACGCCACGTGCTTTACGGTGAAGGAAAACATCGTGAGGAAACCATTATAAATGTATTTAGTGCCTGATACGGGTGAAAAGTGGGTGTTGTTATTACATCAACTCTACCTACTCCTTCGGCGAATACATATATGACCCTATGTATGTAGTAGAACTTTTTCTTAACTAACGTAACCTCTTTTGTGAATTCTGCAGGGGAAAATTTATTTTTCCTATTCTATAATGAGATAGCCGTAGTGGGTGAGTGGTTCAAGTAGTCGTGTGCTGCACAACCGACTCAAGTTCAAATCCCAGCAAACTGTGCATTTTTTTTTAATGGGCGATCGAAGCGAGCGAAGGGGTAGGCAGAGCCCGGACCTCACCGAATTACAGAGATCCTCATCATTCAATTTATACATTAAACATGTAGTAAATCAGATCGCCCATTTAAAAAAAATTGCACAGATTGCTGGGATTTGAACTTGAATCGGTTGTGCAGCACACGACAACTTAAACTACTCACCCACTACGGCTATCTCATTATAGAATAGGAAAAATAAATTTCCCCCTGCCCACACCCATGAGCCATAGATAACGTAATATCTGGAATTAGTTGTAATCTGTAACATTAAATAAAAATGCATTCGTCACGCGAGACAGCCCTATCGTAGGATTCGTAGGGCAGGCCCCTAATGATAGTTCCGATTTTATATCGTAGAAGCTTCTTGTATTCTATTCAAGTGAAATTAATGCTTCTTTTGAATAAACTCGATGTACGTAGTCGATAAATTTTTTTTTTTCTTAAATCTCGTCTCGGAAAGTTTGTATCAGGGATTTGTAAATGAAATACAAATTAAAATGGAAATAGTCACGAATAATATTCAGATTAGGATTAGGTAAGACTTCTTATTTTAAACTAGCTGTGCCCCGCGGTTTTACCCGCGTTGATTTTAATTCATAGTTTCCCGCGAATCCCTAATGTTTTTTAAAAATCAATGTAGACTTAGTTACTCCTTGTAAAATTAGCTATCCGTCAGTGAAAATCCCGTTAAAATCGGTCCAGCCGTTTCGGACATTAGCCGGAACAAACAGACAGACTAAGAAAATGTAAAAATAGGTTTTTCTATTTTCTTTATCGTGTACTTTCATATGCATTTGGTGAAAAGTTGTTATTTTGGAATTATAAACAGACACTTTAATTTTATTTATCTGTATGTATACATGTAAAGTTTTTTCTTAATACAGATTAAAAAAGTGTAAAATGCCACAGAAAATAAAAATAAATTTGCGAGAAACCGTCCATTCACGGCCGAAAATCAATAGTACACTGACCTAACACAAGCCCGCAACAGAATAAAAAAAAACAATTATAAATAAGCACACCCTACTTACATGCATTAATGCATAATATTGATGTGTGTGTGTGTGTGTCTGTGTGTGTGCTGGCATCGATATCCGACAAAGAATGGGGCTAAATATTGATTCGACTTCGTAGCACATTCGTAGCATCAAATATAAACACACAGAACCGACTTCCACACGATACGTGTTTATCATAGCCTGGCCTTATTACATGTTGTTTTAGGTCACCCCAATCCAATAATAAGTGAGGTGTTTTTTTATCTATTTAATAGCAATATATACATCTATACAGATAACTGAAATTGAAGTGTCTGTAATTCCAAATTAACAGCTATCACTAAATACATATATGAAAGTATATACGGCTATACAAAAAAAAAATTATTAATTTTTCTCTGCCTGTTTGTTCCGGCTAAACTCCGAAATGGTTGGACCGATTTTAACGGGACTTTCACTGGGAGACTCAGGTTTTTATTTAAAAAAGAACATTAAGGTTCCCCGGGTCACACATGAAATTAACTTTACGCGAGTGAAACCGCGGGGCACAGCTAGTTTAAAATAAGAAGTCTTACCTAATCCTAATCTGAATATTATTCGTGAATATTTCCATTTAAATTTGTATTCCATTTACAAATCCTTAGTACAAACTTTCCGAGACGAGATTTAAGATAACTTTTTATTTCTTATCTATTGATATACTTGGCATCGAGTGCGAAGCTAAGAAATCTACAGAATATTGCTGCTGGTTGTAGCCGTCCATCTGTTATTTTTGTATTTGTAGTGAACCAAGGACTCCCCATGCATGCACTACTGTTTACGGCCAGCCAAATGGATTGGTGTTATTATTTACGTTTTTAGGGGTCGTATCAAAGGTGTTTTTAATTGTTTTATTTTGAGTGGATTAAAACAATTTACGAAATGGTGTTTTTGTTGTTGGTTTGATGTTTTAATTAAACGATGTATGTTGGGAAAGGTCATTAAAATATAGGTTATTTTTGTTACATCTTGTATATGAAAAGAAAAAATTGACTTCCTTATTTTGAGTCAATATATTAATTAAATTCCATTACAATAAAATTGTTGTTTGCCCAGTGTTTCGAGGTAAATTATACCTACCTACCTATATACGGTACAAATAAAATCATTTAGTTTTCTTATGAATTCATTGCAAATAAAATTTGTAGTCATTTGAATACAATGTGGAAAATGTATCTATTAATAACTAGCTGTGCCCCGCGGTTTCACCCGCGTATATTTAGTTTCATCCTTATTGTCGCGGATCCCTAATATTTTTAATGTATAAAAGTAGCCTAAGTTACTCCTTGAAACATCAGCTACCTGCCAGTGAAAATCCCGTTAAAATCGGTCCAGCCGTTTCAGAGATTACCCGGAACAAACAGACAGACAGACAGACTGACTGACAGACAGACAGACGGACAGTCAGAGAAATATAAAAAAAATGGTTTTTTAGTGTCAGTAGCGTGTACACTTTTATATGCATTAAGTGAAAAACTGTTATTTTGGAATTACAAACAGACACTTCAATTTTATTTATCTGTATAGATGTATGGATATAGATATATGTGTTTACCTAAATTATAAATTTTAATCTGTATAGTGTGAACTGTGAATCTATCTTATATCATTTTGGCAACAACCGAAATTGTGAGAAGTCACGTTCCCTGCTTCGACAGCACACGCGATCCCTAAATCAAAGTTCAACCTTTTCTCCAGAGTATTGAGTGTTTTGCGAACCATCCTACATCTGACGGTTAATCGGTTAGTCATTCGTGAATGGTAACCCTTACGACGCCCTTACTTCGCCCCCTCATCCTGTATAATACAACTTTAATTTACGCGTCAGTTTTATTTGATTTTGATGTCTTAATAAAAACCGAATAAAGTTTCAAAAATGTCGTCCAACTAATACGTGTTGTTCTACAAGCTAATTGCGTAACTTATAAAGTATTGACTTAAAAACTGATATTTATAAACTGACTTCAAAGGAATGAGGATATCCTTTATTCGATTCCGGTTTTTTTAACCCACTGGCTGGCTCTCTCAGATTTTATCGATTTTCAGCGCCGAACTCGACAGCTAGCATTGGTTTTAACCATAGGAAATTGATACATGATACATAATACATCTATACATCTATACAGATAAATAAAATTGAAGTGTCTGTTTGTAAATCCAAAATAACAGTTTTTCACTCAATGCATCTGAAAGTATACACGCTACTGAAACTAAAACACCAAGTTAAAAAAATTTTCTCTGTCTGTCTGTCTGTCCGTCCGTCTGTCTGTCTGTCTGTCTGTTTGTTCCGGGTAATCTTCGAAACGGCTGGACCGATTTTAACGGAACTTTCACTGGTTGGTAGCTGATGTTTCAAGGAGTAACTTAGGCTACTTTTACTTATTAAACATATTAGGGTTCCGCGACAATAAGGATGAAACTAAATCTACGCGGGTGAAACCGCGGGGCACAGCTAGTATAGAATAAGGTTCAATTTCATATCTTTAAAATCGACACTCGACGACGAGTGCGACGCTGAGAAACCTTAGTGAATAACGCGGCTGCGCATACATTTTGTCCGTGCTCGCGACATCTCCATAAAAATACTACTGCGCATTCAAATAATTCATACAGTCCTGTAAAAATGTATTTAATTGTAAACATAATTAGGTTAATATTTTAGTGAAAGAGAATCCTATACGATAGGATACCATATACGTATAGAATAACTCAAAATTACGCAAAAACAGAACAAATATAAAAGCATATTATCGGATATCACAAAAACGTGACACGGAATATATTTTCCGGTTCACGTTTAAAACGTAACCTTCGAGTTGTTAATACGGTCCTGAGGAAAATTCTCACAATTTTGTGGTTTTGACGAATTTGTCGGCTCAAATATCTGCCCGTGTAGTCCCTGGGGCCGCATTTTGTATTTACATAGGGAAATTAACCGCTCTTCATAATTATCTCTGTCTCATTGAAAACGAAATGAATTTGTGTTTTAAATAACGACTGAGATGTTTGTTGTGTACCTAGGATTTCATGTAATCTTTCTACGTTTTCCGTATTATTTGATGATTCTCCGTTCTATATTAAATTGGTGTTTGTGAATGGATATTTTTTTAAATTGTAGAGTAAAATCGCCACGATTTAGGAAACTCTATCGTGCACACCAATAAAAGCTCTAGGTGGAATTTTTATTTTCGTATGATGATATACCGATTCATTGATATCTATATCAACAGACATAAAAAAATAAAGTGTCTGTTTGTATTTCCAAATTAACAGCTCATATATATGTATATACTAAATGCGTACGCTTGTGTTTATAGAGAAATTCATTATAAAAAAAATATTTTTTTAAACGTTTGTGTCTGTTTGTTGACCTTGACGAAACTTTCACATAAGTATATATTTTAGGGTAAAACCGCAAATCTTACTTAGTATTCATAAAATTGCTTTATTTTATATATTCATGTTAAATTTAAAGCAAGTAAAAGTATTAGAAAGAACTTTCTATTCACCTGAAAATCCTTTTACAAAAGTGTGAAAGCCGATTTAGCGCATACATTCGTTGAAAGAAACCATACCACGTATCAAATAATGAAATATTCTTTCACCCTGTGCCGAGGCGTGATACGAGTATATTATAACATGACATATAGAAGAACAATTTATATCTGTCGGTCTGTTTGCTCTGATACGACTTGATCGATATAGGTGGTACAAGGAAGAATACAGGGTCATTTTTGTGTCGTGATGAAATTAAAACCCATTAAATTGACTCTACGCGAGTGCAACCGGGGTTTATAAATAACTAGCGACATATACTAATGCATGTTTACATATAAACCTTCCTCTTGTATCTCTCTTATCTATTGCTGAAATTGCTGCATTATAACACAGCTCTACAAAAAAATATTTTTGTTTTGTTGCCTTGGATATCATCGCAAACATTTACGTTTTCATGTGACGATTACGAATATATTCATGAAAGTTCTCAATGTGCTCGTATTTCATGATTTTTGCATATCTTTTATTTTGAACTATTATCGGCTTGTTAAAAATAAAATTTAATTTTCCAAGTCATGATGAAAAAGAAAGTATAGCAAATCTTACAAAATCATTGATAATTTCATAAATTGTGTGCACAAACAGACCCAAAATCATTTTCATATCTATGGCAACAAAACCACAATAGACCAGTGTAATCCGTTGAATAATTTAATGTTGTAAGCGAACAGACAACGGAGGAGCTCGTGGCACAGTTGCTATTGCGCATATCATTCGATCAGCGAAGTTAACCAACCATACGCCTAGCCAGTAGTTGGATGGGTGACCGCCCGAGTTCCCTCCGTGCCTCGGAGAGCACGTTAAGCCGTCGGTCCCGGTTGACAATTTAACATCTTTGGCAATCGTTACAGGTCAGTCGGAGGCCTAAAAATAATCTGACAACTGGTTTAACCCAGATCACAGATTTTCCTCCTAATATGGGGTTGCGAAGGTCAGATGGCAGTCGCTTCGTATAAAAATCAGATGATCAGCCACATCGGGTTGAATCAAGTGCCGACCCCAACAATGTATGGGATAAGGCCAGGGAGATGATGAACAGACAACGGAGGCGACTTAATTCCATACTATGTATAGATGTATTGGTGTATATCTTCAACGTGGGAAACATGTTGAACAAAAAGAACCGAATAAATTGTTGATCGATTAAATGATCATACACGCAGAAATGCCGGGAATGTTTTCGCGAATTCAATGATAATTTTCACCGATCAATTTTATTTTTATCTCACCATTTATGGCAAGTTGTTCTTCGGTGCAATATAATTAAACTACATTACAAATAACAGGTGTACGTTGTGACCATATGAGTGGTAGCCGATAAAAATTATAGAACGAATGTGAGTGAAAGTGTGAGGGCGTCCAAGGAACTACTATGACAAATAATATTGTTCAGAAAGCTCAAATTCGGAGCACTCGAAGAGTATGAAGAGTTGCGAGAATAGGTATGGTTGAAGCAAAAGATGTATGTAAGGATCGTAGCATGAGGCGAATGCTCTGCCTTGATGAATGTCTCTGTGTGACGTTGTAAGTAAGATATACCCAAAATTGAAACCCGTAACCGCAAATCAAATTTCAACACATTTCCCACCACAGTACGTAACGAAATTCCTCAATACTGTCAAAACCTATATAACGGTAACGACACGATATCGTCGGACTAGGAGTTTGATACAATTACTACTGAACGCTTTCACACTGTGTCGTAGTAGCCAAGTATCGGCGGACGATATCGTGGCAGTGGGAAAGCGCTCATTGTCTTCTTGACAGCCTCATATTTTAAACTCTGTTTACACATATACATAAAATAACGTGGTCAAAATGAATATTACTTTTGCCGACACGTTGCAACTAACAAAGGCAATATACCTATGGAAAAAAAGTCAAATTGAATTTTTATTTGACACGGTTCAGCTGAAATTGTTCCGAAATAATTTAACTAGTTCATGCGCTACGCGGGATCTACGTTTTAATTGTTACGGTCCAATCCGCGCGATGGCTTAGATCGGATTGATTTTTTATCATACTATTACACTACGTAAATGTAGGACTGGTTGGCCTAGCGGTCGCAAGAGCTACTGTGGAACACGAGATCCTGAGTTCGATTCCCGTGTTGCTCATTATTCCATCTACAATTTCCGTGTAGCAGGCCTGAGTCTGGATAGGGCCCGGTTTATGGCAATAGGCTCGCATCTTATTTACATGGGATATAAATTTATTTGAATACTAGCTGCGCCCCGTGGTTTCACCTGCGTAGAGTTAGTTTCGGAGATTACCCGGAATAAACAGACAGACAGAGAATAGTTATTTGTTATACAAGAGTGCAAAGTTGCTTTTTAACCGCGTGTTCAATTTTGATGACCGAGCAAGCGAAGGATTCTAAAATTGAATCACGAGCGCAGCGAGTGATTCAAAATTAGAATCCTGAGCGTTAGCGAGGGAATCAAAAGAGCACGAGGTGAAAAATCTTTGCACTCCAGTGCAACACGTAACTTTTCATTCCATCTCAGCGAGGAAATGACTAAATGCAAAAAAAAAGCAAATTGAAAAAAGAACACCAAGAAGGTTCCGACGAAACCAAGAATTTCACCAAGAAGGAAGTCTGAGTTTTTAACAAATTAAAAAAAAGTTGTATGATATATTCGGCACCATAGAGGTAGCAGTAAATAGGTTTAATGTTTTTTTTAATTCACAAACTTGTTTTGTGCACACGATGTTCTAAATTCAATTTACTTTATCCTCTAGAGAATAAAAACGGCTTTTCCACTCAGATATTGAAGATTAAAAATACTCTTTCCGAGATGGTGGGATAAAAAAAAATTTTAAATTATTTTTTTTATGTCAGTATCATATTTACTTTCATATTATGCATTTAGTGAATTTTATTTATTATCTGCACTGTGTATAGAGAAACGTTGAACGGCCAGTAACCATATATTGATTTACATACGTAGTATATTAGAAAAATACGAACACAGATGATGGCAGAAAATTATTAAAGACTTATTAAGTCCACCTGTGTACTATTATAGTATATAAAGTTTTTAAAAAAAAAAAGGGAATTAATTAACATTTCTAATGTTTTCCAAGGCGAGTAAAGGTATAGAGGTAACAATGAACGCTGTTACATGACGTCTAGATGCGACAATAGGAATTACGTAAGAAGGATTAAGAAAGCGTTTTATACCGTTTTACAGAGGTCGTAACTGTTTCCAATAAGCCGGCGGCGCCTGAACATAACGGCTGCGCATAAAGAGGTGCAACTTTTAAACGTGCCAAATGCTTTGCCAAAGTAGGTACTGGAACCGCTCCAATAACACCAATGTTCCAATAACGAAGGGTGATTCCAGGAGTTGTAGCTCCGGTAATACCAGCTTTCAGTCTCTTTTTAAACGACTTCGAAAAAAGGAGGCGGTTTTCTAATCAGGGTTACCACATAATAAAAAATTATCTAAAAAATAAATATAACTAGCGGACGTGGTTTCACCTGCGTAGTTCCCTCTCTCGTGGGAGTACGGAGTAAAATATAGCTTATATTAATGTGGCATACAGTGATAATAAGGCATTCAATGGTGAAAGATTTTTTTAAATCAGTTCAGCAATTTTTGAGCTAATTTGTTACAAACTTACATACAAACCTTTCCTCTTTATAATATTAGTATAGATTGAAGTATCCGTTTGTAATTACAAATTACGGTATCGGAAATAACTAAGTTTAAAAAAATTATCTTTCCGACCGTCTGTTTGTTTCGTCCGATTAAATCTCTGAAACGGCTGGACCGAATTAAGAGGAACGACTTATATTTAAAAAAATTATGTGTAATGAAAAAAGCGAATGAAATTAACTCTACGCGCGTACAGACCGCGGGGTACAGCTAGTTCCTAATACAAACATATGGACGTAAAGGGATGAAAACTATTCATCATGTCCATTCAATCAGTCCTTCTTCAAGACAGCAATTGTACAATTCCCCAGAAAAGTACTTTACTTAAGTAAATGAAAACTTTAGAACGATTTAGTGAAAATTCTCCGCAATTTTCGTTGAAATCAGAGAGTAATTTTTTCGTGTCGCTTCCTCTAGGAGCGTCACGAGGGTTTCATTAATCAAACGCAAAACGTTTTAGGTTATTGCGAAATTACAAGGAATCCGCCTTGTGTACTTAACTGTCATGAAAACCTAACGGCAATATTAAAATAATATCATTTTAAAATGACGTCAATTATTACAGTATTTTAAGATCCAATTTAAGACAGTAAAAATAATATCTATACTAGAATTATAAAGCTGCAGTTTGTTTGTTTGTTTGTTTGAACGCGCTAATCTCAGGAACTACTGGTCCGATTTCAAAACATCTTTTACTGTTGGATAGTCCATTTATCGAGAAAGGTTATAGGCTAAATTTTATTTTCAAAAAAAATTAGGGATTCGTAAGAGAATTGCGATTTTGTAACACAAGGTGTAAAATTTAAAACCTATTTATGCGTGTGCTGCGAAAACTATTGACACTAGAACATAATTTTGTACTACGGGTTTGTAGGTCTTATTAAGATCTACAAAAAAGTCCGCGAGAGCACATATCTAACTATCATAGTTTAGTCGCAATAACCGCTTTTATGTTCATAAAAAAAATTAAATCGTCTGAAGAAAGAAACGCTGGGCACAGCTAGTACATAATGTCTCGTTGGTCACAAGCACTACTGCGGAAGACAAGATACTGGATTCGATTACATACGACTTAAATAAAACCGGCAAATTATATGTATACATACATATAGTAGGTGTACTTTAAGTAACACGTCTGCCTACCCCTTCTCGGAATACATACATGCTACATATGCTCATACCTATATTCCCCGAAAGGGTAGGCAGAGGTGATGTAATAACAACACCCACATTTAACCGAAGATGATTAAGTGCCAGCGTGACAGATGGAGAGTCTATCGCAGTCTCAGACACTATACATAAGTCTTTTGTATTACTCCTTAGACATATGCAGGTTTCCTCACAAAGTTTTCTTCACCGTAAAGCACGTGGTGTGAATTCACTGAACTTGGGTTTTTTTAGTAAATCTCATTGGTACAGGCCTCACTGGGATTCGACCTTGCGTCGCTTGCGTTGCAGGCGACTATTCAAGCCCCATGGCCATCACGACTCCGGAATACATGGCATAAATAACTCTAGAATGTCTGGCTCTTAGCTAATTTTGATCTTAAAACATTGTGGTAGTTCCTGAAAAACCCATGAAATTACGCCTACGCGAGTGAAACCTTAGGTCACAGCTAGCACATAATAATAACAGTTCAGAAGTTGAATTTAAAAAGCATGGCAACACAAACAAGACTCGCAAATTAATCCACAACAGGAATGCGAAATCGGAAATGAATTTTCCTAACACACACTGAGGCGTTATAGCGAATAGCTTGTCGGATGAAAATACGACAATAATATGCCTTGATTACAGGATTTACAGGTACGTTTGTTCCCTTATATTTGATAAATTTAATTTCCCTGAAAGGATCCCGATGAATACACCACTTACTATGAATTATAATTATGTTCATTGACGATGTTTGAGTTCAGAGGGGAGACAAGATCACCTACTTATTATATCACTAGCGGACGTCACGCGGTTTCTCCAGCGTAGTTCCCGTTCCCGTGGAAGTACGAGGATAAAATATAGCCTATGTTACTCGCTGATGATGTAGCTATCCACTGCTGAAAGAATTTTCAAGATCGGTCAAGTAGTTTCGGAGGCTATTCAATGCAAACAAACAAAAAAACAATCAAATCTTTTCTCTTTATAATATATAGTGTAGATTTCAGTTCGGGTCGATAAGGTGGTCAAGTAAGGTGGGTCTAATGTCTTATTTCTCGGCGGTGAGGTCAGCTTAGTTCACCTTTTTGCACCCATTGTAGTAACATCAATCAAAGTCAACTGCCACACTCAATTCTTGTAACGTAGAGCCGTTGTAAGTGTGTTGGATCACCCTGCCCCAAGTATAGGCTTTAACATGTATTTAACCGACTTCAAAAAAGGAGGAGGTTATCAATCCGAATGTATGTTTTTTTGTGTGTGTAAACCGCCATATATAGCATAGCACTCGGTGTCAAACACCAACTTCAAAAGTAAGTTATTTATTTCGAGTAAGTTTATTTTTCTCTTTTACAAGGCGTTTTGAATATTTGTAAAAAAAAATTACGTTGATAATATTACCGCATATTTTATTTATTTGTATGGGAACGTTAAAAAGCGCCCCAAGCGGCGAGTGTAGGAAGTTTTACGTCTCCATTCAAGAAACACGCAAAGGCAAGGTCAAGCGACGTTCGAACGTGTCTAACCTATAGGTACTAGGGGCACTGAATAAGTGGAGCAGTCACGTTATTCACTAACGTTTCTCAGCTTCGTACTCGTCGTCGAGTATCGGTTTTAAAGATACGAAATTGAACCATATCCTCTATGACTTATGTATTAATTTCCTATGATTGAAACCAACGCTCGTCATCGACTTCGACGCTGAGAAACCTTAGTGAATGCGGCAGGTCGACGTCAATATATTGTAGGTTTGAAGCCCCGTGGTTTCACCAGCAAAGACTATTTTCTTTTAAGTGATAGTAGACTAAGTACCGCTTGTAACATAAGCTATCTGCCAGTGGAAGTCCCATTAAAATAGGTCCAGCCGTTTCTGATATTAAAAGACGGACAGACAGAGAAAAAAATGGTTTTTTTACGTTAGTGGCGTATATTCTTTCATAATATGCATTTTGTGAAAAACTTATAGAGATCAATTACCATATAAACTTTCATAATGGATTAAGTGAAAAGCTGTTAGTTATATTAGACTTGTAGGATACGCCTAAAAATTATGACCACAATTTCGTAGCTGCTACTTAGTTATATCCTACTCACGCCTTGGCAAATAGCCAACCAGTTAAAACCTTCATAATCCTACGCATACCGCCATCACGCTTCTTTATAATCCTGGCCTAGATTTTTGCTCGGAAACCTAATAGGCTTAACTTAGGATACAGCCAATCTAGCTTATTTTATTTGCATAATACATTCTGCTTACTTTGTTACAACACTTAGATTAAGCAACGCGGCTCCCGTTACAGGATATTTTATTTTTAACCGACTTCAAAAAAGAGCCGTGGTGGCCGTGCAGTCGCCTGCTACGCAATAGACGCAAGTTCGAATCCCAGCAGGGTCTATACCAATGACTATTTCTAAAAATGTATGTGGGCAGTAATTTAACACCACGTTTACGGTGATGGAAAAAATCGTGCGGATACCTGCATTATGTCTGAGAAGTAATTAAAAGACGTATGTATAGTGCCCGAGACGGTAATAGACTCACCATCTGTCACGTTGGCACTTAATCATCTTCGGTGAAAAGTGTGTGTTGTTATTACAGCACCTCTGACTACCGCTTCGGGGAATACAGGCGTCAGGATATGTACATATTCAAAAAATTAGGAGGGTCCAAATTCGTTTTTTTTAATTGAATATACGAACCACGATCACAGCGAGTACAGTATAAAATACCCATGCAAAACCATAGAGACATTATGAACGTACGTCAATATAATGGCGGTTTCGGTCTGACGGACACTTTGTTGATTGTAACCCGATACGCATCGAGTGTACCGGACGGACAGCACTCAACGCGTCTAATGCATGTCTATATACATATCTCGCGAGATAACTACCCATTCATATTATGAATAGGAAAGAAAACGTTATCAATGTGAAATCTAAGGCGACGTGTGATGTGTGGCGCCAGTCTACAAGGGCCTTACCATTGTTGGTTTATGTGTAAACCACAGACTAAAATTGTTTAAATTTAGTATGCAAATACATAACGTCAACTGTTTTGACATTACACATAATGTGACTGACGGCTGTCAGTTCACTTTCTCTTTTCTTTCCTCGCCCTTGTAAGTGCAACATCTTAAATATATCAATCTTCGATTATCTCAATAAATCTTTTATTTAACACCCATAATCCATCAACCATAAGATCTTATTGCCATTATAGTTCCACTGTGTGACAGTGACAGACTTATACACGTCATATACAGGGGCTTGCATTGGATTTTCAGAGGGGTAGGCATAAACAATAAGTAGGTAGGTAGGCAGGTTAAGTACGCGACTATGTGACGCGGCGTAGGTATGTACGTTTTGGTAAAGTTACACATACGAACATAAACACATACACACCGACACAAGTGTATTCATTGATCACAAATTGTAACTTCTGCTTACCTGCTTATATGCAATGCACGCCACTGATCATATATACCTGTCCTATAGAGATAAACTATCACGGCAATAAGCGGTCATGATAGGGCCACCGGTGCCATCACGAGTTATGAGTGCTTAGCGAAAATATTGGCGACAACTGCGCATATACCTAGGTGTTTCTTCTTGCCATCGCCAAAAAAATACAACGCGCATCTTAACTCGTAACGACATCTAGAAGTAAGAATTAGCTGAAATGTAAAATAGCATACAAACCATTCATGCTCCGGGAATTGTATGAAAAGTATTCCAAGAACCGAAAGGATAAGCAGAGGTGTAAATTACGTCAGTATATCTTTGACTAAAAAAAAACTATTCTCCATGTGGCTTTTAGGTAATCACTGATACGTTACTTAAATTTTCCCATATTATCCACTGAATATAAATGCAATAAACAAATAAATATACTTACGCCATCCTATAAAGCGCGAGGGGGTAAGCAGAGGTGTTGTAACAACGACACCCACATTTCACCGAATACCTATTATAAAGGGCCAACGTGACAGAGGGTGAGTTCATCACCGTCTCGGGCACTATACATACGTCCTTGAATTACTCTTCAGACATATCCAAGCTTCCTCAAGTTGTTATCTTTCACCATAAAGCACGTGGTGTGAAATTACTGCACTTAAGTTTTTAAGAAGGCGACTGCTCAAACCTCACAGCCACCACGACTCTAGGTAAATGATTTTTTTAAATACCATGATGATGGCAAATAAGCATGCAATCCACTTGATTAGTGTGATATGACAGTGGTAAGAACGAAGAGTTTTCAATACAAACGCGCGTTGCGAACTTGCGAACTCACCTAAAATCTAAATCCATTATATAATCTATCTATATCTTCCCAAAAACAGTACTATCATAAGGAGCCAACATACATACATGAATATGCTCACGCCTGTATCCCATGGGGGCAGAGACCATGCTACGATCCTTACATACTTCTTTCGCTTCGTCCACATTCATGCATCTCTTCATACACTTATTTCAGTTACGAATGCTCCGAATTTGACCTGAGACCAAATACACATTAAATACGCAATAATAATTAATATCTGTGAATCCTATGCTAAAGCTACAAAGTCACAAGGCGACATGAGTATTAAATTAATACTATACTGTTAAAGCAATTAAAACACACCTACGTTACGTAGTCATAAAATCCGATTAATTAATTAACCGAAAGGGTCGTTTGTTCCGATTCAAAATGCACACAAACATGTAAACCTTTGCTTCCTCAATTAGATAATACGGATTTCGTGATAACAAGTCATAAAATTAACAGTTTATATAATGACTAACCTAACCTATCCTATACTAAATGAATGTTAAAACTTAATTTATAGCCGGCGCCCATTGACCTTTCGTATACGCACAACTACCCTATTTTATTGCCGCAACGCATTTCATTATCTCATTTCTTACACAATTTTCAACCTTAAAGACGCCCGGCTACCGGCTACCTCTCATACCCAATGCGAAAACCACAAACCAATCGCTCTTACACTATTGAATGACAAACGCAATAAAAATTAATAACGCAATGCAGTAAACAAAGACTTACGTAAGTTCCAAAATGCGGCTCTTCACTAAACTGTCACACTACACTATAAAACTAATCCAATTAAAAAAAAGTAACGAAAACACTCAACTTCAAACAAAACACTAACAAATTTTTGAACGATTTAAATTTAAAAAGTTGATTTAGGAACACTATGAAATTCGAAAATGTTTTTAATTATTGCGTGAGTTCGAAAAAGATCGCAAGGTTTTGCACGGAGTGTGGGTGCTCGGTACGGACGTACAGCGGGCAAGCGATCCTGTCGCGAACTGAAGAGTTTCTATTTCCACAAGGGAGGGTAGGGTGAAAATGGGGTGACGCGGGGTTCGTGAATGGCCACGTTTCACACACAACGCTCCAGTGTTTTCCGACGGATGATCACAAGCGACAGCGCACCCCACGGTGTGAATTTGTTTCGTTAATTATTACGGTGAGATAGATTTTAGCATTCTGTTTTCACATACAATGTGTAATACAAACGCTTCCTCTAACATACTCGTAGCAATAAGCGTGGACTGGGATGCCAGTTAATTATTAGGTAGTTACTAAAATATTAAAAAAGAAAAAAAATCGTTTGGGAGGTTCACTATCATAATTAATATTAAACCAAATGTTGCCCTATTCAAATAAACCATCTTAAGGTTTAAGTGGGTGTTGTACTCACTTTTTACCTAGTCAAACAACGTTGCTTACTCTAAATTGGAAGGCGCTACATTAAAAGGAAATTTAAAGCATCAAAGCCACTTTATGATATTAAAAAATCATTGAATAAAACTCGGCAATAATATATTTTCATACCACTGAAGGGTAACCTACTTAACAGAGTAACATAATTTCACCATGAACCCTGCTATAGGGTAATTTAATTTCAACTTTATTTTGCGAAAGAAAACCGTGAGTAATAACTTTGATACGCGTGTTATATTTAATTAACTAATAAAGGTAATTGCTCCTAGTAGTTTAGATAGGTACCTAATCTATATCATTTGAAACCTAGGATTGACTTAGCTACTAACTTCAACTAGTAGTATATAACATATTTTTAATTTAATTACTATAACATAAGTAAACAGTAGCCACCACGGTTCTACTGTTTACTTATGTATTACCTATACATAAGTAAACAGTAGAACCGTGGTGGCCGATTGGTTTGACTAGTCATATGTGCTCCAAGTATAGGTTTTAGCATGTTTTTACGTTGACGATATCGTCTGTGTATTTTCCTCATTTTGTATGGGAACGTTAAAAAGTGCCCCAAGCGGCGAGTGTAGGAAGTTTTACGTCCCCATACAAAAGCGAAAACGTAAGGTCAAGCGACGACGTTCGAACATGTCAAAACCTTAGTAAACTAAAAGGAAAGCTTTATAACATCACGCTGCGACCAATGAAAGCATCAATAAAACAAAAATGGAAAAAAAAATATGAATCCTACGCTGGTAAATTGCTAGCCATAACTAGTATTTTTAAAAGAAGCATCATAAAGTGCTTGGCTACTTTACTTTGTCAATAATTTCCTAACTAATTTCTTGATTATAACAAAGACAGTCAGTCGCGTGCCCTGCAAATCCATACGCATAATTTTAAATCGATAATGAAGTGGGGCCAGACAGCTAGACGCGAGGGGACTGTCGGAGGGTGTGCCCTAAAATGTACCCTTACTAGATCAGTTAAGTTGTTTTGTTCCCTTATCTACAACTAGCCCAAGCCCCGAGGTTTCACCCGTGTAGCTATACATATAAGTTTACAGAAATTTTCGGGATTATTTAAATAAACATATTATCTTTGTTTGATTAGACTTCTTACAAATTACTTTCAAATCGTCAGGACCCAAAAATTACAGTATACAGGATTATAAATCTACTTCCGGGTGTGGAAGGTTGCTTTTTGCTGAGAAAAGCTCATTTAGTTCACTTTGTAGCTGTTCACCCCAAGGTTTTGACACGTTTGAACGCCATCGCCTTGACCTTGCGTTTGGTGCTTTTTTGTATGGAGACGTAAAACCTCCTACACTCGCCGCTTGAGGCGCTTTTTAACGTTCCCGTACAAAAAGAGGAAAATACGCAGGCGATATCATCAACATTAAAACATGTTAAATGTTATACTTGGGGTACAGAAGTGATGCCCTAAGATAAATACATTTGACATAATAAGTTTTTTTTATTACTTCCTTGTTTTCTATTCCTGTTGTTGTTAGTAAACCGGCTAAGTGCGAGTCGGACTTGCGCACGAAGAGTTCCGCACCATTATCATTATAAAGAAAAAGAAATCTATCACAATTATGTCACAGTTCATGAGCTACATACAGCCTGGTGGCAAACGGGCAGCAGAGTGTTAGTAATAGGATTCCGTTTTACCCTTAAGATACGGAACCTTAAAAATGTGGATAGTTTTCTGTCGGTGAAATGAGAGTCAAGAGACCTGATAACTTAAAATATGGACAAAGAAGCACAACGTCATGTTTTATTCCACCTTTGGTTGTTCTTGACCTTATAATACAAGTGCTTGATCAACATAAATACCAGTTTTTTTCTTTATTTTATCCGTTCTATGTACATGGATAGCATTTTTGACCGACTAGTCAGTCTCAAATGGTCATGAAGTATGATATAACGGGCGGATAACAAAGTTACTGGGTTCTTCGTCCATGAACACAATAACCTTGAAATTGGGCGCACTCCACAGTTAATAAAATAAATATAGTAAGACATCTATAGTTTTGAATAAGTTCATTGAAATACGAGTATCTATTAATATTCTATGTGCGTTTTTACGGACCATAGACATAAAAATTAATGTGACCGGACCGTATATTGCATCTGTGGATTTTAGGTCGTCTGTGTAAAGACTAAATACGTTCAATTATTGCATGCTGAATATTAAAATAAAAAGTGAAGATAGCTATTATATTACAACTATGTAATAAACTTCAAAATATCGATAAAAAATTTAGATCGTAAATAACAAACTAATGAAGTAATTTAAAATCTTGAGTACATATAAAAACAATAATAACACTGACTTCCAAAACGAATAACGAAACGCTGGATTCGTTTTGAGTTTTTAATCAGCGACTGTGCTGTGTCTGCTGTTTGGTTTCACAAATCACAATTTATTCCAATGTAGTAATAATAAAATATTATAGAAAATATCCACTTGCTGTAAACTACTGTTTATAATAAAATATTTCAAATATCCGACATCGCAAAAGGTAAAATTTGTTGTGCAAAATAATTTGTATTTTGTATGAGACGTTTTTCTGTACTTACTTTTCAAAAATTATTCATAATACAAACTTTATTACCATCGATTTTTGTCCTGAAATGGCATCCAGTGATTAGTGTCGTAATCGTCCTATCATGTCCTCTCGTTTGCTCCACATTGATTTTTTATTTCAGGTTACTAAAGCGATCTGTCAAGACAAGGAGACATTTTTTTCGTGAGGCCGTTCTTGCAAAATTCGCAAAATAGGAGACGAAAACCCCTTTAGGTTTTCAAATTTCATATCAAATCTGCCACCAATTGTAAGTTATTCTAAAATTTTCATTAAATTCTGTGTTAAAATGGATTTCGCGTCGCTAAATAAATTTGAAGGTGCATTTTATGCGTGTAACTTGATCATTCTATGTACACAACTATTCGAAGAAATGTTTTGATTCGCGATATTTCCATGTAATTCAGTGCCAGATAGATAAATGTTGATGTATAATCCTGCATATTTAATGCATCTGTGGAGTTACGATTCATAACCTATATGTGTTATAAATTGTCACACCCAGCTGATCTACCTCTACCTATAACATATAACATATAGGTACATAATATTGTATTGTAGTAGTGTGTGTATACACATGATGATGTAAATAGCATGTACTCTACAATGTAGAAGACTGCTTTAATGTGATTGAAAATGAAAATGATTCATTCAGTGTAGGCCCTGGTAAGACACTTATGAATGTCAAAGAATTAACCACCGGTTCGGAAACTAGTGTTCTGAGAAGAACCAACAAGAAACTCAGCTGACATCATGTACATTTCATTACACAGTAAATAATGTTATATTGATTATAATTGCAATTCATACTCAATAAACAGATTCACTTATTAACTTATGAGTTCTCTGAACAAGTTGGAACCCAAATTGAAAACACAATGTTATACAGTGTTTGAAATGCTTTGGCACAAGATTATTGTAATTTGAGCCTATAGGCTTTCTCTTCAGGATTCTACCTACCCTCATTGGATACAGGTGTGAGCATGTATGGGGTGCATACTTTCATGCGAACATTTTTGTTGCAGAGCATTGGGTAGTGGTACATATCAATTAAAAAAATATATAAGTCACTAACCATTTTTTTTACTTTTGTTGTAAACAACAATTATGATATTTTGAGGCATTTTAGTTTCTAGATTTTCATTGTACAGTAAAAATATGCATTGTCTTATATTCCACATATCATCCAATAAGTATCGAACCTGTAGTCATCACAAAAATAAATGGTATAACAACCATTTCTTTATAAAATACTAGCGGACGTCACGTGGTTTCACCCGCGTAGTTCCCGTTCCCGTGGGAGTATGAGGATAAAATAGAGCCTATGTTAATCGCTGATGATGTAGCTATCCATTGCTGAAAGAATTTTCAAAATCGGTCTAGTAGTGTCGGAGCTTATTCAATACAAACAAACAAACAAATCTTTCCACTTTATAATATTAGTATAGATATATTTCATTTTATTTTAAAAACTAGCTGTGCCCCGTGGTTTCATTCGCATAGATTTAGTTTCATCCTTATTGGCGCAGAACCCTAATATTTTTAATAAATAAAAGTAGCCTAAGTTAGTCCTTGAAACATCAGCTACCTACCAGTCAAAGTCCCGTTAAAATCCGTCCAGCCGTTTCAGAGATTACCCGGAACAAACAGACAGACAGACAGAGAAAATTTTTAAATCTTGGTGTTTTAGTGTCAGTAGCGTGTATACTTTCATATGCATTCAGTGAAAAGCTGTAATTTTGGAATTACAAACTTACAGACACTTCAATTTTATTTATCTGTATAGATTTATGTGTATCACCAGCCAATGCTCTTTGACAAAAATGTGCACCTTAGAAGTCTCCACCCTATAATGTTGACCTTCAATTAATTAATTAATTAATAAGTATTGGAGCATTATAATATGCAATTATGCTCCAATGCTTATATCATCCTAAAGCAGCGAGCTTGATTGCAGTGATCGGCAAACAATAAGCGTTTCTGAACATATTAACATGTGTTATTTTCAAAACAATTTGTATATTCTCAGAAGCAATGGTAATCTCGCTTGCCAAGCATAAGATGTGGAATTTTATTGTTCCTAATGAGGCCAAATAACTGGTCTACAAACCTGACCTAGTTACCTTTTTGTGATGTTCTGTTGTTAAGTGTGACATTCATTTAGTTTTATTTTGATGCTCCAAGCAAGCTGTGGTGGCTAAGTAGTAGAAGTAGTTGCCTACAATTCATTGGTATTTTGGATTGCAATATTCTATGGAGCGTCAGATAGTGTAATGTTTCAATTTATCACATTTTTAAGGAAGACTAGACTAATATTTGGCTACGGTTCAGTATTTGGCCTATTCAAACACTTTTGGTATTCAGTCAAATAATATGTACTATTCTGCTGAATACTGAATACCAAATCATGGACAAAAAAGACACATTGTATTACTCAAGATTTGTATTTATTACCAAATTACAATACTTTAATAAGTCATCAGTTGTTGTGGTCACTGAAAAACTCCGCAACTAACATAGTATGTAACCATATCCCAGTACCAAATCTGTAACTAATAGGATTAACACTAATAATAGCAGATGCTACTGCCCGAGTATAATATCGAAGACTTTTTTGGAGCTCTCTATTTCCACTTGATGGGTGGCAGAGGCTAGTTTGGTCTGTTTACTCCCTTCAGCTGATATTAATTTCTATGGATCCAATGCTGGTTTAAACCTTAATCTGACATTGGTTATGCTCTCAGCAGACTTCATATTTTCGTAACCAGGTACTACAAATTTTGTACTTTGTATAATCACCAGGGTGGCACGATGCCTCGCTGCAGTAAACGTACGCGCAGTGGCGCACCGGCTAATGGGAGTGATATTGTGCCGGGAGCCACGGCTATTGATGAACACCACCATCACAAACGATCTAGGAATAGCAGGTATAAATAAGCATTATAAAGAGGCTTTGTGTTTTCTCTATATTCAGGCTCAGTGTAATTACTAAAGATATACACATTTAAGAAGTGAATTACTCAAATATGGTGTGCAAAATGTATTTAACTTTTAGTGCAGCACTTGCATTACATCTAAAGGACCAGTAATGTGTGTGTGAACTGGAGTGAAATTGTTATGGACCCTTTCTTACCCCACTTTCCATTATTTGAAGACAGACACACCACAGGACCACAGCTATGCTAAGCTGTGATTGTCTAAGTGAGAATGAGGGACAGATTTACAACATTTATAAATCTCTCACTCTCCTTTAAACTATACTGAATGAAACTACTGATTCGATTTCAGAAATAAAAAGCTGCACAGTGGATGACCAATCACACCAAAATATAGCCTGATTTACATGACTCACAAACATTTTCTGCACAGGGCATTAGTAGATGCCCTGAGGTCATCGCACATAATTTGTGACGTTATACAAATGTAGTTGTTGTATGTCTGTCTTGCTATAGTTTTATAATCTGTTTGTTATTTACAGTTCACGTCGACATTCCAAAGCAGAAGACACTAGTTTCAGCGCAAAAAAATGTATAACATGGTTCAAGGAATACACAACAGTTACAGAACCAGACATGTTAGGTGAGACATTACATGTTTTAAGTGCTTGTTTACTTTTTGCAGTATCTTATCACTTGTGTTCACCAATTATCAAAGTGATGTACAATAACAATGCTATTATTACCAAAACTATAAAATGATCAATATTGTGTTACTAATGGTATATTGGTTATAATTATGTTGCTTACAAATTTACTGTGGATTTTAGATAGCCAGTCAAATTTCCTTTAAAAGCAATCGAGCCGTTTCAGATATGAGCAGGAACAAACAGACAGACATAGAAGAAAAATAAAATAGTTTTTTATGTAGGTACCGAATATACTTTCATACCTATTTAGTAAAAAGCTGTTAATTTGGAATCACAAACAGACTCTTCAATTGTATTTATCTATATACATGTATGGCCCTTAAACATATTTAATCCCATATTTTGTGCTATGAACACTGCAGTTGAAATATGAACGCTTTTGTCAACTTTGAGTCTAGCCATCGTGCTAGCAGCGAAAAGGAAAGCTGCCAGATTTTGCGCAAGAAGACAAGAATACAACAGGTTAGCAATGTACCTACTAACATTGAAGAGAATTAACTTAATATTGTCATTATAGGTCCGGAAGGAATGGAAAAGTTCTGCCAAGACATAAGTGTGGATCCAGAGAATGTTGTGATGTTAGTTATTGCCTACAAAATGGGAGCTAAACAAATGGGCTATTTCACACAAGAAGAATGGGTTAAAGGTAACTATTTGATTATAATCTCAAACTCAAATATATCTTCATTCAATTAGACTTTATACAAAGTACTTTCAAATCGTCAGAATGACACAATTACACAGGATTATACATGCTACCGCCAGGTTCGGAAGGTTGCTTTTACTGAGAAGAAACTTATACGAGTTATAGAGTGAAATCTCAATCACAATACCACAGAATGATCATCTCTACTAAGATTATAAAGAGCAAAGGTTTGTATGTATGTTTGTAACGAATTGGCTCGAAAAGTACTGGACCGATTTTAAAATTTCTTTCAACATTTGAATGCTACTTTATCACTGATTAATATAGGCTATATTTAATCCCCGTACTCCCACGGGAACGGGAACTACGCGGGTGAAACTGCGTGACGTCCGCTAGTTGTATACTAATATGCTTTGTAGTTCAAGTACTATAGGTAGAGTTCTGAGAGATCTTAGCTTTTCGAATATAGTGTATAGTGTAACTTTATCACAAAATAAAGTTGATAAATATGCCCTCAGTGCTCAGGGGGGACTCCGGGTACTAAGTGTTGCTGTCCTATACTAACTGAACCATAGATTAATTTTGTGCAAAATGATTGCATTAAGAATGTTATTTGGTTATTAGATGTCTGAGAAGTGATTCAAAGACATATTTAAGACACACATTGGTACTTAATTTATCTTTGGTGAGATGTGTGTGTTGTTATTATAACACCTGCCTTCCCCTTCAGGGACTCTTCTGGGATGGCGTTTGCATATTTGTTGTATGATTAATAACAACATTGTACTTTGTTTCAGGATTAACAGACCTCCAATGCGATAGTGCGCATAAGTTGCAGAACAAATTAGATTACTTACGCAATTTACTCAATGACCCCTATATATTTAAGGCTATATACAGATATTCTTATGACTTTGCACGGGTGAGTTCCTTTGATATACCATATTATAGAATAATCCTAACTAATAAGTCTCGAAAAGGGCCAATGAGCACATGTTTTAAAGTATTTCTGCTGTTTGCGAATGGTATAGTTATAATGTGCTATTATATTAAAGCACCTTCACCAAGCAATGCCTAATAGTAGCTGGAAGCCTACGCGGGTAAAACCGCGGAGCACAGCTAGTCTATACATCTATACAGATAAATAAAATTGAAGTGTCTGTTTGTAATTCCTAAATAACAGCTTTTCACTAAATGCATATGAAAGTATACACGGTACAAACACTAAAAAACCAAGTTTTAAAAATCTGTATAGATTTATTTAGAGCCCGATGTGTCCCACTGCTGGGCAAAGGCCTCGCTTCTGATACAGGGCTTTCTCGGGCCAGTTTTTCAGGTATATAATATTAGTAGGAGAGGAGCTCGTGGCTTAGTTGCTAATGCGCATATCATTCGATCAGCGAAGTTAAGCAACCATACGCCTAGCCAGTAGTTGGATGGGTGACCGCCCGAGTTTCCTCCGTGCCTCGGAGAGCACGTTAAGCCGTCGGTCCCGGTTGCCAATTTAACATCTTTGGCAATCGTTACAGGTCAGTCGGAGGCCTAAAAATAATCTGACAACTGGTTTAACCCAGATCACACATTTTCCTCCTAAATGGGGTTGCGAAGGTCAGATGGCAGTCGCTTCGTATAAAAATCAAATGATCAGCCACATCGGGTTGAATCAAGTGCCGACCCAACAATGTATGGGATAAGGCCAGGGAGATGATGATAATATTAGTAAGATAAAAGAAAAATGCGTTACTGCGTATGTGGATGAAGATGTATGTTTGTGTAGGACAAAGAGCAGCGGTCGCTAGAGACGGGCACGGCGCGCGCGCTGCTGGGCGTGCTGCTCCCGCGCTGGCCGCTGCGGGCCGCGCTGGCCGACTTCCTCGCGCGCCGCCGCTACCGCGTCGTCAACCGCGACCAGTGGTGCAACATCCTCGAGTTCAGCCGCACCGTCGACCACCAGCTCACCACCTACGACGCTGACGGCGCTTGTGAGTCGCTACCCTATCATAATAATAATAAATAATAATAAAAACATTTATTGATAACAAAAAAAACGGCAACAATTCAAATAACAATGACAAAAAAAAATAGAATATACGAAAAAGAATACACAAAAACTAAATAGTTAAAAACTAGTGTCATTATGGTGCAAAGTGGTTAGCACCAGTACATCGGGTGTTGCCGTACATTGTCATCAAAGGGCCACAACTCAACTATACCCGCAGACCAAACTGAGGCGCACGACGTCAGCCAAGAAACAATATACTAATAAAATGAAGTACATACTTGTGTGTGTGGTTTACCTAATTTAAAATACTTTATAAAATAATGAAGAAGAATCATCATTTATTTAAGAGCGGTGAAGCGATCGCCAACCCTCTCTATTGTCCGCCAACACTTTGACTTCCTTGTACGACATGACGCTGACTTTTTCCTACAGCAGTTGTACATAACACTACCCTATATCTGACATATTTTCAAAAATAGTAAAACCGCCTTCAGTAGGAGAAAAATAAAAATGATAATGACATCGGGTGTTGCCGCTCATTGTCGTCAATAGGCCATAACTTTGATAGGGTGATGTGATGCGGGTGTTTTTATTACAACACCTCTGCCTACCCCTTCGGGTAATATAGGTGTGAGCATATTTGAATTTTTTCTTCGTCTGTCTGTTTCTTCTGGCTAATCTCCGAAACGGCTAGACCGATTTTAACGAGATATCTGCCAGATAGCTGATGTTACAAGGAGTAACATAGGCTTACTTTGATTTTGTTTTAATTGGGGAACCACGAATTAAGGTCTACGCGGAAGAAACTGCGAGATGCAACTAGTAATATAATAAGACTCTTTGATGAAATGTACATGATGTCAGCTGAGTTTCTTGCCGGTTCTTCTCAGAAGGCTATGTTCCGAACCGGTGGTAAATTCTCGACATTCATAAGTGCCTTACCAGGGCCTAAACTGAATAAATATTTTTCATTTTCATTTATTTCTCATACAGAAGAAATGTATTCTTCTGAGAAATACGTACATACATATGCTCACGCCTGTGTTCCTCGAAGGGGTAGGAAGGGGTGTTGTAATTTTCAACACCCACATTTCACCGAATATGATTAAGTGCCAACGTGACAGAGGGTGAGTCCATCGCCGTCTCAGGCACTATACATACCTCTTTGAATGATTTCTCAGACAGGTTTCCTCACGATGATTTCCTTCACCGTAAAGCACGTAGTGTGAAATCACTGTACTTAAGTTTACCACGGCTCTTTTGAGGCTTTTTCTGAGAAATAATTCTTAAACCTATATGGTTTTATATAATTCCACAGGGCCCGTGATGCTGGATGAGTTCGTGGAGTGGCTGCGAGGAGAGCGAGCCGCCAGCTGAGGACGCTGCCTCCATTGACACGGTGACTTACTTTACATATACATGTGAAAAACTACCTAAAATAGGCAGTTATGTTAAACGAATCTTATTCTTACGCGGTTAGATTAAATTTCATATGATAGCTCTTGTTAACTTAACGCTAATCTAAAAAAAATTAAAGTGTCTGTAGTATTCCTAATTAACAGCTTTTCCTTTAATGCATATGAAAGTAAGCTGTGCCCCGCGATTTCACCCGCGTAAATTTAGTTTCATACACACTTTCATTCCCTATTTTATCCCCTTGGTGGTAGAAATAATCAAAATCCTTTCTTAGCGGATGCCTACGTCATAACGTCTACCTGCCAAATTTCAGCCCGATCCGTCCAGTGGTTTTGGGCTGTGCGTTGATAGATCACTATGTCAGTCAGTCAGTCAGTCACCTTTGAGTTATATATATTTAAATGTCTGTTTGCTCCGACTAGCTAGTAAATTAGACTACTTTATTAAATTTTTAAAAAACGTTTGCGTTTCACCCCTGAATTAACCGGGGTGGCACAGCTAGTCTATACATCTATACAGATAAATAAAATTGAAGTGTCTGTTTGTAATTCCAAAATAACAGCTTTTCACTAAATGCATATGAAAGTATACACGCTACTGGCACTAAAAAACCAAGTATAAAATGTCTTCTCTGTGTGTTTGTTCCGGGTAATCTCTGAAACGGCTAGACCGATTTTAACGGGACTTTCACTGACAGGTAGCTGATGTTTCAAGGAGTAACTTAGAGGCTACTTAGTACTTTTATTTATTAAAAATATTAGGGTTCCGCGACATGAAACATGAAACTAAATCTACGCGGGTGAAACCGCAGGGCACAGCTAGTATTATCTAAAATTGATTCGATTGTTATTCATATAAAATAACATATGCCTTATTTTGTTCTGTCAGCGTTGTATGTCACCGTACACCAGCGGCTGCAGAGAAGATCGTTAACTATTTCAGTTGAGGAAATTCGATTTTTCGTTATAATGACGTCCGCCGAAGAAAACTCATGCATTCGATTATGTTCATTTAAATTATTTACTATTAATCATTTAGTTATCATTGCACCCGTGAATCGAATGTTTCAAACCAAAGGACTTTTAAAAGCTCTTTCTGTTTCTATGTGATTCAATATAAATGTTTATTTAATTTGCGTTGTCGATCAACTTGTATGCTGTAGTTATATGAATCGTCTGCTAGATGGCGCTGTTAGGTTATTAAATAGTTAATTTCTAAAAACTATTTTTTTTCGTGAAATTAATATCGTTAGCTATCGTGTTCCCAGAAGGGTCCCTTTAGAGGGTAGATAGGTATAACACTCACGTTTCATAGAATATTGTTATATGACAGAAGGTGAGTCCATAGTCATTCAAGAAACCTAGGTCAAAAGCGCTCTAGTGCTGCCCCTGGCTTTACAAAAGTAGGTGATAGTAACTCCCTAGGTGCCGTCACGGCTTATGAGCGCTCTGCGAAAAGAGTGGGGGCTAACTGCGCATGTATTTATTCCATACAGACAGACTCATAAAATATCTACTGCGCATCCTAGATCAGCACTCATAAGTTGACGGCGCCTGTATATGCCATCTAGCGGGCAGAATGCTTGTTAGCTACTTTATAACTAAACACCTCGTTTTTTTAAGTCGGTTAAAAATTTGCGTCTGCTAGCAGACTATTTATGAAATCTGTTTTGTATACAAATTGATCGCACAATATTTGAATTAAATTATCGAAAGGCGGCCTCTTAACCGCAAGACAATGGAAGGAAAAATTCGTCGCATTAGGTAGGATCACGAGTAGCTCAGTTGGAAGAGCAACTGCACGGATTGCAGAGGTTGTGGGTTCGACTCCCGCATCGTGTTCGTATTGTTCTTTACCATTTTTAAGAATTCAAATTATTGAACCCATGCAGCTGAGGCTTAGCCATGATTTGATGCATCAATATGATTCATTTATAAACCATATTAATTTTGTCATATTGTCGTTGCGCGTTCAAAAGTAGCTGTGTGTTTTTACACACAGAAAATTATTTTCTCGAAATATGGCCCGAGTATTCAAATAATATTCTTACTATTGATACATATATAACAAATTTACATAGTTTTAGATTAATGTTGGATAGTACAGTGTAATCTCACCAATCCGGCACTATTAAAAACCGGAGGATGCCGGATTATTGGATTGTTCGGATTACTGGATTATACTGAAAAAGTCATAGGTAATAAATAAAACAAAGCATTTCATAGAGAGAATAAATGTATATAATGTATTAATTTTTTTAAGTTTTGAAATAATTCTTAATTGAGGTCTGCTTTTGTGCAACTTGTAGTCCTTGCTTAAAAACCTTTTCTCGCATGTTGCGAAGAATTATAATATCTTTGCCAGGTAGTGGGCGGAGGGTGCCGGATTATTGGACGTGCCGATCTATCCAAGTGCCGGATTAGTGAGATTGTACTGTATTTATTATTAATAATGACAACATTAATAATTACTGGAAATTTTGACACGAAATACACATACCGACTTTTGAACGCGCAACGACGATATGTAGACTCGGCTAGAACGTGTCTTAAAGGGTCAGTCAATACATATTGTATTTTATATATGTTTTGTTCTCAATAACACACTAGCTATAAGTCAACTTGTATATTTCTAGCATTTATTTTAGACTTATGTATATATATTATGAGTTCATGCTCCTCGTGTTAAATTATAATGTTATATATTTGTTCACCGAAATGCTTCCGTTGCGTAAACTTAATTCATCTGAACTAACCTAGTTGCATTTACACTTGTAGCGGCGTTTCTCCACTCGCTCATAGATGGCGCTACTCGCTAGCAAATGCGAAGTTTGAGTACAAATACACGAGAATCTAAATCGCGCAATAAGAGTTTTCAAGTGCATTGCAGTATATATACAAGTTTCCAACTAGAACAGTTGGAGCCGCGGTTCCCCAGACATGACACCCGCCTAGATGGAAGATCTTCCCTTTGCTGGGGATGAGCATGATCACTTGCTCTCCCCACACACTTATAGGCAATTTTAAACACCTTTACTGTTTGTCATACGATTTAAGGCATATAGTGATAATTGAAAGTGAACTTTACTCATCCAAACATATGGCTCAAATTTGGTATATGAGTTGTTTTGACACCGACGATAAACACCCAGAAGGTATAGAAAAAGTAACATTCCTGCGCTAACAGATGCGTTAGGAATTGTATGGCAATGACATAAATCAGTCACGTGACATATGTCATTCCCATACGTTTTGTTTCCTTACAAGCAAAGCGGGAAGATAATGTTACTTTGTTTACTGACCCTGTAGACCTAGACAAAGTAACATTTTCTCGCGCTTGCGCTAATAGTAACGATACAAAATGTATGGAAATGACATAAATCAGTCGCATGACAAATCAGTCCCGTGACATAAATCAGTCTCGTGTCATAATGTTACTTGATATATATCTATAAGCCTTGATGTTCAAAGTTTACTTTAAGTACGTAATACACCCAGGTGAATTAAGTCTACGCAGTCAATGCTTCAGCGCAATCTCAATGTACCGTCTGTGAGCTGAATTGAGATCTATTTATTTTGCCCACCGACACCATGTTAATGTTTTATTTTTTGCGTTTTAAATAGTACAACCAATTTTATTTTCAGTTTGAACAGAGCGATGGACTGTCAGTTGTCACAATAAGTGGAACTAATATACAAGTACAGGTCGTGTAAATTAAAAAGGGGATCCGTTTCACCAAAGTCTACGTACAAATCCTACATACACAACTCTGAAGGCCTAGTGCGAGTTTTTCACTGCCGCCGACACAACCGCGTCGACCTATACGCAGATTTGTATAGTATCGGAACAGCGCCCCTGCCGGCCTTAAGATGACACTATTGTGAGCCCAAACAATCTGCGTTTACGTCGAAAACTCGCACTAGGCACTGTAATCTTGTTTATACTCGATGCATAAACATTGCTATAATTCAAGACAGCATGGTTAAATAGATCCCCTATCCAGACCTGTTTGATGTGATTTAGTGCTAAATTATTATATTATTTAGAAAAATTTTGTAGTTTGCATTAATAGACTATTACAGGGAACTACACTTATACATTAACCTTCCCATTGTGTATTAGTTGACAGTGCTAGAGGTTACTCTAAGTTTAGGCAAGCTGCTAATTAGACTGGACATCGAGGCGACACAATCAAGTTCCATAGACTAGCTGTCTAGTCTACGCTAGGCTTAAGTGTAGATATCATTTTGTATAAGACATGTAGTTAGATGTATTCAAATTATATTGTAAGTGTTGGTTTTATTGCGAGCGAAACGACTTCTTTATACTTTCCATAAATATGTATAAATTGGTTTGAGAAAATGTCCAGGTGGCTAAAATTTACTTTAACGCAAAGTGTTAAGAAACCTTTTTGCTTGCGATAAAGCGGGCACTAAGTACTCATTTGAGGCAGTTTATTTTACACCGAAACAACAGTTATTTACCACAAAGCCTAGAGCTTTATAAATATCTTATAACAGAGTAAAACCCAAGAAAACGTCAAAATTAAGAACAAATATAGATATTGAGTTCATACTATCAACTTTTATTGAAACAGTAGTTTGACTTACTACAGGGAAGATGGTTGTATCTGACTGGTATATATCTATTCGACGCATGAGGCAGGATCACAAGTAGCTCAGTTGGCAGAGCAACTGCACGGATAGCAGAGATCGTGGGTTAGAGTCCCGCCTCTAGCTCGTAATTTTTCCTAACCATTTTTAAGAATTTACAATGGTATATATCTGTCACTCAGTTCATAAAACTTTGTAATAAGAGTTGATGTTCCGGTCTCAGATATGTTAGTTCATAGCGTATTGTTGCTTCGGTGTAAAACAGTCTGCTTAATTCCTGATTAGGCGACACAGAATTTAAACCAAGCAAGAATATATCTTAAGTCAATGGCATAAAAGTGTTTTGACGACCTAGTACCAACTAAAACGAAAACTAGTATCTATGTTGCATTGATATAGGGTTAATTATTGATTGGCTCAAGATTCCGTGTCGCGTAACGAGGAACAATTCATAGACTAAGAAAAACAAGTGCTTTTCCCACGGATGTAAAAGGCCTTGTATTTCTTAGTTCTATGCTTTGTATAATGTTTCTTGTAAGAATGGTGTATAACAAATTTACTCTGGAAGCGTCTAGGCCCTGTACCATGTGTAACGAGAAATAAATGTTATTTGGAACGAAATCTATATGTGTTTTGTTTACAGTTTGATTTTGAATTGTAATTTCATTATGTAATTCTGCTCGCATTAAAAGGTTTAATACAAGGTCCTTTCGTTTTATTTCGGTTATAAATCTAGTCTGTTTGTAATTCCAAAATGACACCTTTTGACTAAATGCACATGAAAGTACGGTACTGATACACAACCAATTTAAAAAAAATCTCCGCCTGTTTGTTCCGGCTAATCTCCGAAACGGCTGAACCGATTTTAGCGGGACTTTCACTGGCGGATAGCTAATGTTTCAAGAATTAACTCGGGCATTAACTTTTAGTTAAAAAAACAAATTAGGGTACCGAGAGTTAAAGTATGAAACCAAGTCTACGCGGGTGAAACTGCGGGGACCAGCTAGTACTAGTAGTATTTATCTATCATTTGGATTGTACTTTGTTTGGAATGAACATTAAAAACATTACCCTCCCTTGCTTTTTATAGTCAGGTAATAAATGAAAAGGAATAGTTACTGTGTAATATTTATTTGTACATTGTTTCACTGTTATCAATAAACATCTCTCACAGCCTGCCTAAGTTCTAGTTCAACCCTACTTTTTGATTATAGGTAGTTCGTTCAAGAGTTTTGCAACCATACTAGCCATAGAACGCTCCATCTTTTTACATATTCAGATTACTCGGGAATATTCAAGTAGGATTGCTTCAACTGTATTTTATATGCATGTAGGTTCCGAGTTCAGACTTCAATGTTATTTACAATATCTATCAGCCTTCATCTTACTCCGTCTATCGAGGAGTGTTTCATGCAGATTCCCCTCATCCTTCGCCTTCCTCAGCTCTGACACTGCCCCCTCGTTCACTCGCAGTCTTTTATCTTGAAACTTCTGGAATTTCTTACTGTAATGTGAAAATATATAATTAAATAAATTGAAAATAAAAGAAGGCGTGGTGGCCTCGGGGTTAGAGCAGTCACCTGCTACGCAAGCGACCCAAGTTCGAAACGCAGTGGGGCCTGTACCAATGAGTTTTTCAAAGTGATTTTACACCACATGGTTTACGGTGCAGGAAAACATCGTGAGGAAACCTGCATATGTCTGAGAAATAATTCAAAGACGTATGTATAGTGCCTAAGCCGGCGATGGACTCATCCTCTGTCACGTTAGCACTTAATCATATTCAGAAAAATGTGGGTGTTGAAGATTACAACACCTCGGCCTATCCCTTCGGGGAATTCAGGCGTGACCATATGTATGTATGTTATAATTAAAATTTCAAAGTGGATTGAGCAGTGTTAATGAACTTTTTCAGTACAAATAAACCCAATTGGATCCCCTTGAGGGTATCTAGTTAATACCGGTGATCACTATCATCACAAAAGGATCACTCCTTGATCATAAATGGAGAGGTCTTCAACCCATGCATGATGCCCCTAGTATTGCAAACAACCACAGGCTGCGGTAACCACTTACCATCAGGCAGGCCGCATGCTTGTTGGCCACCTTAGTGGTACTTTTAAGTTTTTTTATTTAAAGCCAATTTGAGTATCTCAATTTCTGAAGAATAGAATGTTTTTTAGTATTAGGCCCTTGTGTATACTTACACATAATTAACTTCAACCTCAGCCAAGTCACCCTGCTCAGCATCAGCAATTGCAGCTGTGTTATCCTCCCTAGCTCTATTGCTGCGTATGATGCAGTACTCCTGGTCTCCCGCTGACGTGCTACTCGTCACCACAGAGTCATCCTCGGGGTTCACTGACATGAACTTGTTTAGGGTACTTAGGATTGCTGTTTTACCTGGAATTAGGGAAAGTTTATTCTATGAGTATGAGGTAAAATGCTAGTTTGAACTAGTGATGCTATCTTTTTTGTGGTTCATTTAAACCTAATATAACATTATGCATTTCCTACTATATTGCATTATACTCTACATCCATTAAACTGTTATAGAAGATGTTATGGAGACAGAAAATCACAATATTATGTATCTATACCACATGTTGAATAAATGAATAACTAGCCATGCCTCCCAGTTTTACCAACATAAAATATAATAAGCCAATGTCACTCAGTGATAATGTAGCTTCCTATTAGAGAAATATTTTTTTAAATTAATTAAATTGTTAAAAAAAATATCCAATATATCTATAGTCTAGTACCCATAATACATGCTTGCATAGGTTTAATCTAGACATCTGTTATTACAAAAATAATTAATTCACTGCTCTGGATAGAGACACAGTCATTTGGGTTTTCATATCCCCTCATAGATTGCAGTTCTGCACTATAGTCAATCTATGATACACTTAACAGACACACAGATGCTGGTAGGTCGAGTAAACATTGCATATACTTACCATCTTGCCACACAGGCTCCCACTGTTCCATAGGCCCCACAGCATCTGACCTTCCAATAACAACACCTTCCTTAGTCACTCCTAAATACTTCCCATAGCCTGACTTCAAGGCAAACTTATTATCCCCAGCCGGGAATGCTGTGAATATCTCCTCAGGACTGGGCCCTTCAGTGTCCCCATGCGGCGCCCCAATAGTGAATAGACCATTATCTAACGCCGACACATAGGTCCCGCTGCCAAACTCGATGGACAGTGATCCTGTGATGTCCTCGATTTTTTCCACTTTCCACCAACCACCATGCTTTATACAATCCACGTCAACTTTAGAGTCTTCTGTCTTGTCCCTCTTTTTATGTTTGCGTTTTTTAGCTCTGAAAACAAGACAAAAATAAAAGTAACTATGTTTCTTGTTTCGTGAATTTAATGAAATTGTTTTGATAAGTAGTAGTGTAAAGCCAGTGTCGCATTTTTTCTCATAGAATTAAAATAGTTCGGAAACAACTTTTATACCTAGTTATTCAAATATATGCAACATATAAGCATCTTCTAACGTAATCTTCACTTACTTTGGTTTTTCTCCTTTCAGAACCAATTTACCGCGTTTTACAGCAGCGTATTCGTCAGCCATGGTTCTGCACTACACTCCACAATAATTTACTTTTTGTTTGGGGCACGGGAGCAGAACAAAATTTGTTGCTGAATTTATTATTATATTGTCGTCTTGAAATATTAGAGGTTATGTTTGATTTGATTGTCTGTCAGTTGTCACAATACAACTCTGTCATGATATGCGTCATAGATAAAGAAAAAAAGGCCTTATTATATGAATACTGAATTTGAATTCGATTGATGTTTGGTAGAACCAAAGATAAAGAATGTAAAATAATTATTTATCTATGGGCGGAACCAATCGATGGATTTCTGTCTTGTCTGACCGACAAAGTAACAAATTGCAACGCCTTCACTAAGAATTCATTTAGAGTAATGAAATACAGACAAGACTTAAAATACTGTAGTATTTTATTTTCTTACTAATTAAAACGGACTAGAACCTATTTTGAATAGTCGGTTTTAGTAGCTAATTTACGCCAAGATATGACGGCTGATAGAGAGAAATGGAAGAGAAGAACACATTGCGCCGACCCCAAATAATATGGGATAAGGGCAGGAAGATGATGGTTTTAGTAGCTAATTTTACAATATTTGTTGAGTGTATCTCCTTTGTGTCTATGGAAGCAGCCGTTATGTTCCAATTCAGTGAAATAATTACTTTTAATTATTATTCAGGCATTAATATTGTAAATCATGACATTATTAATTATTTTGATTAGTTAGAACACTGCTCAGAAGAACTTTTTTTAAAATAATTTAAGAATGAGAGAATACTTTTTGCGTCTCACCATAAAGAATATAAAAGACAAAACATAACATAGACAAGTAAATAAAAGTCTAATAAAAAGTCATGTTCTCACTCACTTCTCAAAAACACGCCATCTTGTAATTTTGAGCATGATGTTGATCTGCTCGTGAAAATGATTATCTTTTGAGTAAATTAAGTTATAGTGTAAATATAATACAACAAAATGGATATGCCCGAAGTGAAAGCGTTTAACGCGGAGGTATTATTTCGCTATTATTTTAGTGTTATCGACTTTGATCCGTGGCATCTTTTTACCAGGTTTTTTTCTTGCAGTTATCCGGGTTATACGATAACAAGCCGCCTATATCGAAGGCAAAGATGAGCGCTATCACAAGGGGCGCTATAAAGGCTATAAAGTTTTACAAACATGTAGTGCACAGTGTGGAAAAGTTCATTCAGAAGTGCAAGGCAGAATACAAAGTGCCTGGGCTGTATGTGATAGACTCGATAGTACGGCAGTCGAGGCACCAGTTTGGTCAGGATAAGGACGTGTTCGCGCCCCGGTTCGCTAAGAACATGCAGCAGACGTTCGCCAACTTGTTCCGGTGCCCTCCGGATGATAAGGTAAGTTATGTAAAAACTTGTGTTATAGGTTATAATTTGCCCTCTTATCTCCCTCCGAGCCCAACATAACCGTAAATAAAAAATAATTTGTTGTTTTTCATGGGTTGGTATCATAATCATGAGTTTAGAAGCTTCCTCACTCCCACTGCATCAGTGGTTTGTGATTATAATATTTCTGTCAAAGATCTTACAGTTGCTTCTTACTATTAATTTAATTTTGCTGACTTTAGCCAGCTGCTCCTTCATTCTAAACATTAGCCTATGACTATCCTGAAAGTACATTCTAAATATTGCTAAAAGAATATTTCACATAGCATTAATTATTAAAACAATTGCCTTCTAAAAGTTTGTATATAACAAACTACCTGTTTACTTTTGATTACAATGTTTATATGTGTATGATGAGATAAGATTTTCAGTTGATAATACAGAGTAATTATAATATTACAAGACTATAATAATTATACAAGACTTATTAGAATAATTAAGTAAAGATGGGACCAAACATACCAAAGACTTAGCCACTTCTTAATGTAATGGTTATTGAACTGAGAGTATGTCAGATATATCTGTCCTTTTGAGAATGAAATACCATAAAGTTGATGACACTGACCAGACAGTGCATTAAAACCTTTTTCATTCAGCTATCATGGCATGAAATCTCTTGACAAGAAATGAAAATATGAAAATATGTGTTCCAGCGCAACATAATCCGAGTGCTGAATCTATGGCAGAAGAACAATGTGTTCAGTCCTCAAGTGATTCAGCCGCTGATGGATATGGCCAACCCCAACCATCCGCTGCACCAGGAGATACAGCAGCAGCAGAACAACACTGCTAATGGTAATACTAAACACATTATTACAAAAGACAGACTAAGATAGTCCTTGGTTTAAAAGTAGCTTCATCTCTTTCTGTGATATGGTTTTAAAACGGAATGGACATGGTTTTAGTCAGAGTTAAACAATGTTTTATAAAAAGGGGGGAATTTCACCCTCAAAGTCTGTGCCTGTTATGAGTGATCCATAATTTAACCTCAATCAATAATGTAGTTTTATGTCATATACATATAACATAGTATTCACTAGTGAATGCAAAATGCAAAATTTTGATAGTTAAAACCCTAAGGAGGCCCTAATCTCTTACCTTAGAAATATATAAAGTATCATCTCTGCCTTCTGTCAGTGAATGGTTTGGCAATAAGGTACTTATAGTAATAGTATGTTGACATATAAACTTGTGAAATTGCAGGCAGCAGCTTAAATCTGAGTCACAACACATCAGACAACAAGCTATCACCAATGGCCACTTCATCTCACACCCCTCGCTCTGCATCACCTATGGGAGACTCGGTAATATTTTCACTCATTGGCAATAATAAAAAACCATAATACTATTGAAACTAAGACAGTATTCAAATGTTTTACTAACTTTAACTAAAAGTAGGAAAACTTTGTTTTCCTACTTTTGCACTAGCAAGATAGCAAGCAATGGCAAGACTAAAAAAATTATGAAAACAAATTAAGTGGAATTTGGCATAAATTATAAATTATATTCTCTTGTTTATCAAAAACATCTTTTTATATGTGGCTGGCTACTGCAGCCTAAAAAGATTTATTTCTTGATTGATGTAAATTTTAGCAATTTACTGAGTTAAATTTAATGATGATTTCAAATGAGATTGCTTGATTATCTGTTGCTAAAGAAAGTCTAAACTTTAGCTAGGGCTTATGAGTAAGCGGATATGTAAGCATTTTTATATTTTTCCAGTTCCAAGACCAGGATTCAAGGGCGGGTCAACCGAAGTTCAACAGGAAGCTGTTGAACGACTTCGAGTACGAGAGCGAGGACGACGCGCTCCCCGAGCCGCCGCCGCAGCACCAGCCCGCGCATCCTTCGCACAACACCGCTGATGCCTTGGGAAGGTGCATAATATCATATAATCAATATATTCATACAACTATACACACAAAGTATGTATGCAGAAATATGTATGCATACATAAGTATAAATAAATGAAGTGACTATTTGTAATTCCAAACGACGTATCTGCGCGTCCAACTGTGAGCGAATTTACGAAGAAGATGCGATATTAGCAGTGAATGTGTGCAAATGATAGTTAATACAGGATTTTACTTGCATAAAAATATTTTTGTTTGTTTGTTCTGGCTGGACTGATTTTAAGGGGGCTTTCACTGCCAAATGGCCGATGTTATAATGTGGAACTTGGGATATATTTATTCTGGGAAAAGGGTCTACATTCAGAAAGTGGCAACAAAAGGTTTAATATAGTCAGTCTATTCCCACACTAAGTACTACGTACTGAAGTGTACTTAGTGTAAAAGTGTGGGACTCATTATCATATTTACAATGAGAATTTTCCATCATAGTTCTTTATCGCTTAAAAAGGCGACGCTACATAGCAGATGAAGTTCTTTAAATGTACTTATAGATATTAATTTATTCTGTTGCAGTATACTAACAAACCCAGAAATCATGAGACAGTTGCAGAGCTTACAAGCACAAATGCAGATGATGACTGGGATGCAAATACCAGTAAGTATTTAATTTATCAAAAAGCAAATTTGTTGGAGCCGACTTGCTCAATTTTCAAATTCAAAGCCATTGATACCATACAAGTCAAATGTGTAAGAAAACATTGTGGAAAAACCTGCATATGTCTGGAAGCAATGCAAAGACCCGAGTATTATGTCACCTTCAATTTTAAATGGGTGTTGTAAAACCTAGGATACTTCTGTGAAGACATGGAGCTTATATTTAGTTAAAGATGCTGTCTTGCCTTTATATTCACTTTAAAACTGAATAAAATGTCTTTACTTTTTTCTCTCCTTGCAGAATCTTATGCCAATGATGTCAGATATGCAGTTACAGCAGAATCAAAATCAAAATTTACCTTTTTTGGTATGGCATTTACCTTTCACTCTTACAGTAACTGGTACCCTGCGGCTTACGTGGCCTACGATAAATATACAATATTAACAAAAAAATAAAACAATTAAGAAATTTTCTGTCTGTCTGTCTAAGCGGAACAAACAATTCCGCTTAGTCCCTGAGATAGCTGAACCGATTTTAAGAGGGACACTGTCAGTTAACTGATGTTTCAGTATTTTGGCAACTAATATCTTTATATATAAAAATGAATCCCCATTTCCCTTGGGACTTTCACTGCAGGTAGCTGATTTTTACGCTAATTTTATTAAAAAAACAGCATGAAACTAAACCTACGTGGGTGAAACCGCGGGTCACAGCTAGTTATTAATGAAAATAAGGTTCCACGAAAAAAGGCATCCATGGAATGACGTCCTCCGCAGGGCACTATTATTAGTATTGAATACAAATGTGTGTTTGCAGAGTTCCCAAGAGCAACAGAAGCCACATGAGCCCAAAGACGACATGGCCAATGAATCGGACATAGAGTTTGTCGAAACTGGCCCACAAGTCATTGAAATACCAGACGCTAATGATTCAAGGTATCATTTTGGGGAAATGTGTGTATGATAACTTTAAATATTCAATTACATTAGAGATAAGTGTTTGTTCAGTGATTGGATCACTTTGCCAGGCGGGTTCGATTCCCGTTTTGATGTGTTTTTTCATTTTATTGATTTGTAGAAAAATTACTGTTGTTTGAGTAGAAAAACAGTGTAATCTTTTTTGTACCTGTTCAAATCATAAAGAATACTAACATAGATTTAAAATGCGATGAGTGTTTGTTAAGTTGTCCTTTTATTTATCAAAAGATACTAAATTATTTATTCCATAGAAAGTGAAAATAATATTTTTAACCGTAAATAACTTGTTGTAAAACGCGACTGAGACCGCATGGTACTGTAGTACATGATGAGGTTGATAAAGTGGTAATTTCCAGGAGTCCATCACCAAAGTCCCGCAGACATCGGTCGAGGTCAAAGTCTCCCAAACGAAGGCGCCGCTCGAGGTCGAGGTCGAGGTCACCGCGGAGACGACGCGACAGAGACAGGGATAGAGAAAGGTACGACTATTAACGGCTTTTTATTTTTATTTAGTTTTAATTTTCCCAGCAATATAAATATGAATCTTATATATAAAAATGAATCCCCCTTTCCCTTGGTCACGGCAGCACGCGTAAACGGCTGGATGGATTTTAACGGGACTTTCACTGGCAAATAGCTGATGTTTAATGTTTAATAAAATTAGCCTCAAACACTTCTTGTTTGAGGCTAATTTTATTTAAAAAAACAGCATGAAACTAAATCTACGCGGGTGAAACCGCGGGGCACAGCAAATTTTGCATAATTCTATTGGTTGATGTTTTACCTCTTCTTCATTTCGAGTGATCACTGACGAAGTTTGCACCAGTTGCAATCTATACTCTCAAAAAAGTCACCTCGAAGGCAGGTTGAAAAATTATAATTTGATGACTGTTGGGATTATCCAATCAATAAACTAATGACATAAATTATCTACAACAAACAATAACGGATAATTTACAATTTTTGATTCCAGGGACAGAGACAAAGATAGGGATAGAGATAAGGACAGGGAGAAGGGCTACAAAGAGCGGGAGGCGGAGAGGGAGAAACAGAAAGAGAGAGAGAAGAAGGGACTGCCGCCCATCAAGAAGGACAATCTTAGTGGTAAGTGGATGTGGTATTGAATCTGCCTCTTCCCCATACTACAGTACATATAAGCTTACTACAAGCTTAGGTTCAATACGAGACACTCACACAGACCGCATCTTCGTCACCTATGTCTATTACTTCAATAGTTCTCAAAGTCGTACCTATTTGACATTTTTGAGAACTACAATTGTTACCAAAAATGTCACAAAAGTACGACAAATCTAAAAGGAGTAAATTTCGAAACTTCAAGAGTGAAAAGACTGCCGCGTTGGCTTAGTGGCGCAAAGCGCTGCTCTAAAATACGAGGTTTTGCGTTCAATCCCCGGGTCGGGCAGTGGGTTATTAGGTTTTTTTCCAGTGATAGCCTAAGTCTGGATTAGTGTCCGGTTAATTGCAGTAGGCTCCTTTTATATGGGGCTATAATAATAATGTTGCTACACTATAAGTACACCTCTGCCCACCCTTTTGGGGAGAACAGGCGTGAGCATATACAGGGTGTCGGAGAAAAAGGAACAGTTGTCTTCTAGAAGTTGTAGGGTTTTATGAATATATCACTGTTTTGAAATCATAAAATATCTAACTCCAACGATAACGTAGTTATAGGCTATGGCCGAAGAGCTCACGGCCTTAAGCGATTGAATGAACGCGCGGCCGCATTTCATTAATATTTATCAGATATATGTCACTTAACTAATAGAATGTTTTCCCGTTTTTATAGTAAATAAATGTAAAGTATCACAATATTTGTGTGTTATCAGTGTGCAGCACAACACTATGGGTCGGTCATTTATCAAAGCTGGCTACACCGGAGGAGTTGTCGGACATATTCGGCGCCATCGGCGGAGTGACCGCCATCGACGTCGTGGCTCCGCGGGGATGTGCCTTCGTCGTCATGGAACGGAGGAGAGACGCGGCCAAGGCCATCGCCAAGCTTAACAAACATAAGCTACATTCTAAGGAGATCACGGTTAGTATTCATTGCAATTTTATATTAATTTTATTTCACATATTTTTGGACGTGAGATTATCAGGAAAAGTACCATCTATCACTCAAAAGCGTTGCTACATACTTTACGTTGACCTCAAGAGTTTTTTGCGCTCAGCGAAAATAGTATGGATAACTGCGCATGTAGCTGTACGCGCTCGCCCATACTAGACCCAAAAAAATAGTACTATTGCTTTGAAGGTCTGCACTCGTAAGGCGTGACGTCATTGTATATGAAGGCATAACACGTGCACCCCCCCACTTAGCGACCAGGAGGAACACCGTGGAGTTTAGTCGGTGCGATTCCGACATAACCCTTCTGCTGCCCCCGCGGCGGTTGGTGTAAAGGGCGTGACGTCATCAGTAGTGTGTATTTTCTAGGTGGCGTGGGCTCCAGGGCGCGGCGTGAAGGGGCGCGAGTGGAAGGACTACTGGGAGGCCGAGCTGGGCGTCTCCTACCTGCCGTGGCCCGCGCTGCACGCGCGCTGGACCCTCGGGGCGCTGTCCCTGGACGCGCTCGAGGACGGCGGCGCCGTGGACGAGGACACGCTGCCCGCCTGGCTGCCCCCCAGGGTCAGTACACTGCCATACTAGCACCATGGAGGACACGTGTCGTACCTACCCTGGCCGCTGGACCCTCGGGGCGCTGTCCCTGGACGCGCTCGAGGACACGGCAGTCCCTCCGGCTGCCTCTCATTGCCTTCATATGAAAATGTTTTTCTAAGCTAGAGCTGCAATATATCCAATTTTGAATATGATTTGTATATTTCCGCAGATAATCCCCAAGACAATGATGGAGAACATGTCAATGCTGGGCATGCCGGCCGTGTCGGGCGCGGGCATGATGGGCGGCCTGCCGCCGATGCCCGGGGCCATGGCCATGCCCGGGGCGATGGGCGGCGCCATGCCCCCGCTGCCGCCCATGCCCGGGGCCATGCCCCCGCTGCCCCCGGCCAGCTTGGCCAGCGGCCTGCCCACACCCGCAGGACTCCAGTTGGCTAATTTGCCCAATGCTCCAGGGGCAAACCTCGCCATGGCTGTTCCAAGGATGCCGCCGCCTGGGTGAGAAATTTGCAAAAATAGCTTGCATTCGCTAATATGCGATAGATGGCGCTTTTTGTGTTTTTATCATATAGGGAACCGTATATCATTCGATCAGCGAAGTTAAGCAACCATACGCCTAGCCAGTAGTTGGATGGGTGACCGCCCGAGCTCCCTCCGTGCCTCGGAGAGCACGTTAAGCCGTCGGTCCCGGTTGCCAATTTAACATCTTTGGCAATCGTTACAGGTCAGTCGGAGGCCTAAAAATAATCTGACAACTGGTTTAACCCAGATCACAGATTTTCCTCCTAAATGGGGTTGCGAAGGTCAGATGGCAGTCGCTTCGTATAAAAATCAGGTGACCAGCCACATCGGGTTGAATCAAGTGCCGACCCCAACAATGTATGGGATAAGGCCAGGGAGATGATGAGGGAACCGTATAAACCTTGATTGCCCAATGCTAGATTTTCGCTTATCCAAAGAGGACCTTTTTTAATCTTTATTCTCTTGAGTCTTTTGTGAAAAGAGTATTACAACAAGTTTTCGATTTCTATTAAAAGTACATCAGGCAGTAAAATATTGGGATACCCATGCTTTTCAAAATTGTATTAAGTATTATTATCAGCCTATCGTTTGCCACTGCTAGGCAAAGGCCTTCTTCCATTTCACTTGTCCTCAGCAGTCAGCAAAAATAAAATGTTTGATAGAACACTAAGCTATAATAAAGCTCAGTGAATTTTGTGTTGCAGTGACAGCTGCATGTATAGTACAATATAATTGATATATAAGTAACAATGTATTAATTCCAGCATGGCAGGCGGTCTCCCCCCGGGCATGGCGCCGGGTCTCCCCCCCGGACTGCGGCCCAACCTACCCTCAGGAGTGCCAGGTAACTTTACCTGCATATACACGTGCTGTCATGAGTTATGAGCGGTGATCTAGAACATGCAGCACTCATTGTATGAGTGTGTATGGTGGCACACTATTCATGTTAAGTGCCAACGTGATAGATGGTGAGCCCATCCCCGTCTCAGGCATAAAGATATGTCTTTGAATTACTCAGGTTTTCTCATTGTAAAGCTCATGATCTGAAATCACTGTACTTAAGCTTTTAGAAACACTCATTGGTGCAGATGGCTCATTCGAACTTGAATCGCTTTCGTAGCAGACGACTACTCATACCACACGGCTACCGCGGCTCTTAAATAAAAATGTGGAAGTTAATAAAAGTTTCTCCGTGTTTAGGTCTTCAGAACGATGGCGGGTTGCCGCCGTCTGGGCCGTTGTTGAGGTTCCCCGGCATGCCGCCGCAGTCCATGGGTCAGCCAGGTATTATATTACTACTAACTCACACTAATATCATTAGACAGGGTGTCGGGGAAACCGGGACAGCTCTTAAAATATGTGATAGGGTATAATTTTAGGAAGCAATTAAAATTATTATGACAAAAATATTTTCTTCCGTTTTCGAGTAATTTATGTTCAAAGTTGACTATATCAATACCCTATTTTCGCATACAAATCAGCTGTAACGTAGAGTTATTCACGTGAAATCTAACTACGTTTTTATTTTTTTTTCTCCCACAAATAAATCTTAAAATAATCCCATAAAACCATTTTTCGAAACCAGTAACCTTCCCCTTAATTTAAAAATTAATGACCGCGTACGGAATGTAGGTAAACGCGTTCATTCAATCGCTTAAGGCCGCGAGCTCTTCGGCCGTTGCCTATAACTTCGTTATCGTTGGAGCTAGATATTTTACGATTTCAATATAGTGATATATTCATAAAACCTTACAACTTCTAGAAGACAACTGTTCCTTTTTTCCGACACCTTTATATTTGTTTTTATTCATTTATATACCTTATGGAATGACTTGAAACCACTTTACCTAATAGGAAAAAGGGAAAACTTTCATGCTATCTCACAAAACTTTGAACATTATGTTGTGTGTGTGTGTGTTTGCTTTTTAATAGTAACCATTCCATAATAATGACATCTTAAATAATATTAATAAATTAATACCCTTTCTTCTACTTCTACTTTCATTAAATGACTTCGCGCTGCGAACTTTGAATTGCTCTTTCCATGCAATAATCACCTTTACGAATTTTATTAACTTGTAGAAGTTGAATTCAATATGATTTATTGCACAAAAATTTACATTATATTTATCACGTGAACGATTTGATCAATGACCCCTCAGCGTGTCTTTTGACATTTTTAACAAGCGGACTTACCGCGGTTTCACCCGCGTAGTTTTCGTTCCCGTGGTAGTACGGAGATAAAATATAGCCAATGTTACTCGCTGACGATGTAGCTATCCATTGCTGAAAGAATTTTCAAGATCGGTCAAGTAGTTTAAGAGCCTATTCAATGCAAACAAACAAACAAAAATCCAATCAAATCTTTCCTCTTTACAATATGAGTGAAGACAAGTCAGTGACATTTAGAGATGTCTATGTGTACTAGCATAATATTATGTACTAGCTGTTTCACCCGTGTAAATAAAATTAGCCTTAAACACTCCTTGAAACATCAGCTATCTGCTAGTAAAAGTCCCGGTAGAATCGGTCCAGCCGTTCACGCGTGGTGACCAAGGGAAATGGGGATTCATTTTTATATATAAAGACTAGTTATATATAAAGATGTGTGTGCAGGCATGGTGGGCGGATTCCTGGGCAGTTTGCTGGGCGTGGGCGCGCTGGTGGGCGGCCTGCCGCTGCCGCTACACCCACACCTACACCACGCTCCACCCGCGCAACCACAGGTATATATAATGCTCCCTGGGCCTGGACACAAACTTACATTATTTATTTATTTATTTATTATTTACTAGCTGACCCGACAGACGTTGCCCTGTCTTAATTATGAGAATGCAGCACGTATTCTGTCAATTCTATGTCAAACGTCATAAGGTTACATCAAAAAGTTTTTATTGTCCAAAGCGCTAAGGTTAGATTTAAGAAGAAATAAATAATTTTTTATGGTGGTTCAATAATTCTTAAATTTTCAAATTTTTACCCAATCTTCTTAGTTTTTTCTTTCATAAGAACCATCTCCTGACAATAACGAACTCAACAAAGAAACATATTAACGAAATCGGTCCAGCCGTTCACCCGTGATGTCGTGACCAAGAGAAATGGGGATTCATTTTTATATATATAGATTTAAAACTTTATTGTACACTAGAATTACACAAATAGGAGACAATATACATTAACGTACAATTGGCGATCTTGTTGCACATGGCGATCTCTACCTCACGCTCCGCTAGTACAAACAATAGATAATGTACCGGAATGACATATGTCACGTGACTGATTTATGTCATTTGCATACATTTTTTATCGTTTCTATTAGCGTAAGCGCAAGAGAATGTTACATTGTATAGGCCCACTGGGTTTGGGTGGCCTATACACCCGCACCTGCCGTCACGAAGTACGAGCGCTCAGCTAAAATGCTCAGTGACACAGTAAATCCTTAAGGAAAATAATGTGAAGTCCCATGTAATAGGGGACGAGTCTATTGCCATTAAGTAAAAAATTATTTAAATATTAATGTTTGTACTTTTTGTTTGTTTGTAGCAGAGGACAGGTGAAATAAGCCAGAGTGACGACGCGATGGACTTGGACACCGAGGAGACTCACAATGAGGAAACCAACGGCGGTGACACACAGACAGACTCCAATACCGCGCCACCGCCCATGCTTTCCGATCAGGTAAAATACGTTTTATCATCATATATAGAAGGAATGTTAATGTTTAGTTTAAGGCAGACCGGTTTGGGGCGGTCTTGCTGGAGTGCAGGGCCTATAGACAAAGTAACATTATCCTCCCGCTTCGCTTGTAGAAACGATACAAAATATACGGGAATGACATATGTCACGTCACTGATTTATGCCATTACCATACTTTTTATGTCGTTTTTACTAGCGCAAGCGCGAGAGAATGTTACTTTATCTGGGCTTACAGCCTACAGATACGAACCTACCTACCCGAGATACTACGCTATAGAAGTTATTTATTTATTTGTATAATTCAGTTTGCATGCAGAAATAAACAATATGTACAGTACACGCATATTATTAAAAATTTAAACATTCGCCTCGAAATACTCCATACATGCCGACTTGAACGTCTGCTATTGATCCCCAAACGAAATTACATATACGCGATGCCCAAAACTATCCTAGTGAACCCTTTTTGCCAGCTACATTAAATTTGTAACATTATATTAATGAACTAGCTGTGTCCCGCGGTTTCACCCGCGTAGATTTCGTTTCATGCTTCATGTCGCGGAACCCTAATATTTTTAATAAATAAAAGTAGCCTAAGTTACTCCTTGAAACATCAGCTACCTGCCAGTGAAAGTTCCGTTAAAATCGGTCCAGCCGTTTCAGAGATTACCCGGAACAAACAGACAGACAGACGGAGAAAATTTTTAAAACTTGCTTTTTCAGTGTCAGTATCGTGTATACTTTCATATGCATTTAGTGAAAAGCTGTAATTTTGGAATTACAAACAGACACTCCAATTTTATTTATCTGTATAGATGTATAGATAAACTCAGTGCTGTCCCATCTATCAGTATTGTAATACACTACTACTCTAACCTTAATATGGCTTGTACAATTAAATAAAATTCAAAATATAAAGTACTTTCAAATCGTCAGAAGGACACAGAAAATACAGATTTTATCAAGAAAAACTGATTAATTGGTCTCCTTAATTTTAATTTTAAATACCGTTAACAGCTCCAAGCGCTGCTCTCCAAGCCGCCACCGAACTTCAATTCTTCAGAGCCGCCGCCGAACTTCAATATGTCCGAACCACCGCCCTACAATGCTTCACAGCCACCACCCAATGACGAGAATAAGGATGACGATCGCAAGGTATCACGTCAGCTTAGTTGCAGGTGCCGTCACGAGATATGAGCTGATACGTTGGATATAGTCGTCATTTTATGAGTATGTCTCTGTATATACGGTGCGTGCGACGCTAATAGAATACCCTACAAATTTAGCTGAGCGCTGATATCTCGTAACGGCGCCTGTGCATTAATTTATTGACATTTGATGCCTGAAAATTATTATCAAATATTTTTGTATTTATATGTCTATGACTAGCTGTGCCCCGCGGTTTCACCCACGTTGATTTAGTTTCATCCTTATTGTCGCGGAACCCTAATATATTTAATAAATAAAAGTAGCCTAAGTTACTCCTTGAAACATCAACTACAACAACAGCTACCTGTCAGTGAAAGTCTAGTTAAAATCGGTCCAGCCGTTTCAGAGATTACCCGGAACAAACAAACAGACAGACAGAGAAAAATTTTGAAACTTGGTTTTTTAGTGTCAGGTAGCGTGTATACTTTCATATGCATTTAGTGAAAAGCTGTTATTTTGGTATTACAAACAGATACTTCAATTTTACTTATCTGTATGTATAGATGTATAGATTATGTCCTGAACTTCTTATATGTTTAATTTATAAATTTCAGGCCTCAAGGGTCATAAAAATACAATATATTACATATATTGATATTAATAATTCCCAATGTTTAATCAATTTATTTACATTAGTATCGCATCCTGTAGTTAGTTTTGGGGTTAAGCTTAACTTGATGATTGTGATAACTTTACTATGCAGGGTGTCGGGGAAATCGGGACAGCTCTTAAAATATGTGATAGGGTTTAATTTTAAGAAGCAATTAAAATTATTATGACAAAATATTTCCTTCTGTTTTCCAGTAATTGATGTTCAAAGTTGACCATATCAAGACGTTATTTTCGCATAAAAATCAGCTGTAACGTAGAGTTATTCACGTGAACTCTAACTACGTTTTTATTTTTTTTTATCCCACTAATAAATCCTGAAATAATCCCATAAAACCATTTTTAGAAACCATTAAACTTCCCCTTAATTTAAAAAGTTGAATGACGTACGGAACGTAGGTAAACGCGGCCGCGCGTTCATTTAATTGCTTAAGGCCGCGAGCTCTTCGGCCATAGCTTATAACTACGTTATCGTTGGAGCTAGATATTTTACGATTTCAACATAGTGATATATTCATAAAACCCCACACCTTCTAGAAGACAACTGTTCCTTTTTCTCCGACACCCTGTATTGTTAAAAGAAGTTTATTGTAAGAATACATATTTGAAATGATTTTACAAAAAAAATACGTTTTTTTTTTTTTTTTTTTTTTTATTTTCCGTTGATAAGGATCTAAAAAATTATACTCTCATAATATGGGACTTGTAAACTTTATAAATATATTGTATTTCCAAAAGGGTGACAGAGACAGAGAGCGACGCGACCGTGACCGAGACAGGGACAGGGACAGGCGAGACAGAGGCGACAGGAGGGAGAGAGGAGAGAGAGACCGCAGGGACCGAGGGAGAGATGACCGAGGCAGGGATAGAGATAGGTGAGTTTACATTTCTTTGAATGTTTGGATGATATTGTGCAATATATTTTATATAATACTAGCTGTGCCCCGCGGTTTCACCCGCGTAGATTTAGTTCCATCATTATTGTTGCGGAACCCTAATATTTTTAATAAATGAAAGTAGCCTAAGTTACTCCTTGAAACATCAGCTACCTGCCAGAGAAAGTCCCGTTAAAATCAGTCCAGCCATTTCTGAGATTACCCGGAAGAAACAGACAGTCAGAGAAAAAAAATTTAAACTTGGTTTTTTAGTGTCTGTAGCGTGTATACTTTCATATACGTTTAGTGAAAAGTTGTAATTTTGGAATTACAAACAAAAACTTCAATTTTATTTATCTGTATAGATATAGATGTATAAATAATATTTTGTAATTATCACTCAGCGCTATCCAACCCCAAACTAAGCATAGCTTGTACTATGGGTACCTGGCATCGGGTATGATACTATATTTAAATAGATACCAAACACCCGGAGTACATACATACATACATATGCTCACGCCGGCAGCGGTGTTGCAGTAACGACTCCCACTTTACCCAAACACAAATGCTGATATCACCTGACATGATACCATAAAATGTTTTCCCTGACACGGCAATCGAACCCGCTACACGGCAGTCGCTTCGTATAAAAATGAGGTGATCAGCCTCATTGGGTTGAATCAAGTGCCATTTGCCAAGTGGGATTAGGCCATGGAGATTATGACGAAAAAAGATATCTTTACATACCTTTTTAATTAGTTTGTTTTTTATAATAAGTACTCTCAAAATAGTCAAGTAAAAACATTTGTTGCATAGTAAACAATTGTCAAGAGAACGTGACGACAGAAGAGATCGCGACAGAGACCGCGGCGCAGATAGAGGAGGAGAGCGCGGAGGAAGAGATCGCAGAGATAGAGACCGCGATAGGGATCGAGAACGGGACAGGTTCTCCAACAGAGACAATAATACCAGGTAATTTATAATGTTTATATTGACTACTAGCCTTGCCCCACGGTTTCACCTCCATATACGTAATTAATGTCATATTATTTTAGAATTATTAATTTCATGGCAGACCCGCGGAACCGTAATGTTTTAAAATAAAAGTTGCCTAAGTTACTCCTCATAGAATTTGCTATCTGCCAGTGAAAATCCCGTTAAAATCGGTCCAGCCGTTTCAGAGATTACCCAGAACAAACAGACAGATTTTTTTTAATCTTGGTTTTTCAGTGTCAGTAGCGTGTATACTTTCATCTGCATTCAGTGAAAAGTTGTTATTTTGGAATTACAAACGGACCCTTCAATTTTATTTATCTGTACAGATAATATAAAAAAAATTCTCTGTACCACATTTTAATCAAGGTAATAATATATAATAAATCCTAATCACTAACTCAAATTGTAATTTTTTAGCAGGGAACGCAGTCGGGAGAAGTCCCCGCGTCCACAATCGGACAACCCGGAGAAGTCGTTACAAGAACGCCTGTGGGAGATGGCCAACGGGAAGCCAGCGGAGTCCAGGGAAGAGTTCCCGGGGGCCGCCGCCGACCAGGAGCCCAGGGACAGGCCTCCGCCCATGGAGCGCGTGCCCAGGCATGAACTGCCGCCGCCCAACATGGATTCTGGTAACTTATATTTACTGTAATCAGTATAATAATTAGTACCTGGTTTCTTTTACTCACAATAAGAGAACTTGACGATCTATCATAACAAAAAAACCTACGCCCATGGGATACAGACGTGAGCATTATGTAGTATGTTCTCAAGCAACGCTTTTAGATATAAGTAGTAGACTACTAGACTTTTCTTTATGTAAATTTTTATCGTCATTTGCGCATTGGAACTGTGTCCATGGGCTTACATTTCTCAAGTGATTTACTTTGTTTTTTTTTAAATTGTATAATATTGTTGAAAAGAGTAATTACTGAGTTTCTTGCCAGGTTGCTGAGAAGACTCAGTAAAAGCAACCTTCCGAACCTGGCGGTACCATGTATAATCTAAATTAATGTTATTCTGACGATTTGAAAGTACTTTGTAAAAAGTCTAATCGAATAAAGATATTTTTGACTTCGACTTAAAAAAATTCAATAAAAATCGAAACCGGTCAAACCCGGATTCGAACCGGGGTACTCTGGTTTCGTTATTGCCCCGTAAGCTGGGAGTCTCACGTCTGAGCTACCATGACTTGACAGATGTAGGCGAAATTTACTGTCGTATTGTAATGTATGTATGCATAATATGTAATATGCGGTTGGTGTTGTGTCCTTTGCAGAGGGAGAGAAGGGCGGCTGGACCCAGCTGCCCAGGCCTGCTCCGCCGCCGCCCGCCTTCCGAGCAGGTCAGTTTACTATCACTTATTATCATTTGTACTCTTATTTACTAAATTTTTCACGTATTGACAAGTAGCTTAGCTCGTAGAGGAGCTCGTAGCACAGTTGCTATTGCGCATTTCATTTGATCAGCGAAGTTAAGCAACCATACGCCTAGCCAGTAGTTGGATGGGTGACCGCCCGAGTTCCCCCCGTGCCTCGGAGAGCACGTTAAGCCGTCGGTCCCGGTTGCCAATTTAGCATCTTTGGAATCGTTACAGGTCAGTCAGAGGCCTAAAAATAATCTGACAACTGATTTAACCCAGATCACAGATTTTCCTCCTAAGTGGGGTTGCGAAGGTCAGATGGCAGTCGCTTCGTATAAAAATCAGGTGATCAGCCACATCGGGTTGAATTAAGTGCCGACCCCAACAATGTATGGGATAAGGCCAGGGAGATGATGACAAGTAGCTTAGCCTTTTCTTTTCTCTTGACCCTATTTTCTGCGTTCTAACGCTTTATTCGTTAGTTTAATTTAGTAATTTTTGTTTTCTATTTATTTTATTGCATTTCTCCGATTCGCAGCCCACATGAAAATTTTAAATAAATTAAATTTACAGAACTGAGAATGCGAGGGCCCCCCAGGCAACCGATGGCAGGTATGCATCGACATTCACTCGGTCATTCAAATATGTTTTGACTAGGTATTCACGTGGTATATATCTTCATTCCAGGTCCTTGGATGGATGGGCCTGGTCCGTTCGGGCCACGGTTCAACGGCATGGGTCCTCCGCCGTTCAACAGACCGCCCTTCGATGGGCCAATGTTCGACGGGCCGCCGAGGTTCGAGCGACCTCCATTTAATAGGATGCCATTCGACGGAATGAACCGTCCGCCGTTCGACGGGCCGAGGCCACCTTTCGACGGTCCCCGCCCGCCATTTGACGGCCCTAGACCACCGTTCGACGGCCCGAGGCCACCATTTGATGGTCCCAGACCTCCATTCGACGGACCCAGGCTTTTCGACGGACCAAGACCCCCATTTGACGGTCCAAGGCCCCCCTTCGACGGCCCGAGGCCTTTCGACGGACCCTTCGACGGGGACCGGCCGCCTTTCGATGGCCCCCCTCACTTCGACGGACCGCCTGAGTTCTTCGATAGGAATAATAGGAGGTTCGATGATTTTAATGACAGAGGATGGAATGGAGACAGGGACCGAGAGTGGGACAGACGACCCGAGTGGGACGAACGGCGCCGGGATAGGAGACCGCGGGAACACGACGACCGACCATCGCGGGATCGAGGACCGTGCGAGAAAGATGACCGGCCGAGGGAGAAGGACGACAGGCCACGAGAAAAAGACGAAAGGCCAAGAGATAATAAATCGCGAGAGAAGGACGAGAAAGTGCGAGAAAAAGAGGACAAGTCGCGAGAGAATGATGACAAACCGCAAGAGAAAGACGAGCGGCCTCGAGAACACGACGACCGACCGAGGGAGCGGCGCCGAGGAGACCGCGACGCCAAGGACAGGAAGTCCCGCTGGGGAGCACCCGACCCTGACGCTCCTCCCGACCTCAGCGACACCATACCACCAGACAGTGACGCCACTACACAACACAGTGACGCCATACCTGACAATACACAGACGAACGAAAGTGAACTCTCTAGTCAAGACCAGAACACAGAGACGAACACAGACACTTGTGCCAGCGACACATACAATGAGTCTGAAGACGCATCACAAGAAGACGTCAAAGATACTAGCAATGTAGAAATGGACTTGCCCACTGAAAGTCCTGAAGAAAAAAGTTACGAAGCGCCAGACAGTGTTCAAAACGACCCGGTGGACAGTGAAATGGGTACAGAAACAGAGACGAACACGCCAGATTTGTACGACGCAGGAGATTCAGTCGATACTAGTTTCTCAGTAGCTACGCCAGTACAGGATGAACCTCCGAGGAAAGAAGTTTCGCCTTCACCTCCTCGACAAGAAGAACCAGAGATCACCCCGGATACAGACAAAACTGATGATATATTTAGCGAAGAGACGCAAAAAGAACCTGAAGTTACAACTGAAGCTACTACAGCCGAAACCGAAAAAGAGGGGGCTGCTTGACAAAGGCGCCGATGGAAAGTCGGCTATTTCCAGTGGAAATGATTCGGGTGACACACGCCCGGGACGCGATGACATTCGACCGAGACTCGGCTACGCTTTGATAACGTCACACAGATACATAAACGAGTTCCTAGTTTGCTACGGTTCTAGTTTTCAGATATATACGACGTTACCAAAGCGAAGTTGCAGCTCGACCGCCGATGTAAAACGCCAAAGATTTTTTATACACGAAACAAAAGTTGAAATATACGAGTGCCTTATTGGTTACCGAAATGGTGTTTTGTTTTGTCACCGGCGGCGCTGAAGAGGAACGCGCCTGGGCGCTCAAGTCGAGTGACCCGGGCAAGGTACGGTTGCTAACTGATACACTGACACGCGCCTAGCACAATTGCACCTCATATATACTATATTCAAAAGAAAAAAAGATTCTAAATGTTGCCAGTACTTTGTCAAATAATTTCCGTAAAATAAAATTATAAAATTGCACATTTGTACTCGGCGGGCGTTGATTTTATATTTCTTGATAATGTCGAAATGGGCCAATATATAAATCATTAATGAACTTTAATACTTTTTTTCACAATAAATTTTTTTTCTTAAGTATTGGCTACCATTTCGATATGAAATTAATATCGCTAGCAATGTGTGCAAAATACCTCTGCGGCGGGCGTGTCACCCGAATCAGCTGGAAATACCCGAAGAGATGCAGAATGAAGACCTATTATTACTCCATGTTATACTCTCGTGCATTACTTGTGTCTTAGTGAATTTGTTATGTCGAATAGACGACATTTTTGAATAAGTTCTGTTAATTTTTCATTCATATTGCGGTGAATAGAATTGTGTCTTATTTTGTGTGATTTCGATATCAATTAACAAATAACCGCATTATACTTTTTATGATAAGTTCCCGAGTTACTGTTATACCAATTCATTTATTAGGATCGATTGATAGAACATCACCATTGGTGGAGGTAGGGAGAGGATTAAACATAATTGAAATTATATATTTAAATCTATATGATAGATATTAACATGATTTTATAAATGTATCATAGGGCAATCTATACCCGTAGATCACTCATCACGTTAGATTATAGAATAGGCGGACAAAGAACAAACAGCCATCGCGCTGTTACGTTTCATTATAGATGTCTATAATATGTAACATATTTTTTACAAAGTATAAACGCGGGGCTTTTTATTAAACTATATTGGAAAATAAGTACTCATTTACTTTAAATTTTAAGATTTTAGGTGTGTAGATAATTAATAATTATACTATTGAATTGCATGCTTCAATGTTTGTCACATTTGTGCTTAAATAAAATTATAAAAATACATGCGGGCGTTCTTAATCGTCGTCTAGATGTGACCTTCGCCGCCGCTCGAGCTCCCTTTTGCACACATTGGCTAGTGTTGCGTTTTGTTTGTGAATTACAGCATAGCGACTATACCGCAGCGCCGCCCATGCAGGAGACGTTGCTCCAGTTAAATCTTAATGGTGGCTCACGGCGGAGACAGAAGAAACAAACCTGCCACTACTGTTATTAAATCATGTATATTTATATTCTTTCACTTCCCTATAAAATGGTGTTAATATTTCGAGTTTCTAATACATAACTTAGCATTTTCCAGTCTTAATAGCGATAATACCTGTTGCAAACAATCGCCTAATGAGAAGGGTTAGAAGCTAGTGAGAGGCATAGGAATAATAATAAGAATCTAAATGGTTATAATGTAATTTAATTTGACTTCCTATTATTTAAATACAATTCTATTACACCACCACATTTTCGGAGTAAGGTTTTTACTATTTTGTTTAAATACCTGCCTTCAGTAGCGGGAATCAAATCGGCAAACTTTTACCTATTAGCAGTACTATTGCTGAATATACTATAATATCTGGGTATATCTCTACATGTTCATATTATTTTGCTATGGTAATATTAAATTTCTCTATAAACAAATGTAGGTAACATCCTTGTGTGCCCTTTAGATAAATTAGCAATATATAAAAAAAATTTTGAAAATAAAACCGTACCAAGTTTAGGATATAATAAATGCATAATTCGCTAGACCATTTTCTTCATTTAGGGTCGTGTCAGTCATAGACGTGTCAAAAAATTATATGATCGTCTTGTCGTTACCTTGTTATCAGTGTCACAGTATTCCGTCAATTTGTATAGGGATGTGCGATGTTGGTATGAATCGATTTGGATCATAATGGTTAGTATTTTATACATGATTCGATTCTTGGATTGAAAACTTTTGATTCGATCTTTTTATTTATTTTGGTTCATAATTGCTATCCAGAGTACTTACATAATATTTTTTTATTTATTTATTACTGATATTTTTAACACTATAGGGTTGTCGATAGTCAAACTTTTATCACACTAAATTTTGTTTCATGGAGTTAAATCTTTTAGAATAATAATATTAATTACTGGCTATTTATTTACTTATTACTGATAACTTAAAAATTACAATGAATTCAATCGATTCAGTATCGTTTCATGATTCTATTTGCATTGATTTTAATCAAAATTTAGGCCTTATTTGACTGACAGCTGACATAGTGACTGACAGACAGACCAAGACAGACGTCAAGTAAAACAAAGAATTCATTCCTTTCGGTCAGCCGTCAAATCTGTCAATAATATTTTGTTTGTTTGTGGTGTTAAAAGAAAAAAAGATCGAGAATAAAATTGCAAATATTTGTATTAAAATTTTCAATAAATATGGAGGGCATTAAAGTAATTACACAAGACTTTGTTAATGTGCATATCACAAAATCAGACACAGAAGCTGGAGCTCCCGTGGAGAGAAGGTTCAACAAGGGGATCACCATCCATGACTTTAAGGTTACCATGATTCATACATTTTATTTTCTACTAGTTATTTTGCTAAATACTGATGCAATGCTATGAGCGATGGATCTTTGTTTCAAATCCAATTTAAGCACGACGATAGCAGTGTATTTGTTATTGGTAAAAATACGAAAGACTGTCCAAGTTAATTACTTTTTTTTTCCAATGGAGACGATGATGTGGTTCGGGAAGTCTGTATTAATACAAAGTTGTACAGAATCAATACTTTGAGTTTTACGAAACTCTTCTATCCACACTACAATGAGCACTGTAATAGCAAATTTAGCTTTTTTATTTATGACTTATATTCATAACAGCTTTTAAACATAGATTTTTAAAGTACACTATATCTTCCTTTGGGGTCATATTTATCTCTATACTAGTTTCAACATTATCCAATCTGGGGTTTTACTGTGAGAAGGTAATACACAATAAAAACTATTTTCAAAAATTTGTTTTGCTGTTTCTGAGATTAGCAGAAATAGAAGTTTGTTCTGGCTGGACTGATTTTAATAGGACTTTCACTGGCATCTGATGCTACAAGGAGTAACTAAGGCTACTTTTAGCTTAAAGGAAACAAATTAGTGTTCTGCGAAATAAAGCCATATATGAAATTAATTCTATTTAGGTGAAACCATAGGGCACAGGTAGTAGCAGTCACAGTAGTATTGATAAGAATGGATGGATGCCCCTGCATTGGTTATTCTTTAGATCGGCAATTATACCTATTCCTCTTGGCTACTTGCCGGGTTCTTCTCAGCAAAAGCAACCTTCCAAATAATTCCCTACAGTGTTATTTTTTATGTCCATCTGACTATTTGAAAGTAAGTTTCTTAATTATTAATAAGAATGGATGGATGCAGCTTCCTTTGGTTATTCTTTATCGGCTATTATACCAATTTCTCTTGGCAACTTGCCGGGTTCTTCTCAGCAAAAGCAACCTTCCAAATAATTCCCTACAGTGTTATTTTTTAAGTAACTAAGAAGTCTATTGAAATGAAGATATTTTCAATTTGATAACCAAAGACTTTTTGCAGACTAAATTGGAGCTAGTAACAGGGGGATCAGCTGCCACCATGAAACTGAAGGTTTATGATAACAAGAACAACTTCATATGTGACCTCGACAATAATGAAGCACTCCTCGGCTCATACCCTATTGATGACGGAACTAGGATACATGTCATAGACAAGTTTACTCTGTTGAATGATTTCGGACCTTCTGACAGTGTTGAGAGGTGAGACTTAGCAATGACAAGTTAATGTAATGGATCAAGTGAATAGAATAGTGTTTTATTCTTAGCTAAAATCCATATTTATATTTAGTCATATAAGAACATTTTATGAATCATGAAAAATTTAAAAATGATAACTCACAGTCTTCAACAGATTATTTGAACTTTTCATTATTCCAAAAAAACATAATAAAAAATTTTTTCATTGTTCAAAATTATTTACGTATCATGTTATATCATCTAACATATTATGTAACTAAATGTTTATTGTAGGTTCCGGCTATCAGAAGAGGAGTACGAGAAGAAGGGAGACACACTGCGTTCATTCCTGCAGCGCAACCGCCTCGGCAAGTACAATGAAGAGGACATGAACAAACTGAAGGAACAACAGGAACAGGAGCTTGAGCAGGAGGCTAGGTTTGTTACGGTCATTCATTCTGGATGGTTACAAGGGGAAAGGAAGACCTAAGAAACAATGGATGGATTGTGTGAAAGATGATATGACTAGAATGGGAGTGAATACAGATATGACGGCTGATAGAGAGAAATGGAAGAGAAGAACACATTGCGCCGACCACAAATAACATGGGATAAGGGCAGGAAGATGATGTTTCATTCCGGCTATTACTTACAATAATCAGAGTCATACTCACTATGCAATACTACTTTTGTACTACAAAGTTTGAAGACTAACCAACAGTCCACATGAAGTCCTATGCCTATGCCACATGGAGGGGAGGAATCTTAAATCAAACCAATCATGGAAATGGAAATGAAACGAAAGGATACTCAATTCTTTCAAATCAAATCAAATCAAATCAAAAAGTTTTATTCAACATAAGGGACACTTGAAACACTTATTGAACGTCATTTCTCTTACGCTAACTCAGGTTAATTTACTACCATTTCCAAAAGTAAGCCTGTCAGGAGAAGAAACAGTGAAACAAAATCCCCGGTCTTTCTTTTACATGTGTCCCTTCTATATACATAGGGTTGTTTAAGTACATTTTAATGGAAGAGTGAGCAACTCATTGCCATGCTTGGCTATCATCAATATACTCAGTTACACTATAATATGCTATTTCACAAAGTTTCTGTTTGAGGATAGCCAAATTAAAAATGGTAGTTCACACATTTTATAGTTAGTTTCCTGCCGTGTGGCACCCTGTATAATGATCTACCGAATATTGGTTACGGCGGTTAATCTCAACGGGGATTAGCCATGCGCGCAGGATATATTATAGTGCACAAGTGTGTGCGCAAACACAGGTGCACTCTTTATTCCCTCACTCTCATAGTCCGATGGGAGGCAATCCGACACGACCGGAGAGAGATCAGGCGTAGGACCAACGGCTTAACGTGCTTTCCGAGGCACGGGGGTGTAAACACCGCCAACTTCCAAACTCCGGGCATTTTATTGTGAATTTCTTGACAGAAAAACCCAATATCTGTTAATGACCCGCCCCGGGAATCGAACCCAGGACCTCGTGATCGGCAGGCGAACCTACTAACAACTAGACCAACGAGGCAGTTAATAAGGCGTTCTGTATAAGTGTAATATGTATATGAGCAGGCTAGCAGCGTCAGTGTTGGTGGGCGCTCGGTGTGAGGTCCGCGTGCCCAACACGGCGGCGAGGCGCGCCAGTGTGCGCTACAACGGGCCACTCGACGGCGCCAAGGGGATCTGGATCGGAGTGCAGTATGACGAGCCGCTCGGCAAGAACGATGGCTCGTGAGTTATTTACACTCATATTATAAAGAGATTATTTTTTTGTTTGTTTGTTTGCATTGAATAGGCTCCGAAACTACTTGACCAAACTTGAAAATTCTTTCAGCAATGGATAGCTACATCAGGAACTACGCGGGTGACACCGCGTGACGTCCGCTAGTACTTTTATAAATATCTTTAATTGATTAATCTTTTTACAAAGTATTTTGAAATTGACATGTTTATACAGGATTATAACTAACGCCGGGGTTCGGCAGGTTGCTTTTACTGAGGGGAACCCAGCAATAAACTCAGTAATTACTCTTTTCATACATACATTTGCTCATGCCTTGATTCCCCGAAGGGGTAGAGGTGTTGTAATAACAACACACACTTTTCACCGAAGATGATGGTGAGTCTATCGCTGACTCAGGCACTATACATACGTCTATATGGCAATAGGCTCGCCTTATTATATGGGATTTAAACATCACGGGCTAAATATAGATGTACTATTAGTACACCTGTTACACCTTAGAGGAATACAGGCGTAAGTATACGAAAGAATGTCAATTGATATTTTGTAAGAGATATTAAAATATCGAAAATGATTCGTCCTAGCGATTAGTGAACCTGACTGCTACGCTAGTTCAGAGGGTTCGATTTCCGCATGAGGACAAACATTTTATGTGATTTGTATTTGCCATGTTACTTTGTGTTCCAAAATTATCGTTGTCTGGTATTCATAGTACTAGCTTTGCTTCGTTTAGGACTAGATGGCGTTGTGTGACAATGTACGAAGATTATTTATATTTCTTATTGTTGCAGGGTGAACGGTAAGAGGTACTTCACGTGTCCTCCGAAGTACGGTGGGTTTGTGAAGCCGGTGTACGTCACGGTCGGTGACTTCCCCCAGGAGGAGTATGAGCTCGATGATGAGATATGATCGCGATACACCCCCATGCTATGCCCCGCCTAAATAATGCTTGCTGACTGGTTCAAAATTTCAATAAAACCTTAAGTAAAATTAATAAGGTAAAAAAACATTTATAAATCTGCATATTGAAAGAATATTCTTTACTAACAATTAATATAATATGATGTATGTAGTAATAGCTATACCCCGTGGTTTTACCCGCTTAGAGTTTAATTTCATAAGTGATCTGCGGAACACTAATGTTTTTAAAAATAATAACAGTAGTCTGAGTTTCTCCTTGTAAATTTAGCTATCTGCCGTTTTGTAGAATAGCCGGAACAAGCAGACAGACAGACAGAAAAAAAATTAAAAATGTTTTTTTTTTTGTGTCAGTTCATATGTATTTAGTGAAAAGCTGTTATTTTGGAATAACAAACAGACACTCCAATTTTATTTATCTGTACAGATGTAATATTTAAACATGCGATTTTTAGCTGGCAAACCAGATTAAATAAAATTATTTGTAACCAGTCAGCTTACATTGTCTAATATTTTGTTAGCTTGCTGCCAAGCTGTATAAAGACTTGTCTGTATTTCATTTTATATAACACTTTAAATGCTGCATTTAATTTTATAAATCACTGATATTTAGATATTTACGTATTATGGAAGTTGGAAACGTCTGAGTATACTTTATGTGTTTGGAATAGAGATCATTTTCGCATAAATATGAAACAACCTTTATAAGATGTAGAAATACATACTTCAACGGTAAATAAAACTCGAATATAATCCTTATTTCAAACACATTAAGTGTATTTTCGCATGCCTATATCCCATTATAAGAGGGCTCACGGTGGGATATGATCTCAAAAGGCAGGAAAAGTGGATATTTTATATTTTTTACAAATTAATTATGTATTGTAATAAAGGGCATTTAAAATGCGCATTCCACGTTGTTGTATGATCGTGAATTGTATGAGACACTTGCTTTGTAACAAAACTATTTAGATTGTACTAATTATGGACTGTAATATTTTTTTAATACTATAAAAAAATTAAAAGTATTAAAAATGGTATATCCTTTTAATTACGCGAAAGTATATAAGTTGCGCTTTTGACGGGTGATCCATTTTATATATACACATGTTTATTTAATATATTAAAAATATGGTTTGGTACTTCTTTGCGTTAGGGTTTATCGATTCTTGTCATTACAAACTAGCTGTGCACCGCAGTTTCGCCCGCGTTTACTTTAATTGGCGAATCTAACTTTTTTATCTTTCAGAAAAAGTCCCGTTGAAATCAGTCCAGTCGTTTCGGAGATTAGGAGGAACAAACAGACAGACTGAGAAAAAGTTTAGAAGTTGCATACATACATATGCTCACGCCTGTGTTCGCCGAAGGGGTAGGCAGAGGTGTTGTAATTTTCAACACCCACATTTCACCGAATATGATTAAGTGCCAACGTGACAGAGGGTGAGTCCATCGCCGTCTCAGGCACTATACATACGTCTTTGAATTATTTCTCAGACATATGCAGGTTTCCTTCACCGTAAAGCACGTGGTGTGAAAATCACTGTACAAAAGTTTTTAGATAAACTCATAGGCTTGCGTAAGTTTAGAAGTTGTTTTTTTTATATTTGTACCGTACCTAGACCCTATATACGAATATTGATAGCATAATATGTATAATGAATTTGGTTTGGCTCCCAGCCACAAAAACCCATCTAAGAAGCATTTCTCGGGTTCTAACACGTTAAAATCAAAAGCTGTAGGTAAGTCATTATAAAACATTTTATTATCCTAACTAAAGAGCTTAGAACTTCCTTCTCTTGAGTATCTCCGGTCGCCAGTTGATGGGATGTGTTTCTTCGGAGGCCGTGTCGTCTTCGCGGTATATTTTGATGGTCTTGTCCGCCTCTGCTGTGAGCAGACGAGAGCCGGAGTGGTCGTACGTCATCGCGAAGATACCTGCCTCGGAGTCCATCGAGCCTGGTTGGACTGCCGCCTGTACATTGCAATTTTAATATTAGATACAATATTTTAAACAAGTAACGACAACGCGGCAGGCCTTGCAGAAGATGGTGGAACGAGCTGATGCTTTCAAGATAATTATGAACAAATTTGTTGGATGTTGTGACCTCAACTACGGTATAAATATATAGGCTTACTAAGCAGTTTGTAATTTTCACCAAATTTTGGAAATCAGAATGTTTGCTAAATCGAGCGTGAGGGTTATCACTCTACGCGTTCACTGCTAACTCTGCATCTGCTTCGTAAATTCGCTCACTGTTAACGCACAGATGCGTCGTTAGCAGGGACCGCTTTTAAAGTTTTTAAAAAATATACTCCTTTATTTACTCTCAAATACTATTAAAGTTATGTTGACTTGTTGATTTGAAGCATATAAAAATATCTGTAAAATACGTCAGATGTATACGCGATCGGCCACGACTCGACACCCCTTCGACACCCATATTACGTTAGGGTCACATATTATCTCGTAAATGCGCCCGTCTGTGTTGAGTGTCAGTTCGCAGGTAGCTGATGTTTCAAGGAGTAACTTAGGCTATTTTTATTTATAAAAAACATTAGGGCTCCGCGACAAGAAGCATGAAACTAAATCTTAAAAGCACAGCTAGTCTTTCATAAGAAAGTTCCACATACAACAAAATAGACGTTATCACAATAAAACGACAGTACTAACCTGTAACCTCTGGAAGTTGTACCCAGTCCGCCAGTCCCAGAAGTGCATAGTTCCATTATCGCCTCCACTCACTAACACTCCATCTGCATTGACCGCCATACAATTCACTATGGCATTATGTCCTGATAGATTCTGGATGAACTTCCCTTCGGGACACTTCCACTGTTTGATATTATCCGGGGAGGCAGAGGCGAATGAGTTCAGAACAGGGTGTATTACGATGGACCGGACAGATTTCTTGTGGTTAGTGAGTGTGCACATGGATTTGCCTGCCGCTAAGTCCCATAGACGGATCGTCGAGTCGTGAGACCCGGTTATTATCTGTGGAATAGTAAGGATATTTATTTTGAGCAATCAATTCTGATGATTAAAAAAAAAATTGTTTGTTCCTTAAGTGATTAGTGCGAGTTTTCTTAAAATCGCCGTCACAAGTCATCGCGTCGACGTAAACGCAGATTAGTATGGGCTCACAATAGAGTCATCTTTAGGCCGACAGAGGCGCTGTTCCGATCCTATACAAATCTGCGTTTACGTCGACGCGGTGACTTGAAACGGCGGCAGTGAAAAACTCGCACTAGGATATGTGGCTAAATTTAACTCTAGACATATCAGTTGAGTTTGGATACACCAACCAACAGATGGCGCAAGGCGGCCCCTAAACCGCAGGAACAAGGGAAAGAAAAATTCATCGCATAAGGTAGGATCACGAGTAGCTCAGTTGGAAGAGCAACTGCACGGTTTGCAGAGGTCGTCGGTTCGAGTCCCGCCATAAAATCTTGTATTACCTGTGGTTCAGAGGCTTGACAGACGAGTGAAGCGACAGTGTCAGAGTGTCCGGAGAGAGTATGTACGTTGGCCTTGGTCCTCATATCCCAGACCCGCGCCGTGGCGTCCCTCCCGGCTGATATCAACACGTCGATGGTGGGGTGCAGCGCCAGCGTGTACACCGCCGACAGGTGACCGTGGTAGTGCCTTATCACCTGACACAATGTCATAAACATAAATAATAAATCTATATCTATACACAGATCAATAAAATTGAAGTGTCTGTTTGTAATTCCAAAATAACAGCTATTCACTAAATGCATATGAAAGTATACACGCTACTGACACTGAAAAACCAATCTGTCTGTCTGTCTTTGTTCCGGGTAATCTCTGAAAAGCTAATCTACGCGGGTGAAACCGCGGGGCACAGCTAGTTGCAAATAGGAGTGAAAGTATTGTATATTTATGTGTGAGTGGGTGTGTGATGTTAATGTGTCTGCTCAGCCCAACGCTAGGTTTTGGGATTGGATAGTTCTATTTGGACCAGAGCAGCCACACTATTGCAAACGCAAACATACTATTGAGCAGCGGCAATGAACAAGTTCAGTTTAGGCCCTAGTAAGGCACTTATGAATGTCAAAGAACTTACCACCAGTTCGGAAACTAGCCTTCTGAGAAGAACCGGCAAGAAACTCAGCTTTAGTTTTCATTGAATTTGAGGGTAGCTAAAGTGGAAAAGCATGTGAGTATACCTTATTGTATTCCAGATCCCAGCACTTGACTTGTCTGTCTTCCCCACAACTGAACAAGTAGGGATGTCGCGCTGACACCTCCAGGCCTATTAACAGACATTAAAATTTATACAAAATATTAAATGAATCTATTGAAAGATTTAAGTTATTTACGAAATACTGACCTCTAACAGTACTAACGTGTCCAGTTAATGATACTTTAAGTTTACCACTAGCTAGGTCCCATATTTTGATAACTCTGTCTGCAGCACCTGTTAACAAATATTCATACAAAATATATAATATAGTTCTTCTCAGTAAGGTTGCTTACCTAATGAAATAAAGATATTTTTGACTTTGACATAGGCTTAATTTTATAGGTATAAAACCATATTTTTATTTCATTAAATGTTGCCTAAGTTACTCCCCGTAACAACAGCAAAGTACCCGTGAAAGTCCCGTCGTAAAATCAGTCTACCCATTTCAGAGATTAGCCGGAAAGATTTTTTTTTTAAATTGTTTTTATTTTAATCTACCATACTTTCAAACTGCATTCAGCGAAAAGCTGTTAATTTGGAATCACAAACAGACACTCCAATTTTATTATATCTATAGATATAAATTATATCTTCTTCGTCGATTCCTCATGTCTGCGGGTCATGACCACCACAAATGGCTCTCCGGACTACTTTTCTCCATGTGTCACGGAATTCCGTCTGTCTAAAGATAAAATATAAAGGTAAGATATCAATAGAAGAATAGATATTACCAGTAGCAAACCACTCATTCCCCGGCTCCACAGCAACACACCGCACCCACCCCAAGTGCCCAGATATGACTCGGAACAGCTTCCACGGAGCGTGCCACTTTGGTTTGGGCATTGTTGGAGGTTTACGTGGCATCGCCAGGGCCGTGGATGCTGGGGCAGGCATTGTGGGTCCCGTATAGGGGAGAATGGCACCATCAGAGCCAAGTGCTGCTGATTCTGCTATTTCTACAAAAGAAAAGTTTTAATGAACCATGTTGTTTTATATCAGTATGTTTTAAAAAAACGAGAGATATTACATTAATATCTTCAGGGCTTTTTTAATATATTATATCTATGACATATGATCATATATCAGTAGTAACATATTTTGTCAGTGGAGTTGAAGTGGGTGCCATGGTGGAAATTCATCGGACCATCATCATCATAATCCTTTTGCCAGCACTTCTGATTTAACTGAGAAGGCAGTTATGGGAACTACATTTGTATCACAAATTAGTGTTTTTATAGATGTAGTTAGGAAAGGTTGTTGTTTTAACAATAAAATTTATCTTTAACAAATATTGTACTTGTTGAGGTGTATTTTAGTTATATTAGTGACATTTTTATATGGATATTTAATATTTTTGGTAAAACAGGTGAGCTAGTGGTTAGAATATCTGACTGTAGCGGGTTCAATTCCTGCATCAGGGCAACAGTTTAAGCTATGAGCATTTCTGTTTGCACTATGTCTACATGTTTGTTATGTGTTTACAAAAATCCTTATAAGTACTATATCCAATGTCTCGTATCTACTACGTATAGTACAATCTATGCTTAATTTGGGACTAGATGGCGCTGTCTAATAATGTCCGAATATTATATATCTATTTATACCAGTGTGATCATGTGGCGTGTCTGGTCTGCTCAGTGCTTCTTGTTGTTTGACAGCCTGAGCCCTCTGCACTGTGGCCATCACTTGGCCATAGCTGTCGCGGGCTTTCACCGATTTCAAGATCTTCTCACTGAAATATAATGCAAATACGAAAGCATAAATATGATTTTAGGTTATGTTATTGTTTTTGATTGTTGATGAGGTTTAAAGATATTCGTTTACTGTGCAATGATGTGTAACAAGTGACATAAGTGTTATTAAGAGGCTTAAATATCTTGAGAATAATTTTTTTTGTTGGTATGAACCAAATCATTTCATGATTTTTATAACTCAACAGGCTGCAATTACTTTTCTATCTTTCACTAAATTGATAGGAATTATGCAAAGAGAATGATACTCACGCTTTTTCGTCTATCGGTGGTAGTAATCCTTGGTTGGATAAAAACATATCGTGGGATCTTTTAAGTGATCTAAACACGAGTGTGTGCACCGAATGTTTTATCACGTCGTCACTCATTTTTGTACAATATACGGTTCCAGTTGTATAAATTAGTCAATAATATAGTCTGTTTCTATACAATTCTAGTTAATTCTGATTTTTCAACATTATAAATTGAAAAATAATTTTAAATACATTCAAACAAACAATGCAAGCAAAGCGTCTCGTCTTCGTCTGTCAGTCAAATCCAAATTGACACTCAAACAACACAATGTCACTGTCACTCAGGTATACAAACTTTTTTCTCGACGTAATAAGGCAAAGGAAATGTTGCGTGTACATTTGAATTCCATTTTTTATTTCCGCCTACTGTAATATCACCACTTTTTAGTTTCTGTATATTATATAAGCGTATATTTAAAAAGATGTCGGTTTTTTTTACGGAGTATGAAAACGCAATTCATTGAAAAAACAAATATCTCGGTTTATGAAGAAAAAGCAGACTAATAAATAATATTGATTTATTAATAAGTACAAAACGTCGGCGTCGATGACAATATTTGGTAGGTTGACATATAAACATTCAAATAACTCTTTTAACTTAACGATAAATTTTAAAATGTGTTCGAATAGAATAAACATTTCTATCGACACAGCTGTGCTACAAACGACTAGAAAAGTGATTTTATAGACTAGATTAGAACTTGAGGTTTAGCTTTACTTACATTGCACATAGCTTAAATAAATTTAAGTTAGCTTTTATTTACACAAACTAAGTAATACATTACAGTTTAGATACTTAGATAGAATTAAGTACAAGACGAAAGTTACGTTTGAATACACAGCCTACTGACACTAACACAGACATAACATAAAATAGAGATAAGCTTGTGTGAGTGAATCCAAGTTAATAAATCGTTTGTATCCAAAATGCTCGTACATTAATTTCATAGAACTAAAAGATCACACGTGGATTGTAATAAATAGATTGTTAGTTGGACATCCGAGTTATCTATAAAATTGTAGCGTGTTCTAATTATAAAATAGATATCATTAAGTCTATCGCTTTTTATAAATAGGTTTTAGCACGTAAAAATACAAAATGTTAGCACGCAGCATGGTTAGCGAACTCTACCTCTAGTTTACTTTAACGTTATTAAAAGAAAATCTCATTTCAGATGTCCAAACCAACCATAAAATTAATGCAATGGACCTTAAACGAGTCGATCGACATTCGAATTTTCAATCGACTGCCATTCGTAATCGATATCGGTTGAATCGGCGACGGAGAAGACCGCGCCACCCTCGGTTCAGATGGCCGATTTTTCAGGATTATTCGCATCACTGACCCGTCGTGAATGTGGGGCCCTTCGAAGTGTGCGGGGTTGAAGGTTGAGGGGAGGGAGGTTAGGGCGTTCGATCCTAGTAGGGGAGGACACTAAGGGTCGTCCACGGCGTAGCGTATCCATTCCATTTCGGAAGTATTCCTCTGTTCTATCGCTGTAGCTTTCGATAAGCGGAGCTGGATCTTCGTATTCTACGTTGAAGTGGCGAGTGATGGTTAAGTCTTCTGGTGGACCGAGCTTGTAGAGTGGGGGTTCAACACACTCGTAGTGGTGGTCCTCTGTTTCGTCATGTGGATAGGTGTCTGCGACGAAGTGGCGGGTTCCGCGGGGAGTTAGGGCTGCCCAAAGGACCCTCGAGTCAATCCCGGCACCACCGTACAGTGCATTGGAGCCTCCTGCCTTGCCGCCACTGCCTTTACATCCACCTCGGGCTCTGGAACCAAAAAGACTTAACTGCTATAATTTTAGGACCTTATGAATTGGATAATTTTGGAAACACATTATGAGCGTGAAATTACCTCCATAAAGATGAATAGATTAGGGATTAGTCTATATATTGTTTGAAGGCTTTGGCACAGTAATAACCATGTGTTACTTACTCTCTACACTTAAGTAGGAAGAGGGCCAGCAGAGCTGCTATACACAGTACTGCAACACAACATGTGATCAGCACCAGGAACCAAGTGTCATCATTAGCGGCTGGCTCTGAAACAATTTAAAAGTTATTTATCAGAATTTGAATTCAACGTGTATAATTCACATAATGACCCAATCCAAACTATTTACTATGGGTTTGTTTATTAACATTTCCACCGAAGAAGATAGCTTAAAGGCACCCTGAAGAAGAAGGAAATCCCACGTTGTTCTTCAGATTGAAGTCGGAAGCTACTATTGATTATTTTGACGACACCGTTGGTCTAGTGGTCGTACTGCTACATTAGGAGCCGCGAGTTCAATCCCCACCTCCGGGTAAACATTTGATGAGCATACTAGATTAAGGCTCGCGCTTAGGTACCTACTGTCTACAGTAACTAGATGACTCACCATGTCTCGGCAGCTCGTGATATTCGACACCAGGGAAGAGAGCATTCTCCTCGTTATTGAGCAGAGGGGGGCACTTGGAGGCCCTGCAGGGCGGCGTCAGGTTGGCAGCGTTGGCGAGGAACGCTGGCAGCGGCGGGGGCGGCATGTGCAGGATCGAGTCTGGCGGTGGGCCCAGGGACAGGCAGTCGGCCCCGCACGTCATCCTGCAGATAAATAAGCAAAGAATGTAAGTACATTTATTAGGAGACAAATACGGTAAAACAAAGTAGCAAATTTTTCCCAAACCGACTCCAAATTGGCGTTGGTCATTGGAGCGAAACTTAAGACCTGCGTTAGGTACCCGTACATCACTGGTCGACTAAGTACGACTACAAAAAACTTGAAGAGTACAAGCCTGCTTGCAGTACAATTTGAGGAATTAAGTACTAATTTTAAAAGAATGTTAACTTTTGCCCATGACTTACTTTGGGGAATAGACGGGAATAGTTACTTTGGACCAACGCTAACGTTAACTCGCTATTGGTCTTAGCGTGATAGCGTTCCTCGATAAATGGCTTATCTAACGCAGAATTTTTCAAATTGAACCAGTAGTTCCTGAGATCAGCGCGCTCCCACAAACAAACATAATCTCCAGCTTAGCTTTAGTTTTGGATAAAATCACGCTACTTCTAGATTAATCTGAAAGGAAGCCATTGGATACTACTAAATAGGTAGATGTTACATCACATAGCTTCACAACTCTAACAACAAAACCAAAGAATAACTACCCACAAACGTTAATAAACAAAAACCACATGATATGTAGGTATGTTTTGAAGCGAATTAATTTTCTAAATCTTATTTCAGTGTTATTAGGAAGGAATAAACCCACATTTTAGCTCTTGCAGGTATATAACGAACACAATGAATATTGAATAGTTTTCAATAAACACGACAGCATATAAGATTAATGTTCTATCAGTAACTACATCACAAAAGCAATGTTTAAATAAGTATTTACTCAATAAAAGTATTTATTTACTCACTTTATAGTATTTATTTGATTTTTTTGCCACAAAACAGATGCACTTTACACCAGTCTCGAATTACACTTGTTCTATTTGGTCCATGGATGCAGAGCGCAGGCGCGACCCCGTACTACGGTCTTTGCAAACGAACTGATAATATCACTTCAGAAGTTACAGTTTACAATAAATGTAATCCATTGCTTGTCCAATGTACGCACTTTTACTATGGGTTAAAAATAAAGCAGCAATGGATTGGGGGAATAGAAAGCGTTAGTGTTTTTGGCTAACACAGTAAGGGGTGTGGTATTGATTGGCGCAAGCGCGTTATGTGATTACGCGACCCTCCGATTAGGGGATGCTTGGAAGTTAGGGCTGATACAATACAGCTGTCTCTTTTTGTATAATGTATAATTTGTAGATAGAAAATTTAAAGTGAAATTTAAAATAGAATTTGCAAATAATGGAAGATGTGAGTTCATTAGACGGTAATGTATGGACGAATGCACGCGATGAATTTATTCCCACAGGGTGTGAGTGATTGGGCTGGGTTAGTTATAAATTATATCAACATAACTCTTTGATTTGGCACAAATTGCTTCTTACCTAGAAGTAGTACTTAGTAGGTACTTCATCGTCTTCTGTGGGACATAGATTGCTATTTAACTAATCATTTTTATTATGTAAATCATAAATTAAAATGTAATATGCTAATGTAAACGTTACTCTCAAATGTTAAGGCCTTCTTAACTATTTAAAACGGCAAACAAATTTATTACTAACTAGATGTAGCGTAGATTAAGTTTCATCCTTATTTTCGCGGAAGCTTAATATTTTTAATAAATCAAATCAAATCAAAAAGTTTTATTCAACATAAGGGACACTTGGAACACTTATTGAACGTCATTGCTCTTACGCTAACTTAACTTAATTTACTACCGTTTCCAAAAGTAAGCCTGCCAGGAGAAGAAACGGCGAAACGAACTCCCCGGTTTTTTTTTGTTTTTAAATAAAAGTAGCCCAAGTTACTTCTTGAAACACCAGCTAACTGCCGGTGAAAACCCGTTAAAATCGGCCCAGCCATTTCAGGGATTATCCGGAACGAACACACGGACAGACAGGCAGAATTTTTTAAAACTTGGGTTTTTGGTGTCAGTTGCGTGTATACTTTCATATGCATTTAGTAAAAAGCTGTTATTTTGAAATTACAAAAAGACACTTCAATTTTATTTTTCTGTATTAGATGTATAGATTACGTTATAAACATATTTATCTTTATATGTATACGAACAGAGAATATATCCTGTGGTCTGAATATTTTTTATGTTATGTGGTTACAAGGAGAGAGGAAGACCTTAGAAACGATTGATGGATTGTGTGAAAGATGATATGACTAGAATGGGAGTGAACACAGATATGACAGCTGATAGAGAGAAATGGAAGAGAAACACACATTGTGCTGACCACAAATAATACGAGATAAGGACAGGAGGATGATGATAATGGTTGAATATCATTCGCTGACAATCAACTTATTCTGATCTAATAAATGTATTATTCACAATACTCCATATTCTCTACAAATAGGTACTTACCTGATACGAACATGAATATAATATTTTCATGACAATACACTCATAAGAGTCTTACGTGTATTGTTATCACAACATAATAAATTTCAACTAGAGGTAGAACCGCTCTCGTTCTATTCAATTATTATTTTTAGCTCGAACAATGAAGGCTGGGGACTTAGAGGTTGGTTTTCCCATACAAACGTAATACACGAATTACTTATATCTATACAGGTTAATAAAATTGAAGAGTCTGTTTGTAATCCCAAATTAACCGCATGCACTAGATGCATATGAAATATATACGGTACTTAATGAAAATAAAAAAGATTAAATGTCTGTCTTTTTGTTCCTCTTAACCTCAACGGCTGGACCGATTTTAATAGTACTTTTACTAGATATACTTATCGTGCTAGATGAGGAACTTTCCGAGGCGGGAGTGGAAACACCGCCAACTTCCAAACTCCTGGCATTTATTGTGAACATCTTGAGATAAATCCCAATATCTATTTCTGACCCGACCCGGGAACCGAACTCGGGACCTCGTGATTGCCAGATGAACTTGCTAACCAATAGACCAACGAAACGCAAATAGAATAACGTTTGTATGGACAAGTAAATCTGCGGAGTTTCAAGAGTATTCGAAACCAGGGTCGTGTGAGAAGACTCTTCGTACATGACCACCGGTTTAGAGTGCTCAAATTCAAGTGAGGTACACGTAGAGAAAAGGTCTGTAATTCTATTGTTGAATCGCACTGTATAATGAGCTCTATTGTCATCGTGGATGGGTTTATTTTTTATTATCTACTAGCCGTAAGTACCTTGCCGTTTTACTCGCGTAGGATTCACAATAATAACCAAGTAAGTTTCTTCTGTTTAACGTTTTGAGTTTGAGTTCAGAGATTAGCCGGGACAAGCAGACTCACAGACGGAAAACCATTTTTTTTTTATTGACGAGGGGGAAATCTTCAAAAGGTCTGTAGCAGCGTTTCTCCACTCGCTCATAGATGGCGCTACTCGCTAACAAATGCGAAGTTTGAGTACAAATACACGAGAACCTAAATCGCGCCAGAAGAGTTTTCAAGCGCATTGCAGTATATATACAAGTTTCCAACTAGAACAGTTGGAGCCGCGGTTCCCCAGGCATAACACCCGCCTGGCTGGAAGATCTTCCCTTTGCAGGGGATGAGCATGATCACTCGCTCGCCCCACAGGTCCCCGACCGCCCTAGGAGAGGCAGATCGGGGAGGGGAACATCAGCTTTGTGCCAGAGAAATGCCCGTTTAAATCAGTGCTGCCGTTTCAGATATTAGCCGGGACCAACAGACATAAAGACAGACAGAGAAACTAAAATGGTTTTTTTATGTGAGTACCGTACATACTTTCTTTGCATTTTAGTTAAAATCTGTTATTTTTTTATTATAAACAGACACTTAAATTTTATATGCCTGAAACGTCGATAGACTCACCCTCTGTCACGTTGGCACTTATTCATCTTCGGTGAAAAGTGGGTGTTGTTATTATAACATCTCTGCCTACCCCTTCGGAGAATACAGGCGTGAGCCGTTTGTGTGTATGTATAATTTCGGTACATAGACTCGAGGCGGACAAAAAGCCTCCAAAGTAATTAAAACGTCGTTAGGTGTTGAACCCGAAGCTATCATTATCTGACCTCAATTTACTCGTGAACAGCTTAAATATTGATATCATGCACATTCAGAATAGCGCCCTAGTGATCCAGTTACATTCTCTGCCTTTAGATTTAACGGGATTCCTAAGCTTCACTCTGAGTTACGTAAGATATTATGATTTTGCTGCGACTTTGTAAAGTTAAGCACTCAGACGGTCAGCTCCAAATTTCTAAACAATAAGGATTAGACATATTTTTATTTAATCAGACTTTTAACAAAGTACTTTCGAATCGTCAGAACGACAAGATTATACAGGATTATACATGCTACCGCCAGGTTCGGAAGGTTGCTTTTACTGAGAAGAACCTGGAAAGCAACTAAGTAATATCTCTTTTCAAAAATATTTAACAATTTTGGGTAGTACTAAATATATAAGCCCATAGATACAGTTCCAATGCACAAAAGTCACCAAAAAATTTAGAGACTAATGTGTATAATAAAATTGTGGAGCTTGCGATGACCAGCCTCTACAAGCACCTGTTCACAAGTTTGACGACATAGATCACGCCATACGCTCCCTCTCTTATTTATACCCTTTCAGGGTTGACAGAGGTGACATACCCCCCACTTTCACCGAAGATAATAAATTCGACTCTTATCGACGTAGTCCCAAATTGCGCCATGCTTAACTTATACTTGCAAAAATAACATCTAAAACTAAGCTTAGATACCTATTTGTGTTCAATACATATACAGGTTGTCCTGAATTTTCTGTCACCTGTCTGAAAACAGGTGCCGTCACGAGTAATGAGCGCTTGAGTCCGTAACAGTAATTTTATCAGTCTGTGTATATGATGCGATGCGAATAAAATACATGCGCAATTATCCCCACTACTTTTCGCACAGCACTTATAAAACCTTTTGTACCGCAAGTATTTTCATTATCTTTCACATATACGTACTTAGTACTAATTATTTATTCCTCGTCTATAAATATCTATATCGACTTTTGGTATGAGAGGTGGCATTCAGGCCACGCTGTGTGCACACTTAATAGGACAACTACCTAGAAGAATAGAATTGTCAAGAAATTGTGAACTTATTTTAAAGGGCCTTTAGGTTTATATTCCTCGAACAGAATCCCTGAGCAAAAGCACTTGTACCTGAGCCTATACTTTATAATACACCTGTGGGTTCACACGCTTCTAGCCCTTCACAGTAAATGCAACGTTATGACAAACGTATAAGGTTCTAAGCCATGTGTACAAGTTATGTAAAGGTAAGTTCTTACATGATTATTACGATTCTATTATTAATGTAAATGAAAATTATTTATTTTAGCCTTAGTAGCTGAGAGGTTGAATACTCGGCTGCATCAAAGTCAAAGTCAAAAATATCTTTATTCGATTAGACTTTATACAAAGCACTTTCAAATCGTCAGAATGACACAATTTACAGGATTATACATGCTACCGCCAGGTTCGGAAGGTTGCTTTTACTGAGAAGAACCTGGCAAGAAACTCAGTAATTACTCTTTTCAAAAATATTATAAAATTTAAAAAAACAACAAAATAAATCATTTGAGAAATTTAAGCCCATGGGCACAGTTCCAATGTACAAATGTCGATAAAAATTAACATAAAGAAAAGTCGTGTGGGTGTAAGATTGAAAGTTAGAAACTCAATCTAATTTAGTTTTCTTTATGATTCAATTTTCAAAATACGCTTCATCCACGTACCTTCGCCTTTGTTGCACTATAGATCTTCTCATGAAGCTTTCAGGTTAGGAAACGGAAACTAATATGATTGTATTACTAAACTAGCTGTGCCCCGCGGTTTCACCCGCGTAGATTTAGTTTCATCCTTACTGTCGCGGTACCCAAATATTTTTATAAATAAAAGTAGCCTAAGTTACTCCCTGAAACATCAGCTACCTGCCAGTGCAAACAGGAACAAACAGACAGACAGACGGAGAAAAATTTTATAACTTGGTTTTTTAGCGTCAGTAGCGTGTATACTTTCATATGCATTTAGTGAAAAGCTGTTATTTTGGAATTACAAACAGACACTTAATTTTATTTCAAAGTCAAAGTCAAAGTCAAAACTCAGTAATTACTCTTTTAAAAATATTATACAATTTTTAAAAACAAAGTAAATCACTTGAGAAATGTAAGCCCATTTATCTGTATAGATCTATAGATTCCGGTTTCACCCACGTGTTCATAGCTCTAACTTTATCTATAGATATTATTTAATACAAGGACAATTGTGCGCAAGATTTCAAGATGATCGATTGAATAATAAAGGCACGAGAGCGTAACAAAGAAACTCAAATTTACGATACGCAATTAAAATGTAAGTTGTATTTGAGCAACATTGCTTACGTCACTTTGTTATACATTTGCATAATTGAAATCAAAATAAACCTTTCAGCAACACATTTACCATAATGTCTCTTACTTGTTTGACGTCATTCGCCTGTTACGCTATCCCTGGGAATATATTTATGAGGGAAATTATACGTAAATGTAAAACAAATAGGTTGAGGTGGTTACACCTCGGGGTTGCACAAGCGATGCCTTATAAATTAATTGCTCGCAGATTGGAATATTCCGTTTCATAACCGCAGACGTAGTTTCAAAAGAAGGGAGGTCAATAAAAGGGTATAGTTCACACGAAGAAGAAATATAGAAAGCTCTACAGGTTGAGTCTTCTAGAATCTATACATCTATATCTATACAGATAAATAAAATGTAAGTGTTTGTAATTCCAAAATAACAGCTTTTCACTAAATGCTTCATCATCATCATCAGCCTATCTGAGTCTGCTGCTGGACATAGGCCTCCTCTAATGAGTGCCATAGCGCATAACTGCATTTGAAAGTATATTCGGTTAGGACATAAAAAAAAATTAAAAATAAATACTGTCCGTCTGTCTGTTTGTTCCGGCTAATCTCCGAAACGGTTGGACCGATTTTAACGGGACTTTCACTGGCAAATAGCAAAATTTACAAGGAGTAACTTAGTACTTAGTTTTACAACACCCCACTTGTCACCAAAGAAACCGTGGATATTTAGTCTATTGACGTCACTATACGTCTTTGAATATCTCGTCAGAAATTATGCTTTCTTTGAAAATTAAAATGATTTATTCAGTTTAGGTCCTGGCAAGGCACATGAATGTCCAAGAACTGACCACAGATTCGGAAACTAGCCTTCTGAGAAGAACCGGCAAGAAACTCAGCTGCCGCCATGTACATTTCATTATATGGTAAATACTTTACAAAGTATTCTTATATCGTACCTAAATGTCGTGATTCTATTCAAAATTCATTGGTGCTGACCATGCTGGGAATTTAATTTGAGTAACTAGCATAGCAGGTGACTACTTAATCCAATCGGCTACCAACAGTAATAGTAGACTTGAAAAAGATACCTCTCATACATATGACTTGCGAAGGGCGCAATTTTGATCGTGACAAGAATAAATCATAGATACACTTTTATGAGCCGTGGGATTTGAGCAGTCGCCTGCTACGCAAGCGACACAAGTTCGTATCCCAGTGGGGCCTGAACCTACCAATGAGTTTTCTGAGAAGCAATTCAATGACGTATGCAGTGCCTTAGACGGCGATGGGCTCTCCATCTGTCACGTTGGCACTTAATCATCTTCGGTGAAAAGTGGGTGTTGTTATTCAACACCTCTGCCTATCCCTTCGGGAAATACAGGTGTGAGCATATGTATGTGAATGTATAAACTTTTAACACAAGAAATTTGCGAGAACTACCTCAATCCAAGATAATTTTACCTTTTTCGTAGAGTTCGTATATCAATATTAAAATGACGTCAATCTATAAAATCCAAAGATTATTTAAAACAAACCAACTTGGATACAGCCGGTCTACGTTCCCATAAATTTATCGAAACGAAAACAAACAGGCAGCCATAGCGTGACGTCAACAAGATGGCGGCTCCATTGATAAACGTCAGAACGACCGACGCGCCTGCGCGGTATCATGAAACCATTGATACTCTCAAAGAGGCTTTTATTCTATCCGATATTCGATTGAGGGCACACACGATATTAATCGAAATTCGTGAAGTGTACTTATTTCAAAATTCTATTCAAGATATCTTTATTTAAATAGACTTTTAACAACATGGTTATACAGGATTATACCGGCTACTGTCGGGTTCGAAAATTACTTTTACTTAGAAGAACCCGGCGAGGCATTCAGTAATTACCCTTTTGAAAAGGAGTTGTTGAAACCTTAAAGTATTTTATAGATTTATGCATAAAAAATGTAAGAAAGTGAGATAATAGCGTATTTTTTTCTGTTTATTCATAATTTTATTTGAAAATGATATGTCTGATGGATAGAATTTTGTATCGTTTGTGAGCTTAATCGTGTCGTAGCCCTAAAGAGGTCTGGGCAAATATAAAAGCCCTCTTTAGGCGTCGTGCAATAATATAGGCTGTAACCTGCTGTGTCAGAAGCCGCCCTAGCTCCTCTCAGAGAGGACGTCGCGAGCGCGCGGATTTGTACCGCGAACTTTCTAATTTATATTTAGAACAAAAACCGGGATGAATACTTTTTCGTTCTAAAATTTAAATAGTTTTTTCGGCCATTTTAATTTTATGAACCTTTTTGGAGGCGCTTTTGAAGACTAGGCCCAGCGAGTTCGGTAAGTTTAGTTTTAAATTGGAAATATTGTTATGAATGTCGATGATGAAGAATAGAGGAGGATTTGGTTTTTTTTATTATCATTATATTCCTTCAGGGATGAAATTAAAAAATATGTTATTATTAGTACCTTAAGATTGTCAAAAATTTTTTATTTCAAATTTATACGACCGACATTCCCGGTACGTTGTCTGCACTTCATCAGTCTCGCAAGATACAATTTTATAAGTTAGAGTACTAAGAAAACAATAAAATTGCTGTATTTTAACCGATATTTAAAAAGGTGAGTTTATTTCTCACCATTTTTTTTTTGGATTTGCATCTTTCAATTATTTTTGCTTAGATCTTTAAACATTTCAAGTTCATAGGATCAGGGGCCTTACCATGAGCTCTTATTGCCATGATAGTTTCACTCATTTATGAGCCAGATGTATGTGACATGTATACATCTGTCACTTTCCCACAACTGAATTATCATTGCAATAAGAGCTCATGGTTGGGCCCCAGTGGACTCAGCGGTTTTGGATGTAGATTATTGTTACTATAGCTTCCCGCTTTTAATTCAGGAGTACCTATTCTGAAAATTCTTGGCAGCTTATTGGCAGATCGATTTTGTGATGACACCGTAAGTATGCGGGGGTCAGGGTATATTAAGTAATACGGCGATATAAGGCCTATTTCACTACCGCTTGCCGGTTTTTACCGCTACCCGCAGCGGTAGCGAATAACGCTCAGTTATGAAGACACCTTAATTACTTTGAAGAGGGGTAGTCATTATGGGATCTTATGTTCGATGATCGTAGCTACCCCTAAGAATTATACTTCCATTTTGCAAATACGCAGAAATACTACGCAGGAGTAGGAGTGGAGTTGCAATACTTGTCATGTTGGTACTGATATTTCACTATGTACTAGCTGTGCTCCGCGGTTTAACCCACCTAGAATTCACGCTATTGACTTATTTATTTTTAAAACAAAAGCCTAAGTTATTCCTTGTAACATAACATATCTGCCAGTGTGAGTCCCATTAAAATCGGTAAAACCGTTTCAGAGATTAGCCGAAACAAACAGATAGACAGACAAACAGAGAAAAATAAACATATAAAATTATGTACTGTATAAACTTCCATATGTATTGAGTGAAGTTATTAATTTGCAATTACATACAGGGGCCCAACCATGAGCTCTTATTGCAATGATAATTCAGTTGTGTGACAGTGACAGATGTATGCACGTCATATACATCTGTCTCATAAATGAGTGAAACTATCATGGCAATAAGAGCTCATGGTAAGGCCCCAGATACTTCAAATCAAGTATTGACTAAAATTTTCAAAAATAATTAGACTATTATACAAATATGTGGTTCGGAGAATAACCGTTTATTTCGGGGTTATGAACACGAAGGCAAGCCTTTTATTCTGAGCAAGCCGACTGTAATTACATCATAAATATGTGATGAAGTTTGTCGGTTATTGAGGTCTGAATATTTAAGCTTTCAACCTATCTAATAAAAGGTGGAATCACACAGTTTATGTATTTATTACTGGTATATATATTTGCAAAAGCGGAATGAGTTATTTTCAAATACATTATCTACGTGACAACCTTTAGACTTATATTAACAAGCTATTATCTTCTTTTTCCAGTTAAACATTTTAAACTATTAAACATTTTGGCAAAATATTGTGTACGGAAATAGTTTAAATATCGAGCCATGAGATTTGGCAGTCGCAAGTTCGAATCCCAGCGGGGCCTGTACCAATGAGTTTTTCTAAAAACTTATGAACAGTGATTTCACACCACGTGCTTTATGGTGAAGGAAAACATGCTTAGGACACCTGCATATCTCTGAGAAGTCATTCAAAGACTGCGGTGCCTGAGACGGCGATGGACTCACCATCAGTTAGAACCTACCGTATATTCTTTCATTTTCACTTAGTTAAAAACTGTTATTTAGGAATTACAAACAGACACTTCAGTTTTATTTATATGTATAGATTAGCACAGATTAGTATTCGTAAGATAGGTGTTACAAAATCTGAACGCACCTTTTTAGAAGTCAACCAAGTACTTAATAATAAATTTTCCCTTACTTTTTCAAGTAATAATGATTGTATTGTCGTCAAAGAGTCGCGTATTCGAGTAGCAAGGCACTCAAAGCTCTGCGATATTGCTTCGAGAACCGAAGCACTCATTCCAATATACATCTATACAGATAAATAAAATTGAAGTGTCTGTTTGTGACTGCAAAATATCAGTTTTTCACTAAATGCATATGAAAGTATACACGCCACTGACACAATAAAACCAAGTTTTAAAATTTTTCTCTGTCTGTCTGTTTGTTCCGGGTAATCTCTGAAACGGCTGGACGGATTTTAACGGGACTTTCACTGGTAGGTAGCTGATGTTTCAAGGAGTAACTTCAAGTCAAAAATATTAGGGTTCCGCGACAATAAGGATAAAACTAAATCTACGCGGTTGAAACCGCGGGGCACAGCTAGTTATTAAATATAACTGTTGAATATCGATTTCTTATCTAGGTCACTAAACTACATAATTGATGGCCAGGCCTATGTCTGGTTTAAATAGGGACTAATTACTACAATGTAATGTGACTTTTTGAAGGTTTGTAGTCTTCACGCTCGTAGGAGCCGTGGTGGCCTTGGGGTTTGAGTAGTCGCCTGCTATACAAACGATGCAAGTTCCAATCCTAGCTGCCTGCACAAATAAGTTTTTCTTAAAACTTAAGATCAGTCATTTCACACCACGTGATTTACGTACGTATAGTGCCTGAGACGGTGATGGACTCACCATCTGTCACGTTGGCACTTAATCATCTTCGGTGAAAAGTGGGTGTTGTTTTTACAACACATCTGCTTACCCTTCTGGGATAGCGTAAGCATACATAGGAAAAAAAAACACTTAATAAACTAAGAATTTATTTATATAGATATTAAATTTGATTTATCACGAAATTATGCGATCAATCTGCCAACTACTCTTCAAATAAATCGCGGCTTTTTACGTAGTAATTTCGCGGTCTACGGCGCGTAGCAAATGTGCTACGAGCGCTACGGTCTACGCGTGACGGCTACGCGCTACGCTACTTGCGTTTCAGACGTATGGGGATAATCCCGATAGAAAATATTATAAGAGACTCTCGACTAGCAAAGGAAGGAATACTTCCATTTAAATGAAAAAGGACTTAATGCAAGTCTTATAAATTTATTGGTTATTAGCTATGCCCCGCGGTTTTACTCGGGTAGGATTAACAAAGCCATGGTACCTAGTTTTTATTTTTTTAAATAAAAGAACAACAACAAAATGTAACACTGGGAAAAATTGTAAATATTTTTTTTATTTGATTACTGTATGTACCTTCATATACATGTGGTGAAAGCAATTGTATTTATCTGTATGTATAGAAATTTATAAACTTAAGTAAGCGAACTTTGAAGTCTCTACAAGTGGCTGAGGCTCTGCGCTATGAATCAGCGAACTTTGAAGTCTCTACAAGTGGCTGAGGCTCTGCGCTATGAATCAGCGAACTTTGAAGTCTCTACAAGTGGCTGAGGCTCTGCGCTATGAATCAGCGAACTTTGAAGTCTCTACAGCCAACGGTTTAGGCTCTGTGTTTTAAATCAGTCAGTCAGTCAGTCAGTCAGGACAAGTAATGATAAACGAATACCTAATCCGTTCCAACGTCGATTCCGTACAAGACGTAAAAACAATTAATTTGTCGAGTACAACGCTCAAGCCTTGAGTTGGAATTAATTTATTTAACAAACTCTTGCCGCCGCTTGTATTCGATTTAATTGTGAACTAGCTGTGCCCCGCAGTTTCACCCGCGTAGACTTAATTCAAATGTTTTTACTTAAATCAAAGTAGCCTAAGTTACTCATTGTATCATCAGCTATATATCAGTGAGTCCCGTTAAAATCGGTCCAGCCGTTGCGAAGATTAGCTGGAACAAACAGACAGACAGAAAGACAGCGAAAATAATTTAAAATTGGCTTTTCTTTGTCAGTACCGTGTATACTTTCATGTGTATTTAGTGAAAAGCTGTTATTTTGGAATTACAAATAGACACTTCAATTTTATTATCTGTATAGATTATTACAAATAGCATTAGAATTGCTAATGCGAGGACCAAGAGATTCCGCTTTGATCAAATAAATGGAGGACTTAGATTAGGATTCGCTCGGAAATTAAGGACTTTTGGACGTTATTTTTCTACGACTGGCAGTTAAACAGATCCCTGGGATTAGAACAACGGAATTACAAATGAAAACGGTATATTATTAACGTTTTACAAGACGTACTCAAGGCTTTAAGAATTTAATAATAAGTACGAAATGTAATATCGGTATTCCTTACGATAATTGAAATTGTTTTTATAACCTGTGGTTCTATAAAACCCGTGGTAGCGTTAGGGTTTGAGCAGTCGCCTGTTCTGCAAGCGACGCAAGTTCGAATTCCAGCGGGGCCTGTACCAATGAATGTTTTGTAGCAGCGTTGGAGCACTGTGGGGAGAGCGAGTGATCATGCTCATCCCCAGCAAAGGGAAGATCTTCCAGCCAGGCGGGTGTCATGCCTGGGGAACCGCGGCTCCAACTGTTCTAGTTGGAAACTTGTATATATACTGCAATGCGCTTGAAAACTCTTCTGGCACGATTTAGGTTCTCGTGTATTTGTACTCAAACTTCGCATTTGTTAGCGAGTAGCGCCATCTATGAGCGAGTGGAGAAACGCTGCTACAGTTTCTATAAACTTATGTGCAGTGATTTCACATCATGTCTGAGAAGTAATTCAAAGACATATGTATAGTGCCTGAGACGGCGAGTCATCTGTCACGTTGGCACTAAATCATCTTCGGTGAAAAGTGAGTGCTGTTATTACAACACCTCTGCCTATTCCTTCGGGGTATACAGGCGTAAGCATATGTATGTATTTTATCCCAATACTCCCACGGTTAGAACTATGTGGGTAAAACCGCGTAACATCTGATACATCTTTACTAGCTGTGCCCCGCGGTTTCACCCGCGTAGAGTAATTTCATGGGTGTCCAGCGGAACACTAATGTTTTTTTTAAATTACTCCAGTCCAGCCGTTTCGGAGATTACCCGGAACAAACAGACGGACAGACAGAGAATTTTTTTTTAAAATTGGTTGATTCCTGTCAATATCGTATACACTTTCATATGCACTTAGTGAAAAGCTGTTATTTTGAAATTACAAACAGACACTTAATTTTTTTTTATCTGTATAGATGTATAGATAAGGTAGGCATTCTGTGCACGTGCTGCAAGAAATTAAATGCGCAGTAGCCGCTTACCATCAGAGAGAGATAGACTGTAATATATGTCGCCTTAATAGATGACAAAAACCCGTAAACGAGGACCATAAACCCAATATATTCCTGAACATACATTATTTAGGGGTGAAGCACCTTTAACAATACTTCAAAGATAGTCATTACCTTTCTGTATTCAGATATTGATATGGAATCACATTCAGGGAAAAGTTCAAAGACATTAGTCGCTGCTTCTGAGAGGGTCATTAAAATTAATTCTGCGTTTCCAACTGATCTTCAAAAGTAAAAACATCTTTATAAAGTCGTTCGATTGATTTTTCCTGGGCTTATATTCGACGTTTCTTAGAATCGATATTTAAAGTACGTCTTCTGTGAGTTATTGCAAGTTGTGAGTTGTATTATTGCAAGTGTATCCCATCCCATCCAAATCGTATAATTCTGACTTGAAAGTCAAATTATTTTTTCAGAATTTACACGGCTTGAAAACATATTCAAGATCTAATTAGGTGTTAAGTTCTGAAGATAAGCCTTAATTAGACTCTTCCGTTAATATCTATTCAGGATTAAAATTTGATTGATATACTCACAAAGATCCAGGTGCGATTCGTGATTCTGAGTAAAATCAGTTTTAGATCATACGTACATATGATCATTGTTTTGTAGACAGAGGTGTTGTAAATATCCACTTTTTAACGAAGATGATAAAATGCCAACTTGACCGATGGTGAGTCTATCGCCTTCTCAGGTTCTATATATACGTCTTTGAATTACTTTTCCGACACGTGGCGTGAAATCACTGCATATACATTTTTAGAAAACTCATTAGTAGGTACAGGTCCCACTGGCATTCGAACTTGTGTCGCTTGCGTTTAAGATCATGACAATGTAATATGCAATGAATTTGTGGGTTAGAATTAAGTATGGATAGATTAGTATGGATTTATCAATTCAGATTTGTTATGAAGTGAAAAATGTCAGAAACAAATGGATTCCGCCCGACACCCGGATGATAAGGGTAGATTTTACTGCGACACGCCCGGGCCCCGGACGAAACGAAGGTTCCGACAAAAACGTGAGATTTAGGAGTGGAATAAAAATAAACGATTACGTCTGCGAATAAAACCTGCCGTCCATATATTTACCATATTGAGTATTATTCAATATTTCCTACATTCTCAGCAAATACTGAAATAAGCGGCGCTCTGTGGAGAATACTTATAATATGTAACTAGGTGACTAATATTTTAACAAATCTAAGAAATCAAATCTAACTTAATTCATTCCCAGAAGGGTTCCCGAGGAGGTAGGTAAAAGTATTCACACACTTTTTCATCAAAGAAGAAAAGTGTGGTGGACTGGGGTCCACTTTACTTTACTCTTTGGTCATATATAACTATGAAGTTTTATATTATTTGACGACACTTAACGATTCCTTCGCAGACTCGGGCACAAACACACGTCTTGTAATTTTATATCGAACTATACAGAATTCCTCACGAGTTTTTCCTTCATCATAAAGCGCAGCGCATCTTTGCGCGACAAATTTAGAAGCTAATACAAACATACAGTAGTAAGAATAAGACAACACATCGACAATTCCCTTCATCTATACAGATAAAAAAATTGAAGTATCTGTTTGTAATTCCAAATTAATTGCGTTTCACTAAATGTATATGAAATTATATAATATAATCTCATAATAAAACAATTTATAAGTATATTTCTGTGTTCGTCTGTCGTCTGTCTGTTTATTTGCTCCGGCAAATTCTCCGATTTCAATTTCAACGGATCTATCATTGGAAGATAGCTAATATTACAAGGAGTAACTAAGGCTACGTTTATTTATAAAAAAAACATTAGGGTTCCGGGGCCATCCATGAAATTAAATCAACCGGCTAAAACCGCGTGGCAAAACTAGCCAGTATTATATAGACATTGCTTGTTTCCAAAGGGATGGAGTTGATGAGTTTACATTGGGTTGATCTTACTTTGTGTTGGTTTGACCATGGGATAAGCTCATTCGTTCTAACTGAGGCATGTGTACTTAATGGCGGGGTGTTCTTATTGTGAAATGGGCATTATTGTAGAGTTGTGAGTTACTGACTGTCAGCAGTTTTGCTACAAGGCACTGGAGTCAGCAGTGGGAGGACATGTACTTGAGTATCAAGATATGGTAGCTTTAGGTAAGTATACTCATTAGTATGTGAAATTTCTTCAGCTTTTTCGTCCAAGTAGGCGTGGCGTGGTTTAGTGGAATGCACATTTTTGTAACTGTGATCTTTTTCTTGTTTTTTTACTGAGACGATACGATGATAATTTATTATGTAAATTTGCGTATGTTGCGTGTAGACTTATGTGTGGGATACTTCGATGAAGTCAATCCACCTCAAAGTCGATCAACGTCACGTTGTTTGTACCAATGTTGATGTAAACACTGTTGTATATTAGTTTTGTGAATATTATTCATTGTTTATCAAGTATCAAGAATAACAAGTTAACGGGGATTTGGTAAATTGCTTGCACGTTTGTTCAATTATAAATTACTAGCTTTTAAACCTATGTCACAGTATAAATATAAGGTTTACAAGCAGTACGGAATCTAGGAATAAATCGTTCAAAAATACACACTCACTCTCAATTCTTCGTTCATCAGTGACTTACCAGGGCCTAAACTGATTAAATCATTTTAATTTTAATCCTCCAATACATTTGCCAAATGTTGTACATTGGCCTATGTTGGGCCAACACGTGAATGATAGAAGGGCCGTTATGGGTGTTATGTAAGGTGGTTGCTGACTGCGTAATGACACTGGATGATTTATACCTTCCTTTGTGTACTATGACCTTCGATTTTGTTGGACTATCTATAGACTACCGAATCGTTTAGGGCAAATGTGCTTTTAAGTGGCTTTTAGTATAAACCCTTCCAAACGTTAATATTTGCTGACCTTGTAAGTGACGCAAGTTCAAATCGTAGCGTGTCTGTAAATTACTTTTTTCTTACACTTAAATTTAGTAATGCATAAGCTTTGTGGTGAGGGAAAACATCATGAGGAAACCTGCATAATATTTGGGAAGAAATTCAATGACTTATATATATACTGTCACGCTGGCACTCGAAATTTTTTGGTGAAAAATGTGTCTTGTAATACGTCTGCCAATACTTTGTGAACCCTTCTGGGATGACGTGAGCACTCGATTTAATAAAACCTTAATTATAGTACTTAAAACTAGTAATAACTAGTAAACTTAGCCCAAATCGGTGTCTCTCGGGATCGTGCCAAAAAGGCTCTCAGCATTGCCACGTTGAATAGCAATGCTGATTCTCTGAGCGAGAAAAGCCCTAGCTCTTTTGTCACGAGAGGCTTCTACCAGACGACCTGAGCATATTTTGTTATGAGTCATCTATACTTCTATAAAAAAATATTTAAAAAATTCTTTTTCTAATTGAATGCTACATTATCACTGATTAATATAGGCTATATTTTATCCCCGTACTCCCACGGGAACGGGAACTACGCGGGTGAAACCGCGTGACGTCCGCTAGTCTATACTAATATTATAAAGAGGAAATATTTTTTTGTTTGTTTGTATTGAATAGGCTCCGACACTACTAAACCGATCTTGAAAATTCTTTCAGCAATGGATAGCTACATCATCAGCGAGTAACATAGGCTATATTTTAACCCCGACGGGAACTACGCGGGTGAAACCGTGTGACGTCTGCTAGTAATTCATAAAGCAAAGAGTTTTTTTAGTTACAAAAGAGATTACCCAACCATTAACTGAGGTAAGATAATAGGTTGGAACGGCAACTATTAGCACAATTTTAATTAAACTTGGAAACAGACTCAAAGAGACCGAAAACTTTGCGATCGGGTGTCAATCGGATAAAGTTTGGGAAATTCACGTTAAGCTTACAGTTAATTAGGTAAAGTGTGGAAAATCGGGGGAGTCTATAATGGCCTTCGTAGCCTTCAGTTTTTCTTTCGTGGTTGTAGAGTTTTGTAATTTATTTAAGAAGTGCTGCTGTGTTTTATGCTATGCTTGTAATATCTACATCTATACTGATAAGTAAAATTTAAGTGTCCGTTTGTGACACTGAATGCGTATGAAAGTACTAGTACCGATGTTCTAACAAAAAAAAACAATATAAAAAAAAATGTCAGTCTGTCTATTTGTCTGTTTGTTCTGGGTAATCTCAGGAATGCTGGACCAATTTTCAGCGGACTTTTATAGCTGATGTTACAAGGAGTACTACGTCTAGGCTACTTAGTTTATTCTAACTACATTAGGGTTCCGCGGGCCACAGCTAGTTATAGTATACACTAGCTACTTATACGATCAGTAAATACTATAATGTACAATATATAACTTTTTTTTAACCGACTTAAGAAAAATAAGGAGGTTATCAATTCGACTGTTTGTTTTTTGTCACAATATAGAAAAATAAAAGTAATATGGCAAATACTTTTACCGGTTTCGTAAGAAACTTGTAAGATGACTAAACGCTACGTAGACAAAGATTATGAGTGAAAGAATAAAGCGGTATCCTTGTAAATAAGAGGAAAATATCAGTCAAATAATAATATATAAAGTACCTTCAGGGAGCACAGAGATAGTTCGAGGAATATGTGATATTTCATGCACGAGGACGTAACAACCCAATCACTTTACGTGTGTGTCAAAAATATTGTATTTTAAAAATAGATTTATATCCACTCTTCCAAATTGTGATCCGCATAAAAGATTATCCAAAGCTTAGGTGAAACTCGTAGAAATTCAGGGTTTCCCAAACTTTTCACTAGTGCGCAATTCTACCATCTAGCTGAGACAAAAAAACTATGTTACTTAGTCACAGACAGACAGTCCAACGGAGAATAATTAAACGAATTATTTAAACGAGCATTTCTTGCATATGTATTTATATATAATCTGAATCTTAGAAATGGCTCCAACGATTTTCATGAAATTTTGTATGCAGGAGGTTTCGGGTGTGATAAATCCACCTAGGTTTTATTGTTAAAATACGATCGAACCTTCGTCACTCAGGTACTAGTGGATTATATAAGACCAAGGATTAACTAAATAAATCATTTTTATTTTAAGCATTTTTGTTTATTGTGGATCCCAGTTTGGGAACCCTGTGCTATATAAGAGATTGGAAACTGTTTAAGGGCTTTTTCGTAGTTCTACTTTCAATTCAATACATCTAGTGAGACCACTTTAGGTATCTTTACTTACTTACTTTTATACGATTATCGCGTCTAAGTGGATATGGTGTACCATGAAATACGGTTGTCACAGCTAAACGGTTACAAGATCAGAGTGCCTAGTGCGCAGTGCCTAAACGCAGATTTGTATGGGTTCACAATAGCGTCATATTTAGGCCGACAGAGGCGCTGCTCCGATCCCATACAAATCTGCGTTAACTTTGACGCGGTGACTTGTGACGGCGGCAGTGAAAAACTCGCACTAGGCACTCTGAGATGATGATGAGGTTTACGCTATTTATGAATTAAGTCTTATGAAAAGGTAAATTTTATGTCTTATGTATGTTTATCTCGGAAATCGCTCATCCGATTTCAAAAAACTTCCACCAATATTTAGTACTAGCTGTGTCCCGCGGTTTCACCCGCGTAGATATTAATTTCATGGTAGCCCGCGGATCCCTAATGTTTTTAAAAATCTAAGTAGCCTAAGTTACTCCTTGTAACATTAGCTATCCGTCAGTGAAAGTCCCGTTAAAATCCGTCCAGCCGTTTCGGAGATTACCCGGAACAAACAGACAGACAGACGGACAGACAGACAGACAGACAGAGAACAAATAAAAAAATTGCTTTTTTATGTCAGTACCGTGTATACTTTCATATGCATTTAGTGAAAAACTGTTATTTTGCAGTTACAAACAGACACTTCAATTTTATTTATCTGTATAGATGAACATTCAGAGTGGACAGAGTTAGATAGAGATGAGTTAAAGCTGTCGTCGGTCACGAATTGTCTAGGAGTAGGTATATTTCCCTAATTGTTCCCACATGTTTTTCTTTTGTATTTCACCATTTGGTAGATTTGAGAGTTTATCAGAGGTGTGTACTCGTATAAAGTAATCAAATGGTGAAATTATATAGAATAATCAAGCCTTTAAGAAAACTTAGTTTTGCATAGCGCCAGTAAGAAATAAAAAAATACTGACAAACTGCTGTCTATTTTACCCTATCTCAACGGTTGTTAAAAACTTTACAGGTGAACTGTATACCCGTTTATATCGGTGATAACTATTTGTCGGAGCTATCGGGACCGCACATCGATCGGAAAGTTATAATTGGACGGATCCTTGATTTGTTTGCAGCGTTCCATTTCACGCGCTCGAGTTGAGAGATATCGTGTTAGAAGTAATTACAAATTTAAAGTTACTTTAATATAGCTTAGAAAATGTAGTTTCACAGTGAAGGAAAATATTTAGATGTATAATAATAATGTACATGTACATACATCATCATCCTCTCCCTGGCCTCATCACATTGCTGGGGTCGGTTGATTGACTTGATTCAACCCGATGTGACTCCATGTTATTCGCAATCAATTTATAAACTCCTTGTCCGTTATGTGCGCCTGGTACTTCGTGCACCATATCATCATCGCCCTGGCCTTATCCCATACGTTGGCGTCGGCTCTTAATTCAACCCGATATGGTTGATCAACCGATTTTTATAAGAAGCAACTGGCATCTGACCTTCGTATCCCCTTTTACGAGAAAGTTGGTAATAACATTCTTTAAATACAATGGTGAATTCCATCTAATCAAAATAATAATAAAGCACATAACTTAGTTTAACTTAATTTTAATTAAGTTAAAATAAAGTGAAAAAATCTATACAGATAAATAAAATTGAAGTGTATGTTTGTAATTCAAAAATAACAGCTTTCAGTAAATGCATATGAAAGTATACACGCTACTGACACTAAAAATCCAAGTTTTAAATTTTTTCTCTGTCTGTCTGTCTGTCTGTTTGTTCCGGGTAAACTCTGAAACGGCTGGACGGATTTTAACGGGACTTTCACTGGTAGGTAGCTGATGTTTCAAGGAGTAACTTAGGCTACTTTTATTCACTTAAAATATTAGGGTTCCGCGACAATAAGGAAGAAACTAAATCACACAGCACAGCTAGTTATAAATAAAATACAGAATTTAAATTTCTGTCTGGTACATACATTAAATTCTCTGCAATAAACCATTTAAGTAATAAGTGTAAGTTGATAGAAGGTACGAATTTATGTGAGAACTGGTAGTATGTTGAGATGTTGACATGGTTACGAAGGGCATCAATAAAAGGTTGAAGCGGTAATCGAACATGAGTGAGAGCACTTATCTAAAGTTGCCCATACAAATATGGCGTTTATAGCTGTTGGAAATAAAGCACATAATACCCAAACAACTGGATATATATTTTTCTTAGGGAAAATTATCAAGGTTTAATCAACATTGATCTCTGCTACGAAATTACGTAGCATTTAAGAGGACAATGAAGGATATAAGGATAACTAGTAATTATAAAAACACGTTGTAAATTAAAATCTGAGAATGGTGATGTAGATGAAAATTCGTGCTTGGGTATTTATTTTTATAGGTACTTATATAAAAATGGTGAAGAGCTTTTGATAAAAAATCCTGAAGATAAATGCTAATGCGTATCTATATCTATACATACAGATAAATAAAATTGAAGTGTATGTCTGAAAAAACCAATTTTTTAATATTTTTCTCTGTCTGTCTGTTTGTTCCAGGTTATCTCTGAAACGGCTGGACCGATTTTAGTATAATATGATTTCAAAAAAATATTGGGGTTCCGCGAATTGAAGCATGAAACTGAATCTACGCGGGTGAAGTACTACTAGTTAGTACCTAATTATTTAACTTCTCAGTAAAAGTAACCTTCCCAACCCGGCAGTACCATGTATAATCTACACTAATATTATAAAGACTAGCTGTGCCCCGCGGTTTCACCCGCGTAGATTTAGTTTCATGCCTCATGTCGCGGAACCCTAATATGTTTAATAAATAAAAGTAGCCTAAGTTACTCCTTGAAATATCAGCTACCTGTCAGTGAAAGTCCCGTTAAAATCGGTCCAGCCGTTTCAGAGATTACCCGGAACAAACAGACAGACAGACAGATAGACGGACAGACAGACAGACAGAGAAAAATTTTAAAACTTGGTTTTTCGGTGTCAGTAGCGTGTACACTTTCATATGCATTTAGTGAAAAGCTGTTATTTTGGAATTACAAACAGACACTTCAATTTTATTTATCTGTATAGATTTGATTGTTTGTTTGAATTGAATAGGCTCCGAAACTACTAGACCGATCTTAAAAATTATTTCAGCAATGGATAGCTACATGATCAGCCAGTAACATAGGGTATATTTTATCCCCGTACTCCCACGGTAACGGGAACTACAAGGGTGAAACCGCATGACGTCCGCTAGTCCTGTATAATCATGTCATTCTAACGATTCGAAATTACTTTGAAAAAACTAAGAAATCAAATAAAGATTATTTGAATTTTATAGCATTTTCATTTGAAATCAACGTTAATGGTCCTGACCTTCACCATGCATATGAATATTGTAAGCGAGCCGTGTAGTTTGTCCAGTGCATTAGTTATAAGCCATCGCGTGAGAACATGAAGTAAGCCTACGTACATGGCTAACATTAATAGTTCTTTACTAAGTTATAATGTTGTGTTCTACGCTTCTTAATGAAAATCTAAATGATTTATTCAGTTTGGGCACTTATGAAAGTCGATAATTTACCAACGGTTCGGACACTAGCTTATTGAGGAGAACCGGCAAGAAACTTAGCCAGGCATCAAATACAGACATTAACACAACAAATATATTTTATGTACATAAATAAATGAGTTTATTCGAAGAAGGCTGTCTGATAAAATGCATTCTATGAATGTTGATTGAATGACATTTGCAAACAAAAAAAACGCATGTCATATTTATATGTTGATTAAAACAACGAAACAAAACGCTGAACGTTTGTAATACAATTTAACACGAATCTAATGTAGCTACTAAATGGATACCGCATTAAATTAAGTCTACATGTTTATATAACGGTCTCTATCGTTAATATCAGGGGCGGATCTTGAATTTGTGGGGCCCTGGGCTAATACTGCTTAGGAGCCCTACCTAATTACTCAACTAATTGCCATTTTAACAACATTTTAACAAGAAACTGTTTTCTGTAGTGATTTCGGTTGGGGGCCCTCTGTATTCGCGGGGCCCTGGGCTGCAGCTCAAAAAGCCTTTAAGTAGATCCGCCCCTGGTTAATATGCGTGCTATTGGCTTCAACTTGAGACCTTTAATTGAGTTAAAAAGTATTTCTTTGAGAATAAAATTTTAGTTTCCACATTAATCAATTCTTCAAGGTGAATACGACATTAAAATATTGAATGGGAGATTTGTGACTAACTTGAAATTAAATTTATTTTTTGTTATATATTGAAAAATATCATTTCCATTATAGAATTTAGTATTTTTGCGTTAATGATGAGTAAACCTGATACTGTGGCCTACCATGAGCTCTTATTGCCATGATAGTTTCACTCATTTATGAGACAGATGTATGTGACGTGCATACATCTGTCACTGTCGCACAACTGAATTAACATTGCAATAAGAGCTCATGGTTGGGCCCCTGAGCGCTAACCGTGTATTTAAATACTTCAACGTTCAGAGGTTAGAGGAATTGATGTTCCTAAGAGAAGAAGCCAATCAAAACTTCTATCCAAAAGAAATAAAGATTGCGATGAATTGAGCACCACAGGACATTTTATTTTGCAGTCGGCTAAAGGAAATTAATTTTCTATAGCATTTAGTACACGTAGGTATGTAGCAACACAACATTAAAGCAGACAGAAGACCAGCTCTCATATAATTTTCGGTAAAAGGGTCCCTTATCTATACTTCTATACTAGTACCAGTAATATTATAAATAGGAATTGTATGTAAGTATGTTTGGTTCAAAAAGTACTACACGGATTTTAAAATTTCTCATTTGAATGCTACATTATCACTGATTAATTTAGGATGTATTTTATCCCCGTACTCCCACGGGAATTACGCGGGAGAAACCGCGTGACGTCCGGTAGTATTAACTAAAATTATTTGACTAACGTAAAGTTACGACTGGTGTAATAAAGAAGCCGTCTTACTGTTACCATTCAATTGTGGTTTACGAATAATAGATACGAATATTTATGTATTGTACGTACGTATTGTAAATACAATGCGGCCTCAACAATGGCTATCCCATCTCGTATTCTCCAGCCCGCGGACAATGTAATGAAAATATGTTTGGCTTGGAAATATTCCTATTCACGTGGTTTGGTCGTTATGTAAAATTACACGTCAGGTATGTTTTTGGAGGGTATACATTTTTTTTATAATTGCGTGTAAATATGTTGGTATTATTATTTTGCCGAGTTCCTTATAGCAAAATTAATTTGTACGCAAACAGACCTCTTGCGTTCATATACCCGGTTTAATCTGGCTGAAGGTTGGGGCGACTTCAATGAAAATCTGCGTGTATATTGGAGTAGGTCTGAGAATCGGTCAACATCTCGTTTCGTACCCCTAATTGATAATGTTGATCCTCCCCAAAAATACATATGGCAACAAAACGTTTGCCGGGCACAGTTGGTTCTTTTTGTGACTTGTTTTCGAAACGATTCAAAGTATATATATAGTGCCTGAGACGGCGATAGACTCACCATTTGTCACGTTGGGACTTAATCATCTTCAGTGAACAGTGGGTGTTGTTATTACAAAACATCTGCCTACCCCTTCGGGGCATACCGGCATGGCGCAGCGTGATCATATGTATGTATGTACAAAACAATAGCAACAATAACATTTTACACGGTCAATATGAATGAATTTAATATCGATAATAATACTACAGAGAAAAAACAAATGACAATCTGAATTTTTATTTATTATTATTATTCTATATTATTTGTGCCCTGCGGTTTCACCCGCGTAGATTTAGTTTCATCCTTATTGTCGCGGAACCCTAATATTTTTAATAAATAAAAGCCTAAGTTACTCCTTGAAACATCAGCTACCTACCAGTGAAAGTCCCGGTAAAATCCGTCCAGCCGTTTCAGAGATTACCCGGAACAAACAGACAGACAGACAGACAGACAGACAGAAAAATTTTAAAACTTGGTTTTTTAGTGTCAGTATCGTGTATACTTTCATATGCATTTAGTGAAAAGCTGTTATTTTGGAATTACAAACAGACACTTAAATTTTATTTATCTGTATAGATTTAGTAGGCTAGCAATAAATAGGGCTGAACCTTCTTTTTAAAATGAAATTAGACAACCTTACTAGTTCTGTAAGGGCACATTTAGAACTAGAACTACCTGTCTTATAATATACTTGTAAGAAGTTATATGCTATTACAAATAACAATTATCAAACACATTTCCCTGACAAAGGAAAGGCTGTAGAGTTTGAAGGTGAACGCGACATCAAAGCCATGTGTGACATTGAAAGGAAAATTAATATTTAAACGCCAGGGATGCTTTGAGGAATAACTTGCATAGTTTATAAAAAAAGAAGTGCTGTAAATACATAGTCCAATAAGGAAATCCCTACTAATAATATAATAATACTAGCTGTGCCCTGCGGTTTCACCCGCGTATATTTTGTTTTATTCCCGCGGTACCCTAATTTTTTTTTTAAATCAAAAGTAGCCTAAGTTACTCCTTGTAACATCAGCTACCTACCAGTGAAAGTCCCGTTAAAATCGGTCCAGCCGTTTCAAAGATTGGCCGGAACATACAGACAGACATAAAAGAAATAATTAGATTTTTTTCATAATATGTGAAGTGCTCTAAATTTGGAATTACAAAAAGACACCTCAATTTAATTAATATATATATTACTATAATATATATCCATAAATATATATATAAGTCTGAGAGTCTAAGAGAGTCTACGTGGTAGAGTAGAAAAGGTATTTCACTTTTACAAAGTTAATAAATGTTAATGGCAATAATAAGAAGCTTTAGGGAAAATCTTCATAGATTACCTGTTAAAATATTCAGAGTTCGTAGTTCAGTCATTGTGTGAGCATTGATCGCGGTCCCAAGGTCACGGGCACAGACTAGGGATGTCAAATTATTCAATAACGAAATCATTTATGATTTTTAGGTTAGACACGCTTGTCAGAACATTACAAAATTATTAAAATTGTTAGTAATAAGATATTTCTCTAAAACAACATCTATACAAATAAATAAAATTGAAGTGTCTGTTTGTAACTGCAAAATAACAGTTTTTCACTCAATGCATATGAAAGTATACACGGTACTGACACAGAAAAACCAAGTTTTAAATTTTTTCTCTGTCTGTCCGTCTGTTTGTTCCGGGTAATCTCCGAAACGGCTGGACGGATTTTGACGGGAATTTCACTGACGGTTAGCTAATGTTACAAGGAGTAACTTAGGCTACTTAGATTTAAAAAAAACATCAGGGATCCGCGGGCAACCAAATGAAATTAAAATCTACGCGGGTGAAACCGCGGGGCACAGCTAGTTTACAAATAAAACATGCCTTCATAAAAATGTTATATCAAATGTAAAATAAAAACAAAAAACTGTGAAGGCAAAAAAATATATTTCGTATTCTTCTCAGCAAGCCCTTTAATTTGATCCCCTTACTGTGGTGGTGCAAAAATAACTAGTCCGCCATCTTGGATGATCCGCCATATTGGAATTAAAATAACGTCACACAGCTAGGCATGCATTATCATCCAAAATAAGCCTGTTTATATCAAATTTCAGCTTAAGAAATAAATTCATAGCAATATAATCTATACAGATAAATAAACTTGAAGTGTCTGTTTGTAACTGCAAAATAACAGTTTTTCACTAAATGTATATGAAAGTATACACGATACTGACATTGAAAAACCAATTTTTAAAATTTTTCTCTGTCTGTCTGTCTGTCTGTCTGTTTGTTCCGGGTAATCTCCGCAACGGCTGGTCGGACTTTAACGGGACTTTCACTGACGGATAGTTAATGTTACAAGGAGTAACTAAGGCTACTTTAGATTTTTTAAAAACATTAGAGATCCGCGGGATACGATAAGCTGTCGGTCCCGGTTGCCAATTTAAAATCTTTGGCAATCGTTACAGGTCAGTCAGAGGCCTAAGAGAGTCTGACAACTGGTTTAACCCAGATTACCGATTTTCCTTGAAAAAGGGGTTGCGAAGGTCAGATGGCAGTCGCTTCGTATAAAAATCAGGTGATCAGCCACATCGGGTTGAATCAAGTGCCGACCCCAAATACATGGGATTAAGGCGAGGGAGATGATGATTAGAGATCCGCGGGAAACCATGAAATTAAAATCTACGCGGGTGAAACCGCGGGGCACAGCTAGTAAGATTATAAAAATCCCGCCGTGTACGTAATTTATGATTTCATTGAGATTGATTTTCCTAAAAAAATATCAATTACCAAATACAAAATAATATCACTACCATAACCATTACCATAATGACGGTACTTAAAAAAATATCAGTAATATACCTACAGGTACACAAGTAATTTTATTATATATCCGCTTATTGAGATTATCTATACAGATAAAGAAAATTGAAGTGTCTGTTTGTAATTCCAAAATAACAGCTTTTCACTAAATGCATACGAAAGTATACACGATACTGACGCTAAAAACCAAGTTATAAAATTTTTCTGTCTGTCTGTCTGTCCGTCTGTCTGTCTGTCTGTCTGTTTGTTCCGGGTAATCTCCGAAACGGCTGGACAGATTTTAACTTTCACTGGCAGGTAGCTGATGTTTCAAGGAGTAACTTAGGCTACTTTTATTAATTAAAATTATTAGGGTTCCGCGACAATAAGGATGAAAGTAAATCTAAGCGGGTGAAACTGCGGGGCACAGCTAGTAGTAAATATATTCACAGTTTAATTTCATGTCGTTAAAAGAACGTTTTAGAATTTGACACTTTTGTAATAACATATCGGTGAGGCCATAGAGGTCGGCTTATATAAGCTTACTTCATTTATTTTTATAATTACTCAATTAATTTACCAAGCTTTAGCGCGGTGACAACATTGCTTAATTGGTTGGGGACGAAAAATACAATAATTAACGCATCAATTCCATCTCGTCCTTTAAAATATCTATACATCTATACATCTGTACAGATAAATAAAATTGAAGTGTCTGTTTGTAATTCCAAAATTACAGCTGTTCACTGTATGCTTTTCACATATGAAAGTATACACGCTACGGACACTGAAAAACCAAGTTTTAAAAATTTTCTCTGTCTGTCTGTTTGTTCTGGGTAATCTCTGATACGGCTGGACCGATTTTAACGGGACTTTCACTGGTAGGTAGCTGATATTTCAAGGAGTAACTTAGGCTACTTTTATTTATTAAAAATATTAGGGTTCCGCGACATGAAACGAAATCTACGCGGGTGAAACCGCGGGGCACAGCTAGTAACATACTAATACGAGATAGAGAGAGAGACTTCCACGAGACTAAGTGTATACGATTATCACCCTTGTATCTATAATATAAAATACATTGTGAGAAGAGCGAGTGAAGCTCATCCCCAGGAAAGGAGAGATCTTTCAGCCAGGCGAGTGTCGTGCCTGGGGGACCGCGGCTCCAACTATACTACTTGGAAACTTTGCTGCAAATGTGCTTGAAAACTCTCATTGCGCGATTTAGGTTCTCGTGTATTTGTACTCAAACTTCGCATTTGTTAGCGAGTAGCGCCATCTATGTAGCGAGCGGAAAAACGCCGATAAATCCCATAATTAAATGTCGAAATTTCCAACTTTACCTTCCTCATACAAACTATACATTTGATTAAAAAGTGATAATAGCACCAACTCTACCAATACAACAAAATATATATTAAAAAAACATTAGAATTACAAACGACTTTTTATCTGACTACGGCGAAGCAAAAAGGAGGGTTATGATTTTGACCAGCATAAGACCACGGCTATCCTCTGAACACCACTCTTATTTCATACAAAGAGCGTGAGTTTTCCGTAGCCGGGTTTTAATGTTATAAAGATAATTCTAAACTCATTATTCTCTCATAAAAATATGCTCTTAAAATTAATTTAAAATGCAATGTGAAGCCCACATAACGAGCTATGTAATTGTACTATTCGCGGCTATGTTTACGTCAGACGTCAGAGGCTCGCATCGATCCACTGTTGGCTATATTTATGTTGTCTGTGGTTATACACTAGTAGTACTTGCTAGTCTATGGTTATAGAATAGATTCAATTTACTTAATGGCGCTTTTGTTAAGTGTAAGGGATTGGAAATTCAGTTCGTTTGTGCTATCACTAGGGATAATTACTTACACGTATGCTTGCGCCTTCTAAGAAGGATCCCTGAAAGGTAAGCAGAGCTGAAAGGTAGGCAAAGGTATTTAAATCACCCGCTTCTCTTCCCAATGAATTGTTGTAAATGTGGTAGAGTTTACCTATAACTCAAGCACATAACTAAAATTACAGGGATATATTATTGTGTGTCCGAAATAATTATCAAAAATTCAATTAAGTTATATTCAAGATGGTTGCCTGGTTGACGTCTCTGGTGACCGTCGTGGTTCTTACCTCGGTCAGAGGATCAGTTTAGCGATCCAGCGAGGTAACGCAGACACAATTTAAAATTCTGTGTTTTATCTATATTTTTTCTTTTTATTTCACTAGATTTATCTATCACAGAACAGATTGACAGACGGATATCGGAGTCTTAGTAATAGGGTCCGTTTTACCCTTTGGTTAAGGAACTATATTATTATATTGGGAATGTAATGAATGTATTTTTAACTTAGCAATTCAAATGTACTCAGATATATTTCATTCGTGTGAGTGTGGGCGGAAAATCCCGGGCAAATTTAACTTCGCAGAACTTATAATGACATGTTTATTTATAAATCTTGAAAGGTTCTCAGGTTCTTCGAAGTGTATTTATTTATACACATTATTTTTTATTACCAACGTAAATAGGCACAGATTTTACATAAATTTTCTCCGACTGTTGTAACTTATAAATATAACAAATCGTCAGTATTTTTCTCTCAGCCTGCGGGTTCTCTCACGATGTTTACCTTCACTGTCCCTGGCCGAGTTTCTTACCGGTTCTTTTCAGAAGTCTAGTTTCCGAACCGGTGGTAAATTTTCGACATTCATAAGTGCTTTACCAGGGCACGTAGACGAGTGAACGAGCGATGTTAAGCAACTATAACCCAAGCCAGTAGTTTGATTTTAAAATTTTATAATATTTTTGAAAAGAGTAATTACTGAGTTTCTTGCCAGGTTCTTCTCAGTAAAAGCAACCTTCCGAACCTGGCGGTAGCATGTATAATCCTGATGAAATTAATGTCATTCTGACGATTTGAAAGTACTTTGTAAAAGTCTAATCGAATAAAGATATTTTTGACTTTGACTTTGATGATTGCCGAGTTCCCTCCGTGCCTCGGAGAGCACGTTAAGCCGTCGGTCCCGGTTGACAATGTAACGTCTTTGATAATCGTTACAGGTCAATCGGAGGCCTAAGAAAGACTGAAAACTGGTTAAACATAGATTACCGATTTTCCTCGTAAAAGGGGTTACGAAGGTCAGATGGCAGTCGCTTCATTTAAAAATCTGATGATCAGCCACATCGTGTTGAATCATGTGCCCAATAATGTATGAGATAAGGCCAGGGAGATGATGACATTTCCACCATAAGTAGAATAGACCATAAATGTATACAAATTGAGATTACGTGTAGCAAATTACTTGAGCCATATATCCTTCGCCGGACTTATCTATGTGGGATTAAATGCGTATTTATAAGAAATAGGTAGCACCTGAGCCTTGGGTAATATTTCCGAGGATATTCGCTCGAGTGTTCAATATATATGAGATGGCACTTACATACGATAGCTTCGTATCAAACGTAGACAGGGTAGGGGAAAATGTACTCTATGATAAGGGTAGCTGGTTGGTTTGAGTGTCGTCAAAAACTGTCACAATTATAGACTTGGTTTTAGTAATAATCTCACGGGACTTCCATGTAAATTGAATGTACGTACCTACGTAATACCAAACTGAATACATTAATCGCAGCCGAATGACAGTGCCGTATCGTACCTATGTAATGTTATCTTATTGTCATGATAGTTTGGCTGTATGACAGTGACAGACTTATATAGTCAAATACTCATGATCGTGGTTAATCTATGATGGTAAATATGAAACCCGGAGCTTCTATAAACTTCTATTTCTCTCATAATCACTACGGTTTCAGCAAACAAAATATCCTGATATATTGATCTCCTACAGAATTTCAGTGACAGACAGACGGACAGACACAAAATGACTACTTACACTTGAAGTAATCAGGTTGCAATCAATACGGATAATAATTGTGCATACATTTTATAAAGTAGCCTTGCCCGCTTCTGCGTCCGAGTAATATTTTTTCAGAAGCAAGTAATAATGGGAGCCGTTACTACTTATAAGCCCGGCCCCCACTTTTTTAGATGAGGGCTTATTACTCGTAATAGCATCTGTACAAAGAAACAACAATTTGCTTATTGTACCTATTTCTCATTACTGCAGACAGAAAAATCGCCCAAACACATAGCGTGCCCTTGTCACTTCGCAGCAATGAAATTGAAACGACACATCTCGATTTCAAAGTCAAAGTCAAAGTCAAAAATATCTTTATTCGATTAGACTTTATACAAAGCACTTTCAAATCGTCAGAATGACACAATTTACAGGATTATACATGCTACCACCAGGTTCGGAAGGTTGCTTTTACTGAGAAGAACCTGGCAAGAAACTCAGTAATTACTCCTTTCAAAAATATTATACAATAAAAAAAAAAAACAAAATAAATCATTTGAGAAATGTAAGCCCATGGACACAGTTCCAATGTACAAATGTCGATAAAAATTAACATAAAGAAAAGTCTAGTAGTTCTATTTATATCTAAATGCGTAGCTTGAGATGACCAGCCCCCACAAGCAGCACCTGTTCACAAGTATGACGAGAATGCCAGCCATCCGATTGACGACATAATCTAGTTCCCACAGTCATCGATTGATTCCGATCGCTTCCAATACTCGCTCGATGTCTCGTAGTCTCGGAGCTCTCAACTGCTGTGTTTTATTATACAACGAACATTCTACAGGTTGCCGGGTTGGGTTGTGTACGATATTGTCGTGATGCGGGATCTATGTAATGTAATTTGATGCGTGTTACGGTACAAATAGCTTCTAAATTGGTATAAATACTCGCCCGACTAGGTCCACGGTGGTAAACTTACTAGAATTGATAATCTATAGATAATGTATAGATACTATATAGATTATATACAGATAAATAGCTGTGCCCCGCGGTTTCACCCACGTCGAGTTAATTTCATAGGTGTCCCGCGGAACCATTATGTTTTTTTAATTAAAAGTAGCCTATGTTACTCCTTGTAACATTACTACCTGACAGTGAAAGTCCCGTTAAAATCTGTCCAGCCGTTTCGGAGATTACCCGGAACAAACAGACAGACAGGCAGAGAAAAAATAATAATTTGGTTTTTGTGTCAGTATCGTAAATACTTTCATATGCATTTAGTAAAAAGCTGTAATTATGGAATTACAAACAGACTCTTTAATTATTTATATGTGTATAGATGTATAGATAAGTAAGTAAATAATGAATATCAATTACTTAATTAACCTCTTAGAAAAAGAGAAAGCGAAACCTTATACGATCCACAAAATAGGCCTGAAATATCTCCGTTCACCTGCCTGGAAGCTAATGGAAGTTTATTAATAGACGTCATTGAATTATAAATGAGGGAGGAATATCGACCTTAGTACCTACAAATAAGAGCGGAATATTTTGTGGATTAATAGGTAAAAGGTAAGCCTATGTACATGCGTCATATTTAATGAGAAGTGTATATTTAGAAAGGCTTTTGTCTAAAAATAAACGTAAGAAAACACTTTCACATGGTTGTACCTCCATACGTCAGGCACTCTCCAACTCCAATTAATTACGCTTCGTGGCATAGAGCTAAATAGAAACGAGCAAGTTAAGATTGTCAGAATGCCTAGTACGAGTTTGTCACAAGTCACCGCGTCGACTTAAACGCAGATTTGTATGGGCTCACAATAGTGTCATCTTTAGGCCGACAGAGGCGCTGTTCCGATCCTATACAAATCTGCGTTTACGTCGACGCGGTGACTTGTGACGGCGGCAGTGAAAAACTCGCACTAGAACCTCTGCATGTAGTTACAGCAGCATGCTCTAATTACCGAAGATGTTTAAGTGCTAACGTGACAGATGGTGATTCCATTGCCGCCTCAGACACTATACATACATACGTCTTTGAATTACTACGCTTGAGAAGTATAAGGTCGCCAATTTGTAAATTACACCCTTGGTGTTAATAATGCCGCTTACCAACAGGCTATGCAAATTTTCACAGTATATTTCCATAAGCGTATTCTGTCGAACATCTCGTGTTCGCAAAAGTAAATTGCAAACTAGACAGGAATCAATAAGCAGCATATTGCGGTATCGGTCGGCGGAGCGCTAAAAAGTAATGCAAGCAATCAGGGTTGAATACCCACAGACTTAATAAATAATGCCTTCAAATAAATAGCCATTTAACGATCGCCTCATTTTTAGGAAGAATCCCGGATTGATCGCAAAATATTTTGTGCGAAGATACCCTTTCAACTAATTAAATTACAGCATTGAAATGTATCCTTCAATAAGACGTTGTGTATTTTAACCTTATTTTATAAACTAGCGGTGCCCCGCGGTTTCACCCGCGTAGATGTAGTTTCATCCTTATTGTCGCGGAACCCTAATATTTTTGATAAATAAAAGTAGTCTAAGTTACTCCTTGGAACATCGGCTACCTGCCAGTGAAAGTCCCGTTAAAATCGGTCCCGCCGTTTCAGAGATTACCCGGAACAAACAGACAGACAGAGAAAAATTTTAAAACTTGGTTTTTGGGTGTCAATAGCGTGTATACTTTCATATTCATTTAGTGAAAAGCTGTAATTTTGGAATTACAAACAGACACTTCAATTTTATTTATCTGTATAGATGTATAGATTAATAATTACGGCTGACTATCAATAATTCGGCGAGTGAAAAGTCGATAATACATAATTAGAAATAGAAACATCGACAAAATGCACTTACAACACTCAGACCACTAGTGCTGCACATCAGACAAAGAAATCTAACCTCGGTTCCTTGCTCAGAAGTCAAAGTCAAAAATATCTTTATTCGATTAGACTTTATACAAAGCACTTTCAAATCGTCAGAATGACACAATTTACAGGATTATACATGCTACCGCCAGGTTCGGAAGGTTGCTTTTACTGAGAAGAACCTGGCAAGAAACTCAGTAATTACTCTTTTCAAAAATATTATACAATTTAAAAAAAAACAAAATAAATCATTTGAGAAATGTAAGCCCATGGACACAGTTCCAACAGAAGAACATCACTATTCTCCCTGAAGTACCTAGAGCACTTCGATATCAATATAAAGTAGGTATAGTTAGCATACTATACACAAAATGGGGAAAATTGGTTCGTTTAAACCCACTCGAATGACTGGCGCTGACTCTTTCCATGAAATGACAAATTATATTCAATGATGAAGAATAATCATATCAATACGGCCTTAACTCATTAAAATCCTTTAAAAAATTAACACTTACTTCCTACTTAAGGTCCCAAACTGCTCTTCCTCTTCTTAATCCAAATCTTTTACTGTGCAAGCTGTTCATCTCTGGAATTCACTTCCTTCATTAATCAGAGAAGCTCAGTCTATTTACTCCTTCAAAAGACTTTTGTATCATTATTATGTATCTCTTTAAATAGTATATAGTATTCTTTCTTTATTTGTAACTTTTGTGTTGTATGTATATTATGTATTATATTTATTTATACCTACTCTCCCTTTCTTTGTCTCACACACCTGCCTTCAATATTTTTCATATCGCTGTTTCCATGTACCCTAAGGTTGTCTGGTAGAGATCGCTTTAGCGATAAGACCGCCTTTTGTTACCATACTTTAATAATTCTACCTTAAATATATACTCTGTATTATGGTGTGCAATAAAGAATATCATTATTATTATTATTACTTCTTTGGTTTTATACACTGTGCTACAAGATATGACTATCTGTGTCCCAAGAATAGGTTTAGGCTTCAATGTTGACAAATTTCGTTACACATTAACGTGTAACGAAACTTGTTGATTCGTTTGTGGTGTTCACTATTAATTTATTTGTTTACTTAATCAGTAATCAGAGAAATAAACAACTTTTGCATTGATAACAACGCCGGTCGGTCCGCCATGACACATAGCAGTGTTGCCAGCACTATGTGTCACAGTTGAGGAGCGATCGTGTACATTTAATTATTTAGTACAGAGCACTGAATGCCACATCGTTGATCCGCCATCTTTGAAATACAATTCAACCACTAGTCGCCTCCGCAACCACCAATTCAAATTCAACCAATAGACGCAACAGAATTCGTGATAAAACCTATATTTGGGGTACTGGCAGCTGCAGTATAAAAACTAAATCCCAATCTCGTCCGTGGTTTCCCTCGTGCCAAGGATTACACTGTAAAGTCCAGCTTCAAAGGTCAACATTACAGCGTGTCACTGAATTAGTTAGTTGAGTGGGTCGACTCAATTAGGGGCGCTTATAGGACTAACTTCAAACGTTTCAACCTTTAAATTTCGACAATAACAAAAATTCTCGCATAAAAACACTCCAAGTGAAACCTAAGTTTCAATTGTTCGACTGCTTTGAAATCGAAAACAATGTAGAAAATCAAACGAAAGAATTGTTGAGTTGATAACAAAGAATTATTTTATGTAACCATGGACTTTCGACAAGTAACACCTGGTTGTATTCACAAGAATTATGCCGAAAAGTTTAGGTAAACTTGGAAACTCGTAGACCCATACAAAAGAAAAATACGTATACGATATCGACAACGTAAAAAAATGCTATAAAAATTCTAGGGACACAAGTCGCTGTATGGACGAATACAGTTAGTCAGTTGTTTGATAAATCGTCTTTTTTTAAATGAACTCGTACAGAAAATGATCCAAAAAAATTTGGAAAAGACAAGTTTTACCATTCACGTTTAATTATTTCTGCCAATTTAATCCTGCTCTCTCTATAGCCAGCCCAAAAAATCTGTTGAGAGCGAGCCAAAATCTGACATTAGCTTCACCCGGATAATCCGGGTCAGCCTTTTCCGGCCGGCTCATATCGGCTGGTGTACAGCCATTAATTAATTAACCCTACGACTGACGTGGGCTCTCCAGGGAATTAGGACTTTATTACATTTGTGCCTATGTATGCATAATGGAGTTATTTTTGTCATATTTCAGTTTTGTGACTAATTGGTAGGATAATGCCATGGGTTTGAAGTAAGCTTAATAATAAAACACTTCCGTTCGATTTTTGGTGGTGCCCGACTGGGGACCGTACCACCTTACAGAAATTCGCAGCCAAATAATGATACCTTTGAGTAGTGTTGTATTCCTGTGGTGAGTAAGGTCGCCAGTGCTCTACAGAGGGGAGGATTAGGAGTGAAGTCACTGTGCTAGGACAAGCAGCCTATGAATGCTTGTGATACAAGTATTCATAGGCAGCAGTAGCCGCTTAACATCAGGCGGACTGTACGCTTGTTTGTCGCCTTGGTAGTATTAAAGGGTCCCCGAAGACGTATGCAGAGGTGTTATAATGACCACTTGTGACGTGACAGATTATGAGTTTATCCCGTCTCAGGCACATCTATATACAGAGTCTGTTTGTAATTCCAAAATTACAGCTTTTCACTAAATGCATATGAAAGTATACACGCTACTGAGACTAAAAAACCAAATTTTACAATTTTTCTCTGTCTGTCTGTCTGTCTGTTCCGGGTAATCTCTGAAACGGCTTGACGGATTTTAGTGGGACTTTCACTGGTAGATAGCTGAAGTTTCAAGGAGTAACTTAGGATACTTTTACTTTTTTTAAACATTACGGTTCCGCAACAATAAGGATGAAACTAAATCTACGCGGGTGAAACCGAGGGGCACAGCTAGTTAGGAATAAATTATTCAAGTGACTCCATTACCTGGTGAAAGAAGGTTTCTTACACTTTGTAACGTTTGTATTTATCGAAAATAATAAATTACTTGTTTGTAAATGGTGGTTATTAGCTACACGCAATACGCTCGTTTAAATGTAATAGGTATCACATAAAACACTTTTTATTTGTTGTTATAATTAAATTTTAATTTTATTATCAAAACTAGCTGTGCCCCGCGGTTACACCCGCGTAGATTTAGTTTCCTACTTATTGTCGCGGTACTCTAATACTTAAAAAAAAAGTTACCCCTTTGAAACATCAGCTACCTGCCAGTGAAAGTCCCGTTAAAATCGGTCCAGCCGTCTGTTTGTTCCGGGTAATCTCTGAAAGATTACCCGGAACAAACAGACGGACAGAGAAAAAAAATTAAACTTGTTTTTTTTGTCACTAGCGTGTATACTTTCATATGCATTTAGTGAAAAGCAGTTATTTTGGAATTACAAACAGACACATCAATTTTATTTATCTGTATAGATTTCAATCTCCTGACTAACTGATATATCAACGCTCAAACTCAACCGCTGGTCCTAAAGACATGAAATTTGGAGGGTGTGTTCTTAGTGAAGTGTGGAAATCCACTATGAAAGGGTTTATCAAAATTCCATTTTTAAGAGCTTACATGGACTCGTCTGAATGACACTTCGGGGACTGCAAAGACGAGTTTTTCTAATAAAAATAAAGTGCAGTTTTTCACTCCACGTGCTTTACGGTGAAGGAAAACATCGCAAGGAAACCTGCATACGTCTGAGAAATAATTCAAAGACGTATGTGTAGTGCCTGAGATGGCGATAAACTCACCATCTGTCACGTTGGCACTTAATCATCTTGTGTGAAAAGTGGGTGTTGTTATTACAACACCTCTGCCCAGTGGTGGATTTATATTAGGGGCAGTCGAGGCTAGTGCCCAGGGTGGCAAATTATCTACGGCGGCAAAATTTGGAAAGAGAGATAAAATTAGTTATTCTAATTCTTAAAAATGAAAAATAAGTTATTAAAACTATTAACATAAAATGTAAGTCATAGGGCGGCATTTTCTTCAGTGCCCCAGGGCTGCACAAATTTAAATCCGGCCCTGCCTCTGCCTACCACTTACAATACAGGCGTGAGTAAATTATGTATGTAAATGAAGAGTTCCCCTCCAAAGTAATCAGTAACAAAAACATTAAAAAATCTGTAGTACGTAATCCAAACACGAGTGTCGTGTTACAACGATATGACACAGACATTCTGTAATGAAAAAGCTGGTTTTATAGCGACATAAACCGTTACAGCCACCTAAGGCGTTATTGTTCCTACAATCCAAAGATCATAGAAAATAAAGATTAGAAGTACCTTTGTGGTTTTTACCCTAAGTTTAAAACTGTGAGTTCCCTTATCTATACATACCTACATACATACAGATATATATAATTGAAGTGTCTGTTTGTAATTCCATAATAACAGCTTTTCAGTAAATGCATATGAAAGTGTATGCGATACCGACATAAGAAAACAATTTTAATTTTTTTTCTGTATTATGTTCCGGGTGATCTCCGAAACGGCTGTACCGGTTCTAACGGAACTTTCACTGGTAGATGGCTTATGTTGCAAGTAGTAACTTAAGCTACGTTCATTTCTCTGTACGTTTAAATCTCTTTCTCTACTTTATCATTATCTCTCTTTGTCATCTATATCTATACAGATAAATAAAATTGGAGTGTCTGTTTGTAATTCCAAAATAACAGCTTTTCACTAAATGCATATAAAAGTATACACGCTACTGACACTAAAAAACCAACTTTTAAAAATTTTCTCTGTCTGTCTGTCTGTCTGTTTGTTCCGGGTAATCTCTGAAACGGCTGGACTTTCACTGGCAGGTGAAAATGAAAATGAAAATGAAAATGATTATGAATGTCGAGGAATTTACCACCTAGGTAGCTGATATATCAAGGAGTAACTTAGACTACTTTTATTTATCAAAAATATTAGGGTTCTGCGACAATAAGGATGAACCTAATTCCACGCGGGTGAAACCGCGGGGCACAGCTAGAAAATAGCTATAAAATTTTATGATTATATATTTATGCAAAAATCTGCTCTCTACTTTGAGCCAAACAGCTGAATCATCTTTGCTGACCTTAACCTACTAAAAACGCGAACGAAGTCGAAATGTAAGCTAGTATAGACGCATATTGCTGCCTAGTGGTCCTGGATTAAATCTCAGGGTTGGGCAAAGTGTTATTGGGTTTTCTATTTGTAATTTCCCAGTAGCGGCCTGATGTCTTAATTATTGCTCGCCTCCTGTTACATAACTGGCTAAAAGTTTGTGGGTGAATACAGGCGTGAGCATATGTATATAGATGCATATTGCTATGAGAACAGCGAAAGTTCTTTGTGTCAGTATAGTTCTTTTGTTGACTTGAGAAGTTTTGCCATCATGTCCGTAATCCGAATGCCACATCCATTGATTCTATGATCAGTCGTATCCATGTCAACTTTTATTGTACTCACATCAAATCGTTACACGAGAGAGTAACAATATCGAGTGCTATCAATCGATTCCGATTAACATAATTACTTAATTCTGACGTAAAATGAGTGATACGTTTTAACAAATTACTTACGAATAGGGCTAATGGAATCTAAACATCTATACATATAGATATACAGATAAATAAAATTGAAGTGTCTGTTTGTAATTTCAAAGTAACAGCTTTTCACTAAATGCATATGAAAGTGTACACGCTACTGACACCGAAAAACCAAGTTTAAATTTTTTTCTGTCTGTCTGTCTGTTTGTTTGTTCCGGGTAATCTCTGAAACGGCTGGGCCAATTTTAACGGGACTTTCACTGGCATGTAGCTGATGTTTCAAGGAGTAACTTAGGCTACTTTTATTTATAAAAAATATTAGGGTTCCGCGACAATAACGATGAAACTATTTCTACGCGGGTGAAACCGCGGGGCACAGCTAGTCTACACTAATATTATAAAGAGGAAAGGTTTGTTTGTTTGTTTGTATTGAATAGGCTCCGAAACTACTTGACCGATCTTGAAAATTCTTTCAGCAATGGAGACATTATCGGAGAGTAACATAGGCTATATTTTATTCCCGTACTTCCACGGGAACGGCAACTACGCGGGTGAAACCGCGTGACGTCCGCTAGTTTATTATATAATTATAATTGATATCCAGCTTTTATTCCACCCACAAACTTATAAAGGTAGTGCGTGTAAAAACAAACAAACCAACAATTCAAAGTGGTATTACTATCTAATATCTCGTGGATAAGGATAAACAAGTTTTTCCATTAGTCACAAAGTTTCCTTTGCTTGGGATAATGCGAAGTGTTCGTTTGTAGTCGTAGAATGAAATATATAATTGTATCTGAGTATCTAAATACACAGATTTCTAAATCTATACAGAACAGATAAATAAAATTGAAGTGTCTGTTTGTAATTCCAAAATTACGGCTTTTCACGATACACGATTCTGACATAGAATAACCAATTTTTATTTTTTTCCTCTGTCTGTCTGTTTGTTCCGGCTAATCTCCGAAACGGCTGGAACGATTTTAACGGGACTTTCACTTGCAGGTTGCTGATGTTTCAAGGAGTAACTTAGGCTACACTTTTTTTTAAATATTAGGGTTCCGCGATAATAAGGTTGAAACTAAATCTACTCGGGTAAAAGCGCGGGGCACGGCTAGTTTATCGATATATATAAAAGAAAGTCGTGTTAGTTACACCGTCTATAACTCAAGAACGGCTGAACCGATTTGGCTGAAAATTGGTGGGGAGGTAACATAGACCCCAGGGGAAAGACGTAGGATTATCATAGTGTTGTGGAACGTGACATAAAAATGTTGTATATCTAACTCAAATCAAGTCTATGCGGGTGAAACCGCGGAGCACAGCTAGTATATAATGTATTTTAATTAAATTTTCAAAATTAATTAACTAATCAAACACAATCTTCACAATCGCGGTGATCCCTGTTCACTTTTGTTTGTCAGACAATTAAATTTAAACAAACACGGACTTGTTTATGTAAATTTAACCAAAAGCCCTAAAACCCTCAAGGCCTAAAAAAAATGTTTGGTGGAAGAAAATTTAGAGGGAAATGAGTAGGTAGAGGTACGTTCTGCCGCGTTATTCACGAAGGTTTGTCAGCGTCGCACGTCAACGGCTACGAAATTGAACCTTATCTTCTTTGCATTATGTATCAATTTCCTATGATTGAAACCTACGCTCGTCGTCGAGTTCGACGATGAGAAAACTTAGTTTATTCGAGCGTGATTTTTCAATAGTCGGATTTTAGTTTTTAACTTTTTCTTTCACAATATGTATTGTTTGCCGTGCCGTGGTGCCTTGGGGTCAGAGCAGTCGCCTGGTACGCAAACGACACGAGTTCGAATCCCAGCGGAGCCTGTACCAATGAGTTTTTCTAAAAACGTAAGGGAGGAAAACATCGTGATGAAACCTGCATATGTCTGAGAAGTAATTCAAAAACGTATGTATAGTGCCTGAGACGGCGATAGACTCACCATCTGTCACGTTGGCACTTAATCATCTTCGGTGACGTGAGTGACATCTTAGACGTGTTGCGGGCCTTAATAAAGGCATTGTAGTGTGTGGCGATTTTAATGTTAACTTGTTAGAAAATAATTCTCTTTCGGTGCGTTTAATTAGTTTGTTTAACTCTTTTAATTTAAAGCATTTATTTCTGGAGCCCACTAGAATAACTGCCACTTCTGCGACATGTCTAGATAATGTGTTCTGCGATTGTGAGGCCCTGGAAAAATCTATTATCAGTGATCTAACGTCAGACCATTGTGGTCAAAAAATCACAATATTAAATAAAACTAATAATGTAGTAAGTAAAACCACTTACAGACCTATTACTAAGAAACTTGTAGCAAATTTCAGGTCTAACTTAGCAAGCAAGATACCTTATCTGCAAGGGCCACAAGAAGATCCTGATGCTCTTTACAATAGCTTGTTTAACGTTATACAAACGGAATTCAATAGTACATTTAAACTAAAAACAGTTCAGAAACATAGTAAAGCTAAATTCAATGAGTGGGCAACTGTAGGTATCCATAAAAGTAGAAGGAAGTTGTATGAACTTTATGGTATGAAACGAAATGATCATAGTCCTGAATTCTTAGCATTCGTAACTAGATACTCTAAATGTTTTAAGAAAGTTTGTATAAAAGCTAAAGCCTTGCATCTTGCCCAGAAAATCAAGAATTCTGATAATAAGATAAAAACTACCTGGAACGTTATTAATGCCGAGACGGGAAAGGCAAAAAGTCGCGATTGTCGTTTAACTTTAAATATAGATAACAAAGTAATCCAAGACGATGGTGAAATAGCTGAAACTTTCAACAAGTTCTTTGCAAATGTTCCTATAGTAACTACTAGTTCCCTAAATTCATCTCCCACAGACGCCGAATTATTACTGAAATTAAATGTTTCTAAGTGCGGCACTAGCTTTAGTTTTTGTTCTATCACGCCTTTTGAAATAATTAAGACATTTAAAAGTTTGAATTCCAAAAAGACTGGTGATTTATGGGATATATCAGTGAAAGTACTTCACGGTATTATTGACATAATTGCCCCTTACTTAGCTGACATTTTTAACAGTTGTATTAAGAGCGGTGTATTCCCGGATCTCATGAAATATAGTAAAGTTATTCCATTATTTAAAGGTGGTGATATTAGTGACCCTACTAACTTCAGACCGATCTCTATCTTGCCAGCCCTCAGCAAAATTTTCGAAAAAATTATGCTGAATCAAATAGTCGCTTACTTTAATCTTAATAATATTCTACATGGTGAGCAATATGGCTTCACCAAAGGTCGTTCAACCACTGATGCTGGTGTTGCACTTCTTAGACATATTTATAGAGCGTGGGAAAACGCTCACGACATGATAGGTGTATTCTGCGACCTATCCAAGGCATTCGATTGTGTACAACACGAAACCTTATTAGTTAAATTAAACTATTACGGTGTCAAAGGTAGGGCACTCGACCTAATCAAATCATATCTTTGTCAACGGATTCAAAAAGTCGAAGTAAATGGGGTCAGATCTTCCGGTTCTCCAGTACTAATGGGCGTCCCACAGGGTTCAATCCTAGGACCATTTCTATTCTTAGTATATATTAATGATTTACCAAATTTAGTAAAGAATACGTGTGATATTGTACTGTTCGCTGATGACACATCTCTTTTGTTTGAAGTCGACAGAGCCAAAACGAATTATGAAGATGTAAACAGTGCACTTGATCAGGTATTGAAATGGTTTAATGTAAATAACTTAGTTTTAAATGCCAAAAAAACTAAATGTATTAAATTCACTTTACCAAACGTCAAACCTGTTGATACAAAGGTCATGGTAAATGGTGAAACTTTGGAAATAGTAGATTCTGTAGTATTTCTAGGTGTAACCCTTGATAATAAACTTCAGTGGGGCCCACATATATCCAAGTTATCAGGAAAACTCAGCTCCGCAGCTTATGCAATTAGAAAAATTAGACAGTTCACCGACATAGAAACAGCTCGACTTGTATATTTTTCTTATTTTCATAGCGTTATGTCCTATGCTATTTTAATTTGGGGCAAAGCTGCTGATATAGACTCTATATTTACACTACAGAAAAGGGCTATACGATCTATATATAATTTGGGACCGCGAGAATCGTTAAGGGAAAAATTTAAATCAATTGGAATTTTGACAGTGGCCTCACAGTATATTTTAGCTAACTTATTATTTGTGCATCAAAACATTGGATCGTTTCAAAGGAAATGTGATGTGCATAACGTAAACACAAGACACAAACATAAAATTGTAGTGCCTGCGCATCGCCTACAAAAAGTGCATGGCTCATTTTTAGGACAGAGCACACGCTTCTATAATAAATTACCAACAAAAATTGTAAACTTGCCCTTCAACAAATTTAAAGAAACAATTAAATCAGTTTTGCTTGAAAAAGGATATTATACTGTAAGTGATTATATTTGTGATAAGGGAGCCTGGGATGTACCTGATAATGTTTGTAAATAATCCCATTGGCACTGTACTTTTGCTACAATTAATTAATCTTAATTTTGCTTTGACTGGCTGGAATTTGCCATGCTCACATATATTTGTACTATATTTTTAGTTTTTAGTTTTTATTTTTGACAATTGAGCATTAGAGCTGTGTCCATGGGCTTATAGTTGCTTGAACAATTTATTTTGTATTTTTAAAACTGTATAATATTCTTTAAAAGAGTAATTACTGAGTTTCTTGCCAGGTTCTTCTCAGTAAAATCAACCTTCCGAACCTGGCGGTAGCATGTATAATCCTGTGTAATTGTGTCATTCTGACGATTTGAAAGTACTTTGTATGAAGTCTAATCGAATAAAGATATATTTGATTTTGATTTTGATTTTGATTTTGATTTTGGTGAAATGTGGGTGTTATTATTATAACACCTCTGCCTACCCCTTCGGGGAATACAGACGTGAGCATATGTATGTATGTAATATTATATTTACGGGTACTGTTTACTCACGGTATTGACTGCAGTAATGTTATTCTCAGGTACTGAGTCAAGATGAGGGTGGTGACCCCAGGATGTTTCGACGACGAGCGCATTGTGCCCACCTGCCGCTTGCTGATGCTGACTGGAGGCATGCTGCTTTATCTGGTCATGGGTGAGTATCGACCAGAATCTTAAATATCTCATCTCCCTGGCCTTATCCCATGTATTTGGGGTCGGCACTTGATTTAACCTGATTTTTACGAAACGACTGCCGTCTGACCTTCGTAACCCCTTTTTCGAAAAATATCAGCAATCTGGGTTAAACCACTTGTCAAGACTTTCTTATGTCTCTACTGACCTTAAAGATGATTTATTCTGTAAACCTATAGAGAAAATTTTATATCCCTGAGATCTTCTATTAAGAAGTATTCACAGTCGGCTAACCACTTTTGCAGTGTAACTCTTTATTGTACTTAACGTTTAGTGCGAGTTGTCTGACAACCGGACGGAATACAAATATTTTGTATGTTTGTATTTTTATTTGAGATCTTCTGTATGGTAACTAAGTAGGCTTCGTGTTGCACCACGTGTTCATATTTTTCCTATTTTAAAAATGTCTTAATTTTCACAAGACCAAATTTTAACTCTTCATGCCTTTGTTGCGGTTGTCTATAAACCTGACTTTAAATAGTAACACGACACTGTGGGTTGTAGTTATTAAATAATTAAACTCAATATTAATTTAATCCACTGGAAACAGCGCCTACAGCGATAGCAATTTGCAAGCTGTTACCGCGATTATTGTTGCTTCGATAAATCTGTCAGGCGCTTCCAGATGATCGCCCACACGTTATGTCAAGCGACTCAAGCGAAAATAGTATGAGAAATGTGAAATTAAAGGACATACACTATATTGTTATTTTATCTTCGGGCCTTCTCTATAATTTGTAAGTTGTAGGTCATTGTAGAAACACCCCTTTTGCATATATATTTTGAATATATATTTAGCTTGTCCCTTTCCTATGTGTTAGCCTTTCTTACATAGGCAGATAGAGACGCACCTACATAAGCGAATGTTCTTTCACGGTATTTTCTTTCACCGATATAAACTAAACAGTTCCCAGAGGCCCTAGTGCGAGATTTTCACTGCCGTCGTCACAAGTCACCGCGTCGACGTAAACGCAGATTTGCATAGGATCGAATCAGCGCCTCTGTCGGCCTAAAAATGTCACTATTGTTTGGCATACAAATCTGCGTTTACGTCGACGCGTGACGGCGATTTTGAGAAATCTCGCACTAGGCACTCAGATATCATACCGTCCGCATCAATGACAACAGCTGCGCAACTCCGCAGCAACGCCCCATAGAGGGACATCTTTAAGTTATATGCGACTATATTTTAAACAATAATAAAGAAATTATGATATACGAATAAATATCTAAACGATTGAAGAATTACGTGGAACGTTACACAAACGTATTTTCATCATCTGTATTCTCATATACATGAAATTGTCTTTCTTGTTGATTACTTTTTAAACTGAATATTATAAATGAGAAAGTGTTTGTGTTTGTCCGTTTTTTGTTGAAATTTGGCCTCGAGGATGCACATAGTAGGTACTAACTATTATGCGGCTGACCCGGTAAGAATCACAATAATAATAGTATAATCTATAACGATTTGTTTTTATTACAGGAGCCGCCGTGTTCCAAGCATTTGAAGGACCTCTCGATCGGGAGATGGAAGAACGCGTGGAGCAGAAGAGATTGGAGTTCCTAAGGGATCACCCTTGCGTGTCAGGTCAGTTCTAAAATCTTCACTCATTAACATTAGATTCGAATATAAGTACTGGGGCCCAACCATGAGCTCTTATTGCAATGATAATTCAGTTGCGCGAAAGTGACAGATGTAAACACGTCACATACATCTGTCTCATAAATGAAACTATCATGGCAATAAGAAATGAAAGCGTTTCTCTTTCTATTCCTTATCACTTTTAGATATTCGAGGAGACCACTTAAATAAAAAATTAAACATTAGACAAGTAATCATATTCGTTGAAAAGTGGGTGTTGTTGTAACCACACCGCTGCTTACCCCATCTGGGGCCTTACCATGAGCTATCTATATATATATATATATATATAGATAATTATATTATTCACTAAGGTTTCTAAGCGTCGCACTCGTCGTCGAGTGTCGGTTTTAAAGATACGAAATTGAACCTTATCCTCTATGTGTTATGTGCCAAGAAGGTAGCAACAGACCCGTGAACTAAATTAGTTATATCGGGTATCGGTGTAGAAATTTAACCCGAGATAAAGCAGTATTGCCAGTTCATTCGTTTGTTATTGTCCCTTTATTACGGGAACTTTTATTACTGTAAATTACAAGCTGTGTTATGCAAACGTTGAATTGCCATATTTTTTTGGGGTGCCGATTCTCAGACCTACCTGACATGCACACAAAATTAATACTAATCGGTCGAGCCGTTTTGGAAGACCGCGACACGAAAATTTTATAATATACTAGCTGTGCTCCGCCGTTTCACCCGCGTAGATTTAGTTTCATTCTTATGGTCGCGGAAACCTAATATTTTTAATAAATAAAAGGTATCCTATGTCCTTTCTCAGGGTCTAAAGATTGTCTGTGCCAAATTTCATCAAAATCGGTTAAGAGGTTTAAGCGGGAAAGCGTAACAGACAGACAGAGTTACTTTCGCATTTATAAATTAGTAGGGATAGGGATTTTTTTTAAACTATCTCCCTATATTTGGTGAGTGGGGCAATGCTGTGCTCAACAGTAAATCAAAAAATGTAGATAAGATACATTTTGTGGTATCGCCATCTGTAAAAAAATATATTTGATTATCTTATTATTTTTATTTTTAAATGGATATTTGGTAATGAGGATAACATCACCCTAATTGACGTCATTAATCACTCTGTAAACTATTTAAGGAGCTAAATAACTTGGTAGTTATTTAGAAGGGGTTAATGCCCTTCTAAATAAATAACTAAAAAATAAATAACTCATTGGTTACTCATAAGAAAGATACCAACATTTTATAAATTGTTATGACATTTCACTTCAAATATATGATAGCTAACATTGTATGTAATCGTAAGGTTGTTTGTATTATTAAGTGCATACATAGATGAGGCTTCATTATGTACTAGGTATATGAATACCCAGTTATTTTGAAAAAATCATTTGGTAAGTAGGAAAATGAGACATTTAACATTAGACTAGAATATTGTGTTAATAATTGGAATTTAAAACAACTAGTTTGTTTACTAAAGAGATGGCAAACTATTAAGAAATTATATACTTATAAACAGCCTAAATTCAAGCATAAAAAACCTCTGTTTAAAAATGAGGGTCTGTAGTCCACGTTAAAAATTATACAAAGAATACACAAATTAACAAGTAAACTAATTTTATCAGTGGGTGTTTACAAAGTGTATTATGACAACACAGATAGCATTGCGTTCAATTTGTCGACCCACCGTCTGTACAGTCGAGTAACGGTCACCACCGCGGTCGGACACGTCTATTGGAAGTTCTAAGGCTTCTGCCATTAGATACACTTTGAAACCGTAAAATGCATCAAAATGGTGATATATAAACTGGAAAACTGCCGCCGCGACACGAATGTGACAGAAATTTTCGCGTTTTTCTTCGAACCTAATCATCCGAAGAAATTCTTCAAGTACAGTTGACCAAGATCCCACACGTTCCGGGATCCCGGCTTGTGTTCTGGAACTGGATATCGACAGGCCACATATTTTAATAGCCCGTGATTTTTACATGTTGACTATGAATTTTTGAGTGATACTTTTAAAACAAAAGGTTTATTTCGTGCGCGTTTAGATTCCCTACACATTTAAAAATCTGGTACTCCTCTCAAGGCGTTATTAATTCAAATTTTCGAATCCGAAATAAAAGATCGTTTTTTAAATTTTATTTTAAAACTACCCACAATGGAGAAACAAAAGTATACCCGCATTCAGTCGTACGGTAGCATGAGTTCGGCGAGAAGTGACGATGACATGACGGTACACAGCCAACTCTTCCCGTATCCGAAGAAGATGTTGATAGAAAGAGAGATTCTGTACGAAGAGGAGCATCCTCCATTCCAGCCACTCTTCGTGACGTCCCGACTGTTTGGCAAAGCTAGATTCACCTGCCTGCTCTTGATGTATATATTATTCTTCGTGTTCTACTTGGTGTCTGGTGCGCTGGTGTTCTCGGCTTTGGAAGTGCCCTTCGAGAACCAGATACGGCTCGACGTCATTAGAGCCAAGCAGGACTTTCTGATGCGCCATCCCAATGTTACAGGTACGCTTCTTAATGCTTAGGTTGGAAGGTACATTAACTTTTAAAGACAGTGTAATGTACTGATGTAATAAAGGTGCCGTAACGAGTTATGGGTGCTTAGCGAAAATAGTGGGGGCAAATGCGCATGTATTTTATTTACGTCATACAGACAGACATCTATACAGATAAATAAAATTTAAGTGTCTGTTTGTAATTCCAAAATGACAGCTTTTCACTAAATGCATATGAATGTATACACGATAGTGACACTAAAAAACCAAGTTCTAAAATGTTTCTCTGTCTGTCTGTTTGTTCCTAGTAATCTCTGAAACGGCTTGACCGATTTTGACGGGACTCACTGGCAGGTAGCTGATGTTTCAAGGAGTAATTTAGGCTACTTTTATTAATTAAAAATACATATTACGGTTCCGGATGAAACTGTGCTACGCGGGTGAAACCGTGGGTCACAGCTAGTATTATATATAGTACAAGAACTGAGTACTTAAGTTTGAAATAATAGGTAAGTACGTACTTTCTGTAAGTACTTGATACAATCACATTTAAAGCAATTAACATAGTTTAGTATTTGTGGGTACCTTAGTACTTGTGTCGAAGAGTTGAAGGTAAGTTGATGATAACCATTTATACCTATTACTAGACCTCATTTAAAATCGATAATACTTAGATACGTACTCATAATAAAAGATGGCGCTACACCAATTTGCGGTTCAGTATTTAATTGATTCTTTATCGAAATTAACTTATATAACTTAATTAGTTGTTACCCGTGATATCACCCGCGTAGAATTAGTTTCATACTCACGGAACCCTAATTTGTTTTATCAATAAAAATAGCCAAGTTACTCCTAGAAACATCGGCTATCTGCCAGTGAAAGTCTCGTTAAAATCAGTCCAGCCATCCAATCTCGGATACGAGCCGGGACAAATAGGCAGACAGAGATTTTGAATGTTTTTAAGTATATGGATAAAGTGAAAAGATGTTTATTTGGAATTACAAACAGACACTTCAAATTGTTTTTATGCGTATATATTTTTTAGTTACTGTCTACATACCATTACCACATACATAATATCTGCGTTCATACCATTTCATGGGCCTTAGTTTTCTAATGAGAATCCTTATTTTTTTCTAAAATAAAAGTACCTTAAGTTATTCATTGCAGCATCGGCTACCTGCCATTTGAATGACCAGTTAAAATCTACCTGCTACGATGATTAGCTGTAACAAACATACAATATTAAAATTTCTTGTTTTTTTAAATACAAACTCAAACTCAAATATATCTTTATTCGATTAGACTTTATACAAAGTACTTTCAAATCGTCAGAATGACACAATTACACAGGATTATACATGCTACCGCCAGGTTCGGAAGATTGCTTTTACTGAGAACAACCTGGCAAGAAACGAAAAGCAGTAATTACTCTTTTAAAGAATAATATACAGTTTTAAAAATACAAAATAAATCACTCAAGCAACTATAAGCCCATGGACACAGTTCCAATGCTCAATTGTCAAAAATAAAAACTAAAAAAATATTACAAAAATATGTGAGCATGGCAAATTCCAGCCAGTCAAAGCAAAATTAAGATTAATTTATTGTAGCAAAAGTAGTGCCAATGGGATTATTTACAAAAAATATCAGACAAAGGTACATCCCAGGCTCCCTTATCACAAATATAACTACTTACAGTATAAAATCCTTTTTCAAGCAAAACTACTAATTACATCCACATGTAATTAGCAAAAATACCGTTATGAAGTAGTTTAACATCAAAACTTATACTCAATTTTATTTTTTGATTCTACATCATGAAAGTGTTACACGTGTAGGCAGTAAACCCGGTAGCCTTGATTACGAAACAAGTAGGTACCTAATGTAATTTAATTATTTGAAGTAACTAGAAGCGCACTTACCAAAGACCTCTAATTATTAATTCCTAATTACGTATGTTTGCGAAATATTTTTTGTATCGACTCGATCGATCTTGACTATAAACCCATAAAATATAAAACATTTTTTCCCCAAAAAACAAGAGATACCCGATATGATAGAATAGAATGGAATATATTTATTTGCAAAGATGTGTTGGCGATCTTTTCATGATAACATGTACATGATGCCTGGCTGAGTTTCTTGCCGGTTCTGCTCAGAAAGCTAGATTCCGATCCGGTGGTAAAAAAACAAACAAACAAACTTAATAAATATTTTTCATTTTCATTTCTATCTACCCAGTGAAGTACCTGACTGTAAAAACAATAATTTGAAGAATTATTTGAATATCAACAAATCATTGAAATTCTTTGAGTCAACCGTAGGAAAATACATGAACTAAGAGGCGAATAAAATAGCCATATCAAAAAACAATCCATAAAAAAAATTCTTTAAACATAAAATAGCTATACACAACCGATCAGATTAATATCAGGTACCTAACCTGGACACAAAAAGGTTTTTACCTGTCTGACGTAAACACAATATGAATAATTTAATAGGTGTGTGTTGAAGGTAAAGTGTAATCCAATATAAGCGACGCCGAAAATAGCCACACTCAATAAATTCGTAAAACGATACGTGGCTGGTGTTTCTGATATGATTATGTGAAACAAATCTGTCTGTTACCTTTTCAAAATATGGAACTAACAAAATAATGATAGACTTCAATGTTTTCCTAACATGGACTTAAATTTTTTCCTAATATATACATCAATCTTTTCCTAATAAATTTATCTTTATTTTCCTCAGATATACATCAATATTTTTCTAAGATAGACTTTAATCTTTTCCTAAGAAAGACTTACGATATTCAATCTTTCGCCCTAAATCGCTGTAAGTGGCTTGCAAATTGTAGGGACTAAAGTCTCCCAGGAAATGAGAATTTATTATGAAAATGCGAAGATATTAAAAATCACGCGTTGGTTTTGTGAAATGTCGGTTGTTAAACTGAAATGTTATAGTTGTAATGTAATAATTCTCAGTTAGGTGGAGAGGAAGAGGAAGACCAAGGCTAACATACATGGGACAAGTTAAAGAAAAGTTGTCTGTCATGTCGTATAAGGAGGTCAAAGAGCTGGCACTGGACAGAGACAAATGGAAAGAGTTGCATCGGTTACACCGACAAGAGTCTGATTACTCTTAACTTCATGATGAGGTGATTGCAGGTTTTTATTAAACCTTGGGCAATTTTTAGTTTCAAGTGATTGTCGTAATATGGTGCAATAGACTGATTCCCTACAAATATTGTTTACCAATTAGCTTGTGTCATTAATAAAAGTCACGTTATAATGATTGTATACTTTCACTCTTTAAAGTTCATATACTAGTTTCCGCCTGCGATATGCCTCTCTTTGCTTTGTTTACTCAGAATCCTACAGCACTTAACATTTGCGGGGATATAAAGTATCATATGCGTCAAGGCAATGAAGTAGGTTTGCTTTCATGCAAATCCGATTAGCCGTTTGCAGGATTGACTAACATATAAACTTTCACATTACTAGTATTAGTATGATGTACTCGTAAGCTCGACTCCTATCACATGGGATTTGACATAGCATATTTGACTGGCGAAATTGAAAATGTTAACGGACTTATTTAAATATTATAATTAAATAATAAACAAACAATAAATAAATTATAAATAAACAATAATTAAATTGATATGTACTACTAAATGCAAATATGAAAATAATTATAAAAAAATTACCTCTGTTTACGTCAGGAGACCATTTTTTCTTTATGTATTTAAAAAAAAAACCATTAATATAAAATAGATTACGTGAAGTTGTTTGCTAACGGCATTGTGTGTTAGTAGCTTGTAGGGGGCGAGTTCATTACCATAATATGAGAGAATGGACAATATGTTACGGCATCATGTTATCTATATACTTAATATTATAAAGCTGAAGAGTTTGTTTGTTTGTTTGTTTGAACGCTCTAATCTCAGGAACTACTGGTCCGATTTCAAAAATACTTTCAGTGTTAGATAGTCCATTTATCGAGAAAGGCTATAGGCTATATTTTATTCTCATAAAAATTAGGGGTCCGTAAGTAAATTGCAATTTTGTAACCTAAGGTGTAAAATCGAAAACCTAATTATGCGTACGCTGCAAAAACTATTGACAATAGAACAAAATGATGTACTACGGAATTGTAGGTCTTATTAAGATCTACAAAAAAGTCCGCAAGAGTATATATCTAAGTCTCATAGTTTAGTCACAATAACCGCTTTTATGTTCATAAAAAATATTCAATCGTCTGAAGAAAGAAACTACGTTAAATGTGTATCATAATATTAATTCTTATCCTAATCAAGCATTATGCTATCAAGGGTATTCATGTAGAAGTAAAATACTGTTTATTTTATTCCAATAGGACATTGCGTTTAGAAATTATCACGAGTATAAAAACGCAAAGAATTGGTACCTAATAATGAGTTATTTGCTAATCTCTGAAACGGCTAGACCGATTTTAACGGGACTTTCACTGGCAGATTGCTAATGCTACAGGGAGTAACATGTGCTTTTTATTTAATAAAGAAAATTTAGGGTTCCGCGGTAATCAAATTAAATTTACGCGGGTGAAACCGCAGTCTGTCTGTTTGTTCCGGGTAATTTCCGAAACGGTGGACCAATTTTAACGGGACTTTCACTGGCATATAATAATGTTGCAAGGAGTAACATAGGCTTTAATTTAAAAAAGCATTAGGGTTCCGTGGGACACCCATGAAACTAACTCTACGCGGGTGAAACCGCGGGGCACAGCTAGTTATTTATAACTTGTTTGAGACGTGGTGACCGTGTAGGCACAAATACATCGTGCAACACGATTTATTTACAACTAGCTGTGCCCCGCGGTTTCACACGCTTAGATTTAGTTTCATGCTTCATGTCGCGGAACCCTAATATTTTTAATAAATAAAAGTAGCCGAAGTTACTCCTTGAAACATCAGCTACCTGCCAGTGATAGTCCTGTTAAAATCGGTCCAGCCATTTCAGACAGACAGAGAAAAAATTAAAAACTTAGTTTTTCGGTGTCAGTAGCGTGTACACTTTCATATGCATTTAGTGAAAAGCTGAATTTTGGAATTACAAACAGACACTTAAATTTTATTTATCTGTATAGATAGTAAACATTATTTTCAAAAGAGCATTGCTCAGTTTCTTGCTAGGTTCTTCTCAATGATTGCAACCTTCAGTATCGTGTAACATTGTATTGTAAAGTGTAATTATCATTACGAAGATGAAACTCTGATTAAAACTATGTCCAACCATTTTTTAATCCGTATCACAGAAAGTATTAAAAGTATATAAGCCAGGCACTATCGAAGTATATGTTTTATAATAAGTCTACAAACATGAAGATATTTAGAATGTTAAAGAATTCGATCTTCGTAAAGGAAAAACAACATCCTCAGAAAGGCTGCAGGATTATGAATCAGAAATTGGACTACATAGTTACTTACGTAGGGTATGGCGCAACAAAATAAGTCTTGACTGGCGATAATAGGATCCTTTGGATTTGGGTTGAAAGGTAGTATTAGGTCACTGTAGTTGAGATTTGAGAGAAAAACGCCCTTAAACATAAACAAAAATAGTACATACTTGGTTTAAATAGCTGCATCTCAGAATGCACCTAGTTTTAGTCCGAGACTAACAATATTTTGTTAAAAGGGCATACATTTTTGAGACCAAACGTGTGTTCCAACTACTTATCAAAAACACTGGTGATGTACTGATAGTATCGAAACTTACGACACAGTGTCACACGGTGTACGAGTATTGTAGTATCTGAGGACACACCCCCCGCCGTAGATAGCCTGACCCCGCGGGCTCCGGACAAAGGTCCACATTTATTGAACGAGCGGAGCGAGAGTGATTCAAGAACATCTACACTATTATAAAACTTGATATAGTGTTCAGGTATGTCTAAAGGTAGGTATGTCTGAGGAGCTCGTGGCACAGTTGCTCTTGCGCATATGATGCGATCAGCAAAGTTAAGCAACCATACGCCTAGCCAGTAGTTGGATGCGTGACCGCCCGAGTTCCCTCCGTGCCTCGGAGAGCACGTTAAGCCGTCGGTCCCGGTTGCCAATTTAACATCTTTGGCAATCGTTACAGGTCAGTCAGAGGCCTTAGAAAGTCTGACAATTGGTTTAACCTAGATTGCCGATTTTCCTCGAAAAAGAGGTTACGAAGGTCAGGTGGCAGTCGCTTCGTATAAAAATCAGCTGATCAGCCGCATCAGGTTGAATCAAGTGCTGACCCCAAATACATGGGATAAGGCCAGGGAGTGTTTAGGTATGCCTGAGTTATGTGCACTCAGCAACTACTTTGCACTATTTTTGTGGAGCAATATGTGCGCAGTTAGTAGTAATAATACACCCTCTGGGGCTAGTTACTCCCAAGGCGCCATACAAACAGACAGAGACAGTCTCATAAAATAGCCAGGGTCTAACAATATGGCTATGGTATCGCGTGCCTGTCGTAAGAAGCGACTAGGCGTGGGGCGATGGGCCTGCTGGTGGTCGGAGTGGGAGCTCTGATGCGGGCCCGGGAAGGTGGCAGCGCGATGTGGCTCTCGGCGATTGGGTTTAACCTACCTTTTAAAGGTTTCCCCCTCGTAAATCTATCATTTGTCATTCCAAATTAACAGCTTTTCACTAAATGCATATGCATATACGGTACTGTGGTGGCGTAGCTCTGTGGTAGACTTATTTTCTTTGAATTTTAACTATTTTTGGGGGATTATTTTAATCATATTTTATTATATTCTGCATTTTTCTTTATTAATCATCAAGCGTGGAGATTGAATTGCAACTCATTACAGTTGTGAACGATAAATGGTAGCACAGCTTTCCTCGTGTATTGTTTATCTGTGGAACGGACGCGCGGTCCGATGACATTTGACATTGACGTGTGGGATTATTGAATGTTGACGCGCGAAGGCGCAAATGTCAAGAGAAAAAAGATGGCGGATTCGCTTTTGAAAATTGGTCACGTTCCCGCGCGTCCCGTCCTCACAGTCTTTTAAAATTGTTGAAAAGTGTAAAATAGTTTAGTAAAGTGTTCGAATAGTTTTGTTTCATGAATATAAATAGTTTTGCCGCTTCAACTTTTGACCTTTCCATTAACCTGTCCCTAAAATCTACAACAGTACTAAGATTTTTTTTATTTTTTCTCTGTCTATCTCTCTGTCTTCCGTCTGTCTGATTGTCTGTTCCAATTAATTACTAAAACGGATGAACCGATTTTAACGGGACTTTCACTAGCAGACTACTACTATCAACTTTTTTTATTACTCGAAATAAAGCTACCCAAGAAGTTAAGACTACGCTATAGGGATAAGCCCGCTTTTCGCTTCGCCTGTGTGTCAGTGTCAGCCTGGGTGACCCAGCTAGGGAGCGTTAGCACAGATAGACCGGGAATGCATCGACCCCGTATCGATGCTGCACTATCGCCATTATGCCACACATTTTTGTGCGACATATAAAAAATATCTTTAGTTGATAAGTACAAACTACTTGCAAATCTTCAGAATGACAAGGAAATAATAATTTACTTTATAAAGGGTTATAGATCTTTCACTGAAAGGATCCCGGCGAGAAACTCAGTAATTACCCACGGTAATTGCATAATTTTGTTAGCATCGGCTTATGTCTAGTCTAGTGTGCTTAAATATACTCTTTGATGAAAGTTTTATGTAGTCATAGACTTCGCCTAACTTTATATGCGATTATCCCGGGTTTTACCTCGGTCAAAGGATCAGTTTAGTGATTCAGAGAGGGTCTGGGACTGCGGTTCCAGCACTTATTGGTCCCAGTAGCCTGTATCCTCGAGGTTACGCAGCCAGCTTGGTGGGCACCATTTCCGAAGACACTAAGTTAAAGTCTGGGTTTGATTAATTTTTTTTTTTTTATTTTGATTTAAGTTGAGATATATTTCAGTATCATTATTATTAATTGGTTCAATAAACATTTAGCGAAAGTGACTTTTTCGTAAACAAATTTATCCCGTATGTGTTTCATTTGTTTTTTTGTTTCTTTTCTTTAAAGTAATTGTAATGTCAGACACAAGTCTTGGAACTCAAAAAAATCTTATGTCATAGTCTTGGTATAACATTGTTTTACGAAACTCATTCGAGCAAGCCGCTGGGATTTGCACCACAGCCACCATGGGCTTAAGTTAATAAAAAAAATCCATTATTATTTGTTAGTGTAAAATCGGTTTTAACCCATTAATACAATACATTATTATACTTGTAAAAACGTAAAGCAATCTTCGTCAGGAAAATAAACGACATAATAAAATTAAGGGTTATCAATCACTAATCCGTTGCGTTGATATCTTTGTTGATAAAAACAAAATGCTTTGAACAAACATCTAATGGAAAATAACATATAATATGAGAAAATATATTTAAATTGCATCATACCCAAGGTTCTTTAAGAACCTTGTATTATTCCATACGTTTATATACAGAAGGGCCTCACATTAAATAAAAAACCTTAGCGGTAACCCAAAAGTTTGGACGTCATTTTATACCTCAACACCGAAAATAACGTAGGTGTACAAAAAGTCAAACCGGTCCTAAACAGGTTTTTAAAATGCAGCAGGGGCGTAGGTAATGGAGTTAGAACAGTCAGCAATATCAAAATTAATTTTGGTTTTGAAATGCAGATCTGTGTAAAAAGGAACACTTCCTTAAGTATATTTTAATTGTCTTTCAGTGCTAAAATACTGAGAGAAGGAAATATTTATATTATATCAGGCACCCACTGAATTTCCCACTGCACCAAGTTTTATTTTTATTTTATTTTTATTTCATACTAGCTGTGCCCCGCGGTTTCACCCGCGTAGATTTGGTATTATCCTTATTGTCAAAAGTAGCCTAAGTTACTCCTTGAAACATCAGCTATCTGCCAATGAAAGTCCCGTTAAAATCCGTCCAGCCGTTTCAGAAATTACCCGGAACAATCAGACAGACACAGACAGAAAGACAGAGAAAAATTTTAAAACTTGGTTCTTTAGTGCCATTAGCGTGTATACTTTCATATACATTTAGTGAAAAGCTGTTATTTTGAAATTACAAACAGACACTTCAATTTTATTTATCCGTAATAGATGTATAGATGATATTTTATCGCCGGTGATCTTAGCCAAAAATGAGTGTTTAAAAAGTCTCGAGTCTTTATGTGGGCGTTGAAAAATTAAAATTGGAATAGCACTCCCCAATGACAAGAAAACGTAGGTTATTGTGCTAGTTTCAGTATTCCACAATGTTCTTAAAAACCTATTGTATTTTAGTAAACTCGCTACTTTTGGTGCTGACCATACGTCAAGGTAAATATTATTTCTGGTCGATAGGCAAATGACATCAGCTGGCCTTCGTGAAGAATGTAAAGTTGATAGGAATCAAATATTCCATTACGATATTATTTATATAGGCTCATTTTAATTTATAATCTATGTGAACGCAATACTCAAAGTACATTTTTATTACCAAGATCCATTAAATGTCATCATTATGCATTCAGTTATACGATATTATAAATATAATCGTAAAAATTAATATATTAGCGATGATAGAGATTAATATTATGATGGAGGCTCTAACTATGTCTATATAATTTTTTTTAGAGATTCGTATGAAAAGTTTAATATTTATGGACTCTTAAAGATGACTCACGTTAGAATTTTTCAAATCGATCCAGTACTATTAAGTTGATATATTGATATTTGATATATGTATACCCATCCCACTACCGGTCAGTGGGTTATCGCAGGCCGTATACCCCCAGTGATCATTGCACGCCACTGCACACATTACATTTATATAAACACAAAAACAAAAATCTTTCCTCCTGATGAAATATTTGTACGCGCAAGCCAACTTCACGTCAATCGAAACGTTCCTAGCTGCTTGCAGCTAACTGCGCGTCCCCCCACTATACTTACCTGTCGTCCTCTCGCTGCGACCGACTACGCAATTAACAAAATTAACGTGTACCTATTGTAATATTGTAATAATAAACGATACAAGAGATGAAACAAAGCTGTCATTCAACCCTGAGCTGCCCGCCTTCTCCTCCTCAACAGTATGTAAATATTAATTTAAAATCACGCCATCCCAGAAGGGTCCCAAACGGTTAAGCAGAGGTATTGCATCAACAACACCCTCTTTTCACTGAAGATGAGCAAGTGCCAACTTGACAGATGGTAAGTCTATAGCGGTCTCAGGCACTAACATACGTCTTTGAATTACTTCGCAGTCATATGCAAATTTCCTCGATGGTATCCTTCACCGTAAACCACGTGGGATAAAATTACTGTACTTAAGTTTTTTTAGGAAAATCTCATAGGTACAGGGGGTCTACTCTTTTTCTCTGAAAACGAAACTTCGCAAACGAACGATAATTAAACGTAGGTTCAGTATCGCTTTGTTTTTATCAAATTCAAATTTTCGTTCGTTTAATACTTATGTCAAAGTAGAATTAAAATATATAAATGTCAAAGAATTTTCTAGCAGTCCACGTTCGGACGTCATTTTAGAACGAATAAGATCCGTGGTAGGAACTTTGCGAACTTTCGGCCGAAGCTTCGTTTTTCGGAGAAAGCGAGTAGGCCCCCTGGCTGCTGGAATTCGAACTTGCGTCGCTTGCGTAACAGGTAACTGATCGAACCCCAACTTCCACCAAAGCTTTTTTTATATATAGATATCGTCAATCAAAAATATTTCCATGTTGGTTATGGTAACATTGGTAACTATTGGTAAAAGGGTTTTTTCCTGTCTCATTGCGTTATCGATATGGTCATAAGGTTACTACCCATCCCACTACCGGTCAGTGGGTTATCTCGGGCCGTATACCCCCAGTGATCATTGCACGCCACTGCACACATTACATTTATTGACTACAATTAATTGCAATCAATTGTAATGATTTAATGTGTCGGTGATAGCGCGCGGCGAACACCCTCGTACGTCAGTTATAAATTAAATGTTATATTATGGGTATTGTATGTACATAATACATCATAGCACGACATCTATACATACAGTACATACATACATATATAAATACATAGATACATACATACATATATAAATACATAGATACATACATACATATATAAATACATAGATACATACATACATACAGATAAATAAAATTGAAGTGTCTGTTTTTTTTCTAGTGTCTATTTTTTTCACAAAATGCACCTGAAAGTATACACGCTACTGACACTAAAAAACCAAGTTATAATTTTTTTCTTTGTCTGTCTGTCCGTCTGTCTGTCAGTCTGTCTGTCTGTTTGTTCCGGGTAATCTCCGAAACGGCTGGACCGATTTTAACGGGACTTTCACTGACAGGTAGCTGATGTTTCAAGGAGTAACTTAGGCTACTTTTATTTCTTAAAAATATTCGGTTTCCGCGACAATAAGGATGAAACTAAATCTACGCGGGTGAAAACCGCTGGGCACAGCTAGTTCTAAAATAACAGCTTTTCACTAATTGCATATGAAAGTATACACGCTACTGACACTTAAAAACCAAGATTTAAAATTTTTCTCTGTCTGTTTGTTCCGGGTAATCTCTGAAACGGCTAGACCGATTTTAACGGGACTTTCACTGGCAGGTAGCTGATGTTTCAAGGAGTAACTTACTACTACTTAACTAGCTACTTTTATTTATTAAAGATATTAGGGTTCCGCGACAATAACGATGAAACTAAATCTATGCGGGTGAAACCGCGGGGCACAGCTAGTAGAGAATAAGGTTTAATTTCGTATCTTTAAAACCGACACTCGACGTCGAGCTGAGAAACCTTAGTGAATAACGCGACAGGACTGAATAAGAGTTATTTATTTACATTAAATATGGTAACTAAAGATGTTATTACGGTGATGGAAAACATCGTGAGGAATAGTGAGGAAGTCATACTTAATCATTTTTAATTTAAAGTGGGTGTTTTTATTACAACAACTCTGCATACTCCTTCGGGGAATACAGGCGTGAGCATATGTACGTGATTTTGTTATTTAAAATTATAGGCAGGTATCGTATATTCCACCCATTTTGGATAAGAAGCATTATAGACGGCATAGTGCTACACGAACTTTTTATTATAATCTGGGGCCTTACCATGAGCTCTTATTGCCACGATAGTTTCACTCATTTATGAGACAGATGTGTGTGACGTGCATACATCTGTCACTGTCGCACAACTGAATTAACATTGCAATAAGAGCTCATGGTTGGGCCCCTGTTCTTTTGTGTTGCCACCAATAAATATCGGAATGTATTAAAAAACATTTAGTTACCAAAAATCAAGAAACGAAACCTCGTTTATCGGTATGTATGGAGAGCATAGGTCATTCCGAACATACTTGTAAATTATTATTAGGTTTCCTTAACCTATTTTCACTTACATGTGACTTATGGTATCAGGGGCCCAACCATGAGCTCTTATTGCAATGATAATTCAGTTAAGCGAAAGTGACAGATATCACGTCACATACATCTGTCTCATAAATGAGTGAAGCTATCATGGCAATAAGAGCTCATGGTAAGGCCCCAGACCAATAAATGTGTAGCTCCCAAAATACAGAGCTTTCATTAGTTTTGACGGAATACGTAACCTTTCGAGAGCATATTTTGTGATTACTTATAAAATGTCATAGTTCATTCGAATGTACGAGGCGCTATTCCTTTGACACCTCCTCTCAAGTCGTTCAAGTTTTTATTTGAACAAACATAAAGCAATATTTTATTCCCTTTGACCTTTTTAAGGACTTTGCGAAGATATTTTGGTGATCGATTTAATCGAAATACAGTCACGACGACTAAGCTGTGAGCTGAGCTTAGATAGGTATTTGTAAAGTAAAGTTAAAATTTAGTTACGAATAAAAGTTTCAGTTAAACCAATACATGACAAAATAACATTTAGGTACAATAATAATTAGTTAGTTTTTTATTTACTACTAGCTGTGCCCAGCGGTTTCACCCGCGTAGATTTATTTTTATGCGTCATGTCACCGAACCCTAATATTTTTAATAAATAAAAGTAGCCTAAGTTACTCCTTGAAACATCATACCTGCCAGTGAAAGTCCGTTAAAATCCGTCCAGCCGTTCTTTTGTGTTGCCACCAATAAATATCGGAATGTATTAAAAAACATTTAGTTACCAAAAATCAAGAAACGAAACCTCGTTTATCGGTATGTATGGAGAGCATAGGTCATTCCGAACATACTTGTAAATTATTATTAGGTTTCCTTAACCTATTTTCACTTACATGTGACTTATGGTATCAGGGGCCCAACCATGAGCTCTTATTGCAATGATAATTCAGTTAAGCGAAAGTGACAGATATCACGTCACATACATCTGTCTCATAAATGAGTGAAGCTATCATGGCAATAAGAGCTCATGGTAAGGCCCCAGACCAATAAATGTGTAGCTCCCAAAATACAGAGCTTTCATTAGTTTTGACGGAATACGTAACCTTTCGAGAGCATATTTTGTGATTACTTATAAAATGTCATAGTTCATTCGAATGTACGAGGCGCTATTCCTTTGACACCTCCTCTCAAGTCGTTCAAGTTTTTATTTGAACAAACATAAAGCAATATTTTATTCCCTTTGACCTTTTTAAGGACTTTGCGAAGATATTTTGGTGATCGATTTAATCGAAATACAGTCACGACGACTAAGCTGTGAGCTGAGCTTAGATAGGTATTTGTAAAGTAAAGTTAAAATTTAGTTACGAATAAAAGTTTCAGTTAAACCAATACATGACAAAATAACATTTAGGTACAATAATAATTAGTTAGTTTTTTATTTACTACTAGCTGTGCCCAGCGGTTTCACCCGCGTAGATTTATTTTTATGCGTCATGTCACCGAACCCTAATATTTTTAATAAATAAAAGTAGCCTAAGTTACTCCTTGAAACATCATACCTGCCAGTGAAAGTCCGTTAAAATCCGTCCAGCCGTTTCAAAGATTACCCCGAACAAACAGACAGACAGGCAGAAAGGCAGAGAATTTTTTTATAACTTGGTTTTTTAATGTCAGTAGCGTGTATACTTTCATATGCAATGCATGTAGTGAAAAGCTGTTATTTTGGAATTACAAACAGACACTTCAATCTTATTTGTATTTTTCTGTATAGATATAGATTATTTTGCTACTTCACTAATACTCCCATTTGGTGAGAGTAGCAATTTTTATCTATACATCTATACAGATAAATAAAATTGAAGTGTCTGTTTGTAAATCCAAAATAACAGTTTTTCACTAAATGCATCTGAAAGTTACTGACACTACTACACGCTACTGACACTAAAAAACCAAGTTATAAATTTTTTCTCTGTCTGTCCGTCTGTCTGTCTGTCTGTCTGTCTGTCTGTTTTTTCCGGGTAATCTCTGAAACGGCTGGACCGATTTTAACGGGACTTTCACTGGTAGGTAGCTGATGTTTCAAGGAGTAACTTTGGCTAATTTTATTTATTAAAAATATTAGGGTGCCGTGACAATAGGGATGAAACTAAATCAACGCGGGTGAAACCGCGGGGCACAGCTAGTAATTAGTAAAAACCGCATTTATTATGTATCTACTATTTGTGTACAGTTATTGTACAGGTATACCTACCTAATATTGTACCTACGTACAATAATACTTCTATCATTTTGTGTTTATGCATTAAAATGTCGGAAATATTTACTCAATTAACTATTAGGATTATTTGTTCTCTGATAAAATAACGATAAGTAAACATTGTGGCTTATTCTTTAACATCGAACCGAAGTAACAATGAGATTTAATATTGTTCAAGCCAAGTATGTAGGTTAGAGCGGTAGTATGTTGCAATACCGATAGATGGGGCTAATTATATTGTGAATCGCGCTGTAGAGATTCTCCGCGGTATACGTAAATACTAAGACTCGCTGCGTACCTAATAAAAAGCTATCGTTTTTTCATTACGATCCCAAGTACCTACTCAAAGGCCAGAGTACTAGATTTGTTCAAAATATTACAAAATATTTTTGTAATTTTATTATATACCACTAGCTGTGCCCCGCGGTTTTACCCGCGTAGATTTAGTTTCATTCTCATTGTCGCGGTACCCTAATATTTTTAATAAATAAAAGTAGCCTAAGATACTCCTTGAAACATCAGCTACCTGCCAGTGAAAGTCCCGTTAAAATCGGTTCAGCAGTTTCAGAGATCATCCGGAACAAACAGACAGACAGAGAAAAAATTTAAAACTTGGTTTTTTAGTGTCAGTAGCGAGTCAACTTTCATATGCATTTAGTGAAAAGCTGTTATTTTGGAATTACAAACAGATACTTAAATTTTATTAATCTGTATAGATTACTCGCTCACGTAGCTTTTATTTGCTAAGCAACATAAATTCAACCTTCTAATGTTATAAAGATAAAAGGTTTGTGTCTGTACCAATTTATAATTCTCTCCATAATAGAGTGCTACATTATCACTGTGTAATAGGGTAAAATGGGTAGAAACTAGTTGCGCATAAATACTTAAACATCGTTTGTATAAGTCTCCATCCAATTGAACTGATAAAACAATCATGTATATACGATATAATGCACGTCACGTGTTAGATGCATTTGACCGTTGACGTAACATCTTATAAATTGTTGTTTGAAAACGTAGCTTAGTCAGAAAGACGTCACGAAAGGTCACAGATCAGAGTGTTACACTACAGTCTAACTATACGTAGCTTCGCAAGGCAGTAATATTTCATAGACAACATTCTTACCCACAGATAATAGTATTAACTAGGAAGAAATTTCCCTCAAAAGTGGGTGAAAAATACCAACAAATTCTGTGAGGTACAACCCCAATACCTACAACTCACAAAAAAACACACCTAGCTAATTTCTTGACTTAGAACCAGCGGCTTAGACAGTCCGTTGATATGCAAGTCGGTCAGTCAATCAGGACTTTGAATTTTATTTACATCTATAGAGGATTGCGAAGTGTAATTAACATAATACGAAACCTATATCGAACAGCGACTCAACTTAACTAAGGGCTTTTATTGCCACGACAGTGACAGACTAATAAACGTCATCATATTAATGTAATAAGTAAAATTGTTACTTTATCATTGCAAAAAGATCATAATGGTATGGGCCCCAGTACTCCAAGTAACGTTGACGATATGGATTGCTTATTTTCCTCATTTTATATGGGAGCGCTCCAAGCGGCGAGTTTAGAAAGGTTTGCGTTCCCATACAAAATGAGCAAAGTACGTTTTATAATGCTATACTTGAGGTTATGTTCTAAAATCAAAGATAGATAAAGTTGCATCTAGCAATATTCAACTATCGTAGGTATACACATTTATTTAATAAAAACTTAATAATATATACAAGGAACAGTACTTAAAACTAACTAAAGGTAGAAAACTTGGCCCAAGTCGGTGTCTCTCGTAGTTTATAATTCCATTGTTCAACCAAACATCACGTCACAAACGACAATCGATTACTCAATTGATAAGAAGAATTACCTACTGCCGTATCTTCCACTTAAAGATTACTGTGATAACATCACCTAATCATAGGAGGTTAGGGCCCTCGAAGGCATTTGCCATACAAACGTAATACCAAAACAATCATAGACAAAAAAACATGGGGATATTTTTTAACTAGAATAATTACCGCCTTTTTTTGCAGATTGTATTCTATTTAAGTCATTGGATATGTGTTTCAATAAGAATTGTATAAAAGACTTTTCTATCAGAATCCTATCTATGTATCCATTATGATGTGATAAATAAAATTGAAGTGTCTATTTGTAATTCCAACTTAAAATTTTCCAGGTTGATATACGATAATTAATAAAAAATCTAATTTATCTCTAATATAAACATAAATTATGTCCGTCTGTCTGTTTTTAGAGATTTAAAAGGATTTTCACTGACGGATGTTAGCTGCAGATTTTACATGATACTTTTGTTATAAAAAATATAGGCTTCTGCGAAATAAAGCCACGGTAAAATTAAGTCAAGTGAATGATATGAAAAGTTTTGTTAAATAAATCTCACCTACTTTTGTAATCGACCATACATTAATGTGCCTAAGTATTTGACTCGAACCAATTTGGTGATGTTGTTTAAAGCGGAATGAAGCGAGCGTTATTTCACAAAGATACCTTCCATTTACTCTAAAATTGTGTCGGTTTTGTTTTGGTATGTGTCTGCATGAATAAGTGATAAGATGGTTGCGTATTTTTACAACTCTCAGCCTAATTAGGCTGGTACAGTCAGACGGAAAACCTTTGTGACGAATCTTTGTGAAACAGTCGCGGTCAAAATGTTTATGTGTACAAATATGTAAGTGAGTATTCACAGATCATGTGAAGCTCATCAAATAGCACATTATACATTACTAGCTGTGCCCCGCGGTTTCACCCGCGTAGATTTAGTTTCATCCTTATTGTGGCGGAACCCTAATATATTTTAGAAATAAAAGTAGCCTAAGTTACTCCTTGAAACATCACCTACCTGCCAGTGAAAGTCCCGTTAAAATCGATCCAGCTGTTTCGAAGATTACCCGGAACAAACAGACAGACAGAGAAAATTTTTATAACTTGGTTTTTTAGTGTCAGTAGCTTGTATACTTTCAGATGCATTTAGTGAAAATAATTTATTTAGCATTTACAAACAGACACTTCAATTTTATTTATCTGTATAGATGTATAGATGTGGGGAGAGCGAGTGATCATGCTCATCCCCAGCATAGGGAAGACCTAGTCAGGCGGGTGTCATGCCTTGGGAACCGCGGCTCCAACTGTTCTAGTTGGGAACTTGTATATATGTATGTATACTGCAATGCCCTTGAAAACTTCTATTGCGCGATTTAGGTTCTCATGTATTTGTACTCATACTTCGAATTTGTTAGCGAGTGGCGCCATCTATGTAGCTAGTGGAGAAACGCTGCTACACATATCAAGTAGTTTAATCACTTAACAAAACTAATCTGGCAGAATATAAATAGCACACAAAGTGGACAATTAACGCAAACTTTTGTTTATTTCAATGTCGTCTACGGAAAACTTTAGCCTCAGTATTAAAAATACTAAGTACATTAAGGGCCAACGAAATTAATAACTCTTCTAAGGCTAGGCCCTTCTAATTCAGATATTCTGTGGTCACTAAAGTGGTCCGTGGTAGGGTTGCCAACTATACTATTTTCAACTTTTTACTGTTGAACAAAAATAAAGTAGGTATATAAAATATTGTTTTCGTATGAAGTTTTAAAAAGATTAGTAAGTTCCGCGAGAAGTTCTAAAAAATATGTATTTAAAGCAATAAATAAATAAAATACAGTTAATTTTTCTAAAATACTGTTTAATATTGTTCACAAACCTGAACGTACTTTATTTCTTGTAAAAAAAGTTGGCAACCCTAGTGCGTGGTGACTTTCTTAACTTTTAATTGCTCCTCTTTACCGTATGCACGACGGTTACGACACGGGTTTAGTACAAAGTTTTTGTGTTAATTAGATTATGCGAGCTAAGTACTTATATTATGGACCTCTGCCTCTGGCGTTACATTCTTGGAATTCGGTAACTGAGGGTAGTATTAACTTCACAAATATGAATCAGTCAATATCGGTTGCTATAAGCGGCATAGGAACTACAGTCTTCTACGTACACACTCATAAACAGCTCGGGTAGTCAGTTCGCTTCGAGCTGACGACAAGACTTTATGAAGAAGTGCGTGTCCCTTAGTCAGATGTGATCGTTTGCCATACATCCATAGGTAACTACTTAGACTACTAGTGTATATGAGTAGCTCGTAGCACAGTTGTTATTACGCATATCATTCGATCAGCGAAGTTAAGTTACCCAACTACTGGCTTGGTTCCCGTCCGTGCCTCGGAGAGCACGTTAAGCCGTAGGTCCCGGTTGCCAATTTAACATCTTTGGCACTCGATACAGGTCGGTCTGACAACTGGTTTAACCCAGATCACCCAGATTCCCCGTAAAAGGGGTTGCGAAGAAGGTCATATAGCAGTCGCTTCGAATAAAAATCAAGTGATCAGCCACATCAGGTTGAATCAATTGCCGACTCCAACATTACATGGTATAAGGCCCTGGAGCTGATGATGTAGACTACTAGTATACATATAGCATCTGATTTATTATTAATGACGTCACGTTTGTCCCCAGACGATGACCTGGAAGCCCTCCTGGACGAAGTAGTGCGCGCCAGCAACCGCGGTGTGACTGCTTCTCGCAACATCAGCGGAGGACCCAACTGGAGCTTCGGACAGTCACTATTCTTTTCTTCAACCGTCGTCACGACAATCGGTAAAATTTGTCTATCTGTTAAGGCGCTAACTGATAGAATTCACGAATATTTGATACTTGTGAACAGGTTACAGCATCAATTTTTTACACAAATGACTTCAGCTCTTTATCTGGGTTCCTTCATGACAGAATCACAATAACATAAAATTTTCTTGGTAGATTTTGGTTTTGAAAACCAAGCCTTTTTCAATTCTACAAGGATTTTCAACGAAGATTGCAAAGCGTAACTTAGTTCAAACGCAACAGTTTGGCTTCTGAATGATAAACCTATGAGTAATATTTCGCTTTAAAAGTGTGTTTTAAAGTTGCTACCGCCTTTCTTTAAAAAATCTACAACTTTGACTTTAGAACGACCACTTTAATGTCGCCGTATTAGAGGGTGCGGTCAAAAAGTGAAAAGTGTGTTTTGTTATCACAATACCTCTGTTTAACCCCTCAAATACCCTAGGATGGCGTGAACATATTTGATTTCCGTCCCCTTTGCCGTTATACCCCTACACCTGGGTACCAGCGAGCGAAGACAGTTCCAAAATTGACCTTTTAATGCTTTTGCGTTCGTTGTCATAAATGCAACATGATTACAGGATACGGCCACGTGACCCCTCTGACGAAGCCAGGCAAGATATTCTGCATGATGTACGCGGTGCTGGGCATACCTTTGACCCTGGTGCTGTTGACTGCGCTGGTGGAACGCCTATTGCTGCCGGCCACTGCCATACTGAGGGCATTGAACGCTGCCCTCGGCCATCTTTACCGCCCATTCACCATCCGACTAGTTCACTTAGTAATTATTGGTAAGGACGCTTTTAAAGTAACATAAGTACTGAAGGCTAAACAAAAAGACGTTCGATTTTCAGTGCCAATATCAACTGGGTTTATAAGGGAGCACAGACAACCCAGGGGTGTGCGTCTTTGTAAACGTTGTTATTACCGATCTTTCATCCAAATAAACTTTCAAAGCAAATAATGTTAAAGTCAAACCACATTGCCAGAAATATTTTCCCCCGCGATTTTTGCATTAACCATTGGGCTTGAAATGCCAGTGCCAGACTTTAGCTATTGACTCTTCGACCAAGAGCAATTATTTGATGGTTGAGTACAGTTGTAACAACGTAATATTTATTTCCAGTGACGTCCTTCATGGTCCTATTCCTGGTGATCCCGGCCGCGATATTCACGTTCATGGAGGAGGAGTGGGACTTCCTCGACTCGTTCTACTACTGCTTCATATCGCTCACCACCATCGGCCTGGGAGACTACATCCCCGGCGACTCCCCGGGACAGCCCTACCGACCTGTTTACAAAGTCATCACCATTCGTAAGTCGCCTCACCTTGTCAAACAAAGCTTAGGTAGTCTTAGTGTGACACGTCGTAGTGATAAATTGATTTCGGGGACAACATCTACCTATTACTCTCCACCCAGAATACGTCAAGCTATTCCTAAATAACTATGGCTTCTTTTCTCTTCTAGTGTACTTGATCGTCGGCCTGACATTCATGATGCTGACACTGACCGTGTTCTACGACATCCCGCAACTGAACCTGAGCACCGTGTTCTCCTCCATCAAGTTGGACGACGACCCTGAGAAGATACGCCTCAGCGGCTCCGGAGTCATGGGCCCGGGATACGGCATCGGAGGGCTGGTCATGAGAGACGACTACAACCACCACGACCAACGCCGCTCCGTCGTCCACATCAGACCACACCTCGACGACAGTCCTAGCCCCGAGGATACCACCCCGGTCCACGCTAAGGACATGAGGGTCCACTAAATACACCAAGTGGATCATACGTCATCGTCAAATCCTATTACAAAGATAAATCGTTCAATCCACTAATTAATTTTGCAAATTAAAAAAAAACAATTATAAACCAAAAATGTTTTTCTGCTCCATGTAGAATGGGGGGTGCACATACTATTATTTAGTTGATTGAAAATGACTAATTCAGTTTAGGCCCTGGTAAAGCACTTAACTTCGAAGAATTGACCACCGGTTCGAAAACTAGGTTTCTAAGAAGAACCTTTCACATTTCATTACATAGTCCTCATCTAACCCCCCAAGACGTGGAAAAGGGGATCGCTCGACTTAAACTCGGTGGTGCGATCGGTCCGGACAGCATTCCCGCCTTCATCCTCAAGGGATGTAGCAAAGACCTAGCAGTACCGATTTGTCATATATTCAATATGGCTCTTCGGTCTAGTGTGTACCCACAGCGATTCAAGCTATCCCGGGTTACCCCCATTCCAAAAACTGGTGACAGATCATCAGTCACTCTTCATAGGCCAGTTGCAAATCTTCCTACCGTTGCTAAGTTGTTTGAACACATACTCCATAATAAGCTCTTCCCACACATCAAAGGGTATCTCTCGGATTCTCAACATGGTTTCCGACCCGGCCGCTCTGTCAACTCAAATCTGCTACTTCAGGTGGAATTCATCTCCAGATATTTAGACGCAGGTAAACAAGTCGACGTGCTTTATTTCGACTTTTCTAAAGCGTTTGACAGAGTAAACAACGAGGTATTATTAACCAAGTTGGGTGCCATTGGTTTTTCCTCGGGACTCCTTAAGTTTTTTGCTGACTATCTCCGGGACCGCAAACAGTTTGTAAGACATGGGTGCTATGAATCGGAACCATACTCTACCCACTCGGGGGTAAGCCAAGGATCCGTACTAGGCCCACTGTTATTTATGATCATGGTTAATGACCTTACACTCAAAGTAGCATACTCGAAGTGCCTTTTATATGCTGATGACCTAAAGCTCGCATTGGTTATTGAAACTGATGAAGACTGCAAAAGACTACAGAGAGACGTTGACGCTGTCCACCGATGGAGCATAGAGAATAAGCTTCTCTTTAATATGAGTAAGTGTTCCGTCATGACTTATGGTCGAGGTTCACGACCGATCTATTACAACTACAGTATGGGAGGAGAAGTCGTTACGCGTGTTTCCACCATAAAAGATCTAGGAGTGATCTTCGACCGCGGTCTTACTTTTCGAGATCATATTTCCGCCCTTTGTAGGGAATCTTACAGGCGTTTAGGCTTCGTTTTAAGGAATGCACGAGACTTCCAAGACCCACTGATAATAAAGATTTTATATACGTCCCTGGTTCGGAGTAAGATAGAGGCTAGCAGCTGCGTCTGGAACCCGCATGCAGCGTCCCAAATACTAGCGCTCGAAAAAGTACAGAAAACTTTTGTCAGGTTTTTGTATAAGAAGGTATATAAAAATTATCCCTATATGTATCCTACCAATTTTTTGTTGGGAATGTTGGGATTCAACTCTCTGGAGGTACGCCGAGGTCTGGATCAGCTAATTGTCGCTTGCAAGATCCTTCGAGGGCTTATTGACAGTCCCGAGCTCCATGTACTTTTCTGTCGGCTATTCGTGCCCAACAATTATCTGCGACACCGACCCAGCAGCCGGCACCGATTGTTCGTGCAGCCGACCTGCCGAACTGTAGCCAGGGCGCAGTCTCCGGTGTGCCATACCCTGACTATGCTCAATGCCCTCCTAGATACCAGCCCTGAATGTGATCTGTTTGCGGATGCATGGAACTATATTTTGTTTGAATGTTTGAGATTCTGTGAGGTTAAGTATGCGAGAGTGTCCACTATTTTATAAGTGTGAATTTTATAAGGAATAAGATTATAGTTTTTACATTTTAAAATTAACTTAGAGTTAATTATTGTAATTGGTATCGCCGTTATAATTAACTATAAATAAATAAATAAAAATAAATAAATAAATAGTACATAATTAATTATACCATACTATAAAGGATCAAGTACTAAACGATTTATCTTTTGAATACGGATCTCTCTCCCACAAAACAAAACGATACCGAATCTCTCACCTTTGGAACCGAAAAAATATGTGTGTTAAATAATAGTTTCGATGTTACTTGATGTTAGAAAAAGTTTATCCACTTAGTAAGTTCACTCAAAAAATTATTATAAAAAGTTCTAGTTCAACAGATGAATAATTATAATTTTAGCTGGTAGCATAACTAGCTCATAAGAAACATTATTTTTATTTAAATTAATTACTTATTAATCACGAAGTTTACAAAAAAAAGCTCTTCAATTATTTTTAATGTCATAAAGTTAAAACCAAAAACATAAATCGCATGATGCATGATTGTAGTTCATTCTTTGTGAACTAATAACGTCATAAGACTGACGAGACTTTATAAAATTTTCACACTTTTCTAATTGCTTTTATACATTTTCTAAAAAGAAATGTCGTTTGAGAAGTTTGCATAAAAATATCATAATTAATATAATCTACCTTAACTTTGGCTGAACACAAAAACGTAAAAAGTATTTAATACTGAAAACAGTGTCTAAATAAAAAAAGGTGCTTATTTTTCAAAAACCAGTCAAGTTTAATTTGGACTTCAGTGCAGCTTTATTTAAGGTTGATTATACTTAAGCCTTCGACAGACAGGAGACTGGAACATAATAAATGTTCAATAATATGTATACGATTCGTTATACACTCATTTGTACCTATCCATAAGAGTATAAACTATCCTTTACATGATTGCCATATCTAGAATATCCTTAACGTGATTGCCATATCTAAAATACGCCTTGGAATATTGATTATATATTTAAATAGAAACTATCTCGATATCTTGAAAAAAATACCTGTATCATAGGAAACATTTTGCTTAAAAAGGAATGTTTTCAACATTTAACTCGATTTCATTATCTACATTATATTGGAGTGTATGGAAAAGTGTATTTAAGTAACACATTAAGTGTGATAGACCAAGTAAAGAAATATCCATTGGATTAGATACCATACCTAATGAAATATAGTATTTATTTAAAATATAAAATATAAAAAAAAATATTTACCTACCCTATTGCTTATAGTAAATTAATATAAAGTTGCATAAAGTATATATTTATTAACATAATTATAAAGAATGAAACTGGTAGTAATTATATGAAGATATTAATAAAGTGAGAAATATATATTTTTCAATATCACAGTTGGCAATACAAATTACACATTTATTTAAAATAGTGACAGTGTAATATAATTTATTGCTTGCATCAAATTCTGTGAATCTGATACTGCGGATAGTAGCTATTCGTAGTAGGACGTAATTTTTTATCATTACAATAAAAAATATTTTTATAATAATTTATAATGAGATATATTATGATATACCGTGCATATTCACCGCCACAAAGCCAGCCTATACCTATATAAAAAAACAGCTCATGGTAGGGTCATCGTTACCATGTCATTACCAATTTGAAAATAGACACATGGAACATTTATAGTCATTGAGCTGCGTCAGTGTGCGTAAGGCGAGTTAACAAGCTGATTAAATTAAACTTCTTCATTATTTGAATCGAATTAATTTTAATAAGTGTAATATTGTATTGTAATCGTGAATGTATTGATGTCTGTCTAATGTATTCAATGTGCCACAAAAAAAAATCTATGGGTTAAAACTTTGATTATTATTATTATTAACGAAACATACAAATGAAATTTCTTCGACAGTGTACCTATTTTTAATTTCTCTGAAAACATATCTCATTTATTATTTTAATGCAAAATTTTACAGGGAGCATCTCATTTAAGATCACTTCGTTTCAATGTCGCCTACTTAACATTTAAAATATTACAAAATAAATTGTACCTACCCCTAGTAATAAAAATGTGTTAGATATTAAAATTAGATGTAAAGTAAGATCTATGTTTGCCCGTATGATATAAAAACTATGGATATCAATATTATTGAATAGCAAATAGTTGCAAATAGACTGTAGCGCATAGTAATAAAATACATCAGAAGATAATCGCATGTAATTTAGACAAATACTTGTAACAACAGTGAATTATTAAATAAACAAGATTCAAATGCTTGATATTGTTGTTTTGCTTTATGAACCCTTATTAATAAATATGTATATCTATGAAGCATACATCAGCTTAGCTCCACCGAATAGCCAAGGTCTAAGAATTTGGCTATGTTATCCCCTGCCTGTCGTAAGAGACGACTAAAAATCTGACCGGCAAGCTGCGGGCCCGGGAAGGTGGCTGCCTTGCACAGCGTGGTCTCCTATAGCGGAACACAGCTACCCAGGGGATATGCCCCTGCAAGATGTGGGGGGACACCGGGTCAATAAAAAAAAGGGGTGATTTTCCATTCAGTTCTAATATTTTACTGGCTGCAGCTAGCAAACGTTGCATTACCACATATTTTTTGAGGTGGATCACCCCTATCATTTAAGAGATATTGGCTGATTATCAGACCTACCCGGTTATAATCGGTTCAGCCGTTTCAGAGAAGGACCAGGGGCTCACGCACTGGACTGTTAGTCGGTGTGGGACCTCTAGGTGGTTGCCCGATAATATGGAGAGCGATCTTTTTCTGTGGAGGATTCCCAAGAACGCACAGTGGTGGAAAAGTAACGAAAAAGTAAAAAAAGAGGAAAAACTCTAGGGGGAATAAGAAGAAGAAGATTATGCAATAGTATAGTATTGCGATATGGAATTAATAAAACAATACATTTTTCTTTTTAATAATCTAACCGCGTGTCACAGCACAGCACATGCAGCTAGTGGTAAAATAAAAGATACCGAAAGAAATTCTTAAGGTAGGCAGTTTCACCTATGATCTAAGCCTGCTCTGAAACGAACGAAAAAAAGTTGTCTGACTGATGAGTGATGTGACACAAATTGCTTGACTGACCTGATTTGACAGCTTGGCCTGTTAGTGGGGAATGGTTTGATTTTATATTGATCTGTCTGCCTGTCTAACTTTTTTGTAAGCTACATACAACACTACAACGAATTGTAGGTTATATCGGTAACTTGAATATTTTCATTCACGTGTTATTAAATAAATATTGTATTTTAAGATAATGGATACTCCACAATCCGCGTTCGCAATATACAGTAAAAATAAGAAGAAGTCTCCTCAAAGAAAAAACAAGAAAAATAACAGACGTGTAAGAAAATCTAAGAAGAATAAATTATCAACAAACATTGATTCCAATGATATATCCGACGGTATGAAGATAGAAGTGGCGAAGAAAATGAAAAGAGACCAACAAAAGGTAAAAGAATCGAAGAATATAGTTAAGAAAAAAAAACCGAAGAAGGTAAAATCAAACGGTGTAAAAAATGGTATTGACTGTCCTGAAAACGAGCAGAAGGCTTCTAGTGATTCCGACGATGAAGTTCCTGAGCTGATACCGGCTCCTGTGCCAAGTTCCCCTCCAAGTAATGAAGATGATTCACATTCACATACTAGCAATGACAGCTTTGTGTTTGAACCAGTGGTCACGGACAGTGTTGAAGAGGGATTTAAAGTGTTCAAATGGATGATTGCACCATACAGCCCTGAACTATTCCTCACGAGAGTGTGGGAGAAGAAGCCACTACACATTGCAAGAAACAACTCTATATACTACAGTAGAATTATATCCACACCAATCATAGATGATATGCTTCGAAAGGAAAATATACAGTTCACAAAGAACATTGATGTCACATCCTACGTCAATGGCGTGAGACAAACACACAGCACTGATGGTCGAGCCCACCCACACTCTGTCTGGGATTCTTATTTACACGGCTGCAGTATCAGACTACTCAACCCTCAGACTTACATCCCTAAATTACATTTAGTCAATGCTACGATGCAGGAATACTTTAATTCTTTTGTTGGTGCCAATGCCTACCTAACCCCACCTGATAGCCAAGGATTCGCCCCACACTATGATGACATTGAAGCATTTATATTGCAAGCCGAAGGCAAGAAACATTGGCGTATTTACAAGCCCAGAAAGCCGACTGAAGTACTACCAAGAGTTTCCTCAAAGAATTTTGATCAGAACGAAATTGGGGAGCCTATTATGGAAGTGACATTGGTAGCTGGTGACATGTTGTACTTCCCAAGAGGCTATATACATCAGGGAGAGACCATAGATGGGGAGCATTCCCTTCATGTCACCATCAGCATGTATCAGAAACATGCCTTTGCAGATTTGTTTGAAAAGATGATCCCGGCCGCTCTGCAGATGGCTATTGAAGAACATGTGGAATTGAGAAAAGGCTTGCCTCTAGATATTTATGATAACTTTGGTCTTGTTAACTCTGATGTCAATACACCCCGACGGAAAGAGTTAACTGATCATATTTGTTCACTTTTTGATAAAATTAAGCATCATTTACCAATAGATGAGGCTGTTGATCAGATGAACAAGCATTACCAACAAGATGCTTTGCCACCTGTTCTGACAGACTTGGAGAAAGCTGTCACTGTGTTTGGTGACAGTGATGTAATGGTTGCAAATGGGAAGGTGATCAACAGAGTCGAAATGGGCCTGGATACTAAAATTAGGCTTCTACGTAAGAATATACTGAGATTAGTCTCTGAGGATACTCTAAAACTGTATTATCATGTGGAAAACTCTTTAGAATACCATGGCAGCGAATTACCTTTCCTGGACATAGAGAGTGATCTAGCCCCAGCAATAGAAACATTGATAACAACATATCCTCATTATGTCTCTGTTGAAAATTTAGATATTGCCGATGATTCTGAAAAACTGAATATTGCAAATGCACTTTGGAGCAGGGGCCTGCTTATGACTGAGTACCCTTTGGAAACCATTGAGGATGATTAAATTTCTAATTGATAATTAAACATTTTTTTAATTTCGCAATCTGAACAATAAAGCAACTGCCTACACCTACTTTTTGACAAAGCGGTCTCTCTCTGCCTACCCCCATAGATACAGTAACATTATGTCATTGTGTGTATAAGCCTGATAAGATTTAAGGGTTAACATAATTTCATATACTAGCTAAGTAATATCTTTTCATGAAATTTTAATGTAATACGCATTCTAGTCTCCACTATTCAGTGCTAATTTTACTTCAATTCAAATATCTGTCGAATAAGTAAAGTCAGATGTCACTCAGGATAATCTGTATTGCATACAGGTTCCCTAATATTTATCTAATTTTCTTCAAGAAACTGCAATTGAAATTCCTATATTATGTTAAAGCCAAAGAAATCCTGGCTTTTATATTGTATTGTAAGTGATAGCAGTTAAAAGGAATACAAAAAATCCTGTCTAATCATACTGTAAGTTTGTACATAAACAATTCTTGTAGCACAGGATAAAGATTAAAGCGAAAAACCATTGAATAAAAAAGTTGTGTGAGAAATTTCTTTCTATTAGTTCCCTGTTTCAGTTTATTTCATCATCGTCATCTCCCTGGCCTTATAATGTTGGGATCGGCACTTTCTACCCGTTGTTGACTCCCATATTAGTCGCAATCAACTCATCAACTCCTTGTCAGTCATGTGCGCCTGGTACTTCGTGTACCATAATATCAAAGTCAAAAATATCTTTATTCAATTAGACTTTATACAAAGCACTTACTTTCAAATCGTCAGAATGACACAATTTACAGGATTATACATGCTACCGCCAGGTTCGGAAGGTGGCTTTTACTGAGAAGAACATGGCAAGAAACTCAGTAATTACTCTTTTCAAAAATATACAATTTAAAAAAAACAAAATAAATCACTTGAGAAATGTAAGCCCATGGACACAGTTGCAATGCACAAGTGTCGATAAAAATTAAAAATTATATCATCTCCCTACCCTTATCCCATGTATTTGGGGTCGGCACTTGATTCAACCCGATTTGGCTGATCGCCTGATTTTTATACGAAGCGACTGCCGTCTGACCCTGTTCCAGTTTATTAATTCAAATTTATTTTGATGGTGACGAGCTGGAGTAGTTATTCTGTCAATGTCAAATGGTTGCTGAGAAAAAAAATGTTGAGGAATCCAGTGACTGCTTGGATTTTTTCTTGTTTATCCTTGAATTTTGGGACACGCGAGGTTCCTAGAATAATGACTAGGGTGATATGTGATAAAAAAAACACTTGGTTTTCTTAAATTATTTATATTTAATTCTGAATTGCATATAAATTTGTGGACTTTCTGTTACAATAGTACTCTCAAACTGATATCATTTTGTATAAAACGCTAAAATATGTTTTACAAACTATTGTACCAGAGTGCCGGCGTCACAATCATTCGCTCCACTTAGGTACGTTATAAACAGAAAATACACACACAATAATTTATATACTAAGCTTACATATTTTCTCTTTAGAAATTAACCTAATTAAAAATACCACCTAAAAATGTAGGTACTTGGATTTCTCTAATATTCACGCGCACTCACGCTCGCTATGAGCTCAGTTTAAGTTAACAACGTAAAAAGAGTACCTATTTTATTTGTAAACAATATAACAATGTTTGGTTACTATCTTCAGTAACACAAGTACAAACGAGATATTAACCGTAGTCCCACTGCTACTGACACACAGTGGGCCCCACGGGTATTTTTTCCCGTAGACTCACTGCTCTATTTTTATTTTATCTTTTTTGAAAAGATTGATATAGCTAGGGGATATCCGTATCACTCTTGAATGTTTAGCTAGAATTTTGGTCCGAGGGCTCACAGAAAGTGACATATTGAAAAGGATAAATTTAAACTAAAGGGCCTACGAGTAAAAATATTACCCGTGGTCGCACTGTGGATCAGTAACAGTGGTACCACGTTTAAAACCACGTACAAACAACTACAAACACAACGTTACAACATTGTATTTGAAAAAAAAAACACAAAAAATAAACTTGATTCTTAAAGCAAAATGCTTTCATTCAAGGCTGAAATACCAAGAACGAACTAAATGTATTTATACACATCCACTGATAATCAAAACTGAAAGAAATATGTAAACAAATAGACTTATTAAGCTCCCAATTACATATAAATCTCATTTTACCAACATCTCAGCTAATTATACTTTTCTAAGTGAGATTTATTTTATGACGAGTTCATAAGGAAAAGGGCTAGAGTTCGACGAATTTAAAACTCTTGGTCCAGACGGATGATTGTAAATTATAGTCGACTTCCCATTCTAGTTGCAACAAACACACACCTACTCTTAAGACACGGATCATATCAAAATATATTCTTATGTGAAGCAAAAATGTTCAATGATAAAACATTATTTGATAATTTTTAAATTCTTTGTACTGATATACAAGATTCGTATCGCAAATACGTTTGAATTTAAGCCTAATCTTATTTCATAATTAAAACAAAAACTCTAGTCTATTGCTTACGATAGAGGTAAAAACACCTCACTTTACTTTATTACTCACTGCGTCAAGGGGTCTGTTTGTCGGTCGTTGTTACATCTTATTACCTACAATAAGACACATTTCTATTAGTAATTGTTTTTAACCTGTAAACATTTTCAATGTCTGTTTCATTCAACTCATGACAACACTACACATACTGATGTCCCGAATGCACTTTTATACACAACAAGTACCTTACCATGAGCTCTTAATACAATGATAGTTCCACTGTGTGACAGTGACAGACGTATACACGTCATATACGTGTTCTACATACATACATAAATATATAACTATGTTCACGCCTGTATTACCCGAAGGGGTAGGCAGAGGTGTTGTAATAACAATTTACATGCCTGGTTGAGTTTCTTGCCGGTTCTTCTCAGAAGGCTAGTTTCCGAATCGGTGGTAAATTCTCCACATTCATAAGCCTTACCAGGGCCTAAACTGAATAAATATTTTTCATTTTCAAACCCATTTTTCACCGAATGTGATTAAGTGCCAACGTGACAACCGTCTCACGAACTAAACTATCATGGCAATAAGAGCTCATGGTAGACCCCCCTTAACTTCTTGTTGCGATACAGAAGGTCACATTCAGGACACACTGTATATCCACAATGACGTAATTCATCATTTCAATATCGTCTCAAAAACAATTTGTTGTTTTTAAGTACTTAATTACAAAATAAACTAACACAGAACCCCTCGAACCAGCAAAACACCAGAAAACTGTTAACATTTCCTCATTAATTGTATATTTACAGTGAATTCTTACGTTAGTAGTTAGTCCAAGTTAGTACCTAAATTAACCTTTATATATTTAATTCACTTTAAACATATATCAATACACGTTACCAATATCATTGTGATGTTTTCTATAATTTGATAAAACTCACATTACCCATCAAAATACATTTTATTTGAATAAATAAATGTGACACGTCTTAGATATTGCTCGAATTAAGAACTACCCTCAAATTTCATGTGAATATTTTATTTCTGCCATACCATTTACCACCCACGTGGACATAATTGCATGGTTTGCCTACGGAACCATAATGTTTTTACAAATTAACATTGCCAAAGTTACTCCTTGTAGCATTAGGTATTTGGCCAGTGAAAGTATCGTTAAAATCGGTCCAGCCATTTCGGAGAATTACCTTTCTCTTTAATTTAACAAAATTGTAGAAAGATTTCACTTTTAGTGCATATACGATTTTTATCGTGTAAGTAATGTGAGTTCATGTCAAATATATTTTATTGCTTCGTTTCCAACAGAAATATTCATAAGAAAATGTTTCGTACATGGCAACATCAAACAGGGTCCGCTAGATTGCAATAAAAGCTACCGCGCGGAACCCCGGTATAACAGCGTCAATAGATTGATTCTCTTACAATCAAGCAACTTATATTATATAAATCTTTCTATTGATAATACACAAATTGTGCTATTTGTCGTCTATATTTAAACGTTACAATGTACTTACATTTCATTTCCTTAGATTTTTTCAAAAAAGATAAACTTAGGAAAAAAAAAAAACAAAAACTCGTGATTATGCTGTCTCAGAATAAAGTGCTTATAAAATAAATAAAAAACCAAAATGCAAGTTACAAAACTAAGACCTTTTTTAATTTTTGCAAACGGCTTTTATACAGTTCTAGCGAATTATTATGATTTATCGACTTTTATCGACTGTTGATTGAACAATAAACAAAATGAAGAATACCTCCTTTTTGGCGTTGGTTAAAAATACATTTAAGACTTCATCATTTTTCAATTGATTCTAAGTGTCAAATATGATTTCACTAAGTATTTAATTTAAAGCGGTTTTTTCGTCTTTGTCGATAAAATAGTCGAACTAGGTATTGGCACATATTGATTTGTTATGTGATAAAAATACGGTCTTATATCAGATAGATAATATCGATGTAGAATGAAAAAAAAAGTTAAATAAAAAAATTAAATTCGCCTCTGTTTTATCTGTACTTCATTAAGTACTTACTGTTTCTTTTGCATATTTTATCTGTAGATAAAAAATGATCAACTTAAAAAAAAAACGAACCATAAAGTTTATAAATAAAGAAAAAAAGTCACATAACAACCCAAGATGCACACACACAACCTTATAAACGTGTCTACATTATGATAACTTGTTTTGGACCTGGGGAAGACACCATAAATGGGTACTTTGCGAAGGTTTAGGGTCCACGAAGGGGACAAAGACACTAGACAAAGTCCGTTCACTTGAACTAGGGGTGTTATTTCTTGGCTGGCGGCTTTCTCGGCGTACGAGTGGTCTTGCCCGTTGATGTCGATGGAGTGGGCACTATGGGTGACGGTTTGCTTTCTGCAAAAATATATGATACTTATTAATTAAAACGCGTCTAAATAAATACAATTTTTATGATTTTTGAAATAAGGAAGGTAAACATCGTGAGGAAACGTCCATATTAACTGAGAAGCAATTCAAACGCGTATGTTGCTTCAGACGGCGATGGACTCACCATCTGTCACATTTGCTCGTCATTATCTTTGGTGAAAAGTGGGCGTTGTTATTACGACACCTTTGCCTACCCCTTCGGGGAATGCAGGAGTGAGCAAATCTATGTATTTTTTGAAATAAAGATCAAAGATACCCCAAGGTAAGATTTAGCTAACGTAGAAAGCTTGTTTTGTATATAAACTAGCGACCGGCCCTCGCTTCTTCACTTCGGGTTACGATTTTTTAAGACTTTCAGAAAACATTGACTTTTCTTTACTATATATTTTTTTGCATTGGAGATCTTCAATCTTATTAAATAATCTGTAAGTTTCTTTAACTATCACGGATCATGACACAGAGCTTGGTGACAAATAGACGGACGCCAGAGTCTAGAAGAACGATTGGAGCGTTCAAACAGACAATAATTTTGTATGAAAATGGCGAATTCAATGTATTATTAGAATTCTTCTAAATATATATAACTCAAAGGTGACTGACTGACTGACTGACATAGTGATCTATCAACGCACAGCCCAAACCACTGGACAGATCGGGCTGAAACTTGGCATGCAGGTAGATGTTATGACGTAGGTATCCACTAAGGATTTTGATTAATTCTACCCCCAAGGGGATGAAAGTATGTATTTAACTAGTCTAATAATAATATGCTCACCCCTAGAAGCCCTGGTGGCTTTGCGCGGCACCGGCGTGTCCTTGTGCTTGACTGGAGTCCTCTTGGCTGGCGTGCTTTTAGCCTTTGCCTTCTCTGACACCGCTGTTGCTGTCTGCAAATATACATCGCATATTATTGTTTACTATATATATACAAGCCTATACATTTTAGATTTAAGCAGCATCTGTGGTTAGGAAAGTTTTGACGGTTTTATTTTTACATACATATATGCTCACACCTGTATTCCCCAAAGATAGGCAGAGGTGACCTTATAGTCCACCCTTCGCCACTTATGTCTGATTCCCATGTAATTTGGACCGAGACTATGCTACTAAAGGTTTTTTTTATTATTTTTGAGTCAGTAGTATACAAATGGTGACATTATTAAACAGACAGTATTCAATTGAAACAAACGATCTAAATATCGTTGAACGATTGATATGTTTTAGAGAAGTCCTACCCAAATGTGGTACATAAAATGTATTCAGTCGACATTGTACCACTGCTTTCTATCAGATAAATTAGCTGAAAATATTTTACACCTTTTTCATCTAATTTAATGTAAGCGTAATCGTTTTATCACTTCAGTCTACTGCTGGACATAGGTCTTTCAAAATTTTAATTAACATCTCAAAATTTTTTTTTAAAGTGACATCAAAAAAAAATAATGTTACGTGTTTTTTCTTAGCATTAGTTTTCTACATATGTAGATATAGATAACAAAAAAACTACTATTAAGTAAATAGTAATACAAAGTGTTAGCATATAAAATATAAGTATTCAACACATTGGCTGCGATTGAACATTTAATTAGAGGAGACCAGTGTTTACGTAACATGTGTGCGTAATCTGAGTGCAACACATGTTCGTGTGTGTTTTAACCGACTTTAAAAAAAGGAGGAGGTAGCGTAAGTGTTGAGATACCTTGGAACAAACTAAATACATTTTCAAACAATTATTTCATGCATTTACATGCCAGTTAAATCTATAACGCAAAGAAATGAAGAAATAAGCTCGGTACAGATAAATAATACAACATAATAGCAAGCAATGAATGATTGTGAATGAAGTTGAAATGTACATTAAGCATGGGATAACTACATAGAGTGGTTTGAAGTATTATGGATAGGTACTCATTTGTTTTATGGAAATATGTGGTAAATAAGGTTTCTTATATACCAGTGGTGGGCAGAGCAAACTTTCGTAATGGAGGGGGGGGGGGAGTTTAAGAAAATTCAGAGTGGCAGAATTGTATATCGTCGTTGCACGTGCAAGTCGCTGTGTATTTCGTGATCTCTATGTCAACATTTCAAGTAATGTTTAATTTTGTCATTATTAATATAATTATTAAATTATAAATAATAATAACTACCCCACATTAAAATATAAATAATAATAACTACCCAACATTAATCTAAAAAATAAATTTGTAAATTTGTTATATATGTATCAATAGTAAGAATTTTTTTTTTGAATACTCGGGCCATATTTCAAGAAAATCATTTTCTGCGTCTCCTAAAGTGTGTAAAAACACATAGCGACTTTTGCACGAGCAACGACGATATGTACCAAATATATTTGTGTACCTTCAAAATGACTAGCTCTTATGATAAAGTGGGCTGACTAAGAAGAAACTCTTAGAATTTTATCCTCGAGTTCAGAATTATAGGTAATTTTACTAAGTAGAATCTACTTTATACTTCTGAGCCTGTAGACAAAGCAACATTATCCTCACGCTTCGCTAGTAGAAACGATACAAAATGGGAATGACATATGTCACGTGACAGATTTATGTCATTTATATACATTTTTATCGTTTCTATTAGCGCAAGCTCGAGATAATGTTACTTTGTCTACAGGCCCGTCAAAATATAATTATCGCGGGTCATATACCATACATGTGGAAGGCGGGCCGGTTTAAATGCTTTCTGTACTTTGCCCATCACTGATATAGACTATATAAGAAATTAATAGCTTACTCTATATGTATATAATCCATAGTTCTAGAGAACAAATGAGACTTATCCAAAACATTATATTTACTAGTCATATGACGCTATCATTCAAGCTGGCCGCACAATGACAGCCAGCTGCGTTATTCTGTAAGGTTTCAATCATAGGAAATTGATACATGATACTTAGAGGATAAGGTTCAATTTCGTATCTGAGAAAGCTTAGTGAATAACACAGCAGGGCATAGCGTTATATGTATATAGGGTCTAGACGAACATTTATGTCACAGAACATTGGTTGGTGGTACATGTAAATTTAAAAATATATAAAAAAGTACCTTAACATTTATTTATATTCTTTATGGTTTATTATATTAATTTTTAAATCATTTTAGTTATTACCATTTCATTTTACAACAAAACATTGTTTCTGTTCCACACATAATCCAATAAGCATCGAACCTTTAGTAAGCTCTAAAAGTACACTTTACCACAAAAATAAATAGTAAGTATTATGATGAAACTATTAAAAAATATTCAAATTTTCATTTTATTTTTAAATTGATATGTAGGTACCACCAGTCGATAATGTGCCAAAAATCTGCGCCTAAAGTCTAGACTCTATATATTTAAGTAGTTCCAGTCTTTACGTATAGAGATTGTTAGAGGGAGTCATGCCATGCATACCTCTCACCCATCTCAAATGCACCAGTTGATAATATTCTGATATGCAACTCTGATGATATGAAGAATAAACAAAAATAAGTACCTTTACACCCAAAATACACCGATTGTGACTTTATACAGTGAAGTCAACTTGCATATACACTATACAATAAGTTACATAGACTCGAATGATGCAAAAATCAGCCTTATTGTGAACTAGCTGTGCCCCACGGTTTCACACGTTTAGAAGCGGAACCCAAATAAAAAAATAGCCTTGGTTACTCTTGCAACTTCAGCTATGTGCCAGTGAAACTCTCGTTAAATTCAGTCCAGTCGTTTTAAAAAGACAGACAGATACATTTAATTTTGTTTTATGCTAGTACCATATATACTTTTGTCGTGCATTAAGTAAAAAAACTATTAATTTGGAATTACAAACAGATACGTAAATTTTATTTATCTATATAGATGTAATAAGACTGTTTTTTTCATCATTCGAGCACCATGCGGCCTATTGCATCCTTATAGCATGCACATCGTTAACTCTATCATTGAAATAATAATTCACATCTGTCAAATATCTCTTGCAATACCAAATAAACTTTCAAACGTAACTAAATAATATCACGTGACACACATAATGTGCTTGCTGTCTGTCGCTACATATACACAAATTCTAAATATATACACCGTATTTATAATTATCTAGACCCATAGTGGCATTTGGGGTTTGAGCAAGTTCAAATCCCAGTGCCTAGTGCGAGTTTTCTTAAAGCCCCCGTCACAAGTCACCGCGTTGACGTAAACGCAGATTTGAATGGGATTAAAATAGTACTATCCTTGGGTCGAAAGATGGCGCTCTTTCGATCCCATATAAATCTGCGTTTAGATCAACGCGGTGACTTGTGACGGCGGCAGTGAAAAACTCGCACTAGGCCCTCGCACTTACGTGCAGTAATTTCACCCCACGTGCTTTACGGCGAAGGAAAACATCGTGAGGAAACCAGTATATGTCTGAGAGTTCAGACGTATAAGACGGTGATGGACTCACCCTTTAACGTTAGCACTTAATAATCTTCGGTGAAATGTGGGTATTGTTGTTATCACACCTACACCTACATTTCACTGTTTAAGTCCCTGGTTATAGTGTAGCCTATTGCCATTAACCGGGAACTAATCCAGACTCCGGGCTACTAGGAAATTACAATAACACTTAACCCGACTCGGGGAACAAACCCAGGACCTCATCTTCCGCAGTAGCGTTTCCATCACTAGACCAACGAGGTAGAGGCATAAACAATATGAAATTAAATTAAGTCTTATCATCTGTAGATACTAACGTTAAGAAAGTACATAATATATGAAAAAAAACCATATTATATGTAAAATTTTGGCCAAATTCCCAAACACTGTGTATATACTGTATATATATATAAATATATAAGAACGACAGCCAGCATCGCCGTCTCGCTCGCACGTGTGGCGGCCGCACGAGCGAGAAGGAGACAGCACAAGCACTCACACAGCCGTACTCACTCTGGGACATGAATGTATGGTGGTGATAGCAGATACGTACATTTCTATATATCCGTTGTACTATGCCTACCTTGCTTGTGGCCGCCACAATGGGCGTACTACCTGGTGATTTTCTCTTATTGTTATTTTGTATTTTTGTCGGTGTGATTTTTGTTTTGCGCGCGCTTTTTGGACTGCGTTTTGGTGTTGTTCGCGCTTTTTTGACCGGCGTTGCCGATTCGACCTGCAAACCATTGAAAATGAAAATGATTTATTCAGTTTAGGCCCTGGTAAGGCACTTGTGAATGACGAGGAATTTACCACCGGTTCGGAAACTAGCCTTCTGTGAAGAACCGGCAAGAAACTCACATTGATAAATTAATCAGACACTCCATCTACTTGGCTGATCAATTGATTTTTACACTTAATATATATATTGAACATCTGTGGTTACATAACAACAATAATTCACTAAAATGTAATCGCCTCACTACTGCCTGTTGTCTATGGGCACTCTCTCTTCACTTCTTGCCGCCATTATCTTGTTATACATTATATCTTACTTTATTTAAAACAAATATAAAATTAGTTAATTTATCTACAAACTGTGGTTCATTCAATTATATATCGCCCAACCTTTTACACCAACAACTGCTACCTGGGGCCTAACAATGAGCTCAGTACCCCTACCACGAGTTTGCCATCGTTTCCGTAAGCTATACTCGCTAGCGTCACTGACATGAAAATGAAAATGAAAATGAAAAATATTTATTCAGTTTAGGCCCTGGTAAGGCACTTATGAAAGTCGAGAATTTACCACCGGTTCGGAAACTAGCCTTCTGAGAAGAACCGGCAAGAAACTCAGCCAGGCATCATGTACATAACATCGAAACAATATAAATCATAATGAAATCATAATACAAAATCAAATTTGATAATAGGTATAAATATTCACAATAGTGACAAATTGTATTAGCATGCAAGTCATTATAAAACAAAATCAAAGAGATAAAAAAATAACAATACCAGATAGATTTACAAGTGTTTGCATACCATGTATTTGCCAGGAGCTACTTGTGCAGAGTGATTTACCTAGTTCCATATATCCTTGTCATTTATATAATCCGAAATTTTATAATATGCTTTCTTCATCAAAACAGTTTTGACATGTGTTTTAAATTTATCATAATTTAACGCGATTATTGATTGTGGGATTTTATTGTAGAAGCGAACACAGTTCCCCATGAATGATTTATTTAATTTAACTAATCTGAATCTAGGAGCCATAATTTTGTGTTTATTTCGCGTACAAATCGAATGAACATCACAGTTTAAATTAAAGAGATGAATGTTTTTTTTCATGTACAATAAATTCTCATAAATGTAAAGTGAGGGTAAAGTGAGTATATTAATTTCTCAAAATTTGTATGAGATATTTTAGTTACGAAAACGGTGGCAAACTTGTGAAGGGGTAATGTACCCCAATAAGTTTGCCAATGCTTTAGTAAGCTATACTCGCTAGTGTTACTGACAAAATTTGTATGAGATATTTTAGTTACGAAAACGGTAGCAAACTCGTGATAGGGGTACTGTACCCCAATAAGTTTGCCAATGCTTTAGTAAGCTATACCCGCTAGCGTCACTGACAACATTTGTATAAGATATTTTAGTTACGAAAACGGTAGCAAACTTGTGAAGGGGTACTGTACCCCAATAAGTTTGACACCGTATCCCTAACCTATACTCACTAACGTCTCCATCGAATATTTGTATGAGAAATTGTACAGCGCCTCCTAGCGGTGACGTGAAGTACTAAAATATCTCATACAAATATTGTAGGTGACGCTAGCGAGTATAGATTACAAAAAACGGTGCAACACTCGAATTGGGGTACTTATGCCATGATAGTTTGACACATAACTATAGAGAAATATCAAGTTACCTAGCGATAAGGGTCAGTTGTATTTATGAGTGAGTTTGCAAATTGGTAGCAATGATTCAATGTTGAGAGGCATTTATAAGTAATAGGGGTTTTATTAAGCTTAAACAGGCCGTGGTTTTACATATGTGCCATATTTACGGAAGTTATTATATGCATTGACTAGAACATTGATCAATCATAAAATAATCAAAATTAGTTCTGAAAGATTCCGACAGAAACAAAAAAAAAGTTGCATCTATCATATGATGATAAATTGATTACCTCCTTAAATACTTCACTAATGCAAAACCACAGCCTGTAAATTGACTATGCAGGCTATAGGGGATGAAATAATTAATACCTAGTAAAGGATTTAATGGCCACATAAGTAAAAGTAAAATAAGATAATATATGTAATGTTACCGTCGTATCGTCATCTTGGTCCAACTTGGCCCGCGGCGAGGACTTGGAGCTGTTCCTCTTGCGGCTCTTCTTCTCGAGCTGAGACTCGTCCGTGTACAGTGACAGGTCCACTGGATTCATACACAAAATGTTAAACGTAGAATACCTACCACCAGGTTAGTTTAGCTATTTTACACAAGATGGCGTTATATCCTTTTAGATCGCGCTAAGTCTCTCTCCATATCGTATATAGCAAATACATTAGTTCTAAGTGTGGTCGAACCAGTAAACCAGGTCTGCCCACGTTACGGAGTTTCATTCCAACCACCCAAGGTCTACTCCGAATGATCCTGGCTCCCAGGCCCAATTGGTGTCATACACAGACACTTTTCAAGCAGTCTATTAATCGTAATTGCTAGCAATTAATAAAAATACACAGACAAATCTTCGTTAGTAAAGCCTAAGAAAATCGCGTCTGGGAATAAAAGGAAAAGGACGGGACTTGGTCGGCATGACGTTTTCGGTGCTCTGTTTTTGTAGACATTTCTTACGAGAGCTACTTATTACTGAAATGAGGATCTTATGACTTACGTATCTCATTGAACAATTCCATCAAAATTAAGGGTATATTTTTTTTGACATATTTAGGACTAGCGGACGTCACGCGGTTTCACCCGCGTAGTTCCCGTTCCCGTGGGAGTACAGGGATAAAATATAGCCTATGTTACTCGCTGATGATGTAGTTATCCACTGCTGAAATTATCTTCAAGGTAGGTCAAGTAGTTTCGAAGCCTATTCAATGTAAACAAACAATCAAATCTTTTTTATAATACTATAGATTAGTAGTACATACGTCCATCGGGGTGCTCGGGCGTGAGATGAGTGGGTCTCTCTGCACGTAGAGCCCGCAGTAGTATGGACTCAGCGCGGTCCCTCTCGGCTCGGCGCAGGCTCTGGGCACCGCCGGCCGCTCGTTGCAATGACAGGGTTGTCAACACACACTCCATGTCTGTATTGTGACGTCACATACATTAATTAGGCCATAAATATAGTCAAAAAATTGCTTACTCAACATTGAGGGCTTTCCCACCAGCGCTGTGTCGTCGCCCGATATCGTTGACTACAACGACACAGTGTGAAAGCGTTCAGTGTCTGTCACCCCTTGTTCTTCATACGTAACAAAAGTTACGTAACTAGTGATGTACAAAGAAAATATATTCTTCGTACGTAACCGGGTTATGTAGGAAGAAATTTTCATTCTTTGTACATAACTAGTTCCATTGGCAGTTATGTACAAAGAATGAAAATAACTTGGTTACGTACGAAGAACAAGGGTCTGTCACCGCGTCGACGTAAACGCAGATTTGTAAGGGATCTAAACAGCGCCTCTGTCGGCCTAAAGATGACACTATTGTAAGCCCATGCAATCCGTGTTTATGTCGACGCGATAACTTTTTAACGTTTACGTGACGGCGATTTTCAGAAAACTCGCACTAGGCACTCCAGTAGTAATTGTATAGAACTACTACTCCGACGATATCGTGTCTTGACATTTTTTATCTTTGCATTAGGCTACGGTCTCCCGATTACTAGCGCTTCTATACTCGCTACATAGATGGCGCTACTCGCTAACAATTACAAGTTTGTGAACTATAGTTGGACTTTAATCATATTCGGTAACTTGACAGTAAAAGTTTTTGACAGAAAAAGATATTGAAGTGACGAAATAATGAACAAAAATTTCTTTTTTTAATGCAAAAATAATGTTTTAGCTTGTCTTAAAATACGATAAGTAGTTGAAAAAATCACAAAAGAAGAAAAAAGTAAAATTACATTATTTATATTTTTTGTTTGGAGAACAAAAAGACATATATATATATATAAGTAACCAACTGCGAAAACTAAACCAACGAGGTAATACTATATTATAATATCTAATCAATTGACTACCTATCAGAAGAATGTTAATATAAGTATAACTATACCAGTAACATCATAGAAGTCTGGCTTATATGTCTCTCCGGAGGGATCAGCAGTCTTGTCCTGTGAGAGCCAGCGTATCTTGATCTTGCGAGTGGTGCGGTACACATTCTGCATCGTTTGACACACGTAGAAGCCTCCCTCTGCGTTACGGACTGCCAGGTATTCGTTCCTATAAATAGAGAAAATTAACTCTATACTGAAAAAAAATCTGGCCTAACTTGGTATTTTTCTCGATCTTCCAGCACAATGTTAAGATATTATCATCAATGATAGTGCAATGATATTAGATTTCTAGGCTCGTTATTAGTTTGGCTCAAGATTTTTACTACTTATTTGAGAAGTGTCAAACTGCATACGGAACATTATTTACCTTCGTTTTGTGAGCGCATAACATATCTATTACCTTTAATATCATTGTCATTCGATCGTTCAACTATTCAAAAATTATAAGAACATCTCCCTGGCCTTATCACATACATTGTTGGGGTCGGCACTTCATTCAACCCGAAGTGGCTGATCACCAGATTTTTATACTAAGCGACAGTCTGATCTGCCCTCTGCAACCCTTTTTATGAGGAAAATCGGTAATCTGGGTTAAACCAGTTTTTAAGAACCTCTAAGGCTTCCGACTGACCTGTAACGATTACCAAAGATGTTAAATTGGCAACCGGGACCGACGGCTTAACATGCTCTCCGAGGTACGGAGGGAACTCGGACGATCACCCATCTTAATATCTGGCATGGGTTAGGGTTGCTTAACTTTACTGATCAAATGATATACGCAATAGCAACTGTGCCACAAGATCCTCCAAAACAAAACTTATAACATACTAGCTGTGCCCTGCCGTTTCACCCGCGTAGATTTAGTTTCATCCTTATTGTCGCGGAACCCTAATATTTTTAATAAATGAAAGTAGCCTAAGTTACTCCTTGAAACATCAGCTACCTGCCAGTGAAAGTCCCGCTAAAATCGGTCCAGCCGTTTCGGAGATTACCCGGAACAAACACACAAGACAGACAGACAGACAGATGGACAGACAGACAGAGAAAAATGTTAAAACTTGTTTTTTTTAGTGTCTGTAGCGTGTATACTTTCATATGAATTTAGTGAAAAGCTGTTATTTTGTATTTACAAACAGACACTTCAATTTCATTTATCTGTATAGATGTATAGATGAAGTCTAAATAAGAAGTCAGTTTCATCAAAAACGGCAGTTTCGATGGATTTATGTGAACTTACTTGTAGAAAACGATGAGTTTATCATCATTCGGTTTAGTGGGCGTCGAGCGGCCGGCCGAAGCGGAGAGCTTGGTTGCCATCGCCAACTCTGGTGTCGGTGACTGGTATAACTGCACCTAAAGTGTACCGCACATTAGTGATATGTTCCTCTCCTACATAGCTTATACAAATCCTTAAAAATTTAATTGGAAATTTTGGATTAAAACAAACTATTGAATATGTGAAAGGTGAAAGAGATAGAACATATTTCAATTGATCAGTCTAAACCTACTAATATTATAAATGTTAAAGTTGGTATGTATGGATGGATGTCTTGGATGGATTAGGACCAGTAGTTCCATAGATATTAGTATACATTACTATACTTTTCTGAATTGCATATCTTATACCTTTAAACGAGCAATTCTTGTATACAGTGCAACCTTAATATAACGTACCTCAATATAACTACTTCCTCGATTTAACAAATTCTTCGTAATCCCCTTGAATTGTCCATAAGAGTCAATATAAAATATACCTTTACATTGCGAACATTCTTTGCGTACAACCTCTTTATAACGAATTTTCAACTATCAAGAAAAAGTATTCATACCTCTAATTAACGAATTTTGCCAACCCAAAACCTTTATATAAAGTTTCCACCAATAATATAACTCTTAATCTTATAATGTGATTCATGTCTCGACACGCTTTTTTTGTACCGTAATCATGGTTGTTTTGATGGAAAGTAATGTAAACACCTCGGCTCGTCACTATTGTTAAAGATTTAAGTTAAAATGGCTCAGAAACGTAAAAGGTGTGAATCGGAAATCGGTCGGAGGTGAATAAAACTATTATTTTACCTCTTTATAACGAATTTTAGACCAATCTAAGCTCAACATAACAAACCTCAGTTCAACGAATTACTTGATATAACGAATATTTTCTTGTTCCCCTCCGATTTGTTATATTGAGGTTGCACTGTATATAGAATCTGGATCTCGGGAATGGCTGCAACGATTTTCATGAAATTTTGTATGTAAGGGGTTTCGGGGGCAAAAAAATTATCTAGCTAGGTTTCACTTTCAAAGAACATCATTTTGACCATGTTATCATGCACTTAATAAATCATAAAATATCAATACAATAGGACAGTAAATTTCGCCGACAACTGTTAAGTTTTGATAGCTCAGAGGTGAGGCTGTCAGCTTACGAGGTGGTAACGAAACTATACCCTGGTTCGAGACTGACGTTCACCGGTTCGTCGAAAACGTCAAGTTTTTTCTTTTGTGGGAAAAAGTTTAGTTTTTTGTGATAAAAAGATACCGAGCAACCAGGTACTTTTCTTAAAGTGAAGCATCAACAACTAAATGTAACGTTTGTCGTTCACGTTATGTTAGTTTCCATGAGGTTACCAATTAGTATCGTAGTACTTTGATCATGAGTCATAAGTTTGAACATGTAATAAACTGCTAATGTGAAAATTACGTAACATTGAACTATTAAGAGCTGTAGTGGTCGTGGGGTTTGAGCAGTCGCCTGCTACGCAAGCGACGCAAGTTCGAGTCCCCGCGCCCTGCGACAAACTTAAGTGCAGTAATTTCAAATCACGTCTTATATGGTGAAGGAAAACATCGTGAGGAAACGTGCGTATGTCTGAGAAATAATTCGAAGATGTATTTATAGTGCCTGAGACGGCGATGGACTCGCCCTCTATCACATAATCATATTATATTCGTTGAAATGCGCGTATTGTTGATACAACACCTCTGCTTACCCCTTCGGGGACCCTTCTGGAATGGCGTGAATATTTTTTACAATTTTCTCATTGTGAAAATATAGTTTTTTTACCGACTACAAATCAACTGTATGGCTTTTTTTATGTTTGTTATCTACCTCAGAACTTTCGACTCTGACACTGATTTAAATGATTCCTTTTATTATGTTTCTGTGATGCCAATTTGGTATGAGTAGCATGCCCCACCATATGTCTATCAATATATATTTTCCTAATACTTTGCGGGAACTTTTGAATAGTTAAATCAGTAATGTGGCTCCAAATATAAGAATACGACTGATGAATGAATTAATTATTGTTTTTTTTTAACTTTCCAACAGGCCATTGGTTACATTAATTGGCCAATCTATAAATAACCTAGTATAGATAACATAATTAGTGAAAAATTTATGCATTTGTATTTATCAAATTGTCAAGTCATCACTTTCTATTGATAAGCACTCAAGTTTCAACTCAAAACTTAAAATGCACAATAAGTGGAATATTCTATGTATACAAATATTACAAATGTAAAGTTTCTCTGTCTGTCTGTACACAATACACTACCAACTAAGTGTATAACTGCAATATGGTATATGTTAAAGTTTCACTGTCTGTCTGTACACAATACACTATCAACTAAGTGTGATGTGTATGTGTGTAATTATGACTTAAAAGTTTACATTCATCAAGGTACACATTTGTTTGGACGAAAATCTATAATATCCAATTTTGTTTTGATAAAGAATACAATTTTAAATAGCTGACCCGACAGTTGTTGCCCTGTCTTAATTATGAGAATGCAGCACATATTCTGTCAATTCTATGTCAAACATCATAAGGTTACATCAAGTTTTTATTGTCCATAGCGCTAAGGTTAGATTTAAGAAGAAATAATTTAATATAGTAATAAGTAGTGATTAAGTATTTTTAAATTTTTCACGCAACTTTCTTTCCTAAGAACCATCTAACAATAACGAACACATAATTTTTTTTTTATCAAAATCGGTCCAGCCGTTTACATGTGATGTCGTGACCAAGGGAAATGGGGATTCATTTTTATATACATAGATTAAGGTTTTAACCTTACTTATTATTATGAGATAAATGTATGTCATGCCTAATCTCTGTGCCATCACAAAAATCCACCTGTATCCATATATTACTACAAAATATCATCAAACCAGGGGGGCCTACTATCATCATTATAGCATGACTTACCAACTTCTTGGCATTGAAACATTATTTTTGTATCACAAATGAAACACTTTAGTAAACTGATGATGGTAGACCCCTGAAGGCCTTACCATGAGCTCTAATTGCCATGATAGTTGAACTCATATTATGAGACGGTTGTGTATACATCTGTCACTGACACACAGTTTATTATTGCAATAAGAGCTCATGATTAGACCCTTGTTTTAAGCATGCAAAATAATAATAAAAATGAACAAACCTTAGTTCTGTTTCTCTTGGTCCTTGAGTCAGGTGTAGAGTCTCCTTCAGCAGCTTTCTTGGCAGGACCAGGTCCTTCAGTTGGCTTGCTGGGAGATGCTTGTCTTCTCTTCCTCATAGGAGGTGTCACTGTAGCCAACTTGAGTGTTGACTTTGGTTTCAATTCAGCTTTAGTGGGAGGCTTCTTCTCCTCAACCTTTTCCGGTACCACTTCTGTCTTTTGTGGCTTCTCTGGTTCCACCTTTAAAGTATCCACTTTTGGAGTATCCACCTTAGCAGCTTCCACTTTCGGGGCATCTACCTTCTCTTTTACATCTTCTTTTTCCTCAACTGGTGGGGGCTTGTCCACCTTAGGCTCATCTTGTTTCACATCCACTTTGGGACTCTCTTTAGGAACCTCTGAAGGTGCTTCCTGCTTTGGAGGAGGTACTTTCTCTTGTAATTGACTGTCATTTGCAGACTCTGGAACAGGCTTGCTGTCACTCTGGGTAGGTGCCACATCAGCTGCAGGGGCTTGTTTCAATTCAATAGGTTTGGATGGCGATTTCTCTGGAGGTTCATTAGCTGTTGCAACTTTAGGCTGAGCTGGCACATCACTCGGACTGCTTGGGATAGCTGGTTCAATTTTCTGAGGAGTACTTGGAGCACTAGAAGGCTTTTCAGGAGGCTTTGGGGTACTAGGTGAGGTTTTAGCAATGTCCTGCTTGTCTTTATTAGTCTCAGGATTTTGAGGTTTCAACACGGCAGGTGCATTAGTGGCAGACTTAGGTGAATCAATGGTCCCGTTGGCCTGAGCGGTGGACTCCGGTTCCTTCTTGTCGGGTGTCCTGGTGAGAGCGAGTGGTTGCGAGGGCGGCGGCACCTTGTCCTGCACGAGGCTGAGCGGCGCGCTGGTAGACGCCGCTTTGCTGGGGCTGGCGGGCGGCGGCAGGGGCATGTGTGACAGGTTGCCGTGGTGGCTCATGTTCTGCGCCATCTGGGCCATGTTGGCGGACACCGGCGCCATGCAGGCGGCGGGATGCGGCGCGCCCGAGTGCAGCGAGTTGCCGGGGCCGCCGGGCAGAGCGTGGCTGGGCGCTGCGGGCAGAGCGTTGCTGGGAGCGCTGGGGAGAGCGTGGTTGGGCGCGCTGGGAAGGGCGTGATTGGGCGCGCTGGGCAGAGCGTGGTTTGGCGCGGCGGGCAGAGAGTGGTTCTGGGCGCCTTGCGGCAGAGCCCCGGCGTGGTTGGCGCTCGCCACGTTCCCCTTCGCGGGGCTGGACTGCCCACCCGGCTGCGGCACCCCCGGCTGGGGCAGCACCGGCTTTAAAGCAGAATTCATATCAACTCACCCCTCCGATGGCTCTTCCGTGTGTACACAAACTGAAACACAAATTTAGCCGCCTTTACTCTATGTTTTTGTTACAGGTTAACAAACTGCGATGTCTTTGACCCACAACAATAATTCATACATAATAGTCGTATAAGCAGTACGCGCGTAACAACGCCGAGGCTGCAAGCCCGCCTCGATGCCGCTATACACATTCGATACCACTAAAATAGTTTAAATGAATCGTTAAACAGTTACCACTAGCTGTTTCGGCGATAAAGGCCCATGAAATAGTCCAGTGTGACGGACCGCGGCGGAGATAGCCGCAAAAAATATGCGTTGCTATAGCCTGTTAGAAACTTCCGCAAGATACGTTTTGACCCGCCGTCGGTGGAATACTTGAATTCACTGTTCTGCACACTCACACCAAACATACACTTGATCTCACTCAGCAACGTAATTCCATGATTTATTCACACTTTTTACCACGGATTAGCATTCACTTCACTCACTCTAGAACAAGTACGTATAGGCACACACAGCAAGTAGTTTCAGAGATGGCGTCGGCATTACGCGCATGCGCCACCCTCTTCCGTTCTCAGCCAATGAAAATCGACTCGAAAATGAAACGAAGTTACACGAATCCCGCCGACCCGAGCACCTATCTCCTTTACTCACTAGAATTTTAGAGTATAGCTATCACACTTGTACGTTTTGGTAACGTTCACAATAAAAAAATAGGATTTAAATTTTATTTATTTATTGAGTACCTATGTTGTTAGCAAAAAGAATAAAAACATGGAAATACCTAATAATATGTATAAGTTGTGTGTGATTGGTTGTAGATGGAATATCTACAGATGGAAAGAAAAAAGCTTGGTAGATATTGATACCTATTGGAATTTGGTATGAGGTGCCCGTCCATACCATTTTCCTTTCTCATTCCCAAATGTGGTTGGAATGCATGCGGTTTAGTGAGAATGAGTGAGAGCAAAGAGCTAACGATGAAGTACCTGATGAAATGTATCAACTATAATTTTTAAATATTTATATCTAAAGTAACGAACCACTTTCCCTTTATGTAAATGTAATTTACTTACACTGAGCAGGCTGACCATAACATATCTGTTGTAAAAAAATTACAATAATAATAAAATAATTTTATTCAAACAATCAACACTTAACAGTTTTTTTAAGTGATTACAAATTACAATAAAGAAAAATCCTCTTTGTGAGAGAATTGGAACACTTTATAAATATTTAAACAAACGTCTAAGTTGAACTTTGAAAGCTGGCACTTCAAGTAACGTTTTGGTTGTTCTTCCGCTTAATTTTATACCAACGTTTTTCTTTTATGTCTATGCGATTAATTTCCCAAATCAGTTTGCTTCATTAACCGGTTGCGACCCAAACAGAAGTCAGTTTCGGTTTTGGTTGGTCATACCAAGAATTCACGCTTTAAGAAAAGAAAGAAAATCATAAATGTTGGCAGTCAGTCGATATTGACTTTGACATATCATATTGACAGTGACAGACAGACACGATAAAAAAAATACTACTTTATCTTATCCATGTGAGGGAACGTGATGTTAAATTATACTAATAAAATACATTATAATTTTATGAAAACTATATAGTTATATGCTTATTCGTTGAGAGAGTAGAATTCATCAAGCTACGAATAACATGGTAAGCTAAAACCCATTTGATTTGGTAATCAATTACGTACTGTCGTGCCTAGTGTGGTGAAATCAAAGCTTTATTGATGGCTTGATTTTTGGAGTAAAATTGTGAGTAAATTTGAGTTTTATTTTACGTTTATAAATCTTAGTTAAGTACAAAAAATACAGGACTGTTCAATTGTGTAGTGCAGGAGCTATAACTATATAATTTAGACGTTGTATTTATAAGGCACATGTTTCAGGATGTTTTGACCCGGCCGGCCGAAGAGTTTGGTAACGATGAGACCCTTGAACACCTATGGGCTGCCAAAGCTATGGAGCATAGCGATATATATTTTAATGTAAGTTTGTTCGTATAATAAATATTTTCAGTTAAGTTTGGTTAGATACCATAATATACACCATACCATGAACCATGTGCATGATATTATCAGGGTACAAATTTGTAAAATATACACATACAATTCAAAGTCCTGGTGAAAAACAATGTTAAACTTAAACCACTGGTCTTAAGAGGCATGATATTTTAAGTATACAACAAGAAAAGGTTATTCCTTATTCCACCCCTAAGGAATGGGGGAATGGGGGCTAAATGAAGCTGCTAAGTTAGTTCTAAAGCTAGTATCTAACATTAATTCATAAAATTGGTTCAGCAGTTTTGCAGTGGAAACATAAGGGATGCCCGGATAGAGATTTTGGTGAATATTTGTGTTTTCAACATTTGTAAACTACTTTTCATTTGCAGGTACTGTGTTCTGTAGACACAAGATGGCTTCAGCTCACCCAGCACGATGACCTCATATACACACACTTCAGACAAGACTTCCCGGACCTACGGGTCACATACATACATGAAAACGAAATAAAAAACCAAGTTAACAAAGCTAAATGGAGAATCTTTTGCGAGAAATTCAAAAACATTATCGAAGATTACAGCTTCGGAACTTTAATGAGAGCAGACACAAAGGGTGATTACTCAGAACAGAACACAATGCTCGTACCAAGAGTGCAGTTCTATGCTATAGAGATTGCCAGGAATAGAGAAGGTCTTAATAATGAGGTTAAGAAAAGATTCAAATGTGCTTCCAAAGCCAATGTAGAGGCGCAGGAAAAAAGCAAGATCTCTGTGTAAAAGAACTGGTAAAAATGATCAGAAAAAGGCCTATTGAAATAAATTGTAGCAATAATTGGACCATAAGCTTATTGATAGTGAAGAATAGGTGCGTCACAAGTTATGAGAACAGCAATATTAGGGGTACAGGCAGGGGCGTGCATTGGATTTTCAGAGGGGTAGGCATGAATAATAAGTAGGTAGTAGGCAGGTTAAGTACATACCTGTGTGACGCGGCGTAGGAACGTGTCTTTGTAAAGATACACATATGAACATAAACACACACACACACACACAACATGAGTGTATTCAGTGATCACAAATTGTAACTTCTGCTTACCTGCTTATATGCAATGCACGCCACTGGGTACAGGTCCCATCACAAGTGAGGAGGAGCTCGTGGGACGGTTGCTATTGCGCATATCATTCGATCAGCGAAGTTAAGCCAAACCCAAGCCAGTAGTTGGATGAGTGATTGCCCCTTTGCCTACAGTGCTCATAACTTGTGATGGCACCTGCCGCATTATTCACTAAGGTTTCTCAGTGTTGGTTTCAATCATAGGAAATTGATACATAATACACAAAGGATAAGTATCAATTTCGTATCTTCAAAACCGACACTCGACGACGAGTGTGACGCTGAGAAACCTTAGTGAATAATGTGGCTGTATTGTAGGGTAATCAGCTTGATGTTATAGTTGGAATGTAATCATTTTTTAGGTTATAATGGCCTCATATCTATACTTTTACTAGTGTTGTAAAGGACTGAGTCTAAATTTGAGTCATGATTTCTGAATGTGAGTTATGTTACTTTGATTTCAAAGTCATAAATTTGCCGGTACACAGAGACTAAAAAAAATATACATGAATTGATTTTTTTATATAGGTACTGTGTATACTTTCATATGCAATTAGTGAATGTTAGCTTCTAATTATCTAGCAGTTAGCTGTTTATTTGAAATTATAAACACACTTTTATTTATCTGTGTAGCTTAAATATCAATAAGTTTTACTATTCCTTTTTTTTCTATTTATGTTCACAAATTTCTCAGTCAGTCTTAGCTCAGTCTTTTAATAACTGTTACACTCTAAGCCCAACTTATAAATCTCTCTAAGTAATAATCTACCATCTAAGGCTAGTGACTTATCTGCATAACATCACGTGCTTTCTTCAAACAATCTTTTAATTCTACCTTGAGAGAGATATATTTAGAGGAGCTCGTGGCACAGTTGCTATTGCGCATATCATTCGATCAGCGAAGTTAAGCAACCATACGCCTAGCCAGTAGTTGGATGGGTGACCGCCCGAGTTCCCTCCGTGCCTCGGAGAGCACGTTAAGCCGTCGGTCCCGGTTGCCAATTTAACATCTTTGGCAATCGTTACAGGTCAGTCGGAGGCCTAAAAATAATCTGACAACTGGTTTAACCCAGATCACAGATTTTCCTCCTAAATGGGGTTGCGAAGGTCAGATGGCAGTCGCTTCGTATAAAAATCAGGTGATCAGCCACATCGAGTTGAATCAAGTGCCGACCCCAAAAATGTATGGAATAAGGCCAGGGAGATGATGAGAGAGATTTATAAGTATATACTTATGTAATCACTAGTACATACTACTATTTTAAGTACCCACTTATCAAATATACAAGTAGACAATATAGCCATAGAATTTTAAGATCAGTCCATTGTTATAATAAGTAAGTACCTAAGATATAAAATTAGTGAAATGTATGTTATGTTTCAACAACATTGCTAGGTTTTATTGTGAAGATAAAGGTATCATTTTTAAATGGTAGCTATTTGGAGCGTTACTTCTTAAATAAAAAAGTATAAATTGCTTTTCAGCTGACGTATTAACCGTGGTCCCATTGCTATTGATCCACAGTGGGTCCACGGGTAATATTTTATACCCGTATACCCAATGCTCTAGTTTTAATTTATCCTTTTCAATATGTCAGCTTCTGTGAGCCCACGGACCAAAATTCTAGTTAATCATTCAAGAGTGATTCGGGTATCCCGTAAGGCATCAATGTTTTCCAAAAGGATAAATTAAGACTAGACCAGTGGGTCTACGGGTAAAAATACGTGGACCCACGGGTCAATAGAAGTGGGACCACGGTTAATACGTCTTTCAGCTGATCTAATAACATGCAGGCGTGTTTTAGGTATGTAATCATTTTAGTTTGAAAGTGTACTTTTTGGTCTTAAAAACAATTTGGACACTACTAGTGTGCCAAGGTTATTTCTAGCACTAATTTAGCTATGGATGTTCGAGTACTCTTGTAGCCCTAAAGTAGTTTGATATGCCATAAGCAAATTGGAATATCTTATGCCTAAAAAATGAATGAGGTGCTCAATTACTCATACATTTTTGATATTAAACTTTTATTACCAGTATTGTGGTTTTTTAATATTTTATTCGGCTCTTGTCTATTAGGGTCCAAGTATACAATCAAAATTTTTCCGCTGCATATGAATGAACTCCCAACCTCTGAGATGCAAACTGAATTAGTATGGTATCATTATTGTAAATGCGAGATCTAGAAATACTTTAGATACTGAGATAGCAAAAGACCTAATATTCCTTTATTCAGTGGACAGCTTCTCAAAAAGATGAAAGAAGTTCCACACAATATAAACTAGGGTTATACTACTAGCTGTGGCCTGCAGCTTCATCCATATAGACTTACTTTCATTGGTGGCTTTATTTCGCGAAGCTCTATGTCAGAAAAGCAAGTTATTCTTTGTAACATCAGCTATCTGCCCGTCTAAATCCTTACCAATATCGTCAAAGTCGGTCCAGCCGTTTCAGATTAGCCGGAACAAACAGATATAGCATATATATTTTTGTTAATTTGGAATTAGACTTCAATTTTATTTATCTGTATAGAGGGATAGGCCGGTGGTAGGCCTTCCCCTTCAGGGACTTAAGGACATGAATGAAACAAAGCTGTGAGGTTTTCCTTTTTTATTTATCTTATAATCTACGTTTACGAGGCTTCCATAGCGGTGGCGGTTTCCTCTGTGTATTTGCCCTTGTCCTTTCCGAGGGCTGCGAGTCTGCCCTTCGCCCTGCGGTCTAGGATGGACTTACGGTCCTTGTTCATCTTTAGTTTGACGATCACGCACTGTAAGTAAAAACCTCATTAGTATATCCATGGTAACAGGGTAGTTTTGAAGTTGTTAGGGTTATATTCAGAGCCATGGAAGTGTTTCAGCATTAGCGGCGGCATGTGAGACGAGCCGTCGGTCGTGACCTCGGGTCTTCGCAACACATGGTGACGCCGTCTCAGTAACGTAGTTATCATCATTAGAGTAACTTATGAAAATCTAGTCCACATGGTTTGTTATATAGAATAATCAGTGGTAAAATCTACATGTATTTTGTACAGAAATAAAATAGGGCCAATGGTTGTTGAGGTACAATAAATTACAACTAACATTATATTGATATAGATGCCGTCACGTGTTATTAGCACTGACTTTAAATATGTAGTAGTCATTTAATGATTGTCTGTCTGTATGGTACGACGTGAATAAAATAGACCTACAGCAACCTCCGCTCTCACTGAGGCTAGGCTAGGGCATCTGTAGTTAGGTTTTCTCCTCTGCCAGCCACCATATAGGCGTCAGGATCTAGATACTATCCAGCTTTTGACCTTAGTAAATTAAGATTGAGTGCTATTCCAGTTGTTTGAAGTATCATATTTATCAAATTGAGGGTTGAATCTAACCTTGGAAGGATGGATGCCGACGTATGCACTGGCTCCATTAGCCTTTTCACGCTGGATCCTCTCGATGTAGACCACAAACTTCTTACGGTACACCTGGACTACCTTGCCCACTTGCTGGCCTTTGTAATGTCCACGGACAACCTAGAACAAAAAATATTTCAGTTTATGTTAATATGGCATTTATTTTGTAGAGGGGAATAAATAAATTGTCTCTTTAATCTCACACAGTAGTCACCAAGTTTGTAACAGACTCGCACATGAAGGGTTTTCTACCATTATCTATATAAATGGTAATAGAAACATGTCTGTTTTATGGGAGCCTTAATAAATATTTATCTCATACTTTTAGAAACTGTTGTTATAGTGGCAACATAAATACATCATCTGTGAATATTTCAACTGTCCTAGCATGGTTTATGAGATATAGCCTGGTTGATTGACAGACAGACAGCAGTATTAGTAATAGGGTCCCATTGTTTATCCGTTTGGTATGGAACCGTATAAAGTAAGTTTAACGCGTTCACTGTTGCATCTGCATCTGTTAGAGAATTTAGGAAGAATATGCAATGTTAGCAGTGATTGTGTTAAAAACCCCTACAACTGACAAATTACACTCTCAAAAGTATGAAACAAGGTGTCCAGAGAATTTCCATAGTATATTTTACAAAATGAATAACATTTAACCATTCGTTCATACACTTGAATAAAGACTATTGGAAATCAAAAATTTATTGAGTTGGTGCACTGAATCCTGAGGAAATTAACACCGATCAGTCACCAGCCTTCAGAGATGGAACTCAATCATGTATTATACAAGCAGTAATATGCAGCTAGTTTTTCAACAAATTATGTAGGCAGCTGAACGAAGATAGGACCTTTTTATTGCTATGGAAAGATTGGTGTATTGATAAAATGTTTGAGATATTAATGCACCTCTCTACTCTTGTAGCCTTCATGGAGATTAATATAAAACACCTAATGCCTTAGTAATAGACAGACAAGTCTGACTATAACCATATATATAATTTCTAATACAACATTTTATAGTTATCAGTTAACTAATAGATTTGGTATAAAAACTTGAATGCCTGAACATGAATACATTCTAACCTCAAAACTGAAGAATAATAACAAATAGGAACAAAACAATCAGAGCCAATTCTTGAACCATGGTGTGGGCTGCTGCCCACGCTCCCGAGTCACTAAAGAAAACCTTCAGCTCGTCGGGAGAATGGAAGCGATGCTCACAGTCTGTGAATGGTTTGTAATCATCATACTGTTTTGCTCTCATTATCACTTACAAATAAACTTTACACAATGCTTTAAGGTCAATTTAAAGGCTTTGTTACCTGAACTTCGTCGTCTTTGCGGATTGGCATAGATTTAACGTTGAATTTCTGTCTCAATTCCTTGGACAGAGGTGCGGACATGAGCACTCGTCTGATGTGAGATGGAGCGCTGAAGTGACGCTTCCTATTTTTCCTCCTCGAGGACGTGACGAGTTTATTGTACTTCATTCTGTCGCTCTTCACTGAAAATCCAAAATACCACGGTAAATTTCACAACTCACGACATGTTTAGGTTACTGTTTCCTGCGTGCTAAACGTCAAGTTGCCGTGGCGATTATTTACACTTATATCAAATGAATAATGGAAAATATCCATTGCAAACGGTGTTTAATATAATCTTGAACTCGAATTTGAAGATTAAATAACGTTAAACTAAAGTATTAGCAAGATTTTCATAGATTTTTCAACGTACCCTAAACAACACGGCAAAGAACCGAAATAAAAAGAAATTTACTGCCTGTGTTGCCCTATAAACTACATCAGATGTCGCCATTAACCAGTCATACAAAACGTGAATTGAAGAAGAAAAAAATACTTTTAAATGTTAATGGGCAAGAAAATGTTAAGTTTTTACAGATTTTATTTATTTTGCACCAATATTAAAATACTATTTAAAGATATTTTATATTATGTTCGTGTTGCTAAAATGTAGACTGGCAGCCCCAAGAAACTGTCAATCACAATGACAACTGACAACAACGATTCGTTACACGCAAGGAATAGATTAAATATTTAGAATAACTATAATATTAAAGACAATACTAATCTAATTAGGAGGAACAAAATGTAAATAAAATAAGATTTAAAACTGAAATTTTATTAATAATAGGGTAGAGTCCTTCATGTTGGAGTCATAGTACCAAACAAATAGCAATAGTTGTAGTTATGTGGGCACGGCGATATCATTATTTAGATGTAGGAAGGCAGGTACGATATACTTTAGCACTACTCGTGTTGCAACTATTCATGGGATACATTAGGTGGCCACTTACCATCAGGCGGTGTACCTACTACGCTTGTTTGCCTATGTTTGAGCATTTTTGGATGTACAAAGCCTATTTAATGGTCAAGTTTGGTGTAAATTCGTTTTTTCAAGTTTGTGCACTGATTGGTTTGGCTGTAAGGATGTAAGCTACAAGGGTTAATTTAAATATATAAGTTTATAATATTAGTGTCCTTTTTGAAGACTAAGATAATTATAGAACAGTGGTGGCCGAGAGGATTGAGATTTGCTACGCAATTAAGGGACTGTATCAAAAGCTTCTAGCAATTAGTTATTCTGGTACCCGGAAGAAATCCAAAGGTATCTATGTGTTGTACGGCCTGATACGCAGTCTAAGCTCACTACACTCTATTATTAACACCTATAAAAAAATTCACGCGAGTTAGTACCTACAAAACATCTAAAAAAATATATCTACTTAACTAGGAACCTAAGTTACGTACAAATTAAAGTGTTGCATAATATTTAAATACAGTTTAATACAGGTTCTCCTAATGCATATGAAAGTACCTTCATACGTAACTTTCATAACACTATTTGTTGAATTTCAGCCTATTTGTCTGTACGTCTATTCGTTCCGGATATTCACCGATAAGGCTGGATTACCTGACTTACTACTTTTTTTTTGCTTTAAATCTAGATATTGAATACACGCGACTGAAACAGCCGGGCATAGTTAGTTGTTTGCTATAAAAAGTTTAGTAACTCGTAGTGAGTTTGCATTGCAAACTTATTTGTTCAGCCGAATCACTTAAATCAAGTGAAGGTGAATTGCTCACTTTATTACATCAGGCGCCTTCGCGACGAGTTTTGCCAAGGTTCATAAACAGAGATGAAATCCATCCCCATGCGTGTTCCCTACCACAATATCGCCAAGAAACATATAGCTCCCGGATTTCCTGTATCGCATCAGCATTTGAGGCAGTGTTTACCGTATTATTGGATCGCTATCAGTTTACCTACGACCTTGTGACCTCTATGTGGGATACCCACGGCCCAACCCGGCAGAATGAGTGGCCGATTAACAAAAAGAGGGAGCTAGTAGACCTGGAACGCATGTCCGAGTCTGCGCAGTGGGGCGAGTCGCCCGGGCCGTTCAGTGAATGAACTGGCCGCGAGAGGAACGCACGTCGTCCGCGTGTGAAGGGATTCGGCCCACAAGACTGATATGAGTGACGTTCAGTGCGTGGAGTGGTGTGATGCTGGGAGCTTGAAGGCAGATATGGCCGCGCGGCCGGAGCGGCGCCACCACCGACCATGTGCGGCGTTGTAGGTGAGCTCTCAAGGTCACCCCGTAAACAATCTGGTGGCACCCTCGTTCACGTTGACACCACCATCTCGGTTACTTACAAGGTTAACTGGCGATCATTTCATTTCCTCGCTAACTACAATACCACAATCGGTGGTTCTCGTTTATCGTGCAAAGCCCATTCGCACATGGCTGCTATGAATGAATTTGGCTCTGGGCCATGAAATTGGTAAAATACAGAGATCGGACATCTACCTTAGTATCAAATTTTTGGAACCGTAATAAAATACTAGTACTCAAATCAGAACACGCATTTAGTAATCGTGTGCTCCATCCGCACGAATTATTCAAGAATAAGATATAAAGTTAGAAAATCTTACTTCACCTGTAAATAAATCCCTTCTCTTTTCTCTAATCTATTATCGCTTCCTTTCTAAAAAGGTAAAATATTCCGTAATCTGGTTTATTGATTCTTCGTCTGTGATTAAGCCGAGACTTCTTCCTTTCATTAAGAAGGCCTTAAGATTGATTGGAGCCCTCATTGCAGGAACGTGTAATCAAGAATGGTTTATTGAGCAAGGATATATTTTAAAATAACCATGAGTTTTATTAATAAGTAAAAGGCAATATTTTTTTTTCAGAGGAACAAAAGCAATCTTAAGATTGTGTTGCATGATTATTTTTAATCTCATAGAGTCGTTATATAGGCTTTAATATCGTTGCGGAGAAGATTTTAATTGTAAAATTAAAATAATATTATATTATACTATCTACCTAGCTTGTTTACTGAGACTTTCCATGGACGGATTTTTTATTTTTCAATAAAATAATTTAAGACAATATTTGAAAAGAAACTGCTTAAATTTATAAGTCTGAATGGCTTGCAATACTTACTTATTACAGTTGATATCTGACTTGTAGAATTTCGTAGTCAAATAAGGCTTCTAGCCTTCGATTAGCGTTGTATTCCGAAGGTACAAACTCCTAGGTCCTAGAGATATTAAACTTTGAGGATGTATTCTTGGTATTGTGTAAATAAAAAAATAAAATTGAAGTGTCTGTTTGTAATTCCAAAGTCTGTCCAGTCTGTCTGTCTGTCTGTCTGTCTGTCTGTCTGTTTGTTCCGGGTTATCTCTGAAACGGCTGGACCGATTTTAACGGGACTTTCACTGGCAGTTAGCTGATGTTTCAAGGGGTAACTTAGGCTACTTTTATTTATTTAAAATATTGGGGTTTCGTGACAATAAGGATGAAACTAAATCTACGCGGGTGAAACCGCGGGGCACAGCTAGTATACTCATATACAGGGTGAAAAGGGGATTTAAAGCTTGAAATCCTATTGCCAGCGAAGGTGCAGACGGAAGCTAGGTCTTTATATGGTTGGTAACTAATGATACCCTTCTTGGTCTCCCACCAAGAAGTCGTTAGTCCAAGTCCACAAGTGACTATAGCTGCTTACCTACCATCAGCCGGATATTTATGCTCGGTTAACACATTTGTACTACGAAGTATAAATACGGAATTCATAGAGTTTCATCACTTACCTTTTTTTACATGTGACTGGTTGCATTGCGAGGTTTCATCCTTTTCATGAACTAATAATAGCAAGAAAAAAAAACACGCGTTATATTGAAAACTAAATTAAAAATTAAGAAAAAAACTTTTAATCAATTTGAATTTGGAGCCGTGTATTTTTTAAAATAATAATAATTAAATAAATTGTTTTCTATTTTTTAGTGTTGTTTTCTGGGTGATTTAAGTTTTTTTCAAATATTATTTATTTTATACTTTTTAGTTAAATTGCATAATGGAGTAAATAATCTTATCAAATTAGTGTATTGTCATCGGTTCTCGATAAATCTAAAAAGTTTTAATGAAATCTGGCCGTTTAAAGCGGGTCAAAATCAAGTTACTCCTAATAACATGAGCTACCTGCCAGAATCAATCTACTACCCACGTAGATTATCAAACCATACAGATTTTTTTTACAGTATTTAATCTTAACCAACCATTTAGTATAAAAAATAATTATACGTAACGAGCACCCACTTAAATTTATTTATTTGTACTCAAAGTAAGTACTTAGAAGATTTTCCTATTGTGATGTGCTCATCTTTATCTGTGGTCAATTATCAAGCAAATGGAAGCGTCCGTCTAGATAATCACTACCTTAGAGGATGTATCTCATTACTACAAATAGGATGCTAACAATACGACGATATCATATTACCCACCCACGGAACAGAAGAATAAGTACCCATCGTTATATTGCAGTTTACCATAGACACTTATTGGGATTTTTTTTGTTCTTCTTTAGATGCTAGCTTATTGCAGGACCATAAACAATTGGGATGTGTTTTACCTAGATACATTTATTGCTGTTTTTAGACCTACTTAAAAAAATAGTAAGTACATACTTAGGTAATCAATTTCACTGTATGTTCAATAGCACTACACTTTAACTAGGTACCATGAATTGTTTATAGCATAAGTGTTATTCTGACGCATAATTGAAGGAAGTCTAATCAAATAAAGATATTTTTTATTTTAAGCTATATAATTGTAAAATTTCATTATAATCCATTCAGTAGTTTTTGTGAGAAAGAGTAACAAACATCCAAACATACATTTATATTAAATAAATAAATAAATAAATATACATCCATGCATCCTATTTGCGTTTATAATATTATTAGTAAGATAGGTAATAACAGTGGATAAGGAAGGTGTTAATGCTGTTGAATACAGGAAAACGCCACTTTGATAATCGATACGATAAGATACAGACAGCATTAAAACTATTTAAACTTATTATAAGCTATTGTCAGGGGCCTTACCATGAGCTCTTAGTGCCATGATAGTTTCACTAATTTATGAGACAGATGTATGTGACGTGCATACATCTGTCACTGTCGCACAACTGAATTAACATTGCAATAAGAGCTCATGGTTGGGCCCCTGGAGTCTATAAACATGTATTTTTTTGCTACTTGTTTATTTCTGCGACATCATCTGCCTGGAATGTATCTAGATACGCATAAATAAAATTGAAGTGTCTGTTTGTAATTCCAAATTAACAGCTTTTTACTAAATATCCTTGTAACTTGTTAATCCTTGAAACATGAGCTATGTGGAAAGTCCTGTTAAATGATTCCTGCTGTTTTAAAATTAGCTGAACGAACGGAGATGGCAGACAGACAGAAAGATACAATTTAAAATTATATATGTTTTTGTTGTATTGACTTTCTGCGTTAATATGAATTAAGTAAAAAGTTGCTTGAAATTACAAACAGATTCTTCAATTATATTTTTTTGTATAGATATCAATAAAGTGGCTGTAATAGACCGAAACACAAACAGCGGTGCTATTATGTATGGGTATTAATCAAGTTTCAGTCAAGTGGAAGCAATTGCTTTTTCAAGACAGACAGATAGCGAAAAATAAAAAATAAAACATTTATTTTTTATTAGGTACCGTATGAAGAATGAAAAATAGAGACAGAAAATAGAAAAAGCTATAACAAAGATATACTAGGGGCACAGTATTATATGATATAATTTCGAAAATGAATTATCGAGATTACAACGAACGAGAGAAAGGTAAAAGGGCGAGCTAAAGTAAAATGATTCTCGGTTCGGAATCCACGTAAAAACTCGTCAAAAGTTAGGGATGTCAACATTTTAATGAGATATCTTTTGAGAGCATAACGGAATTTAATTCGTTGGCTTTATTTTATTATTGTAGACATCAAAAGGGGATTCGCTGGCGCAGAAAATTGGGCGCTCTTATGTGGAGTGGGCGAACGGTTGGCCAACCCTGAATACCTAATTCGTGTTTTATTTACTAATGTTTTATTGTAGAGCTAATTATGTGTCCCAAGTATGCTTGGGACGTCGTGGCGGTAGTGTAAATGGTTACAAATGTACTTTGTACCTTGTTGTTGTGGAATATTGATTTGGTTGATGTCTACGTGTGACGGCTTAAGGTCATCTCCGTTAAGAAATAAAAAGCGAACCGAAAGCGCCATTTTTAAATTGAATGAGAATGGAATAGGATCCCATAAAATTTTATTTAATTATCTTTGTTTAATTAGAAACTTAGCAGAGTACTTCCAAAATTAATACTTTACTCCTTGAAACATACTCCTTAGTGACAGTCCCGTTAAAATCGGTTCAGCCGTTTCAGAGATTAGCCGGAACAAACAGACAGGCAGACAGACAGAGAAAAACCATTTTTCTATTTTAATATCAGTAGCCTATATACTTTCATACACATTTAGTGAAGAGCTGTTAATTTGGTATTGCAAACAGAAACTTCAATTTTATTTATCTGTATAGATGTATAGATATTGATATATATTGTACCTGAGTACCCAGTGGGAGTTTTCTTAAAATCGCCGTCACAAGTCACCGCGTCGACGTAAACGAAAATTTTAATGGGCTCACAATAGTGTCATCTTTAGGCCGACAGAGGCGCTGTTCCGATCCTATACAAATATGCGCTTACGTCGACGCGGTGTCTCGTGACGGCGGCAGTGAAAAACTCGCACTGGGCCTTCTGAGGGTCGTAGCTGATCGACAACCGAATGACGTCCAAGCAACGACAAAGGCCTAAGAAACTCGGCTCGGGCTCAGATCGGGCTCGGCTCGGGCCGGCTCGGGCTCGACTCGGGCTCGGCTCGGTCTAACGTGGGATCCTTAAGACAACGACAATGAAATCCGTCATAGATATTTTATCAAGTAAAGTTCCGTAAGAGTGAAACATTTGGTTAATTTTACGACTAAAAAAACATTGACGCTTCCTACCTGAACCAAGTCAAACAAGAGAACCTAACCCAACAAGTTTTATCAAATAGAGACATAGCAAAAGCAATCTTAATATAATCCACACAAGACTCATAAACCATTCCACGAAGCATGTGTACAGAGGCAGGGTGAAAGGGAGTAATATTTTCGTAACTGGGAACAACTAACAGGGCGAGAAAGTCGAAAATTGTCTGTTTTTCTAACTGCACGGTACGAGGAAAATTCTCATGTTTGTGACACTGTTTGCGACCGGCGAAATGTATGTTCTCGAATGAAGCAATCGTACGAACCGGTACTATGACACAGTATACATATAAGATTACTATAAGCAGTACATAAACTAGGCCTAATCTATACATCTATATCTATACTGATAAATGAAATTGATGTGCCTTTTTGTAATTCCTAAATACCAGCTTTTCACTAAATGCATGTGAAAGTATATGTGGTATTGACATAAAAAAAAAAAAAAAAAAAAAAGCAATTTTAAAAGAAATTCCCAGTCTGTTTGTTCCGGCTAAACTCCGACTGGCTGGACTGACTTTAACGGGACTTTCACTGGCACATAGCTAATATTTAAAAAAAATCATTAGGGTTCCGCAGGTTACCCATGAAAGTATCTCTACGCTAGTCAAACCGCGGGGCACAGCTAGTTTATGAAGTAAGAACGTTTGCTCATTGAATTGTTGTCAATCTTCAAGTTTTTAAAATTTACTGCTTAATTTACTAACAAAGTAATGTAAGATGATTTGTCTATGAACAATGTCGGTACAATACGTAAGTGACGTATACGCGATCGGCCACAACGTGACAGCACGCCGCCAGGATCTCTTATAATTTCGTACTCTCGTCTGTGGAGTGTGTCATTTCGATTTCTTCCTATTTTCCATACTGCTTGTGGTAAGGTTATGTGTATACTATGACAATTACTTGTTATTGTCCACAGACACAATAATGTAGTAAGCGAGGTTATTGCCATAATTTGCTCCTGTGACTGACAGTGACAGATTTATAAATGCCGGGAACATACGTCTCCTTTCCTTTTTGGAATAATTGAATTGAAATAAAGGAACGAGTCGTAGTTAAGAAGGTTATTTACAGTTTGTAAAATAAATATCACGAATTAGCTTTGCTTCGCGGTTTTACCCGCATAGTTATACCTGTGCTACTTACCATTGATGCTTCGCTCCTATTGGTCGCAGCGTGATGATATAAAGCCCAGCCTTTCTCAATGAATGAACTATGTCACACAAAAATAATTTTATAATTCATTGAAACTACTTGACTGATCTTAAAAATTCTTTCAGCAATTGATAGCTACATCATCAGCGAGAAACATAGGCTATATTTTATCCCCGTACTCCCACGGGAACAGGAATTACGCGAGTAAAACGGCGTGACGTCCGCTAGTTTTTAAATATTACTTCTAGTAAGTTATTGGAATAAAAGTAAGGACAAAATTATAGATTTGTTTATTTTTAGGATCTTAAAGACAAATGGATATAATATTGAAAGCGGCCGTATTTGAAATAGTCAAAGAATAAAACAAGAAAAATATTTCATTTACTCTTTATCTTTGAGTCAAACACATAATTACACCGTAAATAATGATGTGAAACGAACCGCAATGTAGTTTGATCCGTCAAGCATAATGTAAATAAGGTCCATTATAAAATGTACGGAGACGTCCTCGCAATGTCCTACTGCCCTATTTCAAGAGGAATATTCCCTCCGTAGGGAAATCTAGCTTCTCATTCTTGGAAGCTGGCAAAGAGATGGAATCTTCATTTAACATTGTATTGTAATATAACAGGATGACAAAATGAAGAAACGATTCAGTTTTTCCTATTTATTTTGGTGGTTACTAACTCAAGGCTAATACAAGCGACGGGAGTTCTAATCTCTTTAGCTGTTACGAACAAACAGCACAAAAATTAATAAATCTATACAGAAATTTAAGTGTCTGTTTGTAATTCCAAAATAATAGCTTTTCACTAAATGCATATGAAAGTATACACGCTACTGACACAAAAAAACAAATTTTAAAATTTTTCTCCGTCTGTCTGTCTGTCTGCTTGTTCCGGGTAATCTCTGAAACGGCTGGACCGATTTTAACGGAACTTTCACTGCAAGGTAGCTGATGTTTCGAAGAGTATTAGGGTTCCACGACAATAAGGAAGAAACTAAATTTACGCGAGTGTAACCGCGGGGCACAGCTAGTAAAAGAATAAAATATTATGTTTTTATTAACATACTTTATCAGACTTATTCTCAGACATCCATGATTTTACCAGGTGGTGGTACCATGACTTTTGTTTCGTTTTCCAAATGAAATTTCACGACATCCAAAAATTGTATTGGGGTGAAGTCACGGTAATAAAAGTATGAAGGTTTATTTTTAAAATCTTTAAGCTGTGGAGGTCTGGGAATAATCCCCTTATCATTATTGTTGAAAATTTCAGATTTTTAAGTGTATTGGAGTAATTCGATCGACCTTATCACGAAGAACACTAAAACCATTTTCCATTTCACTTTTAGATAAGTACATTAAGTAGGTATTAAGTTCCAAACTACACACCCGCACAAAGGCGACGGGTGCAAATCCTGAAGTAAGTCACAACTTTTAACGAGCCTATACCTTGCAGGACAACTTTGGCGAGAGCGCTTCATGTACTCTATTAGGAAATTTCACTTAACTTACGTACTTTCAGCAAATGTACTTATAAAAAATTACTTTGGAGCCTGATTATAGATCAAACTAGCTGTGCCCTGCGGTTTCATCCGCGTAGATTTAATTTCATCCTTATTGTCGCGGAGCCCTAATATTTTTAATAAATAAAAGTAGCCTAAGTTACTCCTTGATATATCAGCTACCTGCCAGTGAAAGTCCCGTTAAAATCGGCCCAGCCGTTTCAGCGATAGCCCGGAACAAACAGACAGACAGACAGACAGAGAAAAAATTTAAAACTTGGTTTTTAGTGTCAGTAGCGTGTATACTATCGTATGCATTTAGTGAAAAGCTGTAATTTTGGAATAACAAACAGACACTCCAATTTTATTTATCTGTATAGATGTATAGATGATGAAGAAAGCTTATTATACAATTTCGGATTACATAAATGATAAAGACATATGGAATTAAAACTCTGCACAAGTAGCTCCTGGCAATGACATGGCATGCAAACATGATATGTAAATCATTTGGTATTGTTTTTACTTTTTTAATTATTATTTTTTACACATGCATGTTGATACAATTTTCACTATTGTGAATAATTTTGTAATTATCATTTTTTACTGTGTAATAAAATGTACATGATGCCAGCTGAGTTTCTTGCCGGTTCTTCTTAGAAGGCTAGTTTCCGAACCGGTGGTAAATTCCTCGACATTCATAAGTCCCTTACCAGGGCCTAAACTGAATAAATCATTTTCATTTTCAATGCATGAAATATTAACAGATGTATGTAACCTTTTGCGTAGAATGCCATAATAAAACTTTACCAATAGCCAGAGGTTAAGAAACAAGCTATCCAATGCATATTGTAAAAAATAAATTACAAATTAAAAACCGCCTTCAAAAAGAGAAATACATTTTGATGCTATATTAGGCACCAACTTCAAAACTGCTATATTTTTTTTGAAAAAAAATTTCTTCCGTTTCAGTGACTTTTTGCAAAGTGCACCTACACCAGTCATAACCCATCTAGGTATAGAGTTCTCATTAATACGAATTAATCAAGCCCAGACACTAGCCGTAAATCGTTAAGGAGTTCTTTCGACTGTCTTTCCGCTCCATTATTAAATCGACTCCACACCTTCATAACGCGTACTGCGTCAATATTTTTAAAATGCGTATCACAAAATGAGATGGAAATACTTATAAAGCAAGAATTATCCTAGACAATGTTTTGTAACAAAGGGGAAGGGGCCGTAAACATCGCTTTTCATTCGAACCTCTTTCACAATATCTATTCTGTCAGAAGCCTGAGAAAGTCCGACAAGTTTTTCAACATCTTTGGCAATTGTTACAAACACGTCAGACTGAAGCCTCTGAAAGTCTGACAACTTGTTCTACCGCTGCTGTATAGATTTTTCCTTAAAAAGGGTTGTGGAATAAGCTTGGCTAACCAATGAGGCTAAACAAATATTGTCTTGAAGGAAATGATACCTTTTTTTTCTGTGGGTAATCCTCGTAGGATACCTGCTTGCCACGGGTGAGGCAAGCAGATTATATCAAAGTTCTACTGACAAAAACTCACTCTGTTGAGGGGCCGCTGTTTCTGGTCGCATAGGCGTCCGCGGTCCGCCAGCGGCTGGCCTGTTGGGCCTCGTCTTTGGCTGCCATGCCTGAGCAGCTTACTTTTAGGGTTACCATTTCACCTCAGGGTGAAGGAAATGATACCTAACGGCGGATATATTGTATTAAAAACGAGGGTATCGATGCTCACATGGTATTCTCACATTATTAAATCAAAGATTTTTTTAATTCTTTTAACGTTTTTTGTCCGATCTAATCAGACAGACAGTCCTTAAATGGATTTTAAATTATTTTAGTGCTATTAAGAATGGCAGCGTTGGTCCGGTTGCTTACATAAAGGTTGTTTTATTACTTTAGCCGACTTTAATAAAAAATAGGGGTTACATTAGAATTCTCTTTTTACTTTCTCCGCTGTCAACGACCGCATACTTTTCTTGCAACAAAATAATAATCTTCCGCTATGTTTCTTTTATTCGTAATTTTTTTGTCATTTTTTTAGTTAATAATATTCTAAAACAAGGGTTGTTGCCTCCAAATTATTTTTCAATCTATTTATAGATACTTGACGGAGGTACTTCAAAGGGAATTAAAAATGGCTACCCTGATTTGCACGCTACTTGCACACGGTAAAAGATTTTGAATAGCGATTTTTATGTAGCATATTTTTGTATAAAAAATGTAGAATCTTCTGGTTTAATACTCGTATCAAGTTATCACAATCTATCGTCAAACTTAATTTATCTAGGTTAAGTGTATAACAATGTGAATTTACTTATAAAAAATTACGCCGAGGTTACTGCGTTTGAATAGCCGTCTGCTACGCAAGCGACGTAAGTTCCAATTCCAGTGGTCGGTATTCGGTACCTACCAAATGTTGTTTCTTAAAAATTTGGTGATTTCACCCCACGAGCTTTACGGTGAAGGAAAACATCGTGAGGAGTTAAATGGAGCAAATTTAAAAACAGATTTAGTAGTGGGATAAAATCTACATCCGTAATGCTCACGCCTGTATTCCCAAAAAAGCTAGGCAGAGGTGTACCTGTAGTACATAGTTACATACTCACATGTCCCAGGAAAGTATATTTAAGTTGTATGTAATAGGGGGTGACCCTATTTCCATTAACCGGGCACGAACCTAGACTCAAACTGCGAGAGACATATTAAAGATTGATGAACCCGGAAAACAATTTTATATATATATTTTTAGTTAATTATAACGGACATACCAATTACAATAATTAACATGTAGTTTGTAAAGCTGACATTACAATTATACACAAAAATGCAAAATTATTAAAGTTTGTTTTTCTTGTATTTTTATAGTAATTGATTGCAAAAAAAAAATGTTTTGATTATAAATTTATGCACAGTCTCGCATTCTTCTCCTCACTGAATCTCAATTATTCAGGTAAAACAAAAAAAAGTTTTTGCATTTATGATATTATCTTCCTTAAAATAGGTTAGCTCCTCAGACTGAAGTATCCACGAGGGAAGGGTGTTGAAATACTTATTTGCGGCTTGGGAATAACTTATTTCCAAGCCGCAAATAAGTGACCTATTCATAGGTGGCACGCAGGTGGGTAACTAGGACAGATACGTTTACGTCACTACACGGTTAATTAACACGAGAAAATATAATATCATGACGCACTTGTGGTATAACGGGAAAGAGGGCTAAAGGATTCTTCATTGAAAGTATTGTTTTGAATGAAATCTATACAGATAAATAAAATTGAAGTGTCTGTTTGTAATTCCAAAATAACAGCTTTTCACTAAATGCATATGAAAGTATACACGCTACTGACACAAAAAAACCAAGTTTTAAAATTTTTCTCTGTCTGTCTGTTTGTTCCGGGTAATCTCTGAAACGGCTGGACGTATTTTAACGGGGCTTTCACTGGCAGGTAGCTGATATATCAAGGAGTAACTTAGACTACTTTTATTTATCAATAATATTAGGGGTCCGCGACAATAAGGATGAACCTAATTCCACGCGGGTGAAACCGCGGGGCACAGCTAGTTTATAATAATTTTATTGTAATGAATAATTATTTACTATGTCATTCTATGATGCCAGCTGAGTTTCTTGCCGGTTCTTTTCAGAAGGTTAGTTTCCGAACCGGTGGTAAATTCTTCGACATTCATAAGTGCCTTACCAGGACCGAAACTGAATAAATAATTTTAATTTTTATTTTATCAAGTGTTTTTGAACCATTTTTGGGTGGAGGAAATCCTCGTATGGAAGGATTCCATATGTCTGAGAACGGAGACAAGTATTTGAAAGACGTATGTATAGTGTCTGAGACGGCGGCACTTCATTGAAAATTTGGTGTTTGGTTTTCCCTTAGAAAACCCTTCTGGAATGTCGTAAACATATATTTTTTTCATTTAGTATATATTATATTTATGCTATCGTAATTTGACACATAACATAAGCTCACAGAATTCAAATGAAAGTTATATAATTTTTATTAATTAGAAATAACACAATGTATGTATTTTAAAATTTTTAGAAAAACATGATTTATTTATATTTATAAGTAGCTGTGCCCCGCGGTTTCACCCGCGCGGATTTAGTTTTCATCCTGTCGCGGAACCCTAATATTTTTAGTAAATAAAAGTAGCCTAAGTTACTCCTTGAAACATCAGCTACATGCCAGTGAAAGTACCGTTAAAATCGGTCCAGCCGTTTCGGAGATTACCCGGAACAAACAGACAGACAGACAGAGAAAACTTTTAAAATTTGGTTTTTTAGTGTCAGTATCGCGTATACTTTCATATGCATTTAGTGAAAAGCTGTTATTTTGGAATTACAAACAGACACTTCAATTTTATTTATCTGTATAGATGTATAGATTAATACAGCTATATAGCAATAATATTTTTTTATGAGAATTGGTTACTTAAAGTTGTAGTACCGATCTAAACCGTAGCAATGTCTACGCGCTACGAACTTTCTTGGCGTAGGACTTCGTAGCGAAACTCGTAGACGTATGACGTTGCGACACAGTGGCCGCACTCAATTAGTGGAAAGTCACGTTTCTCAACAACGTGTAAAGGTGCACGTTATAGTTATAGATATATACATAATTAACTCGCTGTGTCCGCATGTACCTGCGTAGGATTAACGAGCCTATGTTACTCGATGATAATGTAGCATATTTTTGAAATAGTATAATATTTGTGAAAAGAGTAATTACCTAGTTTCTTGCCAGGTTCTTCTCAGTAAAAGCAACCTTCCGAACCTGGCGGTAGCATGTATAATCCTGTAAATTAATGTAATTCTGACGATTTGAAAGTACTTTGTAAAAGTCTAATCGAATAAAGATATTTTTGACTTTGACTTTTGACTTTGATAATTTTAGAAAAAGTTTTTTTAATCAATCCAGTAGTTTTTGAGTTCATTAATTACAAACAAAATGCAAATCATGACTCTTTATATTTTTATAGCATTAAGATGGCAAATGAGCTTACGGCCCACCTGATAGTAAATGACTACCGATACCAATGGTCGCTTGCAATACCAGGGGCGTCACTCGTTGCCGACCCTGTAAATGTATCATTATAATAAATATATATTAGCTACTAGCTGTGCACTGTTCACCCGCGTAGATTTAGTTTCATCCTTATTGTCGCGGAACTCTAATATTTGTAATAAATAAAAGTATATTTATATATAATTTCCGTACGTAGATTGTCACTTTTCAATAAGTAGTATAAAAAGTTGAGAGTAACCAGAGACTAGAGTTCTGACGATGAAGTTTTGTAAGCCTTCACTTTACCATCAGACAATCTGGGTACCTTTCAGGGGTCTATGATCATTTAAAGCAACACGTATTACTTATCTTAACTAAACTTTTCTCTTAATAATAGTCTTAAAAGACGTCCTTAATAAGTTCTGCTTAAAACCAATATAGTTGCCCCCCTAAACTCTTGTTTGCCACCTTTCCAGTATAAAAAGAAAAGCCTGAGCTGTGAAAGTACCAGCTGCTTGGGGCTGGCTGAATGCCAAGTAATCAATTCTGGTATGGCATTAAAAACTGTCCGAGGTTCGTGATTGTCTGTACATTGCCGAGTAAGTATCGTATGGGATTATTTATGTTTGTCGTATTGTTTTCGAGCTAAATACTCGCCTGTATAAATTACGAATCCCAGCGGAGCCTGTACCAATGAGTCTTTCAATAAAAAATTGTGATTTCACAGCACATGCTTTACGGTGAAGGAAAACATCGTGAAACGTGCATGTCTGAGAAGTAATTCAAAGACGTATGTGCAGTGCCTGAGACGGCGACGGACTCACCCTCTGTCACGTTGGCACTTAATCATATTCGGTGAAATGTGGGTAGTTATTACAACACCTCTGCCTACTTCGTCGATGAAGTCAGGTGTGAGCATATCCCTACTAATATTATAATTGCGAAAGTAACTCTGTCTGTCTGTTACGCTTTCCCGCTTAACCTCTCAACCGATTTTGATGAAATTTGGCACGACAATCTTTAGACCTTGAGAAAGGACATAGATAGACAAAGGGCTACCTTTTATTTATTAAAAATATTAGGCTTCCGCGACCATAAGGGTGAAACTAAATCTTCGTGGGTGAAAGTATATATGTATGGGTAAGTATATATATACACATATTAGGAAGAACAAACACCGGTAAAAGGAAAACCCTGCTTAAAAAAACTTTGTGTTCCCTTTCATTGCAAAACATGAAACTAGTATATATACACGATAAAAACTTTTATGACGCAGTCCAAGCAAATGTTGTAAAAACTAAGTGACTTATTTAAGAATAAACCAGACTCGCCGTTCGTCTTCGAACACATTTATACGAAAGTTTTACGGCCATGACCGAATACATCGCCTATGCAAATCGTATCCGACACGAATGTATATTGGATGTTACGGATAACTTCGTGTTCCCTGGTTTTCATCAAAGGACATCAATATATTTGTATACTAGCTATGCCCCGCGGTTTCACTCGCGTAGATTTAGTTTCATGCTTCATGTCACGGTACCCTAATATTTTTAGTAAATAGAAGTAGCCTAAGTTACTCCTTGAAACATGCTACCTGCCAGTGAAAGTCCCGGTCCAGCTGTTTCAGAGATTATCCGGAACAAATAGACACAGATTTAGAAACTTGGTTTTTCGGTGTCATTAGCGTGTACACTTTCATATGCATTTAGTGAAAAGCTGTCATTTTGGAATTACAAACTGACACTTAAATTTTATTTATCTGTATAGATATAGATATAAATAGATATAGATGTATAGCTAGTGGGATATTGTAAGTTGAAATTAAGGAGGGAACTGGCTACCTACTTTAGGTGATAAGGTTCACCACCTAGCCGTGTTGGCGGAGCTACGTCTGTGTGTTCCCCAGGCTTTCCTGGATAGGCGACGGATGCCACCGTTGTCGGATGTCCCTTGCAGTGTGCCCGGCTGGGATTCGAACTTGCGTCGCTTGCGCAGGAGGCGACTGCTCAAACCTCACGGCCAACACGGCTCTATCTACACTAATATTATAAAGAGGAAAGATTTGATTGTTTTTTGTTTGCATTGAATAGGAAGATTATTTCAGCAATGGATAGCTACATCATCAGCAAATAACATAGGCTATATTTTATATCCGTACTCCCACGTAAACAGGTACTACGCGGGTGAAACCGCGTGACGTCTGCTAGTAGGTATATATTTTTAGTAGGTGTATAAAACACGCATTATATTTGACCAAATTAGATCTGATAGGCCGGTGATGAATCCTATGAAGGTAAAGGTCGTGTGTTTCAGAGTGGCAGATTAGCACTGAGAGCAAATTCTTCTTCTTCTCTTCTAATTTATTAATATGAAAGTCAAAACTATTTATTCAGGCCCTGGTTATCGGCCGAGAAAATTATCGCCGGCTAAGAAGAAGTTCTGGGAAGAACTGCTTAATAAGACGTCATTCTTATTTCCAAAATGGCGGACCATCTAAGATGGCGGCCTAGTTATTTTTTTAAAACTACCACAGAATGGGTATCAAATGATATATTGTTGAAAAGAACACGATTTTTTTTGTTTTATTGCTACGACATATTCTTTAAAGCTTGTTTTATAATAACTTAAACTAAATTTAATTCTCAAATGTGACACACTCGTGGTATTTTTGGTATTTTTAGTTTATTCTATCGTTGATTTTGTTGTGAAAGTAAAAATATTTGTAGTTCCAAAAAGTTATAATAGCTATATAGAGTTATTATAAGTATGTCAAGTAACCACGAATCCACTCTGCTGGTTAAAATAAAAGATTAAGCTCCTAAGCTGATTGCTTGCCATCTTCCCGAGCTTACCATTCCGAGTGGGAAATGTGTAGGTACTATTTTCACGATTTCACACTGGTATTAAGAACATTGGGCTTTATGCTACTGTTTTTATGGTCCAATTTCAGTATTTGTCGTGTTCGTACGACATTCAATTGCATTGTGCCATTTTTACACGGTTCAATATTGCTTTCCGAAGGCCGTGCCGGCTCCGATGTTAGGAGTCAATTTATAGGAGTTGAAAGGAGCTTTATAAGAGCAGAAACTGCCTGAGAAAATAATAAACACCGATAAGCTACTTTAGAGTGCGGGGAATATCGAAGAGGATTTTGTAAAGGATTTTTAATAAGGAATTTTAAAGTACGTTTTGTGTCTCGACTAATCGCACTCAGCCCAAGGAAAGGGTATCTTGCAGGCAAGTGTTATGTCTGAAACCGAAGTCAGAAACTGTTCTAGTTGGTATTTCTTATATCTACTAGCTTCCGCCGGCAGCTGGTCATTTCTTCGACATTCATATGTGCCTAAACTTAATAAATCATTCTCATTTCCATTTTCAGCTATGCCTGCGTGGCCGTCAGATTTCTCGGCCTTACGAAAAAAATCTTAGTGAATATCTCACAAACAGCACTCTTCAAATATGTCTCTAGGATTATCGCAGATAACGTTCCAGGTTTAAGTTCCCAAACAGCCTCATAAACGCGTGAATATAGTACAAGACACATACATACATATGCTCACGCCTATATTCCCCGAAGGGGTAGGCAGAGGTGTTGTAATTTTCAACACCCACATGTCACCGAATATGATTAAGTGCCAACGAGACAGAGGATGAGTCCATCGCCGTCTCAGAAACGATACATACGTCTTGGAATTATTTCTCAGACATATGCAGGTTTAAAGTTTCCTCACGATGTTTTCCTTCACCGTAAAGCAATCCCAGTACATAAGTTTTTAGAAAAACTCATAGATGCAGGCCCCGCTGGGATTCGAACTTGCGTAGCAGGCGACTGCTCTAACCCTGAGGCCACCACGGCTATAGCACAAGAAAATAAATAAAACAAGTAAATTCCTTTTTCAAGATGCTTCCAGTATCGTATTGATATCACGTTTTGTTTAATGCTAACTGCACATTGCAAGCGGGGGTGCATTTCAGTTGCACTCTTATCGTCTCGAATATCTAACGTTAGAACAGTTCCCAAGTATAAGTTTTCATGTATCAATGTCGACAAATGTATGTGCGCGGTAGCTGTAAGCCGCGGTTTCATCCATGTATATACTATTTCAATTATATATCATAGAAAACTATTTAAAAAAAAGTGACATTTAATTCGATTCCGATATTAGCCGGAATAAGTAGACAGATATACAGAAAGATAGACAGGCACAGAAAGTTCACTATAGAATTTAAAAACTGTTACTTTGGAGTTAAAAACATATTAATTGTATTTATCTTTACAGATTATTAGCGTCGTTGGAAATGCTTTAATACTTTTTCAGAGACGGATAGTGGTTGAATTCCAAAGATATGGCGTATGCGCACATTGGGGCACTGAACATTATTTTATTTCAGACAAATATCATCGTCTTATTATACATAGGCCTAAAAAAAGTAGACGTTTGCTACACGACGTTCGTCTTCGGTGAAAAGTGGGTGTTATTACCTCTGCCTACCCCTTCGAGAAATACAGGCGTGAGAATATCATGTACGTATGTTTACAACACCAAGGGTGTCACTCGCGTGGCGCCAACCTTATAAAGAACTAGCTATGCCCTGCGGTTTCACCCGCGTAGATTTAGTTTCATCCGTATTGTTGCGGAGCCCTAATAGTTTTATTAAATAAAAGTAGCCTAAGTTACTCCTTGAAACATCAGAGTCCCGTTAAAATCGGTCCAGCCGTTTCAGAGATTACCCGGAACAAACAGACAGACGGAGAAAAAATTTATAACTTGGTTTTTCAGTGTCAGTAGTGTGTATACTTGCTGAGTGAAAAGCTATTTTGGAATTACAAACAGACACTTCAATTTTATTTATCTGTATAGATGTATAGATGTATTAGTATATTAAATCATGTTGTATATGGGACCGAATTATTAGCAGTCTATTATGTAGTATTTTGGAGGACCCAAGCTAGTATATTTCTAAGAGTAGACATAATATATTTGCCATATAATATCAATCAGTTCCACTCGTGAAGGGCACCTATGTATTTACGAGTACGAGTTGTATTTATGGGGTTGCCATAATAAGTTACGCTTACAAACGTAAACGGCCGCACTCCATTTATGAGAGAGTGCTTTGAGTTCTCATTCACACATATTTAATAGACGTGTGTGCAAAAATTTTATTTTTATTCACTTGTATGCAGGTTCGGGTTTAGGGGAGGGGCGCCGAGGCCTCCGCAATAAAAACTTATAAAATTTTTTAAATTATATAAAAAATCAATATTATTAGAAATAATATAATGAGAACATATAAGTTTTTTTTTAAATATTTGGGTACAGACTCCGCTGGGATTCGATATTGAGTCGCTTGCGTAGCAGGCGACTGCTCAAACCTCAAGGCCACCACGGCTTATAACTCAGTCTTATCTTATCTTGTTGTGTCATTATTGGGTCTGGTTACCCAGAAGCACGTCGACCCTTGGGATCTTTTGTGCCGCCCTTGCACTTATGCTCTACGTATCTGACTCCTCAAATACTCCCTGAACAAGCCGGCAGATCTTGTCCATGGGGAAGAGCTTATAGTCCTCTGGTTTCGGATACGCCTAACCCAGTAGGTCCATTCGCCATTTAGATCATAACTCAATACTTAAATGTAACGTCATTAAGCTGCAATACAGGAGCATTCCGTATTTAAATATCGACTCCTCCCAACCAATTATGTGCTGAAAATCGCATGATCATGGAAAGTAAGTAATACAAGGAATACAAAAGCTCCTTTGTAATGCCGCAATCGATTGGGGTGTTTAATCAAAAGTCAGAATATACGTCTACTACTTACGGAAGCCTCGGGGCTCTCATTTTACAATGCACAGGGATGGATTTTGAAGCGTACGAAATGATTTTCTCTGGCTAAAAAAAATTACTACTAAATTTTGATAGTATAAATTGCGTCCAATAAAAATCTAAATAATATAAACTATTAAACTTAAAAAAACCCTTGAAACACTCATTGAACGTAATTTTTCGCTAATTCAGGTTAATTTACTACCGTTTCCAAATATAAGCCTGTCAGGAGAAGAAACGGCGAAACATACTCCCCGGTTTTTGTTACACGTGTCCCTTTTTTATACATAGGGTTGCTTTAGTACAATTTAATAGAAGAGTGAGCAACTCATTGCCATGCTATCATCAATATACTCAGTTATACTATAAAATGCTTTTCACAAAGTTTTGTTTGGTGATTACCTTAAAACTTAAAAATGGTAATGGAGTAACTTAAGCTACTTTTAGTTATTAAAAATATTAGGGTTCCGCGACAATAAGGATGAAGCAACATCTACGCGGGTGAAACCGCGGGGCACAGCTAGTTAGCTTATAAAATTAAATGAGCAATACGGTGCCAATATCCTGTTTTTTCCGTCTTGTTTTCTAAGAAACGATGAAAGTCTCAAAGAGCATTTCGTTGTCTGAAAATCTCCATATTTGATTAGCATGCCAAAGCGAATAACAAAGGTTGAACGGTGAAGGCGAAGGCTGACATAATAAAGAACGAATTTATTGCGCACCGAAAAATTCATAGTAGGAAAGTGTACCAATAAATTAGCTCCCATTGCTGATTGTGCCCAAATACCCGCCTGCCTCCAGTTTTCGCTCATATTTTTCGAACAGCTCCATCCAATCTCGCGATTTTGTCGTGAAATATTGCCTCTGAAGGTACTTTTAAAGAAGAAACGCGAATCGCTTCTTTGTGTGCTATGACCGCTTGAATTAATGAATAAAAAACAATCCGGTTCTGGAGAAAGTTGCGAATGTTTGAATGAAAATAACCATGTGTATTGTGCATACATATACTTACGCCTCTGTACGGCAGAAGTGTACTTATAGTACACCCACGTTTCGCCAGTTATTTATTTATTTATTTAACAAATACGGCGAACTAATTACATTTGTTAAAGATACACAACACAAATAGTAGATAGCTTCAATTTAAATCAAAAACAATAAATTAGCAAAAATAATAACTTCTTAATACAAAACAAAACATAAATAAAATCACATCATTCATCCCTTTCACAAAATCCCAGGCACTGTAACGACAATTGATGCCAATCATCCGCGAACAGGTCACAGCTAGGATTGGCGCAGAGGAGAGCGTTGAGCGTAGCAAGGGATCGCGGGATAGGTGAGTTGGTGCGCGCCACGTTATGTTTAAGACCCATGCAATATGCGACAGACTCCGGGCTGCTACTGGGAAATACCAGATCAAAAAACCAAATAACACTTTGCCCGACCCAGGGATTGAACTCCGGACGTCGTGTTTACGACGACTAGACTAACAAGGCGATCAAATAAATTTTAAAGTAATTTTCGAATTATAATCTATACTGATGAACTACTAAAACTTGCTACATCGAGTTTCATGCATTCGTTAAATTTACGAGCGCATCTAAATTATAGGTTTAACTAAAATTTGCATCGGTGCAATATAGCTTCTCTTCACTCGATTATCAACCTTGTAAATGTTGACTTAAGGATCATTATTTCTAGTTGGTGACTTCACGAGAACTCTAGCATAATCGGGCCTTTAATCCAACCAATAAATTATCATTCGGATCTAATCTAATCTAATTATGTATTTGACTCCATGTTGCAGAAATAAGCCACCCTCTCTAATTAATTAAATTTCTGTACGCTTAATTACTTTAATGAAGTACCCTGATTCAAGATTCTGTTTTACAGTAGACAACTCATTTGCATTTTAGAAAATATTTTATGTAAGAGTTAAGGTCGTGTTCCAACTAATTTGTGTTGTGAATACATTTTGAAGGTTTGGGGAATGTGGTTTGTTATTTTAGAGTTCGCAAAGAATGTGGATGAAGCGAAAGAAGTATGTAAAGATCATATCATGTGGCAAACGGTGGTCACTGCCTACCCCAATGGGATACAGGCGTGGGTATATTATCTATAGAATGTCAAAAAATATAAACTAACTCACTTACTATATCTTTATAGTATAAACCTTTAAAGTATTGAAAGAAATGACCTCAGTAAAGCTCAGAGATGTCGGATTTTAGGATTTAATCATTATGAAATTAGCCAAGCCTTTATTGCTGTCAAATAAAAAAAATAAACAAAACAGTATGTTTTAAAACGAAATAAAACCTGACAGTACAGTACAGCGATACTATTTTTATAATTATCAATTTTGTTAAAGTACATGGCGTATCACCACGAACTTGGAACATCACTTGTCTCATAGTTTTGAGAGCGCAATTTTACAACAGTCGGAATTTGGTTTGCAAACTTACTTTTTCAATTAGGTCCCAACGTTCAGGATGATGAGTCTCTGAGAGAGGCGTTCACAAGGATTAAATAAAAGTTGGAATTTTCACTTCACACACAATATGACGATGTTAACCTTAAATTTGAATGCATATCCAAACAGTAACAAATTATTACAGAGCTAGGCTGGATATTTGGCGGAACAGACTGATAAAAAAAAGATTTTTATATGTAAGTACTAAGTACAGTATATACTTTCATATGCATTTAGTAAAAAGCTGTTAATTTGGAATAATGAACAGACCGTACAATTTTATTTATCTACTAGCTGTGCCCCGCTGTTTCACCCTCGTAGACTAAATGTAATGGGTAACCCGCGGAACCCTAATGATTTAAAAAAAAATAAGAAAGTCTTGTTGAATCCGAGCCAGCCGTTTTTGAGATTAGCCGAAACAAACAGATAGACAGACGGAAAAAAGATTTCAATTGCTTTTTTATGTGAGTACCGTAAATAAAACTGTTAATTTTGAATTAAAAACAGACACCTCTATTTTATTTATCTGTATAGATGCATCGATAGATTGCTAAAAAATACAATTGAAATGTACAGTTGCAATGAACTCTCTTCCAAAGAAAATGTGCAGTGATATTACAGTGTTGTACATATAATCCCTCTTGAACAGCTGCGGTCTGAGGTCGGGAAGCAATCCACTTACCTCTCAAGTCCCACCTCAGCGGATATTGTGTTTGTATCGAGACGGCGACAATTCTATTGGTATTTCCGAACCGACGGACAACATTCCGCCCGGTAAATATATCTAGCTCGGAGACTATCTGCTAAAGGCTTTGAATCAACCATTTAGCACTTCTCAGCCAATATTTGGATATAGTTTGTGTAGTTGTGTAAAATATAGCCTGGCTCGACAGCATTAAGCAGAAAAGGCTTCGAACACACTTCACTAGCGACAAATGTGGCAAGAGATACCGTGCTGCCATTGGACTGCTAAGCCACAGGAGAATATGTATGAGATAGGACACAGCACTGCAACAATTATCTGACAAGGTGAAGTGGCCTAAGAAATTGATGATGATGTAGACTGTAGAGTAACTGCACGGTTTGCAGAGGTCGTTGGTTCGAGTCCCGCCTCGAGTTTGTTTTTTCCTACCCATTCTTAAGAATGTATTAGGGTGTGTAGCGTTGATTATTATGAAACTAGAGGAATAACATTTTGGGTTTTACATATTATATAACTTACTACATATTATATTAAGGAACTACCTGTGCCCCCCCGTTTCACCCGCGTAGACTATCATCGCTTTACTTCGCAGAAACCTATTTTACTCCTTGCATCGTCAGCCATCTGTCAGTGAACATCCCGCGAAAATCAGATCATCACATTCAGAGATTAGCCGGAACAAAAAACACAAAAACAGATAGACAGATAGAGAGAAATAAAAAAAAAATTTGGCAATGTTAGTCTTGTCAACAACAACCGTTTTCGAAAAAGTATCAACACATTTTGAGACACGCCAAGACGTAAGGTCAAGCGAAGACGTATGAACGTGTAAAAACCGCTACTTGGGGCACTGATCAGATGGAAGTCGCTTTGTTTAGATATCAAGGGGCCTACCATGATCAGTTTGAGCAAAGCGTATTAGGAACTTCTGAGCTTCAAAGAAGTTCTTAATACACACTAGTTGGCCCCGGAATTATCCATCATAGGGCTGAATCAAGTGCCTACCTTAACAATGTATATATTTATATAAAGAGATGATAACGTAGTATTGTGATATGCCTGCGTTGTTGCCAAATATATACAAACCAATATTTTTCGAGCTGCCTATTTGCAATGCAATTTCCAAATATTTAAATGTGGAGTATTACTCCCTATTGACGTGCAATATCTACTCTATATGACTCCATATAGAGTAGATATTGCACATTAATTCCCAAAGGGTGCGTTTCCAATATTCCGAGTTCGCGTCCGAATAGTCGAGGGGGCGATTAAATTTTCAATTAAAATGCACGCCGCGACAGCCCTAACGCGGGCCGTTTGGCCAATGTTATTGGAACCGAAATTCCACCACACAAATGCATCGAAATTTTCCGACATTGATAACGATTTGTGTTGGACGGGACTAGTTTTGTTCGCGGACTGAATGCTATTGACTTTTGTTGAAATTGGAGTGACTGCGCCAAATGCAAATATTTCACTTGACATACAGATGTTGTTATGTGAGACCACGAGAATCATTTTCCGCAAAATCAGGCATGAAATATATACAAGCCGCTACGGACCCACCCAACTATGTACGGATTTGTTTCTTTGCAACTACATGAAAACGTAGGTTGGCCAATATGGATCGATATATTAATTAATTGCATTAGGTATTGAGGAGCTCGTGGCACAGTTGTTATTGCGCATATAGTTCGATCAGTGAAGTTAAGCAATCCTAGCCCTAGCCATTAATTGGATGGGTGACCGCCCGAGTTCCCTCTGTGCCTCGGCGGGCACGTTAAGCCGTCCGCGTCGGTCCCGGTTGCCAATTGATCATCTTTGGCAAACGTTACAGGTCAGTTCGAGGCCTAAAATGGTCTAACAACTGGCTTAACCCAGATCACAGAATTTCCTAGTCAAAGGGGTTGCGGAGGTCAGATGGCAGTCGCTTCGTATAAAAATCAGGTGATCAGCCACATCGGGTTTAATCAAGTGCCGACCCCAACAATGTAAGGGATAAGGCCAGGGAGATGATATTAATTCATTGTATTCGAAAACCATCATTAGATTCAGATTCAGTATCAGATATTTAATAATCCGTAGGTACTGTAATTTTTTATTGATAGCACAAATTCAAGCAATGGTTTCCATATTTTCTAAATGTTTTGACTTTTCAATGGCTTATTGGGGACATATGTAAAAGGTTCTAATCTTGTCGTATCTTATTTGTTCAGATGTAGTATTCGAGTGCAAAATAAGAAAGATAAATTCATATTTAAAATCTTCTTCATTGGGATCATTCAATGTAGAACTGTGGGAAATATTCGCGATAGATATCGTCCCAGAACTTCATATCCTCTTTTTCGGGTGATTTCTTCTCTACTAATTGGTTACCAATCAGAAGGAAGTCTTCATTGTCTAAAGAGTAAGGTGTCCATTTCGCACCCAAAGCCTTATCGGGTGTTGGGTCTCTGTGAAAGTTAAGAACGATGTTAATTACATCTCATCTTGAACATTAATTATTAGGAAAACCATAGAATATGCTGTTTGTATAAGGTATTTTACATCCTATGGGTTCAAGTGTTAGGTTCCTAAGCTAGCAAGGGCTTACATGTGGTCAGAGTGAGAGTTAAAAGTACCTAATTTGATCCTGAATCCAGAGAATATATATATTTTTAGCAATACTTTGCTAAAAATATATATGCGAATTGAAAGAACGCCAGGAATCCATATATTTGAGAAGATATTCAAAGACCTTTGTATAATAAATAAATACTGTTTGATATGGCGATGGATTCACTATCTGCTAGGTTTGCTCCTACTGCACTACCCAACCCTATTACGGTCCCTTCTGGAAATACGTTAGCTTACGCATGTACGAAACATTCTGTAAAGTAAAAAAATATCAACTAAACTTACCCATACTTAGAAAAGTTACTCCAAAGTGTAGTTACAGTTTCAATTAGTTTGAAAGTTTCCGAATTTGCATCAACTTTTGGATTAACGGCTTTCGTCGGGAAAATATATGGCAAATCATCAGCGTGAGCAGTCAGTGGGACTCCTCTAAGCTCACTGTTGGCATTCAGTAGAAATGAGAAAACGTTCCTCTCACTCTTGCAAGTGAATTTGTATAAAAACGTCTTCTTTTTCGCTCTAATACACATCCTAGTCCACTGCATCACGCCGTAAATAAACATATCGAAGGAATAAAACTTGACTATCCGCATCAAATCTTCTACAGAATCAGTCATGTATTTATTAGCGAAATATTGTTCTCTGATCTTTCTTCTCATTTCAATTTGCTTTGTGAAAGGACTGTATATGACTGCAGGTTTTGGTATGAGGAAATCCATGTAATTATTTGCTTGATACACAACTTTATCGAAACTATATTTCGGTGATTTCAAAGCCATTAGACCGTCGTGTTCATTGTATCCGATCATAACTTCTTTAATGTTATCGTGTATTTGATTGGCGTTTGTATCAAACAAGTCGCCGTAGAAAAATCTTTCAGTGTCACCGAACTTCTTCTCATTAACAACTGCGAAATAAACATTCAGTCGAGCTATCACGTCTTCGGCAAGTGCTATTGGAACTCTGCATCTGATAAGAGCCTCTACCGGCTGGGATTTGAGGAACTTGGAAATTTCCTTATCATCTTCCGAAAAACATCCTAATTTTCTAGCCAGTGCTAATGTTCTTTCACGAGGCTCGTATGTATTGGACCAGAAAGAAGGAGCCGCACTGCTTTGAGCGACAGCTCTATTAAATAGACCTTTAGTCATGGGTGACATCATGTGAAAAGTAACGCACGCTGCACCAGCGCTTTCACCAAAAACAGTAATATTATCTGGATCACCGCCGAAATTCTTTATGTTTTTCTTCACCCATCTTAGCGCAGCTACTTGATCTTTCATGGCGGCATTTCCAGGTATGTCTTCAGTTTCTAAACTTAGAAACCCAAGGACTTCAAGTCTATAATTAGAAGTGACTAAAATTACACCTTTTCTCATCAGGAACTCTGGTCCGAATAAGTCATCTCCTCCATTGCCTTGGACCAGAGCTCCTCCGTGAATGAAGAACATAACAGGAAGCGCACTATTTGGGCTTAATTCAGGAGTGTATACGTTGAGGTACAAGCAGTCTTCGCTTCCATATAATTTACCGTTCCTGATAATATCGACTTGGTAGCAAACTGGGCCAAATTGCTTGGCACTGCGCACTCCATCCCATGGTTTTGGGGGCTTTGGTGCCTGTAAATATGAATTTGTAATGAAATTGACAGTTTAGTTTATTAAAAACAAGATGTCAATTGCGACTTTTTGAGAACCTCATGTCGCGTGCGTCCTTGAAGTAAAGCTATCTCTATTCAAAATTTTAGAAAAATTGCGTTCAGTGGTTCTGCAAAAGGATTTTTTAGACGGAAAGGAACTTTTTTTATTCGTCTCTAAGATGATACAAGGACAACTTTTCCTTAAATAATATGTAAATGCTCTCGTAAACTATTTTCGTATCACCATTTGCACCAACCCCTTTGCACATTTTTATTATTTTAGAAAAAACCCTCACATCTTCTCAGAGCTCTCATAATATATTGAATCTCAATTGTTTTCGTGTAATAATTTCTTTTACTTACTTTGAATCTGAGATCTCCAAGCGGTGGTTCTGCGAAAGGTATTCCTTTAAAACTGTAATATTGTCCACCATAATCATTATCATTAAGGTCACCTTCGAGTATCCCTTCGTTAACAGCTACACGAACCATTATGATACGAAGTTCAACGAACACTACATTAATTTGTCAACCGTACCTACATAATGTTATGCCCAATAGTTCAACAGAGTCAAGTTATTTAATTAAAAAAAAAAACCATGAATACATTATTTGATAGCCATTGTACTTATGGTAATTAGACGTCATGTAGTGTCGTCGAGGCCTTTTAAATATGTAACCTTCCTAAAAAAACTTTTTTACTTGGTTATTTGAAGTGTTGGAATACAAATAATGTATTTATCAAAATAGTTACGGTCTAAGTAGATAGTATTTATACAATATACCTACTCAGCTCACTATTTTTGTTCCTTCAAAGTCAAAGTCAAAGTCAAAGTCAAAAATATCTTTATTCGATTAGACTTTATACAAAGCACTTTCAAATCGTCAGAATGACACAATTTACAGGATTATACATGCTACCGCCAGGTTCGGAAGGTTGCTTTTACTGAGAAGAACCTGGCAAGAAACTCAGTAATTACTCTTTTCAAAAATATTATACAATTTAAAAAAAAACAAACAAAATAAATCATTTGGAAAATGTAAGCCCATGGACACAGTTCCAATGTACAAATGTCGATAAAAATTAACATAAAGAAAAGTCTAGTAGTTCTATTTATATCTTCAATATGAAACACAAATAAATCTCCAAAAACAAATATGTCGGCGAAGTAAACCACCCAATTTTTCAATAGATCAACTTCTCGGAGAGTCCCGGCCTTAAGGAATTGGGTCACGGCTGGCGAGGGCACGTTATCGATAAATGGAGGTTCTCGCCAGACTACAGACACAAAATAAAAAATAACAAGAACCCAGCTCCCACATATTCTCTTTCTACCATCGCACTTCTCGCCATCTCGTAGTTACAGTCAGAAACCTAGTAACATTTGACAACTGGGGACCAACTATGATCATTTAAGCAGCGCGTATTAAGAACTTCTTAGCTTCTACGTTTAATATTACGGTACTATAATGAAACGTCAAAGCGTAGGTAAGCAATAGGACTTCTAGTCCTTAATACGCTCTGCTTAAAGTAATGATGGTAGACCCCTGGTATAATTTCAAAAAAAGGCAGAAAAGTAGCTTTGTGTAAAATCAGGTTACCAGTACTATCGCATTGAATCGAGTGCCTACCCTGAAGCCAGGGAGATGAAGTAAAGCCTACTTTGATCTAGTCCATATTGTAAGCCTTACTATCATCTGTCAAAACTAGATTAAGATTATGTTTTAAGCAATAAATTGAAATTCTGACCTGAATCCCTATGCCAATCACGACAAAACACATTATTCGTTGCAACATTGTGACTATAACTCATTAGTATCATCATTCTTCGATCGATTGATGCCAAAATTATCGTATAAGCTTCTACGAGTATGTATATAATTTCCCAGTAGCAACTCGGATTATGGTTTAGTGCCCAGTTAATGGCAATAACCTTGCCCTCTACATGGGGCTTAAATATAAAGTGAATGTTGATGAACTTTAAGTACATCTTTTCGGGGAATACAGGCGTGAGCATGATCTGTATGACATTGTGTAGGAGGTCGCTCTTCTGTAAAAATTTTATTTTTTCCACACTACAGAATCTATTGTCATTCTACTGCGACCACTAGCTTATGTGAACTTACCGGTTTATGAAGGAATGTGTCGTTGCTGATAGTTTTTAAAGAAAAACAAGCATTTTGTATACGGCTGGCTACGTTTAGTATAGCTGATTTGCGAGACATGTTTATAAATTATATCTATATATATATATATTTGTAATTTCAAATTAACACCTTGTCACTAAATGTATATCTCAATATATATAACTCAAAGGTGACTTAACTGACTGACTGACATAGTGATCTATCAACGCACAGCCCAAACCACTGGACGGATCGGGCTGAAATTTGGCATGCAGGTAGATGTTATCATGTAGGCATCCGCTTAGGAAGGATTTTGATTAAAAGAAAGTTTGTATGAAACTAAATTGACGCGGGTGAAACCGCGGAGCCCAGCTAGTTCCCTAAATCCATACTTCAGACCGGTTGTTCTCAGAAGGCTAGTTCAATGAACAAACCCAGAGTTTGTTCCTGAGTCATTTCATATAATTCGATAGCTTGTAGAAAATAATGCAGCCCGTTCTTCCACACAATAAAAATGATGGCTGGTATTGAATAGTATTTTTACAAAATAATAATAAACAAAACCAATACTAAATATTAATAAGATAAGTTTCAATACTAAATATTAATAATATCAATATCTTCAATAGCAATAGTAATTTAATCAAGAGCAATAATTCATGTGAAGAAATAAAAACAATAGAAGATCTTTCGAGCCGATGGTAACTTATCGACGTTCATGAGTGCCTTACCAGGCTAAAGCTGGATAAATCGTTCATTTTCATTTACATAAACCTTCGTCGTGAACCAATGTATGTAAATGTGAAAACCGAATGAAAATCCATTAGGAGAGAAATAGAGAGGAAATATCAGAGTATTTATAACTGAATATTTCGCTAGTTGCTATCAAATCAAAATCCCAAATATTTGATTAAGCTTTTGACAAAGCACTTTTAAATCATCGGAACGTAATGTCACAGACAAAGTAACATTTTCTAGCGCTTGCGCTAATAGAAACCATAAAAAAATTTATGGAAATGACTTAAATATGTCATTCCCGTACATTTTGTATCTACCTACTAGCGAAGCGTGAGGAGCAAGAGATGGCTCTTTTATCAAAATTATTCTTTTCAAAATATGGAGACTTATAGAGATATGGGTTATACCTACCAAGGTATAACGAATATGAGTCGGTACATTTCAGAAATTTAATTAGCAATATCTTCGTTCCATTCCGGTGGCTAATTGGATCCCAAAAGCTCCTTTAGAGCCTACAATCTTATTAACAGTTCCCATTGGGTTGAGTAATGCAATTTTAGGAAGCCATTGAATTTAAATAATTTGATTGCTTGAAGAGTATCTATTGTGTTCATAAAATTTGCGTGTATTACTTCTAGCGTGAAAAAGAAAAAAATTTGTGTCAAACGTTATCTCAGCCGCGTTATTCACTAAGGTTTCAGCGTCGAACTCGACGACGTTGGGATACATAATACATGTAGAATAAGGCCGAATTTTGTATCTTTAAAACTGACACTCCAAGACGAATGCGACGCTGAGAAACTCTAGTGAATAGCGCGGCTGTTCTTGGAAGCAACCACGGTTTTCCGCGAAACGATAAATAAAAGTAATATTCTCGTATTATTGGGCTTCTTAAAAACATTACTCTCCTTCCGGCCAGAAGGGTAAATAGATTTGTAGCAATGTTTTCTCTGAACTTTGCCCCGATTCCCGTAAAACATAGTTTATGCTCACGCCTGTATTCCTCGAAAGGGTAGGCAGAGTTGGTGTAATAACAACACCTACTTTTCACCGAAGAAGTTTAAGTGTCAACGTGTCTGTGTCTGTCTGTAAGGTGCGACGCGAATATAATACATGCTCAGTGAGCCCCACTATATTCACACGGCGCCTGTAAATAATAAAAAAAATAAAATAAATAAATAAATATACTAACGCGAGCCCAGAAGGGTCCCCGAAGGGGTAAGCCGAGGTGTTGTATAAACAACACCCACATTTCACCGAATACGATCAAGTGCCAACGTGGCAGATGGTGAGTCCATTGCCGTCTCAGACACTATACATACGTCTTTGAATTACTTCTCAGATATATGCAGGTTTCCTCACGATGCTCTTAAATCGTAAATAATAATTATAAACTACATCATTGAGTACGCCTTTTGGTAATGTCAAAATAAAAACAGTCAATTACTTACAAATGTTTGGTCTATTACCCTGTTGATTAAACTGTTCATAGGCAGTAGTCAGTATCAGGCGGTCTGTAAGTTGTTTGCAACTTTTGCAGTATAATATCTATAAAGAACTGAATATACGGCCAAGGTTGAGGTGTGAATTCGGCCCGCAAATAACACTGTCAGGTCAGAGGAAATTCGACCTGGTTCACTTTACTTGACGAGACAGTATTACTCGGTTACTATTGGGAATGAACTTTAAGTTAAAACATTCATATCAAAAATGGAGTTCCATTTACCTAAGGTATTATTTGGGCACCTATATTTTTATTCCTTATATTTATTTGAAACGAACACACAATATGAGTTCTTTGCTTTGATAAATTGCAATGCTGATTCTCTGAGCGAGAAAATATAGCCTATGTTACTCGCTGATGATATTATCCATACTACAATAGCTACATAGCTATCTATTGCTGAAAGAATTTCCAAGATCGGTCAAGTAGTTTCGGAGCCTATTCAATGCAAACAAACAAACAAACAAACAATCAAATCTTTCCTCTTTATAATATTAGTATAACATTAAACGAGCAATTCTTGTATCCAATTCTTGAAATGGCTCCAACGATTTTCATGAAATTTTGTATGCATGGGGTTTCGGGGGCGATAAATGGATCTACCTTGGTGTCACACATATGCTCACGCCTGTATTCCCCGAAGGGGTAAGCAGAGGTGTTGTAATAACAACACACACTTTTCACCAAAGATGATTAAGTGCCAACGTCACAGATGGTAATTCTATCGCCGTCTCAGGCACTATACATACGTCTTTGAATTATTCCTCGAACATGCAGGTTTCCTCACGATATTTTCCTTCACCGTAACATAAAAAAACAAGCAAATTTCGGTCTACTAAGATTAAGGAAAGGAAAAACGCAGGCAGCCATTATTTGCACTTCTCACAGTAGAAGTTTCACCTAGCTGTAAAGTTTGCGAAAAATAAGAGACGAGTGCTGTTAAATTGTCTATTTTCTCTGCAGAGTATTGTAGAAAGGTGGTTCTTTGTACGTCTTCCTTTGTTTACAAACGAGCTGTGTTACTTAATGAACGATTCTAAGCTTTTTAAGGCCCGAGTTAATATTGTTCAGTGAGATTCTTCATTAACGGAGAAAATGATGCATTTAACAAGCCGAATGAGTTCATTTATTAAAAGTTATTCTTTGCTTCGAAGGTGGCTAGCATTTTATTTGGTGCCCTAATCTCATAAGATAGACTTGTGGATGTTTATTACATGGAATCCTGATAATTAATTTTGAAATAAAAGAAACCTAAGCTATTCCTTGTAATATCTATATGCCAGTGAAATAATCGCTAAAATTGGTTCAGCCATTCCAGAGATTAGCTGGAAGCAACAGACAGATAGAAAGAGTATTTTTTATGTAAGTGCCGTACTTATATAATTTATAGGATTTTTTGGAATTTTAAACACTTCAATTTTATTTATCTGTATGATGAAGATAACTTATAATAATTTTCCGAGATAAAATTTATATGTACCTTACCTCTCCTCCCTTCCGTCTCTTATCAAAAAGATGTAAATAAAATAGCCTATAATTTTTTAAATATCTTTATAATAAACACGAAAAACCATATTAAAATAACTATTACGCGAACTATCTAATTGTGGATTAAATATGGGTATCTAAAAGCTTGATTATTAAATTAGTGACAAACAAATTAACTGACGATAATAAATTAAAACAGCAGTAGAACCTACCCGGCCACATTAGTCGATTGAAAATGAACAAAGTGCTGTAATATATTATCCTACCTTTTCCTGTAATAAACCAACCCACCCGTTACTACCATTTTAATGTTAAGTGTTAGCTGCTAAATTAAAAGATACTCTAATGCTTGGAAATAGATCTTGTATTACTAAATCATGTTGAGTTTGTAAGCTACTAATAGAAACCACTAAATCATTCTACTGAATTACTACTGACTGCCTCCTTGGTCTAGTGATCGCAAGTACTACTGCAGAGTGTTTGGTGCGAGTTTTCTTAAAATTCCCGTCACAAGTCATCGCGTCGACGTAAACGCAGATTTGTATGGGCTCACAATAATGTCATCTTTAGGCCGACAGAGGCGCTGTTCCGATCCTATACAAATCTGCGCTTACGGCGACGCAGTGACATGTGACGGCGGCAGTGAAAAACTCGCACTAGGCCCTCTGAACACAAGGAAACGGGGTTTTCCTTCCGTATTTACTCAGTAGCAGCCCTGGATTAGGGCTTGGTTTATGGCAATAGACTCACCCTCTATTACATGGGACTTAAACATAACTGGTGAAATGTGTGTGTTTCATAAGTATTATAATAATTTCGAGGAATACATGCGTGAGCAAAATTATAAATTTGCCATATAAAATGCATTAACCTTTTTAGTTTAATAGAAATAAATATATCTTGCGCCGCGTGTTAGGCGACCGCTAAGGTAGGCGTTGCGCGAGATACATTTTGGTGTTGGTCACGTTTAAAGGTTGCAGTAGTTCTGCTTACCAGCAGGCGGGCTGTAGGTACGCTTGTTTGTTACCTAGCTGGTATATAAATAAATGAAAATATAATTTGGTGTAAAATTGAGCACAAGTGACACCGCTGGCCATAGCTAGGTTATGAAACGTAAGGAAGTTTTGATGCTTACTTACCTTTGTATAATTATATGTCTTTACGAATGGCAGATTATTGTTAAAAAATATATTTGATTAAATTATTTAAACTTTACGTGTAGAGAAAAGTAAGTCTACATAAATAACCAACACCAAGCGCTCGATTCACGTGCAGGTATAAGCTGAGGTATATTCAGAGCGGGTATTTAGTTCGCAGCAACGCCTGAATATTCAGGGAATGTTGAATTGCAAGCGTTACAAGGCTGAAAGCTTATATTCTGCGGTTGGTACGCCGCGCCGGACATTAAGCCATGAGTCACGAGCTGAAGCGGGCTGGAGGAATAAGTTATTTTTTAATGATATTCTGTTTATCATAATCGAAGTATTATTCCATGTTCAAAAAGATGAAGCACACCGTCGGCTGTAGCAGTAAGTAAATATTATTTGTATGAACTCACGCACGTTATACCGAGTGGCATCCGCGTAATGGCTGAACAACGGGCACCAGCCTAAGCTACAGCCCAAGGTCAGCTCGACACGGCCTACCGTGATTCATCCTTACAATTATTAATGGTAGAAGTGAGCAGATTCAAACATATATTATGAACTAGCTGTGCCCCGCGGTTTCACCCGCGTAGATTTTAATTTCACGGTTGCCCGCGGATCCATAATGTTTTAAAAAAATCTAAGTAGCCTAAGTTACTCCTTGTAACATAAGCTATCCGTCAGCGAAAGTCCCATTAAAATCCGTCCAGCCGTTTCAGAGATTACCCGGAACAAACAGACAGACAGACAGACAGAGAAAAAATTTAAAACTTGGTTTTTTAGTGTCAGTATCGTGTGCTTTAATATGCATTTAGTGAAAAGCTGTTATTTTGGAATTACAAACAGACACTTCAATTTTATTTATCTGTATAGATATAGATGAGTTGTTTCAAAGATTACTTACTAAAATGTACAGAAATACAAATTTTACTTGTTTCCATTTATTGTAATTCCGTCTAAGGGCACACCTGGGGCCTTACCATGAGCTCTTATTGCCATGATAGTTTCACTCATTTATGAGACAGATATATGTGATGTGCATACATCTGTCACTGTCGCACAACTGAATTAACATTGCAATAAGTGCTCATGGTTGGGCCCCTGTACAATTTTTAAAGCTGTAGTGTTGAGATTTGAAACAAATGATTCAATTCAATCTTTAGCCTATGTTACTCGCTGATGATGTGGCTATCCATTGCCGAAAGAATTTTCAAGATCGGTCAAGTAGTTTCGGAGCCTGTTCCATGCAAACAAACAAACAATTAAATAATTTTAATATTAGTGTAGATTAAGTGTCGACCAGAAAAATGTATGGGGTAAGGGTAAATTCCCGCTTGTTTCTCAAAGCTTGGACCACAAATAGCATTGAGATGCGTCCGACGTCAGGGCAAAGTTAAACCAACTTACAAATTAATCATACGTATTCATTAGTCCACAGAATGATGATGAATTCGGTGATTCTGAAGTTCAACGAAATTAAATTTCAGCGCTTTCTCATTTCATAATGGAACTCGGCAAAATTCCTAGTAATGTTGGCAACTTTAATTAGATTCGCCATGTTTTACTATTGTTGTGTTGTATTAGGATGTTCTGTATACAATATGGAGTGAAAAGTTCTTCAATGTAGAGTGTAAAGAAATTGTTACAGGGTCAGTAAAGAGTACTTAATATCCCTGGAATCCCATATTATAGTTTTTAAGACCATATTAAGCTACACAATAATATGTAACTTTTTTATTGATTTTTGTGCATTGGAACTGTGTCCATGGGCTTATTTATATCTTTGTGATTTTTTTGTATTACTTAAAATTGTGAAAATATTTTTAATTATATAAATTTGCTTTTTCATTATGTGTAACTTTCATCAAAATTAGGTAGATTTTGATGTATTGAAAAATGTCACAAAGTGATACTTCTTACTGTTGTTATAAGTAATTATTGTTTTTTACATATGCATGCTGATACAATTTTCACTATTGTGAATAATTTATGATGTTTTTTTTGTAATTATAATTATTTACTGTGTAATGAAATGTACATGATGCCAGCTGAGTTTCTTGCCGGTTCTTAGAAGGCTAGTTTCCGAACCGGTGGTAAATTCCTCGACATTCATAAGTGCCTTACCAGGGCCTAAACTGAATAAATCATCTCATTTTCATTTTCATATTTCGCTTATTTTCTCGTAGATAGCGCGTTTGTGTGTGTCATTTCCAACGATTTGGTTCTAGATTCCTAACTACTTGTAAAGTTTATATTTAAAGTGTGGTTTCACTGCTACATCCGTGGGTGAACACTTCTATAGAGCAGTCGTATCAGCACTTAAGTTTGTAAAAAAACTCATTAGTACGTACTGGTGAAATGGAACTTACGTCGCTCGTCGTCACCGTTCTAACCCTTACGTTACCTGATATTGGCTCAGTTCTGTAATTAGCAATATTGCAAGAAAACCTGGCCATTTCACCTCCATAAAATAGTTATACGAGGCTCTGAATTCCCTTTCAGGTCCATTAAGGGCCTCAGTTATAGGAGGTACAAATATAAGTACCGTTGTAATTTCAGCGTTAATTATTATAAATGGAGGTCGAGGAATGTTACCTAATATCGGACGCCGGTCCGGCTCGGTCCGGTTTGTACCGGAACTTACCGGCTCGTTCCGGTTGTGGTTATGTCTTGAATTGCGCGTTTCTACTACAATTGCCAAGTGCGAAATATTGTAATAGCAATTGGCGTTTTGTTTAGGGCTTAATCTATTGTGTAAAACTCCGAAATGCTATTAAGTAGATTACCGTTATTTCAAAAGCATTTTTATAGCCAGATTAAGCCTTATTGTCTGAATGGTTCTAATAAAGTCACTATTTGAAAATAAAATCCAAGTTGCACTGGTTTTATGCGATGTTTTATGTTCGGTCCGGTTATGACGTCATAAAAGTGATGATAATATTTGATGCCGTAACGTTGTATGCTCGTGAATCTGCTTGGATCCTTTTGAGTTGCTCCACTTTCGTTAACTGTTGACTGTTGTTTAAAAAGCATGCTTTCCCATACAAAAGTTATACAATATCAAATTATTTGTATACATTATCATCTCTCTGGCCTTTCCAATACCCCAATACATGGGGTATTGTGGTCGGCACTGATACAACCTGGTGTGGTTGATCACCTGATTTAGACACAGGGAGACTGCCATCAACTTCGAAACCCCTTTTACGAGGAAAATCGGTAATCTAGGTTAAACCTGTTGTCAGATTTTCTTAGGCTTCTGAGTCCCCCGACTGACCTGTTGCTGACTAACCTGAACGATTGCCTAGATGTTTGGCAACCAGGACCAACAGCCTAACGTGCTCTCCGAGGTACGGAGGGGACTTGGGCGATCATCCATCCAACTTATCGAACGAGCTCGCGAGTTAAGCCATTCCGAAATTCGGAGCTTCCCGACTGGGAATTGTATCACCCACCTTACAGAAGATCGCAGCCGAATAACGCTACCTTAGAGTAGTGTTGTGTTCCTACCATGAGTAAGGTCGCCAGTGCTCCATTGGGGTGAAAGGAAGGAGTGTAGACACTGTGCTAGCGTATAGTGGGAGTATAGAATAAAATGTCGGTACAGCGATTCCATTTGTTAAAATGCGTGAGTGACACTCTGAGTGCCTAGTGCGGGTTTTCTTAAAATCATCAAAGAAAAAAAATATCGACTCTAGTTTAGTTAAGTTTCTCAAAATATGAAGACAAAGCTGGTGTGACAGTTCTTTTTATTATACAAAAAAGGTTGCAAATAAATGTACAATCCGTATGCTGGTAAGCGGCGGCTGTGAAGATGACCAATACCAGAGTGCCTAGTGCGAGTTTTCCACTGCCGCCGTCACAAGTCATCGCGTCGACGTAAACGCAAATTTGTATGGACTCACAATAGTGTCATCTTTAGGCCGATAGAGGCTCTGCTCCGATCCCATACATATCTGCGTTAACTTTGACGCGGTGACTTGTGATGGCGGCAGTGGGAAACTCGCACTAGGCACTCTGGTATTGGTCATCTTCACAGCCGCCGCTTACCAGCATACGGATTGTACATTTATTTGCAACCTTTTTTGTATAATAAAAAGAACTGTCACACCAGCTTTGTCTTCATATTTTGAGAAACTTAACTAAACTAGAGTCGATATTTTTTTTCTATTGAAAGTCTGTGACGCGGAAAACAAGTTTGTAAACAGTGATATGCTATGTAAGGTGGAGTTTGCGTGCGATGGGGGATGGGGTGAGGGTTGTACATTATGTATTTTACAGTATATTCCCGCAAAAACACACGATGTTGCCCGTATTTTCCTAAAAATATATAAGTACGTTTTACATTTTGTTATGCGTATATTTTAAATGAAATTAATTTAAGGAAGAATCAGTGATATGGAATGGAAGGTATGAAATTGTGAAATGAGGTAAAAATTACAGGCTGAAACCACTGGCTTGAACACAAGCCTCAAATCGATAAAGATTGTACACGAGTATTTTTTGCCTTTTCTTTTAGGCTGATCGAACACACACAATAATTTTATTTATTTATTTTATTTTATTAAAACTTCATATACACAAAGTATATAGGCGGACTTAATGCCATGGGCATTGTCTCCCAGTCTACCTTAGAGTGGTGCAGAGAGAAAATAAGTAGGTGCATTGTATAGTGGAACAAGAGATGAAAACAAAATAATATAACAATACATAAATATTTTATATTAATCTCATATTATACATAGAATGTATATATATATATATATATACCAATACATATAGGTTCTATATTTATGTATCAAAATATGGTTATGATAAAATTGTCGGTTCAGCCAACAAGCGCTCTTTAATCATTGCCTTGAATTTAAATTTTGTTTTGCACATCCTGATCTCAGGAGGGAGGGCATTCCATAGAAGAATAGATTGGACAGTAAACGAAGAGTGAGTAAACGAAGAGCTATGAGAGGGAACTGTAAGAAGACAATTATTAGAGGAGCGTAGGTTTAGATTGTGATTAGAACATAGGTATTGGAAGAGGCAGGTCAAATACTTGGGAGAATTAGGAGAGGTAAGGATCATATAGAGGGTAGTTAGAGCACGCAAACTACGGCGCTGACGAATAGGAAGCCACTTCAATTGGGAACGATAAGTAGATACATGATCATACTTGCGAAGATTGAATATGAATCGAATGCAGTTATTTAGAAGACGATCAAGTTTATCAATAATACTGTCAATATTATGCATATTGTCAATAATATAGTGTAGTCTTAGAGTTATCATATTAAAACGTATGAAGCGTCGATGTATCGATGTTACATTTTGTTAAATTAACAGTATATCAGTAAATACTTAGACATTTTTGTAATCTTTATGTTTGAACAACGTACATAAAATTCTTAAAATCTTTTAATTTTTTTTTCTTACCATATCTGTTTACGTGAAACACAAGTTACGTATAAGTTATAAGAAGCCTCTATAGGTATTAACGATTAGTTTGGGATACATCAATATGTTTTTCTGGCTTCTGAAAGTTTAAGTCTAGACGTCTGAAGGTTAGCGAAGGTTGTTAAAGGGTTGTGTTTTGTAGATATTATTGTATAAATCTCAACACAATATTTCTATGTGAAAAAGAAGACATTTTGGATTGGGTTCGCTGACCATGACCATGAACTATAGAGGGGCCTACCATGACCTCTTATTGCCATCGTAGATTGGCATAAACTTAAAGTATAAACTAAAAATTTCTACGTGGCCAATGCGTAAGAAATATCTAGTTCAATCTTAGTCAAATTTAGTTAAGTCCCTCTTGCTAGGGGATTTCGAATTGAAACCTACGCATACGTGATTTTGTACGGAATAGCTGGTCATGTAGAAGCATGAAGATGGCAATTTTCTTAATAACACCAAAAACGTTTCTAAGGAGACGAAAACAATCAAATCGAATTTCCTCCCGTTGCAGATGGCATATCGTATTATTTGTCAAATTCCAGGAGAGAATAAAGTCAGTAAACTGATCCGAAATTACATCCGTCCTTGTTTAGGAAATTGGGTCGACGGTGTCGTGTGGCGCGACGGGGGATCGATGGGCTACCGTACACAGATCTAATGTTATGAATAAGGGATGGATACGCACTTTACTCTATGTTTGTAGGATTCCATAACTCATAAATAAATTAGGGAATCCTGTCCGTCAAGCAAGACCCTTTTTTTTTCAGAAATTTTAATCATTAACACGTATCATATAAAAACTCAGGTATTCAATCTTTATGAGCTGAGAAATAAAGTGCTAAATCAATGCAATTTAAAGATACTTTTATGCCAAATCTTTAAATATGGTCGCTACGAACCAATGTTAGCGTATACGCGAGTTCGTTAAATGTGTGCGGAATGCGGACATAATTTGCAATACTAACATGTGTGTGTTTGTGTACAGGAGCAGAGGCGCTAGGTCGGCGCCCGAGCCGCGGCGGCGCGGTCGACGCGGGCCGCGCCCCGAGTTGACAGCATGCTCATCGGTAACTACTCGGCCAACCTCACCGACCTGGCGCTCGACCTGCCCACCAGCCCCTACAGCCTCGTCCAGAAGATCGTCCTCGCCATCATCGCCAGCGTCCTCTCCGTGCTCACCGTGGTCGGCAACTCCATGGTCATGATCAGCTTTAAGATCGACAAGCAGCTTCAGACCATCAGCAACTACTTCCTCTTCTCCCTCGCCGTGGCCGACTTCGCCGTCGGACTGATCTCCATGCCCCTGTACGCCATGTTCACCATTTACGGGTACTGGCCGCTGGGTCCGCACGTGTGCGACACGTGGCTCGCGCTCGACTACCTCGCGTCGAACGCGTCAGTGCTCAACCTGCTCATTATTAGTTTCGATAGATACTTCAGTGTTACGCGGCCGCTGACCTATAGGGCGAAGAGGACTACACGTAGAGCGACTATGATGATAGGTGGTGCGTGGGGCTTTAGCCTGGTGTTGTGGCCGCCGTGGATTTACGCGTGGCCGTACATAGAGGGCGAGCGGAAGGTGCCGCCAAACGCGTGCTACATTCAGTTCATAGAGACGAACCAGTTTATCACGTTCGGGACTGCTATAGCTGCGTTCTATGTGCCAGTGACGGTTATGTGTATACTATACTACAGGATATGGAGGGAGACCAAGAAACGGCAGAAAGACCTGCCCAATCTACAGGGCGGGAAGAAACACGACTCGTCGAAGAGATCCAATTCTAGGTAAGACTTTTCTTATAACAAAAACATAAAACAGATAGCATGGTAAAATAAGCAATAAAATGTCCCTTGAATCCCCAACCCTTCCTTTGAAAAATGCTCGTAGGCTCCACCCTGTCTAAACTAAGATTAACTGAACGGTATAAAAGCTTTCACATGTTCTGCCACGGAAAGTATTCCAGTACGGAAACTGGCAAAATGTTATCGCATATTTTTAAGGATATTGAAAAACTGATCGGCTCGATATTAAAATTCTTTTGCCGATAAAGTTTGTCGTTGTAAGATTGTGTGATATTAAGTTCGCTCTCTGATGGTTATCTTTTGCAGGAGACTTGGCTCTTTGAATTACAAACTTTTAGATAAAGCTTTTAAGGACGATTTCAGATTGACTACTTTTGCTTTTAATTATATAGATCTAAAAAACTGAAAATAAATAAAGAATATATTTAATATTAGGCGAGACATATAATACATTTGATGTCAGAAATAAATGTGCGCCACTAATTATTAAGTTCCATCATCTTAACCGTTCCGTGAAAATCTCTTGACCTTAAGACTTTCTACAAAGATTCTAGATGACATCATAAGTCATTGTGGCTACCAAAATCTATTTAATTATCTGTATATGGTACGGCAAGTTCACTTTTTGGATCTGCCAAAGGGCAATTTATTCGCTAGAAAAGGTATTAAAGTTCGAAGCACAGGGACCTTACTAAGAGCTCTTATTGTCACCATAGTTCCACTGTGTGATAGTGACAGATAGTTACTTATCACGTCAAATACATCTGTCGCATAACTTATTAACTCTTAAGTTAAACAATCATCACGATAAGGTGTCGTGGTAGGACCCCAGAATAAACTTTGTTCCATCAAACCTCGAAGTTTTAAGAACATCTATAAATCTATACAAATAAATAAAATTGAAGTGTCTCCCTTATTGAAGTGACCTGTGAAATTAACTCCACGCGGGTGAAACCGCGGGGTACAGCTAGTACATATTGTAGAATGGTAGGTATGGTCATGTTATCTTTATCCGCCATTTGAAGACACAGTCTGTCAGCGACAAGCAAAGGTATTGGACAAAAGCTGCGACCATCCGTGAAAGGCACGCCTTGTTTGTGCTTCACTATACAACCGTCACGTGGGGAATACTGCCTTTTAGAGGCTAAGCTATTGGAAACAGCCGCGTTATTCTGTAAGGTTTCTCAGCGTTGCACTCGACGTCGACACTTGGTTTCAAATATACGAAATTGTACTTAATCATCTCAGCATTATGTATCAATTTCCTATGATTGAGACCGGCGCTCATCGTCGAGTTCGACTCTAAGAAACTTTACAGAATAACGCAGCAGGTGCTTTTTTTTTTTGGATATGGTCTCTCGCAGTTGGTAGGGGGGAGTTACCTCCACTGCTTAACCGGACTATAGGGCGAGACCCAAGGGCCTCCAGCCGAGCTTAAACTTAAATACTAAGCAACACAGCTAAGGGCGCCCCGGTGCGGGGCTCGGACCTCGGCTTAGGGCGTTGCTGGGGGATGAGCTAGGGAGCTGGATCTGAGATGTATTATTTAGGGACGTGTTTAAGGCTAGTGGCTCGGCGCGCGCCGGCCCTAGCAGAGGACGGGGGGGACGATGACGTAGAGTTCGCGACGAGCCTCGCCGGCGAGGACGGAACAATGGTCGGTTTTGGTGTGTGCTTTTGAGACATTGCTTGCTGAAGCAATGTGATATCGTCGTCAGGGTCAAGGAGAACGTGCCTCGGACGGCGTCGGGAGGAGCAGCAGGTGCAGTTTCTTTCAATTTTTATACGAGAAATCTTAATAGAACGCAACTGTATTTTAATGGAGATCAACTCTCTGTATATATCCTTGAATAGATCGGCATATTTCATATGACATATTTCATACTGAAAATATTCTAAAACTATGATATAAAAATGAATCGCTGAATGTGTTGCAAATCTCGAGAGCACCTGAACCGATTTTACTAATTCATTCTTACGGGGAGAATTTTTTTACGGGGAGAAGTACAGTAAGTTTATTTTTTAAAAGTACAATCCATTCTTAATAAAAATATATATTAAAGAATTGACTGTTAGGCGGTACGAAGTTAGCCGAGGCAGCTAGTACAAAAGTTACTAGCGGACGTCACGCGGTTGCACCTGCGTAGTTCCCGTTCCCGTGTCAGTACGGGGATAAAATATAGCCTATGTTACTGAGGATGATGTAGCTAACCATTGCTGAAAGAATTTTCAAGATCGGTCAAGGTGCTTCGGAGCCAAATCAATAAAGATTATTATATATATTTACTGCATCTCATAGAAACAAAATATATTCTCTCTTTCCTTGTATAAGTATTTCAAGTATCCACAAAACTTATCTGTAAGTTAAATTAACATTGATCCCAAATAACATAGAAGTAGAGTTCTATCTATAGATCTATACAGATAAATAAAATTGAAGTGTCTATTTGTAATTCCAAAATAACAGCTTTTGCACTAGATGTATATGAAAGTATACACGCTACTGACACAAAAAACCCAAATTTAAATTTTTTTCTCTGTCTGTCTGTCTATCTGTTTGTTCCGGGTAATCCCTGAAATGGCTGGACTGATTTTAACGGGACTTTCACTGGCAGGTAGCTGATGTTTCATGGAGTAATTTAGGCTACTTCTATTTATTAAAAATATTTGGGTTCCGCGACATGACGCATAAAAGTAAATCTACGCAGGTGAAACCGCGGGGCACAGCTAGTGTTCAATAAACTTGTCGTGAAGAACATAAGTCTCAGTGCGATGGCTGACACACATTTATCGTTAATCCCAACGAAGGTATAATAAAAATACCTAGCGTCGAGAAGCCTTTAAAAATTCCATCCTCCGTGCAGAAAAGCGATGGCACTAGATTAGGGTGGTTACACACTGAAATATATATATTTCTTCCTTTTACGAAAATCGCAAATTTTTCCTATAATCTTGTGATGCGAAACCATCTTAATGACAATATGGTTATAATCCAAAAATCTGTTCAAATCCCATTCGAAACAAGATACGAGAAAATATTTTTTCTGTACCTCTGTCTCGAGTTTGCCATCGTTTTACTAATCTATACTCGCTAGCGTCTCCGCCGAATATTACTAATTCTTGCCAGGTTCTTCTCAGTAAAAGCAACCTTCCGAACCTGGCGGTAGCATGTACAGTCCTATGTAATTGTGTCGTTCTGACGATTTGAAAGTACTTTGTCAAAAGTCTAATTAAATAAATATATTTTGAATGAATTGAGTTGAATATTTGTGCAGCGCCTCCTAGCGGTGACGTGAAGAACTAAAATATCTCATACAAATATTGTCAGTGACGCTAGCGAGTATAGATTACGAAACGGCGCATAACTCGTAATAAAGGTAGGAGAAAATCTATCATAGCGATATAATTTGTCAATAGTAATTTTTTTAATTATTTATTTATAATTTGAATATATAAACTTACAGCTATTGCCAAAGCGCTTATATATAAAACCAAAAGAGAATTATAATACAAAGAGATTTAAATTTTCTCTTATTCGTATTTGACTAACGTTTTCCGCACGTAGCTCTTGTGTACCCAGCCTTAAGGGGGGTTATTCCTCCCACGTTAAGTGAAAAGTGAAAGACATTCTCAAATGCGCTCGTCCCACGTACTTAGAGTAACGTGTCGTAAATAAGGGTTGTTTAAACCTGTTTATGTGTAATCTTCAGCTCACATATTAATCACTGAACCGCCTTACATTAATCTCAAAGTAAGTTAAGGTTTGCGATGGTGCAGATATTTATTTTAGTTACTTAATACTAGCTGTTAAGTTAGTGTTAGCTTAATTAATGTAGGCTAAGTTACTTCTTGTATACGTAACATTAGCTATCTGCCCGTTAAAATCAGTTTTCAGCTAATCTCCGGAGATTAGCCGGAACAAGCACACAGACAGAGTTTAAATACAATATTTTTTTTATGTGAGTACCGTATGTTACTCTTGAGCACATATGGGTAGGTAGATACCACTGTTTGGCACATACTACGATCCTTACATACTTCTTTCGCTCCACTACACTCATTAAATATAGGCCTATTTTTTGAAATAAGATAGTTTGCTCCGGATAGGTTGACAACCTTGAGGTTGTTAAAGATTTAAATTTAACACTTTTATTTACTGTCAAAATAAAGTTGGTTTGTCCTTTTGAAGTTTTTTAAGACGGTGCAAATGATATATATCCGATCGGCCATGTCGTGACACCTCTTACTGCTATTATAATTCCGCTTATTTTCTCGTAAATACGCCCGTCTGTGTGAGTGATTCATTTTGAACGACTTGTCCCTAGATTTCTAACTTTATGTAAAGCTTATATTTAAACTGTGGTAAAACCCTAGTCTCCGTGCAATTGTAGCTCATTATGACATCTGTTCACAGTTGTTTACACAAGTAATTGTGTGAGTGTTAATGTGTGCGTGTATCATAATATAACAATATGACATTTACTCGCGGTGCCATTGTGCGCCGTCGCCCGTGTAATATGGGGCATTATGGGGAATTATGTGAACTGTTTATACATGATTATATGGTAAATATTATTACTGTGGGTTTTTCGCTACACTTACAGATGTCATCATTGTTATGAACAAAGGGTCGAGGGATAACTATTTGTATGATACACATACACACATAAAAATTATTATATTAAGGATTTTAATATGAGATGATACGATACATAGCCATGGTGGCCATGGGGTTTGAGCACTCGGGACCCTTCTGGGATGCTATGAGCATATTTACTATCACATATATACAGGGTGTCGGGGAAACCGGGACAGCTCTTAAAATATGTGGTAGGGTACAATTTTAGGAAGCAATTAAAATGATTATGACAAAATATTTTCTTCCGTTTTTGAGTAATTGATGTTCAAAGTTGACCATATCAAGACCTTATTTTCGCATAAAAATCTGCTGTAACGTAGAGTTATTCACGTGAAATCTAACTACGTTTTTATTTTTTTTTCTCCCACTAATAAATCCTGAAATAATCCCATAAAACCATTGTTCGAAACCTTTAACCTTCCCCTTAATTTAAAAAGATTAATTACCGCGTAAGTAATGTAGGTAAACGCGGCCGCGAGTTCATTCAATCGCTTAAGGCCGCGAGCTCTTCGGCCATAGCCTAAAACTACATTATCGTTGGAGCTAGATATTTATGATTTCAATATAGTGTTATATTCATAAAACCCTACAACTTCTAGAAGACAATTGTTCCTTTTTCTCCGACACCCTGTATACTCATCTATTACATAATACAGGTTATTTTAGATACCATTCCAAAAGAATTTCAGGTTCAGAAGGCTCATAACTTTGATACGTGGTCTAATATAATATTAATATTTACATGCTCACGCCTGTATTCCCCGAAGAGGTCCCCATTTTTCACCGTAGATGATTAAGTACCAACGTGACAGATGGTGAGTCTATCGCTGTCTCAGGCACTACACATACGTCTTTGAATAATTTCTCAGTCACATGCAGGTTTTCTCGCGATGTTTTCCTTCAATGTAAAACACGTGGTGTGAAATCACAATACATAAGTTTTTGGAAAACCTCATTGGTGCAGGCACTGCTGGGATTCGAACTTGCATAACTTGCGTTGCAGGCGTGTGCTCAAGCCCCAAAGCCACTACGGCTCTTTAATCAAATTAATCTTTACTTAAAAAAAAGTCCTTTGTAGGGATCGGTGTGATTTGAACGTTCGTCGATTGTAGGTGTGTGTGTAGCACACAGTATAAACCACCACGGATCTCTAATTAAAGTCTTTTAAACAATGAGTACGTAAACCCCCAAAATATTTGAAGCAAGGAAAAGGCATAAAAAGGCTGATGCGTCCGTATTCTAAGATATCGAAGCGTGTTCAAGATCGCACCGTAATGACACTCGATACGAGGGCGTCGAGTGCTTTTGTCGAGACTATTTTTATCATAAGATGCGATTTGACGACAAACTCTAAACCAAGATAGAATAGGGATCTCTACGCCATCGGACATTAGGTTAAATTTTGATCGATCCTTTTTGCATTTATTTTTCGCAGCACGAAATTTTTCGAAAAATGTTCTTGTTCTTTTTGACGATCCACGAAACTGAACTGAATATATGAGACTTAGATAATTAAAAAAAGACGTATGTATAGTACTTAAGACGGCAATAGACTCACCATCTGTCACGTAGGCACATAATCATCTACGTTGAAAAGTGCGTGTTGTTATTACAACACCGTTGCTCATATTATCATCATATTTTCGGAGGTATTGGAAGTAAAATAGGATACTATTTAATAAAAAGAATTCAATGCAAGCTAAGCCGCGGGTAAAAGCTAGTGCATAATATTTTTGAAAAGAGAAATTACGTTTCTTGCCAGGTTCTTCTCAGTAAAAGCGAAGTTCCGCACGTGCCGGTAGCGTGTATAATCCTGTATAATTTAGTCATTCTGACGATTTGAAAATACATTGTTAAAAGTCCAATTGAATAAAGGTTGTGTTTTTTTGAGGTTGTGTTTACTTTAACGGTTCATTCTAAAAACTTTAAAATTGACAACCCTCTTGCTCGTTGGAGCAAACGACCATAAGTTTTTTTTCAAGAAATGAGTCTAAATTCTATACTACTAAAAATTTATATTCAAGTTATTTTCGAAGTACACCAAAAATGTATTACTTACAGAGAAAAGTAATATTTTTACAGCATAGATTACAAGCGTACAGAATTCATTACATTTTAGTAGGTAGCTAGGTTTTAAAGAATTTTCCCATTACCCATCGAGCCGGGACAGCCAACTATTTTTAATTGTCCTTTACGCTATTCACGTACAGAACCCATTTGTCAACGTCGCTCTCACACAACACTGGACTTTCATAAATGTTTTTACCAACATTACACGTTATTGAGCTTCTTACGTCGATAATTCAGTGCTTTACTGTACTGAACTCCAGTCATACAAAATTGAGTCTCATTTCATATGCAATAAGTATTATTATCGTATGGCAGATATTCAGAACTTACTGGGGTTTTAACAGAATATCATAGCTGCTAAGCGTTATGCGAGCCTGGTACCCGGTGGCAGTTTGCGATGACGTCACACGGGCGTTTTCACTAATATTATCCCTAAGTGACGCCTCTTGTATGGACAGACCCACACAATGTTGTATGTATATATTAAGTGGCCCGCGTGGTGGTGGCTTTATTTCTTAGGAACTTATTTTTTTTATAAATATACGCCTTGTAACATCAGCCAGGGAATGTCCTGTTAAAATCTGTCCAGTCGTTTGAGAGCATAGCTAGAACAAACATATAGTCAGACAGACAAAATTCTAAAAAAAAAGATTTTATTTTATTTAACTGTACAGAAATAAAAGTGTCGCGACATTTTAAAATGTGATGAAAATAATGTATGCAAATCTATTTTATAACTAGCTGTGCCCCGCGGTTTCACCCGCGTAGATTTAGTTTCATGCTTATTGTCGCGGAACCCTAATATTTTTGATAAATAAAAGTAGCCTAAGTTACTCCTTGAAACACCAGCTACCTACCAGTGAAAGTCCCGTTACAATCCGTCCAGCCGTTTCAGAGATTACCAGGAACAAACAGACAGACAGACAGACAGACAGAGAAAATTTTTAAAACTTGGTTTTTTAGTGTCAGTAGCGTGTATACTTTCATATGCATTTAGTGAAATGCTGTAATTTTGGAATTACAAACAGACACTTCAATTTTATTTATCTGTATAGATGTATAGATTTGAATATCAATATAAGTTTTAAATGGAACTAAGCTATTTATTATAGCAACGTGCAGACATCTACGAGACATCTGTTTATTCAAATTCCATTTGCGAAAAATGTTTGTAATGTAGATTTGATGGTATCGAACGTTCGTATCCAATCGTACCGAACAAAAGAATCTAATTTTAAAAGGGATATATTGCTATAGAAATCTCTTTAGCGAAAGTAAAGTAGTCCCTTTCAGAATATTCACTATTACAAAGCTTTTTTTGACGTTTGCAATATTGGACCCAAAGTTGAACGGGCTCTGCGGAAATCTGGCTTAATCCTCGCTCCACGTGGTGGCCTCGGGCTTAGAGCAGTCGTCTGCTACGCAAGCGACGCAAGTTCGAGTCCCAGCGGGGCCTGCATCTATGAGTTTTTCTAAAAACTTATGTTGCAGTGATTTCACACCACGTGCTCTACGGTGAAGGAAAATATCGTGAGGAAACCTGTATATGTCTGAGAAATAATTCAAAGACGTATGTATAGTGCCTGAGACGGCGATGGACTCACCCTCTGTCACGTTGGCACTTAATCATATTCGGTGAAATGTGGGTGTTGAAAATTACAACCTCTGCCTACCCCTTCGGGGAATACAGGCGTGAGCATATATTATGTATGTATGTATGAAATATTTCGCTCGCGTGGTCAATATTTGAAATAAACAATATGAGACTCATCTAATATTATAAAGAGGAAATACTTGATTATTTGTTTGTTTGCAATGAATAGGCTTCGAAACTATTTGACCGATCTTGAAAATTCTTTCAGCAATGGACAGCTACATCATCAGCGAGTAACATAGGGTATATTTTATCCCCATACTCCCACGGGAACTGGAACTACGCGGGTGAAACCGCGTGACGTGGGTTTGAACGAAAACGCGAAATCTTATCAACATGTAAGCACGACATGCGAGTTACTTCAAACTAGCTGTGCCCTGCGGTTTCACCCGCGTAGATTTAATTTAATTCCCGCGGAAACCTAAGTGTTTTTTTGAATTAAAAGTAGCTTAAGTTACTCCTTGAAACATCAGCTACCTGCCAGTGAAAGTCCCATTAAAATCGGTTCAGCCGTTTCAGAGATTACCCGGAGCAAACAGACAGACAGACAGACAGACGGACAGACGGACAGACAGACAGAGAAAAATTTTAAAACTTGGTTTGTTAGTGTCAGTAGCGTGTATACTTTCATATGAATTTAGTGAAAAGCTGTTATTTTGGGATTACAAACAGACACTTCAATTTTATTTATCTGTATAGATGTTCAGTCAAACGTCGTTGACACGGGTCCATTCGTTCAACTTATTACTTATAATTCAATAAACGCACCAAATAGTTATAATATGCTCTAAGTGTATGCCCACAGAGTTGACTATAGCATAACTCATTTTGACGTTTAATATGACTGGACTTGACGCGTTGACGTTTTGGGTGATGAAGGATTCGGAAAAGAATATATTTGAATGGAAATAGGTTTTGCCCCTTATTTGTGAACAAGTTTATGGTTGGCGCGAGCGTTATTTTTTAACCGACTATAAAAAAAAGAGGACGTTCTCAATTGGTCAGTTTTTTTTTCAAATCATCTGATTTAAAAAAAAAACTTGAATTCATACAGGGTACTACAGACTAATCACTCATAACGTCAATAGTACGTCCTTAAAGTACTTATATTTTGAAAAACCGTGTTTTCTACACTAATATTATGAAGTAATTAGATTGTTTTTATGTTTGTTTGCATTGAATATACTCAGAAACTACTTGACCGATCTTGAAAATTCTGTCAGCAATGGATGGCTACATCATCAGCGAGTAACATAGGCTATATTTTATCCCCGTACTCCCGCGGGAACGGGAACTACGCGGGTGAAACCGCGTGACGTCCGCTATACATATTCATATTCTCTAAAGACTACTTTAACAGAACTAAGAGAACTAAGATTGATATTGTGTATCTAATAAAAAACCTAGTAAATAAAAATAATCTGATCTACTTTTATAAAATAAATACTTGTACCATTTTATTTGTCCCATTTCATTGCGCACAATGTAGATACCCATTGACACTACGATCTATTCACAACGCATTGAAACTGTGACAACCCTCAGATCCGATACTATCAGTCCCTCGCTCTATGTCTAGTCGCAGGAAGGACGTGTCACAGAGCGAGATGCCATTATGGCCGTGTCTGACGCGGGAATGGGAAAGACATGTAGCATTGTGCTGCGCTTCGATTATAACAAGTTTGTATGCAGAGCGGAGGCAAAGAGGAAGCTCCTTTTATGTCTGCGCGCCTGGTACTCGAGGCTAGTTTAAACACACTATTTTCTTGTAACATTGTGTGGTTGAAGAACAATAGGTAATTTTGTACTTTATGGTGAAATTGTGTGTACGATAAAACATTTTATTAATTCTTTGATGATATTCCCTTCATCGAATTATTTTCATGACCTTGGGCCATCATCGGTTTTAAAATGAAACGTTAAAGCTATGAAGTTTTAAATACGCGCTGCTTAGACACAAATAGTTGGACCCCTGGGGGCCATCATCGGTTTAAGCAGAGCGTTTTAAGAACTTCTGAGCTTGACATTCATTTTGGCACCCTAAAATTAAACGTCAAAGCTAAAGAAGTTCTGCTTAAACGATTATAGTTGGCCCTCTGATAATAATGACCAAACTACCAAACTAGTATTTTGTTTCTCTACACGAATATTAATTAAATAGCACATATTACAGACCACATTACAGTTTCAAAGAACCAGTCAAGCCGCAGGGGTGGAGCTAATTTCCTTAAGTTTAATTCAAAACGCAGTTGTCAGGGCATGTTTGTCAAATAAACAGTGGCTTTGGGACAGACCCTCTTGTTGGGTAACTATTCAACTTTAATGTACACTCAGTTTGACGGGCTTGTTACCGTGGGTTGCCTTTAGAATTGGTTTATTTTACAAGAACACTTGCTTTTACCTGCGGCTTAGTCCGCGTCGTTTTTTGATTATTCTTCCTAGGGACTATCGCTTCTATTCTAAAATTCAGGAAAAAATGTGTTTCAGGTGTAAAAAGATAACAGATAGTGAACTTATTTACAAAGAAGTTGGCGTCATTAATATGTTTATGTCTAAATCTCACAATTATTACGTTTTCTTAAACCTGTAACCTCCTCATCTGACAATCTGATAGGACAATCTTCCCATTTATAATATTAATAAGCTGTACCCCGCGGTTTCACCCGCGTAAATTTAGTTTCATACAAACTTTCATCCCCTATTTTATCCCTTTGGGGGTGGAATTAATCAAAATCCTTTCTCAGCAGATGCCTACGTCATAACATCTACCTGCATGCCAAATTTCAGCCCGATCCTTCCAGTGGTTTGGGCTGTGCGTTGATAGATCACTATGTCAGTCAGTCACCTTTGATTTATATATATTTATAAGAAGATGAGGAAATGAGTGGATATATAGGTATATGGACGACGTCTTTAAAGTAACAAGGCGTATGATTTATGTACGACTAGCTTTATCCCGCGATTTTAGCCCCGTCTACTGACCTACATAACATAATTATATTTACTCCGGTTTAGTTTATTATTAATTACCAAATATTGAGTGAACTTTTGGAAAACAACTGTTTTTTTTTGTGATTTTGTATAAAATGTTATTTTGACATTACAAACAAAAACTTCAGTTTATTTTAACTGTATTGTTGAAATCAGAAAGCTGGGGCCCAACTATGAGCTCTTATTGCAATGTTAGTTCAGCTGTGCGACAGTGACAGATGTATGCACGTCACATACATCTGTCTCATAAATGAGTGAAACTATCATGGCAATAATAACTCATGGTAAGGCCCCTGTTTAGCATAAATTGTGCTATAACATATCTTTAATTTACCAAACAAGTGCACATTACGTTTCAGAAACTTCATTTATGTTATCCGACAGATTTGAAATTTCATCACAGATTAAATCAGATTTGTATTTAAAAAATATTTGGGAGTCCGTTGAATATATTATATCCTTCAGGGCGGAAAATGAACTGAGCTAGCAGGCCGGTAAATTGGGTTTTACAAATAGGTATACCTACGCATACAATTCTCTTGTGATTTCAAATTAAGATACGAAACCCTCGACTTTGTAGAATATATAGTTAAATATACCTCTTTGGTCTTGTGGTCGCAAACGCTACTGCAGAACACGTGGGTTCGAACCCCGGGTCGATCAAAGTGAAATAGGGTTTATCCATCCGTTTTCCAGTAGCAGACCGGCCGCGTTATTCACTAAGGTTTCTCAGCGTCGAACTCGACGACGAGCTTGTTTCAATCATAGGAAATTTATATATAATACAGTCGACGACGAGTGCGACGCTGGAGAACCTTAGTGAATAACGCGTCGGAGTCTGAATCAGTGTCCAGTTACTAAGTCGAGTCTGCCTACCCCTTCGTGGGTGAGCATTTTATGTATATACAATCCGTCACTAGTTATAGAATGAGAGAGCTGGACTTGAATGCACAGTAGTTATTTAATGGGTCTTTCTCTGTCTGTCTGTATGGCGCGACGCGAATTAAATACATGCGCGGCTACACCCAATATTTTCACTGAGCCCTCGTCTGTCGTAGCTCCAAGCATCGTTCAAATAATGTTAGCATAACACCGCAATTTGCGCGTAACTGTCGTAACACCTTGATATCTCACGTTAAAGACCAGCTCTATCAATTTATCACAGCTCACTGACTCCCCTATCTGAGAGCTACATATTCCTTACCCCCGGAAAATGTACAAGCATTATCCACTATCCTTAATGCTCGCCCGCACCACAACCAAAGTATTTACGACCCTATTAACAAACAATAGCATTCATGTTTCAACAACAGGGTTCCACTCAAGACAATTTAGAACTAAGCCAGAGATTGCTTTCAATCAAAATTCTGCTTAATTGCCGAAGAGTGAAGATATACAATCGTTTGATTTACAAACCACATGAGCAAATTTCAGTAGCGCATTCAGAGACAATACACGGTCTCTATCAGAGAACGTAAATTGGAATGTGGAACTTAGCATGTCATATTTAGAATGTTATTTTGTTTGAACAAAACAGGGTTGTTGTGCCGTTTTGTTATTTAGGGTGACGCTCGGATGAAATCGTTTGTCTGATAAGACATTTCATCTGAACTTTTTACATCTCTGTTTTGAGCAGAGTTTTTATAAGTTTCCTGAGCGTTTGTTTTATCCGCTTCTCTTATTGTGATTGAGGATAGACTTTGGTAGAGACCCACTTCTTATATATTCACTATCTCTCTTTACACGTTAGTGAGTGACAAGAAGAAGAGCCTATTCCTCTCTGATTACGCAATCATATTTTGTATCTTCTTAAAAAATATTAACGGATATTTTGAAAATTTAATATGTCACATCCCCACGTTTGCAAGTACATACTTTGGGGCCATTTCAACTCAGTTTTTTTTTCATTACTTTCACGTAACTTAAGCAACATATCGCCAATTAAGCACCAAGCCACGGTGGCTAGTTCGAATCCCAGCGGTTTGCGACCGATAATTTTTTCTTACAACTTAAGTACAGTGATTTCGCACCACGTGCTTTACGGTGAAGGAAAACATCGTGAGAACCCTGCATGTTTGAACAGTCTTTCAAAAATGTATGTATAGTGATTGAAAAGGCGATGGACTCACCAGCTGTCACGGTGGTACTTAATCATCTTCGGTGAAAAGTGAGTGCTGTTATTCCAACATCTCTGATTTCTCTTTCTTTTACTACCTATTCTCACCGATTATAACATGATTTTCGTATATTTTATCATACTAATAAAGAGCTTCAATTCTGCGGTCTGCCCACAGAGTAGAACGGATTACTGTAAGTAACTGGGCAACTGTCCACACTAATGAAAGTTCAGTACACACAGGGCTAATCTGTTCGCGATTTACGGACTATTCCCACTTGCTTGGGGACACGGGGTCTCTACTCGTGCAAGTTATAGGACGTTACGCTATTGTGTGGCACGCACACACACACGCCTTTCTTTGCAGATTATAGACGACAAATATAGTTTCACTAGCAATTAGTTCAGGGCCGAATTTGAACAAAACATTTTGTGATTAAGCTTTGGGTGGTAAATAGAAGGAAATTTGATACCAGTATGCATCAAGATTGCGCATGAGAACATAAAATACAAAGATTATGTAAGTACTGCCAATTCACTCACAATTCTTCAACAAGTTACGGAAAGAAAAACCTAGAAGTTTCCACACCCAATGGGGAACCCATTTTGGATATCATCGGGAATTCATTGCGGGGGCAGAATTAGTTATCCTACTAAGCCCATGTCCACCCTAACAGACCATTCTAATCATTTCTGGAGTTTTTTTGAAGTCAAAAAAATAATAAAATTTTGAAAACAACGAACGTCAAATTGTCAGACAATATAGATTCCGTCTTTTAAATTCTTGTCAGATTTATGCTGGTTTCTGAAGTATATTTTCCTTCACCCACCGTATCCATATCAGGCTCATTGTACCAAAAAAACTTATTGTTATATCCCGCTGGGATTTGAGCTTGCTTTGCATGCATATCAGGAAATTACTTAATTGGGGCACCATGGTTCTTTATATTAGCAGTAGTAAGCAGAAACTGGGTCATTTACAAATGAGAATTCTCCATTTTCTATACCTTTTACTTCATGAAGTGGCACCGTGGCAACTTGCCAGAGCGTCGCTCGCACTGTGCCTTTATAATAATATGGTTTTGATTAACTATTACATCGTCGTTAAGTTATGGTCAAGTTACTATCATGTTCAGACAATAATCCTCAGCTTAGCATTAGGAGATACCATAAAACATCATGAGGGTTATTACACTTGATTAAACCGCTAACATCTGTTGGATAATTCTTGGTATTATTTGACAAAAATAAGACAAACGTTGCTTATTTCTGGACTTATTGTTATACTGTTAAAATAAGTCGACTCTTCTAGTATTTTTTTAATACAACAAGGGTGGTCGATTGTACAAAACCTTATGGACGCTACTGTAGTCTGAAAAGTTTGCAAAATATGTAACGACGTCAAATCTAGGTGTAGGATCTACATATTTTCCCGTTAACAAAATGTGATCATCTGATCACCTTTGGAATTTATCCACAACCTTACCAACACACAGACATAACAATACCTATACTTGTGCAGTGTGAACAGTGCTTCCCAGACTTTTTTCTCACAGACCATTTTAGAAATGTTGTTGGTTCCGTTGGACATCCTGCAGCTACATTTCTTACAAAATGCGAAGATATGATCTTACTATAGAAATGTGTCATTCCGTCATGGAACCCCGTGGGTCTCAGGACCTCGTGTACCACAGTAGCACTTGCAACCATTACACAAAAGAGGCAGTTATTTAGTCATTGTACCAAAATAAAATTTCAAAATGGAACACGCTGGTTAAACGGATCATACGGTCTCCTGAAGAATAGAATAAGTGTTGAAATGATGACTTAAAGATAACAGTGCTTGTAGATGCTTTACCTTTGATAATATTTCCAGTGACGAGACGCGGGAAGTGGACGGGCGTGCGCGCTCGGAGTCCGGCGATGCTAATTCCGTGTACCACGTCCGAGGGGCCATTCATGATCACAGATGGAGAGAAAAGCAGGTTAGTCCATATCATAGTTTGAATTCCTTAGGCGAGTAAGATTTCTAGACAAGAGATCCATGTAATGAGGTCGAGGTAAGGAGTTCGAACGCTTAATGCTGAAGCTACCGTCCTATGAATAGCTTTATACAGAATACCGAAGCCTAAGAAATCTACATTAGAATAGCCTTATTTTCCTGCGATTAAAGGCGCCGGTGCTCTACGGAGTAGGAGAGCAGAGAGAAAGTGCTGTGCTAGCAATGCATTTTTTAAGGTAGACAACGCGTTAGTGACACCCTTATTGCAAGCGTTCATAGGGTTACCATTAGGCTGTATGCATGATTGCTAACCTTACAACAGTTTTATCCAAATATCAGGGGGACTACTCGCTTTCTTCGGAAACGAACGGAATCCAAACGTAGATTCAGGATCACTTTGTTGTTGAACTAAAATTGTTATTGTTGATAATTAAACGTCAAAAACTTTTCTAGCGGATCACGTTCGAACGTAATTTTAAAACGAATAAGAAAGCTTCGCTTTTCAGAGAAAGCGAGTAGGTCCCCTGTACTTAGAATAGTGTTGTGTTCCCGTGGTGAATAGGCTTTACAGAACTACTTTAGGAATTGTGATGCTAGCTAAAATTTAATGTTTCACTTAACAGAAGGTTTTTCAGTGTATGATTTCCCTAGTGTTGCCACATAATAAATAATAGTAGCATAGTAGAAGATGCATCAAGTACGTTCAAAGGACAAATAAGCGACATACCATCAAAGGCATTTTGGCTCTCAAATGTTTAATTATTCCTTCCTTGGTACCTTTTGCAACTAACGTCGCTAAAATTAAGTAGAATGTAAGCGAAGGTACACATTAGGTAATGTATTCGCAAATTACACGAGTTGTTAGAAGAGTGGGTTCATTAAAAATGCACCGTGGGTCCTATATATAATTCAGAGCGAGACTCGACTCAAACAATTCAATTTGTTTCGTCGGATTTTAGTTAACTATGTATAATTTAAACTTGTGCATATTGTAGCTTTGTTTTTGTAACATCAGTGAAAGCTGACTGTGAACTAGTGAGTGATGGCGAGAGGTTAATCGCGATTGTTTCGATCGTTCAAATATCTCGATGCATCGCGAGGTGAATACAATATTGTAAGACTTAAGACTCTCTTTAAAAAGTGTATTCCCTTTAAATTTAAATTTAAGTTTCCAAGTAACATATTATATATGCTCACGCCTGTATTTCCGAGTAGGCAGAGGTGTTGTAATAAAATCACCCTGTAAATTGTGTCATTCTGACGATTTGAAAGTGCTTTGTATAAAGTCTAATCGAATAAAGATATTTTTGACTTTGACTTTGACCCACATTTCACCGAAGATGATTAAGTGCCAACGTGACAAATGGTGAATCTATCGCCGTATCAGGCACTATACATACGTCTTTGAATTACTTCTCAGACATATGCAGGTTTCCTCATGATGTTTTCACACCGTTAAGCACTTGCTGGGAAATCATTACTCATAAGATTTTTAGAAAAACTCATTCGTACAGGCCCTGTTGGGATTGGAACTTGCGCCGCTTGCGTAGCAGGCGACTGCCTAACCCCAAGGTCACCACGACTGTGTTTTAAAACGACAAATAAAATCTTGCAAGATATTCCTTCTCTTTCTAACGTATAAATTCAAACTCAACTCTCTAAGTAACTAGCTTGTTTTCAGTAAGTTCAAGTTGGCAACTCCCATTTGCATCCGTTGCTATTAATTGAGAAGTTTCACGTTGTGCAACCGAGATAATGGCTCGGTAATTATTCTCACCGCCATTTTATATGAGCCACTTATTGGGGCGACGAGTCATTTGCTCTAATATTCTACTTTCATTGCAGTTTCAATCATTAGGATTGTTGAAGAGGCTTTTTAAGATTAGGAGGATAGTCTCATCGATTGCAATAATGAAGTTCTTTAAGTAACTTTACTTTAAGTAACTCTTAGTCAAAGTCAAAGTCAAAAATATCTTTATTCGATTAGACTTTATACAAAGCACTTTCAAATCGTCAGAATGACACAATTTACAGGATTATACATGCTACCGCCAGGTTCGGAAGGTTGCTTTTACTGAGAAGAACCTGGCAAGAAACTCAGTTATTACTCTTTTCAAAAATATTATACAATTTAAAAAAAAACAAAATAAATCATTTGAGAAATGTAAGCCCATGGACACAGTTCCAATGTACAAATGTCGATAAAAATTAACATAAAGAAAAGTCTAGTAGTTCTATTTATATCTAAATGCGTAGCTTGAGATGAACAGCCCCCACAAGCAGCACCTGTTCACAAATTACCCTTAAAGGGTGCTATAGAGGTGTAGGTGTAAAAATGTGTACAATAGCTTTATTTTTATCTTTATTTAATCCCCCTTTTCCGTGGGAGTATGGAGATAAAGTATAGCCTATGTTACTCTTTGATAAGCATTCAAATGGTGAAAGAATTTATTAAAACCGTCCACTACTCTTTGAGCCAATTAGTTACAAACATACTTACATACAAATATTTCCTCTTAATAATATTAATATAGAAGTATAGATGTGACACGTAAATAGCGCTCCAAGCGGCGAGTGTAGGAAGTTTTGAGCCTCCATTCAAAAAAGCGAAAACGCAAGGTAGAGCGGAACGTGTTGAGACATATACTTGGGTCACAGTAGTATAGCTGCGAGGCTCATCAGTGTTACAAGGATATATCCCCCTGATCTATTGTGCTGCTGAAAATGTATTTAGGTGGGATGTTGTATTAGTTGCGGTTTATTCCATTATGAACTCAAAGCGAGTGCTCTCCCCTCCGTGACGTCATTACGCGTCTAACCACGGTACATTAAGGGAATTATTGGAATTCAATCAAATTTATCATACACTAGCGTGTTCGCAATTTGATTTACTGTTAAATAAACATACTTCTTTATTTCAAAACCCTTACTAAGATTATAAAGAGGAAAGATTTGTATTTTTGTGTGTATGTTTGTAATTAATAAACTCAAAAACGAATGTGCCAATTCATTCACCATTGGGAAGCTACATTCACCTTGAGTAACATAGGCTATATTTTATCTCTGTGCTCCCACGGGGACGGGAACTACGCGGGTGAAATCGCGTGACGTCCGCTAGTCTTTTATACAGGCTTTAGCTTTGACGTTTTATTTAGCGATACTAAAATTAAACGACAAAACAGATAAGATAGTAAGACGTCATTGCTAAAACGATGATAGTGGGCCTCCTGGACATCAGTATGGGGCACCCAGCTGACGGCCTAGTGCGAGTTTTTCACTGTCGCCGCCACAAGTCACCGCGTCGACGTAAACGCAGATTTGTATAGGATCGGAACAGCGCCTCTGTCGGCCTAAATATGACACTATTGTGAGCATATATAAATCTGCGTTTACGTCGACGCGATGACTTGTGACGGCGATTTTAAGAAAACTCGCACTAGACACTTGTTCCATATGGCTGGAGGGCTTCCTATGTAAACAATTTAATAGCACTGAATTTGCTCATATTCTAGTTTTATATGCTGCTAATATTTACTTCTTTATCAATAAAGATAAAATATTAATGAATTTCAAATTAACATATTTTCACTGATATTAAAGTAAACGGTCTTTAGATAAAAAAATAATAAATTTAAGGTCTGTATGTTTGTTTCAGCTGATCTGAAAGGGCTGGACAAATTTTAACAGGACACATATCTGATGTTAAAACGACAAAGAAAGAATATTTATTTATTTTATTATTTATAAGAGCCGTTGTGGCATCTGGGTTAGAGCAGTCGCCTGCTACGCAAGCGACGCAAGTTCGAATCCCAGCGGGGCCTGCACCTATGAGTTTTTCTAAAAACTTATGTACAGTGATTTCACACCACGTGCTTTACGCTGAAGGAAAATATCGTGAGGAAACCTGCATATGTCTGAGAAATAATTATAAAGGCACTTAATCATATTCGGTGAAAAGTGGGTGTTGTTATTACAACACCTCTGCCTACCCCTTCGGGGAATACAGGCGTGAGCATATATATGTATGTAAATGTTTATTATTTACTAGCTGTGCCCCGCGGTTTCACCCGCGTAGATTTAGTTTCTTCCTTATTGTCGCGGAACCCTAATATTTTTAATAAATAAAAGTAGCTTAAGTTACTCCTTGAAACATCAGCTACCTGCCAGTGAAAGTCCCGTAATAATCCGCCCAGCCGTTTCAGAGATTACCCGGAACAAACAGACAGACAGACAGACAGAGAAAAAAATTAAAACTTGGTTTTTTAGTGTCAGTATCGTGTATACTTTCATATGCATTTAGTGAAAAGCTGTTATTTTGGAATTACAAACAGACATTTCAATTTTATTTATCTGTATGTATAGATTATTATGAGTCCGACGTGTCCCACTGCTGGGCAATGGCCTCCCTTCCCTCTTTCCAGGCCGAGAAAAAGATGGCAGGACGAAATCAACACCTACCTGAAAAACTGGCCTGATAAAGAATATAATTATAAAGAAATATATTCTATTTGAATAAAATTCTACGCGGGTGAAACCACGTGGCACAGCTAGTTTATAATAAGTTTGCAAATTCAACTTCGCGATTGTAATTTAAATTGCCCATTATTTGTGTGGCTGCGGTAATTGAATGTGTATCCAATTAACTGCAAGCTAATTAATTTAGTAAGGGCAGTTGGGGGGTAATTGACAGGTTGGAATTGCAGGTTCAATTGAATTGTTTGTTTAACCTTTCCTGTTGCATATACATCTATATAAAGCTGAAGAGTTTGTTTGTTCGCTTGAACGCTCTAACCGCAGCAACTACTTATGAAAATAATCGGTGTAGTGTTACATTGCCGGTTAATTAAGTAAGGCTATAAACCTTTTTTTTATTTTTCGGTTAACCGATATCGGGTAGGTAACCGAAATCACCTGGGATTGCGAAATCTATACATACATACATAAACTGATAAATAAAATTGAAGTGTCTGTTTGTAGAGCCAAATTAAAAGCTCGATACATGCATAATATGAAAGTATACACGGAACTTTCGATAAGAAAGTAAATGATAAAATCTGTCCATTTGTCTGTCTGTCTATTTGTTCCGTTTAATCTCAGAAACGAAACGGCTGGACCGATTTTAAGGGGTCTTTCACTGAAAGATAGCTGATGTTATAAGGAGTAACTTAGCTTACATTTATTTTTGAATTTGTGAGTTAAACCGTGTCGCAAAGCTAGTATTGAAACAAACTGGTAGTACCATGGGGAACAGTATAAAGCACAAATATAATGCACCGCAATGAGGCCTACATTTGACAAATCTGGCTTAAATTTTGCAAATAACTATAGAAACAGTTTATTGTGTAGGCGTGTGGTGCATGCCCCCGTTTATTAAAGCAAACTCCTTGAAACCCCAGCACATAAAAGGCTTATAGCACTTATTACAGCGAGGGTTAGGTTTATTTTCCAATAACACGAATGTTTTGACAAGTTTCGATGTAAGCCTATGAATTGGATGGAAGCCAACTGCAGCTGTAACACATCATTTGGAACATAACGTCAAAACCATGTATGGAGATAATGATTTTGGTGTGTATAGAGGTGTTTTGAACCTTATGTGTGATATGAATAAAGTTGATATTTGTTGAAAATTTGACAATGAAGCATTGCACTTTAATAACAATGCTTGTCTCAACCACAGAAAGGCTAAATGGTTTGAATCTATACATCTATACAAAACATAGGTATATACTAGCTGTGCCCCGCGGTAACACCCGCGTAGATTTAGTTTCATCATTATTGTCGCGGAACCCTAATATGTTTATTAAATAAAAGTAGTGAAAACTGTCTGTCTGTTTATTCCGGCTAGTCTCCGAAACGGCTGAACCAATTTTAACGGGACTTTCACCGGCAGATAGCTAAATGTTACAAGGAGTAACTTAGGCAAGGGGATACTTTTATTTAAATAAAAAACATTAGGAATCTGCGGATCACCGATGAAATTTACTCTACGAGGGTAAAATCGCGGAGCACAACTATTGTAAAAAAATAAATACATATATGGTAGTTAATAAGATAATTGTTGGTCTTAAAGTAGTTCCATTTCATTACGCGACACGGATTTAAAAGGGATGTTCATTATTTTAGTAGCGTTTAGTCTAGTTTTCGTTTAAATGTTTAGTAATGAGGGGGTTATTGTGCAACGTGGAACTAAGTAAAAACTCCCTTACGTGTTCAGGCCGCTCGTCGTGTGAAGCGCGGCTGGCCGGCGGTGCGAGCGTGGTGTGTCGCGTGGTGGCACTCCGGCCGAGATGACCTCGACACTGAGCCGGAGGAGGAGCCTTCAGATCCAGGGTATGCGACGCCTGTCTCCGTCGAGACACCCCTTCAGAGCTCTGTGTCTAGGTAAGGGAAACATTATGGACTCAAATAGCAAAGACTGATTGATGCCTAAATCAAGTCCTCGTGCAAAAAATAAGGCCTCTTGCATCTGCTGACCTAATCATCGATCATCTTCTTCATGTCATATAGTATATCCAGCACCTTGGCAGAATTATTGCATAGTCCGTCGTTGTTCAGTGCTTTTAAGGCACGTTGTATATTATGTTTATACATGAAAATGAAAATGATTTATTCAGTTTAGGCCCTGGTAAGGCACTCATGAATGTCGAGGAATTTACCACATTTTTTTTTTTGTTTACCACATTAGTTATTTCTTATTTCATTCATTAAAATATTAGTCCCCGGCATTTTTACATTTATCATTAAAAAAATTATTCGAATTTGTAAAAACAATAATGAAGGAACTTAATGTGAATTACTACCATTTGTGCAAGAGCGATCCTTAAGATTCGGAGATGTAGGCAATCGAAATTGTCACAAAATCGTCATCAAGATGTTTTTTTTTTCTGTTTGTATACAGGAATAATTATCTTTCCATAGGTGTACATCACTAAACGTGATAAGAGACCCGTATGCAACCCGTGGAGGATCCAGTGGTTCAGGCGACGGAGGCACCTCCCCTCTCCGTCGCACTTACGAGCCACCAATACCAGCCGCTAGAGACAGTCGATCTCTTCCTCCCAATACAAGGATAAACGCCACCGCCTCCCCAGCTCCAAAATCAGCTTCCGCAGACTCCGTCTACACAATCCTTATTAGACTCCCCGACGCTAACACTGAGAGACCCACTATCAAAATGATCACAGAAGAATCCCCACCTTCCAATTCAAGACCACACTTCCGACCCACTAGAGGGGACTCCGAACTGAACCTCCATCCAGCCGGACACCCTGCCCTTACCAGAAGAACCTCCCACATGCAAGACGTAAGGATCCCCCTTAACGCCAAGATAATACCGAAGCAACTGGCTGGAAAAGGCATCACATCCAAACAGCCGAAGAAAAAGAAAACTCAAGAGAAGAAACAGGAGACGAAAGCTGCAAAGACGCTGTCAGCTATCCTCCTATCATTTATCATTACGTGGACGCCTTATAATATTCTAGTTCTATTGAAACCTGTCACGTCTTGCAGTACCACTGGTATCTGTATTCCGGATGAATTGTGGTCATTCTTCTACGCTCTTTGCTATATTAACTCTACGATTAATCCGGTGTGTTACGCTCTATGTAACGCTACCTTTAGAAGAACGTATGTTAGGATCTTAACGTGTAAGTGGCACAACAGGAATAGAGAAGCAATGACTAGAGGTGTGTATAATTAGCGTTTGTGTAAAATCGAGCTTGCACTTGATTTGGTCGCGTTCTCTTTCAAAGGTGCCAAGATGTCGATTGCCCAATTTTGGTACCTTTTATCTGTGACATTCGAGTTACTCGTATTACTTAGAACTAAATCTAAAATACAAAATAAACTCAGCACATTACTTTTCTTGTTGCAAAAAATAAAAAAATGTGATAAATCGATATGTCTCATCTTTTTATGAGTAAATAAAAAATTAAAAAAATCTTTAAAAGCCGAGCACAAAAACGGTCAACAAGATACAATTTGTTAATTTGTTTACCATTGAGAATAATTTGTTGTCAAATGTTTTAATTTCGGTAGTGAGTTGGTCATCCCGTCCATTTTAGGTGCAATGTGCATTATTTTGTAGGTTTTATGATATATTTGTTTTAAATTAACTTGCTTTAATTGTAACTATAGTGAATTGTAAAATACTGAGAGACAGTCGACAGGCGAGTCGGGCTCGCGTACCAAGGGTTCCGTACATTTTTTTGTGATGTAACTACAAACTTACTTTAATCCGCTTTTGCCCTCTTGAGCTAAAAAACATTGCTTCTTACCAAATTGCATAATACTAGGCCACGGAAAGTATCCTACTGTGATTCCTTGTTAGTGCAAACGACTGTACCTTGTGATTGCGTTGATTTAGCATTTTTTTTAAATCATTTTGGTTTTTTTTTAATTTCAACTTGTTACCTCAACGCATTCCTACCAAAAAGCATCTGGACAGGCAGACAGATGGATCTGAAAAACGTTTAGTTTTTGCTTTTGAGGTACGGAACCCTTAAAAAAATGCAGCTAACCTTTTTGAAATAAACATTTGAATCGGTTACATTTTTGAAAAGTATCTAATGTTAGAGTGCAGGCACGGATGAAAAACACTAAATAAAATACATGTGTATTAAATATAATATTAATATTGGATTCTGATCTAGTCTTTAAAGGTTTAAAGTCTCTAGTCACGTGTACATGGAGTTCTGACGATGGTGAGCTTTTAGGATTAAAGATGACGTATGAACATGGCATTTCAAATTGGTATTTTTTTTTCAAAAAATAATAAAAATTCGTGGTTCGTAGGACATCATATATTGTGTTGAATATCCCTATTTGAAAGCCTGAACATTATTGCAACCGTCAAAATATTTAATGATTGTACTGGATACATTTTTTGACAAAATTATTATTTATACATTATGCTGATTTATAATGAGAGATCTTAATTCCAATCGTGTAAATTTTCTCTTAAAAAAATACATTCCATATTTTATTTATATGTTTCCCTACTCCCATTCATAACATGATAACCTGTGCAGACTCCATTTTACTTTGTATTTTTTGTTTTTTTTTGTATATCGAAATTGTAAAAAAATGGAAGCAAAAAATTTTTTTTGCTTAAGGAGTGAATGTTAAAAAATGCTAAGAGAGAGTCCAACGCCTTCATTTCTATGTCTCCGATGTGTATGTGAATTTTATAGTTAGTAAATATAAGCAATATTCACTATAACATTTTTTAGAGGAACGGTGTCAGTATTTCATGGTTAGTGGTTATTTTCAAAAATATTCCTAAAAAAACTAGTTCACGTATTGAAACAATTCATACAACGATTTCATAATAACCATTTAGATTTCCTTAATATTTGGTAATTTAACTCACATTTTAATAGTAGGGGTCGAATTCTTGTATTTTCCATCACTTTTGTGATATTTCTTATAACCTTACGATAAGCTCTTATTGTCATGATAGTTAAGCTGACGGTGTAGAGAATAGAGGAGCTCGTGGCACAGTTGCTATTGCGCATATCGAGCGAAGTTAAGCAACCCTAGCTCTAGCCAGTAATTGGATGGGTGACCGCCCGAGTTCCCTCCGTGCCTCGCAGAGCACGTTAAGCCGTCGTTTGTTTTTGTTTTTTGTTTTATGAGGTGTCTCTTGCAGATTAAATCAGATCTCCGGGAGTCATTTCTGCTTAACCGGACAATGGCGAGACTAATTAAAGCCTCCAGCCAGGTGTAAGCCTTCGGTCCCGGTTGACAATTTATCATCTTTGGCAATCGTTACAGGTCAGTCGGAGGCCTCAAATAGTCTGACAACTGGTTTAACCCAGATCACAGATTTTCCTCGTTAAAGGGGTTGCGAAGGTCAGATGGCAGTCGCTCCGTATAAAAATCTGGTGATCAGCCACATCGGGTTGAATCAAGTGCTGACCCCAACATTGTATGGGATAAGGCCAGGGAGATGAGTTAAGCTGACAGTGACAGACTTATACATGTCGTATACATCTGTCTCATAATAATTGTCAATATAATTATGGCTATAAGAGCACATGGCCCAGAATAAAAGTGAGTTAGATTACACAAATAATTTATAACTGTGACCTAACTTAACCTTATGATAAAAAAAAACTACAAATATGTGTCGAACGAAGTTTAATTAATATATAATTCATTAAATTCTAAATATAATTGTATGTATTTTTTAATTACATATATAAATATTATTGTAAATAACATTTGATTCAATAATTTGTAAGTCTATAATGTTTGTATCGGCATTATATTCACTATAAATAGGTATAATTAATATTGATTATTATTATTATATACAAGTAATTGGTGTGTAATTATTTATATAAACGTAAATGTATAATATACATCAAATCTGTGTGTCGTATAACGTTCCTTTGTTGTGAATGCAGGTTTTATTAACCTATTTATAATAATATTATGTATGTGTAGAGAATAGTTTACTATTAAATATCAAGTGTAATTATTAATAAGCCCTAGATTCGGATAATACCAAAGTTTTATACAAATATGATGGGAATTTCGCATTTTACTAGTAACTATACCGGTGTCTAATTAATTTCATTATATAAAAATAGAAGCAGTTATATTATTGTAACGGTTTTTTTTGAAAAATTTTAATCTCACAAAACAATTTTGTACCGTTATTATAAAATGCGCAATTCTTAATTTTAGTACATATACCTAACAGACCAAAATGAATTACAAATACAATATGATTTGATTTCATACGATGAATATGCATTCAATAATAAAATCGCAAATCAAATTAAAATATCCATTGCATTGTCTCAATTCCATATGTATGTGCCACATTTTGACAAATGCTATGCAATCTTCAAAATAATTAAATGAATTATTTCAAACTGTTTGATATGGTAGCCAATGTCGGAATGTATATAACCTACTAGCTGTGCCTAGCTGTAGATTTGATTTCATCCGTATTGTCGCGGAACCCTAATATTTTTCATAACTAAAAGCCTAAGTTACTCCTTGAAACATAAGCTACCTGCCAGTGAAAGTCCCGTTAAAATCGGTCCAGCCGTTTCAGAGATTACCCGGAACAAACAGACAGACAGACAGACAGAGAAAAAAAATTAAAACTTGGTTTTTTAGTGTCAGTAGCGTGTGTCCATTTAGTGAAAAGCTGGTATTTTGGAATTATAAACAGACACTTCAATTTTATTTATCTGTATATATATATATGTATATGTATATATATATATTTTCATTGGCTAGCTTCTAGCTCTAAGCATTGCATTGACGAAAAACATTGCTAAGAGAATAAAGTTTATATAGATTTTTGTTTGAATAATGTTTTATTTTATTTCTTTTATATACACCAATAGTACAATAGCTCCGATTAATTTAAATTAAACGCATACTCAAATTTGCACTATGGCAATAATGTGTGTTATATCAACAATAAATACGAACATAATTTTTTTTTAATAATTATAGAAAAAATTGTTTCACTTTCTAAGCATTGTAAAATAGACCCTTTGTAAAATAAAAAATTGTATTTGTAATAATAATTTTGGTAAGTAATAAACTCTAATTCCTAAACGTATTGTCAATGCGCACAGTAATATTAGTTTAAAATACTTTTTGTGAGTTTGTCCTTTACATAGATTAATTTGTAGTTATCTATCTAGTAGGGTGTAGTTGTATGTATCTTCTTTCTTCTTACTATCTTTTGTTCTCTTAAAAGCGTGGTTTTGTAATATTCTCAAATGATTAGTTATGTTAATTCCTAAAATATAAAAAAAATCAGTATGGGTCGCATTAGTCGAATAAAAAAATCGTGGTTTCTCCAGCCAGAGTTATGTATTAGTATACATATTTAAGGAAAGTAATGTGTATACATATTTTTTATTGCATTAGCCTGCTTGGGTATTATTTACTTTGTTTATATTATATTAAAGTGTTCGTTGTATTCGGCATAACAACGTAGTTTCTGAAGAGTTTTCCAAACGCTCAAAACTGAAACATTGGTAGTATTGGAGAATATTTTAAGACCGCGCTAATTCTGAAAACTATATTTTTAACAATAGATAACAGTACAAATATGACGCGCAAACCTTCTCCCTTGTATTGTATTTAATTATTTACTAACAAGATGTATGATTAGTGTCAAGAACAATCAATAATTTATTCACTTTAACGTAATATTACATTACAATTTTAATTTTTAATGTTTTTTATATTAAATGTAACGCTATTTAAATGAATCGTGCACCTTGTTACATTTAAATAAAACCATATATCTTTGTAAGATTTTGACTCATAAAGATTCTAAAATTTGGTAATTTTATATACCTCCGAAATGTTATGTCGTATGAATTAAGCAATCTGAGTACGCGAATTAATCTCTAATGTATGCCAAAATGTATAAATAATAAAATGTAATATAAATCACGTTTTATTTGATATTGGTATAAATGTTTTTTCGTTTATTTTTAAAAAAAATATAGACGGAATATTTTTTCTTTACTGGTTTTTGTGTAATTTATTATACTATTTCAATTCTGTATATCGCCGCTGAGCAGATAAAAAGACAAAATAATTACGTTGCCAAAAATGTTCAGGGGAGCCGAAGTTAGCGAAGTCGAACTATTCTTATTCGTTCTAAAAATACGTCCGAACGTGGTCTGCTTGAAAATTCTTTGACGTTTATATATTCTAAACCTACTTTAATTAAATTGATAACAGAAATCTTTGTTCGTTTTCGGAAATAGAGTTGACCCCCAGATTGTAACGGAATATTTCTAATCTCTATATATTGGAAAGAAAAGAGATAATGAGATCTTAAAGTGGTTGTTAACTAAATTCGCGGGAATACTATACAAGAGCATTACGATAAGCCCTCATTGCCATCATAGTTCCACTGTGTGACGACTTGACAGTGACAGACTTATACACGTCATATATATCTGTCTCATGATAACAGTTAAACTATCATGGCAATAAGAGGTCATGGTAGGGCCACAGTAATAAACGTTTCGTAAAGCAACTTTATATTCAACTAGCTGTGCCCCGCGGTTTCACCCGCGTAGATTTAGTTTCATACTTATGGTCGCGGAAACCTAATATTTTTAATATAAAAGGGTAGCCTATGGCCTTTCTCAGGGTCTAAAGATTGTATGTGCCAAATTTCATCAAAATCGATTGAGAGGTTTAAGCGGGAAAGCGTAACAGACAGACAGAGTTACTTTCGCATTTATTATATTAGTAGGGATGAATAACCTACAAAAGTGGGTCATAACTGCGGAATATAAATTTTCCATTACTGATGCAAAGTCGATGGTTAATTATTTATCGTCAGGTTTTCTAAGAAAAGCAATATTGGTTCGGTAGACACTTCGGGGAAATGCTAAGTTTTTTCCATACAATTTTGCCGATGTATACTGAAATATTTTTTTTAAAATTTTATCATATTTTGATTCGGTATTTAAACGCAATTTTGCAAGGTTTTGTTTAATTTAACTTTCCACATAGTATTTTTTTTTATAAAAAGTTTATTGTAATTTAATGAAGTGTTGATTGCGAAGGTTTTTGTAACGTAAATAAATAAATTGAGACATTTATATCTTTGTTGAAATATAAAGGAAATGTAACGTTTATATTCTTTTTAACATTTTTTGAGAAGTAAAATTTAAATGTAAGTTCATAAACCATTAACTAATGTCAAGGGAGTAAACGAACTGAAATATTGAACTAAAACAAGAAATCGAGTATGTGTAGTGATTTAATATGAAATGAATCTAAATATTTGTAATATAAGTGTAATGATTAGAAATATAAATGGAATTTTGCATGAATAAGTAGTTGTGTGAAAACTAAATTTCATATAATTTCAATATGAAAAAAAAATACAAATTTTTAAAGTCTTAAGGTTAATAAGTATTGTATATTTATAACATATATTTTCCTCTACCATTATATTTCAAGAAATTACATAAAAGACAAATTATTATTATTTATTTTATAATGTAATTGTATTCGATTATTTTATATTTGTAAGAGTATGAATGAAGGTTTATAAAATAACGGATTATTTGTGAAATAAAAAAAAGTTTATTTATGAACAGTTAGTTTTGTATGAATTTAATTTGATTAGTGATTATTATATTTATATATTATTTCTTGCACTATTGTAACATTTTCTTTAAAGTTGGCCAAATAATTAATGTTTCAATCCTCTTTATATTATAGATATGAAAGTTTGTTTGTTTCTTATCCAATCGCCCAAAATCGTGCTATCAAATTAATATGATGTTTGGCACAAATAAATGTATCTCTTTAAGACGAAGCAGACAAAGCCCCGGGTGAAGGCTAGTATTATTTAATGTTGGATTGTGAACGATGTGTCAAAGTTGTGTCAAAAATTGCAAACCTAGGATTTATTATCAATGTACAATTTTAGTAATTCACTGTGTATTTATGAATAATAATTATAACAAAATAAATGTGGTTTTGTAAGTTATTTAAAAAAATATCCTTTATTCATATGTTTTTGTATAACCAAAGACAATAAAAATTTAACTAAAACCGTCGAGTGTTATTTCAGTTTATACTTTTTTTGTTTTTTTTTTGGCCCCGAAAGAAAAAGTTTCAAAGGGTCGTTTTGAGTTTGCAGCGTTTTTTTGTTTTTCTTAAAACCTTAGTTTTTTTGATGGACCAAACACCGAACCGAATACTAGATATTACTATCTGATATTAAATGGTAGTTGAATTGGGAAATGCCTTTAACATCTTTTAGTATTTTTGTTAATTAATATTTAACAATCAATAAACAAAGCAAATAAAATAAAATTTAATAAAATTGGTTTTCTGCCCCCGACACGATTTTATGATTTGATGTGAATTTTGTTCAGAGTTGAGAGTTTTGTGTCAACATTATATTACTAATATAATATAGTATAAAGTATAATGCCGTGGTGGCCTCGGGGTAGAGTAGCAAGTTCGAATCCCAGCGGGGCCTGTACCAATGAGTTTTTCTAAAAAACTTATGTACAGTGATTTCACACCACGTGCTTTATGGTGAAGGAAAACATCGAGATGAAACCTGCATATGTCTGAGAAATAATTCACAGACGTATGTATAGTGCCTGAGACGGCGATGGACTCACCCTCTGTGACGTTAGCACTTAATCATATTCGGTGAAATGTGGGTGTTGAAAATTACAACACCTCTGCCTACCCCTTCGGGGAATACAGGCGTGAGCATATGTATGTATGTATGTATAATATAGTATAGATTTTGTAAGATGGACATAATTAAATTAATCATACAGTTTTTCAAATTCTTGAGCTTACCATGAGCTCTTATTGCCATGAAGGTTCGGTTGTGACAGTGACAGGCTTATAGGCGGGGGGGACACCGCGGTGGTACCGGTGCGATCTTTTAGTTAATCGATTCTATTAGCGCAAACGCGAGAGAATGTTAGTATGGATAGGCCTCCTGTGTGGTAGTTTTGAGTCATTGTGTTAGTCAAAAGGGATTTTAAATGCAACTAATACATCAATTTCATAGTCAAAGTCAAAAATATCTTTATTCAATTAGACTTTTTACTAAGCACTTTTAAATCGTCAGAATGACACAATTTACAGGATTATACCGCATACGATCGGAAGAACAATCATGGTGGTTGAACTCATGGTAAGGCCTATTCATACATGATGCCTGTATTCTTCTAAGGGGTACACAAAGGTGTGTTTGATGCGCTTATAGTAGACCCAAATATCGACAGTTATGTTAACGTGCCAAACAATAAGCGGCGAACCTATTGAAATTAATAAGGCACTAATCTAGACTCCGGGCATTGACTTTGCCTTAAAACAAACAAACATATAGTGTATATCAGTGGTCTTATCGCACATGGTAATCTGTTCCAGACAACAGAGTACCCGGTGCGAGTTTTCTTAAAATCGCCGTTACAAGTCATCGCGTTGACGTAAACGCAGATTTGTATAGGCTCACAATAGTGTCATCTTTAGACCGACAGAGGCGCTGTTCCGATCCTATACAAATCTGCGTTTACGTCGTCGCGGTGACTTGTGACGGCGGCAGTGAAAAACTCTCACAAGGCCCTCTGGTGATGAAAAACGGGTAAAAGGGTAGCGTATGAATAAACAAACACTCAAATACAGTAAAATTTAATGTATGTGATAATTCCCCAGAAATCTACATCAAAACTCTTTCCCATACAACAAAGTAATGGTTCGCAAAGTAATATCGTATACAGCATTAAATTACATTTAGCCTGAAATTTTAATCGAGATGTTATTGGCTCCAGCCGATTTCATACGAAAACTGGGCCATGGGGACCTATTCGCATAAGGGCTCGACATGTTATGACCAAATAAAATTTTGTTTTGAATAAGCGATGATGTTTTACATTTGTCATTTAGACCCAATGGCGTGCATTGCATATAAGCAGGTAAGCAGTTACAATTTGTGATCACTGAATACACTCGTGTCGTGTGTGTGTGTCTTTACCAAAACGTATGTAACTACGCCGCGTCACATAGGTATGGACTTAACCTGCCTACCTAAATATTGTTTATGCCTACCCCTCTGAACATACAATGCACGCATTACTGCTAATACTTTAGGCCTCTTTTTAACCGACTTACTTACTATAGTGAAACATACTTTATTTTTCATCTTCCCGGTTCTTCTCAGAGGGCTAGGTACCATTTACAGATTTTCGAATTTCCTGTTTATATCCATCAATTTCTATAATGGCAATAAAATCATAATGCCCCTGATAGTTGTAGCTAGAAAAACAAATTGACAATTTTCCCAAATAAATTATTTCCGCAATAAAACTGAAGTCGCTCGACATTTACAACATTTCTCTCATGCCCAGAATACTTCGGTATAACGAGTTGGAGCCATAAATCTAAGCAGCGTGGATATTTACGAGGTAAGTTCTCGGCGCACCGAACTTGTCCGATACCTGCCTTCGGGTTCCATTGGTCCCCTTTTATTGCCAATTTTATTATCAAACCTAACGTGATTTGGAATTTGATTAATTATACGAAGTATCTAAGGTCTAGATTTATAAGACGTTTTATCGCAAATCGATTGAATATCCCAAGATTACATTTGACATAGTTGTATTAACACACCCATGTATGTACACCCATATTTCACCGAAGATGATTAAGTGTCAATATGACAGATGGCGAGTCTATCGTCGTCTCAGGCACTGTACATACGTCTTTAGTTACTTCTCAGAAATATACAGGGGGTCTACTCTCTTTCTCCGAAAACGAAACTTCGTGAACGAACGAAAATTAAACGAAGTTTCATTATCGCTTTGTTTTTATCATACTCACATTTTTCTTCGTCTAATAATTTAATTAAAGTTGGTTTAGAAAATATAAACATCAAATAATTTTCTAGCGGACCACGTTCGGACGTAATTTTAGAACGAATAATAACCGTGGTAGGAATTTTGCGAACTTTTGGCCGAAGCTTCGTTTTTTGTAGAAAGTGAGTAGGCCCCAGGTTTCCTCACAATGTTTTCCGCACGTAGTGTGAAATCACTGCACATAAGTTTTTTTAAAACTCATTGGTACAGGCCGCGCTGGGATTCGAACTTGCGATGTTTGCATATCAGGCGACTGCCAAACCCCACGGCCATCATTGCTCGCTTCCTCGATGAATGTACACGAATATTAATTCAAAATAGTAGTTCCTAAGATTAGTAGGTACGTTCAACCAAACAGATAAACTCTTCAGAATATTAATATTAAGATAATAGACTTTACTCCGGTTCCCATGACAGTCAGTCAACTTGAATGACACAGTTACATGATATTGTTTAAAAGACTTGAAGAATATCCGCACAAGATATATAGCATTCGTAAAACGTTCCGCGAAATATCAAAGAGTAGATATAAAATCCGCCATCTTTGAGGGCGCTTTGAGAGCCTCTGAGAGATGAATTTGAGCTCTACGGAGGATGTTACAGCGTTCACAATCTCTTTGAGTCTTACCGTTTCCTTTGAAGTGTTTGTTCATGTGATGAAGTAAAGCTGCATCTGCTAGAGCTGTTTACCCATACATTCTTATTGAATTTATTGATTTAATAGCTGTGCCCCGAGGTTTCACCCGCGTAGATTTATTTTCATACTTACTGTCGCGGAACCCTAATAATTTTAATAAATAAAAGTAGCCTAAGTTACTCCTTGAAACATGTCCCGTTTAAATCGGTCCAGCCGCTTCGGAGATTACCCGTAACAAACAGACAGACAGACAAACAGAGAAAAAAATTAAAAATAGCTTTTTTAAGTCAGTACCGTATATACTTTTATATGCATTAAGTAAAAAGCTGTTATTTTGCAATTACAAGCAGACACTTCAATTTTATATCTGTATGTATGTATATATATAGATATAGATACGCGTTTGTTTTGTGTTGAGAAAGTCTAGCAACTTACCCCAATTAGGTATTCGTTTTGGTATTTTTCGACGTTATAAATTTTTCTACGCCTTTTTTTATTTTGAATGGTATTTTATGCCTGCACTTGAACGCCTTGTTGTATCAGTGTATTCACGTAACTCAAACGATCGAAATATCGTAGGACGATTGAACTCATCTTGTTCAGTCAGTTGTATTCAAGTGATCCAAAATCTTATTTCGTTAAGACTTCAACTCAAAAGGACAATTTCACGACGACTGTGCTATTCCATTATTTCTTTGATATAGTGAATACGAAAACACTGTCAATGACTAAGGTAAGTAAAACAACGTAACGATATCGTTACGGTTCTCATTACGTGAATCGGTTACCGTACCTTTCTATGTTAAAAGATATATGTTCTCGTTTTACACTCGGTGTAGAGTGTAAGCAACGATTATAATCCTCTTCAAGTGCTAGACTTAAACGCTTTCCTCTCGCTGCCATTTTGCGAAGCGACTGAATAGGTAGGAACATAGGTATATTTGATAACTGAGACGTGCTATGCGACAGGGAATATGTGATGCATTCGGGGCTTTTTTTAAAATGATCTTTATTAGGTATTTGACATCCTGTATTTACCAAATGGGCAGGCAGAAATTTTCTTATACCCTATGTTTCATGTAATAGGGGGCGAGTCTATTGCCATTAATCGGGCATGATTCCCGACTCCGGGCTGCTAGTGGGAAATTATAGATGAAAAACGCAATAAAACCACGCCTGACCCGGGGATCGCACTCACGACCTCGCTACAACAACTTTTCAACAAAAAATAGGCTACAGACACATCTCCGCAAGTTTTGTAAAAGCGTAGTTTTTGATAATGTATCTCACCCCTTATTACAGAACATAGTCTAGACCGAACTCGTTTAACAAAAAAAAAAAGATGGACCTACTTTTAGTCCAAGGATTATAATAACTACTAGCTGTGCCCCGCGGTTTCACCCGCGTAAAGTTAGTTTCATGGGTGTCCCGCGGAAACCTTATGTTTTTTTTAAATAAAGGTAGCCTAAGTTACTCCTTGTAACATTAGCTACCTGCCTGATAAGTTTTGTGTCGCTATCGCTTTTTGACTTTACGGGGAATTTTGAAGAAATTACGGTAGTCCTATAATTAGAAGCTTGGCGATTGCGCACCGATGAGATATATTTGAATATCGAAATGAGCAGTATTTCATTAGCCAATATGATTGGATCGCTCAATATCTTGAGGATAGTTGCCGAAGCTGGCAGGAGGGGGACTTTAATTGCTTTTTCAATTAACGTTGGGACCCCTCTTGGGATAGTATTCGCGAAGGCGTAATGGACTGGTCATAGATTAGACATTGCAGAGGCGAATGTCTTTAAATATTCAGCCGCGTTAATCACCAAGGTTTCTCGACGAGCGTTGGTTTCAATCTTAGAAAGTTGATACATAATAAATACATAGAGAATAAAGTTCAATTTTGTATCTTCAAAACCGACGCTAGACGACGAGTGTGAAAAGTAAAAACAAGTTGTAGCCTGGTTACTTCTTATCTATGCATCTATACAGATAAATAAAATTGACTGTTTGTAATTCAAAAATAACAGCTTTTCACTAAATGCATATGAAAGTATACACACTACTAACACTGAAAAACCAAGATTAAAAAAAATTATCTGCCTGTGGTGCCGATGTGGTGACGGTGGGGCCGATTTTAACGGGACTCTCACTGATAGGTAGCTGATGTTTTAAGGAGTAACTTAGGCTACTTTTATTTATTAAAAATATTAGGGTTCCGCGACAATAAGGATGAAACTAAATCTACGCGGGTACCGCGGGGCACAGCTAGTTCTACATATATGAACTTTAACGAAAAACACTCCTTTTCTGGGCAGCCGTGTATCGTTCATATTTGGGCGAATCTCTTAAACGTTTCGGATATTCGAACATAAAATCTTGCATCATGTGTACCATCTGTGGCATACCTTATTGTTGACGAGGCACCGTCTGCACAGATGCTCATAATTCTATTTGCCTGAGACGCAACCACCTGATACGATACGCCCACACTACAATACGTATTTACAAATTGAATTCCTTGTTCACACATTCAATTCAGGGGCCCAACCATGAGCTCTTATTGCAATGTCAATTCAGTTGTGCGACAGATGTATGCACGTCACATACATCTGTCTCTTAAATGAGTGCAACTATCATGGCAATAAGAGCTCATGGTAAGGCCCCAGGTATCGCCTTGTTTGCCCTTATACGAAATGTGTAAATGCTTGGTTTGTAGCCATCTCCAAACATCATGATGCGTTTATAAAATTTAATCGCTATTCGTTAGTTTCAGTAAAACATAATTTGCAATTAGATGTTACTCTGTAGCATTGGTTTTTTATTTAATTCTCTAATTATATCGAAAAACAACATCATAAACTATATCTGAAATACAGATAAATAAAATTGAAGTGAGGAGCTCGTGGCACAGTTGCTATTGCGCATATCATTCGATCAGCGAAGTTAAGCAACCATACGCCTAGCCAGTAGTTGGATGGTAGACCGCCCGAGTTTCCTCCGTGCCTCGGAGAGCAAGGCGTCGGTCCCGGTTGCCAATTTATCATCTTTGGCAATCGTTACAGGTCAGTCAGAGGCCTAAGAAAGTCTGACAACTGGTTTAACCCAGATTGCCGATTTTCCTCGACGGCAGGTCCTCGGCAGTCGCTTCGTATAAAAATCAGGTGATCAGCCACATCGGGTTGAATCAAGTACCGACTCCAAATAAATGGGATAAGGCCAGGGAGATGAAGCTATAAGGAGTAAATTTTATTTACTCTTATTTCAGAAATAAAATATCCCTAAATACTTCACATATCTAGTTTTTATTTTTTAAATCTCACGTGGATAAACCTAGGGGCACAGTCATACATATTTTCAAACTAGCTGTGCCCCGCGGCATCACTCGCGTAGAAAGTTGCTTATGTTACTTCTTATAACATCTACCAGTGAAAGTCCCTTTGCATTTAGTGAAAAGCTGTTATTTTGGAATTACAAACAGGCACTTCAATTTTATTTATCTATATAGATGTATAGATAGCAAATACGGCCACAAATATTCATCCACTCTAAACCAGACACTCCAATAACCATATTGAATCCGTCCTCAAACACATTCACAGTAGGTTTAGACTGCAGGAGAGCGGGAGTAAGGCTAAGTGCCGTTATTAAATCAATTTGCAGACGATATCTGCTCTGCAAACTAGGGTGAGTGCTATCGGATATTACTTCCATGGACACATCTCTATATTAAAGGATTAGTCGATAGGATTATTTACGTACAACAGCTGAAGGAATATGTCAGAGATTTCTTCACCGACAAGAGCCTAGCTCTTAAATAAATGATAATGATGCATCTGTAGTACATATACTCACGCCTGTATTCTCCGAAGGGGTAGACAGAGGTGTCTTTATAGTACACTTACATTTCGCCAGTTGTTTAAGTCTAATGGAATAGGTGCTTAATGATATTAACCGAACACGACCTCGGGCTGTTTCAGGGTGCAGATGGAAAACCCAATAACACTTTGCCCGATCCAGTACTGACTGAGTTTTGTATCACAAACATCATTAGCATAAAAGCTCGAGACTTTTTTTACGCGAATATTTTTGTCACAGAGCTTCGGCTGGTCTAACCTACATATCAAATAAAAAAAAAATCGCAAGGTTAATCGCGATTGTTTCGATTATTCAAATATATCGATCAATTTATTCGATAGTAGCGAGTCCAACTGAGTGCCTAGTGCGAGTTTTCTTAAAATCGCCGTCACAAGCCACCGCGTCGACTTAAACGCAGATTTGTATGGGCTCACAATAGTGTCATCTTTAGGCCGACAGAGGCGCTGCTCCGATCCCATACAAATCTGCGTTAACTTTGACGCGGTGACTTGTGGGGGCGGCAGTGAAAAACTCGCACTGGTTGCCACTCATCGAACACGGTGCGATACGAGTCTATGGTGAACTCGATAGAAAATTTGACCGACTCTGATTGTTTCGATTATTTAAACATCTCGCAATCGCCCATCAGTAAGTAATAGTATAAAAGCAATGCGACTTTGATTATTAATTGAAGCTTACACCAGACTGATGCAGAGATAGTTTAAAAATAATTTCCGTTGAGCGCTCAAGTTGTGACTCCATTGTTAGTTTAATAGCTTCGAAGCACTTCTCACCTTCCCATCTAACTAATCCTTAAGTTTGTCTATTAATCGCGACACCGGGATTAGTTGAGAGATTATTCAATAACACTCGCTTTTGGGATCAAATTCTGTAGTTAGCGTTCTATCAGTGCCCAAAGGATAGGTTTTAAAATGCTTTTACGATGACGATATCGCCTGTGTATTTTCCTCATTTTGTATGGGAATGTTAAAGTGCCCCAAGCGGCGAGTGTAGGAAGTTTTACGTCCCCATACAAAAAACCCGCAAAACGCAAGATCGAGCGACGACGTTCGAACATGTCAAAACCTAAACTGGGGCGCAGGTTATACTCAAGGTATGTTTTTGGTTCCGTGCCTTAAAAACTTAGAATTGGGAGAAAGACTCACGTGTCTTATAAAAGAACTGACGACCCGCGCCGGGTATGCAATGCTGATCTATCTCGTAGGGTTTAACCAGCGATTGTATAAAATAAAAGGGATTTTTTTTTAAATTTACGACAGCCTCATATATTATCAGTGTTTATACTATATACTATACTCATATACTATATTGCATAAGTATGTTTATACTTTATTATTTATTTAATTTATGAGATTGCCTCAATAGGAAGGTAACTTGAGTCACTTTATCTATTAAAAAACCTTACCAAAATCAGTTGGGTAGTTTAAAAAATCTAATATACATAGGGACAGACAGACAGCGGGAAGCGACTTTGTTTTATAACGTAGTGACGGAATTGTTGCGCTGATGAAAATGATAGTCAAAAGGGTCCGAACTACTTCTAAAAGTTACTACTTTCTAAAGGGTACTTCTTCAGGAGATCCCGTTATGGATTTACCTCATATCATTGGTGTAATGTTGTTGGAACGGCCTAATCTTCAAAGGCTTCTTAAAGGAAGCTGCCACTACAAGTTTTAAAATCAAATTAATAAAACATGAAATAAGTTGTGAATGCTTATATTTGTGCATTAGCCAATGGAAGAAGTTATCAAACATTTTATTGGAAAGTACTCATCACCTCATTTGTTTCTTATTATTTAATGCTTTCCCCAGCCGGCGCCCCATCCGAGTCCATTCCAGCCGAGTCCATACCCGCCGAGTTTATTGACTCCGAGTCCATAGCCGCCGAGTCCATAGGCACCAAGTCCATAGCCGCCGAGTCCATAACCACCGAGTCCATACCCGCCCAATTTATAGCCACCGAGTCCATAACCGCCATGTCCATAACCTACGCTGACGGTTTGTAGAACAGGAGCAGTGATGACTGGTGCTACAGCGGTTTTAATGACAGGGATGGGTGCCGCTTTGACGAGGTTAGCTGTGGAGACTGCAGCTGGGGCCAGGATGGGTGCGCTGAGGACAGCGCCTCCGTAACCACCATAGCCGCCGTAACCACCGTAACCACCATAACCTCCGTAACTTCCGTAGCCTCCTGAAATAAACGTTATGTTAGCGTTATTATTACGCTGTGCCCCGCGGTTTCACCCGCGTAGATTGATAGTGGCGCTATCTGTCGAAGGTTGGTCGTACCAACTCAACCTTCGTGGGCTCATGCACAACACTTTGCTGAAGATCATCACATGATCAAATGCCATAGTTTACGAGTCAATAAAGGACAACATTCATTTTTATATAGGTACCTACAGAGAGTGGTATTGATGGCGCATCGCATTTTAGGCAAACATTTACTTCGCTTTATATCAAAAGTATGGATAAATTAAATCATATAGTTCAATAGAGTGATAATGTAGCATTAAAATAGTGAAAGTATTTTTAATATCGGTCCAGTACTTTTTAAGCCAATTCGCTACAAATATACTTGCATATCTCTTTATAATATTAGTACAGATAAAAATATCAAATAAATATATATAGATCTATAAGGCTATTTAATGAAACAACGAAAAGGTTAGTCGACATCACTGGAGACCGAAGGGCTGGCTACCTCGGACAAAGAATTAGTTTAGCTATTCAAAGGGGGAATGCTGCCAGTATCTTCGGAACCTTGCCTACAGGGACTCCTTTTAATAATATATTTTAGGTAACAGACAATTTTTTTTAAGGTGTTTAGTTATAGTTAGTGGTTACTTGTTTATCTGTATTAACAAATAAATTTAAGAGTAATTCTATAAAAAATATATACAGGGTGTCAGGGAAACAAGGACAGCTGTTAAAATAACTGATAGGGTATAATTTTAGGAAGCAATTAAAATTATTATGACAAAAATATCTTCTTCCGTTTTCGAGTAATTGACGTTCAAAGTTGACCATATCAAGACCTTATTTTCGCATAAAAATCAGCTGTAACGTAGAGTTATTCACGTGAAATCTAACTACGTTTTTATTTTTTTTCTCCCACTAATAAATCCTGAAATAATCCCATAAAACCATTTTTAGAAACCATTAACCTTCCCCTTAATATAAAAAGTTGAATGACCGCGTACGTAATTTAGGTAAACGCGGCCGCGCGTTCATTCAATCGCTTAAGGCCGCGAGCTCTTCGGCCATAGCCTATAACTACGTTATCGTTGGAGCTAGATATTTTACGATTTCAATATAGTGATATATTCATCAAACCCTACAAGTTCTAGAAGACAACTGTTCCTTTTCCTCCGACACCCTGTATAATAACAAACTACTTACCAAGATCGATAGCGCTGGCGTGGCTAGCACCAACAGCTGCCAGGAGACAAGCCAGCTGTGGACACAAATATTATTTAAAAGATCCTTTTGAAATACTCAACAAACAAGTTTGTGATACGTTCAAAAAGTTTATAGAAATCTCAAGTAAGTTTTCAACTAGTCTCTAAGACTTTTCTGAGCACTCTTTTATCTCTCTTTGGTAGAATATTACGAAATATGCGAATGAATATGGAAAAATTAGTAGTGTTAAGTCCGAGTAAACGTCAAAGCAAGATTTAGAAATAAGTTATTCACATAAAGACTCTATGAAATAAAAAGAATCGACAACTTTCAAACCCAAATATTTGAAGATGGAATACAAAAACCCCGAAAATTTTAAAATACAGACTTTGTAATAGAAACATCCACTTTTCACCGAATGTGCCAACGTGGCAGATGACGAGTCTATCGCCGTCTTAGGCACTATACATACGTCTTTGAATTAATTCTCAGACATATAACCCGTCCCTACGATGTTTTCCTTCACCGTAATGCACGTGGTGTAAATCACTGTACATAAGTTTTTAGAAAAACTCATTGGTACAGGCTCTGCTAGAATTCCACCCCACGGCTCTCTAAAATCGATCACAAAACGCTATTAATAAAGAAACTTACAGTTACGTAGGTGTTCATATTGGTGTTAAATCACTCGAAGTGTGCCTTGGGTATAACACGATGCAGTATTTATAGTAGCCGGGATTCTTTGCCGAAACACGCCAGGATGCGATGCATGTTGCAAGATACGCTGATTGCATCGAATATTTGCATTTAATGTCCTTTGTTTGATAATCTTCTATTTTGAAGTGCCAAGGACTATTATCGATCTAAGTATAATACCTTTGTTCGTAATTAGATTTTTTACCTACTTGCTACTTTGCCTCAAGTTGCACTTAATGTGCTAGATTTAATTATGAATTCAACAACTCGTCTTCGAAAAAGTATCAACATATTAATAACTAGCGGACGTCACGCGGTTTCACACTCGTAGTTCCCGTTCCCGTAAGAGTACAGGGATAAAATATAGCCTATTCTACAGCCTGATAATGTAGATATCCATTGCTGAAAGAATTATTAAAATCGGTCATATAGTTTCGGAGTCTATTCAATGCAAATAAACAAACAAAAATACTACGCAATGATGCTACAAAAATACTACAAAATGATAATACGCAATGAAATTCGTCGTGAAACGTTGAACATAGTGAAACCTACATTTGGGGCAAAGATGAAATGAGAAAGGTGACAATTTTTTTTTTTAAAGTTTATGTTTTGTTGCACTTCACTCATTTTTTACTGAACCCAGGAGGTTTGACGTACGGAATATCTTCCTCAAAAATTAGGCCGAAAACGGAATTGTATACCTATGTTAAGAAACTCGGCCATGTATTTTACAGTCAGACTATGCCTCCAGTTAACTGAAGATCGCAGCAGTCAAATATTGTAAAAACGTAAGCCTTAGAAAGTATTGGGACTGGCGACCTAACTTATGTCAGGGCAAGTAAGTTTGATGCAGCGTAGGTTAGGTTGACAGGGGCCTTACCATGAGCTCTTATTGCCATGATAGTTTCACTCATTTATGAGACAGATGTATGTGACGTGTATACATCTGTCACTGTCGCACAACTGAATTAACATTGCAATAAGAACTCATGGTTGGGCCCCAGGTATTTAATGAGATGGGGGAATGAAGAATGGAGTCGCTGGCTAGAATTATTATTTCTTCATTATATTACTTGATACCTTCGATTATAACTTTAAGAGTTGAAACTTTGAGGTCTTATCTTATATTATATCTTATATCTATAGGGTAGATTTTTTTTAAATTATATTCCTACGTGTTATATACGAGTATTAGCGTGTAGTAAGGATCAAAATTAACACGATAAAAATCAAAGGACACAGCTAGTTACATTGTTAAAATGCCTGGTTTTTATGGTTGCCTGAATACATTCGGATGATAATTACTAAGTGATATTTCAAGTATAATTTCAGTAAACAATTACATCCTTTGAAAAGTAGCGTTGTTGCATAGTATTTTTTGGCGTAGTACAATGTACGTGCCTTATTAAGTTTTAAATGATTGATTCCGCTTGGCTGTTTTTACCTGCAGTTGTTTAAAATCTATACATAGTTATAAATATGAATGAATTGCTCAACAAAATTCGACAAACAATTAAATCAGAATGATTGTTTGATCCATTTGCAATTATCTCAAAAGAGCATGTTTAAAGTAAAGTACGGAAAAGTGATTTATTTTCTGTAAACCGGGGATCTCAGCTAGTCTATACATACATATACGTACAGATAAATAAAATTGAGGTGTCTGTTTGTAATTCCAAAATAACAGCTTTTCATTAAATGCATGTGAAAGTATACACGCTACAGACACTAAAAAACCAAGTTTTAAATTTTTTCTCTGTCAGTTTGTTCCGGGTATTCTCTGAAACGGCTGGACCAATTTTAACAGGACTTTCACTGGCAGGTAGCTGATGTTTTAAGGAGTAACTTAGGATACTTTTATTTATTAAAAATATAAGGGTTCCGCGACAATAAGCATGAAACTAAATCTACGCGGGTGAAACCGCGGGGCACAGCTAGTATATTATAAGAATGTATTTACAAAATCATAAATATACAACACATGTATACTTTTCACCCTCTTTCACTATTATTTGTTTTGCGGTTTCATTTGTGTTCAAAGCAAACACTTTTAAGTATCGACTTATAATTATGTGATTACTGCATCGATTCATAATTCACTTTGTTTAAGTGTTGTACTAGTTAGTGAATAAATTAACCGCTTCGGCGCGCATAGAGGTTGTTTTCCAACTTTTCAGGCAGAATTAGTGAACATATGCACGTAATAGCATTTCAGCACATTACAATACAGGTGTGCAGCCGATTTCAAGTAATTGCTGACCTCTCAGCTAACTATATCACCTCCTCAGAATCATTCTTATATACACTAATATTACAAAGAGGAAACATTTGTTTGTTTGTTTGTATTGAATAGGCTCCGAAACTACTTGACCGATCTTGAAAATTCTTTCAGCAATGGATAGATACATCATCAGCGAGTAACATAGGCTATATTTTATCCCCGTACTCCCATGGGAACGGGAACTACGCGGGTAAAACCGCGTGACGTCCGCTAGTCTATAATATTCTTACAGATATTTTAAAGATTGCATTATCATAGTATATTATTTCTATATGTTGGTATTTTTGTTTGTACTTTATGAACTCAAAAACTTGTGGAACGATTTCAAAAATTGTTACACAATTTCTGGTCAGAATTGAAAAATATCTCAGATATAAACAGCCCATTTATCGCGGAATACTTATATCATCCATCATCACCATTTCAGCCGACAGACACCCCCACTACTGGTTTTGTGCTTCCACATCCAGCGGGTTCCCGCGATCCTCACCAGGTCCCAGGTCATCGGTCCATCTCGTTGGGGGCCTACCCACACTGCGCCTGCCGGTACGCGTTCGCCACTCCAGGACCTTTAGGCCCCATCGGCCATCGATGCTACGAGCGACGTGCCCCGCCCACTGCCACTTGAGCTTAGCGACTCTTCGGGTTCTTTCGGTCCTCCTGCGGATCTCCTCATTTTTGAATAAACTCAGTAAAATCAACCTTCCGAACCTGGCGGTAGCATGTATAATCCTGTGTAATTGTGTCATTCTGACGATTTGAAAGTACTTTGTATAAAGTCTAATCGAATAAAGATATATTTGAGTTGAGTTGAGTTGATCTGATCGCGCTATGAGACTCCGAGCATAGCCCTTTCCATTGTATGAGGCCCATAGAGGTGCTAATATTGTCACGCTAAGAAAAATCGCGGGCTAAAGTTAGCTTTAGCCCAAAGCTAGTAATGTATATACTAAGCGGACAGAACCTAGGGCAAAAATGATCAATTTGAATCAAACCATTTGCTTCACTGTCCGTCATACAAATTCCCTGAAACAACATTTTGAAAACAGCAATTGCAGCCAATGCCAGCGCTCCTAGTTACATAGTTTTACATAACATTACTGTGCAGAGCATCCGGCTATTACAAGTGCCTGCCTACCACAGATCATATAAACGAGGGATCTATGGATATGCCACGTGAACACCGTTTGTCACGCTTTGGTACCTCTAGGTTTATTACCGCAAAGGGAAACGCTCTGCTTTAAACCCGTTTAAAATTTAAGATTTTATATATGGAAAAGTAAATGCTCTCTCCAACCCAGAAGTTGAATTAAATAAATATTTAAGGGGGCTCCCATAGGTATACCTAAAGTGATTTTTAGCCGTTTATATAGATAACTAGCTGTGCCCCGCGGTTTCACCCGCGGAGACTTCATTTCATAGGTAACCCGCGGATTTTCAATGTTTTTTGAAAATAAAAGTAGCCTAAGTTGCTCCTTGTAACATTAGCTATCTACCAGTGAAAGACTCTTTAAAATCAGTCCAGACGTGTAGGAGATTAGCCGGAACAAACAGACAGATAGAGAAATAATTTTAAAATTGTTTTTTTCATTTCAGTACCTTACGCTTTCATATACATATAGTGTAAAATTGTTATTTTGGAATTACAAACAGACACTTCAATTTTAATTATCTGTATAGATATAGATCGGAAATCTTCGTGCGCGAATCTGAATCACTTAGCCGGTTTTTTTATTTTGCCGTGTCGCCGCAATTTCCTTGATCTGTGGTCAGTACCAACTGGACGCTAACTGGATTGTAGCGGTGTTCCTTTTTTAAATATCCAGCTTTGTTTCAGACAGTCTGGTACAGCTGCAAGCTTTGTTTTCAGAAACGCTTTTATATCTGTACTTTTCTTTTGTTCACACTTTCTGCTTACAATGGCTGGGTTTTGGAAAAATATTAAGCTTATCGACTGATCTTATAAGCTCCTGCTTCGATCCTTTTTTTATGGAGCCGTGGTGGCCGCGCGGTATGAGTAGTCGTCTGCTACACAAGCGAATCCCAGCGGGGCCTGCACCAATGAGTTTTTCTAAAAACTTATGTACAGTGATTTCAAACCACGTGCTTTACGGTGAAGGAAGACATCGTGAGAGAACCTGCATATGTCTGAGAAGTAATTCAAAAAGACGTATGTATAGTGCCTTTGTATAAAGTCTAATTGAATAAAGATATATTTGAGTTTGAGTTTAAGGTTAAATATAATATTATTATAAAACTAGCTGTGCCCCGCGGTTTCACCCGCGTAGATTTTAATTTCATGGTTGCCCGCAGATCCGCAGAAGTTACTCCTTGTAACATTAGCTATCCGTGAAAGTCCCATCAAAATCCGTCCAGCCGTTTCGGAGATTACCCGGAACGAACAGACAGACAGACAGACGGACAGACAGACAGACAGAGACAATTTTTAAAAATTGGTTTTTCTGTGTCAGTATCGTGTATACTTTCATATGCATTGAATGAAAAACTGTTATTTTGCAGTTACAAACAGACACTTCATTTTTATTTATCTGTATAGATGCAAATAATTAATTAAGGATCTAGTCCAAGTTACAATACTTATAATAATAGTGCCTCTGACATTGCTGTGCCCTAACAGGGTAGTTAGTTATAAGTTGTAAACATTATGATTAAGTTTATATATGTGTATAAATGTAACTAGCTGTAAGCAATAAATATATGAATATATATGAATAATTGAATAAGAGAGCAGTGAAAAAAAGCAGCTGACATACAACGTATTTATTTGACAACTTCCTTTTTAAATATAATAAGAAAACAACACAATAAAAACCATAAATAAGTATAAGTAGTTTTCAACAATGAATATGAAAGGTACTAGAGAGAAATCAAACACAACTCACAATAAATAGCTGCAATGAAAATGAAAATCATTTATTCAGTTTAGGCCCTGGTAAGGCACTTATGAACGTCGAAAATTTACCACTGTATCTCCCCAGCTACTCTGCCCTGTTCACCTTACAACTTTCACCAGTCCATTCCAAGGTCAATCACAACACTAACCTTTCCCCGTGACATGTAACGGACGTTACTCGATTGCGTGTTGTTTCACGTTCCAATCGAATTATAATTAATTTATACCAATTTGCTGTATTAGCAGATACATTGTTGCTTTTCATTGTACGTTGATTTTAATTCTGAAATGTTTCGATCGAATTTTGATATCATACTATTCAATTATATATGACCACATATACAGGGTGTCGGAGAAAAAGGAACAGTTGTGTTCTAGAAGTTGTAGTGTTTTATGAATATATCAGTATATTGAAATCGTAAAATATCTAGCTCCAACGATAACGTAGTTATAAGCTATGGCCGAAGAGCTCGCGGCCTTAAGCGATTGAATGAACGCGCGGCCGCGTTTACCTACATTACGTACGCGGTCATTCAACTTTTTAAATAAAGGGGAAGTTTAATAGATTTGAAAAATGGTTTTATGGGATTATTTCAGGATTTATTAGTCGGAGAAAAATAATAATAACGTAGTTAGATTTCAGGTGAATAACTCTACGTTACAGATGATTTATTTGCGAAAATGAGTTATTGATATGGTCAACTTGGAACATCAATTACTCGTAATCTGAAGAAAATATTTTTGTCATAATAATTTTAATTGCTTCCTAAAATTATACCCTATCACATATTTTAAGAGCTGTCCCGGTTTCTCCGACACCCTGTATATTCAAATTATGTTTCATTAAGAATGGAGTTCTAAGAAACATCAGAGTTCCAGCTCACGCCTGTATTCTCCAACGGGCAAAATACGGGTCAAAATCATAACCCTCGTTTTTGTCCCCGTAGTCAGGTAAAAAACATATTTTCACGCCTTCCTGGCAAGTGTAGACAGAGGTGTTACAACACCCATATTTCACCGAAAATTATTAAAGCCATCATGACAGATGGTGATTTCATCCCAAAGGCAGATACGACTCTGAATTTCTGTTCAGACAGGTCTTCGCAAACATCGTGAGGGTTTCTTCACGATGTTTTCCTAAAACTCTTATGCCATCAACGCACTTAAGTTTTTAGAAAAGTTGGAATACAAATTGGGATTTGAAAGAGCGTCGCCAGAAGCACCAGTCGTTCAAAATGCTGTCACCATTACAATATTTTTAAGAGCAAATTCGGACTAATTCAATAGTCAGGGAGATCATGAGTTAGAAGTGTCATGCTAAATTTCCTTGCAATCCAGTGATAGCATATTTACTCCCTTTCAGTTCTGATATAATATCTAATAATAATAATAATAATAATAATGATCTCCTACCGAATTTCGGTTACGGCGGCTAATCTCAACGAAGATCAGCCATGTGCGCAGGAGATATTATAGTGCACAAGTGTGTGCGCAAACACAGGTGCACTCTTTATTGCCTCACTCTCATAGTCCGATGGGAGGCAATCCGACACGACCGGAGAGAGATCAGGCGTAGGACCAACGGCTTAACGTGCTTTCCGAGGCACGGGGGTGGAAACACCGCCAACTTCCAAACTCCGGGCATTTTATTGTGAATTTCTTGACAGAAAAACCCAATATTATTTTTGACCCGACCCGGGTATCGAACCCGGGACCTCATGGTCCGCAGGCGAACCACTAGACCAACGAGGCAGTTATAATATCTAACGCAAAGCAATAATTACACATGGAAACTGTGAATTATAAATCCCCCTAACTCCCAGGCTGTTGTGAAGGCTGTATTCCATATCATTTCCGCCTGCCTAGCTGGGAGCTGGCGGTGCAGGTATAAACAATTCAGCGATGCCTTCACAAGGCACCGGAAACGCGTCGCACTTCCTTCAAAATGGCGCCGTAATATGGCTTCCATTATATCATGACTATAAAGTTACAAGGTTTTAAGAGTACAAGCTTTGCCTCATGGTTTCACCCGCGTAGATTTAGTTTCATGCTTTATTTCGCGGTACCCTAAAATGTTATCTAAATAAAATTAGCCTAAGTCACATTGAAACATCAGCTATCTGCCAGTGAAAGTTCCGGTAAATTCGGTGCAGCCGTTCATGCGTGATGGCGTGACCCAGGGAAATAGGGATTCATTTATTATATATTTAGATAAATACGTACCGTTATTATTTATGGCAACAATATTTCTGGATTTGAGAGTGAAAGTGGCTGAGTGGTTTGAGAAGTCTCCTGCTGCTTACTACGCAAGTTCCGGAGCGGTCTGTACTAGTGAGTTATTCTGAAAACATTGTGAGAAAACCTGCATGTATCTGAGAATTTTAGACTTATGTATAGTGTAAGAAGGCGATGGACTCACCATCTGTCACGTTGGGACTTAATCTGCTGTCAACTTTGTCAACACCATCAGTTTTTCTGTGATGGCGTGAATCATGTAATTAATTACTCTTTTTTTATATTACATACATTTATATTGTCCACGTACACAAGTATGTTAACGAACCCCGTACGGGTTCCATCTAGCCCCTGGGAAATAAATGGTAGCGTGCAAATTGTTTTCCGAAGTGTACGTTGGATTTAAAATTCATTACTTACGGTCGCCGGTCGCTTCTCTAGTGACACCGAGAATAAAATTGTAAGTGATGGGCACAGGTGATAAGTCACGTTTTGTTTGAATATTTTTTAAGAATTTTAATGGGGTTAGTCGAAAAACAATTGCAACCTTCACACAAAATATGTTAGGTTGTATATTTACCCCTCTTATGAGTGTTCTTACCCCGACTTTGCACAATTTTCATAATAATACGAAGTTAATTTTAATTTTAAAGTACTGTTTTTTAAATGTCTTCAGATAACGATGATCGTTACTTAATAAAGGTGACTATAGCAGATATTTATTAATTACAGTAAATAAAATCTTTCAATATTATTATTTTATTCATATATTAATTAAATAGCTTTAATCTTACGTTAAACGTACTTACTACATATATTATGAATAAAAAGCACAAATTACAATTTAGTTTAAGATTACATATAAAATATTACACTATTATAATTAATATAATTTGTATCTTATTCAATTTCAAAAATGGGGTTAGGCTATACTTAGGAATTTAGACGTAATGCTTCACTATTTTAACAATAATTAAATAATAATTTATACATCTGGCTAAAATATATACAAAACATAACATTATAGTTATATAAATAATATATAATTTAATGACCTAATAGAATATATTATGTAATTATTTAATTATTGTAAACATGATGCCGATAAACATGATAAAGTAACCTCATACACATAGTTGGTGCGGAATAAATAATAAAATAAATAAATCATTATTTTATATCTATTTTAAGTTTGGTCAGTATTTAAAAGTAGGTACCTAATGTTTTTATACTATGAGAGATGTACCTACATTAAAATTTGTCGTAAAAATCACATACTGAGTGGGATCGTAATAAAATTATCTTGTTTAATCATTAGTTGCATTCAATTTGTCAGATAAATCTCTCAGCAAAATCGACATAGCGCCAAATCGCTTGAATCAAACACGATACTGTATAGTCCATGCAGCGAACCTACTTGTCATTTATCCAATTTTTCCACCTGGTGTAGCGATGCGCGATGGCAAGAGGTTACTCGCGATTATTTCGATTGATCAAACGTCTCGTAGCGAGTGCGACTCGCATCGGCCGACGACGGGTTCCATTGGATATGGTGCGACTCACACCAATCGCTTGCATCAAAACAATCGAAAAACTCGATTGTTTCATCACCACGGTGAGTCAATGGTAAATTTGACCGACTCCGATTGTTTCAATTTTTGAAGCCAGGTGCACGAACGGAATAGCAGTAGGAAGAACGTGTCTTCTCTAGTGCTACTGATATAGCGATTATTATCAAGATAATTTTCTAAAAGTGAGTGATTCATCACCAAATGCTACGGCAACCTGCTTGCTCGTTTCATTTCTTTAATTAAAATAGTAGAAGACTTGGAATTTATACAATCTTACACCAATATTATGACGAATAAGAACGTAATATTCATCTGAGAACTGCACCCCCTTATTACAAAATATGGTTTAAGCGTTTAGACCAACCTCGCACTAAACCTATGCCACTCCTTTTTGAATTCGTATCACAGAAAAAGATTACTTTAAAGAGTTACTTTTAAGCCGAATATTTGTATGAGAAATTGTAAAGCGCCTCCCTGCGGTGGGTGACGCTAGCGAGTATAGATTACGAAAACGGTGCAAAACTCGTAATAAGAGTAAGGTTTTGCATATATATGAATATTGTAATAATTCTTCAAATATTCTTGTCCTCACGCACACCCGGGCCTGGGGGAATAGTCAAAGTATTGGTATTATGCTTATTTGAGTCCACCACCGGCGTGGGCACACGACGCATATTGTTCATCATATTCTGTTTATTGTCCATGATGGGAGGTGTCAGCCCATGATGCGTGTTGACGTCCGTCATATTGGGCTTAGTATCCGTGATGGGAGATGTGATCTCTTGGCGCATGTCTGTCATATCGGGTTTATTAGTGCCTATAGGCTGTGTATTCGTTTGATGCGGGTCATTGTCCATAATGTTGTGTTTATTGTCCATGATGGGAGATGTAATCCCGCGCATATTGTTGTCCATCATATTGTTCTGTTTATAAGAATCCATGATGGGCGCATTCACACGAGCTATGTTGATATCTTTCATATTAAACTTGTTGTCCATTGACTCCTGAAAAAACGTAAATAATTATAGTATTTAATGTTCGTTGTGGTTACCTGCGTAGAGTTAATTTCATAGAATTTTTTTAAATAAAATTAGCCTAATACACTCCCTGAAACATAAACTATCTGCCAGTGAAAGTCCCGTTATAATCCATCCAGCCATTTACGCGTGATGCCGTGACTAACGGAAACGGGGATTCATTTTTATATATAAAGATTTAAGGATCAGCTTCCAGGTTAGGCTGTCTTCTGACATAGGCCTCCTCCATATCCCTCCACTTGTATCCGTCTTGTTATTATTTATATCAAAATACTATTTTGTTGTATTATTATATAAACACTAGCGCCACTTTGCTGGCAATATAAAAATAACTTTGTAATTAAAAATATATCTTTTCTATGGAATATCCTTTAGTATGTACTCTTCTCACTCAAAAATAAAGCTGTGTCAGTAAGCACATCGTTTTACTTTAATAATACGTCTAACATGTACGTCTCCAGTAAACGAGGAATACTAACCAATTCGGAGTCTAATATGTCCATCTCATGAACGGATCTCATCATTTTCTGAGCTCGTTTCTGCGCCGACGCGGCACGCTGCTGCAGAATCTGAAATTGAAATTAGTTAAACGTTTATTAGCGTGTGTGCTGAAAATCTCAAGCGCTTTTATTTATTTATTTAATTTCCACAAATATACTGTGGTTGAAGATTTTGGAGATATTAATAGTAAAGTGACCGGTTCATAGTCGGGTTCATAGTTATTTAAATTATAATTAGGTTTTACCTGTGTCTTCGTCTATATTAGTTTTATTGAAATGTCAAACCCGCCCTTTGAGCCCCAGTTATTTCTATAGGTACCAAATTTCAGCAAGGCATTGCCGTAAAAAGGTATGAGATATGCCCCACGGTTTTATTTAAAATACTGCATAGCAGTTACTGCTTCTAACATCAGCTATCTGCCAGTGAAAATCCCGTCAAAATCGGTTTATCCGTTTCAAAGTAAAGCCGGAACAAACTGACAGACAGGAAAAAAATCCTTGGTTTATTGATGTACTTACATACATACATATGCTCATGCCTGTATTCCCCGACAGATGTGATGAGAGAGTCTGTCGCCGTCTCAGACACTATACGTCCTTGAATTACTTCTCAGACATACGAGGCTTCCTCACGATGTTTTCCTTCACCGTAAAATTTTTAAGCACGTGGTGTGAAATCACTGTACATAAGTTTTTAGAAAAACTCATTGGTACAGGCCCCGTTCGAATTTGCGTCGCTTGCGTAGCAGTTTGTTTGAAGTACGTTATTTACTTTCATATGCATTTAGAAAAGCCATTTCATTCATTTCATAGGTAAACATTGACAGCTATGTGGGTAGATGAATTCCATTATAACCAACATTTGCACTAATAACCGTAACAGTCCAATAAAACAGAATAAATTACGCTTCGGAATGAACTCCAAATAATTGAAATTGCCTTCGACGTCCAATGTGAAAATAATAATGTTTGCTGTTCGTGTAATATTTCGAGTACAATATTAAATAATAGAGATAAATGTTCTGATATTAAATTCCCGTGAACTGTGTAGAGCTAAATTAATTATTGGGACACTATTAGACTAATTGGTATGTAAACTGGATGCATTCATATGCTAGTTATGTTTCGAATTCGCGCTGTTATTTATGTAGAGTGCCCGAGGAAATCGAATTCCATTCGTCTGTTCGGTAGTTGCAAAATGGAATGCATGAACTATCTGGGGCCCAACCATGAGCTCTTATTGCAATGTTAATTCAGTTGTACGACAGTGACATACGTATGCACGTCACATACATCTGTCTCATAAATGAGTGAAACTATCATGGCAATAAGAGCTCAGCAGAGCTAATGGTAAGGCCCCTGGTATGAATAAGTGATTCTGAATTGCTGTATCCACGGAAATCTCCTTAAAATTACCAAGACAAACATACATACATATGCATATGCCTGTATTTAGCAGATGTGTTGCAATAACAATACCCACTTTTCACCGATGATGATTAAGTGCCAACATGACAGAGGGTAAGTCCATTGTCGTTTGAATTACTTCTCAGATATATGTAGGTTTCCTCACGATGTTTTCCTTCACCGTAAAGCACGTGGTGGTGCATACATTCACTTTAGTTTTATTTATCTATATAGATATAGATTTACCGAGTGCCTCCTCTGTTCCGCTTCAGCTAGCTTCTCCTCGATGTCAGGAAGGCTTATGTCAGCTTGTGGTGGCTGCAGAAGCCTCTGAAGGTGTGGGGGAGGGGTGGTCGGTACTGGTTTGCTGGTGCCGAACTCCTCCAAGGGAATTTCAAAGGCTATTGCTAGAATTCGCAAAAGAGGTTACGTTAGTTAGGAAAAAGTTCTACTACATATATAGGGTCACGCCTGTATTCCCCGAAAGGGTAGGCAGAGGTGTCGTAATAACAACACCCACTTTTCACCGAAGATGATTATGTGCCAACGTGACAGATGGCCTATCGCCGTCTCAGGCCCTATACATACATCTTTGAATGATGGCTAGCATTCTCGTCATACTTGTGAACAAGTGCTGCTTGTGGGGGCTAGTCATCTCAAGCTACACAATTATACGTAGTACCTACCTACTTTTAGTTTTTTTTTATCGACTTTTGTGCACTGGAACTGTTTATATTATTAATATATATAATATTATTTTTATGAATTTTATTGTATTACTCAAAATAGTAAAATTACTTTTTTGAAAAGAGTCTATTACTGAGTTTCTTGCCAGGTTCTTCTCAGTAAAAACCTTCCAAACCTGGCGGTAGCATGTATAATCCTGTGTAATCGTGTCGTTCTGACGATTTGATAGTACTTTGTTGAAAGTCTAATCGAATAAAGATTTTTCTAAATTTGAATTTGAAAATATGGATTAGCAACCTCAATCCTTATAAAAAATATAGAAGCATTAAGAGATATGAAGAACTCACGTGGTTTCGGCTTGACAGGTGTGTCAGGTAACATGACAGTCGGCAGGTCATCATTGTGACCGTCATGTCCGTTGTGCAAGCTCTTCCCGTTCGGCACCTTATCGAGGTCTTCCTGGTCCTCGTGGGCAGGTACCACGTTGCCAGATGACCCGCATCCCATTCTATAAGTTTGAGCTCTATTTATTTACGTCAAGGTGGATTTTTGCATTGTAAGTTCGCTTTTAGTGTTTATTAGTTTGGTGGTTTTAATCTGATTTCTCAGCAAACTTGTCATCAGGGGTAGCGATATGTATCTGTAAAAGAAAGTAATGATTTTGAACCTCAGAAGAAAAATTGTATTGTAGAGATTAAAAAAAAAAACTTTTCATATGAGTATTTATCGCTCATTTGTGTATGTGTGTGATTAAAAAAAATGGAAAAAATCGAAATCATGAATTAATTTTTCAATATTTACTTTCTTACCTCCAGTACTTAGTTTTAAGTACTGGAGGTCTACCATCATCGGTTTAAAAATAGCGTATTAAGAACTTCTGAGCTTAGACGTTTCATTTTGTAAATTAAATGTCAAAGCTAAGAAGTTCTCCATGCTTAAATGATCACAGTTGGCCCTCTTGATATAATTAAGTTTTTATTAAATCAACGTAACAGATAATTGGATAAAATAGTGGCACCCAACGTGGGACGCTATAAAACAACTGTTTGCAGTTTTAAAGAAAGTAATTTACCCGTTTGAAATCCTACACAAAATATTGATGCGTTAACCTAAACATATTTAAATCGTCTTCTATTTAATAAACTATGATCGAAGTCACCCTACACGCAAAATAGAAAGCGGGCTAAGTCATTTAATTGCAAAAATACCGCCTTAACAAAACCAATTTTACTAACTACATTTCCAAAAACACAGACAATAAGAATTGAATGACAATTAACGAAATCAGAACCGCCCACGCTCGTCCGGAAAACCTACATTTCAATAATATTTTCAATAAAAAATTGGAAGCCCGACCTCGATTCTGTTAACCTGAAATTGTAATCAAATTAATAGGCCTCTAGGTTTTCCATCAACTATATACAATGTGGCTGACAGGAAGCCTCCATTTATCATTAAAGCGGCGACGGTCACTCGGTCTTAGGGGGCTTGCACAAAAACGGAGAAATATTTGGTGCGAATAGGAAGAAATTTATTTTGCTCGAAGGACCAACTTGTTTATGTTAGTGAAAAGTACGATTTGTTACCCTGTCTATAAAGAGCCTACTCTTTTAATTATTTTTTTCTCTTTACTGGGTATTTATTTTTGAGTACGCTAAGTAGTTATTAGAATCATATTAAAAATGTTGCTGAAGAGATTTTTTGTATTTTATATGTACTACCTACTGTTTGCCTTTGACCGAAAATGTTTAAACCATGCCTAAAAAGTTTAAACCATGAGCCATGATCATCTCTGCATCACCCAAAGGTTCACTTGTAGATAATATCTATGGCATTAAGTGTTGGGATTTATAGTAAAAGAAGTCGTGATTTATCGGATTAATATAGGATTTATTGTATACTGTATATACGAACGAACAGTCACAGTGACGGACACAAGAGATTGTCAGAACAAGAGGAAGCAAATTAAAAATAAATTCCCCTGACAGGTTAAAACCTTCTTACAGTCTAACATTAAGTTCGTGAATGCAACATGTTTTGCAGGAAGTGTTAAATAAATAAATGATAAGTGTAAGCCGTATATAGTGTAACTATTGGCTAGTGTAACAGCGCACTAACAACTTGATTCCGGGTCACGAACAAGGCAAGCAGACGGGAGCTCGAAATTATATGCAAACTCATCTCCTCCCGTTTTCCAACGCTTGCTACTTTTCCACAGTTGTAATTTCAGGACAAAATACCGCGTTCTTTTGCGTGAGTTTTCATTCGTCATCAATATGTCGCTTGTCATCTCAAGCCACACAATTGTATAATACGTATTTAATACTAGCTGGGCCCGCGGTTTTACCTGCGTAGAGTTAATGGGGTGTGTCACACTTATGTTACTCGTAATATCATGTGTCAAATAAAAAAAAAAATTACTGTAATTTCCAAACCCGACGGTAACATATAAAGCCTGTACAATCATTATGATTCTAGAGATTTTAAAGTAAGTATATTCTCAATATTCTTATTAAATAATTCGAAATAAAATTTCTTTAATAACTATTCGAATTATTTTAATTAATATTGAATATTTCATAAAAAATTACGTTACTCCGAAACTGCAGTATCTTGAGTTCGTATTAAACTAAAATAGCATAGAGTACTTAAATACTTATTGGAAAAGGGTGACCGCTATAAGTAGGCTAGTATCATTAACCGCAATAAATAATCAAAGCTGCGTTCTCCCACACTCTGATATTCAGTTCAACCTTGACATGTGCCATATTCCCTTTGCATCGTGGATATCGATTGATGACCGATTTAAAATACATTGGCTTTGTAAAGCATTTTTTTTTAAAGTCGTTTATTTTTGTCGGCGACGATACACACTATAAATATAAGCATACGAAGCAGTGTGGAAGATAGACAATTTTTTTTAAATTAAAATGTGTTCCCCGTCGAGCGTGAGGGTTGCCACTCTTAAAATCTCTATGTAATGTCGATCTGCAGATTAGAAAAATGACCGTCAAAATTACGTATACTGTATACGCAATCGGCAACGACGTGACAGCCCTTACTGACAGCTAGTTCTTATCTACCATATCGCTTGTAGTAAGCAATGTATACTGTGACAGTTTTTTAATATATAGTTAGGATTTAACCGATTAATTATGACCCATCCCGATCAGTTTTCGATCATCGTCATAACAGTTGTCTTTATCCATAAGATGTAGGGGTCGGCATCCGATCTAACCCAAATTGATTAGTAGTTGGTAAGTTCCATAGAATTGCCTGAGTCCCGAATAATATCGTTTTCCCATCACAATAATAAACAACACCTTACCAAAATCCACATTATCTTTTCATACTTACCCCTGAGTCAATAGAAAAAAAACAAAGCAATTTCAATATGGCGGACATAAGAGTGATGTTAAACAATTTTTCAAAGCGGCAACACCGCGGTGCCACGTTTACCCCGATCGCTTGTAAATAAGGGAACTGCCTTTATTCACTAAGGTTTCTCAGCGTCCCACTCGTCGTCGAGTATCAATTTTTAAGGATACGAAATTGAATCTTATCCTCTATGTTTTATGTATCAATTTCCTATGATTGAAACCAACGGTCGTCGTCGAGTTCGACGCTGAGAGACCTTAGTGAATAACGCGGCTGGATGGATTGTCGGCAATATTTCTTGATTACCCCTCGCAATGGCGTCGTAGAACAGAAAACACTTCCTACTTGATTAATTAGTGCTATTTTTACATCTTTATCCGTATTAAGCTGAGTTTTTTGAGTTCCCGAGTACCCGTTCGTCTTAGGGAACAAATTATCTCTAATCTATATCTATACAGATAAATAAAATTTAAGTGTCTGTTTGTAATTCCACAATAACAGCTTTTCACTATGCATATGATAGTATACACGCTACTGACACTAAAAAACCAAGTTTTAAATTTTTTTTCAGTCTGTCTGTTTGTTCCGGGTAATCTCTGAAACGACTGTACCGATTTTAACGGGACTTTCACTGGCGGATAGCTGATGTTTCAAGGAGTAACTAAGGCTACTTTTATTTATTAAAAGTATTAAGGTTCGGCGACAATAAGGATGAAATTAAATCAACGCGGGTGAAACCGCGGGGCACTAGTGTGATAATATAATCAAAAATAGAGCTTTTCCTCGCTGATTAACCCTTTTGGGATTGACTGTAAAAACTATATTATTTAGAAATAATTTGGTATTTTTAGAAAAGTTGTTAATATGCAAATACATACCAACGGGCACGTATATTGATATATAATTGATATAGAATATATTGATATAGAAGAAGCCTTACCATGAGCTCTTATTGCCATGATAGTTTCACTCATTTATGAGACAGATGTATGTGACGTGCATACATCTGTCACTTTCACACAACTGAATTATCATTGCAATAAGAGCTCAGGTTGGGCCCCAGCATTGCTATTCAACGTGGCAATGCTGCCAGCCTTCTTGGCACGATCCCGAGAGACACCGACTTGGGACAAGTTTTCTGCCTTTAATTTGTTTTAAGTACTGTTCCTTGTATATATAATTAAGTTATAAAAACCTGTATATTTGGAATTGATATAGTTATGAAGGTTATAATAATTATAAAATATTTTTTTTTTATATTTTTTGTACCTTATAAAGTAATTGAAATGAAATGCTTTCAAAATGTAGGATATTTTTTGAAAGCATTAAAATGTGATTGTATATGAAAATCATTTACTCAGTTAAGACCGTGATTAGACATTTTGATCGTTGAGAAATGTATCACCGGTTCGGAAACTAACCTTTTAAGATGAACCGTTAAGAAACTTAACTGGCTTCATGAATTATTTATGAATAAAACAATACCTTTTCGGAAAGTTTGTTTCGCCGTTTCTTCTCCTGACAGGCTTTTATTTGCCTTAAAAGTACGTTTAATGAGTGTTCCAAGTGTCCCTTATATTATTATTCTTTGTTAAGATTGACTTGCTGTGTATGAAATATAAACCGTTAATACGAAATAGTAAAAACTGTCGTAAGAACCTATTCAGTTCTAAATAATAATAATGCGAAAACGATACGAAGTAATGGATTAAGTAATGAAAATGAAAATGATTTATTCAGTTTAGGCCCTGGTAAGGCACTTATGAATGTCGAGGAATTTACCACCGGTTCTATTTATTCAGTTATTTCAGAGTAGGAATGCCATATTCGGCTAGATTAAGATTTAAGCCTTTTCAATTATTATGTAGCACTCTATTAGTGAAGGATTTTTTTAAATATCTCATAGCATAGTTCATGCAATAGTAGACGTCACAGCGTTTTATCCACGTAGTTCCCGTTCCCGTGGGATTGCGAGAGTAAAATATAGCCTATGTTACTCGCTGATGATGTAGCTATACATAGCTGAAAGAATTTGTAAGATCGGTCAAGTAGTTTCGGAGTATATTCAATGCAAACAAACCTACAATCAAATCTTTCCTCTTAGTATTGAGGAATAAAAATATCAAATTGACTTATCTCTTATATATTTGCATATTAAAGTACTAGCTGGTGACCGCGACTCCGTCTGGATTTAACGATCATTATATTTGCGACAATTCACAGAATATATTTATGAATCATAGCATGTTAGATGTATCAGATGTGTAAGCTATATAATCGTAAAGATTCCCCAAAATACATTCAACAGTTTTGCGTGACAGAGTAACAAACATACATTCTTACAAACGTATGCATTTATAATATTAAAGTAGGCTACAGTAAATGATTAGCGCAATACCTAGAAAAATGTCATTCACCGCGTCAAATCAAGAGGCACCGTGCATGATTGTCAATAGATTTCCCTGGTTCCACTGGTTCCACTGCACAGTTCACAATAGTTTGCACAAACAAAGGCTCGAACCGGCGACCCGTGCGGCCGCGGTCGCATGGTCGACGCTACTATCTACTTCAACTAATAGGTTAGCCATTTATTTTTACCCGACTAGATACTCCTTTTCATCGTACACTGACTATGAAGTCTTGATGCTTGAAAGTTTATTTATTGTAGCGGCGTATTTGTTTGTGATACAACTTAGGAACGCGGCCATCTATGACTTGATGAATTTTCTTATTTTTTATGCATGTGACGTGGCGAATTTAATATCAACTACAGTGCCTTTATTTTGGGGTAGCCAAGTTTGTTTAGAATATATTAGAATAGAAGAGCCCTAATTACGCCTTGTAACATCAGCTATTCGCCAGTGAAAGTTCCGTTAAATTTGGTTCATCCGCTTCAGAGATTAGCCGAAACAAACAGACAGATAAAAACTTAAAAATTGTTAATAATAATTTCGTTAGAAGCTGTTAAATTTCAAACAGACATTCCAATTTCAATTGGAGATATACATTTCTTGCGTTGTGTTTTAATAATCGACAATGTTTATATTTCTTTTTTTAAATGCCTGGTTATCTGTCTACATAGAATTTCGAGACACGATCATAGCTCTAAATTCCTTTGCACACTTGACGGTCAAGTATCAACTACGTTCGAGTGCTCTATATTCAGGACTAACAATGCTTACATAGAAATTACCACCGTGGCTTCACCCCGTGCTTCGTGTACAAGCTACAGAAAACTATAGAGTCGACATTAAATGGGCTGCGTTTAAAATACCTGTCACACACACACACACACACATATTAGCATGTCAGCTACTTACTCACTACTATTAGATAAGTACATTCTACCCGAACAATTTTACTTTATAATATCACGAGCTGTGCCCCGCGGTTTCACCCGCGTAGATTAAGTTTCATCCTTATTATCGCATAACCCTAATATTTTTAAGAAATAAAAGTAGCCTAAGATACTCCTTGATACATCAGCTACCTGCTCGTTAAAATCGGTCCAGCTGTTTCGGAGATTACCCGGAACAAACAGACAGACCGACAGACAGACAGAAAGACAGACGGACAGACAGACAGACAGAGAAAATTTTTAAATCTTGGTTTTTTGGTGTCAGTAGCGTGTATTCTTTCAGATGCATTTAGTGAAAAACTGTTATTTTGGACTTACAAACAGACACTTCAATTTTATTTATCTGTATAGATATATAGATACGGAAGAGTGGTGTACCCTGTCACAGGTGTCCTAGGATACTTAAAAGGGTGCTCCAACAACATGCTTGTAATTGTATACTTGTTTTTTACACAATTAAATTATTATAAAAAAAAAAACTTGTCAGACGATTGCTAGTGACTTTCACCTTTATGACCTATGACCCCTTGTAGTACGGGCAAAATTTCAAACATATAAGCTCCCTCTTATCTGAGACTCCGTTATGGATTATTATATCTATACATCTATACAGATAAATAAAATACAAGTGTCTGTAATACAAAATAACAGCTTTTCGCTAAATGCATATGAAAGTATACACGCTACTGACACTAAAAAACCAAGTATTAAAAATTTTCTCTGTCTGTCTGTTTGACTGTCTGTTTGTTCCGGGTAATCTCTGAAACGGCTGGACGGATTTTAACGGGACTTTCACTGGTAGGTAGCTGATGTTTCAAGGAGTAACTTTTATTTATTCAAAATAATAGCATTTCGCGACAATAAGGATGAAACTAAGTCTGTGCGGGTGAAACCGCAGGGCACAGCTAATGAAAAATAAATATTAAAATTGTATTTTTAAAAAGCGCCTGTCTCTAGTGTCATAGCAAGAAGTCTACGAGACCTAACAATTGAGATCAAAGTACTTTATACCACAGTATAAATATAGCATTAACAAGAAGTATGGAATCTATGCCTATTTCTTTAAATAACAACGTTTGCTCGATCAAGCGTGAGCGTTCTCAACATTAAAGATTTTAAATTTACTCTTTAATTTACTGTCAAATTAATGTAGATTTGTCGTTTTAGAAGTACCTATTTAAAAATGTCTGTAAAACACGTGAATTATCTGTCCGTCCGTCTGTCCGTCTATCTGTCTTTCTGTCTGTCTCTCCGTTTGTTCGAGTTAATCTCTGAAACGGCTGAACCGATTTTAATGCTATATATAATATTATAATAGCTAATGTTACAAGGTACACTAATTGAATTGAATAAAAAACATAAGGGATCCGCGGGACACCTATGAAATCATGTCTACGTGGGTAAAACCGCGGGCCAAAGCTAGTCTATCTAAATATATATAACTCAAAGGTGACTGACTGACTGACATAGGGATCTATCAACGCACAGCCCAAACCACTGGACGGATCGGGCTGAAATTTGGCATGCAGGTAGATGTTATGACGTAGGCATCCGCTAAGAAAGGATTTTGATTAATTCTACCCCGAAGGGGATAAAATAGGAGAAAAAAAATTGTATGCAAGTAAATTTACGCGGGTGAAACCGCGGGGCAAAGCTAGTGTATATAATAATAATGGATCGAACTTGATAGGTATAGGTCGTTTGTTCAAAGACGTTTCAATAATAAAAAAAAAAAAAAGATGGCACGGTTTTTTATCGTTAGAGGCTTTCGAACTATAGTAGATGGCTGGATACTGCAACCTACGAAAGCTTATATATATAATTGTAGTTCTTCTTCCAAATATTTTTCGCTTAAATATTAGATTTTTTATTCATAACATACATATTTCTTATGAATACTAAAGAAAAATACGAACACGAGGCGTGACTCGAACCGACGCTATCTGCAAACCGTGCAGTTGCTCTTCCAACTGACGGCCTAGTGCGAGTTTTCTTAAAATCACCGTCACAAGTCACCGCGTCGACGTAAACGCAGATTGGTGTGGGCTCACAATAGTGTCATCTTTAGGCCGACAGAGGCGCTGCTCCCATCCCATACAAATCTGCGTTAACTTTGACGCGGTGACTTGTGACAGCGGCAGTGGAAAACTCGCACTAGGCACTCTGAGCTACTCGTGATCCTCATGCGACGAATTGTTCTTTCCCTTGTTCCTGCGGATATCGTGGGTTCGAGTCCCGCCTCGTGTTCGTATTTTTCTCACCATTTTTAAGAAATTCTTCGCTTAGTCAAATAAAGGTATTTTATGTTCGGAAAATCCCAGCAGTCCACTCCACCGCATCGCAGACTCGTCACTCAGGCAATCACCAACACCTCCCATTGATTGCCGCTACATAATGCATAGACAGTGCCACCCTACCCCTCTGTGGCCTCAAATTATACCAGCCACCAATTAAACCAGACCCATCGGTGCCTCCTTACTTCTAACCACTCAATACTTACCCACAGCGGTCAGAGCTCATGATACAGCGGTCGTGGTATGTATGTCGATAATTTCCAATCGATTTTAATAATTATGCCTGTCAGTGTCAGGGTGTAGCTGAAGTGTTTTTAGGTTTTCGTTTAATCTTTTTCTTGTTCATATCTAGTCTGTAATATTCTACGTAATATTGTAAAGCGATATGTGATTTCTCCTTTGTGTTTGTTATTTGAAGTAGTTAAGCAATGAGGACGAAAGGATGGAGATAGGCTTTGGTTTTTTAAGGGTCTTTCTAAGGGGGATGGTTATTACACGGGCCCTACTCGCTCTCTCCGAGAATCGAAACTTCGGCTGAATGTTCGCAATGTTCCTACCACGGTTTTTATACGCTCTAAAATTACGACAAAACGTGGTCTGCTAGATTTTTTTTACCTTTTTTAGTTAAATTATTTAACGAACGAAATTTTAATAAAACTACGTTTGATTATCGTTCGTTTGCAGTTTGCTTTTGGAGAAAGGAGTACTCTTAGGTGACGTCATATTGCATGCGCAATAGTAATTTTAAGAGTCTGTCTTTGTCTGTCTGTATGGCGATACTGAATAAAGTACAGTGTACCTAGTGTATGCGCTATCTATGGTACGTCACTGCTACTGAAGCCGCGGGCGGGAAGGTGAAGTGAAGCTATCACAATATAAGTACGTGAGCTTGGTCAAACTTCTGGAAAAGATTTCAACAACTCTTACACGCACCCACGCTACTCCCTGACAGCAGCTGTAGTAGGTAAATTGTGGTAAAAGTGCGGACACAGCTGTCAAATGTCAAAAAATCCTGTAAGTTATCAAATGGGGTGAGCATGTACAGATTTATTTACTGCGCGATCTAACTGACTTGTGGCGCCATCTCTTGGTTATAAATAAGACCCGATTTTGATGACATTTTTAATATATTATAGCATTTTTGGATTCCTCAATACAGATAAAGAACGTTATTAAAAGTTAGTCTATCTATATTTTGCAGTACTTTTCTGAGTATCGAACTACGTAGACGATCTACAACGGAATTAAGTATAATTAGTCAAATAGTACAAAGTATTCCGCCATCTATGAATTTAATGCGGAACTAATATAACTTTACACTGTAAATCGATTGATCTTTCAAACATCAGTTTAAAAACCAAACGCGACCATAGATGGCGCTAGCAGTATTGATTTACGTGAGGTTAATATTCTTTGGTCATCATAAAACTGATGGTAGGCCTCATGATCATATTATTCTGACGAATATAAAACTATCAACATTTAAAAGCATCGATGGATTGCGACAACCACCGATAAATTTAAACCACTTAACGCTGAAACAGTTGAAACCAAGCCACGCGACCACGGAACAGGGGGAATATTGATACAAGAATATTTATAAATTTGTAATATTTTTTTTAGTTTTTATTTTTGACAATTGAGCATTGGAACTGTGTCCACGGGCTTATAGTTGCTTGAGTGATTTATTTTGTATTTTTTAAAACTGTATAATATTCTTTGAAAGAGTAATTACTGAGTTTCTTGCCAGGTTCTTCTCAGTAAAAGCAACCTTCCGAACCTGGCGGTAGCATGCATAATCCTGTGTAATTGAGTCATTCTGACGATTTGAAAGTACTTTGTATAAAGTCTAATCGAATAAAGATATATTTGAGTTTGAGTTGAGTTTGAATATATATACGGGGACAACGTATGTGATCAATCGATGGCAACATTTATTGAAAAAAAAAAAACAAAAATAATAGACTTTTTTTAAAGAGATAGTTATGTCTCTAGCGTGCCGAAACTGAGGCGTTAAAGTTGTCAAAACTCTAGCCTCTGTCCTTAGTTGCTCTCAAGTTTTTATTCATATTTCTTACTAGCTATTACCGTGGATTCACCCGCCCAGACTTAATTTCACGAGAATCTAAATTTAATCCTTGTAACATCAGCTATCTGCCAGTAAAAGTCCCGTTAATATCAGGCAGCTCTTTCGGCGATTAGCCGACACAATCAAAAACACAAATTAAAAAAAAAATTTTTTTTTTTAGAATTAAATTTATATATCTGCGGAAACAGTACTTATGGCAAAATTTTACTGTTACGGAGGAACACTACTTATTTACCTTGTTGGTCTAGTGGTTGACCAGTTCCCTTAGCCGCCGTTAGGAGGATTTATTTATTTAGATTTTTTGATGTAAAATAAATTCTGCTTACCAGAGGTGTTGTAACAACAACACCCACATTTCACCGAAATACGATCAAGTGCAAACGTGACAGATGGTGAGTCCATCGCCGTCTCAGGCACTATACATACGTCTTTGAATTACTTCTCAGACATGTGCAGATTTCCTCACGATGTTCCCTTCACCGTAAAGCACGTGGTGTGAAAATACTGCACAAAAGTTTTTAGAAAACTCATTGGTGCAGGCCGTTGGGATTGGAACTTGCGTCGCTTGCGGCAGGCTACCACGCCCTGTTATATAGATGTGTTAGCGTTAATATCTGAGGACGTAGTGCGAGTTTTTCACTGCCGCCGTGACAAGACCCGCGTCGAAGTAAACGCAAATTTGTATAGGATCGGAACAGCGCCTCTGTCGGCCTAAAGATGACACTATTGTGAGCCCATACAAATCTGCGTTTATGTCGACGCGATGACTTGTGACGGCGATTGGCTGATGATGGCTGGCATTCTCGTCATACTTGTGAACAGGTACTGCTTGTGGAGGCTGGTCATTTCAAGCAACACTTTTAGATATAAGTAGAACTACTAGACTTTTCTTTATGTTATTTTTTATCGACATTTGTGCATTGGAACTGTGTCTATTGGGCCTACATATCTCAAGTGATTTACTTAGTTTTTTTAAATTGTATAATATTTTTGAAAAGAGTAATTACTGAATTTCTTGCCAGGTTCTTCTCAGTAAAAGCAACCTTCCGAACTTGGCGGTAGCATGTATAATCCTGTAAATTAATGTCATTGTGACGATTTGAAAGTACTTTGTAAGTCTAATCGAATAAAGATATTTTTGACTTTTGATTCTAAGAAAACTCGCACTAGGCACCTTGTGCGTGAGCATATTTTGCACACGTATTTAAGTTTAACTTGTGCCAATAAGCCATAGTTTCGACCAATGATCCCATTCAACCTGTTAAAGCAACCATATAAGTGTTAATACCAGCTTATTCTCTGATTCAACTCTCCAAGATGGTATGCTACCCTTTTTCGGTTATTTACGATTGTTTACGTGCCAGAGGTAGGAGAAAATCGGTTTTTTAAGGAAATTAGACCGGTAAATAACGGTTAACGCCTCCGTTATCGATTTTCGAGTTGAGATGAGATCAGTTTTACTGTTAGATTTCTATTTGCGAAAATGTACAATGTAGTTTTGTTTGCGGTGATTTATTGTTATGGTCTGCTGATAACCAAGCAATATAGTTAATTCAATACTATTATTAAAGAGTAATAACAGCCTTGGTAGCTGCAGTCACCTGCTACGCTACCGAGGCAAGTTCGAATCCCAGCGGGGCCTGTACTTCCTAAACTTAAGTGCTGTGATTTCATATCACGTGCTTAACGGTAAGGAAAACATCGTGAGGAAACCTGCATATGTCTGAGAAGTAATTCAAAGACATATGTAAGTATTGTGCCTGAGACAGCGATACACTCACCATCTGAGACGTTGGCACCGAATCATCTTCTGTGAAAAGTGGGTGTTGTTATTACAACACCTCTGCCTACCCCTTCGGGGAATACAGACGTGATTATATAGTATGTATGTATATTGTATATTAAAATAAAGAGGTTAAGTTTCTGAGGTTGTAGAGTAATCTCTGGTTGTGCTGAAATTATTTGAAAATAATTTTACCAATAGAAAGTTATTTATTTATCAATGTATGGTACTATCTAATGAAAATGACAAAACTATTAACTCGAAAAATTACTTTAACGTAGTAATTAAATTATACGCTGGCGAAACCGCAGGGCTCAGCTATTTTAAAATAAAGACATGCGCCTACGACCTGTTTTTTTTATTTTATTCTTTAATTGTTTCGGAACTTTTGTCTAACATAGACACGACCTTAAGAAATATTTCAGTCCTTAGACATAAGGTCCCAGAATGGTTCTCAAATGATAAATAATGCTATAATGGACAAGAAAAGTGGCGGAAAACTTGCTTAAGAAAAAAATCAAACGTCTCACGTCTTACTTCCGATGCACGTTCCCATTAAAACTATGACGTCACTGAAGATGCCTACGTAGAACAAACAGTCGTCCCAAATGGGACCAAATTAGTTTTACAATAATTAGAGTGTTGTCTCCAAAAGGGGCGTGCCATATAAGGGTGCCCAAATTGTGTGGCCAAACATTCTGTGACTTTTTTGGTGATGCGAATTGATCGACAAATGTTGGCATTGTCACTTGACAAAAGTTGTGTTAAGTGAGTGTTATGTCACCAAGGCTTCTCTCCTATGTTTTGGAGATTTTTCTGGCTTCGAATACCTTGTTTTCAATTCGTTATAACTTCTCGGGCATTAAACTGACTAAGAAGTTCTTCTCAGACAAATTTGTATGCACTGTTTTCTTTCATCGCTAAGCTCATGTGGGTGAATGAGTGTCGAAATTTTAAGAAGAGCGTATTGGTTAATACCGGTAAGGTTGGAACTTGCGTCGCAGGCGAATACTCAAAATAATGAGCCACGGCGTCTACTGCTATTGATATAATAGTTGTAACCTTGTTTGTCATCATGTATTTGCAGCTTCATTTTATTTACGATACCTAATATACTTCTAATTGCTTTAATTGTTGTTCTGTATTCCATGATAAAAAGCGTGAAACGTAAAATCTAGAGTCGTTCAACTACATCGAACTATGAATTGAAGAATAACATCGGTTTCTCTCGTTTGAAAGGACTTGCCCGACTGGGGACTGCACCTCTAGCACATTGAATTTCCCGCGGAGATTAAAATCGCCAGTGCTCCATGTGGCTAGTCGTATGGGACTCTTTCACTATATTGGCACAGCGATTCTATTGTTGATAGGCAATGTTAGAGTGTTCAAAGTAAAATTTAAAATATCTTGAAGTCAGAAGAACAGACAAAAGCGTTATGCAGGATACAAGCGATCAAAGACTACAGGTGACCGCTTACCAACAGGACGACCGTTTATTAGTCACATTTGTTTTATAAAAAAGCCATCACCTAATTCCAAACTTCCTAATCTACATATCACCCACGTGTAACACCACAAATATTTACGCACTTTCCGCTTTAGTCGTACCAAACAATAACAGATCATATTAGTACTGCTCCTTTTAAGCGTCTGATACCAAACCGAACTCATAGTGTAAACAGTTCATTCATGGCCATTGCATAACGTAACGGGCCACTTGAACCACATCACCTTTCCGACCAAAAGGAGTTGACATTGCTAAAAACAGTAAGGTCTCTTTAGGCAGGATGCCTTACAGAGATGCGACCAACTAAATATGTCGTGATTGTGTGTCATTGCACCCTTGCATGGATCCAAATTATATGGCGCGACTACATCTAGTATGGCAGACCGCGTGGTGTCTGTCTCGCTTTCATTAAGACTTAAGGTCTTCCTGGGGTTTTCCTATAGAACTGAGTCACAGAATATATTGTGGGAGAGGAATTTGAAGTTTGTAAGGATCTCAGCGAGTTAAACTGTGGTAAAACATCGTGACGAAACCTCATTAGGTTTACAAGAAGAAAGTGAAAGTTTGTGAAGATGTTAATTTATTCTGAGTCCATGATGCACTCTGAGTTTCTTGCCGGTGATTCTCAGAAGGCTAGTTTCCGAACTGGTGGTCTTCTACGTTTCTAAGTGCCTTCGTTAACGTTTTCGCCGAATATTTGTAGGATAAACTATACAGCGCTTCGTAGCGGTGACGTGAAGAACTGAAATATATTATACCAATATGATCAGTGACGCTCGTAAGTATAGATTACTAAAACAGTGCGAATCTCGTGTTAAGGATACAGGGCCTAAAATGAATAAATCATTATCATAGATTGTTGTTTCTGCCTCTCATCATGTATCCATTCAGAATTAGGTATAGTAATCGTTCGATGTATTCAGCACTGTAATTTAATAGCCATCCTGGTACTTCATCTTACCAAGTTGAACGTGTAATAAATTTTACAAATTGTTATATGATCTAGATGAAAAGACGCTTTCATAGGTGGACGTTGTCACGACCATAATAGCCCCACCCTTCCGTGGACGAGTATAACAAGCAAAGGATGAAAGGTACAGTTTCAGGGAGCTCACAAAGCTCAAAGAAAGTCTTCATTAGTGGAAAAGCAACGAATGAAGGAAACTAGCTAATTGCAATGCCTGCTGACAACAAGCGATGCGCGACGGTGAAAGGTTAATCGCGATTGTTTCGAATGTTCAAACATCTCGATGCATCACGATTTTTTTCGTCGCAGTATGGTAGAATACATCCGACAGAGAACCAAAGTAATATACTTTAATATAAATAATATAGCTCAAAGAATTAGCAAGCTGAAGTGGTAGTGGGCCGCCCATATCTCGCGAAGAACCGACAACCGCTGGGGTAAACGAGTTCTTGAGTGGAGACCGCGACTCGGCAAACGTAGTGTAGGACGCCCTCCGGCCAGGTGGGATGATGATCAGCGAAAGACTGCAGCCAGATGCTGGATGCGGCAAGCTGAAGACAGGGCGCTATGGCACTCATTAAAGAAGGCCTATGTCCAACAGTGGACCAATATAGGATGATGATGATGATCGATGGTAGCGAGTCCGATTCGCGTGTGTCACTCAACGAACTCGGCGCCATGCATCACGTCGGCTGACGATCGGTTTTATTCAGCTAGATTCGGGCCAATCGCTTGCAAAGAATAATCGGAACAATCGAAAAACTTCTCGATTGTTTCATCGCCAGATTGAGCCGATGGAAAATTTGACGAACTGCGATTGTTTTGCTGAAACATCTCGCGATCGCATCACTACTGTCAACTTAGTGTGAACTTCTGAACTAGCCACTTGGAACTAACTCTCTCCGTTCATTTCTTAGTCACCTGAATTGCTCACCGCTAACAATTGTGTTGTCAACAAACTTTCTACTTTGGTCCGAGTAATTGAATGACACTCCTAATTAAACTTATGCCCAACTGCTCTTAGATTTCAACCAATCCTTTTAAACACTATTAATCTTTTAAATTCATTACTTTTCCAGAAGGCTTCCCGAAGGGGTAAGCAGCGTTGTGACATTTCACTGAAGATTAGGGTCTCTACGTGACAGATGTTCTTTAAGAATTCTACTCGGAAATATGCGGGTTTTCTCGCGATGTTTTCCTTCACTGCTCGAGGTGTCATCACCACACTTAGCCTAACTTACCGAACCCACACTCCGCTTGGATTAGATATTGTTGCTTACGTAGCAAGCCTCGCAAACCGACTACGTCTGGAAATATACCACTTCAAATCGTCGAGGCATTTTTTTCTCCTTGTGTGAACTAGTTAAGAGCTTAAAATGTATACCTACGTTAGTTATTGAAGCCTCAATCCGCGTAAATTTCAGAACAAATGAGTAATGTAAACAGCTGGTTAGCTTGTTGGTGAATTCACCTTCGAAAAACGGGTGACTATTTTCAAGAACACATCCATTTGCGTGGATGTTCTAAACATTTTGCATCATATTATACCTAGTGTGATACTTTACAACTATTACGTTTTTAAATTGACCAATATACCTAATAATCAACGTGCTCCTGCATTTTTTGGCAGTAAGATTACACATAGAAACTTCTCACCCCCGTTTAACCCCCTTAGGGGAGGAATTTAGGCAAACTCTTTCTTAATGTATACCTACACCTCACCATAAATAAAACCCTTCAAATATCATGTCTTTAGAGAAGCAGTTTAGGCTGTGCGTTGATATGTATGTCAGACTATTCTGGATTTTGAATTTTATATGTGTTCATCGTAACATTATTTGTTTAAAATAATAGTAAATGGTTTTGTAATTCATATTGTTTTTATTGTAATAAGAAAAAAGAAAAGAATAAGACACATGTCATAAGAAAAAAAAAAAGTGTACCTGCCAGTACTGTCTGAACAAAGTTAATACATTAAAGAGTTTTTAACACTAAACAATATGTATAATTTATAAATACATACATATGAGCGATGGGGATAATGTTGCCAAAAACGTTTTATTTATGAATGTGGATGGTTTCAAGGGAAAAGGAAGGCCTATGAAAAGATGGATGGATTGTGTGAAAGATGATATGGCTTGAATGGAAGTGAATACCGATATGACGGTTGATAGAGAGAAATGGAAGAGAAGAACACATTGCGCCGACCACAAATAACATTGGATAAGGGCAGGACTATGACGATGATGATGCTAAAGCCTGTATTCCTATATGTATGTGGTGTATTTAGCACAACAGCGGGCATGCTACTAACCGGACACTAATCCAGACTGCTTACTACTGGGAAATTACAAATGGAAAAGCCCAATAACACTTTGCTCCAAGATCGAATCCAGGAGTTCGGGTTCCACAGTAGCATTTGCGTCACGAGCAAGGCAGTTGTATAGATTTGGTTTGCAAATAAGGGTCGTGACTTACCATAGAGCTGTACCAAGTAGGTCAGGTCTTCCTCGCTTCATCAGACGGCTGCCTTCCGCTTCACACATAAATTAATAATTTCAATGTCACCTCAGTACCGTTGGTATGGGCACGCGTGTAGAAAGTCAAATGGACTATCATATTATTTTCATTTCCGCCCTGACAGGAAGGTAGTGCACAGTTACTCCGCGTCAATTGCATAATAATGTGGCGTTTAACGTGCGGATCCGTGCTGATTCGTGCCCCGATTTGTATGTGTGTGGTATTAAAAAACTACTTACCATCGAAGAGCTCGAGGTAAATTCGATCATCAATGTTAAGCTTTTTTTTTTATTTATTAGGAGGAAACCTTCAAAAGGTCCCCGACCGCTCTGGGAGAGACAGGTCGGGGTAGTTGGAATTTTTATTTGAACATCAAGGAAAACAGGAAAACATCATAAGGAAACCTGCATGTCTGAGAAGTAATTCAATGTGTATATAGTGCCTGAGACGGCGATACACTCACCATCTGTCTCGTTGGCCCTTATTCATCTTCGGTGAAAGTGGTCTACCTACCCTTTCGGGGAATACAGGCGTTAGCTAAATGGATCCCCATGAACGGCATATCCCAGCATATGTATGTACAATATTAAATAAAGGATAAAAAATACCTAATATTGAGGCTATATCAAGGAATGCTACGATCAAGCTCACTTCCCTCTATAATGGTTGAGGAGGGCGATGGCTGGCATTCTCGTCATACTTGTGAACAGGTGCTGCTTGTGGGGACTGGTCATCTCAAGCTACGCATTTAGATATAAATAAAACTACTAGACTTTTCTTTATGTTAATTTTTATCGACATTTGTACATTGGAACTGTGTCCATGGGCTTACATTTCTCAAATGATTTATTTTGTGATTTTTTTTAATTGTATAATATTTTTGAAAAGAGTAATTACTGAGTTTCTTGCCAGTTTCTTCTCAGTAAAAGCAACCTTCCGAACCTGGCGGTAGCATGTATAATCCTGTAAATTGTGTCACTCTGACGATTTGAAAGTGCTTTGTATAAAGTCTAATCGAATAAAGATATTTTTGACTTTGACTTTGACTTTGACAAGTGCCAAATTATGATTATGATATTTGTAACCCTAAGTAGATATGTGACAGTTGCTACCAAGTTAATTTTAATTCCTTGCACCAAACCGTTACAATGAGGGTCTAAGAATCAGTTTGATTGTAGACAAGTTTAGTTCCGTTTTGTCCGTCGGCTGTGGTCAGTTTGTCACAGGTGCGTAATTAGGCCTAGAACGGCGCGTCCGCCGGACGAAGTAAGCTTATCGACGCTGCCATATTGAGCACGGGCCGCGCACCTCCCGCCTGCTAATGACCCCACTCCTTACTTCAAATTCATCACTCATTTAAGAGTAACACTCTGAGTAGATGAATCTGATAGAATTAGTCAAAAGCCTTAATCTATACAAATAAATAAAATTGAAGTGTCTGTTTGTAATTAAAAAATTACAGCTTTTACTAAATGCATATGAAAGTATACAGGCTACTGACATAAAAAAACCAAGTTTTAAAATTTTTCTCTGTCTGTCTGTCTGTCTGTCTGTCTGTTTGTTCCGGGTAATCTCTGAAACGGCTGGACGGATTTTAACGGGACTTTCACATGTAGGTATCTGATGTTTCAAGGAGTAACTTAGGCTACTTTTATTTATCAAAAATAGGGTTCCGCGACAATAAGGATGAAACTAAATCTACGCGGGTGAAACCGCGGGGCTCAGCTAGTACAAAATATAACCTAAGATTCAATTCAACCTAAGGTTTCCAATTTTCATATTTAAGAATTTAGTAAGAGAGCATTTATGCATTTTCCTCCTAAACGGGGTTGCGAAGGTCAGATGGCAGTCGCTTCGTATAAAAATCAGGTGATCAGCCACATCGGGTTGAATCAAGTGCCGACCCCAACAATGTATGGGATAAGGCCAGGGAGATGAGATGAGTAAGAGAGCATTTATGCAAACAGAAAATATATTTATCTTGATCCATGGAACTGTAAATTACGTGTGCCTCTATGACAACATTTAAAGGCTACAAACGAAGCAATTTTGATAAAATTCTAACCAAACTAAAACCAGCAAGGTAGGTAAGAATTGAAAACTGAAAAACGTCATCTATAAATATATTTAACTAGCTGTGCCCCGCGGTTTCACACGTGTAAATTTAGTTTCATACAAACTTTCATCCCCTATTTTTCACCTTGGTCGTAGAATTATTCAAAATTCTTTCAAAATCAAAATCAAATATATCTTTATTCGATTAGACTTCATACAAAGTACTTTCAAATCGTCAGAATGACACAATTACACAGGATTATACATGCTACCGCCAGGTTCGGAAGGTTGATTTTACTGAGAAGAACCTGGCAAGAAACTCAGTAATTACTCTTTTAAAGAATATTATACAGTTTTAAAAATACAAAATAAATTGTTCAAGCAACTATAAGCCCATGGACACAGTTCTAATGCTCAATTGTCAAAAATAAAAACTAAAAATATAGTACAAATATATGTGAGCATGGCAAATTCCAGCCAGTCAAAGCAAAATTAAGATTAATTAATTGTAGCAAAAGTACAGTGCCAATGGGATTATTTACAAACATTATCAGGTACATCCCAGGCTCCCTTATCACAAATATAATCACTTACAGTATAATATCCTTTTTCAAGCAAAACTGATTTAATTGTTTCTTTAAATTTGTTGAAGGGCAAGTTTACAATTTTTGTTGGTAATTTATTATAGAAGCGTGTGCTCTGTCCTAAAAATGAGCCATGCACTTTTTGTAGGCGATGCGCAGGCACTACAATTTTATGTTTGTGTCTTGTGTTTACGTTATGCACATCACATTTCCTTTGAAACGATCCAATGTTTTGATGCACAAATAATAAGTTAGCTAAAATATACTGTGAGGCCACTGTCAAAATTCCAATTGATTTAAATTTTTCCCTTAACGATTCTCGCGGTCCCAAATTATATATAGATCGTATAGCCCTTTTCTGTAGTGTAAATATAGAGTCTATATCAGCAGCTTTGCCCCAAATTAAAATAGCATAGGACATAACGCTATGAAAATAAGAAAAATATACAAGTCGAGCTGTTTCTATGTCGGTGAACTGTCTAATTTTTCTAATTGCATAAGCTGCGGAGCTGAGTTTTCCTGATAACTTGGATATATGTGGGCCCCACTGAAGTTTATTATCAAGGGTTACACCTAGAAATACTACAGAATCTACTATTTCCAAAGTTTCACCATTTACCATGACCTTTGTATCAACAGGTTTGACGTTTGGTAAAGTGAATTTAATACATTTAGTTTTTTTGGCATTTAAAACTAAGTTATTTACATTAAACCATTTCAATACCTGATCAAGTGCACTGTTTACATCTTCATAATTCGTTTTGGCTCTGTCGACTTCAAACAAAAGAGATGTGTCATCAGCGAACAGTACAATATCACACGTATTCTTTACTAAATTTGGTAAATCATTAATATATACTAAGAATAGAAATGGTCCTAGGATTGAACCCTGTGGGACGCCCATTAGTACTGGAGAACCGGAAGATCTGACCCCATTTACTTCGACTTTTTGAATCCGTTGACAAAGATATGATTTGATTAGGTCGAGTGCCCTACCTTTGACACCGTAATAGTTTAATTTAACTAATAAGGTTTCGTGTTGTACACAATCGAATGCCTTGGATAGGTCGCAGAATACACCTATCATGTCGTGAGCGTTTTCCCACGCTCTATAAATATGTCTAAGAGACATAACAGACCTACGTCATAACATCTACCTGCATGCCAAATGTCAGCCCGATCCGTCCAGTGGTTTGGGCTGTGCGCTGATAGATCACTAAGTCAGTCAGTCAGTCAGTCACCTTTGAGTTTTCGAGATACTCTAGATTTTTTTATCTTGTAACTCACTAAGTACGTACTGATTGTTTATTTAAAGAAAAAACGAGTCTTTGCGAGATCTTCGAAGCCACCGATATTAATAAATTTTCTACTTACGCTACATAATGTAGGTACTTGACGAAAAAACTGACTACATACATAAGTAATGTACTATTTGTAGTTGTTAAACAATACAGGTTGTATAAAGGCAGGTGCTAGTAAGTCTCCACCCCTTGTACAGACAAAAAGACATGAGAATAACTTCATACGACGTCATTCGCATGCCTGTTCAATTTACATCTAGAAACGGCAAGGCGTTTTGAGGTTAGAATTAATTACTGTTCGCTTTAATTTGTCGCGTAGGAAAATTGTAGCGCACATTGCAGTTTCATTCTTAATCAGAATCTGAGCGAATTAGTGTGTTTTTTTTTTTTTGATATAGCAGGCGTAATGTGCCTACTGTGCGTAGACTGCCTCGTTGGTCTAGTGATTAGTACTTTTGCCTGCCGATTACGAGGATCGATTCCCGGATCGGGTCATAAATAGATATTGGGTTTTTCTGTCAAGAAATTCACAATAAATGCTCGGAGTTTGGAAGTTGGCGGTATTTACTCCCCCGTGCCTCGGAAAGCACGTTAAGCCGTTGGTACTAAGCCTGATCTCGTAATTCAGAGTTGTGGTAGAATTACGAACGATAGATCATGCTAAGTGTTACCTCTCAACACGAAAGGGTAAGGTACAACGCATGACGAGTACAGAAAATCCTTCAGTCAGGGTTTACCTAAAAAGTAGTTTATAAATTCACGTTATAACAAAACTTCATGTAAGAATTTACTATTTCACGTTAGAATCTTCGCTATGAATAGTGCTTCGCTATAATCTACCCCTTCGGGGACCCTTCTGGAAAAGCGTCAGTTTACTCTAGTTTCCAATGAAATCTTAACCTTAGCGCTCCACTGCATATCTCGAAATTAATCCTACGTTACTTGGGTGTAGTACTTACTTACTCAATACCAGTTTGTAAAAATTAAAAAATAAAATTCTCGAGATAACGATCCCGCCCAACATGAAAACGAAATACGATTACAAACAGCCAATGGCACCGCACACGCGCGTCAAACTAGATGTCCCCTATCAAAATTCGAGGCACAACTCGACGACACATCTTTTTCATTTACTCCAAGGAATCTCCCGTAAATTCCTGCGGGCGCATTAAAATTGTATAGGATCCTGGTTTTTGCCCCGGTATCGTATGTGACGGTGGGCAAACGGGTACATAATTGTAATTAACATGAGATTTCCCGTAATAACCGGGGAGTGTGCGCTGCTCCGAAATGGCATCGGCCGGTTTTTGTCCCGGCGCGTACGCTGAATATCATAAGCTACGTGCGTGGCTCGATACACCCGGGGGCATTTTTCCTTGCGACTGTGTTCTTAGAATAATAATATAATATAATCTAATATACACGTATCTTCAACAGGCTAACAAGGGAGTGAATACTTAGATGAGGATTGATAGAGATAGATACATTCATAAAAAATTATATAGATAATCTTTACAATAATATAAAACCTATAAAATATTATTTTAATCTGGTATAGTAATTTATAATGACGAATGCGTTAGTCTAGCCTAACCATCAAGTGTCGCGGATTTGACTCCCGAGTCAAGCCAAACATGTTATAATGCTCATTTGTATTTGCCTTGTGTGTGAGAGTTCAAAATCTATAGTGCAGTGTTTATTTCAAAACATTATTCATTAGAAATTAACCACCGGTATTTTCTTCTCCAATATTATTGTGACATTATTATTATTATAAAATTGTAATTATATAAATAGTCGTCAATAACCCCCCGTGTGCCCTTACTACGCCGTACAGACTGCGCTACGCCTGCTGTACGTGCGGCTCACGACTGCCTATCTGCAATTGATGTGCACTGTTCTATGTCACGACACGATGGCGATACGAGGACGAAAAGCAATTATAGACTTTCCACCCCAATATCTAAGAACACATTTTTAACCGACTTCAAAAAAAGGAGGACAATTCTCAATTCGACCTTATGAATATATTTTTTTTTATCATTCTGTATTTGGACCTTTCTGAGAACATACACTTACATTTCAGGAATCTGAAACAATTTAAATTTGGATGAAACAATTGTCAATAACCCGCTCAACCTTGGCTTTCTTGGGTTTTCTTTTAGTATTTATTTGAATCGTGAATGCGCAAAATTTTACCATAACATAGGAACATTAAGCTGTGGATTTCTGTAGGATGATGACGATAATGATGGTAGAGACATTGTAAGAGAGTTAAATATGTTTGTCGTCTAAACAATCGTATAGTGTAAATATAATTTTCCCCGTGGATCCTTACGTCTGGCTGTGCGTCGTCGCTCGCGGTGTTTTTTTGTTCCAGCTCGTAACACGATCGGGCCATCTCATAATTTCAGCGTTTTTCCCCCGCTCCTGCCACGGCCTTATTAAGGGACAGATCCGTTCTCCGATTACAAGCGGATAGTTGCAAGATGATTGACACTCGCTATTTGCTATCTAATCACAAGACACGCTACTTAATAATAGTTTTTTTTATTAGATATTAGATTATTAGATAAAATATCAAATATGATTCAAACGCAAACTCAAATATATCTTTATTCGATTAGACTTTATACAAAGTACTTTCAAATCGTCAGAATGATACAATTACACAGGATTATACATGCTACCGCTAGTATATATTCGAAATTAATTATATATTCATGTATTATATTCGCTGAACCGTGTAAAGCATGGAACATTGTTTTATTTGTATAGATTCTAAATTGATATAAAAAAATAATGCTCGCGTCATCTCAGAAGGTAGGCAGAGGTGTTGTAATAACACCCACATTTCACCGAATATGATTAAGTGCCAACGTGACAGAGGGTGAGTCCTTCGCCGTCTCAGGCACTATACATACGTCTATGAATTACTTCTCAGACACAGGTCACGATGTTTTCCTTCACCGTAAAGCACATGGTGTAGAATCACTGCACATAGCATACCTACTATGTTTATTAGACCTATATTTTTAAGTGATTTCCAATTCTTCCAAATTTCCATTTCGATTTAAATCTTCGCAATCAAGCCACCTCGCTCTACTTAGCTTCTTAGCTTCTCTAAAGTTCAAAAAAAGATAAGTAATTTTACCTAAATACATAACTCGTATCGAATACGACTGAATAATGTCTTGATGGTAACTGCTAAGCTTCGGTTTCGTATTAAAATATACTAAAACGATAATTGTGAACTTTTCAATTCCCCGTAATTGAATAAGCAATTGAATTATAAATAGGTATAATGTAAAAAGGGAAGAAGGCAATGTCAATATATTCATGATACTTAATTAGACCCGTGTCTAAGATAGATTGAGGTAAATGTACCATTTGTTAGCAGGGCTCGAAGTTTTGTATGGACTTGCTGAGCACGCTATGCTTTTGACATAAAGATGCGGGGATTTAACACAAAAAAACGCAATTCTTTCATAAAAGCTTTGCTGCTAACTTTCACGAACATTTAAGCGCTACTTAAATGATTTGTGAAATACTTACCTAATAAAATTACTTTACTCATTTATATGAAACTCCAATAGTTACGTATCTTCTGGTGATACGGACTTTAAATGATGCACATAGTTTTGGACCGAGTTTGGTCCAGTCTTGGTTGAAACCATGTTTTTCAATAAAGGGTCTAAGCATCTAATTAAAGTAAGATGTATTTAGTGAAAAGTCGTTAATTTGGAATTACAAACAGAAAATTCATTTTTATTTATCTGAGTGCCTAGTGCGAGTTTTTCACTGCCGCCGTCATAAGTCACCGCGTCAAAGTTAACGCAGATTTGTATAGGATCGGAACAGCGCCTCTGTCGGCCTAAAGATGACACTATTGTGAGCCCATACAAATCTGCGTTTACGTCGACGCGGTGACTTGTGACGGCGATTTTAAGAAAATTCGCACTAGACACTCAGATAAATAAAAATGAATTTGTATGTATAGAGTAACGCGTTTTATAACAGCAACAATATTTTAATTGTCTAATGAATATCTATACAGATAAATAAAATTGAAGTGTCTGTTTGTAATTCCAAAATAACAGCTTTTCACTAAATGCATATGAAAGTATACACGCTACTGACACTAAAAACCAAGTTTTAAAAACTATCTGTCCGTCTGTCTGTTTGTTCCGGGTAATCTCTGAAACGGCTGGATGGATTTTAACGGGACTTTCACTGGTACGTAGCTGACGTTTCAAGGAGTAACAAAAATATTAGGGATCCGCGACAATAAGGATGAAACTAAATCTACGCGGGTGAAACCGCGGGGCACAGCTAGTAGCTAATAAACACGTGTACCAAGGCAGCGTTTTTGTCATGAAAATGTCCGTCGTGGATGTGCAAATAGAATAGCAGACGTAACTTTAAATAACTTTTAGTTCGCATACCTTGCATAACTGAGTACACGATGTGCGCTTTTGCATAGTTTTTTGTAAATGTTATTTAATAAATGTGCAGCATGTACTAGATGTATGATGAAGTAGAAAAATGTGTTGGCACAAACAAAATGTGTTTGTAAAAATTATGCACAGCAAAAATATTTGCTCATATTTATGTGTTAAAGCGGTTTTATCTGCGTTGTTAATTTCGTGAGTAACCCGTGGAAACTTAATATTTTTTTAAATAAAAGAGGCCTAGCTTTCGGAGATTAGCGGGAACAAACTGACAGACAGACGGACTGACAGACAAAAACATTTTTTATATGAGTAGGTACCTACCTACTCTCATATGCATTTAGTGATCAGTTAATTTGAAATAACAACCAGGCACTTTAATTTAAGCGACTTAATATTTTTGTGTTTGAAACTCAAAATTAAAAAAATATCATTGTTTGATTATACTTTCAAAAGAAAATACGCTTAAAAGACGGATGGCGATAATCTCACCATTCTTCGCGGTGGCATCTAATTATTTTCGGTAATAAGTGGGTGCCGTACACCCCTGCCTTGTAGCAAATATACAATTATAATGAAGTGTGCAGTTTTGTTACTGCATCAAACATGTTTGCTTCTTTCCGTCACATAGTATTGTCTAATTATAATAGTATAACGCTCCGTTTTATCCGCCGTAGTCGGGTAAAACAAAGTTGTAGTTTTCAGATGTTAAACAAGGATTTTATGACCAATTTGCCTGGCAAACGACATATAGATTCAGGTAAATTGCCAGAATATTTGTCACAAAAATGTTCGAATAAACCGTCGGCCTAATTTCTGCCTATAAAATTCTAGTTGATACCTACAAAAGTAATATGAAATGATATCCGTTTTAACAAACTATGTATAGCCTTGAATCTATTGATATTCTACGAAGTTATTTAACATATTAATACCTTGATTTTCGAACAAGTAAACTAATATTTTGCTACTTCAAACTGTACCATCATTATCATTAAAAAATACCATTATCAACTATGATGTTGACTACATAGTTGAAGCAGCGCGAATTAAGAATTTCTTAAGCTTTGACGGTAGCAAAATGAAACGTCACAGCTGAAAAGTTCTTTATACATTCTGCTTAAGCCGATGATATTAGACATTTAAAACTAAGATATTAAAAACTATCTTCAGATACTCATCAGCTTTTCAAAGAGCTTGCACGTCGTCTGGTAGAAGCCTCTCGTGACAAGAGAGCTGGGGCTTTTCTCGCCCAGAGAATCAGCATTGCTATTCAACGTGGCAATGCTGCCAGTCTTCTTGGCACGATCCCGAGAGACACCGACTTGGGATAAGTAGTTTTAAGTGCTGTTCCTTGTATATATAATTAAGTTTTTATTGAATAAATCTTCAGAAATTTGTTTCGGAAATAATTAAAAGAGTTCCCTAAAGCATCAACTGTAATCAAATCACAATCTTCCAACTTTACCAGACAAGCAAGCCTTGAAATAACCGATTACAAATTACAACCACAACCGGGGCCAAAAAAACCGATTTATACTGTCACATGCCAGCAGGTTCCACGTGAAAATCGTCCTTCGCGGCGCGTGCGCAAGAATGACAGCCTTTTGCGGAGCGGACGCTGGGCTATGGTTTAGGTGGCGCGTGTCGGGCATACGGATTATTGAGGGTACAGTGACTGTTTGTGGTTGCACTTTTGGGACTTTGTTTCAGCTTGCAGTATTCATTAACTTAATATTTACAGCCGTGGAAGTCGTGTTTTGGCAGTCGTCTGCTAGACAAGCGACGTTGGAATCCCAGCGACCTGTACTAAAAAAAATTCTAAACACTTAAGTGCAATAATTTCATACCGCGTGTTACGGTGCAGGAAAACACCGTGAAACCAGCATATGTATGAGAAGGATTTCAAAAAGTGCCTGAGACGGCGATGGATTCACCCTTTGTCACGTTGGCACTTAATCAAATTGAGTGAAATGTGTGTGTTATTGTACACCACTTACTCCTTCTGGAATATCCCAAAATCCTCTGGTCCCCTTTAGGAATATTCCAGCGTGAGCATATTTATTTTATAACTAGCTGTGCCCTGCGGTTTCACCCACGTAGATTTAGTTTCATCCTTATTGTCACGGAACCCTAATATATTAATGAATAAAAGTATCCTAGGTTACTCCTTGATACATCAGCTACCTGCCAGTGAAAGTCCCGTTAAAATCAGTCCAGCCGTTTCAGAGATTACCCGGAACAAACAGACAGACAGACAGACAGACAGAGAAATTTTTTAAAATTTGGTTTTTTATTGTCTGTAGCGTGTATACTTCCATATGCATTTAGTGAAAAGCTGTTATTTTGGAATCACAAACAGACACTTCAATTTTATTTATCTGTATAGAATAGAATATAGAATATAGATATCTATTAATTTATACCAACCACATAGGTGGCAAACTATCAGTTGGCGGTAAATAGTAACATGTTTATAAAAATGGTTAGGAAACATGAGGTGGGAGCCGAATCCACGAACTGCAAACCGTGCACTTGCCCTGCCAACTGATAAATGCGAGATCACCTTATGCCTCGAAGTTTTTCTTCCCTTTTTTGGCGGTTTTAGGGGCGCCTTGTCGTGTATAACCTTCGACGACAAGCCTCCAGCCTGGGTTAAAGATCATCCCTATGCTGAGGCTGAGCATGATATCTCACTTCAAAGCCAAAAGATCTGAGGATCTGGTACGGAAATATCCAACCTTTGAACACATAAAATGGTCACCCCAATTAAATGTGACGCGCGAACCCAATTAAGGCAACCATTATTATACTAATGTGTCCATAGAGCAGTCATTGGTAAAGTTGTCATGTACTCGATACAATGAATGTTTAATAGTTGTGTTTTCAACAATGCCCTACGTCTGCAGGAAAATTTTATTGTTTTCATTACAGTTGAAAGACCTGTCAAAGGCTGAAGTGCGTTGTACTCGTACCTGAATTTCAATACATATATATAAGGACTAGCTGTGCCCCGTTTCACCCGCGTAGATTTCGTTTCATCCTTACTGTCGCGGAACCCTAATATTTTTAATAAATAAAAGTAGCCTATGTTACTCCTTGAAACATCAGCTACCTGCCAGTGAAAGTCCCTGTAAAATCCATCCAGTCGTTTCAGAGATTACCCGGAGCAAACAGACAGACAGACGGACAGACAAGACAGAAAAATTTTAAAAGTTGGTTTTTCAGTGTCAGCAGCGTGTATACTTTCGTATGCATTTAGTGAAAAGCTGTAATTTAGAATTACAAACAGATAGAAGAGATAAAATCTAGTGTGGAGAGTTAACAAGCAAATCGAAATAGTTATTGCAATATTCGCATACCCTTTTAAATATACATAACTTACCTAATAAGTAAGAAGCACATCCTTCGGAGCATATCTATACAGATAAATAAAATTGAAGTGTCTGTTTGTAATTCATAAATAACAGCTTTTCACTAAATGCATATGAAAGTATATATACACGATGCTGACACAAAAAAACCAAGTTTTAAATTTTTTCTCTGTCCGTCTGTCTGTTTGTTCCGGGTAATCTCTGAAACGGCTGGACGGATTTTAACGGGACTTTCACTGGTAGGTAGCTGATGTTTCAAGGAGTAACTTAGGCTACTTTTATTTATTAAAAATATAAGGGTTCCACGACAATAAGGATGAAACTAAATCTACGCGGGTGAAACCTTAGGGCTAAGCTAGTTTCTTCATAAAATATTAGGAAGTGTTGAAACTATGCTCAGATGTAACCAGACATTCTAAAGACCATCTAAAGCTCTCATTATAAATAAGGTGCTAATTATACTAGCAATTATGTCAGTAATTTGTTCCAAGATGTTTAGAACCTTGCATTACGTATTGATATAAAAATTTCACGTCGCGTATGTCAGAAGGGATTTCACGTAATGTGGTTTAATTTAGAGTTTCCAAACTTGTTACGAACTTAAGCAATTTTACTTGTCACTAACAGATTTTGATCGTAACAGATGTAAATCGTCTGAACATAATGGTAAAATTGTATATACATAACAAATTGTTGTTTTCTTAAAATTGTTACGATGTGTGTCCGAATCTATACTAACATATGAAGCAGAAGAGTTTGTTTGTTCGCTTGAATGCGCTGATCCCAGGAACTATAAGTCCGATTTGAAAAATTCTTTAGAGATAGCTCATTTATCAAGGAAAGCAGCTGTGGGTTAAAGTTAGCGTTAGCCCAAAGTAACTATTCCACGCGGACGAAGTCGCAGACAGAAGCTAAGTAATTATTTGATAGAACATTTGAATTGTTACGATGTTTATTCTGCTGGCAGTCTTAAGTTTGGAAACAGTAGAACATTTTGATTATTTAGCTTCAAAAATGACGTTCAATGAGTGTTCCAAGTTTTAAACTAGCTGTGCCCCGCGGTTTCATCCTCGTGGACTTAATTTAATGGGAGGCCAAGGAACCCAAATTTAAAAAAAATAAAAGTAGCCTATGTTACTCCTTGAAGCATCAGCTATCTGCCAGTGGAAGTCCCGCAAAATCGGTCCGGAAATTGGATTTATATGTCTACCGTATCTACTTTCATATGTATTTAGTAAAAAGCTGTTATTTTTGGAATTACAAACAGACACTTCTATTTTATTTATCTGTATAGATGTATAGATTTAATTGCAGAATTGCAAAGCTTGATTAAGAAAGTATTGCAACTACTACTCTATCTGACATTAATTTCCGCTTGGAAGTTACATAAGAATGTCAATCACTCCATATTACTTGAAACTATTCTATTCCTAATCCGCAACAAAAGCCGGACATTCTTAAATAATTAATCCGACGGCTGTTACAAGAGTGGTGTAGCAGCGTTTCTTCACTCGCTACACAGATGGCGCTACTCGTTAACATTTGCAGTTTGAGGGCAAATTCACGAAACTAAATCGTGCAATAAGAGTTTTTGAGCGCATTGCACTATATATACAAGTTTCCAACTAGAACAGTTGGAGCCGCGGTTCCCCAGGCATGACACCCGCTTGGCTGGAAGATCTTTCCTTTACTGGGGATGAGCATGATCACTTGCTCTCCCCAAACTGGCTGAACTAGTTCATTATCGAGAGGGCTATGTATCATCACGCTGCGTAAACGAAGTCACGGTTACACACAAGGTTACAGCTAGCGTTAGCCCACTATTCCACGCGGACGAAGTCGCGGACAGAAGCTATTAAAGTATACTTATTAGTAAGCTAATTTATACATCTTTACAGATAAATAAAATTGAAGTGTCTGTTTGTGACTCAAAAAAAATAAACAGGTTTTCACTAAATTCGTATGCAAGTATATAAACGGTACTTGCATAAAACCTATTTTCAAAAATTCTTTCTCTATTTGTCTGTTTGTTCCAGATTATCTCTGAAACGTAGGACATAAAATTGACCAAGAGGCATTAATAGTCTTCTAATACAATTATTTCACAAAACAAAACATGTGATTTATGTAACTAATGTTAATTGTAGACCGCTTGCTTTTGGCTTCAAATTGCAAAATTGAATGACGAAATATATATATAATATCAGCCGTGCGGTGTGTTCACCACACCTGGATTGGTTAACCGCAGATTGTCACAATCAATGCACACGCGTTTATCACAAATTACAATAATTAGCAACGCATATTTTAATGATAAAACGAATAGTCTACATAGTGATTTAACTCAAATAATTAGCATATTTGCACATTTGTTATTTGGTATCGTGTAGTTCAGTAGTTGGTGACTACCCGAGGTCCCCAGGGAGCATGTTATGCCGTCGTTCAAGGCTTATTCAACATCTTTGGAAATCGGCTATTAAAAATTACATTTATTTTTTCTAATGTTGGGAGTGAATTTGGGACTGATATGACGGCTGATAGAGAGAAATGGAAGAGAAGAATACATTGCACCGACCGCAAATAACATGGGATAAGGGCAGTAGGATGATAATGATCATGGTGTGAAAGGGTTTTTAGAAATATATAACATCACTTCTGCCTGCTTCGTTGGTCTAGTGCCGGGATAGTAAGGCCGGGCAAAGGGTTATTGGGTTCTTTCATCTGTAATTTCCCGGTTTCTGGATTAGTGCCCGGTCAATGCAGTGCAATGCAACTATGATGTAATGTAAGGATCGTAGCATGTAGCAAACGGTGGTCTCTGACTACCCCCATGGGATACAGGCCCGAGCATATTTATGTATATTACAAGCTGTGCCCTGCGGTTTCACCCGCGTAGATTTAGTTTCATCCTTATTGTCACGGTACCCTAATATTTTTGATAAATAAAAGTAGCCTAAGTTACTACTTGAAACCTCAGCTACCTGATAGTGAAAGTCCCGTTAAAATCGGTCCAGCCGTTTCAGAGATTACCCGGAAGAAACAGACAGACAGAGAAAAAGTTTAAAACTTGTTTTTTTTATGGCAGTAGCGTGTATACTTTCAAATGCATTTAGTGAAAAACTGTTATTTTAGAATTACAAACAGACACTTCAATTTTATTTATCTGTATAGAGTTGTAATACCTATGAAATCCAAGTTTTAAAAGTCTGCTTTATTTTTGCAATAATTTCGTTTCAAACAAATGCAGTAACTTCGCAATGTTTTCCTTCTTTGTAAATATCTTGGTATAGTTGTAACACAGCTATTTGTATACAATCGCAACGGACAAGCGAATGTAATATCAATTTGTATGTATTAAATACAGGAATTAGGTTTGCACACAGTAGTGACACGGCGACAAGTCGATGTTAGATCTGATAGCCTTAGTGGTACCTACTAGTCTATCTATTGTGTTGTTTATGGGTCGATTGTATACATTAGTTTTGAGTGACTACTGAATTTTAAATTCAGTACTAGCTGTGCCCGGCAAATTTCGATTTGCCATATAATTTTTAAGGTGGACCAGCCCTATCACTTAGGGGTATGAAAAAGCATTTGAGAGAAGAATTGGTCAAACTGTTCCGGAGGAGTTTTGATACAAACATGGGAATTTTATTCAGTCATACATATGCTCACGCCTGTATTCCCCGAATAATAATATGTTAGTATTATTATTTATATAGTAACAAAAAGTAAAAATTATAAACATGAAATAAAAATAAAGTACCATTGATTTCTATAGAATTCTCTATTGGTAGCGCATAAGACTAAGTTTTAATACTTTCTTGATCTTGGTCCTTCGAGCCAGATTTATGTTTGATCTACAAAGTTAAGTGAAATCAAGCGTATAAGTATATATTAACAACTATAATAGTAGTTTAATACTATGTTAAACTAGACTTAAGAACTAGTTGTATGTTCGAGGGATAGAACAGGTATGTAATGCTCAGATCTCCTTATTGGTATCATGTCACATGTTTGGACAGTGGCGTGGAGTTGTGTTCACTTCATAAAAACATTCAAAGAAGAACGTTACGTTTTTTGAAGTCGGTTTTTAAGTGCGTTAACTCGTCCCTCGTGTCTATACGGTCCATTTTGGACGAATTAGGGAAAATCAAAATAAATTTAATTTTTATACTGCCTCGTCCCACGTTTCTTTGACCGAAGGCAAAAGGACATACATACGCTTACGCCTGTATCCCATAGGGGTAGGCAGACACAACTTTACTTCTTTCGCTTTGAAAGGCAAAAGGAATCACTTGTTTTGGGAAAATATTATATCTATGGAAAATTAAGCATGTACGTAAAACCACTTGCGATAAAATATTGCTATATTTATCTTTTTACGTACATCTGAAACAGTACCTACTTAACTTAGTAATAGAATAAAATCAAACTAAAACTTAATTACATGTTCTCCACATGTAATTAAGTTTTTGTTTGATGGTTATTTAATTATACCTTAAATTAGTCAATGAAAAGTGATCATTATACAATATAATTTTAAACATACCCTGAGAAAAGTAATGACTTACTTGATAACGTGAAAAATACCTATTTAAGAGGTTACCATTATTAGGACTTAAGAAAACGAAGATAAATAATTAGTCAGACAATAAAATAATTATTGTAAAACAAGGCACGCAATGGATTCGCAACGATGCTTAAATATGTAATTATTCGATAGGTATCGTTTTTTTGTGACTCCATCGTTTCATAGCCATCGATATTGTACATTCATTATCAATTAAGTATTGCGATTGGTTCTCCGTCAACCAATCAGAAACAAGCAAATATGTTATTAAATATCGAACAGTAATGTTAACGCCACACAGACACAGTATATATTATATAAACTTAATAAACAGTATGGAATCCAGACCATTTTTTTTGCAATATAAAACTGTCCCATCGAGCGTGAGAGCATGATTATATTACGCTTATCCCCTTATTACAAAACATTATTTAAACGAAGACTAAACTAAACTCGGACTAAAACAACGTCCATTGCCAAAGAGATACTACTTTTAAGCCAAGAACTCAAAAAGTGTTTAAAATTTACTCCTTAATTTATTGACAAAGTAATGTCGATTTGGAGTTTGGCAAAATGACATTTAAGCATGTAAAAGACGTATACGCCATGACGTGTCATCCCTTACTGACGTTACGCCTGAGATGCTTATAATATCACAGGCGCGCCTGTGTATGTAATTTCGAACGATTTATTCCTAGATTCCGTACTGCTTCTAGTAAGCTTATATGTATGCTGTGACATAGTCAAGTCAAACTTCGCCAGATAACTAAGAACCGTAAGAACCAATATTTTTAACTGTCTTATTAACATTTCAATAAGCTTGGAATAAGCTTGTCTTTTAAAACTGGTCATTGATTTTTTTATATGTGCCTTTGGAAGTTTTTACTAGGTACAACTCATGATTGGATATTTGTATTTTTTGTGCAATGGCGGTATGCGATGTTCCGCAAAAAGTGCGCTAATAGTTTCACTTGTATTCATAGAAAAAGTTGTTAAATTAGAATGAAATAGGTAGGTAATTTAATATAACAATCAATTACATCCTTACAACGGATGTTATGAATGTTTATTTAAACACTAGCTGTGTCCTGCGGTTTCGCTCGCGTAGATTTTATTTCAATCCCGCGGAAACCTAAATTTTTAAAACAAAAGTAGGTTAAGTTACTCCTTGTAACATTAGCTATATGCTAGACACAGAGAATTTCTTAAAACTTGGGTTTTCAGTGTCAGTAGCGTGTATACTTTAATATGCATTTAGTGAAAAGCTGTTATTTTGGAATTACAAACAAACACTTTTATTTATCTTTATAATTTTATATATCTGTATAGAAGATACAAACACAATATACGTATTTTTATTGTTTTACGACGGTATGGTATATATTGAAACACATGAACACATTTACATTTATTTTTATTATAAAAAACGAAAAGGAACATTTTTATTTAATACAAGTACATAATAAGAAAAAACAAAAGTTACAGCATTGTTACAGCTTTTATAGAACATTAAATACAGCCACAGATATTAAAAATCGGAACACCTTATTAAGGAAAACTTATTTTTTCCAATAAGTATTTATTTATGTGGTCTTAGTAAACTAAAAGAATTATTTAAATACTGATGACAGCAAAATTATTATTATAAATGCTTCTCTATAGGTATTGATAAAGTTAACATAAAACAGTTTTGTGATATTTAAGGATGCGGTTTGATGTAACAGGTGAACAAATAAACAGTTTATTTTCGTTCAAATGGCAAAAAAAAAATGAAAAAAAAAAAATTTTGAATTTTTTTTTTTATGTACTTTATCATCGCACCGCATCCTAAAAGGAAACTAAAAACTTAAATTAGATTATACATTCCTATAAACATAATAAAATTAAAAAGATAGGATAATTATAGGAAAGGAAAATGTAATAAGCTTGTGCTTAGTACATACATTCTAGATTTTCGCTAGACAAACACAGGATATTATAGTTTGGTACAAAAATATGGACATTTCCCATAAAATGTTCGTTTACATTACAAACTACTTAAATACAATAAATTAGGCATTCGCATCCTCAGTTATTATACACATATCAATTTGATGTTAGATAAACGCACAACAAAAAAAATAAATTTTTTTTTAATTAAAATTTTTTGGTAATAATTTACGAAACACGCTATAATTGTTAGGTACGTGTCGTATAATTTCTAACATAGATTGAGCTATGGAGGATATATATAACTCAGTTGCAGAGCAATAGAGAGTAATTTTTAATTCCCTCGATAATTTTATTCAAATGCATATCAATTAGTAAATGTATTCAAGAATGGAATCAATGTGCCAGTAATTATTAAAGATGATCTTTTATCTCTTTACCACAAAGCGCTTCGTAGTAATTTATTTTTAATCTGATATTTTAATATAAATAAATTATATTGCAATGACAACATTGCCACTGAAAGAAAAAAAAAATCATAAATATTGTATTTTTTATACAATATTTATTTTGGTGTATTGAAGTTGAAAAAAAAATTTTTTTTCATAAAGACTGTGTTTATATATTCTTTATTTAGTTTAGTATTTATTAGTATTAAAAAAATAAACAAAATGTTTACAAACACTTCGAGAAATCACTCGCTACTCCCCTGCAATGTAAGCGCAGCATTACATTTGCTATTATATGCAGATTATATTTCTACTTAACTATTAAATCCTTTTACAGATTAAAATGGATATTGTAATGAATAAGTCCAAATACAAAACTTTGGTACAATGAACAAAAAAATCAGTGAATTTATCATAAATATATGAAGACTACTACAGTTAAGCCAGCCTTCTTTTACAATGCTTCTGAAACCAAAAAAACACAATATTATTGTTATTGAGAGAAAAAAAAAACAAAAAAATAAACCGACTCATCTATTCTCAATATTATAAAGAGGAAAGATTTGTATGTTTGTAACGAATTGGCTCAAAAAGTACTAGACCGATCTTGAATATTCTTTCAGCAATAGATAGCTTCATTATCAGCGAGTAACATAGGTTATATTTTATCCTCGTACTGCTACGGGAACAGAAACTACGCGGGTTAAACCGCGGGACGTCCGTTAGTGTTTAATAAACGAAAAAATAAGTTGGTCAAAGTATATGACATTTGCATAACGGCATTGCGAGGGAAAAAAAGGGGAAAATGAAAATGATTTATTCAGTTTAGGCCCCGGTAAGGCACTTATGAATGTATTTTTTTTAATTTACCACCAAAAAAGAAGCAGATAGACTAGACAAACCATTTTTTTATTATTTTGTTCTGCATTTTTTTACAATCGTCAGAATTTACACAGTCACCAATATTTATATGGTTATGGAATCCTATTTGATATAGTAAAGTCAGGAACTGTTGTAACATACCATTTCCCTGTCACTTTCTGCCGGTACTGAGGTCCTGCAGTTCACTGCTGTCGTCACTGGAAGCGCTGATGGGGCAGCCATTGCTGGTCGGAGCTCCGGCAGCAGCCATGGCCATCGATAGTGGGATGGTGATGAACTGAGGTTGGCCTGATGATGACGCTGTATGACAAACGTTTATCTTTTAAGGGCTATTTACGCTTAATCACCTATCTCATGAAAAGTTCAAGAGTAGGTAAAAGTAAAAGGACAACCAGTGTTTTATCGAAGCTGTCAGCATCGTATCATGTTCCTCGAGACATAGATGGATATGCTCACGCCTGTATTCCCCAAAGGGGTAGGCAGAGGTATTATAATAACAACACCCACTTTACATCGAAATTATAAAGTGCCAACGTGTCAGATGTTGAGACTATCACCGCCTCAGGCACTATACATACGTCTCTTGAGTGACTTCTCAGACATATATCCTCACGATGTTTTCTTCACCGTAAAACCAGTGGTGTAAAATCATTGCACATTGCACAAGTTTTTAGAAAAACTCATCGGTGCATGTCTTGCTGAGACTGCTTGAGTCCCATGGCCACTACGGTTCCTCGTGACTTTTTAAATTGATTTATTAGACACTGAAAGAACCTATAACTTTTCAAGATCATATTGACATGAAGATTGAAGATTAATGAATATAGAAAAACTTGGTTTGGCTTGGCTAAAATCATGATGATAGATGTGTGTTAATACTCACCGCCTTCTTGAGCTTGATTCGCCAGTCCCAGTATGAAGCTATGAGGGTAGCTCATAGCCAGGTTGCCAAGACCTAGACTAGACCCCAGACCGTCCAAGCCGACACCCGCCAGCCCGCCGGAGTGGTACAACATGGCTCCTCCAGGCAGGTTGATCTTGGGCAAGATCTTCGGCAACGAAGGTTGACTGGATTTACTGCTGTCAGCTTCTTGGGTCGTTGAAGACGTAGACGCATGCGGTTCCTGGTGTGGTTCCCTGGGAAAAAGTGATTATCATAATTGTTTTTTGTACTCTTTTTAAATACGGTATTATTGCGCTTTTTTCATCTATATATATATATATACATGATATATATACTGACTGATTGACATAGTGATCTATCATCGTACGGCCCAAACCACTGGACGAATCGGGCTGAAATTTGGCATGCAGGTAGATGTTATAAAGTAGGCATCCGCTAAGAAGCATTTTGATTAATTCTACCCCCAAGGGGATAAAAAAGGGGATGAAAGTTTGTAAAAACTTAATTTACGCGGGTGAAACCGCGGGGCACAGCTAGTTATATATATAGTTTAAGTTATGGCAAATGCAAAGCAATTGCCATCTGGCCTTCGCAACCTCTTACGAGGAAAATCGGTGATCTGGGTTAAGCCAGTTGTCAGAACTTTATCGTTGGGGGGTCGAAATTTTGTATGTGAAATCGCACTGTCACGCAGGTGAAGCTGTGGGAAGATAGTATAGTCATAATTCGAGACATTATACCACATTACTCGTAAGCCCACGGATAAATGAATTAAGGCGATAATATATCCTTTGGATGCTGACACTGGGAGCGGATATCCATTTGGCTGAGAGCCAATTCAAGTAAAATTTCCGGTATAAATTCAGTTTTCCGCACCGTATGCGAAACTAAAATATTAAACTTATTTAATAAGTATTGTGCATCTGTGATCTTCAACGGGCCAACTAAGATCGTTTGAAACACTGTGCCTTAAGAACATAAAGGTCTATTAAAAGTTTTGAAATATAATAATAAGAAAATTGTCTAGATTCATCATCTTGGTTGAAAAATTATTTATCAAGTTTTGGCCCTGCTAAGGTAACACATAAACGTCGATAAAATTACCATCGCTTTAGAAACTAGCCTTCTGAGAAAGACTGGCAAGAAACTCAGCCAGGCATCTTATACATTTCATCAAAACAATAAAAATAATGTATGTTGGTTGATAATAATAATATCATAATATCACCTAAGACTATTTGACAGGTAACCGATTTTCACTGCGAATGTAAAACGGCAGTAATTTAAAAAAAAACCTAGGTATAATTTAATATAAAAATATAAATAAGCTCAAACTAAAAAACACTCTTTATATAGAAAACAATAAAGAGAAAAAAAAATGTCTTATTTACATTATTATTAATTTATAATTTAATTTATAAATTCATTAAAAAAGAAAAACAAGGTTCTTAATTCAAATGATTATGTAATTTTTAGTTTGTTATTCAATATAAAGCGATTTTTTAATTTTTTTATACAATTACTCATTTTCTACATTTTAGTTAAATTGAATAATGGAATAATAATCTTATCTAATTTTATACTTTATAAATCTACAAAGTTTATATAAAATCTGGCGTAAAAACAAAATATTCCTTCAGATTGGACCTTTCCCGATGCAAACTTGGTTGCAAAACTAAGTTACAATAAACTTAACTCCGGGTGGGCGAGAAACATGATTGAATTTTAGAGTTTTATTACAGTTTGAGTTCCTGAGTCGAAGCAATAAGTAAGTGAGTAATGCACTTTGAATAAAGCTGGGTTCCGGCTGGGGAACGTGGTCTCCAATCTTTCAGAAGATCGCATTGGAATATAGAAGCTATTTTGTAACTGGTTGCGGTAAGTATTATTTTCGATGGCTTAGGAGATGTGTCAGACGTAGATGAATTAGATCGCCTCCTTAAATCTCATCGCCACAAGTGTCTGTTAGCTTATTGAATGGAAAAGCCACCTACATCTATCTATATATATAAAAATGAAACCCCATTTCCCTTGGTCACGACATCACGGGCGAACGGCTGGACCGATTTCGATAATTATTTTTTTATTATGTTTGTTATTGTCAGGAGATGGTTCTTATGAGAGAAAAAACTAAGAAAAGGAGGTGGAAAATTTGAAAATGTAAGAATACTTAACCTCCATATAATTATTTATTTCTTCTTAAATCTAACCTTAGCGCTTTGGACAGTAAAAACTTTTTAATGTAACCTTATGGCGTTTGATATAAAATTGACAGAATACGTCCTGCATTCTCCTAATTAATTAAGACAGGGAAACGTCTGTCGGGTCAGCTAGTATTATATACATAATGACTTTTCGGAAAGCGGCTCAATGCTCAGAAACGTAAATACGAACTGACCGTTGGTTATTTGCTTTAGATTAGATTAGATATAGAAAAATTCGCTTCAATGTGGCTTCCAATTTTTCAATTAATATTTATCCATGGAGTAGCTCGAGTGCACTAACTTCAGTCAGAAGGACAGAAACAACTGTCAGACAAATGTCATTTTGGTTTCTTGACATAAATTTTGAAGGTATATATATATATATATATATATATGACACTTATAGGTATGACGTCACATCATTGCCAAGGTAGACGGGATATTTTATAATCTCATTTGTATGCTAATCATCGAATAAACACTATCTGACTGTTCACGTGACGCCTGACGTGAGACTACACACTACCCGGAGTTTCACTATGTGTACGCTGGCTTGACGAACAAATACACAATCAGTATACTACAGGGAGTTCCATGTGCCACTTTTCTTACTCATATTATCAATCATTATAATATTTTGCAAGGATGTTGAAATCTACTTTTAACTTTCGGAAAAAATTGTGGCACTCATAACACCCTATTTAGCCAATAGGTAGCATGCTAGAATTTTGTAGCCCTTCCAAGGTCATCGCAGCGTACCTCTTCATTGATTCCCTGTCAGTGTTGTCGTGGTTGGCCCACTCCTGCTTGTGTGCCTGCAGCAGCTTCTCGCCCGGGGACTCCGGTTCACTGCCACTCTCGTCGCCACTTTCAGCTGACGATGCTGGTTCATCCTACAACAATAACGTGATCAATTTAAAAACCGACCAATTGTAAGCCTGCCTGGCGCTGGAACGATTCAATACCATTATCTTTAAAAACTGCAAAAAAATTGTATGGGAGCTTAGAAGCCCCATGAATATTATTTTATTCTGCTAGCATTTGTTGTTATGGAGGTAACTGAAATATTAACTGTCCAACTCTCACGGTTCATGAGATGCAGCCTGGTGATACACGTTCAGTTGAATAGTGCCCCAAGGTATAGTTATGGCTTTTTTTGTGTGAAGACGTAAAACTTCTTACACTCGCCTTTTGGGCACTTTGTAACGTTCCCCTACAAAATGAGGAAAATACTCAGGCGACGCAAAAACATGTTAAAACCTAGACTTGGGGCACAGACAGACAGACGGGCAGCCGAGTCTTAGCAATGGGGTCTCGCTTTACCCTTGGGTACAGTACCTTAAAAACCAAACATCATAAAATACTTGACGCATATCAGTTGATTCTAATACAAGACTATTAAATTTATCTGTGTATATAATCATTCACTTTACTCATCATCATCGTCATCATTATCATGAATTTATTATTTAAGAGTAATAACTCTTATCGGTGTAACCGATTCAACTCTTCCCACTTGTATTTGCATCAGTCCTTAGCATTAGTAAAAAGAACTAATTAAGATTTCACACATTCGTTCCATATGAAAGACGTATGTATACGGCCGATTTTTAGCCGTCTTCAAAAAAGGAGGTTCTCAAGTCGACTGCATTAATTGAATTATTAAGTTTAAAATTACTTAATAATGTAGCAAAATATTATTATAATGATGTTTATATATTGATATTATCAAAACAAGGTACAGAAATCCGGCAGCACCAATATAGCGCTTAATAAAATTGGCAGCGCACTTTATAAGGCCACAGGTGCTGTAGTAGGCTTCGTGTTTCACCGATAAAAGGTAAAAAATACACTTTTATAAATACACTTTACAGCCACTTACTGTCAGGATGGCACCTGGGCCTCGGCGTTTACTGGTTTCTACACTTTGGGTGAATGTTCGTGGAGTTTAGCTAAATGCTTTTACAGTCTAAATACACTTCTTGAATCCTTGGCTGTGTGTGTGGTGACGTCATATTCACCGTTGTGGCTTTGTGGTTTAGAAGTCACCAGAGTACCTAATGCGAGTTTTCTTAAAATCGCCGTCACAAGTCATCGCGTCGACGTAAACGCAGATTTGTATGGGCTCACAATAAACACTAGGCACTCTGCTACATAAGTGACGAAAACTCCAGTCCCATCGTTATTCATTAAAAACAGTGATGTCACACCACGAAGTTTGCGTTGAAGATTTACATTATGAGGAAGCCTGCATCTGCATATGTGGACGATCTCTGCCTACCCCCATGGGGCCCATGGATATAGGCGTGAGCATATGTAAGTATGTAGCTTGCTATTTCTGCTTCAGACATTGAGAATTTTCTTCAAAAATAAAAGAAAAAGTAAAAAAAGGTAGAGTAAAGAAAGCAATTCAATTACTTGTAAACTTTAGTAGTCACAAGTATACGGAGCAGGAACAAGCGACTATAATATTGATCTTGTCAACCCACTTAAAGTTTTTACATCATTTCTGCTTGGACGCACACAATCTATAGGAGTAACAAATATAACCAATACTGTGACATGTCCCTTACTATTTGCTTTAATCGTTCACGTTTTCCCAGAAAGTTCTCCCAAGGGGTAGGTCGAAGTACAACACTCACTTTACACCAAGATAATGAACTGACAAAGAGATGAATGGTTACTCCGCCATGGGCGTCTCAGTCTCTCAGACACTGTACATACATAAGTTTTTCTCGAGCATAACAGTAAACTTAGGCAAAGTAACATTATCCTCACGCTTCGCTAGTAGAAACGGTACAATTTTTTTATGGTAATGACATAAATCAGTCACGTAACATATGTCACTGCCATATATTTTGTATCGTTTCTCCTAGCGAAGCGTGAGGATAATGTTACTTTTCTTCAAGATCCTTTGCCGTAAAGCTCATGGTGTGACGTCATCGTTTATAGAAAAAAAATCCTCTTCCATTGGTACAGTCCTTTGGGTTTCGAAGCACATTTTCATACCAATTACTATTTAAAAATATTGTGTGAGTTGTGAAGTGAGTGGATTCAAAGAGTAGGGGTGTAATTCCATTAAAAGGACTTTTCATACAACTTTCGTTTCCAATCAATTAAGAGACAAAGGTTCTTTGAAATGGTAGCCCTGGATTCAAACTTTGGGGGCTGGGAATGTTACCTCCATCTATACAACATATTATTATGTTGGTTTGTTACAGTTATTACTATGTCTTTAATCGATTGACCATACTTTTGTTATAAACTATAATTACTTTACAACAATTCGAAAACAGTAATTCCCGAATGTCTTACGGGAATTTTAATAATAATAGTAACATTTTGAAACTTGCCCTTAAATGAGGAAATAAGTGGTATCTGCCTACCCACACGTGATACAGGCGTGAACATATGGTTAACTGAACTCAATGCTCTCCTGGAGTCTAACCCTACTGTGGATGTGTTTGATGACGGATTGAACAAGCTATTGTTAGAATGCATGGTGTTCTGTAAGAAAGGATGAATACATTTTAATTTTAATTTTTTTTAATTGTGTATTGGACCTGTGTCTTATTAATGTAATTGGCATTGTATGCTGTTCTAATTATTGAATATATAAAAATGTAATGATGACATTTCGTTTATTTTTTTTTGGAGGAGCTCGTGGCACAGTTGCTATTGCGCATATTTTTTTTTTATTGACGAGGGGGAAACCTTCAAAAGGTCCCCGACTGTCCTGGGAGAGGCAGATCAGGGTATGTGGGATTTTTACCGCACTAAAACCTCCCCGGTGGCCATCCTCAGTGCTCAGGGGGGACTCCGGGTACTCTAATAGATCGCACCGGTGTCTCCCCACACTTTGCCGGGGCACATCCCCGGGGCAGCTGTGTCGCCGCCGCTGGAGACCTCGCTGTGCAAGGCAGCGCGAGCCACATCGCGCTGCCACCTTCCCGGGCCCGCGGCTCGGTGGTCAAAGCTCCCATCCCGACCATCGCCATCAGACCCTCCGGCCCCCTTTTAGTCGCCTCTTACGACAGGCAGGGGATACCATAGCCAAATTCTTAGACCCTGGCTATTGGGTGGCAAATAAAGCAACCTTGACCTAAGCTAGTAGTTGGTTGGGACCGGCCGAGTCCCTTCATACCTCGGAAAGCACGTTAAGCCGTCGGTCCCGGTTGCCACTTTAACATCTTTGGCAATCGTAACAGGTTATTCGGAGGACTAAGAGAGTCTGACAACTGACAATCGCTTCGTATAAAAATCAGGATCATCCACATGGGGCTGAATCAAGTGCCGACCCCAACAATACATTGGGTAAAGGCTAGGGAGATGATGATGATTATTTTATTTTTGAAGACAATCAAATGCTTAGGTGAATCTTATTTCTGCACGCACAGAAAGCTAGTAAACCTATTATTATATGTAAACGTTGTTTATGCACTTATGTATGTAATATTAACTACTTACATACAATACATTGTGCGACGAACAATAAAATAACAAATAAAACTACAATTCATTGTATTTAAGATATAATCCAATGCACCCATACATTTGGCGTCATTGTAAATGTTCCCTCTCATTTACCTATATCGCGATAGAGGGGGACAATAAATCACGCGGTAATTAGTTGATATCAGCCGCATCAATACAGTACAATTGTTAATAAATACCTACAATGGATGATTTCCAGAGTTGCGCACACGCAGATACCATCGTGCGGGTACTGTTTGTGGGTAGATTACTGTGGACATTACTTTGCTATTCACAAACGTATGATCTATGTCCAAAGGTGTGAACACGTTGACGAATGCCTCCGCAACGAGCTTTGCGTGATGAAAATATCGTGTGGAAACCTGCATGTCTGAGAAGAGATTCAAAGTTTTGTATAGTGCTTGAGCCCTACGGCCATATAGACACTTTATAATAAGTGAAAGGTGGGTGTTGTTATTACAACACCTCTGCTTACCCCTTCTGGGACCCTTCTGGGATGTTGACGCTAAACGAACTTTAGATGCGTAATCAGTATTAGTGTGCCTTGAAATGTGTTGATCCGCCATTTTCATATTCCACCATAAATCTCCATAAGTATTAAATTTTTTTTGATTATAATATCAGAGAGAGATTAGAAAGAAATTTGAAATAAAATGCAATGAAGAAATAAAATACTGTAGCATTAAAATTACCTTTTTTTCGAAATAGAACAATTTTTTTAAATGTAAATAAAACCGGAAAGTTTTTTACGCCGTTTCTTCTCCTGATAGACTTTAATTTGGAAACGGTAGTAAATTAAAGTAGCTTAGAAAATAACTTTCAATCGTGTTCCAAGTGTCAATGTAATATATAATGTTTTATTGAATTTGGATTTTAAATATAGCCGTGAAAAATAAATAATTTCTCCCTATTACTAGTATTTTAATAAAACAATATATAAATGTAATATCCTCACATCGCTACCAGTCGGAGCTGCGTGGGCGACGCCTTTGTGCGCCGGCGCACTAAATAATAATATTTGTGCTTAACTAACTACCGTTTAACGCATTCGGCTTTCTT